>OZ037937.1:48702968-50038802 GCA_964035585.1 Polytrichum formosum
TTTAAACAACCCCTATGAACCTACCGATGAGGAGTTTTTGGATATGTATTCCTCAGAACATCAAGAAATTGATATTGATGAGGTTATGGTTGATGTGGTAGAAGAAGTTGTAGGATTGAGTGTTGCTGAGTGTTCTCAAGAGACTTTGTAGAAATACTTTGAACAAAGACCAAATGATGCCCTATCACACATCATGAGCATTCAAGGACTCCAAAAGGAAGTTTCATCTCATCATTTGGAAGCTTCTCGTCAGACTACTATAGACTCTTTCTTTCGGTTAGTTTAGTTGGAAGAATCTCGTCAAGTTACTACTATATAGATTATTTCTTTCAATTAGTTTAGTTGATTTATGTATTATCATTTGTACTTTTATTTTTTATTTTTATAAAACGCTATGTTCTTCATTTTCGGAATTTTTAAGTGTTATTTCTATGAATGTTATTAATCATCGGTATAAATTCTATAAGTGTTGTTATAATTCTATATATGTTATTTTTTTGCTACTCCCGACTTGTAACATTTATAGAGGTTTGACTGTATACCTTGTGTTATTTTTGAAACAATGCAGATAAGATCTTAATAAATATATTGAATCTGTTAGCCAATGAATTTGTGGGATTGCTTCATGACACCTTGTTGCTTCACGACACCTTCATGACACCTTGTTTAGAACTTTGAATTTGTACACCTTAAGTGATGATACAAAAAAGCAAAAACCTTATCATAGGGGCCTTCTATGTATATCCACATCATTCAGCACAAGGCCAACAGGCTCACATTCATGCCGGTATTATAATACGGGCGTATTTTTTTCTTTTCTTTTCTATCCACATCACATCATGCTGACAAGCATAAACTGAGACATGCTTAAATGCGCCGGAGTAGGTGTGTCTCTGGTAACTAAGATTGATGGGAAAATGAGGGTAACAAAGAAATAAATGAGCAGCACTTGAGTCAAGGCGGGTTCCTTGGAGGCAAAGGTTTAGGCATCCAACAAGGAACGAGTGTATGGGTTGGTTCACCCAAATCAGTCAAGGCTTGGTTGCTTCTATTACATACATATAGTCGAGTTTCACGAATTTAACATCCGTGAAGCCAGATTTGGTAACAAGGTTCCGCCATTCGGTTTCGTCTCGCTCACGCCCGCAAGTAGAGACGGCCATCATTGTGATGTCGGCCTCAAATGCACAGAGATCATCCAATGACTCTTTGGCCGGGGTGTGTGTGGGCAACAAGGCATCAATCATGATCACCTTCCCAGAGGAAGGAAGGGCGTTGTAGCAGTTTACCAGGACTTTGATGTTCCGGTCGTCATCCCAATCATGAATTATGTTCTGCAGTCAAAACAAAATTTAACACTAAGTCATAAGTCTACTTCTTAAAACAATAGAGTTATCCTTTAACAGCATGGGACTTTTCAATGGGAGCCTGACTCGTATGAATTTCCATTGGTTGTTGCATATAAAATCAACGTTTGCACTTGCTAGTGTTGGAATTTGAATGAAGAGCAAACTATTGTGGTTCATTGAGGGCCAAACTTATTTTAGCGCCTTGGCATGTCATAAGTTTGTGACTCAATGAACCTGTATAGAATGTTCTATGTTCAAACCTCCAAAATTATCAAATCACACCCCAAAAACTTGTTGAACCATGAAAAGTCATGAGTTAGAAGATGATTAAAAAACTGACATTGATATAAATTGCAATTTAGTTCAACGTAAGTTCCTACTTGTATACAAGAAGTGGAGAGGAAGAGATAATGTTGATGTTTCCACTGACGGGAAGTATGGTGTTCCTTCATCTTCATTTGGTCTAAAACTATGCATCCGGAAACGGGCATCACAAATATTAGAGGGCCCTTGAAAACTACTACCTCATTTCGGGCTCCTTTCAAGAATGAACATCTTGAATGGACACCGCCAAACTAGCTTGCACCTACCTAGTACCCCAAAGACAAGGCCTTGAATTCCCACATTGTTGGATAGATATCTAATGCACCCATATATCCCCACTATGATTGGGTGGACCATAGTGGTAAGATGCATCGGAAATTCAAGTGTTAGGAAGGTCACTCATCCAAGCACTATTATGGTGTTTGGGGGCTTAACCTTGGAGTTCCCATGAGGTCTGGATTAAGGCCTGCATACAAGCCACCCTGATGTATCCAACGTATAGGTAGCCAGAACGGGAAATGCTCTCTGATCAGGATCATACCGCATTGGCCATACAAGTCAGCTGACGAGGACAAAGACTTAATGTGATTGACTTTAAAACAGCTTGATCATTTACATAACCTAAAACTTCATCCTGACGTGCTCGAGCTCCAAATAATTGCTGTGGTTTTTGGCCATGCGGCTGATTTAATCTCACATGTGGAATCCATCCCCCTCATCGTGTTGACATATAGGAGTCTATCCAGCAAAGTTGCATATGTTGACCTATATTTTCTGAGAGTTGAACCCTTTTAAGAAAGTAGAGTTATTCTTCCGGAAGCATGTAAGAACCAATTTGTTGATTGTTGTGAAGAGATTATGGATGGTTACCTTTAGGAGAAATGCATCACATCCCGAGGGAACGCTCTTGAACATGTCTCCCGAGATATGCTCCACCCCTGTTTGAACACCCAATTTGTAGATTTGTTAACGAAATCTGAGATGGTGAGCGCTACGGACTAGATATCCAATGAGAGGAGAGTCATCCACCTACTCGAGTTGATTATCACACGTAACTGATCAACTCATGAACATGATTCGGGAATTATGGATGATATCATGCCTCCACAGGTGAAATGTGTGACGGGTTATGAAAACCCTTTGATGTGCTCTATGAGCAATCGGTTATGTAAACCTGAGACAAGTTTCCGAAGCTGTAAAACTGTGGAAACAAGTGCTACTGCCTCATTTTGAATAGAAATATCAATGTAGATGATAGATGTAGGTACCTTTGTGTGCAGGAGCAATGGCCACGACGTGAGGGAGGTCGAAGTTGATGCCCTGGATGTGGGGATAGCACTCAACAATCCTGGCGATGGTGGTGCCCATGCCGCCCCCGACATCCGCCATCCGCTGCACACTCTTGAATCCATCATACTTGGCCAACAAGAGCTTCAGCAGCTGTTTGCTGTGGTCCGACATCGCCGCCTGGAACTTCTTGTTGTACGCCGGGTTGCTCGCGCAATACTGGAACTGGTGTTTGCCGTCATGCGCAATGGCAAACGGGACATCTGAATTGAGCACCGCGGCGTCCAGATGCTTGAGGGACTCCGTGAATTGTTGGCCGAAGCTCGCGAGGAGGGCGTAGTTTGCCATAGTTCCCTCCGGGTGGTCCTTCACCAATGCTCTGGACATGGGGGTGAGGCTGAACTTGCGCACGCCATGCTCCGTCAACTCTTCCTTGAACACGCCTTCTCGCATTCCATCACAACCCAATATACATGTTTCAATTTCCTCTTCACAATCGGCGGTTACAAATAGAGCTCCCTACTAAGGTAGACGTCCCTAAATCGAACACAACAATAAGCTGGACGCCTAAATTTGAGTGATATGTGCCATGTGGTCATGTGCTCCAAATATTGTGCTACCCATTCCAAGTGTAATTGTCAATATGATTTGGGAGGACTTATATGACCACTTAATGAGCACATAGATCTTCACTTTGATAATGAGTAAGATATTCATATGAGATCCGATAATTTGTGAGGCAAATGACTGTGGGCGCGATTTGGATTTGCTAACATCTCGCACTTGTTGCATGTTTCAAAAGCCTATGAGAAGTGGATGCAACAGAGTAGTGTGCATCTAAGACACGTCTATCTTAGAAATACATGCAATACATGTATGTGTTGACAATGCGGGGATGGTCCGGCACATTAATTCATATGCATAGGTGCAATGGGTCGGGACGACATGGGCACAAACTAGTCATAGAGGATGATATATGAAGAATTGAAGTTCTAGTGGACATTTTGAGAGTACATCCATTGATCTGCATGCATCTAAGTCCAATGAAATGCTCTGAATTTAGTGATTTGAACCGGTTGTAGGAGAAAGTTATAATCAATGATTTTATTTATTATTTTATTATTTATTTATTTATTTATTTACTTTCTAATTAAAATTCTAAAGAGATCTTTAGAGCAACATGCTGACTACAATCGTTGGAGCAATGAAGCCGCATATCATGGAGCATAATACAACTTTTAACCCAAACTTGTACATTTCCATCCCAAATTCAACAATTTCATTAAGTTTCTTTGGATTTTGGTGGATTATTTTGATGATTTTATCCATGAAAACGAAAACTTTTCCAAATACAACGTCAAGTAGATTACCGAACTTGAACACATGCAAAGGTTTCTCAATGCCACTTGGACATAATACTGTGCACATATAGCTAGTTTGGGTGCAACTCTACAATGATAGTACACCTAAAAAGCACACATTGGTAATACCGCCGATTCTAGGGGATGATTTGTGACAGGAAAAGTCTACTTTTGCAATGTAATGCGTTTTGACTGCGTTAATGTCAACTTATTGAACACAATAATGTCACAAATATGACACTTTCTCTCAGTGGAAACTAAGAATGTCACAAAGTTGACAAGCGAATATGACATTAAATCCACTGGATTCCAGTAGTGTATGTGTACATCTGAGAGTCCATCTGCAATCAGCTGTGTCATGTAAATTGCTATTCATTTAGTAATTTGAACAAACGCACTACCAACCACTCGGAGAAAGAAACAAGGACCGTTAAAACTAGAGGAGAGATACAGTGAGCAGGCTTTCCCCTTTACTTAATACTCCATATTTTTGGAAAGCTCAATACAGACGAAGTTTATTCTGATGGTACTTCAACAGATCCACAAGTTAGCTACTTCACCCTTGTACATCAGATCAATATTGTTAATGGGTGTGCATAAAAGTACACACTGATATTAAGGGTGGTGATTCTAGAGGATGGCTTTTGAGAGGAAAAGGCTACTATAGCAATGTAGTGTACATATGACTCAGAGTATATCTGACTCAGAGTACATCTGATGTATTGCTTTGCCTTAATTAAATATTGGTAATGTGAACAAGCTCTAGTACCGACCACTCGGCCCAGGGAAACACAGCAAAGTTTTGCGGTTTATGTCATTTCACTGGGCAGAACACCCTACCCACATACATTAGCAACTATTCATAATGACAGCCATCGAAGATGAAATGAAAAAACCATCAACAAGGCCATATTTCTTGCTAGAATTTATAGTGTATCCCTAGGGTGAATGTATAAGCTGCCCGCCCGCCCGCCTGCCTGCCTGCCTATCTCTCTCGACTGAACATGGTCAGTTGTTCATGTCACACTGTAAAAGAGAGTGAGTTATGTAGTCTTATAACGAGCGAGAGGAGAGTGGATGACGAGCTGCGATATAATATATTAGCAGCAAGACATCCATCTACTCAAGCCGTTTATGGAAAAACTCATCAGCGCTCAGCTCATAGACATAAACTGCAGGTTATGTTGAAATGTTGTATCCATGGATAGAAAAATACGAGATCTAGAGTTCTTTGAAATGCTCAAAATTTCCACTTGAATGAGAGGCCGCGGGTTATGAACTAGGTAACGCTCGAGGGTCGGGAGGGCCGACTAGAGGAGTTACCGTACATAACCATTTCAGCACGCGCCATCTCCTCTAAGCCCTTGAATCATGGAGATCGTCTAAGGCTTCGATTGCGGGCGGAGGAGGACGAGGACCGACCGTTCATGCTCTAGGGAAGTCATCCTCTTCCCCAAATCTTGGAAGTACGCCATCTCACACACCGAACCTAGGTTATAATTGAAATGTTCTATGTGTGAATTCGAGAAAACATAAGACAGTAATTGTTGGAAATGCTGTAATCGATCTCCACTTGGATGAGCGAGCGACCAATGCAAGCGTAGAAAAGTGTTGGTGGTGCAAATAGTTTACCTTTGAAGGCCAGAATCCTGAGTAGACGCTCCAAATTCTTGGCGCTTGCAGCCTCTGTCTTCTGAGGGAGGCTGTTGAGAATGTCTTGAGCGGAGAGAGGGGAGTCTGCCGCTGCAAGCGTGTCTGCAACGTTCAACTGGATGATGGTCTTGAGAGCTGCAGGGAAAACCGTGAGCACAGACAAGCCGAACACTTCCAACTGGGCCCGGGAATGCTCCATGTTCGTCTCTACATCCGCCATAGCTGCTCCTATTCAAAGCTCTGGTCTAATGTAACGTGCACTGCTACTTCCCCAGCTGCGGCGGATCGTCTTCACTACGAAACTTTAAAGGCTCCCTCATACTTGTTGGAAAGCTTGCTTTACAGTGGTAGCAGCTCTCACGAACTGTTGACGTCGACGCTCCCCCAAACGAGCTTCGGGGGCTCCCCTCGGCACTAGGCGCTCCTCGATTGCCGAGGTCTGCCTGGTGCCCGAAACCAAACCCTGCCCGGCCTCGTCCCTAACTCCCATGCAAGGGCCGCCCTGGGGCAGCCTGGCAGTTTCCGTGCCTGCCCGGAATCACTTAAAAACAACCATCCTAGATATCGTGGATGAAGTGGCTCCAATACAAAAAGACCTTCTATGGGGTTGAGGGTCGATTCATTCGAATGTGACATCACTAGACATCCGGTAAGGTACCAATGACATTCGAATGAATTGGCCCTCAACCCCATAGGGGGTCTTTTTGTATTGGAGCCACTTCATCCACGATACCTAGGATGGTTGATTTTAAGTGAGTGCCATGAATAAGCTGGGCAGCCCGTCCGGGCAGGCAACGAAACTGCCAGGCTGCCCCAGGGCGGCCCTGTCCCCTCCCTTGCATGGGAGTTAGGGACGAGGCCGGGCAGGGTTTGGTTTCGAGCACCAGGCAGACCTCGGCAATTGAGGAGCGCCTAGTGCCGAGGGGGGGCTCCTGATTAGATAAGGGCCGGGCAACCCATGCGCAACTCTTGGGCAACCCGCAAACTATCTTCTCTGAACCCGACCGAGAAACGCTACCCGTATCGCCGGACTTAAAAGACAATTTGCCTTTGCATTTTTGAAGGCTGCTTTGTCCCCAAAAAAACCCAAATTGAGTGCACCTCACCTTCAAGGTCCAAAATTCAATGTATGTGTTCACACTTCCACTTAGCAAGTGAAAAATTGACTGGGATTTCATTCCCGAAGTGAAGTTGTCAATAAAGCATGTAATTAACTTGAAATTGTCAAATATGGAAAAAAAAACCCTCATTGGCGATGAGGTGAAAGTCTTTGTGACCTACCATTTGCAAGAGCTTTTGTCGTTTTGGAAATTGGACTTACAATAATGTGAATTTTTTTGTTGAATCATTCATAATGCTTTAGTTTATGCCTTCTCCGTTCACAAGTGTTCATACACATGCAAACAACTACACCGTTTATGGTACTTAGTGTCTCATGCGTAATAGTGTCGCGTACCCTATTTTGAGGCATATGCAAGGTTACACTAATGTTGAACAAGTTCACTATAAGTGTCAACTCATGACACTTGGCGTTCAAGTGCGCTTACTAATATCTTGGCATGAGTATGTTCAACAGTGTTATGAGGTGCATGCTTATGTTACAGAATGGTCTACAAGTTGACTAAAGTGTACACAAATGACACTTGCCATTTGTATCTTGAAATATCTTCCTCTTGCATACTAAAACGCAAGACTGTCATCTAAAATATCCTAGTGTGCTACTCTAAATGTCATAATGTGGATATTTTTTTCACTTAAAGAAGTAACTTATGTTGATGAATGGAATCAAATTGGCAATAAACGGGCATGACACTTGGAGACCTCTAGGCATCTAGTTTAGGCCCTTTGCAAATAGTGTACGTGACACTAAATACCATAAATGGTGTTATTTTTAAAGCATTCTAGATGTTTTGGCTTGGACTCAATTGTCATCACACGCCCACTTTAATATCTCCACTATGATACCAAGTTAATTACTTGCTTTATTGATGGTTTCACTTTGCGAAAAAATATCCCAATCAATTGTTACCAAGTGGAAGCGAACATTTATATATTGGATTTTGGGCCTTGAAAGCGAGGTGCCCTCAATATGAGTTTTATGAACAAGACAGCTTTCAACAATGCAAGGACAACTTTTTTCTAAAGTTAGATGGGGCGGACAACGGTCTTCGGTCGGGTTTAGAAAAATATTTGCAAGCTGTCCAAAGGTTGCGGGCCCCGGCCATTATCCTATCAGGAGAGACCTCCTCCCAAAGGAGCTCGGTTGGAAAGAATAATGCCCGGCATGAACGCCATGGGAACTGCTGTTTGTCCTAAAGTAGCCTTAATTATTGCATGCTTTGTTCTCCCTCTTCAGTATGACACGTTTGGGAAACACCAAAAAAGTCGTATTATCGAGGTGTTGTCTTCTCATTAATATGACAAATGCCGTAAAGTTGTCCTATTATGAAGAGAATACAAAAACATAAGTAATATGAGCTTAAATATATACACAACGAGTTTAAGCAATATAGATGGTATGAAATAATAACTTGTAACTCTAAACAAATACAAATATTCTCAAGAACTCTTTGAAATAGGAGTCCAAAGATCTCTGGTGTTGCCTACCCAAGTTAGCAACTATCATCTTATCTAATTCTCTACTAACTTTTGAAAACTATTAATTTCATTAACACCAAAATATAAAGAGTTCTCTAATAAGAAACTAGACAACAGTGATGCATGATGTTTGGCAACATACTAGGCAAGAGGCCACTCTAGCCCTAACCATGTCCATTCTGCATTAGTAATCCTAATTCTCATTAAGTTCCCAATGGTAAGTGAAGTTCCCAAGTGGTTCCCAAGTGAAAATAAATGTATTTTAGATGTACATAACATAGATGAAAGGAATTTTAGCATTAACTACCTCTTTTAATATGACAAAACGGAGATTCTAAATGTCGCATTATCGAGTGTCATAGTCGTATAAAAGGGGGAGTTTTGAACTAAAAAGTTTGGTCTCTCAAAAATGTGTCGTAATATCGAGGGTGTCGTATTAACGAGGTTAGACTGTAGTTCTCATGTAAATAGATGCACGGATCATTGCAATTTGTAGAAGGGCTACTACGGCAACACTAAAATTGTCTAATTAGTGTGGGTTACCATTCGGAGTTATGTGTTGCTATAACTTTTTACCGCCATTATCATTTTTTATCAACTAAGTTATATCACATTTTTATATTATCTTATAAAAAATGATACTCTCAGTAAAATGTTATAGCAATGCGTAACTCCAAATGATAACCCACACTAATTAGACAAAAAGTGTAGCTTCGATGACCATCAGTCATGGTTGTTATTGTTGTCAGAGGGTTGATTGGGATTGGAATACAACACTTGCATTACTATGTTTAACCCTCAAAGGACCGGCCGGGGATTCGTGGCACTCAAGTAAAATCATCCATGCGGATGAAAAAAACGTAGGAATCATCTAAATGACTATTTTTAGGCAATTTGATTCCGGAAATAGAGTCAAAGGCCCCGAATTAGTCTAGTGATGCCACATTCGAATGAATCGGCCCTCAACCCCATAGGGGGGCTTTTTTTATTGGAGCCACTTCATCCACGATATCTTGGATGGATGTTCCTTAGTGAGTGCCACGAATCCCCAGCCCAAAGGACCGAGGGTCTCTTTATACGGGATACCTATGTGGCAGCGATTCATACGAACCCTTAACAAGTGTTGAGTAGTTAGATGTTTTATTTGGTGTACAAAGCAGACGTGCCTAAATCCAACATGGCAATAATTTAAGCACCTAAATATCTGAGTTGTATGTGGTTAGGTGTGGATCTAAGAACGGACACCAAAAATACATATGTTTTAAAAAGATTGGATTGCGTGTTCAAATTATGCTAGTCATTTTAGGGTCAATAGTCAAGATAATTGAGAGGATCTGTATGATCACTCAATGAGCATTGTAATTTTCACTTTGATAATGAATAAGAAATTCGTAAGAGCTACAAAAATTATGAGACAAATGGCTACAGACACAATTTGGATTTGCTAATCATCTCACACAAATTGCATATTGCATATCCTATGAGAAGTGGGTGCAAAGGGAAAGTGTCCAAAGAACACACGTCTACCTTAATGTAGGTATTGAATCCATATTTAAAGCAACCTATTTTGTAAAGGAAGTGAAAAGGAACTGTGATCAGATGTATAACATATGTGACCTATGTATTTGAATCTGGGTCAATTCTATGAGTCCAAATCTTCCTAAGCCAGTCTACATATTGCATATGTGATGTGATTGGAATAATCATATAAGATGAATGGCTAGGGTGAACCAACTACTACACTCGTACCCCCAGTTGATGAATGCCTCACGGATGACTCTCAACCTTTATGGGAAAGCCCCCCCTTAAAAAGCCTATCTTTATGGCTTGGGAAATATAGGACCTACACGAGTTGGCATCCAAAGCCAACTTCAGGTTCTAAGAATCGTGGTGAAATTGAGACTAGAAGTGCAAGAACAAACACCACATCCCCAAAAACATCCACAACCTAAACATTTGTTCGACATTGTCATCTGTTTTCATGCATCCAAACTTCACCTTCACAACAACTTCAAAAAACAATTTAACAAGCCAAAAACCTCTCAATAGGCACCTTCACAACAAAGAAGACGGTGGCTTTGATTTACTAACCACTTCACAAAACTAATTAAAAAGTCAAAACAATTGTCAAATCTTCAAAAGCACCCACACTTTAAGTTAACTTACTTTTTATTTCAGAGAAGCCAACCTAAATTAGGGGCTCACATGAAAATATTAGCACTTCTTCTCAATTTCACGCACATTCACAAAATGCCCACCAATGTTACAGACTTCGAGAAAGGAAGGAGTCCACATGAACCAAATAAGAATGATGTCCCACCAAAACCCCAACAAAGTAACACTAAACCAAATGCAACAATAAGGGTCACAAATAACATAGGCTTAGGTTTGTTGTTTCTCGTCTACTAACAAGGATCCCAACAACACCCACGAAATTTGAAGATTCGGCCAGTTTCAAAATGCTCAAACATCCACAATGTACTCCCACATTCAATTGAACCTCTAATAAGCCACTTACAACCCACTAACTGTCACAACTTGGTTGTAAGCAACAATAAGGTGAAGTGTAGGTGTTGATTGAAGAACTCAAAACACCAAATCATTACAAAACCTTCACATCGGAATATGGAATTTGAACTAGTTCAACATCATTTTTGCCAATTCATGTTTAAGATGTTGTGAAGAACTCAAAATACGATAGGACTTGAAGTTGAAGCAAATGCAAACTTGTTGGCTAAAGATTGGGAGCACCCACATACATGCACGAGGAACTCTCCAAAGATTGACAACCCACAATCACAATTGTACTCACAAAGTTGATGTAAGTAGGCTCGCAAGTCTGAAGTTGGTGCGGAAGAAGAACCTGAAAACTTAATTGTTGATTCAAGCATTGCTTGTAGATAATCTAATATGGGCTTTGGATGCCAACTCGTGTAGGTCCTATATTTCCCAAGCCATAAAGATAGGCTTTTTAGGAGGGGGGGGGGACTTTCCCATAAAGTAGGATGAAAGTTTGAGAGTCATTCGTGAGGCCTTCATCACCCGGGGGTATGAGTGTAGTAGTTGGTTCACCCTAGCCTAAGATGAATGGGCTGGTTTTAGGTAGAGTTTCTTTTCACACTTTTAGGTGAAGAGTTCAAGAAAAACTTTTGTACCCCTTTATTGACATCTTGAAGTCTAGGATTGGGCCTTTCAGACCTTTAACCCATAACTTCTCATGCCCAATTTCCCTCAAATCTGCCACAAAATGTGATCTCATTTTCAGCGATTGTAGTTGAAGATTTGGAGTTTTTTTTGACAAATCCAGCTATATAGATGTTCGCAGGTTAAAGGCGACTACTCACAATCCAAATTTAAACGTTGAAGTTTTGTTATGTAGGAGATTATAATAGGAATGTCGATAGTGGTCTTGAGGGGCAATATTTTAGAAATCAAATTGGGGTTGGTTTTTTTATCGGACCTCCACTCAAATCATCTCCAAATGACAAAATGTTACCTTCATTCAAAAGAGGGGCAATATTCCTACCCAGATCAGCTCCCAAATCTTGAAACCATTATTTTAAAAAAATTCAGGGAGCTTTGCAATTTGAGGCAGCAATGCCACAATTGCACACCTTCCACATGGATTTACATCCACCAACACATGTCCAACTAAAAATTCCAACTGTAGGTGTTTAGGATATGTTGCATTTGAGTGTCATGCAAATTTTCATATCAATTGGGAGTCATTTACACATAGGGATCAACAAAAAAACATGTTTTAGATATGTTGCCCCTAAACTCCGGAGGTGACAAATGTCAAGTTTTGTTTTGTGGACAGGTCCCATTGTAAACCAGTTGAGACCACACTCCTCTATTCAAAATAATCCAAAAATAGCTAACTATGTTGAATCAAAAATATTCACGTGGCATGACATAGGAGACTTGAACATTCACAAAAGGGAGTAGTTGAAATAGTATGGAAACCATCCAATCTTGTGTCAAAGGGGTTAGAGCGAATTATTCATGACCAAACTATGGTCGCATAGGACATTAAGGGTTAACCGTTTTTTTCCAATATAGAATTTCACGGGCTCTCTCTCAAAAAGAGAAGCCACAATAATGCCAGATCATGTCTATTTCCGGGGCCCCCATTCAACACATGGATTGTTTGACTTTCTAGATTGATTAGGTTCAAATTTCATTTGATTCACCTTAATCTGAAGCAAAACAATGCTCTGAAGCCTTTTTGAAGCTCATAGAAGACCACTTAGACTTGAAGGAGGAAGCAAATTTTCAAGCCCAAGGTGTTGCCCATTGCAAGGATCAACCATCTTTTAGTAGTGGGCAAAACCCCAAACCAAATTACATTGCATGCATAAGAATGACACATGGCTATGTGTCAAGTTTCATTCAATCATGAATTTATCTTCAACTTTTACGAATTCTAAATGGGTGCAAGCATGGTAAAGTGGACCAAAAAAATGCTATGGTATACTAAAACCAAAACTTTTTTGGTCAAAGGCCTAAAAGTACTAGCAAAGTGTTGTTTGAATTGGAGTTCTTTTCACGATGACCTTTGTTGTTGTGTTGAATACTCAAAGGTAGAAAATCAAGTTGAGATCTTCAATACTTATCATTAAAAGTGATGCTCAAAAGCAAAGGGTTGTGTTTGGTTTTGGACGTAGATTTCATGACCTTAACTATTTTGAAGTTGGAATTTTCTTTCATATTCATTGAGTTCATTATCTACTTGAGGGCATCATCACAAAACTTTGTGGAAAACCATCAATTTAATGTCATTTTATCGTATTTTAAACAAATTTTAGACAGTCACTTGTTCAATATCACCCACTTGCACACCATTTGTACTGTCTTTCAAAACATGTAGACTTTTCTTGGAATATTTTTTGTCATCATAATTTGCTTGGCTTTGTAGATCAGTGTGTTTTAAAATTGTTTATGATTTGTCTCTTCACAAAATTCAAAGCTAGTGTACAGTTTTGAATCACCTTCACTGAACACTAGGCAAGGATCAGGAGTTGTCCACTTTACCATGCTTGCACCCAAATATTTAAATAAATTTAGGGAGATTGTAGGATCCAAGTCATATATATATTGCAGGAATGTCTCGTATAAAGATTTCTTACAAATTTATTCTTTATGACATGAATTTTTGACATGAAAGCCTTTTTTTTATCTAGAAATTTGTGATTCCATCACATTCAACTGGTAAAAAACGTTTACTAGTTGGAAGCCAATTTTAGTGCAATGTGATGAGAAAGGATAGTTCTATGAGTCATTTGAACATGTCCACAAGTACCTAGGTACATATTCCATCAAATGCTCACAAAACAATTTGAACAAAAATGATTTTATTTGCATCCCCCCATCCACCTCACTTGGACTCAAACACCCTCATGGGACATTGGGGTGGGTTCACATCGGGGTCCAAGACCAAAAAACTCCAAATTAAAGCGATCATATTGGTCAAGAGCAAAAATTGGAACCTAAAGACAATATTGAATAAATATTGAGATAATAAATATTGAATCAGACTCTATTATCATGGATTATAAGGTGAATGGTGGTCCAAGATTATGGGAACTTTATTGAAATGACAAACATGCATAGGGAATGTTAAGTGCCTTATTGTGGCAAACAACCAAACACTTTCAACATATGTGTACACTACATTTTAGTATTTTACGGAATTTTCCTCCCCACAATTTTTTGTTGTTGTTTTGTTGTTTTGTTTTTTATTTGTTTTTTGTTTTTTTTTTGGGCATAGATTGGAACAAATTCAATTGCAAGGAAAAAGAACAAACGCCTCAAAGGAAAACTGCTAGCCGAGGGGACTCAAGAGATAATGCCCATCCAGGGCCTAATGTTCCAAGTAACCACAAGAGTGCTACAAATAGCAATGAGACCTTGGACACACCAAACCTTATCAAAATCTCTAAGAACATTTTCAGAAGCAATGTCCGGAGCTTTTCCAAATCCAAAAGGGTACATTGCCACTCAAGGCTCATAGTCAACCAAGGAGTCTCACACAATTGATGTATTTTCTCCACAAGCCATTGAAGAGCACTAAAGACCACATCATATTGTTGATGCCAAATAATCCACGGGAGACTATTCCTCAAGGAAAACCAAATGCGACTGAGGATTTCAGTGTTTTGCTTAAGAGGTCGATCAAAAAGACATTGCATCATTGAGAAAGATTTCCGAGGACCAAGGTTACCTCTGTTGGCAAATAATTGCCAAATGATATTAGCTGCATAATGCCAACCATGTTGAGCCAATGGGCAACTGAAGAACATGTGCTCCACCAATTCCACCGAAGATAGGCCACAATGGGGAAAACTCTTATCAATCTCCACCAAAATTTGCCCATGCCATGTGTTCACAGCCATTGCCTTGTGAATAACATACCAAAGAAAGGTTGCTTCCTTGTGAGCCTTGTGCTTATGCCAAATGGTATTCCAACTCGGAGAGGTGGAGGGGGGAATTTCGTTTCTTCATTTGTCGGGGATGGACTTCTTGAGAGTCTCATGAGCAGTGATCCATTCCCAACCAAGCTTGGCCGAGTACGCAAGGAAGGCGTAACCTCAAGCCACCACCAACATGCCAAATCAAAGAAATGTTGATCCAACTTTCCAAAGAACAAGGTGAATTAGGTCTGTGCACTACCTCGTGTTAGCCTGTCCACCCTAACACGTGACAACCACCCTAAATAAGCCATGGGAAGAGCCACATTCCACGCGTTTAGTTTCAATTCAATAAGAGTAAAGTATTGCGACCCAACTGTAAATTTAGGACATGTACCCATAAGCTGCGCGCTTAATTGCACCGGGCCAATTCTAAAATCCTTAAGATAGCCCGCACAAACCACCCAAGCAATGGCATGCAATTATCGTCAAGATTTATGTACAAACCTATTCATGTAACGTGAGTTGAGCTCCAAGTTGATTGAGAATCTTCACGCGGAAGGGTCCAAAAAACTCCAGTAGCTTGACCTAAATATCATATTAAATCTCCTCAAGGGAGAATTTAGTGCATGCATCCTTTCAACCGCACAAATCTTTCTTACCGGGGTCCCAAATATCGTGGAAGTATCACAAACTTTTTATTATAAAGAACATGACCCCTACCCATGGTAATTCTAAAACACAAACCTTGGTATTCCATCCTTCACCAAAGGTTAAGTTTCAAAATATCCTTAATGCAGGACGGAGAAAGAAAAGCAGTTGTTCATGCCATCACCTTCCATGACTAAGCAATGTGGCGCCAAACTTTTGATCCGCCTTTGATAGAGAAATTAAGAGAAAATAACATGAAAGATGATGGGCTCCAAGAGCCATGACAAGAGGGTTGCAATTGCATGATGCAATACCTCAACAAAACTTGTAGGTTCGATTGTCCAGGGAGGAGTGTTTGTATGATCCATTTTCTCATCAATGCTTGCATAGCATCCTCCGAGGAAATAAGGCTAAGACCTCCAACTTTCTTCGGCATTGTACAATCATCCTAGCTCACTTTTGCTCATGTTTTGTTTGTGGATCCAAACCACAGGTCGTTACATAGCTTCCACAATACTTTCTTTGAGCCAACCCACACCATGATGAAGTACCAAAGGGATGACATTAGGACTTGATTCACAATGAGGGTACATCCTATTGGAATCAATAGGAGATAAGATTGCACAAGCATAGACACCTATACAAAGGCATACGAATAATGCTTGGAGTGAGATGGTCTCATGCTCTCCTTGCTTTGCCTTTTATTGCTTTTCTTCTCTTCATTGGTTCATACAAACAATATGGGATAAGTCTTATCCCTCTTCGGACTAGCACGGTAGCCTTATCCTAACCTTATTCTTTCTCATGCCTCTTCCACTATATTTCTATTGACTACGAGCAATCTAATGCTCTACCCTCTACACATCTCGCTAATGACAATTGCGTGGAGCTCCAATACTTGAGCTTGGCCTTAACCATGTTAACAAGAAATAGGTTGACATTTTGCAATTCTAGATGAAGGCCAAAAGGGGTGCCAAGTAATTTGGAGAGATCTTCTTTTGCAGCCCACTTTCATTGATATTGCTCCATCCATTCTGGTGGAGTTCCTTGACCGCACCAGTATGCCGCATTTTTGTGCCAGTTAATCTCAAGGCTAGAGGCAATTCCGAAATTTTGCAAAATCTTCGCTTGATTATTCACATTAGTTTCATATGCTCTCACAGTAAACGAGGTGTCGTCAACATATTGGCTAATTATTTGTCGGTAGTTACATTGAGGAAGGGAAACACCCTTTATAAGGCCAGTCATTATGGTTGCATTTTTAATTGCAACGTCCAATGCATCCACAACAAAAATAAACAAAATAGGGGGCTAAAGGCCAACCCTGATAGACTCCTCTATGGATTGCGAAAGGCTCTGTCACTTGATTATTAATTTTATAAAGACAAATGCGTTTTGCAATAGCAATCTAATCATATGAATAAAGGGACTAGGCATCCCTAACTTCTCTATAACTTGGAACATGAACATCTAGTCAACTCCATCATAAGCTTTGCTAAAGTCTAGCTTAAGGAAAATTGAGTTTTGGCGCGACTCTTTAGCCCATTGAATTAATTCATGCACAAGCAAAATATTGTCCAAAATAAACCAAAGAGGAAGAAAAGCAAATTGGTCGCTGCCAATTACCTCCACCAGCAAGGGTTAGAGGTGCTTTTGTAGAGCTTTCGCAAATATCTTGTAGGTAGTGTTGAGAGGAGTGATAGGTCGCCACTTTGTCAACCTCAATCTATCCCCTTCCTTCAACAACATCATGATGAGTCCATGTGTGATGCCTTTTGGAAATTGGCCGCATTCCAATGATTCATTCATCATAGTTGTGAAGTTAGCACTCATGAAACTCCAATACGCTTTAAAGAAATTAGCCGTGAGTCTATTTGGACCTAGACTCTTTCCTTTCGCGAGGGCCTCAACTGCACCGGCGAGTTCCTCCTTTGTGATAGAAACTCCCAACATCCCTTGAGCTTCCAGGGAGAATTTACATGGGACATGATTCAACAATTCCACACAGGTTTCACCCCTTTTTTCATTGGGTAGTGCTCCCCAAAGTAGACGCATTATGTGGCCATTGCTTTGTACATAATGGACACCCCTTGCCCCTCTGTCCCCCACCACATTCCATTGTGTTTTATAAAGTGGATGATTGGTGGTTTGGATTGCATGTGAATTCAAGATTGGATGAAAACGGGATGAATCAATACATTTCACATGATTTGAAGATGTAATGAAAATTAAAGGCACCTTTTAAGTTATAGCACCAAGTGTACATTATTCCACTCATGCAACATTAAGAAAACTAATAAATGAATATCGCCACATTCCAATTTTCTTGGTTGACAACAAGACAAATTTAGTCTCTCATATGTTGGACCCATGCAGTCTACTCAACATGAGAGATCCCATCCAAAGCTTCACCGCCGACAACTACAAAGTGCAATTTCTTTTGCCGATCAACCAATATGAAGATTTCCCATTTTGTTGAGGTGATCACATAAACCATCCCAAGTGGGTTAACTATTGTACCTAGAGCGGTGTCTATATTTCCAATGCATAGTCCAATCATGTCATACCACATATCTCTTTATTGTCCATTATTTTAGCTTAGCTACAAGCAATGCTAAGTATGTAGGTGAATGTGCATGGTATCAGTAATCAACATCTACAATGGTGTCAAAGAACCTACCCATGGGCATCAAATTTGTAACACCATTCAAATATTGATATTCGATGGGTATGTCAAGGTGAGAGAATCTTTGTATACCCGAGTTATTATTTGGGTCAATACAATTCTAAACTGTATTGATACTAGGACGATATCACCGAATATTGTGTGCTCAAAAATGGTGTTGGTTGAGAAAAGTTACATTGACCAAAGTTATTGTGGTAACCCAAAGAGTCTTGCATGTTATATAGACCTGAATGATACCAACAACAAAAATGTCCTCAAATACTCATACCCTACTAGTATCTAAAATTGTGAAACCTCATTATAGATACCCGAACGGTATAAAGAAAAGACTATACCAACTCAACACTAGTAAGTATATACCAATGTTGGTATGCTATCGTTTTTCTTCTTTTATTTTAATATCATTCAAGCATCTACAACATAATGAATATTTCATCATCTTTTGATACTAGTAGGATATGAATATTTATTGGTATTTTTGTTTTTGGTACCATTTTGGTATATATGCCATGCAAAAACCCTCATACCTAGACAAAACTGCCCATGTATCAGTATTGATTAGAATGGTATTGACTGAAAATAATAACGGGCATACAAAGTTTCACTCGCCATGATATACCGTAGTACCTTTACCACTTCGGCTATTCATAGGCGAATACGTAGTATAGTTTCTATTTAAGATTCAACCATCCCGGATTCAAAGGAACAATTGTTTTTCCATATTAATTTTTTAGTGTCAAAGTGGTAAAGGTGTTATAGTACACACCAAATACCATTATTTGAGAGGTGTTACAAAATTGGTACCCACGGGTAGGTTCTTTGATACCATCATTGATGTTGATTATTGATACTACGCATCAGTGCCCGGGAAGTTTTTGGACATAGTCAGTCAAGATCCTAGTGATTCTAAGTCCAACCGGTTACATGTTGACATCTTCCGGTTTTGCTTTATTCATTTGAGGATATATTCTATAGATTCCTCTAAAATGATGGGTAATTCTCCTGAAGTCTCCAACTTCAACTGCTTATTTCTCAAACTCAACCGGTTCATCTGTAACTAGCCACCGGTTCTTCCCGGACATAGCTACACATTCATTTTTAAGTATACCGGATCCGCACATAGGTGTCCGATTAAGTCAAGGGACCACATCAGAGTCGGGGGAGGTTTTTGGGCATAATGGATCATAATCCTAGTGCTTCCAAGGCCAACTGGTATCTCTTGGCGTTTCTTTCTTCAATTGGAGAATATCCTGCAAAATTCCACTAAATGGATCAGTAATTTTCCTTAAAGTCTTGGACTTGAACCGGTTATTTCTATCTCATATCTTGGCCTGCTCGCCCCGTTCATTTGTACCATGTCACTTTAAGGCCCATGTACCCTCACCGTCCCTATAAGGTAGAAATACCATAACCCGTGAAAATAAGGTGATTCGCATTGAAGATATGGTCTTACAATCATGAGATAATTTTCCAAGATAGACAAGAAGGATGCATGAAGAATGCAAGTTGTTTCATATTTTTCTGCCCTGTATAAAAAAGTCTACAATTTTCCAAAGTGGAAAGTTGTCAAACCCCCTACTCATTCACTAGAGTCTCCGTACACCGAACTCGGTAATCCGCATTTCCATACATAACATCACCTAAACCAGTTAACTGATGAGTACATTAAACTTGACTCCCATTGGCTACACTAATTGTACACGCATTGAAGTTGCCGCCGAGCCACGATCGGTTTCAGAAATTGCACTTCACTATTATGACGGCGGTCAAGTGCACGGGTAGAGGGTGGTTAACCGGTTTGGGTATTTCTACCTTAGGCCTATTTGCCCCCCTCATTTGTACCATGTCACTTTAAGGCCTATGTACCCTCACCGTCCCTAACTTACTTTTCACAGAGTGACTACGGCACAAATTTCCTGGCAATATTTTAAGGACGATTGTTATAGGCAGCCCACCCTGGTTCCGGCCTGCTTTGGCTGCCCGCCTGAGCAATGCTGAATCATGAAATTTTCTGCCCGCTGCCCATAGAGAGTCCTAAACCCATGCAACCTCTTCAAATCTTTGTGCGGACGAGATCACTGTTGTATCTTTTCGGTACGTATAGAATGGTGTTGATAGCATTGATTAGATCTGAGTTCTTGAGTCCTTTGGGGCTTAGCTTTCATATTTCTTTAAGGCGTGACAGGAGAGTACATGAGAATTGTTATCAACGCTTTGTTAGGACATGGAAATTTTACCAAAATATAAATTCCCTTTAAAAGTAGTTGGACTATGAATCAAAGGCTGATAGATTAAGCTTCAGATTCTTAGCATACTAAACATTTTGGTTTACTTACATCTATGGTATCCTAGCCTATTACCGATATGTGGCCTTAAACCGAGCTCTAGGGAATAAATTAGAAATAATGTTCCCTAGGTGGATGACATGTCCCTAGCTCAACTAACCTCACATTAATGCATTTAATGACGTGGAGGGAGAGAGAGAGAGAGGGGAGGAGAGAGAGGGGGAAGGAGGAGGGACTAGGGAGCCAACGCGAGAATGAGAGGTGTGGTGGGAGAGAGGAAGGTGGTCATTGAGGCCCATAGGTCTCGGTTCAAGGCACATGAGACCTTGTCACAACATGTTGGATGAGATTAGTTGTTCGTTTAGGATGTCTCTTGACATAGTAAGGTCAAAGTCAATCTACGGTTCTCGAACATGTTCATAAAAGATAATTATAGAATGCTCATAAGTTGTATTAGCATTGACGTCAAACTTCTTTAGGTCTATCATAAGATACCCTAGGGAACATCTTTAAAAATCATATTTAATTCAAAATTAATTTTAAAAATTTCCAAAATAGACAAATATTTCATTTTACCTTGCATGAAATTTTTTAAATCATTCATTACCATAGAAGAGGTCATTGTGAAAATTCACCAATGTGTAGCTCTCGCTCATAGGCTAGGATACCATAAGTGTTGGGCTCATCCTTTGTCTAGATTTGGTTTTCTTCTTTTCTTTCGATAATGCACATTCTTGAAGGTGATGTTGTTCCTTTTGTGGTTTAGAATCCAAGTTCTACACTATTTTCTGAGATAGGTGAATGGATAATTGAAACATACAAAAGATATAGAGATTTGTATGATGTTGCAAATATTCCATTTGAACGAGCTCGTGAATTTGTTGAGGTCAAGAGTAACAATGCAATGGCACCTACTGTAGCTCTCTAGCGGCTTGGGCACCTTTCTACCTGCTAATTAATTAAAGTGTGAAAGTTAGTTAGGCAGCCCAAAAAAGTAATATTCTAAAATTGGGTAGAGTAAAAAAGTAAGTTGAAATAAGTTAGACATTCATCCAAGTCATTTCTAGAATTCATGGATGGTTGGAATCCATGGTTAGAGTTAATGCGAAGTGCTTCTGAATGTCATCATGTGTGGGATGCCGTACATAAATCCTCTCAAAACATGTTCGAATGGCCAAGACAAATCTCTTGAGGGATTCCATAGCTGTGCTCTTTGCAAGCCTACAATACTCATTGGTAGCATCAGCACATACCCCATATGCCAACATCCTCTAGGCCGCTGTGCATTTCTGTAAAGGTGACAGTTTGAAAACTCCCACACAATTAGGTTTTTGGACAAAACAATCATCATATTCACAAACTGCATCCACAATGCGAAGAAACAATCTTCTTGTCATTTGGAACCTTTGCCTGAAAATAGATTCATCGTAAACATGGTTGGAAGCAAAATAATCTTTCCATAGTCTATCATGTCCTGCACCTCTCTCTCTATCCAAGTTCAAAGCCCTCCTTGGCCTTGAGCCCCCACGCACTACCAACACGGGATCTTCTTCGTCAGTACTCTTTCGCAAACGCTGAAGCAACTACCCAAAGAAGTACCCTTCTTCATCATCATCATACCATTCCTGAAGCTGCCTACAAGGTCTTTCGGAGTGTAAGGAAGAACCCGCCTTAGCTTCAAGGGAAAAAAACCAAAACAACAATTGTGAAGCTCACAGCGAGAGAGAGCCCCTGGTTTGAGTTGGGGTGCCCTGATGATCCTTGGCGGGAGGACGGGCTAGGTCCTTTGACCGCATGACCCTCGCGTTGAAAACGGGGACCACTAGAATCGCAGAGTGGGTCCATCCAGGCGAAGAGCCAGTTCCCGCGTGCATGATGGGGCTGCAATGCCTCACAAACACAAGCTATGTATGTGGCCTTGCACATAGCCCGTGTCAACTCCTTTTATAGAGCCTGGTTGAGAATCCTAGTGGAGATGCTCTTATAGATAGGCTAAAAAAACCAAAGAAGTGGAAAGGCAGTCAATGTTGAGGGGTGGACCGAGTTGAAAGTGAGGATGTTTGACCAAATTCTCCATCAAGAGATTTACAAGAGGCCAGATGTGGCACACATTACTTGCCATCACATGGGCCTTACTAATAGACTTGAAATGTCACGTGATGGCATCTTTGACATATCCTTGGTGCAAGAAAAAACACAACACAAGCTGCGAATTTCAAATGATTTGAAGCATTAGATTGAGCAAAAACTTGCGCAAAGATTATGGCCTTCCCAAATTTTGGGGCAACACACAAGTGCCATACAGGCTAGGATGGACCAACATGGAGAAGGTGGTTTGATACAAAATGATTGTTTGAAAATGAAGGACATTCTCAATATTGCTCAAAAGTGATACAAGAAACAATGTCATTGAACCATCCAAGTGATGCAACTAATGTCAACATGTGGATTGCAAAAAAACCCACCTTTTGTGTTTTACCATCAAGAAAGTGTCAAAAAGGCTTATGTTCTTGGCATTTAGCTTCCTTCGCAAGGAATTTTTGGTCTAAATTTGGACATAATAGCCAAATTATTGCATGTGATGCAACATTTGGAACCAATAAATACAAGGTGAGTACTTAAGTCTTTTTTTAAATAGTAAATGTTGTTGTTTAATGTGATTTGGGTCAATCTCATGATTGTATTGATGTGTGCAGTTTCATCTTTTCACTTTGATGTATTTAACGGTAATATTTTTTTTAATACAATTCGGGTGTGTATACCATGCAAGAACTTTCATACCTTGGCAAAATTGCCCTAGTATCAATATGGTTTAGAATTGTTTTGACTCATATACTCAACTCGGGCACATACAAAAGTTCTCTCACTTTGAGAATCCCATCAAATATCAACGTATGACTAGTATTATAATTTTGATACCCATGGGTAGGTTCTTTGATGCCATTATTGATGTTGATTATTGATATCATGCATTCACCTATTTACAAAAGAAACAAAAGTAAAGAAAAGCCAACATTGGGCAATCCAACGTGAATTTGAGTCTGTTGGCTCTACTCTGCTCAAGAGTCCCCGTGGTGCAAGGTGGGGTACACTGCCTACCGTGCGGTAAGTGGGCCCTTGTTTGTGATAGTAATGTAATTTTAATATCCATTTACTATGTGGCGGGAGAACGGGTTTTTGTTGATTATTGAGTTTTCTCTTATTAAGTATGAGGTATGTGACATATTTGATGGCTATTTGGTGGATAATCTTCATTGTTTTCTGATTAATGATGTGGGGATATGTAGGTTTTTGAGGAGTTTTATGCTTCTTGTGTGTATGGCTCCCCTTACTCCTGCCTTGATAACTATGAGGGGTTTAATTTTTCAGCCTTGTGTTCTTATTGTGGTTATTAACATGGATGTCCTTGTCTTCTTTTGTTTGTATGGCCTGGTCAAGGAGTCTATCATGTGTGAAGCAATGGTCGGGGAAAACCGACGGCTAGTTCATTATCAGCCGATGGATTTCGCCTCATGGCCGGTCCAAATTTCCAAGCATCGGATGCCAATCCGACAGTAAATTCAATCCTCCGGCAATTAGCCAATGAACTAGAAAATTTCCCGGAAATGTAGCCGATACCCGGGAAATGGTAACCGATACCCTCCCGGTCGTGAGCATGGATATCTAAGTGGTCATGGCTTCGAATGGTCGTGAGCATGGATATCTAAGTGGTTAGGGCTTCGAACGGCAAGTCGAGGGATGTAGGCCAGGTGCCCAGGTCAGGGTTTCGAACGGCAAGTCGGCAACCTGCGGCGCCTCCATCTCTGCGGCTCCGCATTCACTCTCGTGCGCCGCTCGCTTCGTCATCTGCACACTGCTCCGCCTCCGCCTCCGTCCTTCGCCAACCTGCTTGTTGCTCGCATCCAATTTGGTCACATTTTGCTCGAAGAGTGGACTTCCTGCACAACCTTCTGCGAATCTGCTCTCAAAACTTCATCGGAGTATCAAATCTGGTAATTCATGTTTCCCTTATTGCCTCAAATGCTTGCAATTCATAACCAACTTTGTTAAGCCTGAAGATCACTGTTCCTCCCAATGGACTAAGATCATTGTTCCTCCCAAATCGAAGTAAGGTCGAGGATCCAACTGACTTCCTTATTTTAATATCACTCAAGTACTCAACATTGAAATACAAGGTAGAACTCTTGCATAGCCTCTTCATAAGCTGATGTGGATTGTAGTGAGGATCATGTGCACATATGAAGTACATTTCAGCTCATGTTTCCATCACAATTCACCTACTTTCCTAAGTTATGAGGCATAAGGTTGACACAAATTTACATGACAATTCCACTGAGCCAAACAGTCATATATCACACACAAAGAGCTATTGTACTACAGTAATGTGAGGCATTGATTCCTCCAGTAAAACTTTGTGGAGAATTGGGGGATCCTTGGCCTTCAACCGGTGAAGACATTGCTAGGTTCAATTCCTGCCAAGGATATTAACTCTTCAAATTTAAATTTTTGAACATGCCTTTCTTTTCACTTATTCAAGATTTTGTACTAAGAAATGATTTCTAATAACTTTTCATACATTTTTTAAACAATTAGTGCCGATATGAATCCCATTTAATCGGATATTGGCCAATAAAAATATGAAAATGTAGGCAATTGGCCAATTGATTTTACAAAAGACCGGCTCTTGCTGATGTAAATTGGAAAAAATCCGACCCTTTGTATCAACTACTGGCAATTAGCCACTAAGGCTTCAAAAACTTCCCGAACTCTGGTGTGAAGGCATATTCACCCGGGGAAGTCACTGTCAAAAATTTAGATAACTATGAGAGAACAAATGTAGGGTGACATTTATTCATGGTTGATAAAAATTACATTTTTTTTTTGATATACCATAGCCTTGAAGAAATGTGAGGTAGCACATTATATATAATATAGGGTCACTTGTAATACCCAAAATTATGTTTATAGTATTTCTAAAATAGCATTATAGTAATTGGTAGGGAATTTTTATTATTTTTAGGTTGAGTTTAGGGTAAGAAAAATTCAAGAACTAGATGAAAAATGAACACAAATCCATCTACAAAATGGATGAACTCGTTGGATGAGGGTTATTAAGTGTGCTTTTGAGGTACATTTCATTGACATTTGTATTAATCCCACGCAAGACAAGAATAACATGCTTCTTGTATACACAATTTAATTTTTGTTGCGTGATGAATTCCATTTCTAATGCTATAGTACAATGCTATTGTCCACGAAGGAAAATTCAAATAAATATAAATAATGAAGGGTTTGAAATATTATGGAGATTTTCATTTATAATTACACATAGGGTGGTAAGAAATTGAAGAAAGTAGAATTATTAACAAATATAGGGTCCACTAAAATGCAATAAATGAGCTACATAGCCCCCCAAAAAATATGTGTTGTATGCTCATGTGTCCCCAAAGAATACACTAAGTGACTTCCCCGAGCATATTCAATAATTTGGATGGTTAGGTCCGGTGTAGATATTAGTGTGCCATTATGTTCGTATGCATGGCCTTATATGTATACAATACCAACTCTTATTTTTGCGGAGCATTCATATCATGTAATATTGTTGCATGTGCAACTTAGTATCCATGGCGGGATGGTGTTAACTTTGGCGGTTGCCATGTCGGTTAACAATGTTAATGAGTGTGAGGTGCATAGTGTCAGCTATTTACCAAACCAACACTATTATGTGCCTCAAATACATAAGAATTTTATGTATGACTTTATAGTATGTGTTATGCCAAGTAACGAAAACTAGTGGAATCACGAATCATTAATGTCATTACCATGATATACCTACCTAATTCCTTAATCCGATCATGACATGCATAAAGTGAATTTAATTACTAATTTGCAAAGTCTTGAGGTCAAGTCTTTTTATTCCACACACTCCCCGCGTACCATAACATTAAGTAGCAATGCTAGGGATTTGGGCGAACCAACCCATACACTCATTTCTTGTTGGATGCCTAAACCCTTGCCTCCAAGGAACCAGTATACGGGTTGTTTCGCCCCAGCCCAATGCTAGGAGGGCACCCTTTGAGTACCCACAATATTACCTCAACAAGAAGGAAAAGCTTGCAAAGCAAGGGTGAATGAATGGATAATTAATCAAATGTAGTATCTTCAAAAAGGTATCAAAGAGGTTTCCAATGCGCGTGTCGGGAGGCTTTTTCAAAAAGTGCAACTACATTTCTGACCTCACCAACTTTCCCGTTGCTATATAGCTATGTAGATTTGTTTAGATCATAATTTAGCCTAGATTAGAACCTTTACCATCACTTGGCATAAGTTTTTTCCTAAAAACAAACATAATTAATTCTAAGCATTGAAAGTAACTACCCAAATAAATTAAAAATAGCCTAAGTAAAACTCAATAATAGCACTACCTTTACTCTTGAAAGAGCATCAAATTGGCACGCGCCGGTTTGATGCTCTTTTGAGAAGATCATTCCCGGCTTGCTACTTAATCTTATGACGAATGGTGTCGAGTCTCCAAAGTTTTGAAGGAGGTTGCTTGGGTTTTAGGTTCTCAAAGGGCAGCAGGCTGAAATTTTTTTGGTGATGAGGCAGTGCCGTATGCGGGCAGCCAAAAAAAGGCCGGAACTGCCAGGGACAGGCCTGCCCCATATCAAATCCCCTGGCCGATTCAGAGTACAGTATCTTATGTATCTTATTTGACAGCTTACAATTTGCTAACTTAAGCAGTCCCTCAAAAAGCTGACAACCTGAGGCTTGAACACTGGCAGTGCTCAGAGTCCATGTGGAATCCAAGGCATTTAATTTTATCGCACCTGACAGCGAGAAAATTTGAAGGGTTACTCGTATTTCATGGGGAAGGGTTACTTAAAATTTTTCCTTTCAAAATGAAGGGTTACTTCAAAAATTGCCCTTCACATATTTACAATTTTTTTCTTTCAAAAATGCACAATATAATGTTTGAATCTTAGGTTATATTGTAAACTGAAGTGAAATGTAATTTACATGGAACAAAATCCGAAAAGAAATATGATTAAAACATATATTTATTTCATGTATAGAGCTCACATAACAAAAGCAATTTTGTGTCGAAAAACATTCTCCCGTCGCCCATGCCCCAAGGATAAGAGCGGCTTGTAGTTCTCACCGGGTGTGGGAGGGTATCTACGGTTCTCCCGAGGGTATGAGCGTATCTGCAAGACTGCATCAGCCACAAGCCGGAGCCTCCAGGGAAATGAGGATCTCCCGAGGGTATGAAGGCCCAAGGGACCGGTTGTTTTAAAAATGCCCTTCCCTTTGAAGGTTTCCTGGAATTTTTGCCGGTCCCTTTTGAAGGGCTGGCCCAGCTATTGAAGGGAAAGTGAAGGGTTGCACCCCAGAATAAGGGGTACAGCCCTTCAAATTTATTCGCTCACCTGAAGCAACTTGTTTGCCTACAAAGTTCAAACCAAACAAGCCAGCCGGGACGTTAACTTCCCCCCACGAGCTTTTCGGGGGAGGTAGATATGGGCAGGGGGCAGCCCCAAGAAAGAAATTGAGATTTTCTGGCCCTGACCGAAAACTTCTGCCCGCCCCGCCCGACTTCGAAAAAACCATTGCCCTTGCATTTTTGAAGGCCACTTGTCCACAAATTTCATATTGAGTGCACTTCACCTTCAAGGTTCAAAATCCAATATATATATATATATATATGTGTGTGTGTGTGTGTGTGTGTGTGTGTGCGCGCGCGCGCGCTTTCACTTAGTAAAGAAGCAATTGATTGGGATTTCAATCTAGAAGTGAAAGTGTCAATAAAGCATGTAAATAACTTGGAAGTCAAAAAAATTACGAAATCCTCATTAGCATTGATGTTATAACTTTTGTGACTTACCATTTGAAGGGGTCTTTGTCATTCTAAAATGAAACTTCAATTAGTGTGCCTATTTTTGTATGTATATTTTATAGTACCTTAGGTAATGCCTTCTACTTTCATAAGTATTCATATGCACTTAATTAGGCACACTAATTTAAGTTTCATTTAGAATGACAAAGACCCCTTCATATGGTAAGTCACAAAGTTATAACATCAATGCTAATGAGGATTTCGTAATGTTTTTGACTTCCGAGTTAATTACATACTTTATTGACACTTTCACTTCTGGAATGAAATCCCAGTCAATTGCTTATTTACTAAGTGGAAGTACACACATATCTATATATATATTGGAATTTGGACCTTGAAGATGAAGTGCACTCAGTATGGGATTTGTGGATAAGTGGCCTTCAGAAATGCAAGGGCAATGGTTTTTTCAAAGTCGGGCGGGGCGGGCAAAAGATTTTGGTCGGGTCCAAAAAATCTCGATTCTTTCTAGGGGCTACCCTTGCCCGTATCTACCTCCACCAAAAAGCTCGTAGGGGGAGGTTTAACATCCCCCCTTTTCATTAAGCTAAACCCTTGTCCTATGTGACCATAATCTAGTCGTGAGCAATTTGCTCTGACCCCTTTGACACTAGTTCGGATGATTTTTTGATTGTTTTAACTACCCTTATTGTTCATGTTCAAGTCCGATATGTTCTACAACGTGGATAATTTTGATTCAACAAAGTTAGTTATTTTCGGATTATTTCTAATATGAGAGTGTGCTCTCAACTGATTTGCATGTGGAACTGGATCACAAACCAAAACTTGACATTTTTCACTTCCATGGTTTAAGGGGCAACATATCCTAAACATGTTTTTTTGTCGATCCCTATGTGCAAATGATTCCCAATTGATCTAAAAATTTGCATGACACTCAAACGTAGCATATCCTAAACATCTACCATTGCAATTTTCAGTTGGACATGTGTTGGTGGGTGTAAATCCATGTGAAAGGTGCACAATTGTGACATTGTTGCCTCCTGGCTGCCTCAGATTACAAAGCTTCCCAAAGAATAAGAAAATAATGGTTTCATGATTTGTGAGCTGATTTGAGTGGGCATATTGCCCCTCTTTTGAATGAGGGTAACATTTTGTCATTTGGAGATGATGTGAGTGAAGGTTTGTTAAAAAAACCAACCCCAATTTAATTTCTAAATTGTTGCCCCTCAAGACCACTATCGACATTCTTATTATAATCTCTTACATAACAAAACTTCAACGTTTAAAAATTGGATTGCAAGTAGTCACCTCTAACCTGCAAATATCTATATAGTTGGATTTGTCAAAAAAAACTTTAGATCTTGAGCTACGGTTGCTGAAATTGAGGTCACGTTTTTTAGACATATTTAAGGGAAATCCGGCGTGGGAAATTAAGGGTTAAAGGAACGGTTATGAGATGGCCACTGAAGAGTTATGTGGGGTGGGTGGGTCCATAGGCGGCTGTATCCAGGGAAACTTTTGGACACAATCGGTTGAGATCCTAGCGTTTCCAAGACCAACCAGTTGTATGTTGACCACAGTCCGGGGAGTTCTATACAAAAATCGGTACATTTCCTACCTTTTATAAAACGGTTCGGATTTCTTTTCTTTTCACTCGGAAGCTACCGAAAGCCAGTTTTTTTTCTCGGTTAAATTCCGAGATTTACCTTTATCATTCGGCAATTTTCCTAATTTCTAAATTTTACTTCGGTATTTTTCCGAAGTTAAGCATAGTAAGTCAGATTTTTTTTAATAAAATAAAATTGGTGTTATGCTTTTAAGGGAGGGAATTTGTGTTGAAAGAAATCCCAAGTATCCATGGAAGGAGTTGAACCTTGCCAAGCTCCCACCATCTTGGGGCCAAGAATGTAGCCTTTGAAAAATGTATGGATCCAAAGAGGGTGCATACATTTTTTTAGAGGCTGGTTAGTACAACAATACATGCAACCTTGAAACTAATCGACATCCTTAGAATTGGGAAACATAACTGAAGTTATTGAACAAGAAGCGTCACTTGCAGAAGACATATAACGTGAAGGGTTAGCATATAGGAACCGGTACTTAGTTCCATTTTTCCACAAAGGAATTGCCTCTTCAATGATATTATCAAAGTTCTCATCTGGCCCCTCCAAAGCAATTCTAAGCATAGCTTCCAAATTTTTGCTTCCAACCCAACGGGCCTTGAATCATTCACAACCGACACTTGAATTAGATCCCCCAAACCACTAGAAGCACCCACAACTTACAATCAACCTAGCAACATGAAATCCAACATAAATGTTCCTCAAACCTCCATGCATCTATGAACATCATCACTCGACCTACAATCGATCTAATGTCAAGACATGGCCACAATCACGATAACTACTATTACCCACAATTACAAAACCAAAAGAAAAGATGAAGAAAAAAACCAACATTTTAGCACTTAATTCAATGTACCCTTGAACGAGATTGACAAGTGGTGCAAGATCGGAAGCCACCCACTAAGCTTGAAGCCAAACACGAAGCTTGAAAATACCAATTGAAAATACAAGAGCAAAAATGGAAGCTTAGAGCATGAATGGGGTAGAGAGAAAAACCCTAATGGAGGAGTGAGGTACTTTGCCCAAGGGGCTCAAACTCTTCTTATACTTGTGAGAAAGGGTTCTTGGCTGCTTAGATAATCAAAACCCTAATTGGCCTAGTGACAACGGAACCAACCATAAATTAGCCTCCATGGTTTTTGACCTTATGAGTCATGACTCTAGTATTACCCTAGTAACATTTCCACCCTATCCCTAGTCCCTTCGGCTACTTGCCTAAAATTTAAAATTTGGCTCGGTAAATATCCCAAACTATGATGCCTCAACCGGCCATATTGCCGGTCTATTTTCCCTTGAACCGGTTGATTTCCGACCTCGACAATTTTACATCGGTACCTCATCCGAATCATTGCGAACTCATTCGGAAATCTCCAAAAAAATTCGGCTAGCTCGTAACTAAACCTCGGTACTCCCCGTACATTGATGTTGACGTCTTTTGGTTCTTCTTTATTAAATTGAGGAATATTTAGTAAATTCCTCTAAATTCCTGAACTCTTGAATTTGAACCTGCTATTGCTCAAACTCAAGTGGTTCATCTGTAACTAAGGTAGAAATACCATAAACCGTGAACTACTCTACCCATGCAGTAGACTTTTGTCAGAATAGTGAAGTGCCATTTCTGAAACCGATAATTGCGAGGTTGGCAACTTGAGCCAAATTTAATCATGTTTGACTATCATCAATCACAGTTTAATGTACTCATGAGTTAACTGGTTCAGGTGATGTTCTGTGTGGAAATGAGCATTACCGTGTTCGGTTTAAGGAGAATCTAGTGAACAAGTAGGGGGTTTGACAAACTTTCCACTTTGAAAAATTGTAGAATTTTTTTTACAGGGAATAAAAATATGAAACAACTTGCATTCTTCATGAATCCTTCTCTTCTATCTTGGAAAATTATCTCATGATTTTAAGACCATATCTTCAATGCGAATCACCTTATTTTCACGGTTTATGGTATTCCTACCTTAGTGGTCGGTTTTCCCATTCATTGGTAGGCGGGCGGAGGAGAGCCTAGGGCACCTTTCATTAAAAACCAAGAACCACGTGCGTTCACAACATACTTTTAAAACCCCTTATATGCAAGTTTTTTTTGGAAAAATGAAGCAATACACATGCAATTTCAATGATAAAAATACAAGTGACAATATACATATACATATATATACACATGCAGAGATTTACATTCATATATAGTCATTACATGAGTATACAAATATATTTTTGAATATTAATGAACCCCTATCATATGTATAATGTAGAACTCCAACATTCATTAATAAAGTCATTGAAGACTTTTTCATCCCCGGGATGTAACTCACAAACATCCAAGTCTACAATACGTGTCACAAAATCTAATGCAGATTGTAAGTTCGCTTATTGTTGGTTCCTTTTTGATACCAACAACAATGTATTAGGTAATTCATACTAACCATTGTCTCGTTAATATATGGATGACAACAACATGAAGTCATCTTAAACATAGGCGACAATATATTGGTAAGAAATATGTTATTGTCCAATTCCAAAGTTAATGGTTGGCCAATATATGCGCATTAGGTAGAGCACTTGAAACCTACTACAACAGAAAATCAAAGGAATACATGCATATTGAATATAAAATAAATCCCAAATCCTTTAGCCTACAAAACTAGAGTGTAACATGTGCATATTGATTGCAACATAGGAGTTTTGTCCCCAAAAATAAAATAAAATAAAATATACACTTATTAGATATTATATATGGATATTGATTCAAATCCAAACATAATTGGATTTGTAAGTAACCCAAAGTCTAGCCCAATTGTATTGAACACACAATGCACATAGACTTACTAGTAGTCTACTATAATTTTATACATGCTACATTTATAACAATAGATCAAGTACAAAAATGTTGGATATTATTGGTGGTTTTTTACAACCAAACAACTTCGCATTTGCCAAGTTCTTATTGACTTGATTCATCTACAAAGCGAGCAAGGTTGTCTTTTGCAAATGTTATGTAATTTTGAGGGATGGATAGGGACCCACTATGATTCTTCTGTGGTCTCCATGCTATAAATATGAAGCATGTGTCTATCTAGCTTGGATCATGCTCCGAATCCATCCTCCAACAAAAATCATAATTTGTTTCCCAGCATGTGTACTCAAGGAGGTGACTATCATATTTTAGAAAACCACGTGAGACAAAAAATATGGTCAATTTAATTCATTTAGGATAAAATTTATAATTTCATTAGATCTACCATAGTATAGGAAATATGTCTCCTACATGATTATATGTAGAATAGGGTGGTGGATAATTTCTCCATTTTAGTAATCAGTAGAAAAACAATAGGGTCATACACATAGGATCCCCCTAAAAGTGTGTAGTTGGATCAGTAGAATAATTATGAGTTTGACCACTTAGATGAAGAAGTGTGTAGTATCTGTCCAAATTTGAATCAAACGCGTTAGTATGGAGGGAAATGTCGTGGGATTTTTTGGGGGGAAAGAACGTGCTGGCATTCCTCAACGACTGTTTAGGGTTTAGGCACGCACGACCAGGGATGTGCAAATGGACGTGACGCGGCCTTTTTGCGTCACGTCGCGTCACAAATGACGTGACGCCGTCACGTCACGTCACGTCAGGGCGTGACGCGCACTGACGTGGTAAAAAAAAGTTATTGTACCAATTTTTTGTAACTTTTTTTTTTACTTTTTTGGACGACTGCTCTAGTCGACTGCTACGAGCAGTCGACTTCAGAAAACAAAAATTAAAAAAATCTATTAAAAAATCTGAACCGTTAGATCTTCTTGGATTGAAGATCTAACGGTCCATGATTTTTTTTAGAATTTTTTGATTTTTTTTTTTAGGTTTTCCTTGAAGTCGACTGCTTTTAGCAGTCGACCAGCTAGTCGACTGCTAATAGCAGTCGACTGGTCTTGGTCGACTGCAAAAGTAATTTTTTTGCAGTCGACTGCTAAGTCGACTGTTATTAGCAGTCGACTTAGCAAACGACTGCTATTAGCAGTCGACTTAGCAAACGACTGCAAATAGCAGTCGACCTAGCAGTCGACTGCAAAAAAACATTAAATTAAAAAATTCCAAAAAAAATTCTGGACCGTCAGATCTTCTTGAAAAGAAGATCTGACGGTCCAGAATTGTTTTTAATTTTCTTAATTTTTTTGCAGTCGAATTAGCAATCGACTGCCAGAAAAAATTAAAAAATTCCAAAAAAAATTCTGGACCGTCAGATCTTTTTGCCAAGAAGATCTGACGGTCCAGAATTTTTTTTGGAATTTTTTAATTTTTCTGGCAGTCGATTGCTAATTCGACTGCTATTTGCAGTCGACTTAGCAGTCGACCAGGGGGTTGACCAGGGGGTTGACCGCGTCAGTTTACCCCTGGGGTAACTGCCGGATTTACCCCCCCGCGGACGTGACGTTTTCAGGTCTGCCGTCACGTCGCTGTCACAGGACGTGACGCGACGTGACGCGACGTGACGTGTAATCCCTGCGCACGACCACATTGATGGCACAATATTGACCAAGTTCGAGACGAAGAGTAATCGGGTGAACTAGTGATCCTGGCTAGCTTGCATAACGACATTATTCAATTGTGGCACACTCATCGACCGATTCAATTAGCATGATGGACCTATGCAGGGTGTCCCTTTCACAAATCGTAGTCTCTGCTTGGCTTTGGAGGTGAGGTTTCCGGTTTTTTGTTCTGTTTTGTTATGTTTTAGGGCAAGGGGTTGCTGCATTTGGCAATGCATCAGGTTTTGGTGTGGTCACATTAGTTGTCACCCACATTCTCGTATTTGACCTTGGCAATTTCAAAGATTTCGAAGGTTTTTCATCCGGGACCAGAATCCGGCGATAATTTTGAATTTATGAAATTTCTCGTCAGTAATAGCAGACCTTGTTTGTTTCTAGAGGTTTGGTTTTGGTGTTTGGTACTATTTTGGGGCAAGCATTTGCCACTTGTCAACATTTGGGAATGCGTCAGTTTTTGGTGTAGTCACTGCAGTTGTCATCATGTTTTCAAAAATGTCAAAGATTTTTCGTATTTGACCTTAGCATTTTCACAAATGTCTATAGTTCCATGTTAAGCTTTGCATTTCTTATTCGCAATAGAAGTGATGATTTGTTGGAAACAACTGAACATATGCTTTGCCTCACATAGATGAACAACAATCTTTTTGGAGGACAAGATTTTGTACGTAGTGAGGTAAGTGGGTTTAAAACAACCATTTTTTCTCAGCACCCGCTTCCATAACATTATTTAGATTCATAACAATGTTTTGTGGGATTGACAATAGTCTGTGGAATATTCCTCACATTCAGCTCGAATGATGAAATATTCCGTAGAATACTGTCAGTCCCATAGAACACTGTTATGGATTTGAATAATGTTATGTCTCCTGGAGATTGTACACATGGTCAAAATGAGATGATTAGCATATCCAAGTTGAGGTTGTAGCCACTTTTCTAATAAAATTTGGAGCAATGAATATCTTATACATTATCAGAGTGAATTAATTAATATATAACGTCGGGCAATCCAACATGAATTTGAGCCCATTGGCCCTACCCTGCTCAAGGATCCCCTTGGTGCAGGGTGGGGTTTACTGCCTACCTTGTGGTGGATGGGCTCTTGGTTTTTCCGTCAAGTAGAGAGAAGATTTCACAATCGGGAATCGAACCTCCAACTCCTCCATTCGAATTTGGGTACCTCTCCACTGTCATCCGGTAGTTTAGGGTCATCTCGGACCTATCAGAGTGAGTATATTCTTCTCTTTCAATGATCATATAGGCCCCCTTACTATCACTTACTTCTCTTTCAATGATTATTAAACTTGACACTTACTATCACATTGCATTTTATATATGTATTTTTTGTTATTAAGATCCAAATTCTTGAAAACATCATGAGATACACGTTCCCATGAGTTCACTTTAGTTCACTATGAGAACTCCAATGATATAACATACAATCATCTTATATCTCTTCTTTCCTTTTTATTTCTTTCCTTTTCATTTGAATAGTAACTAAACAATTGTTCATGCATTGTAATAAACTCAAGAGAATAATAATAAACATTAATATTACATTACACTTGGAAAATCTCATGTAGGTGATTGATGTGTACCTTGCCCTTCACAAAAGAGTACCACTATACTGCAAGGAGCCTAGGAATACCCCTAAAAGAAAGGACTTGAAGAACAAGATGGCCTTTAGTACCCAAGGGTGGTGACCCGATCTGGTCATCGGAGCTCTCTAACTGGCACTTGTCCTTCTCTTGACTATTAGGACGGCCCATACTTTAGCACCTGTCCTTGCACAACGTACAATGTGGGACACCCATCCATGTGGGGTACCAGTCCTTGGGTGAGGGGGATGGGCACATGGCACCACCCTTTTCCCACCTACCCACCCATTTATTTTTTCAAAAAATGGATCGGGGCTGGTACATGGAACCTCACCCTTAGTTTGGTTGAACACTCACCAAGAACCTGGGGAGGTCATTCATTGTGAGAGATTAATAAAACCACATGAAAGAAATAAAGGGTGGAGAAAATTCCAAAGGAGTATAATTTATATGACAATTGACATGAACAAATGGTACTAGAAATTTGTTTTGAGAATATATTGGATACATTGTGAGAATATTAATCAAACATATGGATCATCCCATGAATATGTAAATTATTTCATAGGCCCATTGAAATTAACCTTATATCGCATGTAATTTATATCCCCACCTAGGAATCCACCCTCCCCACCATAGTTTTTTTGTGCACAACACTATTCTCTTGTGAACACATGTGTGTGTGTGTGTGTGTGTGTGTGTTTTTTTTTTTTTTTTTTTGTTGGCACAAATTGAAAATTTAATTGCAAAAAGAACCCAAAATACAACCAACCCGGCCAAAACAACATAGCTCGAGTGGAAATCAAGAAATAATGCTCATCTGAGGCTTGTCCGTGAACACGTGTCTTTCAACAACAAGCAATAGGGAGCATTCAAATAAGGGTCCCATACATAATACCTCTTAAAGAAATATCCTCTTAATGAGTTCTTAATGCACGTGTATACCACATAACATACAAGTGCCTATCCCAAACTCCCATTTTACGTGCAAGAGTCCCAAAATAATAAGACAAATTTTGGGATTGGTGTTATATATAAATATATAAGTAATTAAAAATGGGTTTAAGGCGAGTTATTTAGAATAAAATGCCACAAATTCATCAAAAAATTATAAGTAGATGTCCAATGGGTGTTCACTAAGGTTTGGTGAACACTTGTTGAACATTTAAGGCATGCCTCAAGCCTTTTTCTTTCTCTAGTATTCTTTCTCCCTAAATTAAACTCAAAATCCATTTGGTGAATCTTGATAAATATTTTAGGGCATTTTTAATTTTTTTCATTGAGACCATTTGAAAATGAAGTGGCTTGTGCAAGAATCCATGCATTAAAAAACACATATAAAAGAGTTTTTAATAACCAAATTGTATAGATCCCATATAAATGAACGTTTCTTTTTAATACAAAGCTAATTCTTTGACAGATTCATGTTTTGGCATTTAAGATCCTAAGCATAACTATAGACCAATTATGCCTTGCAGGATTGCACTGTAGTTTCACTATAATGCATTAGAAGTCGTTTCCCAAGTCATTATATTTACAAACTATAAAATGGGAGTTGCTACCCTAGGTCTTGCATTAAGTGTATGGCAAGTTGACAACCATAGAAGGTGACATGGAACACATGACATTTCAAGAATTTTGATCATTTTCAAAAATATTGTAGCTAAGGTAGATGGTGCTAAAACCAACACTATGCTCTTGCACAATAAGTAATGTCCAACACTTCAACATTAGGCTCCCACGTTGATTTTAGATCTTCTACCTACAAAACTTTGAACCCTTATAACATTTGCAGTAGGAATCCAAATAAGACATGTTTTTGGTGCATTGGAGTCACCTTTTCATTGCTAACTGATAGATTTTTTTAAATTTTTTTTGTTTAAATGAATTAAAATAATATAATGTAGATGGGCCTTAATAAAACAATGAACTCAAGCAGACACCTAGATTTGAATGTTATGTGGTTAGGTGTAGGTCTTAAAACAAACACCAAAACGGCATGTGTTGAGAAGAGATTGGACTACATGCTCCAAATATGCTAACCATTCCAGAATGAATAGTTAACATAAATTGGGGAGGTCTATACCTGGCCTTTATGACCACTTAATGAGCACGAGAATCTTCACTTTGATAACATATAAGAATTTCATATGAGCTCCAAAATGTACAAGGCAAATGGCCTTGGATATGATTTGCATTTGTTGATCATCTTGCACTAATTGCTGTTGAAGGTGGAGCATTAGGTTGCTCGTAGTCAACGAAATGTAATACTAGAAGCAATAAGGTTGTAATAAGCCTACAAGGCTAGTCCTTAGTGGGAGAGGAGTTATCCCATATCAATTGTTTGTACCAACCAAGGTGACCATGAGCAATAAAGGGCAAGGCAAGGGGTGGAGGAGACCATCTCACTCCAAGCATTGTTCATATGCCTTTGTGTATGTGTAACTTGCTTGTGCAATCTCATCTCTAGTCCTATTGAGTTCCAATAATTGCATGTTTCATATTGTACAAGAAGTGGGTGCAGAGCTGAGAAAAGTGTCTGAATAACACACGTCTACCTTAAATCATAGTATATATGCTCAGCACTTAAAGTGACCCTTTTAGCACCATGATCTACCCGAGTGCCGATTCCTGAATTGGCGATGGTGGAATAGTAGAGATTTTACTTACAAAGTTGCACAAAAATTGTCAATTTCTATGAACAAGCTGCACATGTGCCCCTTTCAACCTGGACGACACTTTCGCACATTTCAGATGCCAAAGGTTAGATTCGTCAATTTTCAACCCAGACCTTTGACTATCAGAAGACCTTATGACCTTTCCTCTCCACTCTTGAAACAGGGGAAAGATTGGGTCTCCTATCAATACCACTAATTCCTTGCACTCCAAAATGAACTTTTTCCCTCTATAAGAATTTGCTTGCACGGCCTAATTCCTGTAATGACATGCATACTAATTACAGCAACTGTGTTGATGATAGTGCTCTCGAGCTCCCAGGTTCCTTGCCAAAAGATTCAATCTCAGTTTAAAGCCAGTGTACTAAATAAGTTGGCGAATATCATGGGCCAGGAGCCTAGCTTTCAACAGTTTGCTCAAAAACCTTAATACACAGAACATGCATTCTACATAACTGATCCAGTGTGTAAATTAAACTTACGATTTGCAAATCACATGGCACAAGGTTCGCTTTCTCTACCTATCATTATAGGTGAGCTGCGTTTGAATACAATGCGAGAATCTCATTTCAGAATGTACACTGACTGACGTTTTGATTCTATGAGCCTTCAGGGTTTGATATATTTTCAGCCTACCTCATCAACCATATTGAGCTAATAAATCATTGAACATTGGTTTAACAGTGTTCAACCTTTTAGGTCTTGCATCTATGTTCACACATACAAATGAAAGATGAACAATGCAACTCTATGTTTGATAGGTATTGATTCCATGTTGGAGAGTAATGTGAAAACAGTGTAGAGGCATGATTTAGAGGTTCGTGATGCTGTTGAATTGCTTTGTGTTTGAAAGCATTGACAAAAAAAGTTAAAATACCAATCCAAATTGGGATTGTGTTCTAAATGTTACATCTGCATCAAATTTTCTACCACATCTGCATGCTTAACTTCAATTTGAGCTTCATTTTATGTGCCAGGCATGATGATCAATATTTCTGGGTTTGTCTGACTTGAGTGATAACTAGAGTGAACGGGCAAGTAGCACGGTTCAAAGGTCGTGTCACCTTGAAATGAGGCGAAGTGGTCACTGGCAAGCAAACAACCAAGCTCGAGAATGGCAAGAGCAGGAGAACTTGGGTCAGGTACACTAATTGGACTTCCAACTCCACATACAATTTTGACTGTTGGATCAAATCGGGAATTGTCTCACCTGGTTAGCAATTGCGCATCATGCAAATTGTTATTTCAAGTTTCAATACAAAACTTCTAGTGCAGAAGTGAGAAGAGGTCAAAGTGACCTCTCTTTCTTGTGAAGTGATCACAACTATAGGCCCTCCCAATTGTGGTAACTATTGAACCAAAAATGATTAAATGCACATAGTCAATCTCATCCTCACCATAATATGTGTCCTTTTGGTGTTCATTCTTAACTACAAACCTTGTCATATACCACTCAAGCTTAAAAAATCATCAAAAGTAGTGACCACATCAGGACCACGCATGTACTATAAGGATCATGTGATCAAGTCACTGACAAATTGACATGTTTAGAAGGTGGATATGGAGCATATGACTGGTCCATATATCTTCTGTCTAAGTGCTCTGTCTGATTAATGAGGTGAGTTCATGCGAGAATGACCTTGCCTGAACACTCTAAACTTTAACCCGTAGATTAGTACATAATGTAATTCTCCCAGGACATGAGGCCTATGCTCTTGTCACGATTTAGACTGCCAATTGTTATCAATCAATTGTTATCAATTGACAATCAATTAACAAGATCTTTGTTGTTAAGAAGGCCTGGACCGCCTCCACAGAAGCCGAGATTTCTTTCGGTTACTAGTAGGTTATCACTCTGCCCAGTGTACTGAGTGAAACCTGGAGTTGTTGAAAGTTAGGTTTCTGCTCCGAACTTTGGGATTATGTGTTGTTGAAACACTTGACTCATCAATTAGGTCACGCGCAGCAGGACTTAAACATTTGCAGCACAGCAAATGTGAATGGAATTATCTGCAATGATTAAGCAGCTAGAAGTCACACAAGACCATCGACCATCCAAAACCATAAAAGCCTTATGTGACTAACTGCAAATTGTTGCGAATGCCATGATTTACATCCAACCCCAAACATCAGACTGCCTCGTCCCTCTTAGTCTTTCACCAGAAATCAACCATCATTTTCACCCTTAGGTAATTTGCCTCAAAAACCATTATTGTAGCTACATGAAATTTGCGTCAGGCTTGAATTTCAGTATAAAGAAGACTCAAATCTGGATCAGAAGATAGCTTTCCAGGCAATAGATGAATTCCAACATAAACTCGATGTGAAATTGTAATGGTGAGGCCAAGTGAAAGCGTTGACGAGTCTGTTTTGATTGCATACGAGCTGGAGGCATATTGTTACCCGTAATTCATGCCTTGTCATGACTACCCACTATGTTAGGTAATTGACATGTGTTGTTCTTCCATCGGTTCTAGTAAGCACCCAACACTTTGTTGTTACTGCGGTTCAGTAGGTTGGGCGACTATTACAACCTAAATGGCAGGGTTCCTCACACCCATTATCTAGTTCATAATATCACATGGGTAGACTTGTGTTAAGTGGAGCCTTCTTGAATATGACTTCAAGGAAATTTTTGCAAATTTTGAGTCCTTGCAAGCTGCATGACATCGATATCCTCCCATCAAGTTGCATAGTTTCTGGAAGATGTGTAATTGGCCAGCCTATCATATTGTACATAATTTCATGTAGGACACATGCCATCTTGGTAGGAGTCACCCAATGCCTACCTTGTTGGGATTGTAGCTCGGTAGGTTTGACGTCTAGTACAATGTCATGTGGCAAGGCTCCTTGCATTCATTATTTAAGTCATAACCGATCACTCTTCCAAGAGAAAACTAGTTGTCAAATTTTGATACGATTTGGCATCCATAAAGATGCAATATCATCCATAATTCCTAGATTGTATCCTTGAGTTGATCAGTTATGACTAATAACCAAATTGAGCAGGTAGACGACACAACAATATCGTGGATCACCATGCACTCTCCTCTCCTTGGTTATAGACTAGTCCATAATCTCACATACGTAGCGTTTTTGAGTAAAGCCATTTTCCGAACATGACTTGAAGTTAACTTTTGCAAATTATGATGAGTTCTTGCAGGACGTCAATACCCTTGCATCAGGCCGCACAGTTCGTGGAAGACGGGCTGGTCAGCTGATCATATTGTGCGTAAGTTTGTGTATTTTACTTCTCCTTTGGGTGAAGTGGGAATCATCTCAACCAGCCCTAGTACCCACCGACATTGGAATCAGGTCTGAAGGGCCAGTTCAAGAGGCTGTGTTCCCTTTGTTCCGGTATTACAAACGGCCGTATTTCCCAAACACTACGGCTGATCCTGAGCGCACCCGGTTTCTGTCATCGCATCATCATAGGAGGCGAAGTAGGTCTTTGCATGCGCTCAACAACCTGGATAACACAGCACAATGGCCTCTTGGAGGTGGACAACGAACTTCGGATTTAGATATGTAAGTATCATGTTGACAATTTATAACGTAGACGTGTGTTATTTGGATACTTTCCTCTCTGCACCCACTTCTCATAGGTTATGAAACACACAATCTGTGTGAGATGATTAGCAAAGTATCCAAATCGTGCACATAATCATTAACCTCACAATGCCCTCTTGGAGGTGGACAATGAACTTCGGATTTGGATATGTAAGTATGTTGACAATATAACGTAGACGTGTGTTATTTGGATATTTTCCTCTCTGCACCCACTTCTCATATTTTATGAAACACGCAATCAGTGTGAGATGATTAGCAAAGTATCCAAATAATGCACATAATCATTTACCTCACAATGGCCTCATGGAGGTGGACAACAAACTTCGGATTTGGATATGTAAGTATCATGTTGACAATATATCGTAGATGTGTGGTATTTGGATATTTTCCTCTCTGCACCCACTTCTCATAGGTTATGAAACACACAATCAGTGTGAGATGATTAGCAAAGTATCCAAATTGTGCACATAATCATTACCCTCACAATTTTCAGAGCTTATACGAATATTTTATTTAATATCAAAGTGAATATTCTCATGGTCATTCAGTGGTTGTTTAGGTCTCCCCAATCACATTGACTATTGAGCCTAGAATGGCTAGCATATCTTGAGCACATAGTCCAATCTCTTTTAAACACACGTCTATTTGGGTGTCCGTTCTTAGATTCGCACTTAACCACATACTACTCAAATATAGGTGCCCATATTTTTGCTATGTTTGATTTAGGCATGTCTACTTCAACATTGTTGAGCTTCTTATGGGGCCATCCCCAGATGAGTCAGCCATTGGAGTAAGTTGAATGGAGCTTACATGGGTTAAATACACTTACCTTGAATATGTTAGCTTGTCCAGATATGTTATTCAACTTCCCTCGTTTATGATGGGTACAGAGTATGATAATCTAGTGACGAAATATTGATTATCTGGATGAGAATAATGTTTTGTAAGGCCTAAGGTGAAACTGTGAGGGCACCTATTATGGACCTTTTGAGCATTTCGGAATATGTGGGGGTGTGATAACAAACAAATAAAAACTACATGAGCACACAAGAATGAATGGAGCATGAAATTTGAGTTTGCAATAGTTGGAGTCCATGTGAATGTCTTGTGGATGCTTGAAATGAAACTCGTACTAGGTGACCTATAATGAATTTCTTTCTTATAAAACATGCTTCATACTTAATCAGGTATGTATACATTAGAAATTGTTATGAGATAAGATGGCATTGCAATTAGTTTGTTGAGCTACGACAAAGGTTTCATCTTCATGGATCCAAGATTTTGCATACTTTCATATTTCGGGCTTTTACGATAACATGTTGACAAACAAAGGATCAGTGCTTTGGTCTGGAAAAGGAGGCTACAAGGTTGTTGATGTTTCATATCTGATAGTCTGATGCAGGGAAGCCTACTATGTCGACGTGGCCTTTGGCACTAAGGACAGAATGAAACACTTTTTTCTGCAAGTTGACACGGGAAGCGGTGTTAGCTGGGTCCATTGCAAGTTTGGCAAGAGTCAAAGTCTACACTTGGTAAAAATTGCCTTCTTGTAAATAAATCAAGTCTAACTGAGTGACACCATGTAACTTAATATCTAATGTGACTCAATAATATGTAAACATTGTATTCACTATGATTACATATGCAAAAATTAGGCCCATCCTGACAGTCAACTGATGACGCCCCATCTGTTGTGTGCATTCTCCTCGTGTCTGATGGAAGTCTGATAAGAATTAATTCAATTCCAAAACATGAAGTTTGTGAGCCTCTGATAATGTGTAAACTTCTTCAATCTACTTCATGTAGAGTTTTTGAAACTGCCTAGAGTCCGAAGTGACAATCTGGACGTGCTTGACCATCCAGAGTTAAGTTAGTAGACCTAATCCTTGCTTCAAATACTAATGCAGGGTCCCAATGGACTATATAACCCTATTTCAGCCATGTATGTGAACTGTATGAAATACAAAGAATTATGTAAGGTTTTCCAACAAGGGGACCCATCTGATTTACCATGCACTGAGGAGACAAAATTCAAATGCTTCTTCACCCATGAATATGGTGATGGTTTGCGTGTAAAAGGAGCAATAATTGAGACACCAGTGACCTTTGCCCTTCAAGATGGGAGCATGGCCAGTACAACTATGGCAGTTGGGTCAGTGATTGTCTCCTCTGCTTGCTCACATTTTTCTTGCCAAATAATCCACATTATGCTAAACATCTAATTTAGTGTGACATTAAGATTGGTACTATGCCATGTTAACTAGAGTGGCCTTTGTGATATGTTATGTAGCATCACCCATTGTATGTCATCCTCTCTAGTTGCCACCCAATGATTGCAAGATGATCAGTGTGGGTCGATGATGAATAATGTGGGCCACATTAAATCAAATGTAAATTATAATCCCAAGTGGTCAAGTTTTAGGAGTTGTGATGATTGTTCTTGTAGCCATTCATGTCAAAATGAAGTGACTATTGTTTAATGTTGAGTCAATGATGATACATATCCTTAGGGTGCTAACTCAAACGTCCAACTAATGATACATTCAAGACCAATTCAACTCATATATCAACCTTTTATGCCTTGGAAGTGTGGTACACAGATGGCCACACACTAGTGTTGCATAGGGATGGCATTGACAAGCAAGAAAACAATGAGGCATTAGTTGATTACGCTTATGAGCATGTTCCTCATCTCATAATGCAAGTGACCAGTGTTTGATGTTGAATCAATGTTGCTAACCCAACATTGATTCAATCCATTCTTCATCTTTCAAGGTCTTGTAACTAAGAAATGTAGGAAAAATTTATAAAATTTGCAACTTCATGTATGGTACGCATGGATCGAATGTTGTAGTTTGATGTGATTGAATCATGTCAAATTAATGTTGAAATTAAGGTAAGTGAACTTTATGTGGTCACTCTTGCAACCACACTTGCAACTTTCAAATGGGCATAGAGATTGATAACATGCACATGCTATGAACCTAAGGTTATCTTGAGAACACCTAAGTCTCAAACGCTTGTAAAAAAAACCCAAAGAAAAAGATATAAACAATGGTCAAGCCCTTGAGCCCAGCCCTTTGGACAACTGCATTTGAGTGGTAGATGGCAAGGCTTGTAGTAATGAGCGGACAATAAAATGATGTCTGTCACAATGAGATTGGAAAATATGCTCAAAATTTGATTACCATTTTGGGTTCAATATGCAAGTTCTACAATTGATAGCCGTACCTATGTGGTCACTTGAAAGTATATATAATTTGTACTTTGATCTCTTATAACAGTTCATGCATGTCTTAAGTTTGATTCTAAAACTTGAAATGACAATCTTTATGATTTGTGACTACTAATCGGATGAGATGATCCCCGATCTTACCCAATGGCCAAAATTGTTTGTAGAGTTTAAAGGCAACATACATATTGGCGGTGTTGGTCTAGTAATATAGGTGAATGCATGGCACCAATAATCGACATCAATGATGGTTTCAAAGAGCCTACCTGTGTGTATCAAAATTGTAAAGTAGAGATGTATTGATATTTGATGGAATCTTACCCAATTTTATTAGTTGGGTCAATATCATTATAATCCATGCTAAGACGATTATACATAGATATGAAAGATATTTATCCGAATGATATCAAAACAAAAATACCTTCAAAAGCCCATACCCTATTGTATCAAAAAAAAGGCGAAATACTAATTATAGATGCCCAAATGGTATTAAAAAAAGAAGTCAATACCAGTCCAACATTGATGGATTGGAATTCGTGGCGTCCACGTAAACTCATCCATCATAGATAACGGAGCTCCAGTATAAAAAGTCCCTACAAAATTGAGGACCAATTCATTCCAATTTGACTACACTAAACTAATTTGAAATCTTTGATTCTATTTCCGGAGCCTAATTATTTTAGGATATTCATTAACAAATTATAATATAAGTCACTGCGTTTTCACCTTTGCAATTGATGAGTTTACGTAGACACCATGGATATAGGTATACCTTATGTATACATTTATAAGTCGAGGTTTTGTGATGGCTCTGCAGATGTGTTCATAAGAAATATGACAAGACTACAATAGCGCCAGGCCAAGAAACAATAGACACCGATGGACTCATTGCCATTGGTGAACACCCTGCAGCGTGGCAAAACCAGCTCAAAATTATGGGAATTATTGCCGACCTGATAATCGCCATATGCATCGATGCCTCTGGTTCCTCACCACCTGCGCCTGCAGGATTCCTCTCCTTTGGGAACCTTTATGACACTTACACGGCTGGCAAGATTGTATGGACGAATATGCTCGAGCCTAAAGACAAGTGGTAATAATATGACATCCATACCAGTGATCGGGGAGATTTTTGGGCATAATCGGTTGAGATCCTAGTGTTTGCAAGTCCAACCAGTTACATGTTGACATCCTTCGGTTTTCCTTTATTAAATTGGGGTATATTCTATAAATTCCTTTAAACTGATCGGTAATTTTCCTGGAGTCTTGAACTTCAACCGGTTATTTCACAAACTCAACCGGTTATTTCTCAAACTCAACTGGTTGATCTATAACCAACTGCTGGTTCTCCCCGATCATAGATCCATACTTCACCCAAGCTCATCAGCTACAACGTTGCTAAGCCGTCAGACTCTGGTCTGTGGCCGTACTAACAACAAGGACACCAGAGCTCCTTTGATTTGATGAGCGATTCTGTCGTGTGATCTCCAGTTGGTCGTTTTGGATGTTCAATGAATACTTGTTTTTCTCCTACTTGTGGTGATGCTTGGAGGGAGTGTCTGTGTTTGAATGAAGAGCAACCCATTTCGGTTTATTGAGGGTCGAACTCATTTTAGTACTTCTTGACAAGTCAAAATGTGTTTGAACCTCAACGACCCAATATGAAATGTTCTTTGTTCAGACCTACACACTACCACCCAAGCATGCACCGAGAACTTACCAAATATGAAAGGTGTTTTATCCAAAATAGCTGACTCCTTAACAAAAGACTGGTTGAATTGAAGGATAACTTTAATATGCTCCTTGACCCATATTCGTTGAATATGAGCACTGCAAGCACTCAGAGTGGGCTCAATAACACTTGTTTACATGTGAATTGTCTACTACTGGCTAGGAAGGAGGTTAGTGAGTCACTATTGGTTGGGAAGGGGGTCAATAAGATGGCAACACTGAGGAATACTTTTGATATACCTAAATTTCGTTAGGGATATGTGAATCCTTAGTGATTACTTGAATGTTATGCTATTTTAACATGATGAAGAAGATCAAGCATTGATTTTTAATGTCAAATCTATATAATTTAATGTTGAATATTGAAAATATAATCAAACAATATGTTATAATATCATATTCAACTTTGCATATTCTATTGAAGGACCCTACCATACAATCTTATCGGACTATGCACGCCACTATGTACGCTAATGCCTCAAAATATTACCCCTTCTTACACTCACGTTAGTACGTACATGGTATGAAGAGTCCACCTACCAGGGACTTAGTCCAATTATACTCAAATATCAGTTAGGTTCATAGTTCTCATCTTAGAAGGAGAACCTAGGTTAGTAGCTCAGTAATGTTATGTTATATTGCCTACACATCATAACATTATTCAAATCCATAACAGTGTTCTGCGGGACTGATAGTATTCCACGATATATTCCCCACATTCAAACTGAATGTGGGGAATATTCTGTGGAATACTATCAGTCCCACATAACATTGTTATGGATTTTGAATAATGTTATGATTACTTCTATGAATTAGTCTTCCTTCATAATGCTACTTAGTGGTACAGGACCATTCTCCTTCTAAAGAGTGTCAAGGGTAATATCCTAGTGTGGACATTTGACTAGTATATAATTGATGTGCAACTATAGATTCAACATTGAATATGTATCCGTAAGACTATATGGGGAATAATGTGGCCACAAATTGAGATTTATTCATGGGAGTCCCAACTGAATAATGTTATGTTACTTGCTTTTCGAATTGGTCATTTTGGGGCATAACTGAGATTCTTGGGGCAGATTTCCATATGTTGGCCATTCCGGCAAAGGAGATTAGACTTTGTTGATGTCGGCAAGGCTTTGATCAAGATCTCTTAAAATTTTGTTGGCCAAGCACTTTGATGTGGGATGGGTGGGGGTGTAAGAAAGAGTAGATTTTTCTTACATTGTCTAACATGTAAGTTGCAGTGAGGCAATGATCACATTACCCATTTTGAGTGTTATGTGAGTGGGGATTTATTCATATCTTGATACTTTAGCTCGGGGCGATCACACCTCCTTACGTTTCATAACCACGTGTGATAAAAGTTTGCTACCCTATATTATATGCCATAGATAATTTTAAAATTTATGATATTTTTTCTACATGTACATAATCATTGATCATATCTTTTGTATATTTTTTTGAAATTTTCAGTCATCTTCATTTTTGTAGTAACTGTTTTAGTTCAATTCTGCGTCAATCTAGTTAGAAACAATTTTTTTTATTAAAAAACAATTAAAAATCATCAAATTTGGTTATTATTTTCTACTATGTAATAGATACCGTGTATATCTACTCATGAAAAAATTTGATAAAATTTTGACCCATTTTGGTGATGCTTTATGTAAAAAGTAGATTTTTTTAATCGCACGTGGTGTTCAACTTGACAATGGAGTGCACCCCCGGGGTACTTCAGAAATTAAATTAATTTGAAAAGACTGTAAGAACTCTAGACAAAGGTTGGATTTATAAGAAATTTATACTACCATGACAACAACTTAGTGTGAAGTACAATAACCTTAGGTTCATACCCACATATTGTTGCAAATCTATTTTTCCCCAATCAAATTAGACTCAAATTTCCATCTAAAAGATAGAAAGGCAGTCAAGTCCTCAAACTTCAACTACACTTAATATCACCGAGTCTTGTTCTTTTGGGGGAGGGTTTGGGAGGATTATGCATATGTGGGAACCGGTTATGACTCTTGTGTTGCCTTCATTGAAGCCTACAAAGCCACATACTGAAAGACACCAAGGGGACCCTCAATTGTGTTTGGATAAACGACCCTCTTATCAGTGACATACAAAGCAATGGTTGGAGAACCAACCCTCTCATTACCATCACAGCAGGCGTCAGAGGCGCCATACACGAACACTCCATTAATAAACTTACCAACCTTAAGCTCCCCAAAGCAGCCATCAAAAATCTCATGAAAAATATACACCAAAATGCCATCAAATATCTCACATACCTCATCCTAAATAAAAGAAAGCTTGAAAACAAACAAAAACCTGTCTCACCACCTTAATGACATGGAGCAAACTGCTCACCAATAGAGCCCACCTCATAAGAGGCATAACACCCCATGCTGCATCATAGACATCCATGATCAGCATTGGGTCAACGGGCTCATTAGTCACGCCGGTACCGGGTTACGGGCGTTATCTTTTCTTTTCTTTTCTCTTTTCTGTTTGGATAAACACACTCATATTAAAGTCAGTGAAATGTTGATGTTCATCTTCTAAAAATATGAATCGTTTCTCTCTTCTTCTTGCCTTCATTGACGAAAATCAAAACCTCATGCAATTTACACTGACAGGGAAGACTCTATGTACTCCACAAAGTTGATGGCGATCAAATACCGTGGCGGTGTGTTTCCACTTCATGAGCCGCGAAAAAGGAGAAAGCTAGTCGGACCGGTTGGAGTCCAAATGGGTTTCGATAGCGGCAGCGACCTATCGTACATGACTACTAAAGTTTATCGCCAAATCAAGGACTTTGTGAGCAAGGATCGTTTAAGAAATTGTTCCAAATTTTACTCAATGTTCCAAAAGAAAAATTCACTATTTAATATTTGAATTTGGGGGAGCTCACTACCTATAGGGTTCCTGACCATATATGTTATAGAGGTTTTTATGGGGTATTCTTATATAATGACATAATATTAGAATATTTTAAATATTCAGAGGATGTTGTGGAATAACTTCTAAAATAATCTTTCTATGTTGTTTTGAAACACCCTATGATATGCATAATCTTTTGTACCACATTGTTGGATACCAATGTTTGAATCAAGATTTTCAGAATCATCGCCTCCAATGTATTTTGGAGGCCTTATATTTGAATATTGATGATTATTTTATTTGCAATCATAATAACCTCCCCAAGGTTTGAATTACAAGGATATGAGTCCTAGGCAATTGACCTACATCACTGGAAACTTATCCTATGTAATTGGAAAATTGAAAAATCTAGCATCGTGGTAGATTTGCATTGTTCTTTCATTGATGTGGGACGATTGCGTAGGACTCATATGCTAGGAGTGTCATATTATAGACACCACCACTCTTATAGATTCCATAGATTTTGTATGGTAATATAGCCACCATTCTTATAAGGTTCAATAGATTATGGAAGTGAAGTCTCATGATAAGTCCTTGCAGAATGTTTTGAGTGGTTGAAATTGGATGTGTAGGATGCAGCTCGAGATGGATGCAAAAAGTATGGGTTATGTGCACATAAAAGATTCAAAGGAGTTTGATGCATCGGAGCGGCGGTTGTGTTGGACAAAGCCTAGGTGTGTAACATATTGTCTAACCCGTGTCCGTTACATCTTAAAATTCTCGCAATAGATGTGAACAAATACTTACTTGCTCTTAGAGGTATTATAGATGATTAATTAGCGGATGTAGGTCATAATTTAATTCCAATGTCAAATCAACTAAAAATTAGTTATTGACTTATATAAAGACTGAATCTTATGTAAAGACTGAATCTCTACGTCTCACCTTGTGGATGGGCGCTAGTAGGAAAATTGGGTCTTTCTTAACACACTCCATTTGGCATATTGTCATCCAGAACATGTCATAAACATCACATTTTGTGTCAATATAGCGGACTTCACATAAATTGCGACCTTGTTCATGGATCTTTTGTTGCACATCCACATGGATCGAGTTGAAAATAACTCCATTTCTACGAGTGTAAGATATGCAGGTGTTATTTGGTCACTTTTCTTGATCGAACACCTATACTTCATTGGTGTGACAATGTGGTTAGGTGAGGATCAAAAAATAAACACCATAAAGACACATGTTTAAAAGAGATCGGACTACGTCTTCATATTTCTATAACTACTCCATTTTAAATACTTGATTTCTAGTGCACCCTATCACCTATGGTCCACCCAATCATAGTGGGGGAATCTAGGTGAACCAGAGATTTTTCAACCAACCATGTGGGAACCTGGGGGAGGTAGGTGTCAGTTGGGTTGCTTGCGCCCATTCAAGGCGTTTCACCTTTGAAAGGAGGCAATATTCGTCGGGGGCCCTCTAATTCTCGTAATGCCCGTTTCAGGATTACATATAGAGATAGACCAATTTGAAAATGAAGCAACACCATAAATCATGTTGGTGGCAACATCAGAGTCATCTCTCTTTCTTAACTACTCCAGACTCAACAATGAACACAATTGAGATGACCTATGTATTCAATTAAAGAATCAACATACATGCATTTATGTTATTATAACTAAATAAGGGGAGATTCAATTTTCAGTCTTGTTTTTGTTGATGTTTCATCATAGATTTGCTAATGCAACACAAATTTGAAACTTAAAAATGGTCACTAGAAGACGGAGAATAATAAAAATTAACGGAATAACACCCACATACCTTAGTGGGCAACATGAACATGGGTTTTCTACAAAGCCATGCTCATCCATGGATTATCTTGAGTTTAAACTTTACACTTGTATTATTTGATTGTTGATGACGTGCTAAGTGACCAGGATTTATGTGTCAAGTAGAGCTACACAGGATTCCATTCAAGATTTTGGCACTTTGGTATTTCAATTTCAGTCGAGCAAAAAGGATGGATCAACATCCGACTTACCCATTGCACCTGAAAATTACATGACCTGGGCAAAGGTAATCTTCCAAATACAGGCATGATGTTCTTGACACCACAAGCATATGAGTCATGGGAAATGGTCCTGCGTCACTGGAAACTTGTCCTATATCACCAGAAAATCTAAAATTTTATCACAATAATAGATTTGCATCATGGTTGTTTCACCAATGTAGTATGATTACTTACACTAGTAGAAAACTATGCCCAAAAAAACTACAACCGAAATCGGCTACAGTTCTTTTGACCAGCCTAGTCCGACTACAATTTCAAAAATTTAGGGCGTGTAATGGACTGCTGGAAAGGTACTTTCAAGACCTTTCCAATGGCATATTACACACCCCCGTATTCCTAAACTTTCAGCCACTAAACCAAAAAAACAAATCTGCAGTCGTTTAGCAACTGGAGATCAGGTTGGTCAAAAGCACTGCAATCGATTTTGGTTGTGGTTCTTTTTGACATAGTTTTCTACTAGTGCTAGGACTATATTTGTTGTGAGAGAAATCTACATTGATATGTGCAATTAGGTTGCTTGACACCAATTTATCGACCTCCCACACTATTTTGAATATTTACTACCTTAGTCACAAAATACATTGATTTTCCTCTTCTTCTTGTGGTTGCTACATGGATGAAATAACAAAGTTATTGTGATCTGGTTTTGACCTGCACACACACAAACACATCCTATAATAGAACTGATGATGTTTTCACCTCCGGTAATAATGGTAGGGGCCCAACTCAAAGAGGAAGGTGTCTAACCCTAGCTAGAGTTTCGGACTGATATAAATTGTATGAATTTCATAAGATATATTGTGTGTGTCTACAACAACAAAGTGTTGAATTCATATTGTTTAAGTTGAACCATGTTCAATAAAATTTGATAATAGAGAAGTAAGGATAGTGACCAAGTTGGCCTCAAATATCTCCCCATTCACTGAGCTATGGCATGCTCTTGAGCCCAAAATGTGTGACAAAACTCAACATAAACTCCAAGAGGGAACAACTTCTGAATCAAAGGAGAATCTTTGTCCAGCAGGTGAATAAAAAAAAATCTCGAGTTTGCCTCAACATGCTGGAAGACAATGACTATGAATACGGGAACCTCGGAGGTATGATTCTTTTGCAATCTAGTTTGATGACAGTCTGTAGGTCGCTCTTTTTCAATCAGATGCCTATATTTGATTGGTATTTGGCAAGGCTTGCAGTTAAGAACAGACACCAAAAAGACATGTGATTGGACTATGTGCTCATAATATAGACACCATTCTTATAGGTTCAATAGCTGATACAATCAAGAAGTTCTATGTGTCAATAATAGAAAGAGGAAGAGAATGTCCACTTTGACCTATTCTAATTTTTGCATCTCAACTTCTATTTTGAAACTTGAAATGACAATCTTATGGAAGTGTTATAGAAGCACTTTGGTTATTGACTTTAATTGGACATCGGTTTGTAAGTGGTATGTGGTTAGGTGTGGATCTAAGAACAAACACCAAAATGACATGTCACTAGCAGAAAACTATGCCAAAAAGGAACCTTAGCCGAAATCGGCTGCGATTCTTTTGACCAGCCTGATCTGCGGTCGCTCAACGACTGCAGATTTGTTTTTTTGGTTTACCGACTAAAATTTTAGGAATTTGGGGGCATATAATATACCATTGGAAAGGTCTTGAAAATACCTTTCCAACAATATATTACACAGCCCAAAAAAATTTAAAATTTAAGTCGCAAAACAAAAAAAACAAAAAATTGTAGTTGTTTAGCGACTGCAAATCAGGCTGGTCAAAAGAACCACAGCCGATTTCAGCTGCGGTTTTTTTGACATAGTTTTATACTAGTATGTTTTAAAAACATTTGAACTACTTATTCAAATTTTATTAAATATTCTAGGTTCAATAGTCAACATGATTGAAAAAATCTATATGATTAGATAAGAAGAAAAAGAATCTTCACTTCAACAATGTGAAACAAAAAAATTCATATAAGCTCCAAAAGTTATGAAGAAAATGGCTACGGACTTATTTGGATTCACTAATCATGTCATAGTAATCACATGTTTAATATTCTATGAGATGTGGGCTAACCCTCTAAAACCCGTCTACCTTGGGTTAGACTGAAATTGTTTGAAATTGTTTCGAATGTGGTGATTACAGTCGAAGTCATGAAAGGATACTTGACGATATTCAACAATGAGAAGAAGCGTATTGGATGGATGCCAACTGAATCTTGCATTGACATTCAAGCATGACACCATTTAACCCCAAGGCTACAAAAGGGTTATTTTGAGTGCATTTCACTCAATGTTGTTTGTGGAATTTTCATGGAAAAGTTTGAGGTTAAAGTGGTATAAATCCATAGGATCTTGAAACATGGGAGATGAGCTATTTGCAAGGGAGAAAATAAGCTATGGAATACCGTTTGGATAATTATATTCTAACATTTGAAGGAAGGGTTGTACATGAAAATGTTATGTTTTACCCCCAATAAAGAACCTTTGACTGGTCAAATTCACCTAGAAAACAAGTGTAATATTTTGTGATCCACTAGACGGGAACAACCCAATAGTTGAGCACCTCCACAAGTTCTCATGCACAGATGTGAAAACCATAATGGGATAGCCACCTTGCAATTGCATTATATAAATTGTTCCATGTTTTTAACTACATACATGCACAAAATTCCTCAAAAACTAGATGGTGTGCAAAAGTTATACTGAACAATCGGTGTGAGCATGAAGGACATTTTTACAGGAACATCACAAAACGTTTCACTTCTACCAAAAATAACACCATTGATGTTCAAGCAAAGTTTGCATCAAAGTGGCAGCCATTTGATGGGAGTCGACACCCTCATATGAGCTCTCAACACAACAAAAACATGACCACTTCCCATTTGAACGTTTTCTGCACATTCTAACCATCTCCAAATCACACATGTTAGGTGTCTATGGGTAGATATCCATACATTGGCTTGATGTTCATAGTATTTTTTTATTGTAGATGAATAAGGTAGGTGTGGTTAATGTAGGGAAAATGTGATTCATGACTCCTTTTGCTTTTATTTTGAGGCTAACAGACTTTGAACAAGCATTTAACTAATTCAAACAATTAAGGAGTCTCTTTTAAAAAAATTATTAATGATGATTGATATTAAGTCTCGGGGGGTGAACTCATTGTTAAAAGTATGTACCCATGTGGGTGCACAAAAGGGGTATTAATTGTGCCTAGGGGTTACAAAATATACATAAGGTATGGGTATTATTCTTTCTAGCTTTGTAAATATACTAGGCGTATTATTCATACACTCCTAGTTGTATTTCTACCTTTATGCCCATAGTCAATGATAATGAAGTGGGTAATCTACAAGAGGTCCAAATGAATATGTCATCCAATATGTGAGTTGATTGGTAATCGCACATTTTCCAAGGGTAGGTTCACTAGAATCAAGTATGGTATGTTGTATGTCAAACCTAAAGTTCGACTATCTAGAGTCGGGGATATTGACTACCCATTGAATTTGAGATGTAATTATGCGGTATCATTTGTCTCTCAAGCTAAAAAATTGACCACCAAGACTTGGTGGTTGGGAAGGGTCTATAGGATACACTGCAAAATGTGCAACAGGTGGATTGAGTATCGACAACTAATTGACCTCTAGAACCAGCATTCCAATATGGAAATAAGGTTATGTTAGTATCAAAATAAGAATGGGTCAATGTGGATCTACTATTTGAAAAATCATTTGATGATAGAGTTAGAAACCATCATTGCATTGGCTACAATGGCTTATATTGTGGAAACAAATTTGTATGAGTTACATCCAATGGATGAACGAGTGTTCAATAATTTCATCAATGATAAATAAATATGTCATGCTAAGAGTATTTTAGCCATATTTTCCATATGATATTTCCGGCATATACATATAATTGGGGTCTATATGATTTAATATTTTTCACTTGTGTATGTAATCGAGGGGTTTTCCTAGCTACATATTGTACATATATCATTTTTAAGAGAAAAAAATCTTGTATATTAGGGATATTAATTTCAGGGTAATGCACGCACGTGGTCCCTAGTTCTAACAATGAGTGCCCCCCCCACCCATGTGTTAATTTAGTTAAGAAATTAATAGATAGGAGCTCTAAAAAAACAGTAAACAAGAATGGGACCAAGGGGACTCCCAATGCCCAAATTATTCTTGGCTTCAACTAAAAGAACAAGTATATATAAGAAACGAGAAGTAGTAAAGTGTCCTACAAATTTGACAATAGATAGTTACAACAAGGTTAATCTTCGAGAAAATTGGGAGGTCTCCCTATCCATGCCACTTGAAATAAAGTACACTCAACAAAATATATAAAATGAAGCACATGTGGAGAATAGAAATGGGATTTAGGAAATCCAACTTTATCCATAAAAACCCTAACACAAGTTGTGCATTTCATCAAGCAATGTATATTAAACCAAAAAATAAACTACAGTCTAAATAGCAATAGAAATCCTAAATTATATACGTCTACTATTAGCAAAAGATTGGGAGGACTCTTGATGAATAAGTAATTTTGAATTGGCCATCATGTCTAAAATTACATGGATGATATTTGCCATGAGTAGTGGATTGGGAGAGCTCCCAGAGGCCATGTAGTTCTTGTGCCTCCTATCGAGTTTCCTACCTTCTATGTGGAATAAGCAGAGATTGGGAGAGCTCATGGTGTCTTGATAGTCCTTAATGACTCCTCTCTAGAGCTGGTTGACTTTTGCCTAGACAAAACCTTGAGGCGTGGGAAGCAAATGTGAACTCACAAGGAGATGAGTTGGTTGAATATGCAAAAAAAAAAATAACAAAAATAACAAAAGATGTGAATTTGTATAGGTATAATGATGTAGCAAAGGAAATAAAATAGAAGAGATTTACAAAATGAAAAGTTAGACTACCTCCCAAAAATTGTAGACATTGTCTAACGTGCAACCTCCTAGATTGTGGTGAGGAAAAATCAGTTGCAATGATTTGCCTTAAGTGATAAGCAACATAGGAGCACGGGGGGGTCACTCCATTGTCAAGTAGAATACCACGTGCGAGACAAAAAAATCTACTTTTTTCTAAAAACATCACCAAAATGGGTCAAAATTTTATCATTTTTTTTTCATGTGTAGATATACATGGTATCTATTACATAGTGAAAAATGGTAACCAAATTTGATAATATTTTTTTAAAAATAAAACATACCGTTTCTAATTAGAATGACGCAAAATTGAACTAAAAAAATTACTACAAAAATGAAGATGACTAAAAATTTCAAAAAAACATACAAAAGATATTATCAATGGTTATGTATGTGTAGAAAAAAAAATCATAATTTTTAAAATTGTCTATGGCATATAATATAGGGTAGCAAAATTGTCTCACACGTGGTATTCACTCGACAATGGAGTGACCCCCCTGTGCATAGGAGTTACACATTAATAGCTTCATGGGTTGCAATTCCACACGCTTCTCTGGAAATATCATAGGTTTTGTAAAATGTGGCGCCTAATAGCGCCACACCCATAGACACTCAATATAGAAAAAAAAACAAAGTTTAAAGTGTATCAATGCAATTCAATAGAGAAAGAATAAATTGTAGAAATGAGGATCATGATACCTCCCCAGTCCATGGTAGAAACAAAAAGAGAAAAACCAAACATGAATAGGGAGGGTAGGAAGCACTCACTCCATGTGTTTCAAAATTCTGCTGAGTTTGGCAATCAGTTGTTAGTCACAATCGGCCCAAACACATCTATGGTAAAGTGAAATTGGGGGTTGTCCATCTGTGATATGATTCCCCAAATATAGAGGAACAATTGGTGCATGTATAAGTTTCTCAATGTAGAGGTAACAAGCGGTGGTGATATTATCTCTAACTCTAGGACTCGGCCAAATGTGGGGGTAGTAACAACACTCCAAGGCCTTGTTCCTAATGTGTTTGCTAGGCTAATCATCGACAAAAAAATATTGCCCTCCTTGCAACCAAACAAATATTTGTGATGCCTAAAGAGGAATTCTTTATTTTAAGAGAAGAAATATACATTACTACGAATGATACCATTCGTATTTGTGCACTTTGATTTGCCCCACGCAAATGCTAGTCTATGAATGACGTTCTTTGGAAATAGGTGTCGAAGAACATTATGAAAGACAACACCTTCCATGCATGACCACACAACGACATGGAAATTTTGTAGGGGTGGTGACATGAATTGCCGTGCTTTGGACGAACTTTGAAATCCCAAAGCTTATCCCTTCCAAGATTACCATATCCATTAAAACACATGATGGCCTCCCATCTCACCCTCGGCAAAGTGCAACTACAAAGTACATCATTGATGGAGAGAATGGTCAACTTGAAGTGCATGGGTTGGGGTTGTTACTTAGGTTGGACAAGGGTGATAGAAACCTCAAAATCCTATGGAGACGATGCATCAGGAGAGCTCCCAATCCCAATATCAAGAAACATATGGGTTAGGAAAATGTGAAATAAACAACAAATACATTCATACACATTCATTCATGGAAGCTCAAAACACTTTTGGTTACAAACAAATAAGCATTTACAAGGACATGAAAGTATTAACAAATACAACTCACAGTACCTAGTTTCAAGACGAATATTAAAAAAATGTAAGATATTAAAATCACAAAATCTCAAACTTTCACCTCCCACATAAAAAAATTAAAAGAAACCAAAAAAAGCTAAAAAATGTGTAAACCCAAGCCCACCTCCATGACACTCTCAAAGGACATGGAAATTTGGTGAAGATGTGTTGAACCGCATTACGAAAGTAATTGACCTATGTGGATACTTCTGGAGTACCCAAAGTACCCAAGAGCTTGTTGAGTTGATTTCACAGTGAACTCCAAAGCTAGAGCAAGAATCTAGGAATTTTTCACGACACCATCTTGGAGAAGGAGAATCATTTTATTTAAAAAAAAATTAGTGACCTTCTTCCCCTTGACACTTGAAACATAAGCATAGCACCGTCGAACCCTTGAAAATGCATCGGGAGATCTCCCAATGTTACTACTTTGGCACACACTCCTTCGCTCCATCCACATCTTCAAGTAGTAATCTATTAGTAAAACCTAGCGAGCGTCAAACATTTTTAACTAGGATTTCCTAGATGGGAGGGGGTTCTTAGGAAACAAATTTCCTGACTTCCATGTTTGACGCCACCAAGCGTCTCAACCACTCAAGCAATGGACCAAGGAGGTATTTGTCTTCAATATTTGGATCAAATTTTATAGTGGGAGGATGGATTGCTTGACTCCAATGATTATGAAATGTTTTATCTGGAGAATCATCTATAAGCAGAACATTTATGTAACGTGGCATTTTTGAATTTCTTAAAAACCCTATGTTGTATATCTTTCATCAAAATTGTTGTTCTGGTTTATCATGGTGCCTAGAAAAAGTGCAATGATCCTGATAACAAAATCCAACTTCTTCATCAAACTTGAAGTATCTACATTCTTCCATTAAGGGAGTCAATCATCTGCTTGGCTTTTGGCTTTTGGGTAGAAGTCCAAAATAGAACGTCAACCTTAGTGTGGCACCAATCTAGAAGCTCGCAAGCGCTTGGTCGCAATTAAACTTTGTTTTTTTATTAACTAGTTTGGAGCACAAAAGCCCATTCAAATCAAATACTAGTAAATATCTTACCGTTGGCACAATAATGGACTCAGGAGGCAAATCAGTCAATGATGCAAGACGATAGAACATAATTTCAAGAAATGGATCTATTAACCTCTCCTACTTAATGTACTATTGTAAAGTGTTGAGCATCGGGAGGCCTCCTGGTCTTCATACATAACAATATAACCAAACATTCAAATACAAAATACAATATAGAACACACCTCTAAGAGACACGTGTATGGTTGGCATCTCCTATAGAATTATTGCCTTTATAGAAATAGACTCAACATTATTATGTTTTTGTCTTTCGTGTTCCCACGTGTTGACCTTGTGTTGGGACCCTTTAACCTGAACTAACCCTGGAAGGGGAACCCCAACCACTTGGGACTTTAGTGTTTAAGGGGTAGGTGATCATGGGGCATATGCTCAAACAGAGGTTCTAGCAATGGTGCAATAACATCCAAAAACTCGTCTTTGTGGCAGTGAATATATGTTGGACCAAGTTGTTCTTTAAAAAAATCAACTGCATGAGGTGGAGATGGGGGCATGGAAAATGCATGGTCGGCAGTAGGTGTGTCTACAACTTCATAGGTAGGAACATAAGACGAGTGAGTGGGAGAGTGACTAGGGGATTACAATCCAACTTGGGGCATTGGGAGCTCTCCCAATGCCTCGTGAATGTTTGAGCCCCCCCCCCTCTCACCCATGATCTTTGTATCAACAAGATTGCAAATATCCGTCTCATCATCACACTCATTGGCACCTTGGGCCTACACGTATTCTACCTCCTCCATGGCAACATCCTTTGGTTTCTTCTGCACATGTGGAGTCTCATTTTCAACCACATCCATTGCAATGCTCTTATGTTTCTTCTTAGCTCATTGTGTTGCTTAAGCAATTCAATCCAACATTGCACCCTGCATAAAGTTTTTGACTTTTTCTGCTATAGTCCTACCTCTTTAATAAGACAACCTTGATATTATGACACAAATTTTGTAAGCCAAACTTTCTAGTCAAAATCTACCTTTACAATACAATTGTGGCATTGTTAATACGACACTCGTGGACCCCCCAAATGTCATATTATAGAGGTAAAAATGCATATATGGTGGGTCCCATACATGTTTTAAGTACATAGTTAATATTGAATTTATGTAACTTTCACCTGTGAAATGTGGATAAAAGAAAATTTAATGTAAAATGATGTTAGAACATGGGAACTTAGGGAACTAGGTTCTCTACTCCAAAACCTAATCAAGACTCATTAGCTTATGTCTCTCTTGCAACAAGTTTTCCACCTAGACCCTAAACCTAGGTGCACAGTTTGATTTCGACCATTTTGAACTCAATATTTATCATATTGCTTTGATCTGCATATTATTGGAAAGCATTGGCATAGAAAATAGAGCCACCTAGTTTTGACCTTAATGCAAAGCCCTTGGAATCTTTAAATGTTGATGAGAAACCTCCACCTACTGTGAAATTGGCAGATGCTCAACATCTTGCTCAATTGTTAGCTACATTTGTGATGGACAACCCATTCAAGTTGGGGGGGGCACTGGCAAAAATCGTAGAAACAACGTGCAATAAAAAATAAGGTCTAATATATTCATTGTAGATAGATTTTGCAAAAAATGTACATATAATATAGGGGGGTTTAAAGTAATGAAACATGTTTACATGTAAAATACCATCACATAAAATGGCCTCTTTTATCTAGTCAGTACATGTAAAATAGCGTGGAAACAATTACTAAGGGTAGCGGGTCTAGGGTAGGGTATGTGATAGTGGATGAAAAGAGGTAATTTTTTGTTGAAAAAGCTTGGATGGATGACTTCCAAGCTTGGACAACACTTGGGCTCCGAGAAAAAAAAATGGGGTATAGTCAAAAAATTTGGTTACTTGGGGTATAAGAAAAAAAAATGCAATATAAGTAAAATAGGGTATTTTTAATTATTTCCCCCAAATTTATAATTACTGATAGGGTGTATTAACATACAATAATTTACCTTTATTTTGAAAAATACCATACCTTATAATCTTTTCTGCAAGGTAAATAGCCCCCCGATAAATAGGCCCTAAGCGCATGTGTATGCTAAATATAAGAGGGAGTGCACCCCCGGAGATTCGAGTTTACTCCTACAAACGTAACAAAACTACAAGGCACATCGGAGAAGCTCAATAAGATATTTGTTGCTAACTTGAAGTGACAACATCAACAGACTATTAATTCCTTTTTCAAGTCCACATAAATTTCATGGAAAATTTGCACATTTCAAAGACATTCGAAAAAATATGTAATGTGTGTTTTCATGAAATACCTTGTTATTATGACAAAGAAGTCCAATTTGTCATATTATTGAATATGTGACACCTCAACAACACAACGGTTTTCTCGTTTCCCAGACGTGTCATATCAAAGAGGTAGGACTGTATGTTTCCCAACAACCTAAATCAAAAAACGTACCAAATCAATACAGCATCCTTGCCAGTTTTTGTGGACAAGCGACTGGATTCCTACAAACACCCACCTCCAGTTTGGAGTTGAACCAGCAAGACAAAGGTCAAGCTATATATCTCCTCCGCCAACTTGAGCCCCAACATTTGGAGTGTTATCCTCGTCAACTGCGACTATTTGTGTGCATGGATAAGAACAAATGTGGAGTTGCCAGGGTACTTGGAATTTGGGAATATGATATTTAGTATCACTTACTATTTGGAATTACGCAACGCTATAATTATTTATTGTACATCTCATTTTCCCCCCAACAAAGGTCGAATTGGTTGTTTGGACATTATAGAACATTAACATCTTTATTTGGTGATGAATTACATTGATAATACAAAGATATAGGAATGTGCAACTCAAAATAGTAAGTGATACTAAATATCATATTTAGTGTAGTTTATTGCATGGCTTTGGGTGGGCCTAGGGCGAACCAACATGTACACCCATACCAGGCACTGTCATCCAAATTAGGTTAACCACTTGAAGTGGTTAACTGTAGTTAGGGGGGGCCCACTCTGACACCACCTCACCCGCCCCCGCATGCTCGCCCTCCCGCTCCCGCCTCGTTGTTGTGCCTCGGCAGCATTCTTGCCTGGGCTCTCACCGTCGCCTAAGGCTTCCAATTTGTGAATCCTTCTCCGCAGGTGAAAATTTCTTCTAAATTCACAAGTTTGTTGTTGCACCAAACTGCTGGTAGTTTTTAGGTGTGCAAATTTTTGGGTTTGGAATTCAAGAATTTGTGTACTCCCCTTGTGATGTTCATCAATTACATCACTTTTAATGAGTTGTTTGATCTCATGAGGCTGCCATTACGTGAATTCCCTCCGCAGCTGCAAAAATAATTTCTCAATTTATAACATTGGCGTTGTACCGAACAACATTTTGAAGGGTTTGCAAATGTTGGGATTGAGGTTCGAGAATTTTTGTCGTCTACTCTGCCACAAGCATGCCTTTAACATTTTAAAAACACTAATCCATGAGAGCTATTACAACAAGAGGCAACTTGAATTCATGGGGCTCAACAAACGGGAGTTGGAAAATAATTTTGCGTTTCTAATTCTTGCCACGGAGGAAGCTCATGACATCATTCTCAAGGAAGGATTGGCGTACCATCACGAGAAGCTCCATGTTAGCATTACTTGAGACTGCGACACCGGCAACCCATCGGAGCTGTGGATTAGTATGACAATTGTTGCCAACAACCCACCCAAAAGAGAGACACAATCTTCCATCATAAGGGTTGTCAAGCAAGTCTTTGGCGCAAACAACATCGTCGGAGTAAGTTTGGCAACACCAACCACCAAAGAATTCATAGATAAGTGGCGTAGTGCCACATCAATGTCTTAATACCATGGTATACACGGAGTGGCTTCAAAAATCAACTTACATACTCGGCCACCATGTGGACTTTATCCCACACCGAGGCAATATCAAAGGCACGGATCCCAACAAAATGGCAATCTGCCTCACTCATGCACCCGTAAGAGAAGCACTCACGGACAAAGTACAAGCAATGAACAATGCCACCAACACCAACCCGCTCACCACAAAGAAACACCTAGCTAAGACTATCAAGGAGCTTGAAAAAAAAATGAATGAGAAATTCAACACCCTCACCACCACCATCAACAACTGTATGGACCGGAGACTTGAAGTGACCACAACAACCATCACCCATCTCACTACCAACCTCCAAGCACCTCTTTGGCATGCTTGCCCAAGAATTCCAATCATCGAACCTCTGCATGCAAGGTATAGTCAACGGGTTGTCCACCATTGCTTGGAACTCCTCCAAAGGCTTGCCCCTCCCATTCCACAAGGTTATAACACCTCATTGATGAACCCCCCCCTCCCACTCCAAGCACCACCATGCTTCAACGGCAACTCATCAACACACTACCAAGGATACAATACCTTTAATGGATTGAAACCATGTAGCAAGTTTTCAATGGCTCATTTGTTTTGTGTGTTGTATACTCCTTTGGATTTTATTATTATCCCCATATGTATCAACTGAATATCTCTCCAACCCACCCTCCCTGGCCAAACTAACTACCTTACAAAGTCACCCCGCAAAGTCATGACACAAACCAACCTCCAAACATACACCACCAAGACAACCAACAACATCACTCAAACACAACCTAAAACTAATAATCACCATCCAACTACTACTAAGCCCCCTTCCTACCATCCATGAAACATTACCTCAACACCCTCATCTTCCTCCCCCCCCCTCCTTGAATACACAATCTCACAACCCCACAAAATGCTCCAACATTGACTACCCCATGCTACCAATTAACCACACAAACAACCACAATCACAAATCCAACCACACTCCCAAACATACCAACACCCCTACCAATCAACCTACACCATCACAACCCCAAGTACCTACCATACACTCCAACTCAACATAACCTCACTCATCTTTTGCAACATAAAAAAGACGCACCACAAACACCGTGCAAACACCCAAAAATTGTCACAATCACCATCTACATAGTGGATCTCCAAACACTCATCTTCCTTGGCGGGGATATACAACCTAACCCGGGCCCACTTATGCATACCCTAGAAAACCTACCAAAAGAATACCAACAAAGACAAAAATATTGCTTCCTACCACACACACTCCACCAATGACCATATTATGCCCACCTAGCTGAAGTTTTTGAACCATACCTAAACTACCAAAACCATATACCAACTGAACAACCCCTAAAAAATCTACTAAGACACAACACCCTCCTCCTCACATACTCACCGTATTATAGACTATTCACCTTCATCACATCAATACACTACAAGGAATGGGGGTCCTTTCCCACATCAAAAGGACCCCTATTTCTTGTAGTAATAACTGTGAGCCTCAGAATTGCCCCCAACGGCAAAGAGGCTCACAATTGAGGTATTTAAGCAAAATTATTAGATTAGTAATAGGGAAATTTAGCCAAAAATCATTTAGATTAAGGTGGATTAGAAAAAAAGACCCTACGAGGTTGGTTAGGGTGTTTTACCCTTGGAGTAGAAATCTTGAGCAAGTAGGAAATTATGAACCGAAGGGGTTAAAGAAAAATATAATTTACCCGAATCGGAAATATTAAAGTAGTGGGCTAGTAAGTAGGTAGGTTAAGTTAGGAGCAACTAATTCAAGCAAGCAAAAGTCAAGCGGCGGCAAACAAGGAGTAATTCCGGAAGCGGCCAATGAAAAAAATATAACAACTACGAGTGTAAGGGATCTTGCCAACTAGGACAAGAGAGCCATGTTGCCACCTAAAATTGAAGTTCAAATTAAAATGGAAAGCCTTTCTAAGGGCTTGGACAAGTGGGATGCGAAGTGATGTTCGCCCCCCATTCATCACCGAGGGTTTGGTTGCCACCATTCAAGAGAAGGGACCCTTGGTGAACGGAAGGAAAAAGGGTCCAACCGTTCATTTGAAAAAAGATAAAACCCCCTCTTCCCCTTTCAATTGACTTCCCAAATTTTCATTTTAGCATGGCGAAGCCCTCTAGAATTCTAGCTAAAAAAAATCTCTCAAATTCTTCATTTCAAAGGGCGAAGCCTTCTAGAATTTTAGTTAGAAAGATCAAACTATCTCATTCTTTCATTATAGACATAAGTTAAAATTCTTGTAGTTAGAATTTCTATAAGTGAAATAGTATATTTTTTAACACACCCATAAGTAGCTATGTCATTTTCAATCAAGTATAATGGACGCAAAATTTATAATTTAGCCTTCAAATTTTGATTGAATCTAGCCTTTAAAATTATCTTTCCAACAAGCATAGGTTCATTGTAATCAGAGTTAATGAGCAAAAGTTATGAGTATTTGAGTGAAAATGTCTCAGCTGCTTCTCAAAATATAAGCGCTGACTTTGTAAGCTCATATTAAAAAGAGGAAATATGAAGTTGTTTTGATATTTTAATAGTTGTAGATCTTTTGTTGAAGTTTCTAAAAAACCTATACTTGTTAAAATCAAAGTTAATGGGTAGAAGTTATGAGTAGTTGAGTGAAGATATCTCAGCTGCCTTCTAAATTACAAGTACTGGCTTTGCAAGTGCATATCTAAATGATAGAATACAAAATTGCTTTGATATTTAGATTCGTTATAGTTCTTGTTGTTAGCTTTCTAGAAAACCTAAGCTTGTTAAAATCAGAGTTAGTGGGTAGAAATTAAAGTGGTTGAGTGAAGATATCTCAATTATCGCTTAATTTATAAGTGCTGACTTTGCAAATACATATCTAAAAAACAATATATGAAGTTGCTTTGATATTTGGATGAGTTATAGGTCTTGTTGTTAGCTTTCCAGATTACTAATAATTATTCTATTTGAAGCTTGTGAGCAAAAGTTATGGGCATTCAAATGGAGGGGTATCTCAGCTGCCTCTTGAATTGTTGGAGGGTACGAGTTGGTGCCGTCGACGCTTGTGGCTTGGAGTAGGGATTTCCCACCAACCATCGCCAAGCCGAGATGAAAATCAACCGGTAAGCTCTTAAACCCTACACCCTTTAATTTAGGAATGGAGGGAACGCGACAAAGGTAAAATTTTAACCCAATTCAACTATCCATGTAAGGCTAGGGGGGCATCATCCACCTAGCCACTGAGGGGGGTTCCAACTCCCATGTGTGCGGAGCTTCTCGGTTAAGTGTTATGGTAGTAATTTTTTCCATTTATAGCTCGTTCGTGTGTGATGACGTCGGGTTAATCACCGGCATGACCATTCTATATGTTGTAGGTGGTAAGGTGGGAGTAATAATCCACGAAACCACCATCATGTTGTTGGCCCCAAGGGTTGGAGGTGATGGTCCCAACCCTTGAAGATTGTGCAACAGGTTGAACACACATGTTGTTTTATTCTCCGGTCCCATTAAGTTGAAATTTCGTGGTCAAACCGTATTGAACTAATTAACAACCAACAAAATTTGTACAACCCCCGTGGACAAAAACCAACTGGGAACTTAACTTAGAGGATTGATACTACCCCCTCCGGCGACAAAGATCGGAGGGTGTAAGTGTCAATCAACCTTTAAGAAATCCGCACATGGCTGTCAGCCATAAACCCCCACCCTTGTGCGTCTGTAATCCGGGTGGAAGTTTAGGGCTCACATGTTGTTGTGGACTCTTAGCCTCAGAACTCCATACTCATGCTCCGATGAATTTGAATATTAAACACACTCTTTTTATTATCCCCATAGGGCATTAGCATTGAAAAATACACATGCACCCATGATGACCATTACACACATTCACACTGACATTCTCTCCCTCTCCTAATCCCCTACATAATGTGTATGTTATCCAACTAACTAGTCTAAGTCCTAGCCCGTTAAGGCACTTCGATCACATCATAAATCCATTAAGATCTAATGAGCTATACTAACTGATGCATACCCTCGGGGGGGGCACTGGCGAAAATATTAGAAACCACATGCGATAAAATATATGGAGCAATATATTCATTGCACGTAAAATTTGTAAATGAATTACATGTAGTATAGGGAGCTAAAAAAGTGAAAAAATGATTATAAGTAAAATATGGTCATGTATAATACTACAAATTTTATGACTATTACATCTAAAATAACATATAGGAAAAAGGATCTCATTTTTTTATTTTATAGGATACCTTATACTCCTTATAGAGGAGGGACTATTGTGAGTGGGTTTGTTTGTCGTAGAAGTAAATACTACTATCCAGAGTGGCTCGTTCACAATATAGATTTGCAAAATATATACGACACATGCTATAAAGTCTTACAACCTCCATGCAGTATAATTATACAGTACTGGTATCCAAAGGCGCGTATCCGATGACAAATGATTGAATTACCGTTGGACTGGGAGGGACGGCTTTAGGGTGCAGGCTGTAGGGTCACGAGGAAGAAAATAGGATGTTACTTACCTCAAGAAAATATTTAGATATAAATAAATTAGGGAACCTCTAAATGCCCATCCTTGAAAATTATAAGTAACAATAGGGTGCCATAAAACACCTCCATTTACCTTTATTTCTAAAAATAGCATACCATATAATCCATTTTACAAGGTAAATAGCCCCCCATTAAATAGGTCATTATCGCACGTGTATGCAAAAAATAAGAGGGAGTGCCCCCCCTCGAGTGCATACCTCCTTCTACTCTACCACATTGCTGGGCCTCAGTTCTAGTAATCCCACACCATGACCATAATGCCTTCCCAGTATGGCACTAGAGCACCTCCCTCTGGACAATTCTCAAGTCTGAGTCTCAGACTTCGGCGCTGCTGGCTTCGGCCCAGGCTGCCTTCTCCGAAATCAAAATGTAGAATCTGAATCTCAGACCTCGGCGTTGCTGGCTTCGGCCCAGGCTGCATTCTCCGAAATCAAAATGTAGAATCTGAATCTCAGACCTCAGCGCTGCTGGCTTCGGCCCAGGCTGTCTTTTCAGCCTTTGTCCTGAGGCCCTTGCAGCCGCATCCCCCTCTCCTCCGGAACCTAGCTGAAGATAGTCTAAACCCGAGGAAACCCGAGTTATTTTTTTTTAATAATTTTGAGTTCTTGGAGAAATGTCAAGGTCCAGTTTTAATGAGCTTTTGAGGTTAAAACCACATGTGGGCACTTTATTGTGCTCACAATGGCCTTGAAGGGTTCGGATTACGGTGTGCACCAAACAGGTAGGTGGTGATGCCATAATTTATGAACTAAGTAACATAGGCTTTGTTCAATCAACCATAAATTAAGAATGAAGGTTGAGAAGGTGGGACTTAATCAAGGTCCCCCCGTTTAGAGACTTTAATCCATAAGAGATTAGGAATTAAATGTGGCCCAAGGTAAGAGGTAAGGTTATTTCATTCACTAGGGTTAGGTTGCCTTGATCCCAAGGCTGGTGCGTCTGTACTTAGACTATGATAGATTCGGCATTAGGTTAGGAAAATTAATGTAGCTTAGATAATTACCTTAGGCACTTAAAATCTAGGCACAACCTGCCAAAAGGACACGACGCAATTATCAAATCCCTCCACAAACCCAAAACATTCATTAAATATCATAACATCCGGGTTCGGCTTGGGCATCTGCCAAGGCAGGCCACCCTCACCGAAGGGCTTGTGCGGTACTTTTAGGCTCCCTCGGAGGGGGGTGCCTAAAAGCACCACAATAACCAACTAGTTTCCCGTTGCAATCCCCAAATTCCTACAATACTTAGAAGACTATAAAAACTACCAAATGACCCCAACAAGTCCCTTGGTGCTCAACCCATACAAGACACCCTCCATCAAACACCACCCCTACACACACAAATACCAACTACCCAAATCGCCTTTGACACCATCAACAAAAAAATAGCCAACATGGAACCCATCAACTTCACAACACTCTCACAAGAACTCCCATTTTTGCCCAAAAATCTTATTATAAGACTAGTAAAAAACACACAACCCATCCGAGGATACTTACACAAACATAGTACACCCCAAAGAGCACAAATCCTAATCCCCTATCACAAGACCAACAAGATCATACCTCTAACTTGCTTAGGATGATCACATGGAATGTAGGACACATTATCTCCAACCTCCTTGGCTTTTTAGAAATGATACAATTGTACTCCTCCCCACCAAAATTTATACACATACAAAAAACCAAACTCCAAAAGCATAAATCCACCAAATACATTGACACCAAATTTCCATACTACAAAATCATATACAATAACACTGATGACATAAATATATACATGAAACAATCATTTTCACCATACACCCCTAGCAGAGGTGAACAAATTCATCATGCTTCATAAATCCATATACTCAAAAGAAAACATACACAAAGTCAACACACCGCTCCAACTATCTCCATACCTCCAAATTATCCAAATATTAAACAAACCCATGAAGCCAATCACATTAATCTGCATGTACATGCCAAAAAAATCTGTGGTCCTACATCTAGTATAAGACATCCAAACACACATCAAAAAAATCAAAATGTATCAACAATACTATCATTTTAAGTGGCAACTTTACGGGGGGTGCACCTACACTTGATTTATGTATACACATGCGAGAAGCCCCTATTTAATTGGGGGGAGGGGCGGTATTTACCTTCTTTCGTTGAATGTTTTCCACCCTATAAGTAGCTAAATTTCTATTGGATGGTATTTTCTTACACCCTATCATTATATATAAATTTTAGAGTTGCATAAATTATAATCACCCTATCTTATTCATAAGTAGTAGAAATATCGTGTGAACAATTTGCACATATATTACGCATACAAAACACTATGCATACATTACACTTCACAGATATTACTTTGCACATTACATACACACAACCATCATACAATAAAGTCTAGCATATTATGTATGGTTCTTGAACCCCCCAAGAAACCCTAAATAAGCCAGCCAACCTTTCCATCGCCGGATGACAATATTTTTCATCCAAAGGCAACCGTTTCAACAAATCCATCCACATGTTCACATACATTTTGCCTATTCTCATCCAATGCCACTAATGGCAAATGATTAATATTGAACCTATAAATTAAAAATCTAAACTTAATTTTATATATGCTACTTTACATCTAAATAAATAAAAAGTACCACAACTTAAACCACACCATACATTATATATAATTCTCAAATTCACATTTAGAGGGCGCTATTGTATATCTAAAAAAATGTAAAAATTATATGTCTTGAATAAAATCCACCCTATATTTTTTCGCACGTGGTTTTCTACATTTTTGCCAATGCCCGCCCCTAAAGCGACTTCAACAAAGACATATTCCTAAAAGGGAGATCTCAAGTTGGCAACATAATCCCCACAACCATAGAAAACAACAACTGGCACACAAAACTCATCCACAATTTATTGGACTTCACCCGACAAGGGGGCACAACTATACATTCACAAGTCTCATCGATGATTTTACTCTAACACCCACACCACCTTCAAATGCTCCACAGAAACAAACCTCAACCAAATTCTGACCACTACCTAGTACTATCAAAATGGGAACCCAACAACATCATCCCCAAAACTTAACAATCACCCCACACCTCCAAGAGAATCACATTCCACAAAATAAGTTCCAAAACCTTACAACAGTCTTCCAAGAAAAAAACTACATTAAAATCACCAACTTCACGAAGAAAACTAGCTCAACCACTCACCCCAAGAGAATGGGAAGATGCCCACGACACCCTACAAGAAATCCTTAATAATCTTAGCACATGTATAGACCAAACATGCCTAGCACCACCCCCCATAGAGCTCACACACATAACCCAAAACCGAAGGTGGTGTCCTGCCAAGACAATAACAAAAGAAATGGAACAAAAATACAAATCTTCACCACAGTAAAAAACCAATCAAAAGCATACCAACAACTTGAGAGGTTCATAGTGGCAAAACCACCCTGATATCATAAAACTACTCACACTCCCTACCACAATTCCAACACCACCCACCAACAAAGATGAAATAGACATGGACTAAAGAAATAGAAAAAATAGCAAAAATAGCAAAACCCGAAGCACAGAAATTTACCTCCGAACAAACAACCATAAACTCCCCCCCCCCAAAAAAAAACCGTCGAAAAATACATAAACCTCCTTAGCATGACACCATGAATCATTCACAAAAAATTTAAACAAAGCAGCCAAGTCTCCATAGATTAAATAGTAAATGAACTAGGAAACATCCAAACAAACCCACAAAACTTAGCTAATGCAATCTACCACTCCCAACAAAAATCATGCCAAAAACAAACCCCATTATGTGACGACCCAATTGACCACCCCACCCAATGCACATGTGCATTAAGAAAAATACATGTGGCTCCACACAAATGGATACATATTAGAGAAAAGGACGCACCAATCAACAAATAGCAGACAAATTTAGCTAACCTTTGACTTGACCCTCAAAAATCTAGCTAAAGGAAAAACCCCAACTTCGGACAATATCTCCAATGAAATCCTCAAAGGCCTCCCAAACAAATTCCACAACATGCTCGTCCTCTTTTTTAAAAATAGCTACAAATTCAAATAAATCTTACAATATGTGAGAACATAGCAAAACAATCCTACTATACAAAAAAGAGACCCAATATTGATAACAAATTCAAGACCCATTGCCTTAGCAAACACAATCTCCAAATTCTAGACAAGCACCCTCACCTCCCTACTTACTAGCTATGGCGAACAACACAAAATTCTACAATATAGCCAAGAAGGCTCCCGCCCACAAAGAAACATTGCACGCCAAATCCTAACACTCATAGCGGCCCTAGAAGATGCCAAATACAAAACCCAAGACATTTGTATGGCCTACATTGACTTCCACTATGCCTTTAGATCCATCGATCATGCATGACTTCTAGCCATAATGGAAGATCTAGGCTTCATACTTGATGCCATAGAAATGATAGGAGATATCTATGCCAACTCTACCATTGCATTCCATAGAAGTTACTTCAACACCACCCCTCCAATAAGCATTGGTAGAGGAACCATTGATGAAGACCCCCTTAGTCCATACCTCTTCATAATCTTCATTGACCACACTCCTGAGATGGTTGGACATCGAGTCACTATGTTACCACTTCGAAACTTCCCATAGCACATGCACATTGATTGCATATGTGGATGACCTAGCACTGCTCACCGACAACATCCAAAATCTACAACCTCAAATTGAAAACCCCAAAAAATTGCTAAATGGGCACATATGGACCTAAACCTCACCAAATGCACCATCACAAGAAGCCCCAACAAAGCCAAACTCCAACTTACTATTTTCAAAGCTTACATACAAGCACAAAGAACCACATACAAGGGCAAACAATTCCCAATCCTATCACAAAACGAACCATACACCTACTTGGGACTACAACTAGTACCATTGCTAAATTGGCAAATCCAGAAGATATCACCATGGACAAGGCTAAAGAACAAAGAAAACTTTTAATAAACTCACTGGTCACTATCCGACAAAAAACAAGAATCCTCAACATTGTTATCAAACCAAGAATAGCCTATGCCTACTATGGAGCACCCATCTCCAAACCAGACATTCAAAAAATCAATAGAAGACTCAGTAGGCTCATCAAAAGCATATGCAAATTACTAAATAATACAACCAATGTCCTCGCTCACCTCAACTAGGAAAAACATTATCAAGCGCTGACTAAATATATAGTAACAAAATACAGCAAAACCCTCAACCTTCCAAAACTCACACACCAACCAACGCCAAATCCCCCATAGCCATAAACCCCTTTCTATTAGAAGAAGAATTCAAAATACACATAGACACAGAAAATCCTCCTTCCCCATAGAACAAACTCAACTTGGAGCACAATGGCTCAACACTAATAACTTCACACAACTACCCCAACAAAAAAACCCCACACCATAAGATACCTCAACAAGCTACACCAATACAATACTACCACCCTGTGTCAAATACAAAACAAGGCAGACACGTGGGCAGACACCACAATACTCTCCCATACAAAATTCCAACAAATATACAAAAATCTCCCCGAATCTATCAAAGATGCTCTAAAGAAAGCAAACACCATATTCACCCACCCCTTCTCGCCCTTCCCCCCACCGCCCTGAACCAACCTCAAATGAACACCCAATACACAATCAACCAACCGCACTCAACACTCACACTCACCAAACCCTACCACCCACAACGGACAGAACCCCCATTGTGAGCTCAATTATGTGCCCACATTTCAAGTTAACCTTAAAATACCCAAACACAAGGATGTGCATTGCCGTTTGGAGTTAGCTAGAAATTAGAGTGTGTTTGAGTTTTAAAATTATGTGAATTGGTTAGGGAGAAGTTGCGCAACTGTGTGTTATGGAAATGAAAAGAAACCAAGGAAGTGAGTGGTTAGTGTGTTAGGTGGGGGGCACTACTAAAATCAAAGAGCTTATGCTTAGTTTATTGGCCAGTTTGGATTTAATTGCTATTCATTTAAGGGGGGGGGGAAGGCCTCGGAATGAGGATTAGACCCTGGATCTCCGGATCCAGGGAAAGGGGACAGGTGCTGTTCGGTTGAGGGGCTTCGGCTGGCAGGGGGCTAGAAAGAGGCTCTCACCCTGAAGAATGCGGCCAGGAAGCTGGGCTTCGAGCTTGGATTGATGCGGCCAGGAAGCTGGCTTCGAGCTTGGAAGAATGCGGCCAGGAAGCTGGGCTTCGAGCCTAGATTGATGCGGCCAGGAGACTGAGGCCATAAGCTAATTTTGATACAGTAAGGGGAAGGGCTTCGAGCCAGATCAGAATTGAGTTAAGGGCAAGGCTTCAAGTCAGTTGGGGAGAATTCAAAATGTGGGCCTAAGTAGGAAGTGGGAATAGAGGGAGCATAGTTAAGTGAGGTTTAAGGAATCCCAACGTGTGGGAGGGTTGCCTTGGATCTCTAGGAGTTAGATTAGCTAGTAGAAGGTTATGAGCATTAGGTGGTAGATTAAAAGTAAAGGGAGAAGGTGTTAGGGTAGATGTGTGTGTAATCATCATCGGGCACAAGTATTTTTCAATGCTAATGCCCTTTGGGGTTTAATAAACAGAGTGTGTTTCGCATTTGAATTTATTGTAGCATGGGTATGGAGGTTACGAAGCTAAGAGTCAACAAGGACATGTGAGCCATAGATTTCCACTCGGACTACAGACGCAAAAGGGTGGGAGTTTATGGCTGACATAAATGGTGCGTCCGCCGGGAGCGAAGCGGGATTAGGAAATTAAGACTTGGAGGAGCGAACTTGAGGGAGAGAAGGAGCATGTGGTGCAAGGTAAGCATCTCACTTGGTTTTGAATTTTGTCATTGGGTTAGGTTAGTTGAATTACATTCTTTTCTTGGAATGAATTGCATTTTCATTTATGCATTTTGTTTTGAGGAGGGAGCGCAGCCTAAGGTAATGTCCTAAACCCTCTTGGGAATAGCATAAGGACATGACATTAATCTTGCGATCATTAGTTCACTAAATTTTAGAGGGATAATCAATTCTAGGAAGAGTCAACTTTGACACTCATCTTGGGGTGAGTATCCAAGTTGAGGGATTTCGAAGTTGATGTTTTAGACTAGAATTGTTAGTTGAGAATCGTTGTTGTCAATGTCACATTGAGTCACGGTCGAGGGTGAGTACTAACTTGCAGGGGGAAGCGAATTGCTGAGGTATGACATTCTTGAAAGTGAAATTGCTAATTAATTAAGGAAGGATTTTAGTAATTGTCTTTGTCGTTATCCGTTGTAGAGGGTAATTCCCTAGTCATCGCATTGTGTGGGAGACGAGAGGGTGATGCCTCGGTCTTTGATGCGGTGCATGGTGAAGGTCAACCCCTCACTCTCGGTATTGTGGTAAGTGTCAATTTGATGGAAGAATGCGGAGGTGATTCTCCGGCTTGACTGAGAATTGACATGAGCATGCCTATCCCCTGTTTGGGATTTTTCACCTAAGTTGGCCTGCAGGTTCTCTTTCCTCACCTCCTAAAATTTTAATACACATCCAAAAAAGTGAAAACATTAAAAAGAGTGAAGGTAGCAAAGGGTATGCGTGGTCAAGTGAGGGTTGATCGAGTGTGCATGAATGCAAGGTAAGACTCGATCTCACAAACCTAAATTGGAATTAGGATTAGGAAAGAGTACACGTAGAAAGAAGTTGTCTAAGATTAGTGAAGTTGTAGGAGAGGTAGAAGTTAGGAGAGAGAGCTGCTTGAATGTGGAGCCTATTGTTAGTCCAGTGTTAGAAAATTTAGAAGTAGGTGCTCAACTTGAGGAGGAGGCTATCCCCTCCAAGTTGAGTGGCGAGACATCATTAGAGACTGATACAGTTAGAGAGGAAATTCCTGTAGAAAGTGATAGGAGAATAGAAGTAGACACACCTGTCACCATGGCTCAGTCGGGAGGAGGTCCACCCCCCAATCCACCCATTGATCCATTGGTGAGGCCGAGAGGGTTACCCATTTTGGTTCCACAAAACTTGGCGGCGGTGGATATGCCATCCCACCTCCCTAAGTTTTATGGAACTAAAGATGAGGATCCCTCTAGGCATATGGAGAGATACATAGAGAGGTTGGCTAGTTCTCTTGTCACCAATCCGGGATATTGGTTGGTGTGGTTTCCTACCACTCTAGAGGGTGAAGCCTATGAGTGGTATAGATCATGCAAAGGGTCATTTCATTGGATGGGAGCAGATGCAGAGGGAGTTTTTGAATGAGTTTAGGCCAGAGGTTGGTCAGAGTACTGCCTTGAGGGCGCTAGCATCATTAAAGCAAGAACGGGAAGAGGAGATTTCGGCATATATTAGAAGGTTCGATTTGGTGTGTACGCGGTTTGTGGGCACAATGCTCAATGATGACACACTAAAACAATTCTTCATTCAAGGATTTCTTAAAGGAGGTACCATTAGAGGTGTATTGGAGAGGAGTCCTCAGACCCTAGCCGATGCTAAGGCTGCGGTGTGAGGCCAATTCCACCACCCTTAAGCGTCCTAGTCCGGGTGATGGTTTCGGGGATCACATGTGTGACCTTACAACTCATGGTAACATAGAATGTGAGTAGACCTCAATAAGCTTACAACTTGCTTCAAGTCATGATGTCTTATTAATGTGATCCTCTTGAATAGGTGACTCATTAGCCTTCTCCAGGGTCCACCCCGCGGCCTCGGCTACACATGCCCTCAATGATTTTCCTCTTGAAACCTTAGTCCTGGCCGTTGACTCCTCACTAGTGCTCGTGACCTCGTTGAAACTATGGCTTGTTGATTCCATGAGGCTCGGAAGTCTTCAGTGCACTAGTTACCAATTTTTGACACAATGCCACTTCACTTGTGTGGAGCTAACAACTTGCCTTGGTGCTTCCCATCACTGTTAGCACTTCAATTCACTCCATGATAAGAATACAAGTGTTAAAAAACACTTATTTCTCTCATTAATGTCATGACATCTTCTACCACAAATACTCTCCAAATTAACTCCCAAGCTCACTCCCTAATACCACCAACCAACATAAGATTTTCCTAATGTGGTTCTAACACTAACCCTCCTATCTTCCTAAATCCTAACTTAACTACCTACCTAATCTCTAACCTAGCTCCTACCTAACCCCAATATTTATGCCCCTAATCTTTCGCCAACCTTAACCCAACTCTGCTGGGCTTTAAACCAGCAGTCGTCACCAAACTTAGCCCAACTCTGATGGACTTCGAACCGGCAGCCTTCACCAACCTTGGGCCATCTGTTGGTTCCTCAAGCATAGTGTGAAGCGAACTTGGGCCGGCTCCACCTTTTCTACCAATGAGAGTGCTTGAAGTGAAATGGTCACGGCTTTCAGTCTCGTGTGTGAAGTAGCCCTTAGTCCAGCTCTGCGTTCACCATGCTTAGCCCACCCAGCTGCTGCTAATTAGGGGCTGTGGTCTGTATGCATTTAGCCTCAATCCCCCAACAGCTGCGACTAAACCCAGGCTAACTGCATTTAGCCTTAACACCCAGCAGCTGCGAATAATCCCATTGAGCTGCCAATTAACTATTCTCAGCTGTAGGCTAACTAGTAACCACACTGAATACCTCCCAGGCTTCCAGCAGCTGTATTAACCCAGCACTGTAGAGACTGACCCAACACCGTGAACTAGTACTAGCAGCTTTAAACTAACCCAACTAGACTAACCCAACCCATATAAGCCCAGCTGCCCCCTTGGCAGAACCGATTCCAGCTGCCTCAGCATACCTTGCAGACCGGTTCTAGCAACCTTTCAGTCTGACAACACTTAACCCCAGCTTAACAACTTAAACCAACTGCTCCTGCCTTCGGCCAATTACTAAACACAAAACTAAGTGCCTTAATCTAACATAAATCTAAACACTATAAATCTAAATAACATGAGCTAAGCACTTATTTCTAAATGCCTCAAATCAAATACTCCATCTACACAAGATAAAGCTAACTTCAAGACTAGTTGGCCTTAGCTCTCCACCTTGAAACCTTGCACCCCCACGTGCACCTTTCTTGCTCCACACACACCCACACTCACACCACATGAGGTGCCAAGGGAGCAAGAAGAAAAGAGGAAGAGAGAGGGAAGAATGAGGGGTTATATAGTGAGTTGAGGAGGTGAGCACCCTCAAGGTTCAAGATAAGCCCCTCGATCCTCTCCTACTTTGTAGGCTCTCATCCTATCCTTTAAGCCTTCAACTCTTAAACCAACAACATAGATCCTAATTCAAACATTTAACTCAAGGAGCCACCCTTGGTTCACCACACACAATGCTCACCTAACTAAGGAACTTTCTTCACACCGCAAAACTTCTAATCAACCTAAGGTCTAAACATGACTTCACTCAAGCCTCACTCTTTTTATATTTTTGTGAATAATCACAAAACATCAAAACATAACTTCTAATAGTTTCAAAGGGTTAAGAACACATGTGGGCACCATTTTGGGCTCACATGCGGCTAGAGAGATGGAGCTGTTAGATACAGAATATGAGAAGTTGTGGAGAAGGGAGGATGAGTCAATTCCTCAATTCATCCCCATTCGTTCGAGAGAAGTGGAGGGAGAGCTAGGAAGACAAGTAGGTCAAGTCCTTTATGCTCTCATTGACACATGCCCAATACAGGGGGGTCACTCCATTGTCAAGTTGAACACCACGTGCGGCCAAAAAAAATCTACTTTTGGTAAGTTGCATCACCAAAATGGATCAATTTTTTATCAATTTTTTTTCATGGGTAGATATACACGGTATCTATTACACAGCAAAAAATGGTAACCAGACTTGATGACATGTTTTTTTAATAAAACATACCGTTTCTAACTAGAATGATGCAGAATTGAACTAAAATAATTACTACAAAAAATGAAGATGACTAAAAAATTCAAAAAAATATACAAAAGATATTATCAATGGTTATGTATATGTAGAAAAAATATCATATTTTTTAAATTTATCTATTCCATGTAATATAGGGGTAGCAAACTTTGGCCGCACGTGGTGTTCAACTTGACATGGAGTGAACCCCCCGTGATGCCCAAGGCCTCTAGCAATGAGGGAACCTGCACCACTCTTAGCATTGCCAGCTCCCAAAGTTGATCCTAACCTTGAGGAGGTGGAGAGAAGGTTGGGTGCTAGTCAGTTGGGATTTCAGGAGGCTATGATTAAGCAAATGCAGAGTCTCACGGATCAGATGTCATTGATGATTAGGAGTCAGCAGCTTGGTCCTCCTCCTCCAGTTGAGTCGGGTAAGCATGCCTCGGGATTGTGGTGTGTTCAGTGTGGCTAACCTGGACATACCAGGCAGTTTTGTCGAGTTGGGCAGAATCATGAGCAAAAAAACAACGGTGGCCCACCTCCACAAAATCAGAGAGGCCAAGGTCAAAATCAGTATGGTCAGGGTAATTATAGGGGACCTCCCCCTAGAGGACAAGGTGGTCAGAATGGGGAAAGAAAGGAGTTCCATCCTTTTTGTGGGAGATGGCATACACCGGGTCAGTGTTGGTCCGAGGGACAAGGTTATGGTTGTAGTAATTGTGGGGGAAATCATCCCTCGGACGAGTGTTGTCAACTTGATAAAGTCATTAGTATGCCTAACCCGGTAGTCAACCCACAACAACAAGCTAGAGACAACATGAGAGGGGCTAGGCTACAGGGCGGACCTCCTAATGAGCTTAGGCCACCAAATTTGTACTATGACCATGGGAATGCGAGGCAGACATTCCACCCTCCGACGGGATTGCAGACAGCAAGTGGCTACATTCCTATTCAGAATAGGCCAGGTGGTCCACAGCAGTTCGACACTAGAAGGCCAGCTCCTCCTACCGATCCGGGTCCATCTAATTCTCAGGATGTCAGGTTCATGGATGGTGTCACGGAGCCACATCATGATGAGTCTATTACTTACCAAATGGGTGTTGGAGACGAGCAAGGTCAATGGCCTCCACACACCAATGCCATCACCTACGAGTTGAGGAGTTTGGATGATGAAGTCACTCATGAGGCCCCGGCATTAGCGGTCACCACTAAAGCTATGCGGGGAAACATTGAAGTAGAGAAGGATGTGGTGGGACAGGAGGAGTACTCCTCGGATGAAGGTCCTAATCTTTCAGATTTGGATAGAGTAGCTAGGAGAGCCACTAGGGAGTTAGAGAAGGAGAATAAGATTGTTCAGGATAGGGAGAGGCCAAATGTCATTCATGATTTACATGGTAGTGAGATGGGAGAATGGGAAGGACCTAGTATTCATTTGGATGGGTTTGATAGAGTAGGAAAGACGAAGGTTGATAAGCCAGAATGATATGACTTGTAGGCCGATCTTAGCTCACTCAAGGCAGATATTACTTTTGGTCAATTGTTGGAGATATCACCCATGGCTCGTAAGACTCTCAAAGAAGGAATGCCGGTGACTAGGAGGACTAGGAAGGTGAAGACTAGAGTGGCCGCTAGAGTTCAATTACAAGGAGGGGGACGTGATGTGAAGGCAATAGATATAGAAGTTATGGTGGTGGACAAGGTGGTTCCCAATGTGCTAGTTGATGGAAGTAGTGGGCTAAACATATTGCCGGAACACACCATGAAGAGATTGGGTCTTAGTCTCACGGGTCCGTCACCTTTCATCATCAACATGGCGAATCAAACTCCGGCGGTGTCTTTGGGAATGATTAAGGATTGTAGGATTAGCACAGGAGGGGAGGAGTATGTCGTCACTTTTCATGTCATCAAAATACATTCTAACAAGGATACATTTCCCATCTTGTTGGGAAGGCCTTGGTTGAGAATGTCGGATGCGGTAGTAGATTGGGGAGGAGTCAAGCCGTCCATTACTTATGGTCCTAAGGACAATAGAGTCAAAGTTTCTATAGGATCACTAGGAGGTTGGGTTAGAGAACAAATCTCTTCATCATCGGATGAAGAGGTGGAGGGCAAGGAGGAAGGTGAAGATGGTGACAGGAAGAATGAGACACTAGTGGGAGTTGTCCATTCAGGAGGACGGGGGACCATTATAGATTCAGGGTCCGGTAGTTTGGGCCCTAGCTTCCATTATTTGAAGTGAACGTCGTGCATGTGGATGGGACTCAGGAGAAAGAGGCTGTTATTGAGGCTTCAAGGTTGGAGGAGCCTTTGCACTTCAAGACCACGTCAACGGACATAGTGGCGGGTCAAAATGTCAAGGATTATCCTAAGGTACCTCCGGATTGGTATAGAAACAAGGATGAGCAAACACATGTGTCGGAGATGGATTGGAAATATGTGGACATGAGAATGAAGAATGGGAAGGTTAGACAAATGAAAATGGGGTCTAAGCTGGGAGAGAAAGAGATCAAGGAATACGGCGAATTGGTGGATGAGTTCAGTGACACCTTTGCTTGGTCGTATGATGAGCTTAGGGGGATTCCCAGAGAGATGGTGGAGCATCGCATTCCTCTGATTCCGGGTGCTAGGCCAATTAGACAAAAGGAGAGAAGGATGAACCCACAATTGCAATTGTTGGTTAAGGCGGAGTTGAAAAGATTGTTGAAGGCCGGGTTTATTAAGCCGGTGGAAATTACGGATTGGGTCTCTCCAATGGTTTTGGTGAAGAAAAAGAATGGGAAGTTGAGGGTGTGCGTGGATTATAGGAAGTTAAATGCGTGCACACAAAATGACCACTTTTCGTTACCATTCATCACACTATTATTAGAGGAGGTAGGTGGTCATACGAGATACACATTCATGGACGGATATGCGGGCTACAACCAAATTTCTATTGCCCTCCAAGACATCCACAAGACGCCTTTCACTACTCCTTGGGGGACTTTCGTTTGGATAGTTATGCCATTTGGATTATGTAATGCTCCGGCCACATTTCAAAGATTGGTCATGTACATCTTCACCGACTTAGTGGACGATTTTAGCACTCAGAGTAATGCAAGTGACCATTTACAGTGTGTTAGGGAAGCTTTGATTAGATGTAGGAAGATACAGCTAGTGTTGAATCCGGATAAGACTTTCTTGGATGTGAGTCGGGGAGTGTTACTTGGGTATGTAGTTAGTGAGAAAGGAAGGGAACCGGATCCGGGAAAGGTTGAGGTTATAAGTGGGTTGGCAACTCCAACCAATGCCAAGGGGATTGCCAAGGGGATTGCTAAGGGGTTAGCTAGGACATGTGAGCCATGGACCTCCACCTGGACCATAGACGCACAGAGATGGGGGTTTATGGCTGACAGGCCTTAAAATCGGATAAGTGCTCAACTTATCCCTCAACTCCTCAAATGCCCTTTGGCATGCCTCAGTCCACTCAAACCTACAATCCTTCCTAAGCAACTGAGTGATAGGAACCGCAATCTTAGCTAACCCCTTACTCGTGTCCTAGCTAACCCCTTACTCGTGTAATGCACTGCTGCAACATACTCATGTAATGCAGTGATGCAGAAACCTCATGTAATGTACTGCTGCAGAATACTCATGTAATGCATTGCTGCAGAATACTCATGTAATGCAGTGATGCAGAAACCTCCTGTGATGCAGTGATGCAGAAACCTCATGTAATGCACTGCTGCAGAATACTCATTGTCAGCCATAAACCTCTACCCTTCGCGTCTGAAGTCCGAGTGGAAGTCTATGGATCACATGCCCCTTCACAGTGTGTGCCATTTCAATTGCTTAGTCCAATTCGTGGTTTTTTAGAGGCTCTTTCTTTCACATCCTAAGTTAATTGAGGTTCAACCTAACTGCACTACCCCTTGCTCCACCCCCCTGCCTAGCCACCTCACTAGTAACCTTGACTCCGATAACTCCTCAAATTTGGGCCATAAATTGCGCACCCCTCCGAAGCTTGCCTCTAGCTTCCAGAACCTCAGACATGACTTCCAGCCTCTGATATACTTCAGCATTGCTGGTCCCTACTCCCAGAGTGCCGAATCCTTCTGAGCTCGCCCTAGAGGCTGTTGGATCCCAGTGCTGAACCTTCTGAGCTCGCCCTCGAGCTGCTGGATCCCAGTGTCGAATCCTTCTGAGCTCGCCCTCGAACTGCTGGATCCCAGTGCCGACTCCTTGTGAACTTGCCTTCGAGGGTGCTGGATCCCAGTGCCGAATCCTTTTGAACTCGCCCTCGAGGCTGCTGGATCCCAGTGCCGAACCTTCTGAGCTGTTGGATCCTAGTGCTGAATCCTTCTGAGCTCGCCCTCGAGCTGCTAGATCCCAGTGCCGACTCCTTCTGAGCTCGCCCTCGAGGCTGCTGGATCCCAGTGCCGAATCCTTCTGAGCTCGCCTTCGAGGCTGCTCTCTGATCCTCTCCCCTGTCCCCTAGCTTCCTTCGAAGTCTCTCAATGTGTGCTTGTCCCGAGCCTCTGAGGGCCTTTCCCTGGCTCCGAGAATTTCGAGGCCCTATCCATCCACGAGCTGACCCAGCCTTAAACCATCCCTTGCTCATCCCAAAACAAACAATAACTTAAAACTAAAACCACAACTCTCACTAAATCCCCACCCACATTCTAACAAAGCAAATCCAAATCTCAACCTAATCATTAACTAACAATTCAACTGGTCTTTCAAGTCTCAATTCCAACGCTAACCCCACTCAACTCTTCAATCTTAAGTCTAATCTAAATGTAAAAGCTTCATTTTTTTTATACTTTTGAGTAATTGAAGAAATATCAAGGTTGAGTTTTAATAAACTTTTGCGGTTAAAACCACATGTGGGCACCATATTGGGCTCACACTCATGTAATGCAGTGATGCAGAAACCTCATGTGATGCGCTGCTGCAGAAACCTCATGTGATGCACTGCTGCAGAATACTCCTATGATGCACTGATGCAGAATGCTCTTATAACGCACTTATGCAGAGTATTCATGTAAAACACCACTGCAGAGCCTGATACAAAACCTAATACAGAGGACTGCTGCATGACATAATGCAGAAGATTAAGATGAGGACTAATGCAGGATATAATGTAAGAACTAATGCAAAGACCAATGCAGGAACTGATGAAGTGAAAGATGAAGCAACAACTTGTATGCTCATGAACTTAAGATCTCAAAGGTTAATGTCACTAGAAATCAACACAACTCCTTAATAGGGTTCAAAAACCATGTCATTTAACATTCATAGGGTTCATAAACTCTTTTATTTAACCTTCCTCTTGCTATACTCCTACACATTCCTTGCATCTACCTATCTAAAAAGAGAGGAAAGAGAGATAGATCGTCCTAACCACAAGAAAGAAGGAATAACAAATGACCTCATGAGAGCCTTGACCTAGTGAGAATGATCCTAGTACAAGCGATCCTAATGTGAGAGATGAGAGAATGAGCCTCCGTGCTCTCCTCCATGGGACTACCCCCTCCAACCACAAAGCATTCATAACCGTAGATCAAGCCATACCTACATCTAATGGTTGGCATCCACGGCTGCCACTATCCTAACCCTTGATCTAAATTCCTAGATCCAACGGTTGGCATCCACGGCCGTCACTACCCTAATCCTTGATCTAAACTCCTAGATCCAACGGTTGGCATCCACGGCCGTCACTACCCTAACCCTTGATCTAAACTCCTAGATCCAACGGTTGGCATCCACGGCCGTCACTACCCTAGCCACCTTTCTCCAACCCCTAGATCCAACGGTCTTCGTTCGCCAACCTAGATCCAACGGCCTTCATCCGCCCTGATCTCATCCGCTTGACGTCATCCTTCGTTCATCGCCATCCTTCGTTTGTCTCCGTTTGTCTACAGTCATTCGTTGTCGTGCACTGACCTCCGCTGTCATTCGATGTCATTCGTAGTCATTCGCAGTCATTCGCTGTCATTCACTGTCATATTTCATACTAACTAATTGACCTAACATAATTTCTACCCACTAACTTCCTTTCTATTTAGACCGCTATGAGCCCAAAATGGTTGCTCATATTTGTTTTATGTTTAGGATCTACTTAGAATTGCAATTGGAGTTGAAATAATCAAAAGTATAAAAAGAGTGAGGCTTAGTGTGGATTTAGGTTTAGGCCTTAAACCATTTTGTGTGGTTAAGTAGAGGATTAGTGGCATTAGGGAGTGTTTTGATTAGAGGAGTAGTGTTTGATAAGGCAAGGGGAAGGGCCTTGGGTTTAAATGTTTGAATTAGAACATGTTCTTGTTGGTTTAGAGGGTGAGGAGTTAGTGGATAGGATAAGGTCCTACTAAGTAGGAGAAAGTTTAAAGGGTTGTGGTTGGATGCCCTCTCCTCCCTTTCTCTCCTATCCTCCCTCTCTCTCTCTCTCTCTCTCTCCCTCCCCCGTTTGAATTAGGATCTATGTTGTTGGTTTAAGAGTTGAAGGCTTAAAGGATAGGATGAGAGCCTACAAAGTAGGAGAGGATCGAGGGGCTTATCTTAAGCTTTGAGGGGTGTTCACCCCTTCCCTCCCCCTATATATTCCTCTCTCTCACCTTCTTCACTCACTTGTGTTCCTATTCACTCTCTCTTTCCTTCGTGCTCCTTTGGCACCCCTTTGAGGGGTGCTCACCCCTTCCCTCCCCCTATATATTCCTCTCTCTCACCTTCTTCATTCACTTGTGTTTCTATTCACTCTCTCTTTCCTTTGTGCTCCTTGGCACCCCATGTGTTATAAGTGTGGGTGTGTGGGATGCAAGAAAGGAGCACATGTGTGTGCAAGGTTTCAAGGTGAAGAGCCAAGGTCAATTAGTCTTGAAGTTAGCTTTGCATTGTTAGATGTAGTGTTAGATTAAAAGCATTTAGAAACAAGTGTATAGCTCTAGTATTTAGACTTCTAGAATTTAGACTTCTAGTGTTGGAAATTATAGTATTTAGACTTATAGTACTTACTCTTATAGTATTTACTCTCATAGTATTTAGACTTGCGATATTTAGATTCATAGTTGCATTAAAGTGTGAACTTGGAAAGTTGTTGTAAGGGACTTGTGGAAGAGGAGGCGATGATAGGTTATATAAGTGTTTTTTAACACTTGTATTAAAGACTTATGTGCCTCATGGAATCAACAAGCCATAGCTTCAGCGAGGTGTCATGCACTAGTGAAGAATCGTCAGCCAGGACCAAGTTTGCAAGAGGGAAATCTTTGAGGGCATGCGTGGCAAACGCGGTGGGGTGGACTCTTGAGAAAGCCAAGGATGTACCTATGCAAGAGAGTCACACTAATAAAATGTCATGACTTGAAGTAAGTTGTAAATCCATCAAGGTAGAACGTACATTCCATGTTACTACAAGTTTTTATGTTACATATGTGATCTTCAAACCCATGACCCGGACTAGGACGCTTAAGGGTGGTGGGTTTGGCCTCACATAAATGGTGCGTCCGCCGGGAGTGAAGCGGAAAGTAGACACAAGACTTGGAGGCAATTGAGAAGACTTGGAGGCCGATACCACTCGTAAGCTGCACCCTCTAGCGTAGTCGAGAACCATACTAGCTTATACGTATCCTCAGCGATCACATTGGCCAACATTACCTCAATGTATCGTTCGATGTGGGTCGAAGGGTCCTCATGCGGGAGGCTGCCGAACTTCGGAAAATGACTTGGCATTGCCCGTGGCGCTAATGCTTGTGGCATTAAGATGGGAGGCCCCCTAGGAGCCATCATGGCATCTAGCGGGTTCGCCATGGAGTTGGTGTGGGCTACTCTAACCGGGCTTTCTATGCGAGAGATTACCTCGGAACTTTGTTCACGCCTTAGATTTCTTTCTTCCCCTTTGGTTACCTTAGTTTTCTCTAGTCCCGGCACTTCGTTCTTAGCCCCCTTACTTGGTGTGGCCTCTAATGTTGTCGCGGTTGGCGTATCGTACGTTCCTCTCCTAGTACTAACCATAGCACACGTGGACCATGGTGAATGACTAATTTCCACAGGGCTAAATTCTTCCTCTCTAAACTTAAATGTGTAAGTACTTAAGAAAATGTCGTCCGGGGTTGGCCGGGGCATCCACCCTCCCGGCAGACGCACCAATTATGTGGCGCTTTTGGGCACCCCCCTCCGAGGGAGCCTAAAAGTGTCACACAAGCCCTTCGGTGCGGGTGGCCTGCATTTGCAGGTGCCCAAGCCGAACCCGGATGGTGGTGTATAAGTTGAGTACTTAGATTTCTGGAGGGGAATTAAAATTGCGTCGTAGTACCTCCGGAGGTTGGGCCTTAGTTGTTATTATTGTGGCTCTAAATTCCACTAATCTAATTCATACCTAATTCTAATCCAGACCTATACCCTAGACTAAGCGCAGACGCACCAGCCTTGGAACCAAGGCAATCCTAACCTATGAAATGAAATGACTCGGTATACACCCACCGAGTGTGATTTATATCATCCCTTGTAAGATGGACAACAATTCAATTTAATAGTTGAAGGGAGGCATAGCCAAGTTTACGGACACACGTCCGTAAACTTTGTACATGTATTGTGTAGAAGAATTTTTTTTGCCCTATGCAAATAGTTCTAAAAGTTTACGGACGCACGTCCGTAAACCTTTACGGGAAATTTCTTGATGTTCTACGTAGTTAGCCCTAAAGTTTACGGACGCGTGTCCGTAACTTTGTAAATGTGCTGTGTAGAAGAGTTTTTTTATTCTACACGAATGGTCTTAAAAGTTTACGGACGCACGTCCGTAAACTTTACGGGATAATTTTTTATGTTATACGTAATTAGTCCTAAAGTTTACGGACGTGTGTCCGTAAACTTTGCACATGTATTGTACGGAAGAACTCCTTCCGTCCTATGTAAATAGTCTTAAGAGTTTACGGACGCACGTCCGTAAACCTTTACGGGAAATTTCTTGATGTTCTACGCAGTTAGCCCTAAAGTTTATGGACGCGTGTCCGTAACTTTGTATATGTGTTGTGCAGAAGAGTTTTTTCTGTTCTACACGAATGGTCTTAAAAGTTTACGGACACACGTCCGTAAACCTTACGGGAGAATTTTTATGTTCTAAGCAATTAGTCCTAAAAGTTTACGGACGCACGTCCGTAAACTTTACGGGAGAATTTTTTATGTTCTACATCATTAGTCTTAAAAGTTTACGGACGCACGTCCGTAAACCTTACGGGAGAATTTTTATGTTCTAAGCAATTAGTCCTCAAAGTTTACGGACGCACGTCCGTAAACTTGGATCTGTACTGAAACGGCTCTGGGAGGCCGGACAAAAGCTCAGACTTGGAAAATCACAACTAATTGCTATCTCAACCAAATTGCAATTGAAGACTGAATATGGATAGCAACAAAAAATCTTTGCAAGAGGAAGCAAACACTACATTCTGGTTGCAAATGGTAACCTAAGCATCTATGCCATCAGTGGCTAAAGTCCATAATGCCATAAATTTTAGTTTGGATCTTAATTCATCTTTAAGAAAGAAAGATTTTGTGTGTGTTCACAAACACACATTCTAACTGGGATAAGGCAGAGATGAATTTTTTCCTCAAATTTTTTCTACTACAGAAATGCAAAAGATAGATCTTGATAAAAGAATGGATTTTCTCCTAACTACAGAGAGGTAAGGCTTCGCCTACTAACAAAAAATGAGAGAGGTTCTTCTAACTACATAGATCCAGGGCTCCGCCCACTAACTTGGAAAAAAAAACAAAAAAACTTCTAGCTAAGATTTGAGAGGACTTCGCCCTTTTGAAAATGAAAAGAGAGAGGGAGACCTCCTAACTAAATTTTGAGAGGGCTTCGCTCTTTTGAAAATGAGAAGAGAGAGAGAATGAAAGGAGAAGGGGGGGTTTTTATCACCCGTCAATGAAGGGTTGGACCCCTTCTCCCTTCCTTCAACCGAGGGGTCCCGCCCCTTGAATGGTGGCAATCAAGCCTCGGTGGTGAATGGGGGAGAAATGCCACCTCGTACCCACTTGCCTAAGCCTTTAGAAAGGCTTTTCTATTTTCGTTTGATTTCATTTTTGGTTGACAAGGGTGGCAACATGCCCCCTTACCCTAGTTGGCAAGATTCCTAGCATTTGTAGTTGTCACTTCTTTTCTTTTCTTGGCCGCTTCCGGAATTACTCATTTTTCCCGCTTGATTTTTTCTTGCTTTGATTTGGTTGATTCTAACTTACCTACCTACTTACAAGCCTACTACCTTAACATTTCCGATTCGGATAAAGGGCATTTCCCTTTAACCCTTCGGTTTCTAAATTTCTACTTACGAAGATTTTTACCCCAAGGGTAAAACACCCCTAGCTAACCTTGTAGGGTCTTCTTTCTAACCTATCATAATCTAAATGGCTTTTAGCCAAATATTCCTAATACTAATCTAATGATTGTACTAAAAACCTTCAATTGTGAGCCAAATTGCCGTTGGAGGCAATTTTAAGGCTCACAGACCGGGAATTCCCTTGGATGAGTTTGATGGTATTGGCAATGCCAAAGTGGAGAAGTCGAGTGGCTACGATTTGTGGGCCGATCTTAGCTCACTTAAGGCCGATATTACCTTTGGACAATTGTTGGAGATTTCACCCGTGGCTAGGAAGACTCTCAAGGAAGGAATGCCGGTGACTAGGAGGACTAGGAAGGTTAAGCCTAGGATGTCGGCTATTGTTCAAACGAAAGGAGCAAGACGGGATGTCAAACCAATTGAGATTGAGGTTATGATGGTGGACAAGGTGGTTCCTAATGTGTTAGTGGATGGAGGTAGCGGACTAAACATCTTACCGGAGCATACCATGAAGAGGTGAGGTCTTAGTCTTACGGGTCCGTCACCTTTCATCATCAATATGGCGAATCAAAGTCCGGCCGTGCCTTTGGGAATGATTAAAGATTGTAGGATTAGCACCGGAGGGGAGGATTATGTAGTCACCTTCCATGTCATCAAGATGCATTCTAACAAGGATACCTTTCCCATCTTGTTAGGTAGGCCTTGGTTGAGAATGGCGGATGCCATGGTAGATTGGGGAGGAACCAAACCTTCTATTACTTATGATCCTAAAGATAATAGGATCAAAGTTCCCATAGGGTCGTTAGGTGGTTGGATTAGACAAGAAATTGCTTCATCTTCGGAAGATGAACATGATGCCAAGGGGGATGGCAAGAATGATGAAGCATTGGTAGGAGTAGTTCATTCGGATGGTCATGGAAGGATCATAGACTCGGGATCGGGTTTCTTAGGTCCTAGTTTCTACCATCATGGGGATGATGGGGAGTATGCACAATGGTTGAGAGAGTATCCCGAGTCGGAGTTTGATATAATGATGACGTCCCACCATGCATGTTTGAGTGATGCGATTCTTAGTTCAAGGAGTGAAGAATATTCCTTGTTAGAACCATGTGAGGTGCTCACCGAGGAAGAATGGATTTTAGGAGGATTGACACTTTGGGTAGATATTATGGAAGAGTCTGACGTAAGTTTAGTACATGGGGATGGGACTCAAGACGAGGAGGCTATTATGGAAGCGGAGAAATTGGAGGAGCCTTTGCACTTCAAGACGACGTCAACGGGAATTGTGGTTGGACAAGATGTCAAGGATTATCCTCATGTACCGGCGGATTGGTATAGGAACAATGATGAGCAAGTTTTTGTACTCAAAGGAGATTGGGATTACATAGATATTCCAATTCAAATTGGACATCGAAAGTTAAAATGGTCATCTCGCAATCCACATCAATATTGGGGTGAAATTTGGACACTATGGATAAAAGACGGAATTAGAGTCCAATTGGGGTACCAACAAGGTTATATCGAAACGTCCGAAGATGAAGAGATGGACCAATGTGTTACTAGTTCCGAGAAAAGGTTGACTAGACATCGATCTAGTTTGCAATGGAGTCTCTTAAGGTCGCAATGAGTTTTCGCCTTGTCGGACATCAATCATGGACGAATATTGACCGATTTCGAATTTGAAGACAACTTGCCTTCGAAGCAAGAAATTCGGGATCCATCCCCCGATGGTCGCCAATTATATGAGCCCAAAATGGTTGCTCATATTTGTTTTATGTTTAGGATCTACTTAGAATTGCAATTGGAGTGTTATTGAAACAATCAAAAGTATAGAAAGAGTGAGGCTTAGTGTGGATTTAGGTTTAGGCCTTAAACCATTTTGTGTGGTTAAGTAGAGGATTAGTGGCATTAGGGAGTGTTTTGATTAGAGGAGTAGTGTTTGATGAGGCAAGGGGAAGGGCCTTGGGTTTAAATGTTTGAATTAGAACATGCTCTTGTTGGTTTAGAGAGTGAGGAGTTAGTGGATAGGATAAGGTCCTACTAAGTAGGAGAAAGTTTAAAGGGTTGTGGTTGGATGCCCTCTCCTTCCCTTCTCTCCTATCCTCCCTCTCTCTCTCTCTCTCTCCCTCCCCCGTTTGAATTAAGATCTATGTTGTTGGTTTAAGAGTTGAAGGCTTAAAGGATAGGATGAGAGCCTACAAAGTAGGAGAGGATCGAGGGGCTTATCTTGAGCTTTGAGGGGTGCTCACCCCTTCCCTCCCCCGTTTGAATTAGGATCTATGTTGTTGGTTTAAGAGTTTGTGAGCCCAAATTGATGTCCACATATGTTGTTAACACTTGTAAAATATTACAAGTAGTATTTTGTTGATTTATGATTATTCACAAAAATATAAAAAGAGTGAAGCTTGAAGAAAGCTAAGTTTGAAGCATTAGGCTTGTGTGGAGTGGATTTAAGTAGTATGAGGACATACCTTGGTAAAGTGTGGTAGGTAGAAAGCCAAGGTTAGTTAAATGTTTGAATTAGGATCCTTGTTGATCATTTGAGGGAGGAAGGCTTAGGAGATTAGATGAGAGCCTACAAAGTAGGAGGAGATTTCGAAGGCTTATCGAGAGCCTTGTGGATGGGATGAGTCCCTACTTAGAAGGAGAAGGTTAAGGGGTTGTGATTGGAGGCTCTAATCCTCTCACCCTATCCTTATCTCATACCCTCTCTCCCTCTCAACTCACTATATAATCTCTCATTCTTCCCTCACTCATCCTCTCTTTCCTTCGTGCTCCTTAAGCACCCCACGGGTTATAAGTGTGGGTGTGTGGGAAGCAAGATAGGAGCACATGTGTGTGCTTAGTTCTTAGGAGAAGAGCCAAGGCTATTTAGCCTTAAAGAGGGATTGACCTCTTGTTAGAAGTAGATTGGATTTAAGGAATTTAGAGCTTGATTGTAAACTTCAACTTGTTGCATTGAGATTCATATTGAAGTGAGAGAGTTCAAACTTGTTTAAACTTGTGGCATTTAGAGTGACTAGATTGTACTAGGTGCATTACTTGTAGTGTTTTATTAGTTATGAACTTGAGCAAAACTTTATAGTGAGAGATTTGTCAATTATGGATGATCAGAGTGTTCAATGAATATGAAAATTTGAGGGATTGTTTATTATAAAGTATGGGAGTTGTGGTAAAAATTTGAGAGCTTCAGTCATTGGGATGAAAGAGTTATTAAAAGTTGAAGGGGAGGGTGTCTAGGAACAAAGCAGCAAGGTTTGAAAATATGTATCTTTTAGAGGGTTATAGATATGGATACCAAAATTTGACACTACCTTTTGAACTTATATATCTATCTTGTGTCAAAATTTTAGATTGATTGGACGTAGGAGTTGGAAGTTATTAGAGTTTTAATGACCGGATGCTTTATCACAGCATTCATACTAAGTAGTTAGAGTTAGAATTTCATGCATAACTTTTGCATATGAACTCTGTTTGTGCCAAAATTTGGTGTGGAGATTTTTGATAAGGTACTTAACAAGTGTACCAAATTTCACTTGAAGAACATAAGTTGGGTGGGAGTTATACTATTCTGAAGTTTAGTAGGAAGACATTGATAGAGATTTACATCAAGAAGAATTTAGAGAAGGAAGGGCAAGGATAAGTATATAAGTATTTTTTAATACTTGTATTTAAAGCCTATGTGCTCATAGAATCCACAAGCGAAGTGTCATGTACCAATACGGAATTAACCACGATGACATGTGATAGCACGGAATCAATAAGCGAGAACTCATGTAGTAGTGTGGAGTCGACGGCAAGGACTCGATTCACAAGAGGGATATCTTTGAAGGCATGCGTGGCCAAAGCGGCCGGGTGGACATTAGAAAATGCTAAGGATATAACCTTGCCCGACATTAAGGAATGTAAAACTACATAGTGTGGTGTTAATCAAGTTGTGTATATTCCAAGGGTAGATTGGAATTATATATTGGGTTACAAAGAGAGAAGTCTCTACATGTCATTATAAACTTTTCCACTCGGGCTAGGACGAAATCGAAGGGTGGAGGATTTTTGGTGACAGAGTTGAAGGCTTAAAGGATAGGATGAGAGCCTACAAAGTAGGAGAGGATCGAGGGGCTTATCTTGAGCTTTGAGGGGTGTTCACCCCTTCCCTCCCCCTATATATTCTTCTCTCTCACCTTCTTCACTCACTTGTGTTCCTATTCACTCTCTCTTTCCTTCGTGCTCCTTTGGCACCCCTTCCCTCCCCCTATATATTCCTCTCTCTCACCTTCTTCACTCACTTGTGTTCTTATTCACTCTCTCTTTCCTGCGTGCTCCTTTGGCACCCCATTGAGGGGTGCTCACCCTCTCCCTTCCCCTCTCCTTCTCTCTCTCTCCCTCTTGTTGTTCCTCTCATAGAATTGAGTGTTAGAGTTAGAGTTGTGTGGGAATTAGTAGAAGGTTAGTGGAATTAGTAGAATTCATAGAGACTTGTAGGGACTTGAAGATACTTGTAGAGACTTGAAGGCCAATGCTCTACCTATTCAAGAGACTAGCATTAATAAAGCATCATGATTTCAAGTGAGTTGGGAGCTTGTTGAGATGGAAGCACATTTCATGTTACCACGAGTTTTGGTATCACACATGTGATTCTCAAAACCATCACCCAGACTAGGACGCTTAAGGGTGGTGGGTTTGGCCTCACAAAGGTGCCCCCCGATTCCCAACCGAATTCATTTGTTTATGCATTTTTTTAGTGGAATGTGCCACCCGATTCCCAACCGAATTGATTTGTTTATGCATTTTCTTGGTTTAGTCTTGATGGCCTAGTCGTAAGGAGGGTTGAAATGGACAAGATTTCTTCTAGTGTCCGCAAATAGCCGCCGTGAGGTCAATGTGGGAAAAGTCTTCAAACACAATTGGATGGAATTATGAAGTTTCATCCAATTGTGGAAACGACAAAACCCACACAAATTTTTCACCTTTGAAATTAGTGTGGGCCACTCTAAATTATAATTTGAAATTAGCGTGTTTTATTAGGAATTAGTGTGGCCCACACTAATTAGACACAATAGTGTAGTGCTTGCATTTTAGTGGAAAAGAAAAAGGGTCAAGGCCACAATAGATTATTGTCAAGATTTCAATTATTACATGAGTGTAAACACACTTATGTAGATGTTTTTGGATTGACAAAGAAAATCATATGGCAAGTCTATTACGATCCACCTCAACCTAGACTCTTGAATTATATTTCAACTAAGGGTCTAACTATGCAATTCTCAGGGAAAGTCTCTAGAATAGATGGGCATATTTTAGTAGATACCGCTGCTAGTCATTGCTATTTGAGTTTATCATATGTCAAACGCATTGGTTTGCATGTGAAAGAAAATAATGGTAAAGTGATATTGGGAAATGGATTAGAAGTTGACATGGAAGGGACCGTCAATGTGCATGTGAAAATTCAACAATACCAATCTCAAGTCTCTTGTTTGGTTATCAAATTAAGTGATGGCTTTGACTTGATTTTGGGAGATAATTGGTTGAATAAGCATAGAGCCCACATTGATTATGATTCTAAAGCTTGTATATTGCATAAGGGCAATAAGAAAATCACAATTCAAAGTGTGGTAACAAGTAAAAAGAAGTCCATGCCTCAAGGCAACATGTTATCAACTTTGCTATTCAAGAGGGCAATAAAGAAAGGTTGTACACCTTTACTCATTCATTTGAAAAAGGTGCACAATAAAGAATCATCTTCAAGGTTGGAAAATAACCTTGTAGAGTCTTTGGTGAAGGAATATGAAGATATATTTCAACCCATACCTGCAGGGCTTCCACCAGAGAGAGAGATGGCCCATACTATACCATTTGAAAAAGGTCATAAACCACCTTTTAGACCTATTTATAGACTCAGTCCTTTGGAGATTGAAGAAGCCAAAAGACAAATTACAGAATATATCCACAAAGGGTGGATAGAACCAAGCTCTTCACCTTATGGATCACCAATCTTATTTGTTAAGAAGAAAGATGGTGGACTAAGAATGGTGATAGATTATAGAGCTTTGAATAAACTAACCATAAAGAATCGATATCCATTGCCAAGAATCGATGATCTATTGGATCAATTGGCCGGATCTCGTGTGTTTAGTTCATTAGATTTGGCTCAAGGTTATCATCAAATTCGAATTTCAGAAGAAGATGTACCTAAGACTGCATTTAGAGTGCCTTTTGGCCATTATCAATTCAAAGTTTTGAGTTTTGGATTGACAAATGCACCTGCAACTTTCCAAGGGATGATGAATAGAATTTTTCAACAACACTTGGGAAAGTTTGTTTTGGTATATCTTGATGATATATTGGTGTTTTCAAAGACACAAGAAGAACACCTTGAGCATTTACGCAAAGTATTCAATATACTACGCGAGAACAAATTATATGCTAAGTTGACTAAGTGTCACTTTGCAAAGAGTGAGTTAGAATACCTTGGCCATGTGGTGGGTAAGAATGGAATTAAAATCGACCCTCGAAAGATTGATACGGTGACTAGATGGGCAAGGCCCAATGATGTAAGTCAATTGCGTTCATTCTTGGGTCTTAGTAATTATTTCCGTCGATTTATTCAAGGTTATTCAACCTTAGTCGCTCCTTTGACTCATTTGACAAGAAAAGATGTGAAGTACATTTGGACTGAACAATGTCAAGAGTCTTTTGAAGGGGTTAAGTATGCGTTAACTCACGCGCCTGTTTTGAATTTACCAATATTTGGTGAAAGATTTGAAGTCATTTGTGATGCTTCCCTGTTGGGTATAGGGGCAATTCTTTTACAGAAAGGTAGGCCAATTGCGTTTGAAAGCCGCAAGCTTACACCTGCCGAAAGAAATTATACCACAGATGAACAAGAATTAACAGCCGTTGTGCACGCCTTACGAACATGGCGTTGTTATTTAGAAGGTTCAGAATGTGTAGTGGGGTGCAAGCACAGTAAAGTGGACAGCTTTTGATCCTTGCTCAGGTTTAAGTGAAAGTGATCCAAAACAATATACTAACTTTGAGTTTTATGAAATAAAAATTCATAAACATTTAGAAAACATATGAATCTACAAAGCCAAGCAATTTATATTCACAAAAAATAATTTCAAACAACGTATATGTATTTTAGAAGACGGTGCAAGTGGTGGTGCAAGTGGGTGTCATTGAAAAGATAATTGTCAAAAACTTGTTTAAAATACAATTACATTACATTAAATTGATGAATTTTTGAAAAAAAATTATGATGACCTCAAGTTTATAATGAATTCAAGGAATATGAAAAGAAATTCCAAGTTCAAAATATTTAAGGTCATGAAAGTTACGTTCAAAAACTATATTTAGTCAGTTGCCTTTACGCGTCACTTTTGATGATAGGGTTTGAAGATCTCATATTGATATTCTATATTTGAGTACCTAACTTAATAATAGAGGTCATCATGAAAAATAATCTATTTTAAACAACATGTTGCTACTATTTATAGGCGTTTGACCAAGAAAATCATGGCTGTCATATATCGGAGCACTTTTTTGGTCCACTTTACTATGCTTGCACCCAGTGATTACAGATCACAACCCATTGACCTATCTAAAGTCACAACAGAATTTGTCAAGGTGTCAGACTCGATGGTTAGAGTATTTGGAACAAACTTTTCATTATCGATGGGAGTATCGTCCTGGGAGAAGCAATGTCGCCGATCCATTAAGCAGGAACCCATTGGATGAAAAGCGGGTCAGGTTAGCCTTACTGACAAGAAGCGCTTCAAGTCGTAGCTTCCAACCAGTGGCGGCCGACATTGGGAGGAGTGCTCCCATTGAGATGACCAACATTAGAAAAAGTCCCCCTGGGTTCGACAATGAATTCTTTAATAAGGTCATTGCAGGGTATGCTTTGGACCCGTGGTTTAAGGACCCGGTTAATTTAGCAAACTTGGTTTTCAAAGATGCCATTTGGTGGTACCAAGATGCAATTGTGGTACCCGATGTTCGCTCCCTTCGTAAAGATATACTCTTTGAATGTCATGATGCTTTTTATAGTGGACATATGGGTATTACGAAGACCTTGAAACAAGTTGAGACCAATTTTTGGTAGCCAAAATTGAGGGATGATGTCAAGACTTATGTGAATACATGTGATGTATATCAACGTAGTAAGGCTTCTACTACGAAGATGGCAGGATTATTGCAACCCTTAGAGATTCCTGAAAGAAAGTGGGAATGTGTTAGTTTTGATTTTATCACTGGACTAACTCCCACAAAACAAGGGCATGATGCCATATTGGTGTGTGTGGATAAATTGAGCAAGATGGCTCATTTTATAGCCACGGTGACCACCGTTACTGCAGAAGAAACATCAAGATTATTCATAGATTTTGTGTATAAGCATCATGGTCTTCCTAGAAAGCTAATTAGTGATCGAGATACTCAATTTATTAGTCGGTTTTGGGTTGCACTATGTAATGTTTTGGGCACAAAACAAGCTATGTCTACAGCTTTTCATCCTCAAACAGATGGGTAGACGGAGAGAGTTAATAGGATTCTAGAAGATATGCTAAGGCATTATGTTAGTCCAACTCAAGATGATTGGGATCTTTATTTATCCTTGGTTGAGTTTGCATACAATAATGCTTGGCAAAAATCCATTCAAACTACTCATTTTATGTTGAATCATGGTCAGCATCCCTTGACACCTTTGAATATTGGGATCAACAGGTGTCATATCCCTGCTGCAAAGGACTTAGTGCAATCGATGTCTAGTATTATGCAAGAGGCTAAGAAGCATTTGCTAGCAGCACATAATAGACAGAAGTCCTATGCTGATACAAAGAGACGTGAAATCTCTTTTGATGTTTGTAGTAGAAATTTGCTCAACAAACAAACCCAGGGAAACATTCAGGGAAGACTCAAAAGGTGATTCATATAACATCTAGGTGTCTTAGATAAAGTTTATTAGGAAAAACACGGGGTTAATGCACTTTATTTTGGGTTATGACTGACAAATGGCTCATGGGTAAGGGATAAAAACTCTAAAAACCACTCCATGTCAATACATGCAAAGGTGACAGTCTCACACCTCACACTAAATTCCCAGGCAATTGTCTGGCAGTGAGTTCATTTTAATTGGACCAAGTGCGGTGCACAAGCATAGGCACAGCCATAGTCAATAATCTTGCGATAGTAACCCATTTTTGTCTCTTTACCGAAGTCAAGGGCACTTCGGAATAGTCAATAATCTTTCATTGATTAATTCCATTTTAATGTAACTTGAAAAGTCAGTGCGGTAATCCTTTCAGGATAAACAGTCTTCTTTGATTAAATTCAATTTTAATTAGGCAGTCCGACAATTGTCTTCTTACCTGGTATCGGCCAAAGCAATCTCAATCTCTTTCCTCAAGGCAATGAGTCCAAAACCACTTATGCGCGTTAACATATTCTCACATCACTCCAGACTCATTTCATTTATTTAAGCTTCCAATTCAATATTCTTAGATTCCAAAATATTTAATTCACATATCCATTTCATTATGGCAAATTATGTTTAAGCCATTCAAATATGAAAAATAATATAAATCCAAGTTTGCCTTAATTACCTTTAAATTTGCAGTTGGTAAGCACACTTACCGATCACGTGAACAACACGTCCTTTCGACTTCGTCGCCACGGGATAACCTTCCACAGACAATGGTCTCGACATATTGTCGCTTCAGCTTCCATCAAAGGTAAGGAACAGTTTCTCCATTTACACATGGAAAACCATAGTCTTACTCTTGGATCAATTTAATTGTGCCCGGGAATCCGGTATCACAATTCGATAATTCTTTCACATATTACAACGACATTATTACCTTCTTGCAAATAAATTTAGAGTATTAAATCACATGTGTATCATTTAATTGATTGACACAATTAACTCTAAAGGGAGTTGAGAAAACATTTAAGTGTAGCAATGGGCAGACTATAGCCTCTTACTGATATCATACACTCAAACGGGTTTATGCTGTGTAATTAATTTAATGTTAGAGTACAGTGCCATCACAGAATTAAGCATAACTCACAGACAAAGAAATCAACCTTCTCCAATTCGCTCAATATGATTAAAGATATTAAAATATTTCCGGCATTAGAATTCAGACGAACCGAGATCTCCCTCCAGAGTACGATTATTAAAAAAACACTCTCCTATGTAATTAAGGTAGAGGGTGCTAAATCCAACACCCCATCCAAAACCAACGCCTATAAACGCCTCCCAATTGCCAACACTCTACAACCTTGAACCGTTACCCGGCGGTGTAGGAGTGTCTTGGTCCATAGAGTGACAGTTTTAGGTGCCATTAGTGGTGCCACCTCATAGTGGCCTCCACTACTTCCACGTAGGGTAGGTAACGGGCTCCACTCTATCTCGGGTTGGTTCAGGGTGGGATTAGGGTGGCTTGTCAATGCCTATTCTAGCCATTCTATTCACAACACCAAGGAGGTAGGCCCACAAAGCACAAAAGGGTCATTCCCCGGGATGCAAGGGGGTTGGTTCCCGGGATGCAAGGGGGTCGGTTCCCAGGATGCAAGGTGATGGTTTTGCAAGCAAACCGGGTGGGATCATGGAGGTAGCCGTGTGGCTTTGCATACCATTACTACTTGGGCTTTGATGTAGTTTGGGTCTAGTACCCAACTATGTTGTGTTGGTTCTAGGCAATGAAGGTGGGGGTCCTCATCATATGCAAGGTTGCCATACACGGGGCCTATGGATTGGTTTAAGGAAGCTAGTAGTTTTGACTTTGAATATTCATCAAATATTCAATTGAGACTAAAAATAATTTTTCTTTCTTGATACCTATGTTTAGCCCAAAGGCTAATATGAATATATGTTTTTTTATACCAACCACATAGCCATATGTATGTGCAATAGCTTAAAGTGTTGGTTTAAGCACCCTCTACCTTACTCGATACACCAACCAGCCTTTACTCACAAGGGCACGGAGTATACAACCTCGCCTTCTTCCGGTTATAATTTTCATTTTAACCCGGACCTTTTACTTATATTGCCGTCATTAAGTCCATAGACTGAAACAAGTTTACTAGGCTCAAGTAATTTTCATTAAACTTTGATTGACTCAATTTTATTTGAACTTATTACAGCCTCATTCATGGGCAATGCTGCGACTAGTACAATCTTCTACATGAACCAATACATTTTTTCCTACAAGTAAGTAATCGGAGAAATGTGAATTGTCAGTGCAATCAGACTATGGCATGCACATTAATAACTTAATTCAGTCCTAATTTCATGCTCCGTAAACTATGAAAGGGACTTACTCAAATAATCAGATAACAATCGGATAAAGCATTTTCCATAATCCAGTTTAACACAATCGCGGACAATAGTCCCACTTGTTACTTAAATCCATATCTGACACAGAATGAGGACGTTGATACTACAAACATTAATTTCAAAGTTTAGAGCACAATAAAAGTTCAGGAATCCCTCCTGTTCAGATTACAAAACACCGTGCACTCAGGCAAATGCTTCAAATTTAAATGAAACTTCTCAATTGATATCGAACTTAATTTCTAGTAAGATTTCCAATTACGGCCATAGTCTCTTAATAGAACTTTGAATTACCACATTAATTGGCCTTATAATATTGCGATGTGCGGTGCGGGGGAAAACAATCAACATTTACAGGTAACCGTGTCGAGTTTGAGAAATAACCGGTTGAACTTCGAGACGTCAGATCAATTGCTAATTAGTGTGAGAGGAATTAGTGAAAAATACTTCAATTAAATAAAGCGAACCAGGATAAATTAACCTGTAAACCGGCTGAATTTATCGCCACCAGAATCTTAGTCGACGATGCCCGCTCACTTTATAGGCTCTGCTCGGAACATTTTCCAACTAATTGAAATTCGACTGATTATTTTGTTATTACAAAAATTTCTCTGTTTCGACTTCCAAACCACAGCCTGCTCACATTAAGACTCACTTCTATTTGGACTAGACCATAGCCTCAATCGGACAGTTTCAATTTCGAGCAACCACGCCCGAGACTTAATTAAGGTAATTGACTTACTCAGGGGTAATCTGTAATCGGAAAATATTAGGCCCCCTGCTAAGATAATTACCCTGGCTCTACTTAATCCATGCACAATCACAGACAATTGACTTACACTGTAATTCAAGCCCTTATTGCATTATAATACTGCGATTGTCCGAGGTGGAGTTTGACTTCAAAAGTATACAGACATTCGGTACGTCAGGCAATCAACAAGGATTAACTACTTACAAATTACACAGGCAATGAAAATACAGGAATCTCTCCTGGGCAACTTATGACTTTACTTTCAATTGAACTGTTGCTCGACAGATAAACAAATCTTTCTCTCTCTCCGGTACAATCTCCCTGGAAACAACTTAATTATAACACAACAACAATCAGACAATAGACTTTAGCATATGCGCATCCCACGCATGTACTTACAAATAAGCTTTAATATTCAAAAGTAAATTCGCACAACAATTCACATAAGAATCAGAAGGTTCAACAAAACTCTCTCAAGCTCTCAGCCTCTTGCCTACAAGACACACACATAATGAATGGCCCTCCTCCCCTTCTCAACCTCCAAAAAGTAGTTATATCAGTTGTTGTCTCTTCAAACCCGGCCCATAGCCTTCACATGGCCTAATTCCTCATATCACAAGACAATAGCCATTTCACACCTCAAAGTTTCATCTTTTTTAGTTCTAGAAGTGGCTATTCACACTTAAACTTCATTAATGCTAGCAAAACCAAAAAAATTGTACGACAATGTTGGAACTCAAGTGTTGTTGAGTACATCTAACATTAAGTTACAGATGCCAGGAGCAAGGAAGTTGCTACCTAGATGGATTGGTCTTTTTAAGGTATTAAAAAGGATGGGCAAAGTGGCTTATAGATTAGAATTGCCAGAGACATTGAAAATACATGATGTATTTCATATCTCACTTCTAAAGTCATATAAGACTTCTGGCAAAGTACAACCTCCGCCACCACCAATCCTAGAAGATGATGAATTCTCATTCGAAGTCGAACGCGTCCTTACACATGAGGTAAGAGGTAGTCGTATGAGGCCTTAGAAATTTTACCTCATTAAGTGGCTTGGATATGGACTTGAACATAATTCTTGGGAGCCAGAAAAGAATTTGAGTTCAGAAGTGCTCAAAGAATATTGGGACATTGTGGCACGTTCTGTGAGGCCAAACCCACCACCCTTAAGCGTCCTAGTCCGGGTGTGGGTTTGAGAATCACATGTCTTATGTCAACAAATGTGGAAGCTTGAAACTTAATCTCAACTCTCCACCAATGCACTAGTCGTGCTAATTTTTATTAATTCCTTCTAAGAGTTTACAGGCACCCTTCCTCCTACTCACCCTTTAGAGCTTGTCCCACTCTCCGTGTGAGAGCGACTAACTCACTACTTCCACCCCTTTAATGATTTACACTTATTTGGGAGTTTGCTTAGCTTCACACGTTGCTTGAGACAACGATGCCTCGATGCCACTAGCATCGTGCACAGTGGCGTCCTTAGCCGACTCAAGCTCCCAAGTCATGGCCCTTGCCACACATGCCCTTGCCGATATTTCTCTTGAGCTTTTAGTCTTGATTCCCCTCGTCTTAACATCGTGAGAATCCATTACATTTTCCATCAACTCTTACACCCAATTTATTCCATGGCGAGGATACAAGCGTTAAAAAACGCTATTCTCCATCATCACAATCATAACACACTCTATTGCAACCCCCACATTACTCACATCCACTTCCAACTGCTAATCCTACCATTCAATGCCTCGTGTCTTCCTAGCTTGCTAATGAACTAATTGTCTAAATTAATACTAAGTAACAACCTAATTAACTAAGCATCACCGAGCCTAATGTGACACCATGGGCTTTCCCCTTTATATCACCTTGGTTCCCCTTATGTCCTCTATTCAAATCTCTAAGGCCTAGCCTTACGCCTTGAGCCGCCCTCAAAATTCACCTTATAGCCCCAGCAGCTAACCCAGCAACCTCAGTAGCTGCGACTAGCAGTCCAGCAGTCAAGCCCAACAACCTCAGTAGTTGCGACCAGCAGCCTCAGTAGTTAAACCCAGCAACCTCAGTAGTTGCGACCAGCAGTCCAGCAGTCTCACCCAGCAACCTCAATAGCTGCGACCAGCAGCCTCAGTAGCTGCGACCAGCAGCTTGGCAGCTGCAACCCGGTTCGACTAAACTAGGGAAAAGGGGAGAAGCCAAGGAGAGGGAGAGGAGAGAAGGAGATATAGGAGAGAAGAGGGAGAGAAAGAGGATAGGAGAGAAGGGAAGGAGAGGGCATCCAACCACAACCCCTTAAACTTTCTCCTACTTAGTAGGACCTTATCCAATCCACTAAACCCTCACCCCTTAAACCAACAAGATAGAACCCAATTCAAACACTTAAAACCCAAGGCCCTTCCCTTTGCTTCTTCAAACTCTACTCACCTAAACCAAGCACTCTCTAATGCCACTACGCTTCTAATTAACCACACAAAATAAGCCTAAGGCCTAAAACATAACTCCACACCAAGTCTCTACTACATTGCCATTCTAAAACTAGGGTTTCACTCTTTTTATATTTTTGAGAAACAACATAAAACATTAAAGTCCAACTCCTAATGGTTTCAAAGGGTTAAGAACACATGTGGGCACCCTTTTGGACTCACACGTTCACATGAACGGCTAACACAAAATAAAGGTGTTGAGAGTGTTAGTGTTTCCAATAAGATCAATAGAAGAAGACATGTTGACTAGAACTAAGATAATAGTAGTCTAGAATAAGTTTAAAGTAAAAGTATAGACTAGAGTTCATTATAGTTGAACTTGCTCTTACTTTAGATAAACTTAAGACAACCGGGGATGGTGGGGAGGTATATAAAGGGCTTTGCGTAAGAGTAAGGACTTTTTATCTTACCTCGTGGTTGGGTGGTTCATGCCAAAGAAACTTCCAACAAGGAATTAGAGTTTTGTTACAACAAGAGTATTGGTGGCACCGCCAATACCCTTCGGATGCAAAACGAAAAATATTTGCTAGAGTCCAAGGTGTTGCAACCCTTGCTAGCTCCCCATTGCTAACTCGGTTCATTTTTCAACTCTAGCAAGGATTACAAGCGCTAACCCTTCGCATTCCGCCATGCGAATGGTTAGCTCCCCATACCATGGACCTTCTTAGTCCATAGGAGGGGGACCAAACATCCTACTTGGTTTTCGGAACTCAACCCTTAATCGGTCACCAATTCTTAGATGTGGATTTCCATCCATGGAAGTCCAATCTCATGTTGATCATTGTGTTGCCGGAGCAACACTATAACAACCCGAGCCATACTAGGCAACTATACCCTCACATTGGGCCAATGCCCATGGAGGCCTTGCCGTTCGGCCTCGAGTGGGTGAGGCCACACCACCTCACCCATATAAGCCTCTACGACTCTAGGCAGGGCCCCTACCCCACCGTCAACTAACCTTTTGTCTCTCTCCCAACACTTGGGGCCAAGTAGACATTTTCCCTTAGCCGTTGGTGATGGAAGCCCCTAGCAGCTTCAGAACCCCATAACTTCTTCATATGATATTTGATTGTAACAATCGACACTCCATCGTCATCTACGTGTCACGTAGATGTCGATGGCCTACTCACTTGCCCCATTCCGGCAAGTATTGATGAATTTATGCTAGTTTAAAGCTTCGTAGTCCCGGGAACCACTCCCAGGCCACTGCTGTTCCAGGGCGCTGTCCCGGGATAGCGCCCCACTCAAATTGCCATATCTTCTAGCTCGCACCTTCGATTGAGGTGTTCTTGAGCATTCTAGAATTGGCACGCCATAAGCTACGCATAGCTTATGGCCTCACCTTCATGCCTCCTAGTCTCCGTGGGTGGGAGGCATTCCCAACGCCCGGGGCCCTCATCCACACTAGGATCACTTGGGCCCTCTCACCAACGGTGCCACAAGTCCCAGGTGTCACTCCGGGATTCCCCTTGTGCCCATGGTGTTTCGGGCACTCCTTATGGAGAGGTATGCGACACAAAGGGTATTGGCAGCATTGTCAATATCCTCCGGATACAAAACGAAAAATATTTGTCAGAGCCCAAAGGGTATTGGCGGCACCGCTAATACCCCTGGATATAAAAAATAAAAAACTTATGAAAGCGCAAGGAATATTGGCGGTGCCGCCAATACCCCCAGATACAAAAAAATAACTACTTGTAAGAGCGTAAGGGATATTGGCGGCACCGCCAATATCCCTCGGGATACGAATTAGAAAATACATATAATAGCGCAAGGGTATTGGCGACACTGCCAATACCCCGGATACGAAACAAAGATAAGTTGTAAGTGTATAAGGGGTCACAAGTAACTTCCAACCATGTCCCATGGAAAGAACATGGGACATACCCCTTAAATTCCATGGGTCACAATGTTATAGATGGGAAGTTTATATGTCCCATAATAGAGGGGAATCATCATGGAACAAACCAAAGTGAGATGCATCAAATATAAGAATTTGTTTCATCTCACAATTGTCCCTCTCAATCAAAGGGACATAACATTAAGTAGCAATGCTAGGAGGGTACCCTTTGGGTACCCGCACATTTACCTCAACAAGAAGGGAAAAGCTTGCAAAGCAAGGGTGAATGAATGGATAATTAATCAAATATAGAAGCTTCAAAAAGGTATCAAAGAGGTTTCCAATGCGGGTGTCGGAAGACTTTTCCAAAAAGTGCAACTACCTTTTTGACCTCACCAACTTTCCCGTTGCTTTATAGCTATTTAGATTTGTTGAGATCGTAATTTAGCCTAGATTAGAACCTTTACCACCACTTGGGATTAGTTTTGTCCTAGAAACCGACATAATTAATTCTAAGCATTGAAAGTAACTACCCAAATAGATTAAGAATAGCCTAAGTAAAACTAAAACTTATTACTTCAAAAGAGCATCAAACCGGCGCGCGCCGGTTTGATGCTCTTTTGAGAAGGTCAATCCGGGGGTGCTAAATAATGTTATGGACAATTTCAACTTTCCAATAATGTGAATACAATAATTTATTTCAAAATATGATGGCCTCTCTACACTTGACTCTTTCTCCGCCGGTTTAGGATTTTTACTTTGACAATGAATGACGTATCATTACGAACTCCAAAAATTATTGGAAAAGTGACTACAACTTCGATTTGGATTTGCTAAACATCTCATACTAATCGTATGTTTATTATTGAATGTCCATGAAAGAATGTTCTATCTTTGTTCCATTTTAGAGATCTTGTAGATCTAGTCTAGATCTAGATGTGAGTCACCTTCGTAAATAATTACCAATGTGTGTGTGAGAGAGAGAGGGAATTACCGCCTACAAATGTTTTTCATTCATCCAACAAGAAGCTCTGAAATAGTAAATAAGCCTCAATTTGCTATTTTTAATCATTTAGACACCAAATTTAGGTTCAAAGACCCCAAATTAGTCTAGTTCAAATTATTTGAGATGAATCCGCCAAAAATCTATAAGGGATAAGTTTTTATGTTGGATGGAGGAGAGGTGTTTTAATTTCTACATTCTTACATTACAAGGTAAATGTCGGCTTTACATATGACGTGCTTGAAAGCCCTCCAATTACACATGTAATGTGTAATGAATTGGTGGCTAAGGTGTTGGAGTAGGGTGGTGAGGTCCAAGGTTCGAATCCCTTTGCCAACACCCCTAGGTCTCCACTTGTAAGTGGAAAGGGCCTACCTATAGGTTAGACCAAGTTCATGGAATGAATATGATTATTCTTTTTTTGTAATTTCTCTTTTAAAAAACTCCCAAGTAACATATTCTCATCATCCATACAAAATGTCCCATCTACACAATTTTCCATGTCCAACTGAACATTTCTATTATCAATCAAGGGACATGAGCAAAATTTCCACTCTTTCCACATTTCCTTCCAAGCCTTATGAACCACGAGACATGAAAGGGAATTTTGGGAAATTTCCCCATTGGGACACAAGTGAAAGTTCCATGTGGGTATTGGCGGCACCGCCAATATCCCTGGATACGAAACAAAAATAACTTGTAAGAAGACAAGGGATATTGGCAATACCGACAATACCCCTCGGGATACAAGATGGATAATACGTATGAGAGCTCAAGGGTATTGGCGGCACCGCCAATATCCCCCGGATACTTGAAATAATTTTTATTACATTCATTTTGTTTGGTTGTACCTCTTGTCTAAATAAAGGTTTTTTATATGACTTCATCTTCAACAGTTAAATAATTGTTAAATATCTATATGTGACATTTTTTGTCTTCACTTGATTTAAATGGATTGAGAATTTTTTACTTTATAAGTCCTTATATCTTTGTTTGGGCATACATTCTATTTGAAATATGAGATTGAGACTCTGTAATTTTAACTACCTTTAAAGTCAAGCCTCTTCATCATTTTATGTCGTTTGTTTTCATTGCCTTTAATTCGACCAACTTCAATATCTTTGTTTTTATTTGTTTTGTTTTTATGCAATAATTGACTAAAGAAACTCTTCCTTTTGATGGATTCGCAGTTTCTGAATTAAACATCATCATCAAGATCATCTCTGATGTAACGGAATTTTTCCATTTTTTGCTAATTATATATAGTTTTGGAGGGTCACTTGTTGGAAAACAACATTTTTCAAAATGTTCAAATTGAATGATGATATTATAAATGAATTTTTTTAACAAATAACTTGGGAGATTTCAAGCTGTGAATATTTTACTTATTCAATACCTTCTTTTACAATACCTTCTTGGAATGCAAATTTTGATAAATTTCTTTTTGTTATATTTTTTTTACATGAAATATTTCATAACGATGATGGTTTGTTGATATTTCATCCTGAACATCGAAAGTGGACGAATTTTTTTTTCAATTATAAATTCAAGGTTGGTCATAAACCTTGGACTTGTGTAAACCCACTTTGTCTAGCCAATCCTCGCAATCCAAACAAAACGGTTAGTTTTACAATTCTTTTTAATCACATTTTTTTCATTTTAATGAATCATGTTGTTTGTGTATATTATAATTTGATTAGTTTGTTGTTTTACTTATTTTACATTTTTTGGGCAGACCATCAAGTTCATAATGGTTTTACTTGTTCACTCTTTTAACCATACTTCGGAATTGGAAAGCATGTCTTTGTCTTTTTAAATGAATATTGACAAAGATCTTTCGGACAATGGTATGGATTTGGATGATGATGTTTAATACAATTTCACGGATGCTATTTCTCAACTTATGAAAGATGATTATATCACACCTTGGAGAGGCCCACGAGAAAACATCCTTTGTTTTTTCAAGTTTCGATTGATGCTTTGTCAAATCCTGAAGGCATTGTTGAAAACCTCACTGCCGCCACAAGTGTAAATTAATTTGTTTTTGCTTTAGGATTTTTTTAATATGATTTTTATACAAACTAACATGCTTTCATTGATTGTTCTCTTGATGATTGTTTATTATCTCTTTGATAGGACTCCTTCATACATGCTTGTCACTCTTTAAAGCGTCACCTCTTGGCATAAGAAGGTGACAAAGATGTTTTTCATTCCGTCTTGAAGCCTTTGATTACACAATCTCCTTTACCTATTGGCAAAGACACCAATTATGAAGACTCGGCCGATTCTCCAATTGTTAATCGCAAGGCCATCAATCTATTTTGTGAGTAAATTTTGTTTATTTATCTTGTTCGAAAGTTTTATATGGCTGATTTCATAATTTTTACTTGAAGTATATTGTATATGTGTTTTTTTGGATTATTATGGGGGGGGCATTCACGGTTGGGGTACTACTTCTGGATGTCTAACGGTTTAAGAACTAAATTAGATAACTCTACATAGTCGGTGTGCTTAGATTTGTATTGTGGAGCATACTTTGGATCATACCTACATTTAATATTCCATAATGAATACACCGACAAAGTTAATTTACAAGGAATAAGGTTATCTAAGATATCATTTTGATTCTTTAACGGACATTTATGGTTGCTGTCAAAACTGTTGACCTTAGGATTAAGGAATGAAAATGACAACAAAAATTAATTGAAATGATCCCAATTTTCTTCCTCACACTTATCGTTCAATTGTGTACCAATAGAACTAAAAGTGTATTGCATACCAATTGTATAGCCTTACATATGATACCAAACATGGCCAGAATTACACAATAACATGGCTACATGAAAAATGAACGTTTAGAATTAGAATTGGACATAATAAAATATATGTATGGATACATGATACTTATACCAAGGTACTAGGATGCAAAACAGGAAATAATTCACCTCCGATGTACACTTCAATAATGAAATTGCCATTGATGTGGCCAAAACAAGTCCTATGACCTCTCTACAAGTGTCATGACCTATCTAATCATTTCATAAAGGATTTTTCTATTATTAGTCATTATTTAATATCAAATAATATCTTTCTTGATAAATCCTATGACCTATCTACTTATCTATTTAAATTTTATTAATTAACTAATAATAAATCGTAATAAACGTCAAGATCCAATGCGACAAAGTCCTTAATTCTTTTGTCCCAAAAGTAGTACCCCAACCATGAATGGCCCCATGGACATTAGTAATTATTAAGACATCTATATTGTCATGTGCTCGCAATGTGATACCACATGGCGCTGACATTGGTGACAATATTTTGAAGATCCATGATTTGTAGCAAGTCCATCACCCCCGCGAAGCCTCCTTATCTATGCCGCAACCATGGCTTCCATTCTTGTTGCTCAATCTCCCCCTTCTTCTACCCATAACAAAACTAGACATTATGATTGTCGGGTTTTGAATTTCATAGATTTAGAGTCCGAATCATGATCAACATCCATTACTTCAAGTTATAGTGATGATTAGTTTTTTGTTAGCACGTGTTCAACTGCCAAAACGGAAGGTTTCATTATTGGTATCGTTTCTTTAATATACATTCACTTATGCTATACCTTAAAGAACTTATACACATTTTGTGTCCAACTCTATTTTCTTTGCACTCTCTATATTTGTGTTGTATACTTGACCTAGTACAAAATTGAGTTTCATTTGCAACATGTTTTGTTTTATTTTTTAATGTGTTCATATTATGAATGTCAATGATAATCATTATCATGAGCATCATTTACTTCAACTTTGTCCATTCCACTCTCATACGGCATGCAATACAATTATGAAAACTTGTAAATGATAAATATATATATGCCTATAGGCGTGTATATATTGTTTTTTTTTCTCGTTGCTCACTGCTTACAATCACGGGGGGTTCACTTAGTGCATTTTAAGAACGACGTGTGGCATAATATAGGGAGAATTAAATTCGTTTGACATAAAATTTATAAAAGAATTCCAAATAATGAAGGGTCCATTAAAAGTAGACAATCCCATTACAAGTAAGATAGATAGGTATAAAATATGGGCCATTCCTTTTTTGTAAAAATAATATAGGGGCTGAAAATAAGGATCCTAGGATGTATGTTTAGTAGAATCAATTTTGTACACATGCCTCACAAGGGATGGATGAAAAATGACTCATCATTTATCCAAAAATGGATGAAATTGTAAGCCTAACCCTAACTCTCTTCCTGACACCTCTTGGTGGCTTCTAACCCTAACTCTCTTCCCAACATCTCTCGGTGGCTTCTCTCCCTTCTCTTGGTGGCCTCTTATTTTTCATTTTTCATGTGGCTTCTCATTTTTTCGGTGACTTCTCTACTCCGACATCGTCATCTCCAACATGTATGTTCATTTCTAGTACCACTTCTTCATAGCACACACGTTTTATTCAATGCTGGAGTCTTCTGTGATTTGCATGTTGTCCCTGCCATATTTGCCCAACTGTTCAGTTTTCTTTATTTTGCGATCTTTTTGCGAGATCATGGTGACGTTGCCTTCAATCCAACTTCCATCTTTGGTCGCTCCAAGCTCTCTCTCATCGTGCAATCTCAACATCTTGTAGGTAGATTCTTGTAGGTATTCTTTATACCCTTTTCTTGCCATGCTTTTTTCCACCACTTTGGCATTGCATGCACTTTTAAATTATTATTTTTAATTAAAAGGAATGTAGACTACAAAAAATTGCAATGACATGGGCATTATAAGTAATGGTAGGGTGCAAAAAATAGGTCATTTTAGAAAATTAAGTAATTATAGGGAGCTTTTAATTCATGCCTTGGAGGTAAATAGCCCCTAAACAAATACCCCTTCGCCACACGTGGAGCACAAAAATCCTATAGAGTGACCCCCCCCCCCCCGTGCTCACAATCTAGCATTCATGTTGTTTGTCCTCCCCAATCTTATTACTGAACCCTAAAATTGTATTTCTTTAGGCCATGGTTATAGGATACTAGTGGTCCTATTACCAAAAAATTTGCTTTCTTCACCGCTCACAAATTACCGCTCATCACTCACCACTCACCGCTCACAAGATAGCACTCCCCATCGACAACCCACTCTTAACTACGCTCCATTCACCTCCACAAAAAAATTGAAATAGGATTGGTATGGCGTCTCCACAAGTATACACCATACCCCCAAGAGACAAGCATATCCTCCCACAAACAAATACAATAGCATCCACCATAACTTCACCAACCTCATCCAATCCTTCCAACTTACACATTCACACTACTCATCACCATTCATGTGCCCAACCCCACTAAAGAGATAGAATTCGCCCCACCAAAGAGACATCATATTCGGATCACAAGATAAAGCCTTGTCCTCAAAATGGAACAACTTAGGCTACATGCACCCAATAGACTACCAAACCTTAACATAAGCCATACATTGGGCCAGGCTAGCTGCCAAACAAAGCCCCCACAATCTCACAATCATGATTCTCAACCAAAAAGACTGGACACCCCAAAAATTATCACTAGACAAACATCAAGACAAACACACAAATATCACCATCCCCCCCCCCCAAACACCACCTTACACCCCGCCCCACAATGGCCTAGCTACTACAACCAATTTGAAACCGCCCTCACCACAATCATATGCGTTCATAGTCAAGATATCCCATCCACACCCCACACATTTGCCCCACTACTACAATGCATCATTCAAGAAACATACAACTTTACCATACCAACCAACAATCCCACCACCACTATAAAACCCTACATAGTCAAAACCACAAAATCCTCCCTCAACACCCCAACCCAAAACACAACCCCCTCTCCCATACCACTAAAATTCCACAAACAAACCCCCTCCCCAAAATATAACCCTCTAAACAACGTATACACTTATGGTTCCTTCATACCTCCGGATGGTAAAGGCAATGGCAATGTAGCCGGAGCCGAAGTATATAGCTAAATAAACAACATACAATTAGCAAAGCAACTCACAAGATTCCAAAACATACTATGTGCCAAATTATACACCATTTGGTTGGCCCTAGCAAACACACAAAATACCCCCACGACATACACATATTTAGAAATAGCTTCAATAGTATATACCTCCTAAACAATCATATCCAAAGACCATCCTCCCAACACAACCACTCAGACAAACTTCTCATAACCTCCATAGTTCACATTATCACATGGTTCCCTCATAAGATCACTATACAAAAGTTTGAGCACACACATGCATTCAAGGCAACAATTATGTAGACACTCGCAAACAAAGGTGCTTTCAAATCCCCCATTAGCCCAGAACCAAGAATACAAGTAGAGCACACAATTCCATACAAATTAGCCAAACCTCCCTCAATAACAAACCTCACAAGCATCATTGGAAACCTACAATCCTTCATTAAAAAAAAACACACCCAACTCATACCCAACAAAGCCCAACAATTCCAATATGCAGAAAAATGAGTAAACAATGACCGAATAGACCAGAAACTTTCAAGCCACTACTCGAAGTCCACACACACCATAGATGCCCAAATAACACAAATCCTCAAATTCCGATTTGCACAATACATGGGAAACCACGGAAAAAATATAATCTGGTCTCACGTATACACAAATCTTAATTGTACACTATGCCATAGAAACAACAAAGACACATGGCCACACCTACTTTCCCTTTGCAAGAACAAAATCCTAAAGGACTCCGAATAATGCGACACAATGCAACTGTCCATTAAATAACCAACCTACTCCAATCATGTACCCACACATGACACTAGACGATCACTAATGTAGGTACTAAACACAATACATGCCATGATAACAATATCCCATCATGAATACTGCGATGCACATGCAACACCTCCAAATGCACATGTCAAGCCAAACTATGCTTGGACATCATCTACGTCCAAAGAGCCGCTATAGACCACACCAAAACCACTAATTCCCACACCTGATCTCTCCATATAAATAATAGATTTTACTTACACATGGGGCATATATATCAATGAAGCCATCCAAACCAAAAAGACAAATATCACCCACTAATTGAAAAAATTCACACACAAGGTTGGAAAGTCAACCCACTAAGAGTAATAAATATAGAGTAAGAGGTGCCATATACACAAATAGCATAGAAGAACTTTAAAATCTACACATACCCATGCCATCAATCAAGAAAACCATGCAAAGTATACACCAAATATCCATTAATTACCTCACGTACCTTGTCCTCAATAAAAGGAAACTCGATAACAAACAAACTCTGGTTCTATCACCCTCGGACTAAACCCCCCCAACCTTTGTACCCATCATATCTAGGGCCCACTTATTGCAAAACAAGTAGTAAACCCGTCCTTGTACCAAGGAGACTCTTGAACAAGGTTAGACCAATGGGCTCAAATTCACATCGGTAACATAAACTGATTCTTCTTCTTCTTCTTCTCTTCTTCTTTGAGTGGTACGTGATAAGGCTTTTGTTATGAGGAGACTTGATTGTGTACTTAATTTGTACTAGATGTGAACATCGGGTTGGGGGGGGGGGTGGAATCTTCATGCCATGTACGAACTAATGTGAGTGTAAGAAGGGTTATTATTTGAGACATTAGCATACATAATACATAAGGGAGACTCATGTATTATTTTTCTTTACTTTGTGCATTTATAAAAGCTATCAAGTATTATGAAGTAAAGATTGATGCACAAAAAGGGGCCCTAAGGTTTAGGGAGAAAGTTGACAATAGATGTGTTAGTTCAAATAAACCACGTCATTCATTATTGTCATATGGTAGTAGTCTAGACACTATCCATCCTTGTTAGGGTTTGCATTTGGGTTTTAGGTTTCTACAAACTCGAGTTCTGCTCTCTAGGTTGTAGCTAAGTTATTATGCTCTTGTCTTTGTTTTCTTGATCTAATTGTTGAGTTACATGCTATGAATGAATTTCTCATGAGAAAGTGTAAGTGGAATTTAAATGATTATTTAATTCATGATTTATATACTTATATTTAGTGGATTTATCAAATTTAAACTGAAAAACTTAATTTAAGTACACAAGTCCAATTTCTAGCATGATGTTAATACGTACACATTTGTTATTCTTTATAAACTTCTCATATATAGGGGGTTTAATTTCATAGCGACCCACACACGTCATTTAGGTTTCCAATGAAGAGTCCACCCCCCCGGGCATGAACACAATTGCTAAAATTGATGATACATACATGGGACACAAATAATCTCCCAAAGTTGCACACATATTCGCAAAGCTCAAATTTTCTAGGATTTGTTTGTTCAAAATTTTATAACAATATGTCAAAAATGGGTAGAAGCACACTACGCCCTAGCCACTTGTGGCCCCTCCTTGAAGTACTTTTTAGTACTTTTTGTATATAAAAATTCATACAAGTTGCTCCACAATCATTAGGATTAACTAATTTGAAAATCGGACAAATTGCCCACCTCAATTTTGGAATTCTCATGATTAAGGTTTCAATTTTTTTTTTAAATGCAATTCTTTGGCACTTATGGCTTATGGAAAAAAGTTACGTGCCAAAAAGCATTTAAAGAAATGAAATGTGACAAAAACCATGAAATTAACAAACTTCATTGTCTTTTCTTATATACTATGCTCACAACAAAATTCAAGCGATTTGAATGTAATCTCAATCATTTTTGAAGTATTTTTTGAGAAAAAATAATACTGCACATACTATGACAATATTAATTTTTTGTACAATAATACTTGTTTCTCTTAGAATATGACACTATATAGAGGTTTAGCATAATACATCTCTTCCTTAGAATAAAGACTACAAGAATATGAAAAAATATAATACAAATTCATTGTATATTTGACGTGGCTGATGTTCAAAAACACGATTTTAGCAAAACTGTGTTTGTGACGTATTAAATTGGGGACCGTAGTGTACTTTCACCCAAATAGTGAGAATAAATACAAGTATAAAAAATACTTTAACACATATAACATGTACAAAAAATGTTCACTATTAACCATGAAACACAACCCTCTTAATATCAGACTTTTGAGGTCACCACTTTTTTCTAGTGTCAAATTACAAGAATGAATTTCGACACTGCCACTGGCCCACTGCAAAGTTCATGTTGCCATGCTTCAACCTCTCTTTGGCAAAGTATGCGTCACATGAAGGCCATCGCAATGTCGCACAAGAACAAGGGAGGAGCCATGCATGACATCTCAGGACCTTTGTAATTTCAGTTCAAGGTTAATAACATTGGTTTGGGTTGGACTGCAAGAACTTGTGACTGGTGCACGTTACATGTGAGAAGGTGTGTGTCACATGAAGGCCATTGCATTGTCGCACGGGATCAAGGGAGGAACAATGGGTGACATCCGTAGGAGCCATTTAATTAATTTCAGGTCACGATTAGAATCGCTGGTTTGGATTGAATTGCAAGTGAAATGGATTTTGTTGCAAAATCATGTGCTTGGGGTGGGAGCACCAACCAAAAATCTCTTGCTACACATTCATACTCCCAAATTCCTCAAAGCTTTAGATTATTAATTCAGTTGTTGCATGCATGTTTGTGGAACCATTTCATCCACAAAAGATGGTAGAGGTGTATGTGAATTCAAGAGCGTGAAGGCAAAGTTTATGGCATGCAATAAATCCCAAGACTTCAAGTTGAGTTATGGCATCCAACTTTGCTTACCCCTTCAACAACAAAGTCTTAGAAATTCAACACAAATCTCAACCATGATGACTGGATGCTTCCATAAACCCCTATAGTGGCACGAGGATGCATCACTACAATTACTACAATTCAAAGGCACTACCTCTTTGATAGACCCAAAATTAAATGGAAGCCATAAAAGCTTCAAAGGATGACAACGACCTTGACTTTTAGGGAGATTTGACAACCAACGGCCTTTAAACCAAAATTCTGGCGCCCAAAATTCTCAGATCAAAAGTTTTGGCATGTTGGAGATGCGAGGTGTGTTTCGGACTTCAGTTTGATGTTGTTTCTCCTCCTTACCTACAATGACTCACAAAAGTACTTGGCCACTGCCTGTGATCGTGAAAATTGGACAAAAGCTCTTAGACTAGTGAGAAATAATAAGCAAGATTTGTCATAGATACCATACAAGTTGTCAAGAACATGTTATTAGACATTTGTGAAAAAAAAATCGAAATGGTAAAAAGAAATTGAAAGAAGCATGCAAAAAGCATGGCCAATAACTTATGTTGATTAAGTAGGAAATCATAATAACACAAAGAAAACTCAAAATGAAAAGCTAGTAAGTAGCAAATGCTACATATGTACAACAACTATATGTCTACCAACGTGTGTATCCACCCTTAGCTGCAAGAAGATCAACCACCCTTGTTGGCATTGTGCGGATTAGCTTCTGCACAAATTCTACTTCAATGTTTTGCCAAACAACCTGGATATTCTCCCACAAGTCATCTCTACTTTTGGGTGAATCACCAAACAATCGTAAGCGTCTGTCTACTTCATTCCACAAGTGTTGAATAGGATTTACGTTGGGAGATTGTGGTGGCCACTCCATCACAGAGAAATCTTGTTGACCTAGCCATCGTTGTAGAAGACGAGATGTATGCTTCGGGTCGTTATCATGCTGAAAAATCATTTCTGCCTCATCAAGACCTTGTCTCTCAATAGTACCCAACAATTGCGAATGTAAAATGTCAAGATAAACTTGCGAATTCATAATGCCATCAATGCGGTGAAGGTTTCCTACACCTGCCCAACTCATGCATCCCATACCATGATGCTACCTCCACCATGTTTAACCATATGTTGCACATGACAATCACGAAGAGGCTCTGTAGGATTTCTCCAACACCATTGACGGCCATCTGAACCAAAAACATTGAACTTGGATTCATCTAACCAAATGACATGACTCCAGTTTTCTACATCACAGTCCTGTGAAACCTTCACCCATTGTAAACGCTTTTGCCTATGCCTCTTTGTCAACAATGGTTTCTTCCTCTTCACTCTAGCACCAAGCCCTTGCCTCCGAAAACTTCTACGGACAGTCTCATCAGACAAACAAAGACCTTGAGCTCTCAAACTACGACCTACAGCTGCCACAGTCCCTGATTTCGGCTGATTGAGAGTCCTCACAACAAGCCTCTTATCCCGAATGCTCAAAAGATGTGGTCTCCCAGATCTTGGACGATCAGACACCTCCCCATTTTCTCTGAACCGAACTAGAATGTGGCCAACTGTGCTACGAGGAATGTGAAGATGGCCGGCTATGAAACGTTGTGAAAATCCTTGCTCACTCAATGCTATGACTTGGGAACGCCCATGAAAACTTGTTTTCTTCATTGTGACCGCTATAAATGTGAAGATTCTCAACTTAAGACTATTGGAAGCTCTCAAAGATCTATACACTCAATGGAAACACAAGTGGAAGAAGAAGTCACTATTGTCAACATATGTAGTTGACCACCCTTGAGATTATTTGAACCACTCCCACAAAAATGTACCACTTGGATTACCCAAAGGAAGCCACCTAATACTGCATCACGGGGGGGTCACTCCATTGTCAAGTTCAACACCACGTGCGGCCAAAAAAAATCTACTTTTGGTAAGTTGCATCACCAAAATGGGTCAAAATTTTATCAATTTTTTTTTCATGGGTAGATATACACGGTACCTATTACATAGTAAAAAATGGTAACCAAATTTTATGATTTGTTTTTTTTAATAAAACATACCGTTTCTAACTAGAATGACGCAGAATTGAACTAAAATAATTACTACAAAAATGAAGATGACTAAAAATTTCAAAAAAATATACAAAAGATATTATCAATGGTTATGTATATGTAGAAAAATATCATAAATTTTAAATTTATCTATTCCATGTAATATAGGGGTAGCAAACTTTGGCCGCACGTGGTGTTCAAATTGACATGGAGTGAACCCCCCGTGTACTGCATTAAATGATGTTGATTAACCCTAATTAATTTGGGAGGCGGCTTCATTAACCTCTCTCTACAATTGCATGCCAAATGGATTCAACAAGTAGTGGCCAAGTACTTTTGTGAGTCACTGTACATAATCCCGGCCTTGAACTGTTTTAGCTTCGTGAAATGAGGGGTTGGGAATTCCACTCATGTGGGTTTTTTGAGAGTAGACATGCTTCAGGTTTAAGAAGTGGAATATCATGAAATAAAGGTAAAATGGACCAAGGTAATTCTACTACACTGTGTTTAGTAGAATTTAGTGTACTTAGTATTCAAAATTATGCAATGCAATAACTTCTTAATATAGACTATTATTTTTTACTTTCAAAGGTTGTATAGGTTATTCATATGTTATAAAACATAAATGACTTTCTTGATAAAATATTACATTCTCAATAAACAATTATAACATTGTGTAACGCCGATTAGTAAGTGACACAAAATACCATAAAACAATGTAGTATTTCCTCTGGAGCATCTGGCAACAAGCAGGACTAAACCCATGATATATGGGTGGGAAATGTGACAACAAGGACTGAGATTTAAACTGAGAACATCTGTTTCGTAAGGTTTCGGAATATAAGAGGAGTGACCATAACGAGGGTGACTTTACAGAGGTTAGGTGTTGTGCAAAGGTCAGAAATCTCTGTGTATCAGTTGGAAGTCCACACAACAAATATATGTAATTGCCCTATATCTTAGATTTGCTACTACTTATGTACAGCACTCGTGGTTAAGAAGTTAAAGGAGTGTATCTAGGTGTAAAGCTTGGATTCCAGGAAAGAAAAGTAATGTAAATTATTCACTGGCTCATCATTAGGTGGACACACCACGTATCCACCGTCGATGGAGTCGGTCAGTTGCTGGGTCACTTGTGCACATGACCAGGGACTCAAACTCAAAGTACATAATCCTATATTTAAGTTAATACCTACCAAACTTCATGATGGCACCAAATTGCCAACGACAATGAGAAAGACATTAGGTAACAAACAAGGAAGAAAACAACATGAGTTGCACCTCCCCGGGAAGCTCCTTACACCTCACCGCACAAAGGGACCCAATATCTAGGAAGGTATAGATGGCACTATATCCTCCTATATGTGAGAGTACAACATCTACCCATTACATAGATATTGGGACTTAAGCGATGAACTAAGTTTAGGTCCCCCGTGACACCTCTGATGAAAGAACAAACATGTGCCACACCTCCCCAGGAGCCACACCACATGGAGGCCCGATATCTAGGAACCATATAGATGGTAGTATAGGTGAAACTAGAACATCCCCCAGACTCTAGATTTTGTGACATAGGTGGCTGCGAGCTGGGTCCACCCAATGCCCATCATCTCACGTAATTTCCATCAGGAAAGAGATTGCGGCACACCTTTCAAAACTTTCGTGGACAATCTACATTGAACCACATGACAAGCATACGACATTTTCTCTTACTAACATTGGATGTGTTTAAATGCAAGGACTTGTTGATATCTTGCTGCTGGGAATTACGAGGGAAGTTTAAGGCCCCTGTGACACCACCCCAATGTTTAGGGAGATTTTGGAGCATAACCAGTCGAGCTCCTAGTGTTTCCAAGTCCAACTAGTTACATGTTGTGGTCTTTTGGTTTTTCTTTATCAATTTGAGGTATATCCTATAAATTCCTCTAAAATTATTGGTAATCTTCCTAAAGACATCTTGAACTTCAACCGGTTACTTCTCAAACTCAACCGGTTCATCTGTAACTAAGCAGCTGGTTCTCCGTGTTCGTTGCACTGATGACACTCAAAGAGAGTGAAGGAAATTAGTCACACCTCCCAAGGAAGCTCCCCCACACATATACTACATATACCACCGTTCCACACCACACATAAGGGCCCCAACATCTACGCACTGTTTAGATGGTGCTATGGGTGAAAGTGCATATCTACCAGTCTTCTAGATATTGAGACAGAGGTTAGGATCGCTCTAGCGCAGCAGCCCCAGTACTGCGCACCATATAACCCCGCCGTGGTCCTCTCACAACCCACCACTTCCTCTAGTCATTAGTGTTGTCTTAAGCCTCCCATCCCACCACCACCTCATCATCATGTGTGAAGAAGGTGTGATATCCCATGCGCCGACAGATGATCTGTCTATACTTTTTAGAGTTGTAGGCCAGTCACTTGTTGCAAACATGGAGGGCAATGAATGATCTACCCAGGTTAAGCCTACTTCGTGAGGGATCATCATCAGTGATCAGTGGGTGCAGGTTGATCGATCTAGTTGGTTTAATTTGGTGCAGGATGGGGGCCGGGGAGAGGGAGGTATAGCCAGTTACGCGGTGCATAGAGAAGCTCGTCTGTTCGGGAGCTGTACATTTGGAGTGGTGCAGAAGGCACAACAAAGGGGCGTCCTGGGGCGAAAATTGAAAAATGGGCGAGCACTACATGGAGGGCAGTGATGATGATCTATTGACTAGTTTGATGAGTTGGTGTGGTGCAGGATGGGGGGGCTAGTCAGTTACCCGTAATTAGTAGCTAGAGAGGCTCAGATGTGCTTGAGATGTACATTTGGGAGTGTTCTGGGGCGAATTGGATGTATGGGATCCCTTTACGATGATGCTGGTGGTGATCTCCTGGTGTGGTTTCCTGAGGAATAGACAGTCTCTGACTTCTCGCATGGTATGCGTCAGAAGAGTGGGTTATGAAAGTAAGTAGTGCGGGACAAACGGCTCTGGGAGGCGCTTGACATGCGGGAGATCAGAGACTCTCTTTTCCTTTGGTTTCTGTTTTGATTACAAGTTTGCTTAATTTCCATTAACGGAGGAGGAGCTACTTCTATCATCTTCTTCTACGGAGTACAGCAACTCGATGAGCCGGCATGCAGCCCAGTAGCAGTGAGCACCTACTCGAGGAAGTTGGTTGGGTGCTTATTGCTAAGGTCTAATGCTTGGTTGCTGCCAGCAGTTTAATATTATGTAAAGTGTTTGCAATTGAGAGCAGATTCCGTGGTTGATTAGGCGTCAGGATAGTAATTGGCACTTGTATTATTCACGTTTTGGTGTACTGGAGCGGCAAGAATTGCCTTGAAACAGTTGACACGGTCCTTAGGCATCTGCAAGACTGATGTAACTATCTCCACATCATTTTTGGAATGGACGATACTCTACTTCGACCTAGGCGAGTGTGGCTGGTGCCCAGTCATGCGGCTTGATGATCCATGTTTATATTGGTCTAAGTTCTTTGAAGTGATACTGGAGGATATTAACCAAAACTTGAGGTACATCGAATTGCCCACAATAACCTTCTAACTTAAATTCAGAGAGTCACATGATCATGTTGTGCTGCTTCTGGATCTAAGTAACTGGGGACAGACAGGTGCAGCACTTTGTTTACCCAATTGCCCAAACCTACTCTGTCGATGTGGCAGTCCCATAACTCTGCACGAGCAGAAAATTCATTTTGGGATATCTGTCAGCTCAAGTGCAGAGTTGTGGAGGCACTTGATGAATTGCTGATGTCTACTTACCACGACCCCATCTTTGAGCAGCTAGTGTGAACCACCTCCATTGGAATCACGTTTGAAAATCGAATCAGTGCCTCCGGGCCCAGCTTACAGCATAGCCTTAATGCAGATCTGCGTAGTCCAATTTGGAGCCAAGTTGTGACTTCCACTGACAATCTGCCATGCAACTCCAGTGTCTAGTCTTGTATGTACCTGAGTCTACCCTGAAGTGTGGATAACCTCAATTGCATATCATAGAGTGAACAAGTTTGTTGATAAGGTCTAGTTCTCTAGTGGGCTTATCCATGTTTGTACGTGATCCATGACTTGATATGTATCATCATTGGCATAACTTATAAGGTAAGGGGGCCTAAAATGGGCACTTTTAGCTAAGCACCCTCTACTTAATAGGGCATTTTTAGCAATCAACAAGAATCGAGACTGTAGCTATTTTTTTGTAATAAATTTTCGGAGCATGCTCATATGAATATCTTCATTATCAAAGTGATGAATAGGTTTTGCTTATACTGTGATCATGTAGGTTCCCGAGTTCTGTTGAACACTATTGGGTCACTATTGAGCTTAGAATAGTTAACAAATTTTGAGCACATCTTTCAGTATCTTTTAAGCACATGTATTTTTGGTGTCCGTTCTTTAGATCCACTCCTAACCACACGCAATTATAGGTATCCTACTTTACATAAGTAACCGAATTAGGCCCGTGTACCTTGAACGTTGTGCCCAATAAACCTTGCAACCTTGATTGGAAGGGGAACAAAAGAGAGTAAGGTAGTAGTTAGTAGCACTATCAATTGATAGAAGGATTTTGTAAACTTGTGTTTTGAGAACTCCACCACGGAATTTGACAGTGTATGGAAAAGTTGCCATCAACAAAGCTGATCAGTGATAGGTTAATACTAATATTTGCAGACAGAAATAGGTTTGCAAGTTTTGACTGGAGAGTAGAATATTGGGTGTGTATATTGTGGTGACAGTTGAAATATGAAACCCAATTGTAAGCCCCATGTGAGCATTGTAAAAAAATTCAATCCTTCAACAGACATGTTTTTCATTCTGTGTTTAATGCTCTATTTTCATGCATTAAAGGATACCCTTTTTCCTATTCCGGAATTGAATAATCAATATATTTTTCATGCCCTCAATTTTGAAAAAGAAACTATCATCACTCACCAACTTTAACATTTTCAAGGAGGCAAATTGCTTCAAGTGGCACAGAGGCTCTTACTGAGGAGATCGGCTTCAGGTTGCGACTTCTACATATTCAGCAAAATTGGCTTTTGACAGTCACATTTGTGCACTATTTTATTTTTGTGGACGAGGGCCAGGCTTGACTTCCTGAAGAATGTTATGGGGTTGAGGATTGAGTGGCCTTGGTATGTAGTTGTAGGTCACCACATGGTGATGAGATTCATATGCTCATATAATTAAGGTACTAGACCACAAGCCTGAAGATAAGTGTTGAAAATAAGTTTTACTATTATTAAAAGAACATACTCAGAGACAAAATTGAAAAGTCAAATAGGCAGTGCCAAATATGAATGACAACAAGTTTTGGGAAGTGAGGATAGCGTCCCATTTCTTGTCAGTTGGTCAACAAACTTGTAAGAGCATAGACACAGTACAGTATGCATGTATCCAACCTGTATGACACCCATATGACCCATGCAATAGAAAATATCTTTTGTACACATATAATCCTTCTATCCACATCCATACCATAAGCTTGCATCTCAAAATGTGTCATTCCCGGTGGATAGTAATTCCCAGGTTATACTAGATGCTTGTCTCCAAACATCATAACTGCTCCTCTTATCTTCACTTATTCCAACTGAAGTGGTGACTTCATTCAACTGACCTTGACTTATCTGCAAGGGCCTAAATGTGCCCTGGTCCTGCACAGAATATGTACTTGTTTTTTTGGGCCCTTCAATGTCACACAATGTGTGTGTTGAAAGCAACCCAAAATAAATAAATGTACCTAGTTATCTATTTTTCAAGCAAATGTAACACAAATAAAACGGGACACAGAAACCCAAAGAACTTTGTGCTTGAAAAGGACCAGGCTGGAGACCGACCAAGATATAACGGACCAAATGCCAAGTGCCAAGAACCAAGCTGGACAATGGAACCAAAGGTTGAAAAATATGGCACCGAGCATATGAGAACCAATAGGGCCAAAGCCGTGGCATCTAGGATAACTAACCAAGGATGAGACAAAATGACCTAACACAACACATTGCTTATGCACTCCTTCAAAAAAATAGTCGATTGTTTAACGTGTCAAAGAATATTTTTTCCTGCATGTTTGCAAAGAACCTCTAAGGTCCCACAACATGACAAATTGTTTAACATACCAATTGGACCTCTCCTCACCTTTGGATGCGGATTTTAACTTATACTTTGACGGGGTTTTTGCCCAACTTACACTCTTGTAGCAGTTGGGTTCTCCTACATATGGTGTGCTCTTGTACACAAGTTGTTGATTGGATATCGAGTTTGCAAAAAACATTATATTGCATGACATCAAAAGATATTATTTAAAGTACTTGTACACTCAATCTAATACAAGGGTGGTAGTACAACTAAAAGTTTGATAACAATTTGGATAAGACATAAATCTCGATTTGCAAGGGCATAATTTGAATTTTCTCCCATTGAGAATTTCCTTGAACATGGTTAGGCTTTTTGGCCACTTGATTGTCCAACTCATTTTTCATATGGTTGTTTAGAGATTGGACCTCTCGGATGCCTAGGGGTTTGAGTCACCTCTATGTGAACTCAAGGTATGGATAATGAATCAAGTGTTGGATACAAGTGGTGAAGGTTGACATGTTCATTTTATAATCTTCTTGAACTTGCAAATGAATTCTAGATGAAAATGCGACGTGTCACTCTACATGAAGTTGCCTCATTTCAAATCCTCCTTTCAAAGCACACAACAACATTCGGAGGCAAACATTGAGCAAACATTTGTCAAGGTATGTGGATCTCATGTGGTTGTGACTCTTCTTATTTAAACACTCTATGTGTGATTGATATAAGTCACAATTTTTTTAAAGAACAAATATAAATAATACACATGTCATAATGAAATTGGACTATGTGGTACAAATATAGACGTAATTCTAAATAACACAATGAAGAGGGATCTATGTTACTGCTTGAGGGAGAATTTTATATTACTTTATACCTTTTATCAGTCTTGCATCGGAATTCCTATTATGGAACTTGAAACGAATTTCTTCATGATTCGCAGGTTGTTGACCAGATGGAACATCTCCTGGTTTAATCCAACTACCAATATTATAATTGGAGTTGAAAGCGGCCACAACAGGGCCAGGTCTACCTTAGATGTAAAATAATACATGTTTTCTGCAAGTATCAATCAAAGAACTAAGGCCCAACATATGGCAATATGTAAGGTTATAGGTACCAATCATACTCTTATAGGTGCCAATCATACTACACAAGATAAGAGTATCTCCATATTCACTCACTTGACGATTCTTGTCTTATTTTTTGTTTGATGAAGTATAAAAAAGTCTCTTGAATCTGTGAATATGTGCACACTGAGCTGATTATCAAGAACTCCGTCAATGCCGTCACCCAGGATGCTTCATAGGTAAGTCAAGACAAACATTTTAGGACCACTAGTCTATACATGCAGTTGGCAAGTGTGCCCTCTCAGCGTTGGAATTTGGAACCATCGTACGTATTAAGAATGGTTCCCATTTGCCACATAGGTATAATATAAGCCTATTCCTTCTACAGCCGGCAATTGGGAGGCAGCTGGCTCGGTGTCCCAAGCTGCACTGTCAAAATTTATCCAATCATTAGGTTTGCTTGAGATGCATGTTGCCATATTGAGCCGATTAATGAGAACATCACGAAGAAGCTACCGCATTTGTGTGCTGTGCGAAGATCGAGGTGATATATATACTTCAACACACTTTCGCCCCTTCGGAAGTTATCAGCCCGAGTACACCGATTATCCCGATTAGTTAGTGTTACTATTTGGAGTTACACAGTGCAATAATGTCTTACTTAGGAGTTCAATTTCTACTAACGAAAGTTCAATAGGTTGTTTGAACATTATAGAACATAAGTGACTTTGCTTGGTAAAATATTAGATCCCTCATTGAGTAGTTATAATAGCACTGCGTTACTCCGAATAGTGACACGTACGAATTGGGATAATCAATGTAGTCATAAATTATAAGGCAGGGCTAAACCTCACTACAAGCATATGAGTCTTTGGTAATGATCTTGCGTTCCTAGAAACTTGTCCTATGTCACTAAAAAAACTGCAAAACTATTATAGTGGTAAAATTGCATTGTTTTTTATTGACTTAGGGTGATTGCCTAGGACAAGTCAACTCATTTTGAAAATAATGACCTATGCATAAATAATTATAATTATATATTACATTCTCGGGGAGATCACTGGTGAAAATCGTAGAAAAAACGTGCGATAAAAAATAGGGTCCAATATATTCATTCTAGGTAAAATTTGCAAAAAACGTACATATAATACATGTATGGGGTTTTAAAATAGTGAAACATGTTTACATGTAAAATACCATGACATATAATGGCCTCTTTTATCTAGTCAGTACATGTAAAATAACGTGGAAACAATTACTAGGGGTAGCGGGTGTAGGGTAGGGTCTATGCTAGTGGATGAAAAGTGGTTTGTGTTGTGGTAGTGTGATTGTTACTTAAATGTTTAGTGAGCAATTTAGGGTGGTCTTCATGTCCTTAAGGAAGGTTGGGTAGTCAATATCCCATATTTTGATTTCTAGATGGTAATATGTGAATGACAGTTTTTGGGTGTGCTCAAAATGACATAGAAAGCCAGTTGTTTGGAGAAGCTAATTTATTGCTTTATGACCAAGCTTTTTGTAGATTGCTTGTGGGCATACATTCGAATTGTGGGATACTTACTTGATGGAATGAAAAGCAAGTTAAGATTACTTCAGGTCATTAAGGAAGTTTGTGCAGCCAAAATGCCATGCTTTGGATTGTCGGTGGTGATATATAAACGTGTGTTGGAATCGTGTGTTGAAAAAAAATGGGGTGTAATAAACAAAACACAGTGTAAAAAAAATGGACAACAATTGGGCTCCGAGAAAAAAAAATTGGGGTAAAGTCAAAAAAATTGGTTACTTGGGGTATAAGGGAAAAAAATGCAGTATAAATAAAATAGGATATTTTTAAACGATTCCCCCAAAAATTTATAATTATTGATAAGGTGTATTAAAATACAAGCATTTTCCTTTATTTTGAAAATACCATACCTTAAAATCTTTTTTGCAAGGTAAATAGCCCCCCAATAAATAGGTCATGAGCGCACGTGTATGCATCAATTAAAGAGGGAGTGATCTCCCTGAGATTACATTGGTAAGATGAATTCATAGAAGTGTAAACTCAATTTCATAATTTTATATACCAATTTAGCAATAGATCCTACCAACTTCACTAGAAGCATGAACCAAGTTCACTATATAGACAAACTAATGTAACTTGAACTTTCAACCAATTTCACTACGAGTTGTGAACAATTTCATGATTTGGTACCCATATTCACAACTTCACAATGACATCAATTTCATGAACTGTGTAACTTTATTTCACAAAGAATCATGTATAAGATTTTCCTAATCGTTCCCCACGACTACATTGTTTATCTAATTAGTGTCGGTTACCATTTGGAATTATGCATTGCTATAGCTTTCTTCCAACATTATCGTTTTTTTGCCAACTAACTTATATCATAATTTTTGGTGTGCATACTAAAATTATTTGGGTAAAAAATGATACTCTTGGTAAAAAGTAATAGCAACATGTAACTCCAATTGGTAACCCACACTAATTAGACAAAACAATGTAGCTCTACATCAAGGCCATAGGCTTCCATGTATAGACATACTCCTTTGGTAAGACGACTTCACAAAAGTGCAAACTCAATTTCATAGAGCCCAAGCTAATTCATGAACCTTCTAACTAGTGTTCACATTCTTTGCCTTCTCGTTATTCATTGGTTTCTCTTTGTTATGTGTTTATGTGGAAGCCTCTTGCCTTGACATAGAGCTACACTAAATATGATAATTAGTGTCATATTGTATTTAATGTCACTATGGTAACTTTTTTAATAACACTTTTAGACCTTGTACAGCTGCTAGCCCACAAACTTTTTGGGCTAGCGGCTAACCCAATAGCTAAGAGTTATGGTTGAAAACGGTACTTGAAAAAAATGGGCTAGCCCAGCTATAGCTAGATCAAGGCTTGAAGAATATGGGCTAGCCCAGTTATAGCTAGATCGAGGCCTGAAAAATATGGGCTAGCCCAGCTAGCTATTAGCTAGCTAAAGATAGGTCAGGTAGCTCAATCGGCTCAAGCTAAGGCCCAACCCCACCTGACTTTAGGGCATTGTGGTTTTAAATGCTAAAACATGCCCCACTTATAGGGCTGGGCCCGTTCACACACACTGCAGTTCGGTTCAAGCTATTTTGTGGCCCGGGTAGGTAATGGTTGGTTTCAATTTTATGTGTATTCCTACTTGTGGGTCATTTTAGCTGAGGAATTGCCATGTCACCCCTAACAATGCCATCTTCTCCCTACCTTCTAAACCTCTCTTGGTTATTGCTAAACTAGTCTCCTAGTTTTGGTATCGCTCCCTCCACCACCGAAGTGGTTTTCTTTGTTGCAGAGTTTCCCTTTTGCTTCATATACACTGCAAATACCACTAGCCATTATGAAGATGGCCTCCTCCGAAACCACATTTTGGCAGGACTTTTGTAGCAAGTTGGGATAAGGTAGCGCTTGATGGGGGAGAGCTTTAAGCTCAGCAATTCAATTGAGCCAAGATCAACTTCTTCATCTGCACAGAAGAGGATCCAATTGGGTTTAGGGTGACCCAACACACAATGAGACGCTTGATGAAACGATGCCTCCTTGAATTCAACATATGAGCTAGTTGAGCTAGCTTTTTAGGTCAGCTAACCCAGTTATATGGCTAGATCGAGGGCCTGAAAAATATGGGCTAGCCCAGCTATGGCTAGATCGAGGCCTGAAAAATATGGGCTAGCCTAGCTATAGCTAGACCGAGGCCTAAAAAATATGGGCTAGTCCAGCTATGGCTAGATCGAAGCCTGAAAAATATTGGCTAGCCCAACTATGGCTAGATCAAGGCCTAAAAAATATGGGCTAGTCTAGCTATGAGCAAGACAATTAGAATTGGTGACACTAAATATCATATCTAGTTTAGTTGTGGGGAGCAATTATCAAATCATGAAATTTCATGAAATGGGGATTGTTCACAACATGTAGTGAAATTGATTGAAAGTTCAAGTTAAATTGGTTATCTATATGCTGAACTTGGTTCAAGATTTCAATGAAATTGGTAGAACCTATTGCTAAATTGGTATTTAAAATCGTGAAATTGAGTTTTCATTTCTGTGAATTCATCTTACCAAAGGAGTATTACAGACATACACTTTACAAGTGGACCTCACACTACTTAGGTAAACTCATCCATCATAGATGAGAAAAGCTCCAACCAAAACAAACCCTCTTATAGTCGAAAGTCAAGTCATACCAACTACACCCAGGTAGACTGATTTGGGGACTCTAATGTCATTTTTCAAGTCAAATGGTCTAGAAACCAAAAAAAATCTTGCACTTTAGAATAACTCGCAACACCATTTCACCTTCATAATAGATGGATTTGCCTAGACACCACGAAGACACTATGTACTAGCATATTCGTATAAGGATGTCTGAAGTCACCTATTTCAAACACTTTGGCAAATGTGTGTGCTTAGAGTGAACCGGTTAATATGCCAATTATTTCCTTGGATTGGGCAAACTGGATCAATTGCAAAACCATGTGACACAAAGTATCTAAATCACATCTCAATTTTTTTTAGTTGGAATATACACGAACCCATTGTGCCCAATATACGCCATCCATATGTGCTTCGAGCCATCTAGATCATGCCCAACCTTTCACATGGGATAAGATGCTTCCTTCATATCTTATTATGACCTTACTTGGACCTCATGATTGTGCTTATGTGGGACCACAAGTGACATGCCACACTTGCTTATACCGACTTCTATATATAAATTGAAATAGAGTATGATAGAGGCAAGTCCATGATCTTACGTAACATATTGGAGCTTCTACTCACATTGTCTTCAATGCAATGTACTATGTGGTGGATGTGTCGTTTGTGCACATGCGGCATGCTAATAATGTCTTCATTTCATTTTGGATATTTTTTAGAACCATTTAACATATACTTTGTGTCCATAATATCTTAAATAATTATTAAAGGAGGTTACTATAGATGTTTTTATGGTTGATGTGGATGTGAGATTTTGTTAGATTTGGTTAGGTGTGGATCTAAGAAAAATCATCAACAAGATACGTAATCAGAAGAAATTGGACAGCGTGGGCAGCATATTTTACCTATTCCAGGCTCAAAAGTCAACACAAATAAAGAGACCTATAGGAACATTGCAGAAGAAAGAGATTTTGGTGATGGTTAAACATATTATTCAGTGGAGCTCCAGAAATTATGACACAGATGGTTACTCTTCCTCAATTTGGACTTGCTACTCATGTGGTACTCATACCTTGTTTCATATCTTAGGAAAAGTGGACCATTCAGATGAAAGTGCAAATTTCAGTCCACCTACGTTAAGGCCAGTGATCGGGGAGATTTTTGGGCATAACCGGTTGAGATCCTAGTGTTTGGAAGTCCAACCGGTTACATGTTGACATTCTCCGGTTTTCCTTTATTAAATTGGGGTATATTCTATAAATTCCTTTAAAATGATTGGTGATTTCCTGCAGTCTTGAACTTCAACTGGTTATTTCTCAAACTCAACTGGTTCATTTGTAACTAACTGCCGGTTCTCCCCGATCATTGCTTAAGGCCCCTCTCCACTCAATGCTAAGCAGGCTACTTTTAGTCTGCCTAACAGTTTTTGGTACTGATATTTCCCACTTATCACTAAGATTTATATCTTTGAGCCTACTTGGCATCCTAGCTGGCGGGTTTAATAATCAAGGATACAACAACTCCCCAAAGGAAGCATGTTGGACATCAGCAGCTCTCCTCCAAATAAATACTTACTGCTTGGGAAATTCTGCACACAACAAGAAATCAACACAGGAGAAAATGGCGAACCCTGGAGCTAGCTGGTCTTTTGGAGGCACACCTCCGAATTTGGTGACCGGGTTTTAAAAATTTGTTCATCAACGGTTGCATCCAAGCAGTCCTCCTGCATTCACACACCAAAGTGGCATGGAATGAGCTGGGAATAAGGTTTTCCATGCTCGGCACTTAGCAAACTGAGGAATTCCCCAGGACTTCAGCTGTTGAGCCTGGTCGAAGTGGAGAGAGGGAATTATTGCATACGAGTGCACCTCTCATTCATCCAACCTAAACACCTGGCCCCTATAGGATTGTTGCTGATTCATCTCAAACGACTTGGAGCAGACTAATTCAGGGTCTTTAAAAGCTAATTCTGGTATCAATTCAACTAAAAATATTAATCTCCAAGCTGCATGCTATTTCAGGGCTTTTATGTTGGATGAATGAGAGGCACACTCATATTCGTTAATTCCCTCTCTCTGGTCGATAAAGTTTGTATGACCTTTGTCGAATGTCAGCACGTTTAAGAAGCCTCTAGGTAGGGTAGGGTTGAGTAAATACTGCCCATCCCTAGGCAGGAGGCATGCATGCCGTGGTTTGTGAAGGTTCTAGCGTCTACTATTGTTAAAATTTGTTGCAGCAATGCTCGTTACCTGCATGAATTCAGTTTGGAGCCTGGCCGAAGCTATAGGCCAAGGTCTCAAGAAAATGCTGCCGATTCCTAGCCAATCATTAGTAGAAAACTATGACAAAAAAAATCGCAGTCGAAATTGGCTGCGGTTCTTTTGACCAGCCGGATCTGCAGTTGCTACATGACTACATATTTTTCTTTTTCTTTTTTGCAACTGCAATGTTAAAAATGTCGGGGCGTGTAATATACCGTTGGAAAGGTATTTTCAAGAACTTTCCAACAATATATTGCACGCCGCCAAATTCCTAAAATTTCAGCTGTTAAACAAACAAACAAACAAAAAAACTAAACTGCAGTTGTTTAGTGACTGCAGATCAAGCTGGTCAAAAGAACCGCAGCCGATTTTGGCTGCGGTTCTTTTCGGCATAGTTTTCTACAACTGAATTTCCATGCAGGCTGTGGCTCATGAAGGTTTAGCGGCTACTGCCATTAAATTTTTCTGTGGACATTAAGTATACTGTTTGAATTCAGTGATCGTGTCTAAAATGCTTGTCTCGACCTTTGTATTCAAGCAACAAAACATGCTTTCCACATAGGTAAATGCAAATAAATCAGCTGGGTTTTTTGGGTCCACTAGGCTTGGCACTTGGCTCCCCATTGATTCCTGCTTATGTTTAGTTCGGAGCCTAGTCAATTTTCAAAGCTATAATTCATTTAAAGTTTGAATTTGCACAAAAAAATGTGGTCTGGCTAGAGTTATTTTACAGTGTAGGGTGATCAAAATCGTAAGCTCTGGCTATTGTGCTGAGTCACAGAACTCCTGCTATCATTATACATTCAAATTCTTGAACTGCCATATTCCATGCCAGCTGCATTACCCAAATGCCTACGTTTCTTCACTCTTGTCTTCAGAAAAGAGTCGTACTCGCAAGTCATGTCCTTGTATAGATTCCAGACTGTTCTGTTTGACTACATGATTTGTGATTGGGACTGTAAGTTTAAATAATGGCTATTATTAACAGTCATTGGGATTTCAATTTGGTTTATTTGGAACTGAATTTGGTCTAAGGGTTTAGGGAAGTGATTAAGAATTCAAATTGGTTCTTTCCAGAGTGCTTCTCTCCTATGTCACTGGCTCGGATTGTTATTCTCCATTTTCTTTTAGTTTAATAAACACTTGCCCCATAGACATCTTGTTTCAGTTCTTGTCAATACTATATCTCTCCTGAATTGTACCAAAATGTTCTTTATTCTTTGGTAGGCTATTTCGATGTGTGATGCTTCCTCCACCGCGTCACTGAGGTGCTGTGAACGGGCCTTGTGTGGTCGCGGGCATGGTGGATCCGGGCCGTTGATCCACCAAGGCCCATCCAAGGGCCTTAGTGGTCCTAGGTGGCGGGGGCGGCGGGTGGTGCTTGCCACCAAGGTGGGTGGGGGCCAGTGTTCAAGATTGAAGCCTTCATATGAGTTTCATTTTGAAGGGCTCTCAAATTTATGCCCTTCAGGTGAAGGGCTCACTCAAATCCAAGACGTCAATCTAAGAATATAGAAATGAAATACAAAACTCATATTAAACTTGTGCATGAATTATATGGTACATGTTTCTAGTACAATGTGAAAAATTAAAAATCAGCCATCTAACTCCACTTCTTGTAGTGACAATGCCCTACGCTTGTTGGTTCTTGTGGTGGGCAGATTATATGGAAGACTTCAAGTGACGTCTTCATTTTCAATTCGGGGTTGCGTTTTGAAGGGTTGTTTTGAGAGAGGTATATTTTGAAGGGCCAAATCGCGTTTGAAGGGCATTGAAGACTTCAATCTTGAACACTGGTGGGGGCGGGGGTGGTGTTTGCCACCAAGGCGGGGTGGGGCCGTGGGCCTCATGTCTTTTTTCGGGGAGGCCAGCTTTAGGGTCTTGTCGGGGCTAGGTGGCTAAGCGGGCTCGGTGGCTAGGCGGATTAGGCAGCTAGGTAGGCTTATTTTCTAAGTGGCTAGGCCTACTTACTAAATAACTAGTTGGTTAGAGCATCCCCACCGGTATGGGCATGGAGCACGCCAACGCCATAAATGGAGCATCCCGGGTTCTTAGGTGGCGGTACTGGCATAAAGTGAAGCACACCCATGGCCGGCCCCCCATAATTTAGAACCAGCCCGGGTATAGTAAAGACCTTCCCCCGCCATAAATGGTTCATATAGCGATCCTCCTCCGGCCCGCCAAGAGATTATTTTAATAACAGATACTCCGATATCCTACTTTATCCCGTGTCAGATAATAGGTGTCGTTGTCTTATTGATTGCTTCCTAATTATTTTTATTTTTATTTTTTTGAGACAGAAGGCCAACAAAGCCAACGCCAAATGCATAACCAAAGAGAAAAAACGCGCCCACACCGAGGGGAGGCGGGGCCCCTCGAGCGCGAAACACCGCCACAACTTCCTAATTATGGCAGGGGTATGCCTAGGCTTTGGTGGGCTTGCTCAAGATGAGCTGCCCCGCCCAAGATGGAGGGCTCGCCAAAGGTATAAAATATTATATACTTTAGCCGGCATTTTCCCGGTCTGGTGGGGACGCCCTTAGGCTTACTTAATAGGTGGCTAGGCCCACTTTCTAAATAACTAGTTGGTTAGGCTTACTTACTAGGTGGCTAGGCCCACTTTCTAAATAACTAGTTGGTTAGGCTTACTTACTAGGTGGCTAGGCCCACTTACTAAATAACTAGTTGGTTAGGCTTACTTACTACTAAATAAATACACTATTTTGTCTAATTAGTGTGGGCCACACTAATTCCCAATAAAACACGCTATTTTCAAATTATAATTTAGAGTGGCCCACACTAATTTCAAAGGTGAAAAATTTGTGTGGGCTTTGTCGTTTCCACAATTGGATGAAACTTCATAATTCCATCCAATTGTGTTTGAAGACTTTCTCCACATTTGCGGAGACCCTAACACACATGGATGGATGACAATATGAATTACATCCAAAGTGATGCAAACACTAGAAATTTAGTGTGGGCCACACTAATTTCCAACCCACGTGAATTTCCCACCCACACTAATTAGACAAAATAATGTAGTTGGTTAGGCTTACTTGCTAAGTGGCAAAGGACGACTAAGGCTGGGTCAATTCTTTTACGTACTCACACATGGAATTACAACTTGAAAGCAATGTGGGCACTTCCAACTTTGCCCAACATTGTAAGGTAACCGGGTCTTAAACGGATATTTTCTTTTTGCACCCACTTCTTGTACTAGGATACTAGGATGCCAAACATGCAATTAGTGCGAGATGATTAGCAAATCCAATTTGTGCATGTAGTCACTTCCCTCATAACTTGAGGAGCTCATATGAATATTCTATTTGCTATCAAAATGAATATTCTCTAAGTTAAAATAAATATCATTTAGGCATCCCCAATTATGAGAATATGGCTTTTCTTATAAAATGTGGTGCATGTTGAGGATGGGTGGCACAAATAGATGCCCCTATGTGACCACAATGGATGAAGGGGTTTTTTTATTGAGAAATCTTAAACCCTAAAATCTTCCATTGGTTTAAGATTTCATGAAGTTTATGAAGTTTCATCCAATTGTGGAAACGACAAAGCCCACACAAATTTTTCACCTTTGAAATTAGTGTGGGCCACTCTAAATTATAATTTGAAAATAGCGTGTTTTATTGGGAATTAGTGTGGCCCACACTAATTAGACAAAATAGTGTAGTTATTTAGTAGTTAAGTAAGCCTAACCAACTAGTTAGTTAGTAAGTGGGCCTAGCCACCTAGTAAGTAAGCCTAACCAACTAGTTATTTAGAAAGTGGGCCTAGCCACCTAGTAAGTAAGCCTAACCAACTAGTTATTTAGTAAGTGGGCCCAGCCACCTAGTAAGTAAGCCTAACCAACTAGTTATTTAGAAAGTGGGCCTAGCCACCTATTAAGTAAGCCTAACCAACTAGTTATTTAGTAAGTAGGCCTAGCCACTTAGAAAATAAGCCTACCTAGCTGCCTAATCCGCCTAGCCACCGAGCCCGCTTAGCCACCTAGCCCCGACAAGACCCTAAAGCTGGCCTCCCCGAAAAAAGACATGAGGCCCACGGCCCCACCCCGCCTTGGTGGCAAACACCACCCCCGCCCCCACCCACCTTGGTGGCAAGCACCACCCGCCGCCCCCGCCACCTAGGACCACTAAGGCCCTTGGATGGGCCTTGGTGGATCAACGGCCCGGATCCACCATGCCCGCGACCACACAAGGCCCGTTCAGAGCACCTCAGTGACGCGGTGGAGGAAGCATCACACATCGAAATAGCCTACCAAAGAATAAAGAACATTTTGGTACAATTCACAACGCCTCAGTGACGCGGCAGCTTTAGGGTCTTGTCGGGGCTAGGTGGCTAAGCGCGCTCGGTGGCTAGGCGGACTAGGCTGCTAGGTAGGCTTATTTTCTAAGTGGCTAGGCCTACTTACTAAATAACTAGTTAGTTAGGCTCACTTATTAGGTGGCTAGGCCTACTTACTAAATAACTAGTTGGTTAGGCTTACTTATTAGGTGGCTAGGCCCACTTACTAAATAACTAGTTGGTTAGGCTTACTTACTACCCAATAACTAGTTGGTTAGGCTTACTTGCTAAGTGGCAAAGGATGACTAAGGGCCGCTTTACACCTAGAGGCCGGGCCAAAACCCCTTGAGGCCGATTGCATGAAATTTCAACCCTTTTTGGGTTAAAGGCCGGCCTCAACTACACATTATAATAAGATTATAATGGGGGCCAATTTTCCCATATGTAAAGGCCTTAGGGCCAAGAAACTAGGCCGATTCAATAAATCTAGCATAATCCAACGGATCTAGCATAATCTAGCATAGAGCCGTTTAAATTTCCACATAATCCAACGGATCTAGTTCGTTAAAGAAAATCATACTTTATTTAAGAAGGTTTCTTTAGTGAAATATGACATTGGCCCCGAGGCCAAGAATTGGCCCTCCATTTTGGGTGCCCCCAATTCAACAAGCTCGGGCCGTGTCATAACATACATTTTTTAATTAAAAAAATCATGCCACCAAATTGGCCCGGCCTCTACGTGTAAAGGGGTTGGGACCGATTTGAGCCTTTTGGCCAATCATAAGTGAGGATTTCAAGCCTCTTACACAACAAATTGGCCCGGCCTCTAGGTGTAAAGCGGCCCTAAGGCTGGGTCAATTCTTTTACGTACTCACACATGGATTTACAACTTGAAAGCAATGTGGGCACTTCCAACTTCGCCCAACAGTGTAAGGTAACCGGGTCCTAAATGGATATTTTCTTTTTGCACCCACTTCTTGTACTAGGATAGTAGGATGCCAATTATGCAATTAGTGCGAGATGATTAGCAAATCCAATTTGTGCATGTAGTCACTTCCCTCAACATGCACCACATTTTATAAGAAAAGGCATATTCTCATAAGTTAAAACAAATATCATTTAGGCATCCCCAATTATGAGAATATGTCTTTTCTTATAAAATGTGGTGCGAATTTGTTGTGTAAGAGGCTTGAAATCCTCACTTATGATTGGCCAAAAGGCTCAAATCGGTCCCAACCCCTTTACACGTAGAGGCCGGGCCGATTTGGTGGTATGATTTTTTAAATTAAAAAATGTATGTTATGACACGGCCCGAGCTTGTTGAATTGGGTGCACCCAAAATGGAGGGCCAATTCTTGGCCTCGGGGCCAATGTCATATTTCACTAAAGAAACCTTCTTAAATAAAGTATGATTTTCTTTAGCGAACTAGATCCGTTGGATTATGTGGAAATTTAAACGGCTCTATGCTAGATTATGCAAGATCCGTTGGATTATGCTAGATTTATTGAATCGGCCTAGTTTCTTGGCCCTAAGGCCTTTACATATGGGAAAATTGGCCCCCGTTATAATCTTATTATAATGTGTAGTTGAGACCGGCCTTTAACCCAAAAAGGGTTGAAATTTCATGCAATCGGCCTCAAGGGGTTTTGGTCCGGCCTCTAGGTGTAAAGCGGCCCTTAGTCGTCCTTTGCCACTTAGCAAGTAAGCCTAACCAACTACTGTAGTTATTTAATAGGAAGTAAGCCTAACCAACTAGTTATTTAGTAAGTGGGCCTAGCCACCTAATAAGTAAGCCTAACCAACTAGTTATTTAGTAAGTAGGCCTAGCCACCTAATAAGTGAGCCTAACTAACTAGTTATTTAGTAAGTAGGCCTAGCCACTTAGAAAATAAGCCTACCTAGCAGCCTAGTCCGCCTAGCCACCGAGCGTGCTTAGCCACCTAGCCCCGACAAGACCCTAAAGCTGGCATCCCTGAAAAAAGACATGAGGCCCACGGCCCCACCCCGCCCCCACCCACCTTGGTGGCAAGCACCACCCCCCGCCCCCCGCCACCTAGGACCATTAAGGCCCTTGGATGGGCCTTGGTGGATCAACGGCCCGGATGCACCATGCCCGCGACCACACAAGGCCCGTTCACAGCGCCTCAGTGACGCGGATGTAGGACTCCATGTAGACTTTTCATCCATGAACTTTTCTTTGGGCCTTTAGGCCTTCACCTCCTACTGTGAAGTGAACTTGGACGGTCTCCGCCTTTTCGACCAATGAGAGCTCTTACATTGCCATGGTCAGGGGCCTTCAGCCTTGTGTGTGAAGTGGCCCTTAGTTGCCACAGGTGTGATACTACGGAGTTTAGAGTGTATGCGCCAGGAAAGGTAAGGGTTGACTAGGGTTATCATGCTGTCTGGTTAATAAAGCGGAGGATGTGGGGGTAGGTAAGCAGCCACCACATGCAAGTGGATCCATAATCCTTGCAGTTACGGCGCACCGTTCAGACGATTCCCCTCAGCCATCCACGCGCCATCCCTGTTGACTCCGGCACCGACAATCGCTCCCATTCATCCATCTCCCTACATTATCTACCACTTGCATAGATGGACCAACTTCACTAGCGGTACCATCTATCCAGATCCTAGATGCTGGAAAGAGGGGATGAATGAACTTGGGGCTTTTCATCGGGGGCCCTCGACCACTCCGATCTGCCATCCATGTAGTAGTCGTCGTCGTAGTAGGAGTACTATATTATGCTTCTCACTGCGACGTCGGCCCACCAGACTCCAGAGCTATTCCCGAGTTTGAAGATTGGAGCCCAGGCTTGGCAAGTTCTGACCTTCTGCTGAGATATTTGTTATTTAGACTGTGTAACTAGCTAGTTGCGGGCTAGCTCAGATTGACCTCCTCGTTGATCGATGCTTGCATTCTTGCTTTGTCATTCCAAATCTGACAGGAGCTGCATTGCTTGCTTGAGGAGACGTCGGGTGCCAGTTTCTTGATTTGAAGATTGCCAGTTGGAGAGCTTGATGAGAGCCGGGGCTGCTTTGGGTGGTTTTGGAGATGGGGTGCTATCAAGAGGTTTAGGGAGCTAGAGTTTGAAGATTGGAGGTTTTTGGGCCGGGTATTCATCAGGAGGTTAAGGAGGTACCTGAGTTTGAAGATTGGGTTGGTTTGGTAGGATTTTGGACAATCTGGCATCAAGGGATTTAGTCCGAGGCATCAATATAGAGTTTAAAGACTAGGCTGCTTTTGGAGGTTTTGGGGAGGTTTTTGGGCTTGTTTGGCATCAAGAGGTTCGGGAAGCACTAGAGGTCTAAGAATTATGGATTCCTCGGGAGCATGGAAGACTGAGGAGTTCGACAACGGTCGGAACTTCCAGCCTCGCTATGCAGCAGCAACAGCAGCAGCAACTGGCGGTGTCACGCCACCGATGTATAACCCACCCGTAACCAAATTAGGTGGAGGAAAGGGCATAAGCATCGTGTCCATGTCGTTGCGCATTGCGCAGATCGTCTTCACCCTCATTTCCTTCAGTTTGATGGGAGCCAACAAGCAGACTGCGACATACTACTCCTACCCTTACTATTACACCTCCAGTGTCACCTTCACCGTCCTCACAGCTTATGTGTAAGCCCATTCATCAAACAAACTTATCCCAACAACATTGGTTTCTGTCACGCCAATTTATTCTCCTCCATTCAGACTGTTCTTCTCTACACATGATGAGTTGTTGTTTCGCAAAGAGGAGTGGCATGCCTGGAAATGGGGCTTTGAGAGGAATCCATTGATGAAATTTGTCTTCGTGACATGTAGTGAGTGAGTTTGAAGTTTGGGCTAGTTATTTCTCCCCAGCTTAATTTTCACGGAAAACCAGGAGATTTAACATACACCTTAGTGTTGTTTTGGCAGCGAAATGAGTATTGAGGTTTATAATTTGTGTTTCTAATGTGTCGCGCAGATTTCTGCTCTCCATGAACGTGATAGTATGTTTCTACTCCATAGTGCAGCTGGTAATTTCCATCATTCAGATGTGTTCCGGAAGAAATGCTCTTTCCTCGCCCACTATGGCCTACAGCATGATCACATTCATCATTGACCAGGTTAGGGTCTAGCTTTTCACACAAGCTCTTTAATGCCTTTCTCTGAGTTTCAACTCTTTCCGAACTTCAAATTTTGAAAGTGTGCTGAATCTGCCGACAAAAAAGATTTGGCGAACATTTATATTTTTTGGCCAAACGTGCCACATGTCATCATGTGGTGGGTTGAAACCTCAAAAGAGATGACCTGCAAATTAAATTTAGGCAGAGACGTGCCGAATCAGAGCAGACTGCTGATGCGGTGATTTTTGTGATGCCTGTTCGGAACAGGTGCTTGCCTATGCATTAATGGCAGCAGGTGCAGCTGGCGCTGGAGCAGCAGTTATCATAAGGAGAGGAGAGGCAGGATGGAAATGTTCAGGTTCTGGTTTCGAAAGTTTTTGTAGTAAAGGGGACGCAGCAGTTGCTATGACCTTCATTGCCTTTGTTTGCTTGGGAGCGTCCGCACTGTTATACACCTTCCGGCTCTACAGAGTTGCTAAGATTTGAAGACATTATTGACTTATGGGCACCAGTTAAATTTGAAGCCCAAATTAGATTTATTTCTCTGTCAACCTTGATATTGTCCAATTGAGAAGCATGGGCATAATTTCACGTATACAACAATGTGTGCATCTTGTCAGGACTTATTATCCCACTTTAGGTCCAAAGCTGCATTTAAATGCAACTACTTTCAGTTGACATCCATATGGATACTAGTCTCTTCATATGGCTGGCATCTCATTCGGTCAGTTAGTGACTTTCACTGTTCATCGAAAGCTCCATGTAGATAGCAATAGAGATAAGCATATCTTTTAAACGTTCTTTCTCAAAATGTATCTTTACTGAACCACATTAAATTGTCTGCTGGGGATTTGAATGCTACTACAAAGATCTAGGATTGAGAGATGTGAAGTACCTCCAGTTCATTTATCATGTTCCTGTGTAACTGAATTTGTGTCATAACCCATGTTGTGGTCTTATTTAATCCTCTGTCACACTTTTATCAAGCACACTCATTACTGCAGAGACAAAAAAATTTACATACAGGCATGCATGTTGAAATTTTGGAAATGTGATGTCTACCTTTTAGCGAGCTTTTAGTACAGCTTGCAGAGGCTTTTGGATCCTCATAGTTGTAAAAGGGCCACTAAAGGTTCCAGTTTCACAGTGAAATCCCATTTATTTAGAGATAGATGTTTAGGGTGCAGAAAGGTGAACGTGAGTAGATGTAGTGGTGTATCAAATTTACTTTTATTTGTTGTTGAAGTGTGTCTTGGCTTTTGCTCTAAGGTTATGTGGTTGTTATTCAGTTTTTTTTCCTGTTTCGCAACTTCTACCGATTGGATTTACACAATGAAACTTGTCTTGTATTAGTAAATCTCCAATAAAGCATCTCAAAAAATTGGTCCTTCCCTGATTTAGTTATGGTTATCATAAGTGCATGTTTATTGATTCCTTCACTGAATACATCAGTCATCCCAATTATGTCCACTGTTTAGTGTGGAGCAGCTAATAAACTTGAAGACATAGTCCAATTTTGTTTAAACATGTTTGTTCTCTGATCCTCACCTAACCACACACCAATTAAATATAGGTGTCTGATTGAGTAACCAAATCAGTGGCCGGGAAGATTTTTGGGCATAATCAGTCAAGATCCTAGTGTTTCCAAGTCCAACTGGTCGCATGTTGACATCTTTCAACATTTCTTCATTAATTTGAGTATATTCTCTAAATTCCTGTAAAAATGATCAGTAATTTTCCTGAAGTCTTGAACTTCAACCGGTTATTTCTCAAACTCAACTGGTTCATTTGTAACTAGCAGTTGGTTTAGGGTGTTCATTAAACTGAATGGCACCTGCATACCATACCCTCTTGACTGGGTCTATTAACATTCATTACTGATTAGGTACTTGTTTGGATCAATAGAATTCATAGAATTGTTGCCACCTTTGGAGACTCCTTTCTCCACCCTAAATTGATTCATCCTTCCAGAAGAAGCGATAACTGCACAAAGAATCATATGCAGAACCCTGTGTGGCCCACATCCATGTGCAAAATAGAAAACTTCCTAAACTTTATGTTTAAAAGTCAAGTTCTGATTCAATGTGATGCATACTGTAGCTTTTGAATCTGAAGCCCTTGTATATTTGTAAAACTAGCACACTCTGACCAGATGATAATGTTTGATAGTGCATGCCATTGTGTCAATCCTTCTATAAAAAAACATGTTTTCAGATCTTACTCTTCAGCTGCTAATCAAGTAGCATATATATCCAGCCAAGTGCCTGCCTATTGAAACTTTTCTACAAATTTTACAAGACTAGTGATTCATACATCACTTGGGAGTAAGCTTTCTAAGATAATCCAGAGGTATGTATGTGGTCGGTCAGAATTACGCTAAAGCCGCATATTTCAGTCTCGTGGGTTCTTTGTTCCCTAATCTCTTCCTCCGATCTGCTTCATATTCGGTGTATGAGCCAGCAAACCAATAGACCTATTCACGCAACAAAACAAATGGCTCGATGTCAGCACTTATTTCACGCGTTAGGGTTCTTCACCAACACTAAACCCTAAACTCTACCTATATCTAATCTAGAAGATTCATACAGTTTATGTTGTCTCTTTCAACCATATCCTTACCAAAGAAGTATTGAACAATTTGTGAACCGCTATTCAACATGAAAAGTCTTAATGTGTACCTGAAAATGGGTAAAAACATGCAGATAGGTCAGAAGTGGTACTAGAGTAATTACCTGTGAGTCACCTTCAAAAGCTAAGATATGTGTAGCAATTCGGTCCAAAAACCAACGGTCGTGGGAGATAATCACAGCACAACCTACAATACAAGAGAGAGTATCACCAAGGTTGGTCAGTGATAGAAATAACATTGACAAGGGTCCAACTGATTATTGTACCATATTCGTATATAGTCCATACTTTCATCCACCTTTCATCCTGTTTCTGAAAAAGTGTGTCCTACATGACACGAAGACTTTGCCAGCTCAATGTCTTCACTAATTCTTGGTGATATACCAACCCCATTTCTTATTCCCGTGTAAGCACATAGTCATATTCTATTTAGCACAAGTGACAATCACAAACTGCTTAGGGTGATGATTACTATGGGTTCTGGGATGCTAGAGTATAATGTATAGACTGATGTGCTTCCAGCTACCACTTGTGCTCAACGGGTATAAACATTTGTTCTCATGAATACACTCATTGGACGTTACTGTATACAAAAGGGAAACTGAATATGTATCTCATCTCATCGAGGGTTGTCACAAAACGTGGCATATTTTACTTTTGACATGATGTATTGTCAGATAATGTGACATGCGATATGCCACTGACATCAATAATCAAGCAAATCAGATCAGACCACATTGGACAGGACATCAGGTTCAGTCCATACCTCCGGGGACATGATGGGACTGGAGCGGACTTGATTAGACCAAACTCAGGACCAGATTGTAACGGGCACTTTGGTGGACATCGATTTTTATTTTGTTTTTTTGTTTTTTGTGATGCATTTTGATTGATCAATTTTTCCCCAGAAGGGTAATATGAAATTGCCTTCGGGTGGTGATGTTAGTCACATTGCATCATTGTGAAGGGATGTGATGTGGGCCACTCGTCTAACCCTGATCTCATCACATTGGTAGTTCACTGCACTACCACAAATATCATCTCACTGGTGCACACTGCAAGTAGTTATTGTGGAAAAAGGTTGAAGTTCAATTCGCACCTGCAAAATCTTGAATAGCATCCTCTAGTGCTCGAAGGGTGTCAACATCTAGGTCATTTGTGGGTTCATCGAGCAGGAGAAGGTTTCCACCCGTCTTCATAACCTTTGCAAGTTGCAACCTGCCAATAACATGACATAAACACCTTGTCATCTTAGGACATCTGTAAGGAGACTACTCTAAATATACCAATTAGTGAGTGTGGGAAATTAGTGAAGGTGACACTAAATTCCTTTACGTTATGAATTAGTGCCACCAAAAGATCTAGGAAGCATTATTCATCTTGGCATTTGGCACTATTCACTTAAAGTACCAGCACTTGGCATGAAAGTATCAGCACTTGGCATGAAAGTATCGGCACTTGGCATGAAAATACCAGCACTTGGCACTATCCACTAAAGTACCAGCACTCGGCACTTATCACCAAAAGTATCAACACTTGGCAGTGATTCACTAAAAGTATCGACACTTCGCACTATTCACTGACAAGCATGTGGCATGCACTAATCACAAGCACGCATTAATTTTCTTGAAATCTATGGTAAATGAGCCTGGAATTCACTGTCATCATGAATTTAGTGTCACTCAATATCAACTTCAACCCTTGATAACTTTGAGATTTGGCTAGGTTGTGCGTGTGACTTGAATTAGTACCACCTTCAATAAATGGTATATTTAGTGTATCAAGTAAGACTAATTGTCATATGTTCTCACATTTTTCCAAATGTTGAGATAGATACTTATTTCAATGAAAAACCATCTTTTATAAGCTTTGTGAACTAGCATGTCAAGACATAAAAGAACAGGTGAGAAAAATTTAACAGTTCTTCCTTAAAAAGTAAGAATCTTACCGATTCCGCTCCCCACCAGAAAGCATGCCAACCTTTTTCTGTTGGTCTCCCCCCTTAAAATTGAACCAGGAACAGTATTGCCGTGAATTAACCTTTCTCTCACCTGTGAAAGAAAGCAAGTTACTATTTCATAGACATATCATAGGATCCAAATACCCTGTCACTCCCGAACCCCTCCAGAATACACCCAAGACTTGCTCTCTTCAGGCAATCTGGCCTGTAGAGAATATTGACCGAGGAGAAAGTCTTTGCTTAAAAAGTTTGCAAATTGAAGATCATGACATTAGAGTTACCTGTAAAGTCTAAAGATTAATCTCCGGGAGAGTTGGCTAAAAGGAGAGTTATGCATAAAGTCACCAAATTTTTCTTAAGGCTTATATTAGCATTCTAAAAGCATGGGGCCAGGCTACAAAACCCCGGCTTTCTAGCATGTCACAATAGGATCGATGGTTCAAGTTAGCCTTGAATAGGCCGAGCCGAGACTTAGGGTGCAAGTCCCAGCCTTGAATAGGTCGAGCCGAGACTATGACTAAGACGTTCTTTTCAGATCCTAAATTTCTCTCAAGTTTTTTGGGTCGGAAGAGGAGGTCCAAAAGTTTCACCCAACTTTCAAAATCAGGCTCCAACACAAGATGCTCTTCCAAGCTCTTAATGGAAAACTCCCTCAAAGAGTTTGGCCCCTCTTTGCAGATAACTCTATTGTCCCTTCAAATAAAACACATACCAAGCATAAGCTCCTCCTGACCACCAGTGATCTCGTCGAAGACACTCTTTTCCGAATCGAGTGCATCTCTCGATTGGTCTACATAAAGAGGAGCCACCGTTTCACCTACTCTTAAAAACCCTCCATCAGGAGAATCCTGCAGCACCGAATCGAGACATCATAAAAAACAGGATTCTGGGCCATCAGTAAAGTAGAAAGATATTTTTGGAGAAATGAGACAGCCAAAAGTAATTAAACTGAAAACTGCTCCAATGGCACATAGCTTGCCATGCTAGCACCAGTTGGTCAGGTGAGAGTCAGCTCATGCACAACATGAAAACATGTGCATTCCACTTTCTGTGACCTGGCTGTTGAAGTGAGCACCATTTTTGCATATGAAGGAACCAAAGTGAAGAAATTGCCGTACCTGGCCCATTATCATACGGAAAAGAGTGGTTTTCCCTGCCCCATTTCCTCCAATGATCCCAACAATACCTGCAAGTTGATCCAACTTATCAACAACAAGAACACAACTTACATGTAATGTTCTTCCATTTAACTGAAATGCAGAAAAATTGATTGACCAAATGTGCTAATCCACAAAGGGGTCTTTTCCAGGGGGCTATGAAGTAATGCACATATTCATGCGATAATCCACAGATTTTATGAATATCCTTACATTGTACTTACTATATCAGAGTTATCCTTCAATTCAACCAGAGTTTTGGTCAGGAGTTTGTCTTGCATACAAAACTTTCCATGTTCGGTAAGTTTTTGGTGCATGCTTGGAATCAGTGTGGAGGTTTGAACAAATACCATTCTATATCAGTTCATTGAGGGTGAAGCTCATTTTGGCATGCCAAGAGGTGCTAAAATGAGTTTGTCCCCCAATGAACTGATCTAGAATGTTCTTCGTTCAAACCTCCACACCCACTGCGAGTATGCACCAAACACTTCCCAAACATGGAAAGTTTTGTATGTAAAACAACCAACTCCCGACCAAAACTCCAGTTGAATTAAAAGATAACTCTATTTTCAACCTGGATTTCAAATGCCCTAATCTTTCTGATGCTTTTGATATTTTAACTTCAAAACATTAAATGGGACCCTATCTTTTATTGCACTGCATTCTCTAGTAGAACACCAGTTACCCCCCCAAGCTAATTACACTAACTTCATGGTGTTTTTTCCAAGCTTAAGATCTAATCATTCAGTTGATGCAGTCTATGTACAGAAAGTAGACCCCGCCAGCTTACAAAATATTAAAGTGCTCACAATAGTAAAAGTCCACCTAATTGCATTCATTCAACCTCTTCTGATCTGAAGCCCACACTATTCATCACACTATTCATCACACTATTCATCATCGACCCACATCACTTGTCTTGCAATCAGTGGGTTGCAACTAGAGAGGGTGTTATCTGACACTTGGTGCTACATGACAAGTCATGAAGACTACACTAAACAAAATGGCACACCAAATATTAATGCACAAAAAATCAGATGTGTAATGTACTTTGTAATTTTAGGAACCCATTTATGATTGGAGAAATTATATAACAGATGAACTGCACTGACCTCCAGGGGGAAGGTTGAAGGACAGATTGTTCACAAGTAGGCGACCATTGAAGCCCTTTTGAAGAGCTTGAGCTTCAACCACCACATTCCCAAGACGTGGTCCGGGTGGAAGGAACATAGATTCCAATTTATCTGTCTTTTGATACTCGCTTGCCTTTTGCAACAGTTCCTCATATGCTCTCTCCCTTGCCTGCATGATGGCAACCCTCCCTTTTAGACCAATTGTTTCTAAATCACTTCTATGTGCTTCTTGTGAATTTATGATTTGTTAAAACATAAAGAGGAGCAACATGCTTGGAAAGAGAGGGCATTGAGAGGAATGAATTAATACCATTTGTGTGTGAATATGAAAAGGTTTACACTTTTATATAGATATTTTATTTAGAATTACTTAAAAGCAATTCTTCTAAAGCAGGGGTCACCATCCAAACACTCCAGGTATTTATTTTTATTTCCCAAAAACTTTATAAATTTCTTGAACTTAAAAATTGATAAACTCAAAAAAACTTAAGAAGTATACCTTTCCCTTCTTCTGCTGTCCCTTTGCATTCTGCCGAATCCATTCCAGCTCTCGTTGAATGTTTCGTTGCAGTGCGCTTTGTTGCTTCTCTTCTACATTCATGCGTTGTGCCTACACTTGCACCAGACTTGGTTATAATTACAAATAACTGCAACAAGCAGTAGGTTGTAACTATAAAGTAGATTCTGTTATTTGTGCACTCGTAAAAGTTACCACAAAAATCATAGAAGTAACTCTGAAGCATGGCACTGCATAAGAGCAACAAGTTACCCCGTGGAAAACATTCTCTGAAAGAACAGCTTTCAAGGTTTTTTTGGGGTAAGGCTGTGTTCTCATCCCATCCACAAAGACCAGATATCTTTTATGTCCTTATTTTCCACTGATTATAGTGAGAGAGGCAACCCTCTAAACCCCTTCCGACCCTCGAGAATTGAGGGTCAAAGGGCTTTCGAGGGTCGTTTCTCTCTCTTCAAAATCTCTCTGAGATGAGCATGTGGCATTGGCCCCAAAACCCTTGAAAGCCGATTAATGATAGAATCCTTTTACAGTGACCATTAGGAAAATTCAATTCTACGGAGACACACCTTGGAGTCAAGCCAAGAGGAGTAATTGCCTTCAAAAGGAATTCCTTGCCCTCTATCCAGCTCCAAAATCCATCCTGCCACCTGCCACATACAACATGTGAGGCTCTTATGAATGCCTTAAATGCTCTTTCTGGTTTCAACACCTTTTTCTCTCCTTTTTTGTTTTTGGGGGAAATGGGTGCAACCTTTGAATACTCAGGAGCAAAGGCAAGTTATGAAACATACATCTCCAGCACATGCAGGTCTTCCCATCATTAAATACAAATGAATGTGTTCATGTTCAATGGTACAAAAAGGAATACTGACATTATCAAGGAAGTATCGGTCGTGCGTGATGGCCACAACTGTACCCTTGAATTCCGCAAGATACCGCTCCAGCCAAGCTACTGCTTCAGCATCTAGATGATTTGTGGGCTCGTCAAGTAGCAAAATATCTGGGGTCTACAAGAGGCAAAGTAATAGACGTGGAATCGTCAAAAAAGGGAGGGGGAGGGTGACAAGCTCTTTTTCCTTGCTTCAACAGAAAATAGGTACTGATTTCTCTGTTTCCAGAGAGATAACTTCAACTCGCAAGGTGGATGCCACAAACTTTGGACCATCTAAGTAGCAATGCCATGTTCACATAGCATGAACAATGACGGTAGATTCTTTGTTCACCAGTTGTGTAATTCTTTATTGCAGGTGTAAAGCTTGTGGGGGTGGCTTAAACCCAAGGCCTTGATCCCATGGGAACTCTGAGGTAAAGCCGAATTTGGCCGGAACAGTACTCGGATGGGTGACCTTCCTAACAGTTGATTTCCGGTGTCCCTACCATCTATGGTCCACCGAACCGAACCGAATCATAGTGGGGGTATCCGGGTGAATCGAAGATTTTCGATCAAGTATGTGGGAACCTAGAGGCTTGCCCTTGGGGGAGATAGGTGCCGGCCAATTGTCCACGCCCATTCAAGGTGTTCACTTTTGATAGAAGGCAGAAGTCGTCGGGGGCCCTATAATTCTCATAATGCCCGTGTCGAGATTACATACGGACTTAGACCAACTCGAAAATGAAGCAACTCCATAATTCACGCCAGTGGCAACATCGGGGTCGTCTTTCTCTTTTCCTAAAAGCTTGCAACTCTCAGAGGTAAGCGTCCACCTGTCCATAGAAGAATAGAGCCTTTCGCAACTATTGAAGCATCACATATTGTTTCAAATGCTTCTCCCAACATGGGAAGGGCTGGCACAAGAACATGGGTCAAAATATATTTGACACTTTGAAATGCATCCTCACACTCTGGACTCCAAAGAAATTTGGAATTTATGTCTTGTGAGTGTATTTGACCACGGAAGAGAAATCCTCTAGACCACTTCAATTGTGTATTTTTTGTGACTCTCAAAGGCAATTCCATCTTTCTGTAAGGGAATAGAGCCTATCGCAACTATATTGAAGCATCACATATTATTTTAAATGCCTCTCCCAACAAGGGACAGGCTAGCACAGGAACGTGTGTCAAAGCAAATTTGACATTCTGAAATGCGCCCTCACATTCTGGACTTCAAAGGAATTTGGCAATTATGTCTTGTGAGTGTATTTGAACATGGAGTAGAGATCGTGTACAAAACTTCAGTAGTTACAGACCTGAAGCAAAAGACGGCACAGAGCAACTCGTCGAAGCTCACCCCCGCTCAGATTGGCAACTAATGCATCGCCCGGAGGGCACCTCAGCGCATTCAAAGCACGCTGCAGTTCCACCAGAAAATTGTCAACACATGCAGCCATGTCAAGATATTTTTCAGCAAAAAATGTGTTTTGATGATTTGAAGGCTACCTATTAGGATCAAGTTCCATGGGGGGGATGGCAAGCATGCCTACAAATGCTCCGCTCCATCGTATACCCTCCCATCCATGCCCTCACAAGCTCTCGGGGCGTTTCCGTGAGGGGTGAGAATTTGTGCAATCTGCACTATCTCGTCAATTTTGCCCATTCACACAGTAGGGTCGCCATCACCTTTTCATTTAACCTCAAAGCTATCCTCCAATCGAGACTCTTCATTTCAAGGACCTCACATTTTTGGAGCTTTGTATAGAAGGGGTCGGTTGAGAAATTTTAAGGCTTTGAGAAAGTTATTATTTCTTAGACATAGGATCCAAATACTCAGTGTCACTCCCGAACCCCTCCAGAATACACTCAAGACTTGCTCTCTTCAGGCAATCTGGCCGGTAGAGAACATTGACCGAGGAAAAAGTCTTTTGCTACAAAAAGTTTGCAAATTGAAGACCATTCTACCTACATGAAGAATCGGATCATGACATTAGAGTTATCCGTAAAGTCTCCGGATCAATCTCCGGGAGAGTTGGCTAAAAGGAGAATTATGCATAAAGTCACCAAAGTTTTCTTAAGGCTTAAATTAACATTCTAATGAGCTTCAGAAAACACATTCTCACCCGTAGAGCCAAAGAGCACTTTGTACCTGGTGCCCAATTTGCTCCATGGAACTTGACCCTTTATTCAATTTGCATAGTGAAGGTCTTGAAAGGGTGCATTTAAAGTATCATCTTTCCAGTACTTTCAGAAAATTGGTACCTAGGGACAAAATGAAGTCTTTCTACCAGTTAACTTTTCCAAGTAATTTTGCAAACAACTGATATCGTTGAGAAGATGAGAAGGTGAGAAGAGAGTGGACCTAAACACACCTCAAGCTGTCGCTCAAGTTCCCAACCATTACAAGCATCAAGAGCATTTTGCAGCTGCTCCATCTTATTCATGAGCTTGTCCATGTCAGCATCAGGATTCGCCATGTCAGCACTAACCTGCAACCATACATAGATGTCCACTAGATATAAGAAAAACTCAGAAATCTGGAGGAGCCATCATAAGGGGCATGAACACATGGAGTCCTTGCACACTTATAAAAGATTCGCATTTTCCAACGCACCTTCTCAAAGTCCGATAAGAGAGTTCGTGTTTCAGCAAGTGCAGGCTGCATCATAGGGACATTGAAAATTAGCAGATGTTAATTTTAAAGGAAAGCTCACAAAATATTCAAAACATAAGGATTACTTATCACCATAACTCTCTGGATCGAAGTGAATAGAGCTTCCATTGCATTCTCAACAAAGGTATTCCTCACTCCCCATAAAGTACTTTGTTATCAAGGAAACAGACCTCAATATTTTCCATCACAGTCAACCCATCATTCAACTCAGGCTCCTGCAATGTCAAACAACTTAATCAGTAGTCTGCCAAGTTCTCGAATGAGATTGCAAAATCCAGCCTTAACAAAGTTTGTCAAGACTTTTACCTGAGCTCTTCTGTTCTCAATATAGCCCAAATTATACAGTACAAAGTACCTGGCATAGGTCCCAAACTTAATGAAATGATGATGGAATTCCACACTAATGCATCCGCCAACGACCTAATTACAGAAAATTCAGGTGTACTTATTGCTTGCAGGCTTTCTTTCCAAAAATTGATAAACCCTGATAAAAGCCTACTGAAACTCTATGTGGCTCAGATCCAAAGGTAAAGAAAGGCTTTATGATAGTTTTAAATTCGTACCTGTGCCAGGTACCCAAGTTTGATTCCAGGTTCCAAGTATAAATTGCCATCAAAATTCTTGTCGACTCCTGCCAGGATTTTCAAGAGCGTTGACTTCCCAGCACCATTGGGACCCAACACACCGATTTTGGCGCCAAGGTACATTCCAAGGCTGATGTTCTTCAGCAATTCTTTTCCCGTGGGTGTTACCTGTAAACAGATGCACAATTTACTGACATTGCTGAGATTGAACTTGTGAAGTTAAACACAGTATATATGAAAAAATGGATTCCAGAAATGCTTCATATGAGGTCAGCAATTTCAATAAGTCAGTTTCAGCATTGAAAACTCCCTCTCTTCCCATAAACAATGTACCATCAATTTTGCCACTTGGGAAATGCATGATATCTAACAGTGATTGAACATAGTTTGCCAATCGGATGGCACATTCCCCAAATGGAAAAAATCATGTAGGCAAATAGTTGTCACCCATCCACCCAAAACCCAATTGGATTGCAAACCCATCAAACAGCCTACACAAACAATGTACCATCAATTTTGCCATTGCCTTCGAATTGCGTGACAAATGTGAAAAGTTAAATCACATACTTCTTCAATTTCCAGCTAAATTCCAGCCCAATGGATGCAAATATTAGCGCAACCAAGCAAGTACACCCCAACCTACGTAATGTCACTTCCGCTCTTATATCCCAAAAGACTAGGGAATAGATGTGCTTAGTTTAAATCTCCCTCCTTGTTGTCACATTTCCTTCTCATATATCATGGGATTTTACATTAAAATAATCCACCAAAGAATTCAAACCGCACACTCGCACGCATTGTCATCATTGTTATTATTGTCACTATTGCAATGTCAACTTTGTGTTATTCCATATTGTCACACGTTACACTAATTCTCCATTATCACACATCCATGTTAACATGGCAAACCTCCTTAATATCATGTGCACTTTGGTTGCCACAGGCATGATATTATGGAGGTTAGAGTGTAACACTAGACCTTCCGAAGCTTGTGCACACTGAGAACAATGTACCAACAATTTTTCCAATCAAAAATCACGCATTCCCCAAATGGCAGAAATCATGTGGGCAACTGGATGTCACACATCTACTGAAAAACCAATTGAGAGTCACGCATCCACCATTGATTTTGCCAAATGGATGGAAAATCAATCAAATTGCCTACTATATCGACTACACTATGCACCATCACTTCTGCCTTAGAATTGCGTGACAAATTGAAAATTAAATTCCTCAATTCTTCAATGTTCAGCTTAAATTCCAGCCCAATGAATGCAACGGGGCAAGTAACGGCAGACCCTCCGAAGCTTGTGCACACTGAGAATAATTTTGTGTCTCTCATTAGCATAGGCATTCCCCAACTGGCAAATTTTATGTAAGCAATTGGATGGAAAACCCATCAAATTACCTCCATGAGCAATGCACCATCAATTTTGCCATTGCCTTAGAATTCCGTAGGAAATATGAAGAATCATTGAAATGCCACTCCAAGAAATGTACATGTGACCGCAACAGGGCAAAGAACCATTGACCTTCCAAAGCTTGTGCACACTTCGAATATTTTTCCCGACCAACCCATCAAATTGCCAACCCGAACAATGCATCATCAATTTTTCCATTACCTTAGAATTGCATTACAAATGTGAAGAGAAAAATCCTCAATTCTTCAATTACCATTTAAATTCCACCCCGAGAAATGATGCACATGCGAGGGCAACCAGGTCAACGAACAACTGACCTTCCCAAGCTTGTGCACACTGAGAATAATTTTTTGTAACTCATCCGTATACGCATTCCCCAAATGGAAAAGAAATTATGTAGGAAATTGGACGGAAAACTAATCCAATTGCCTACATGAACAATGTACCATAGATTCTCCCATTCCCATAGAATTGCGTGACAAATGCGAAAAGGAAAATTCCTCAATTCCTGAATTCTTTGATTACCAGCTAAATTCCACCTCAAGAGATGCTGCAAATGTGAGGGCAACCAGGGGCACCGAACCACATACCTTCCGAAGCTTACGCACATTGAGGATGATTTTGCGTGTCTCATTAGCATACGCACTGGCGGCCCCTTTCTCACCCGACCCCGCTCCTCCCCTGTCTTTCTGCACAACAGCACTACCGGAGCCTCCTCCTCCTGCCTTCTTGCTCCCCTTCTTGGCCATAGCCACCACGGACACAGCCCCCCGCCTGCTGGCAGGAACAGGGGATGATCTCTGATGAAGCAATTCACTGCCATTGCTGATGAAATTTTTGGAGCTTCCTACATGGAGGCGCAAAGGGTCTCGTAGAGATCCTGGAGAGGTCGAGGTCGAGGAGGAATGGTGAAGGTGTGTTGTTGAGGGCGCCCCTCGCAGGAGCCTGGTGGTGAGCGTCGCCATAGCCAAGCTCTCGCTACAACGGAACTGGAATGCAGCAGCAAGGGGGATGCACCAGTAGGCGGGGACGGATAAGGTGATACCTGAGGGGTGTCAGGGTTACGAAAACCGTAAATCCCCAGGTTTTCCATCCACTTCAGGGGTTTGGGTGGATGAAGAGGATTTGAGCTCGTTGAGCTAAGGCCCACGCCAAGGTATTTGAGCTATCCAAACTAAGGTAGATGGCTCTTAAATGGTTAGTTTTTCCAACTAGCCCACTTCTCCTAGGATATGAAACATGTGATTCGTACACCAAATTCAAAATTTATGGTTACCAAATTCAAAATTTATGCCGTAGCCACTTTCTTCATAATTTCAAAGCTCACATGAATATCTTGTGCTCATTAAACGGTTATATAGGTCCCCCTCCCCCCCCACCTAATTATGTTGACCATTGAATCTAGGATGGTTATTATATTTTGCACACGTACTCCAATCTCTTACAAACACATGTATTTCTGGTGCCAAAATTGAGCCTTTGCAGTCCTACATGTAGGACAAGGTGACTTTGGAGGCTTGCTAATCTATTCCTCACTAACAGGTTGAAAGGGACACAATCAATCACAAGGGTAGTTTCTACAACTTCACCCCACCCCCCGCCCCCAACCTCACAAGTCCATATTAGTCAATGTTAGCATTAACCCTACCTCTCTCAACATATTCTTTGGACCAAAATGCATAATTTCAATACCAAGTCCCATGTTCAAGTCCACTTTTTCCACAAGCCTAGGGATTCACATAACATTATTCAGCTGCTATCAACCGTTCCATTCTAATAATATTCAGTGACAGTGCTTCACCCGGGTTTATCAAGTTGAATATGCTCAGACAAGCATCCATAAGGTATAATTCTAGCACCTTACATGACATATTCCCAGCCCCACCCAATGTGATCACTCAGCTGAATAAGGTTATGCAATCCTTTCTCAACTTGTTGACATTTGTTTGTACCAATACATGTTGCTTCAACCAACGAACCCTAGTTGTGACACCACCAATTTAATGACTAATTGATTAGTTCAAACATTGGCTACCGACAACCTGAATGCACCAAAACCAAACATTGCAATGTCCCCATAAAAATGCCAACTCTTGTGCATCCCAATGCCATTCACAACATTCCAACCATCCATCTAAAAGAAGAATCTCAAACATCCTCACATCTGTAGTGTCTTTGCATATATATCCGAATTTAAACACACTAGTGGTGATGAAATCATCTGATGAATTGCACTTGAAATGTGCGCACAGGTTTCGACATCTTTTGAAGAAAACGTTCGATATGGCCTCTCTGCACGAACCAGAGGGGTTCCTTCCATTTGTTTATGCTCTTCTCCACTTGTTATGGAGCATCGTGGAATCACTGCAAAAATCCATTCAGCTTGTCACCTTGGATTTGGAACAACGAGTCCTACACAAGAAACGGTGGTTGATTGAGCTAAACGTGGTTGATTGGCAACATCTGTTGCATTGCACCTTGTTCAATTGACGAATTCCATCTTATTTTAGTGACAATGATTTAGGGCTTTGGGTCAATCCACATTTTACTGTTTGCTTTTGATGTCTTCTTTTAGAGGAGTATGAAGATTGTTGTTGGGGATCTCTGTTCAAAATGACCAAAGGGTCTGTGTCGAGCTGGTCTAATTTGTTACGCCCATTCATTCATCGTCACAGTACTAGATAGAAGCTGGCAATTCTTGTCACAGCCAGAGTTGTTTGCACTTTGCTAAAACTAGCACAAGGTTATTACCATGCCCATTTGCTTTAGATTGTTTGCAATAAGTATCTCCCACTGTATCTAAGGTTGTGTCTTGCATGAAACGTGCAGAGCAATAAATACTGCTATGCACCCCCGGGGAGGAAACTTGGGTGTAAATTCTACAACTAGCTGCGAAATTGGGTATTTATGTGGGGCTTTTTTTTTATGTAAGGAATAATTGTAGCAGGGGTTTTATTATCTAATAGTGTAATATGCAGGTTTTAAAATGACAACATAAGTATTTATTTTTTTAATTTTCCCTTGATTAACTTGCTAGTATGTTTGTTATAATAAGTAGGATTAAGCTAGCTCATTCATTTTGGTGTGAGAGTAGCAAGGAGCCCCCACACACACACACAAATACACGTATACATGGATTTCAAACCAAATTGCACCCTCATTGGAGCCATGGACCCACATTCATTACTCACCCACATATGGCTCACATGTGCAAGCTCAAAGGTGATTTGCAAAACATTGCAATTAGAACTGCCAAAGTTCGGTGTTCAAATGCACACCTTATGATTGTCAAAAATGCAAAAGAAAGGTTTAAAAGACTGCACAACATTTACAAGGGTCAATAGTGTAGAAGTGGCCAAAATTCCCACTCACCTATGTGGTCTACTATCCTAACCACAACAACAACCCAGAAATACAAGCCATATCAAACATTCAAACACAATAGTTGCATCCACAAACTACACGCGCTTTAAAGGTGGAAGATACTCATGCATTGATGGATGAACTGCCACCCTCTTCGTCACCTCAATGTCGTAATACGACATGAGCAATGCATCCCTAAGATGCGTAACATCCACCACATCCAGCTTGTGCAAGGTGGTGTTCAAGAATCGCGTTGGCACTCTAACTGACAACCTCCTTCACTTCGAGAGCCCAACCATAGTTATACCCAAAGTGCATTGTCAATCCTCCCCCGCCCATAAAACCCAACCCTAAACAAATCATATTTGGATATCGCAACTACTTGATACTCCATTGTTGCCTCCACCCTGGCCTTCCACAAAGGGGAAGATTGTTTGAATGTGACCATGGGGTTGATGTGCCCAAAACTCTCCTCCTCCAACAGCTCACCTATGATCTTCACAATAGATCTCACCACGGTAGGGAAGATGTGCTCCTCAAGAATTTTGGCAAGGAACTCTAGCAGCTCAAGAATTTTCGCCATTGGTGCGCCTACCACCCAACACAATACTGAGCCAACCCATCAAAGTCATTGCCCCAAAAGTCAACAACACAAAATGTAAAGACCAGAAACAACAAAACTTACCGAGATGGAACGACTTGGACAACCTCCGCCAAGTTCACAACCTCCTCCAATGTCAAGCACCACCCCTAAACTCACAAACAACACCGAATGCGAAGGAGTGACCCACAATGCAGAGTGCCAACCCTGTACTCACAGCCAACACCAAATGCAAAGAAAGGAATCCAAAATGCGAAGAAGTAGCCAAAATGCAAAGAAAGAAACCCAAAATATGAAGAAGAAACCCAAAATGCCAAGGTTTTGAGTTATTTGTTCCACCATTTCAATGTGTTTCAGACCCTCAATATGAGCAATAAGGTTTGTAGACAGATTCTTTTTGGGAGGGCATAACTAGAAGAAATCACCACAAACCTTGCACCTCACTTTGTAATAAAAACATTTCAACTCACTAGCAAGATCACCTAGCAAGACAAAGGGGCCTCCCTCAAGACCAACATCTGCATTTGTGAACTCAAGAATTTGCATGTCCTCTTCAATTGCTAGCCTATGGTCAGCAGCTGTAAGGACTATCATTTTATCAACCCTTTGCTATGGATTGAGGGTGGTCGAACGTGAACATTGAACATTATGTGCGATTTCTTGAAGTTTGCAAATAGGTCATAAATCCCTAATTTAGTGCGATTGCCATTATTTCCCCAAAAATTCTTGATACATCCTCACAAAAAAAAAGCTTTACAACACCCACACCATTGTGGTCCCAAGATATCAAGTGCTAGACATGGTCATCTAATGAAATTTGTTTCAACTCATTCTTCAACTTCTCAACATGTGCAATATACTTACAGTGACTCACAAAAGTACTTGGCCGATGCCTGTGATCGTGAAAATTGGACAAAAGTTCTTAGACTAGTGAGAAATATTAAGCAAGATTTTTCATAGATACCATACAAGTTGTCAAGAACATGTTATCAAAAATTTGTGAAAAAAAAATCGAAATGGTAAAAAGAAATTGAAAGAAGTATGCAAAAAACATGGCCAAGAACTTATGTTGATTAAGTAGGAAATCATGATAACACAGAAAACTCAAAATGAAAAGCTAGTAAGTAGCAAATGCTACATATGTACAACAACTACATGTCTACCAACGTGTGTATCCACCCTTAGCTGCAAGAAGATCAACCACCCTTGTTGGCATTGTGTGAACTAGCTTCTACACAAATTCTACTTCAATGTTTTGCCAAACAACCTGGATCTTCTCCCACAAGTCATCTCTACTTTTGGGTGAATCACCAAACAATCGTAAGCGTCTATCTACTTCATTCCACAAGTGTTTGATAGGATTTAGGTTGGGAGATTGTGGTGGCCACTCCATCACAGAGAAATCATGTTGACCTAGCCATCGTTGTAGAAGACCAGATGTATGCTTCGGGTTGTTATCATGCTGAAAAATCATTTCTGCCTCATCAAGACCTTGTCTCTTAATAGTACCCAACAATTGCGAATGTAAAATGTCAAGATAAACTTGCGAATTCATAATGCCATCAATGTGGTGAAGGTTTCCTACACTTGCCCAACTCATGCATCCCCATACCATGATGCTACCTCCACCATGTTTAACCATATGTTGCACATGAGAATCACGAAGAGGCTTTGTAGGATTTCTCCAACACCAGTGACGGCCATCTGAACCAAAAACATTGAACTTGGACTCATCTGACCAAATGACATGACTCCAATTTTCTACATCACAGTCTTGTGAAACCTTCGCCCACTGTAAACGCTTCTGCCTATGTCTCTTTATCAACAATGGTTTCTTCCTCTTCACTCTAGCACCAAGCCCTTGCCTCCGAAAACTTCTACGGACAGTCTCATCTAACAAACAAAGACCTTGAGCTCTCAAACTACGACCTACAACTGCCGCAGTCCCTGATTTCAGCTGATTGAGAGTCCTCACAGCAAGCCTCTCATCCCGAATGCTCAAAAGACATGGTCTCCCAGATCTTGGACGATCAGACACCTCCCCATTTTCTCTGAACCGAACTAGAATGTGGCCAACTGTGCTACGAGAAATATGAAGATAGCCGGCTATGAAACGTTGTGAAAATCCTTGCTCACTCAATGCTATGACTTGGGAACGCTCATGAAAACTTGTTTTCTTCATTGTGACCGCTAGAAATGTGAAGAATCTCAACTTAAGACTATTGAAAGCTCTCAAAGATCTATACACTCAATGGAAACACAAGTGGAAGAAGAAGTCACTATTGTCAACATATGTAGTTGGCCATCCTTGAGATTATTTGAATCACTCCCACAAAAATGTACCACTGGGATTTCCCAAAGGAAGCCACCTAATTCTACATCAAATGATGTTGATTAACCCTAATTAATTTGGGAGGTGGTTTCATTAACCTCTCTCTACAATTGCATGCCAAATGGATTCACAAGTAGTGGCCAAGTACTTTTGTGAGTCACTGTATCTATGATGTCCTTTGGTACAAGAGTGGATTTAAAATGGTTTTCTTCCTCCTCATGAGGTGCATCACTAACCCTAGATGATGCAGGTGGTGGTAGTGGTTCATCATGTGCCTCGGAAGGGATACTATCTTCATTTGGTGCCAATGTTAGGATGTCCATTGTATCGCCAATTACCTCAACATCGATGCATCTACGTTTGGGTTCAAATCCTTCGACCTCATCACAAATGACATAGACGTCTACCCTAACAGTGTTTAGGCATTCCAACCTTGAGCAATGCGGCATTTAGAATCAACTCACCAAAAGAGGAAACACCATTCTAATACATTTTCCTACTCTAGGAGGATGCGAAACACAACATATGAATCACCCAAATTGCAATTAAAAACACCCAACAATTCGGGCATAAACAACTCGTCTTTCATTGTCCACAATCTTGCACGCATTGCCATACACACAAATTAGATAGACCCTACATAAACACAATAAAAACACAAACAAGCAAACGAGTGAAGAAGGTAGCTTAGCTAAATGGCGCGAAGCATGGAAGAGGATCGTTGCAAGCACTCCAAAAGCCGTTGCGTCTTCTAGAAGCCTCAGTTGAATTGGGGGGGGGGGGTGTTAGGGGAAAAATGCGGGGTAACTTCTCCTTGGACCCTAGCTCTCTAATTCGGCCAGTAATGTCCACATGAACCGTCCAATGTGGCAGGTAGACCCAAATGGAGGCCATGTCAAGCTCCATTATTTTCTAAGTACCTATATTACTTTGAATGTTTCCCAGAACCCTATATTATTTACAACTTTGGCAGGGCCATACCGGGAGCCCTATACTAGAAGTAATATTTTTTTTACGTGCAATTAATTTAAATGATCTCTCCATCTTTTATAATACCCCCCCCCCTCCCCAAATTCCGTCCCCAATTATGCACCACGAAGTCAGCCGACCCACCACTAATGTTAGTTGAGACATGATTGCAATTCAAGATACTATATGGTCTCCAAGTTTACATTTGTGAGATCCTTAGATGATATTCCCATATCTAAACCGCAATTATGTGGCGTTGTGGCGCACCTAAGGGCCCTACCTCTCCTCGAAGTGGACATATCTCTCTTGGTTCTTAATTCATTGGCATTGGCCTTTTGGCCTTCTGTCTCAATGTATGTATGTATATATGTATGTATACCGCAATGTAGGCCCAAAAGATTAATTCTATTTCTATCTTATGATTATATTATAGATTGTAAGATTGTAGTGGATAGCAAAAAAATATTTTTCAATTGTCTCTCAGAATGCTTGGATCTACAAATGGTGCAAGGGTTCTTTGTAGAACTTTCCCTATATAATATAGCCAGTCATGGGGGGTTGTTTGATGCTAGCATGAGAATCGATGGTTTCCCGCCTTGTTTTCTTGGCAACTAGACTAGCTATCCACTCTTACCTTGGTTGATAATCTGGCACCAAGCTTGAAATTGTATTGTTTTAAAATCCATATACAATCGCAAGATATATTGGGAATGAGGGTTTGTTGAAACTGCATTTGGTATCCTCAAAGAAATTTGGCATGAGTTGTAGGAAAAAACGATATGAGCTCCATGTCATGTTGCTACTGGATTGTCGTCACCACATGTGCTATATTGCAAAATGTGCTCCTAAGCAAGCTAGTAGAGCAAGGCCATCCTAGCCTAAACCTTCACTCCAATCATTATAGCTCAATATCAGATGACAATAAAGGCATCAATAAATGGACAACCAATGTCATCTTGCATCATGCCCGTCAATTGTCGATCATCTTTTATTTGTAGCTATCCCTATTAATTGTTCAATACATGTATGACCAACTGTTAATTGGGGTCCAACCACCAATAAACCAGATAAATATGTACTAACCAAGGCTAACATTTTCACGATTATCCAAGAAGTGATACTTGTGTAACAAGTGGGGATGGGCAAATGTTAAACCTCCCCCTAGGAGATTTTAGGGGGAGGGTCTAGGTTGGGATGGGGGCCAGGGCCTGCAACCTACAACTCCTTGGGAAACCCTTGACATAAATTTCAAATTTTTTTTGAATATTGCCCGCCCCTCTCGACTTCAAAAAAAACTTGCCCTTGCATCTTGAAGGCCACTTGTCCACAAACTTGAAACCCATTATTGAGTGCACCTCCCCTTCAAGGTCCAAAACTCCTATAGATAAATATATATAGATATATATAGATATACATATTCACTTTCACTAAGTAAATAAGCAATCGAGTAAGATTTCATTTTCAAAGGGAATCATCAATAAAGGATGTGAGTAACTTGAAAGTTACGAAAATTAAAAAATCGTCATTAGCATTGAGGTTAGAATATTTTTTATTTAGCCTTTGTCATTTTAAAATTGAACTTAGAAATAATGTGGTAATTATAGCTAATTCAATTTATAATATTTTAATAAATTTTTCTCCTTTTACAAGTATTCATACATCCAAACTAATTGAACCCAATTAAAAGTACTTAAGCGTAATCAAGCACAAGGCCTAAGCCTAATTTGATGCCTAATATGCATCTAGATAAATGTCACAAGTCTGAGAATTATATCAAACCAATCAAACTAAATTAGGGTAATTAATCCTAATGCCTACTAATCAAACCAATAAAGCGTAATTAAGGCATTAAATAACTTAGCTAATTGAATCAAACAGATTTACTTAAATTAATTATGATGTAATTGAGAAACTTGCATTGATGTGCTTAATTGCATTTGTTTAGGTTTCATTACGTTTAATCAGGTTTAATGCGCTTGCTTGCACTAAACTATGCTTAATTAGTTTGAATGAGTATGAATACTTGTAGAATTTAGACCTACAGTTGATTATGCCCAATAACGCTCAAGTACTTTTAATTGAGCTTAATTAGTTTTGATGTATGAATACTTGTGAAAGGAGAAGGCATCAATTAAAGTATTATACAATGAATTAGCTTAAATCACCACATTATTTCAAGTTCAATTTTATAATTGCAAAGGCTAATCACAAACATTATAACCTCAAAGCTAATGACTATTTTTAGTATTCATAACTTCCAAGTTACTTACATGCTTTATTGATGGTTTTCCTTTTGAAAATGAAATCTTAGTCGATTGCTTATTTACTAAGTAAAATTGAACATATATATTGGATTTTGGACCTTGAAAGTGAGCTGCACTCAATATGGATTTTGTGGACAAGTGGGCTTTCAAGAATGCAAAAGCAAGTTTTTTTGAAACTGAGTAGGACAGGCAACATTTTTCGGTCGGACTCAAAAAAAACTTGAATTTTTTTGTCAGGGGACTGCAGGTCACGAGCTCTAGACCTTATTCCAGCCTAGACCCCTCCCCTTAAAAGTTCGTAGGGGAAGGTTCAACATCCACCATGGGAATGCGCCATGAAACTCTTTTTCTATGCGCGGGAGATCCACAAATGAGTTTAATCCCTAGCATTCTATACTTAGTCGGAGCTAACAAGCCCAACTAACACATTTCGAATCCCTTCCTAATCCAACTAAGGCTAGTCCTAACCCAACTAACCACATCAACATGTAACTCTAGTAATAGGTTATGGAAACATAAGATCACTTGCCCAAGCTTATCTTCAAACCTCATTAGAATTGAGATTGGGCCCTCAATAGCCTCCTCCTCCTCAACAAATGGCCATAATATCATGCCATGTAAGACACTATCAAAACTTCATGGGTCCCAAGTTAGGCCCTTGAGCTCTAGACTGATTATGCCAAGTTAGTGTGTACTACTATTTGGAGTTACACAATAATATAAGTATTAAATGAGAATGTAATATTTTACCAAGCAAAGCCATTTATACTCTACAATGTCCAAACAACCTATTGAACTTTCGTTAGTAAACATTAAACTCATGAGTAAGATGTTATTGCATTGCACAACTCCGAATAGTAACACGCACTAATTGGATAATTGGTGTACATTGATTAACCCAATTAGTGAGGGTGGTACTAACTCTCGAAGCACGCACTATTTAGCCAAATGTCAAAGTTATTGAGGGCCAAATTTTTTACTAAGTGACACTAAATTCATGAATACATGCTCATTTACCATAGATTTCAAAAAAAATAGTGTGTGCTTGTGATTAGTTCATGCCACATGCTTGTCAGTGAATAGTGCCAAGTATCGGTACTTTCAATGAATAGAATTTTCAGTTAATAATGTCAGGATGAACGTGCTCCTTAGATCTTTTGGTGGCACTAATTTCATAGCGTAAAGAAATTTAGTATCACCTTCACTAATTTCCCACACTCACTATTAGCCCACCCTCACTAATTGGGATAATCAGTGCAGTGAAAAGTGAAGTGGGGCGTTCTTGACCTTTTCCACCAAGGAAATATTTTAGATCTCAGTAATGAAAAAACCTTCAAACTTTGGTGTAAAGTGCCCCTCATGTTCCCACGATTGTCACCCAATCTAAAGTGTGCCTTAAAGCACCCAAACAAGAGACTCCAATTTACAGGCTGGGGCGAACCAACCCATATATCGGTACCTTACCGGGGAGGGCGAACGGCTGGGGATTCGTGGCACTCACTTAAAATCAACCATCCTACATATCGTGGATGAAGTGGCTCCAATACAAAAAGACCCCCTATGAGGTTGAGGGCCGATTCATTCGAATGTGACATCACTAGACATCCGGTAAGGTACCAATGTATGGATCGGTTCGCCCTAGCCCCAATTTACATCAGTACTGTACTTTAGTACCTAGTAAAGTTGGAAGTGCCACGATCCATAAGACGTTTTTTTTTAACAAAACAACGAAGGACTTGAACATTGAGCAACTCTGTCAATGTGAACACATCGATAGGACGAAGCTAGTTTGCGTGCCTAGAGCGGTGAGCAGTGAGCCTAGAGCGGTGAATGGAGAGCATAGAGCAAAAAAAAGAATAAAGCAATCAAAATTTATTGGGAGTTTACCAAAAATAAAAAAATAAAAAAGTATATTCCCCAAATTTAGTAATTATTTGGACCTATTACCGTTGAATAAGGGTGTTCCTATGACTGTGGGAATGAATTTTTTCATGCACTTTTGACCACTATTACTGTAGGATGGCAGCAAAATGTGAACAAAAATGTATACAACATTGAAATTTTCAATGTCAATGATGATTCAATGAGTAATAAAAAATGCACAACAACAACGTCGTGGTGGCCCTTTTAGTCTCACCACTTTTCCATTCAATCAAAAAAAAGAATTGTACAATGTAACCCTCAGGTTCAATTGCATCTCTAGGTGGCTGGTTGCTTTAGTAGCACCATCTGAATAACACGCTTAATTTCGTTGAAGCTGAAACTAGGAGCGTGCATAAAAACATCTATCTCACTATCCAGTCCACAAACTACGTGAAATATGTAGTACAAATGCTTACAATTTGTCCATTGTCCACGCTTTCCCAATGCTTTGCCCGACATATCTTTGAAGAAGGGGCATGAACAACTGGGAAACTGGCCAATCGTAAGTAAGTATTGCGAAATTTTGAGACCATTCCGGGACTCAAAGGTGATGATGCAACCCAGGGCAAGATTTGGTACCATGGAAACCTTCAAAATCTACCCAATGACAGTAAGAGCAGATGCGCAGGAATTCGCGTGCTTCGTTGAAGGTGCCTTTGGATTCCGCCTGATATTCTTCCCGAATCTGCGCTTTGGAAAGTCGTTAGAGAACTCCGGGGTAGGGTACTCTGACAAGTCCACCAATGACCCCTCTTCTCTGAACAACTTCCTTGGAGAGAGCTCTAGACGTTGTGCCAATCGAAAACCAGCGTTCTCCAAGTCTAGTATCTCCTTCGGTGTGAGATTGGTGCCAATCTTAACAGGCCAAATTTCTGGAACTGCAGGGTTGGAAATCACCCACTTACGACGGGTACCCTTCACGCACCTTTCAATGTCGTCGTTGCAGAAGAAGAACTGCATGCGCTCTTGCTTATTCTTCCTATAGTTGTGCATGATGCCGTTGTAAGTTGGTGCAGCTGTACTCTTTCCATCCTGTACAATTTGTGCCACACATTTCTTCTTGGTGATGGCCTGTTGAGCGAAGCAAGCTTTTGCTGACATCTTTGGAAGTCGCGCAATGTGCCATTCATGCTCAATGCATGTTATTTCTTGTACAACCTTCACATGCTCCACGGCTGGATTTGTGGGAGGTGTCTCTAGTTGAACCGGATTGTCATGCAGGTTTTCAGTTGCTTCTTGTTGTGCGTCACCCTGTGAAGTGAGGTCATGAAATATTGCACCTCCTGCTCGCGTTTGTACTCGGGGGCGAGAAATGCTAATCTTGTCAGGTCTATGAGAGTCGAACTCCGACCCAGGAGGAAGATCTGGTTTGCGCTTAAGGGAGAGAAATACTTCCTCACCTTGAAGATGAGGCTCGCGAGTGCAAAAACCTTCAGCTCCGGGCATGTTTCGGAGCGCTTGATGAAGCGATTTCGGGTTGCCAGAACGTTGGACGGTTCGTTGAGCGACTCGCAACAACAATTCTTCTTTTCCAGATCCAGTACCCGGTCTCTCACCATTCAAATACTGGTAGTAGGCAACCATTTGCATGAAAGCACGTACGTAATCATCGACAGTTGCCACATACAAGTCATTACCTCGTTTGCCGCTCTGTTGAAGCCACTTATTGTGTACAGTCTCCGCTAAATTGCATGAAGGCATTTCAGCAAGCTCAGCCTCGGAAAGAGCCTGTGATGTGAAATGAATGGTAATAGAATTTAGAATGAGGTTACAACTTCACAGGGAAACTGAAAGCAAAAAGGCCCAGAGCAAAGTGCGAACTTACCAAATCCATAAAACCACCCCATTGGCGATAGCGGAAGTGCCAGAAAGCAAGCCATAGGTCAAGACGAACGACCCCTTCATCAGTTGTTGCACCGGAGGAAAGCCACCATGACCTGATAGCAAGGTACCGCTCTTCAGCCTCTTCTAACAACTTGGCATTCTTGTATTGCATGCACAGTTGACGATGTTGTGGTTGCAAATCCGCCCGAATGTCAGCCTTTGTATGTTTCTCCAATGACTGGGTCCAATGGAACAAACAAGTACGTTCTTGGTCCTCCATAGGAATTGAAGCATCACCGCTACCATACACAATACGAATTGCATTCCAATTCGCTTGTGCACTGTCTGCCATGAAGCCCTTGAATTGTACGTTATGAACGTTGTGTCTAGCCACAACAACATTCAAGTTATTCCAAAAGATGATTTGAGCAGCAACATCTTCCGACTGCATATCACACACTGCAATGGTCATTACCCGACAATAGGTAGCATCATAAACATGACAGGCCATGGAAGTCCAGTCCTTCACGCGCTTGACATGGTCGAACATGATCCATGCATTCTGTAAATCTCCACCCGGCTGCATTCTTGTCACGAGATCAACTCCACTTTCTGGCCCGACTTCAGACATCTTGAAAACAAAGACCTTGTCGGACTCGGACCCTTGGCCAGGAAATTTGTTCTCTTGGACAAATGCCCAGTAGCTAGACCCTCTAAGTTTGGTGATGCTGTCCATGACTCCAAAACGTCGTAAGTACCGAAACGTCGTGACTTGATTCCGAATACTCGGGGAAGACATGTGTTTGAACTTATCAAACACTGGTATGAGCTCATCAAGAGTAAGTTCCTCCTGCGTTGATCCATCCGCAAAAAGAAGCAACTCACCAAGGAATTCCTTGCTCGTTTCAAGGACAATGGCAGAATTAGTTGCTGTTGGAGTTTTCTCTACTTGTTCACCAATTAGGCTCTTTATTTTCTCAGCAACATCCCTGTATTCGCCAATTTTCACAGGATGACAATGGGTTCCAAGGTGCACACATGCACGAGTCATATTTCCATGGCCAAGAACATAATAAATCTTAGCCAAACACACATCCAAACATGAAAGAGAAACCTTGCAGATTTTACACACGACAGTTGAGCCCTTTGGAGGGTTAGATCCGATTCCAAAGGTGGACAAGGAGATTCCATCCCATTCGGTTTCGTTAGCTTGGGAGGACCGATGCACACGAGATAAATAATCACAAGTTGTGTTGGTGCATTGCAAATAACCCAAGCACGAAGACATTCTAAATGTTAAACCCATGTCATTCTTGATATTGGAGGTGATGGTGCGAGTCCAAGCATGGTCATCATGGCGTTTGTCCATACCATGAAGGAGCTTTGCTTGTGACTGTGATGCATACTTCCCTAGGGGGGATAACTCAAACATCACGTTACCATCAAATCTAGGGGGAAGGAATTCCACTCTCTCAGTTTTTATTTTGGTAAAGTCTACCTTAGACAAAATAGACTTCGATCTTTTCCTTGCAGCCAATTGTTTGAGACAATCAACAACGCTCACATAGTCATGAATCCGTGGCGGAATCGGAGGCCTAGAAGTACTTGGACGACTGCCTTGCGATGAATTTGTGCCATGCGATGCGTGACATATTACAGTAGGATTGGGGATTAGAATATTGGAAGACGGCAATGTAGTGGGGAGTTCATCTTCAGAATCATCACTCAAAAGATGGACGGTACGCTCGCAAGGCTCAATCTTAACCTTTTGGAGCATAGGTGTTTGTAGGGTGCATGTAGATGACACCTTAGGGGTGAGGATCTCAGTGGATGCACCTTGAAGAGGATCTTTCAACCCATACACTCGGTACGTCCCTGACTTCAGAATCCAACACTGACCTTGATCAGTCATAGAGGACTCTTGACCTATAGTATAAAGAAGTTCTCCTGAATTAACATCAAATATATCCTCATCAATATGTATAGATCCTTCTAGGAATTGAAAACGAAGATGCAAACGAAGAGCACTGACTGTGCATTTTCCATCAGCTCCCACTTGAAAAGAAATAGGAACTCCTTGTCCATCAACACGAATTAGCACCATAGGAGGATTTAGAGAATCATCCATTGCAATGGAGAAAGGGAGGACATGGACAATATGGAAGTTGTGAGTAACCTTTAAGTCGAAGAGTTCTGCAGGTATCTTTTGATGGAAGCGGTTATGCAAACATTACTCCATGAAAACATTAAAAAACAAGAATAAACAAAGAGGGTGATACAAAGGCGCTCAAATCAGAAAAAAAACGCCGAGAGTCATATATCGACAAAAATGATATATTGTAGAGAAGTTGTGGGCGCGTATCAGATAAGTGGGATGCTTATAGCTCGTTAAGTCTAATAATAACATTAAAAATGTGAAATAGAAAAATACATGATTGAAAAAATGAACATAAATTGCATATGAATAAGATTGTTATAGTGATTGTAGGAAAAATGACGTTGGAGGGAAATGAACGTTGGAGGGAAAAAAACGTTGGAGAAAAATGACGTTAGAGAAAAATGACGTTGGAGGGAAATGAACGTTGGAGAAAAATGACGTTGGAGGGAAATGAACGTTGGGGGAAAAAAAACAATTGAATGAAGAAAATTATTAAAAAATAAAAACATCTAGAAAAAAAAATGGGTATATCACATTCAACGGATACAAGATAATAGAATATATAGACTATAGTACAGTAATGGAAATTTTAAAAAAGAATAACAAAATAAAAAATATGTAAAATAAGATTGTACAAAAAATGACAAAACATATATAGAGAGAAGGAGATAATGGAGACGGTGCAATGACAGAAGTAGCAGATAAGTAGTGTGTGAGTGATTGTATCTCCCAGATGTATGAAAAGACGGACATACATGATACACCGATTAGGACTTCGAGAAGAAAAAAAAAAAAAAAAGATGTTTGTATTTTAGTAGTAAAAGAGAATTAGAAAGATCGAGAATGACAAAGAAAACACAAGCTTTGTCAAGAGTTAAAGATGCAACATTGCTTGAAATTGCAAAGACACTTGATTTCGGAGATGTGAGTAGTGAAGATAGACAGTTGGCTATGGATGCAAGTATGTGCAAAAACTTGAACGTGGTGAATGAAGGAGAAGAAGAAGAAAAAGTCGTAGAAGATTTTGAAGTGGTAATATATACTTGTATGCATGAACATTGTGTTCACATTGGCAATTATGTGTAAGTTATGTTGTAAAAAAGACTACGATTGTGTTTACATTGGCAACTACACAAAGTGGTTAGGGTTAGAAGAGGTTTGAAAAAGACACTATATAAGGGTTTTAGGGTTTGGAGAAGCTTATTTGGCTAAGTCCGTGGAGAGGTAGGGGAGGAGCCGGCATGAAACTTTTGGTGAGGTATGAGGTGTAAAAAGATGGTGATAGACTTAGAAGATAAGAATATGGAGTGAAATCGTATAGTGGGTTGTGTATGAACAGATTGTTGGCAAAACAATGGCAGCAGAAACATCCGAAAACAAATCTTGTTCGGAAGGAGGGAGAGATGGTGGCAGCAAAGACGGAGATGAAGAAGCAGCAATGATGTTCAAAAAAGCTGAAGGAAACGAAGTGCACAATGAGAATCATGTTTGCATAAACCAAATGTATTTGATATTTGTACATTTGTTACCTAAATAGAAGAGGATAAGTGCAACGTTTTTCTTTTGGTACATCTCAAAAACAACATCAACGGTGGTCACAACAACATCCTTTGTTTGTGATTCCAAAGGGTTTTTTTCACTTCCTTTGAGGTACTGGAAAGGAGGTGGAAAAAACATGTACGGTACCGCACAAGTTTTTTAAACCTCCTTTGCGGTACTAGTAAGGAGGTGGAAAAAACTTGTGCGGCACCACACAGGTTTTTCAAACCTCCTTACCAGTACCGCTAAGGAGATTTGAAAAACATGTGCGGTGCCGCACAGGTTTTTCAAGGCTGTTTTGAGGTAGTTGGTGATAGCTCAAAGGAGCCTCTGAAAACCTGTGCGGCGCCGCACAGGTTTTCAGAGGCTCCTTTGAGCTAGTTGGTGATAGCTCCAAAGGAGCCTCTGAAAACCCGTGCGGTGCCGCACAGGTTTTCGGAGGGTCCTTTGGGATCCAGGTGGGGGGGTTAAGGAGGTGTGCGGCACCGCACACCCCCCTGGTGCCGCACACCCCCCCCCTTGTGCCGCACACCCCCCTCACCAACAGTCCAAAGGCGCCTCTGAAAACCTGTGCGGCACCGCACGGGTTTTCGGAGGCTCCTTTTTGGTATCAGACATGAGGGATTGGCAGTGTCTGTATGAGAGATTTGAGCAGCAAGGTGGTGTCGAATACACGTCGAGAGAGTTGTTAGGAGTGTTGTGTGAAGGGGGAAGGAGAGCTATAAATTTTATTTTATTTTTTTTTTAAAAAAGGTCCGAAACTCATAGATTTGGCTAAACTTCAGAACGCTATAACTTCTTGTCATTTAATTTTTTTGACTTCAAATATTTTCTGTGGGTTGAAAACCTTTGTGTTATAGTGGAAATTTTTTCGGATTTTTCAGATTTTTTTTGTTTTTTCTGCAAGCCCCCAAAGTCGCAGAAATCGGCGATGGGAAGATTTCCCAAAAAATCTTCCTTTTACGTAGATTTCAGCACCGCTGTCACAGCATTCCAGGCTGCAGTTTCTTGCATTGATCTTTGTAATTAGTCCTCAATTCTATTTGTTTTGTATTTTATTTTGGGGCTTTGAATGTAAACATTTGGGTTGTGTTTCATTTTCGGGTCATGATTTTTATGACCACCTTTCATTTTTCTCTTTTGCACTATCCTTACATTTGTTATTTGGTTTCCCTAGATGGCGGATTCAAACCTCAATTCGTTATCACCTTCGGCGGCTTCCCTCCTGCCATCTCCGGATATTCACCCTCATTATGAGAATGCAGTTAGGGATGTTTTGATTGCTGAAAATATAAATACTGTGGACATTTTAGAATCTTTGAAGATCCTGCCAAAAGAGAAATCTAGACTCAACATCCCGCTTTGTCGTATGATTTCTAGGCCTATTGTACGTCCTGCCCTGCAAACAGATGTGAACAAACTTAAGGCAGATTTTGTGCACGGCTATCGTGATTGGGAGAAAGTCTTTCACGTTTCACTTACTGATGAAGATGGAAATTTTGCCTTTCTTACTCCCGAGATTTCTCAATCTTGGAGTGAGAATTGGAAGTCTGTTAATGAGCAATTCGAGTTTTTTCTCCAAGCTGACGTTGACCTTGTCAAGCTCAGTGGAAAAATGTTTTTTGTCTTCGATGGAAATCACAGGCTTCAAGCATGGAAACCGTACATCGACAGACTCCATTCTAACGACCTCAAATGGCATTATTCTGTGGATTCCATCGTTCTTGATATTTCTTCCAATGTGCCACAAGTCTTGATTGCTATGAATGATATAAACAAGTAAGTTTTCTTCCATTTCATTCATTCTTTTTTTATTCATTTTCATCTTTTATATTTCATACTTATTTCATATGCAATTTGTTGTAGGTCAACAGAGAATTCTCACGTAAAGACAAATCTTGTGCACATTCTTTATCGTTTGCAATCTCAAGGACAAAAGAAAATTGAGTTCTTCCAAAATTGTTTGAGTCAAGATGATCTCAAAAAAATTGCGGCCAAACCGCCAAATTCTTGGTATACCTTGACAAGAGAGCGATTTTGCAAATACATTTACTCTGTAAGTATTTCATTTCAACATTTTTTGTATTTTTCCAAAATATTTTGTATCTAAAAGTTTATGTTTTCCTGAATTCTGTGATATCTAATGTTTCATTTTTGATCAATTTCTTTATATTTTCAGCAAGAAATTGCTGAAGCAGGTGAGGAAGCCGTTCAAAAATATTATGAATTTGTGCCTGATCTTGCCAAAAGACGTAGTGACCATGCTATACAAGCCCTTCATGATGGAATGCAAGCCAAATTGGTGTCCTATCTCAATCAATTCCATAAGCAATTGGCATTGGCTGATCCGGCTTTGACAGACAATTTTTTGCTTGAGGTATTTATTTTCCCTTGCATTTCATTTCTTTTCATTTCTTGCTCTTCTTCTTTGCTTCTATTTGTTTCTTATTTCTGCATCCTCGCGCAGGTCACCAAACACTACAACAATGTCCTTAAACCTGAAATGACGCAAGAAAGACTCCATGTGCTTTCTACAGCTGCTGTAGATGCAGAGACTAAAGTTTCTTGGTTGAAATTGTGGAACACAAGCAAAATCAATAAGGAATCTTCTAAATTTCCTACGGGCAAGACTCTTTCTGATCGAAATTTCTTGCTTTGGCTTCATAAGGTGACATTTTGGGCTCAGGTACTTCTATCCCATATGAATTGATTTTTTGGTTTTCAAGGCATTTGCTTCTCGCTCATTTCTTCAACTAAATCTTTATTTTTTTTTTGTAGCTTCAAAAAGAGGCAATTACGTATTTTGAATCATGTCTGATTGACAATGATATCTCCATCAATATGGATGTTCCGAGCAAACCAATGGGATTGAAAAAATATATGGATCAATGGCGCATTATGTTATGGGATTCTGCATTTCATACGTCTCTCAAGACAAAAGATGCAATTTCTAAGTCCAAATTGTGGAAGGATCAAGAAGGTGGTGAATCCGCCTTGAAACGTTTTATTCTCAGGTGTGCATTCTTATTTTGTTTTTTTAATAAAAATAAGTTGTGTATATTTTTTTCCATATGTATATCTATATCCTCACATTCATTTTTTGTGTTCTTAGGTACTGGAAACATGTGCTGGTGTCTGCTGGTGCTGTCCAAGACGATCTCCCTTTCTTTAATATTTAGACAGACGTTGCCACCCCTTCTCATATATTTACTACGCATCAATTGCAACTTTGGAGTTTGCTCCATCTTCAATCATGTGCATGGTATATTGAATGTCCTATAGACAAAACCCCTTCTTCGGAGCAAAACTTACGATTGAGCTTGGAGAGAGCTACTCCTATCCCTTCTCGCATTCTAACGAATCAATCTACGGATGATGATGTCGTTGTTCTAGGTGATACCCTTGATGCATTTGGCATTCAAGATGTCTCTATACAATCTAGCCAACGAGTATCTCAAGATGATATTCATGTTAGGCCAACTCAACCTACAAGAAAACATGCTAGAGATGTCCCTATACATGATTCTATTCCACGGGGGGTTCACTCCATGTAAAGTTGAACACCACGTGCGGCCAAAGTTTGCTACCCCTATATTACATGGAATAGATAAATTTAAAAATTATGATATTTTTTCTACATATACATAATCATTGATAGTATCTTTTGTATAGTTTTCTGAAATTTTTAGTCATCTTCGTTTTTTGTAGCAATTATTTTAGTTCAATTCTGCGTCATTCTAGTTAGAAACGGTATGTTTTATTAAAAAAACATATCATCAAATTTGGTTACCATTTTTTACTATGTAATAGATACCGTGTATATCTACCCATGAAAAAAAATTGATAAAATTTTGACCCATTTTGGTGATGCAACTTACCAAAAGTAGATTTTTTTTGGCCGCACGTGGTGTTCAACTTGACAATGGAGTGACCTCCCCGTGTTCTATTCCCATTGATCCTCCACCCAAATCACGAAGATTCCTAGCTCCTACAAGACATTCTCCTTCTAGTTCCAGCATTATCCATCGTGATGCTCAAACTCTCCGTCCTCATCTCATATCAAGGGATCATAATTTTCATGTTTTTGAGCTTCTCCTCAATGATACAGTGGCCAATATGCAGAAGACTTTCAAAGCCACCCACCAATGGCCTTCCACATATCATGAAATGTCTTCATTTCTTGATAAGGTAATTTTTATATTTTCATGAATATCATATTCATCATCTCAAGTCTTCTTTGTATTCAATTTTTATAACCATCTTTTGATCAATGATTTGTCCTTGTGCAGATTAGTCGTGGCCGTAAGGTATACTTTCATGGAAATCAAGTGGCTCAACCTTCAGTCGATCTTGTTATTGCGGACATACCCCAGGGTCTGCCAGTTCCTGGACTGTGTGATTCTGATCACGTGATTCCTCCTTGGAATGCCAAAAATGTTGATTCCATTCAATCCATTTTTTCCTTTTGCAAAAAATATTTGCACGATGATGGAGCCCTTTTGGTTTTTTAACCCCTTGAATCCAGGAAGCTCTTGATGCCATATCTCAAATCGGCTTGTCTCGAAATTTCTTTGTTTTGGACATGCTACAATGGAATGATGCTCACTCATCCAATTCTTCCCAATCAAAAGGTAATATATTCACTATTACATCTTACTCATTTTCCCCCCATTATTTCTATTTCATATCATACATAAATAATTCAATGTATTTTTTTTTCAGACTCGATATTTTGCTGCCGTTCTGCTCATCCGTGCCACCTCTGAAACGATGAAACGAAAGCCTTCTTTTCAGCTTCATTCTGACAAAGACTTGGTTAACACTGATTTTGATCCTATTTCCGGTCTATCCATTCCAAATTTCATTGATAAAAGTAATCTAACTATGCATTCTGATGGTGTTACTCCATGGAGAGGTGCTCGGGAGAAAACCTCCATATTTATGCAAATGCTTATTGAAGCATGTTCTGCTCCTGGTAGTACGATAGTTGATTTGACTGTTGGAACAGGTATCCATTTCTACAACCTGGTTTTTCCATTTTTATTTCCTCCTCACATTTCTTCGCAATTTTTTTCTCAAACATACATCATATATTATACATCATTTTTCTTCAATCATTTTCTAAAGTTTCTTTCTCACAGGTGCTACACTTCATGCGTGTCAAGCATCAGGTCGGCATTTCTTGGGATTTGAGGAGGACATCACTTTATTCAATGATGTTCTTAAACCCTTGTTGGCAGGCCCATCTACACTTGATGCAGACGTGGAAAACCTTGAGGATGACGATGACGATTATGAGGATATTGAGCTCGATGAATTTTGTACGTAAGTTAGTCAATAGTTTTATTTTTATTGTTTATTTCAAATTTTTCTTCTTAATCATAATCTTTCATCAAATACTGATTATGATTTTTTTTCCCCAGGACTCCTCGTTATGCAACTTCTTCCGTTCACTCGGATTTGTGGACGAGTCCCTCTCAATCTTTTACACTCCCCCCTTGGCAAGAAAATATGGCAAGAGCTTTAGCATCTATGCCTGATAAAGTTTACTACAATCGGATTAAATATGATGTTCGAGTTAAACAATATCTTGATTTGTCCGCCGATGAATGTTCAGAATCAAGTACTTCTTCTTCCAACACTAGTAATCATCAATAAATGATTGATATTTATTCATCTAATATATTTAAACTTTGTTTGTTAACGTGGAACTATATGCATTATACTTAACTTCATTTTGGTTTATGTACCTTTGGTTGTGTTTCGAAACACAACCTTATTTAAATAAAGATTACAATAGATATGATTTTCTTGTTTTTTTATGATCCTCTTAGTGCTCAATGATTCATGTTCTTAAACTTTGCACATTCTTGAATTTAATTGATAATGTATATTAATTCTCTTACTTCCTCTTTGGAATTCTATATGTGTGATTATCTTAATTTTATTGAATCTTCCTTGTTGTTGTTGCATCAACATCGTTATTGAATATGGATTTCCAACATGCATAGTTTGCGCATCATTCATATTGAATGTGGTTTGCATATCCTCGGCCAACGAAGGTAGTTCTGAAGACGAAGACAACACTTATAACTAGTTTTATGACTTGCATTTGTTTTTATTTGGATTTGATTTGGATTAGAGTTGGTCAAACTTGGATGTGATTTGGCTTTGATTTGATTTTCATATACATACACTATATGTGTTCTACATATTTTTCCTATTCAATTGTATCACCTAATATATGTTTATTATTTCTCTAAATGTTTTGAGTATCCAAACTATCTAACATTTCAAGATCCGTATATTTTGTAACATCTCTAACAAGGGATCAACATAGTCCAATGGTTGAGATGGATAAGAATGATCTACAAATGCCCTGAGGGTCATCCCACGGTTATAGGTTTCATCTTAAAGAATGTGTCAAAATTCACGGCCATAGGCCATGGTATATTCATTTTTCACGGAAAAATATTTCAAAATTGCTCATTTATTTGTGCTCACTGCTCTCCGCTCACCGCTCTAGGCTCACATAATAGCAATCCCCCACATCGATAGAGGGTGAGCGTCCCAAACATGCTACTCATGCCCCCGATCACACCAAACTTTCCGTCCGGTGAAATCGCTGGGGATTACGTTGAGAAATAGATGTGGGCCCACCACTTTTCACACTATTACAGCCGGAGATGCTAACGGATGGTGCCAGAAGTGGCCGGTGTGATCAGCCCCTCAGAGGATACTTGTACGCAGTTGTACTAGAGTTGACCCAGTTGACTTTACATAAACTCGCACCACTGAACTACACACATGTTTAATTTGGGCCCGCACCTATGAAACTTGCGGGTCGAACTTTATCCGATTTGAGACCGCATCCAAGCTTCAATTTTTGAAAGACAAATTCGAGGCCGGTGCTGGCAACAAAGTCATTTGCATCATCAAACAACAAACTCCGTGGCGTTCAAGGCAGTCGGGTAGCTCTCCATTCATATTCCAAGTGTAGCATTCATCCAAGTATAACACCGATCACGTAATTAAATATACTACACTCATACAGCAAGAGAGAGCTTGGTTTTTTCCCTTTTGATACGAAAGATAAGGGCCACACTGAACCTATGTCCGGGGAGAACCGGCGGTTAGTTACAGATGAACCGGTTGAGTTTGAGAAACAACCGGTTGAAGTTCGAGACTTCAGGAGAATTACCGATCATTTCAGAGGAATCTATAGAAGAATATACCTCAAATGAATAAAGCAAAACCAGAAGATGTCAACATGTAACCAGTTGGATTTAGAATCACTAGGATCTTGACCGACTATATATGCCCAAAAACTTCCCGGCCATTGCACTGAACAACAGATCCTCCACGCCCAAGAGCTGAAACTTTAGTGACATCTGAAACTTATTAATTTTAAGAAAGCGGAAACCCCCCACCCACCTCCAACGGTCCGGATCCCACCTAAGTGTGGTGATATTGCCATCAAAGAAGGTGATTTCTTCTTTCGTTTGGCCTTCTAGTGGTGTGAATGATTTTAACATGATGAAAAAAACCAATCATCTTGTCCGTAGGTTTCTCCTATTCACTGAGGCACTTGGAGTACATGTCCATCATATAACACTTATCCAGAAGAGGCAAAGAGAGGTGATGTTGGTGTTCACATGAGGGGGTCAATTTGGTCGAGCACTGAAGAACAAAGACCGGGTCATATGTGCCCTTAGTGTAAGGTATTGAGGCCTTGAAGCAACACTTTAAAAAAAAGAAAAATCTATTTCAGGAAGGTTAAGTAGCTTGGAATTTTTTGATATTCTATAGATTAGAAAATCTAAACAAAGTCTACAAAAACGATTTCAATAATAATAAGTTCATATGCAACCTACAAAAATTCTCAAAGTCGTCTTAAGGAAAGAGCCTTTCACTCTCAACTTGAGGGGTCTATTGATGATGGATTGCTAAGTGAATATCACCACAAAATCAGGCTTATTGCAAGTGAGAATCTTCTATTAAATGAAGGTGTTGCCCCTTATTTGTGGATCGCTTCTTGCACCACCACATTGAGTGGATAAAGTCCCAATTAGCCATTGTGACTAGCCAAAGTTGGTGCTCTTCTAAAAGCGTTCTTGTATCCTACTTACACCACTATTATAAATGGCCGAAGTGGTGCTCCTTTATACTTAATGCCACATATGATTAATCAATTTTAACAATGACTTACTTGATGGTAGTGTTGCACTCACTTGTTGAGGACTTAAGGATTTAAAATAGGTGTCACCAAAGGGAAGGTGTTACTTTAAGGCCTTAGTACCTTAGAGCATCCCAAGTCTCCACCAGACACGGATCCCAGGTTTCAACATTATCCCGAGTATTTAGGTACATGTGTTGTCAAAAAGTAAGAGCCACCAATGGCCATCCCATCGTACCATTGCATGTACAATAGGAGCAAACCCCCACCACGAATGACCTATATGACGTGCCTCCCCCGGCCCTCCAAAGAACTTAATTAATAGTAGATACCATTGCCTAGGAAGTTTTTGGGCATAGTCGGTCAAGATCCTAGTGATTCTAAATCCAACCGGTTACATGTTGACATCTTCCGGTTTTGCTTTATTCATTTGAGGTATATTCTATAGATTCCTCTAAAACGATCGGTAATTCTCCTGAAGTCTCGAACTTCAACTGGTTATTTCTCAAACTCAACCGGTTCATTTGTAACTAGCCACCGGTTCTCTCCGGACAATGGTAGATATTATTTTGCACTACTTTATCCTATGTCAAAAATTAGGTGGCTACATATTATTGGTTAAGGCTCTTCTTATGCCAGGACATGCCTAGCTATTGGTGGACATTGACTCATGATGAGTGGTCCCGCCCAAGTTGGCAGCCTCCCCAAACACATATAATATTATAACCATGTTTAGTGTTTGTGTATTTTGGTGGGGATGCTCTTAGAAACCAACCCATTGTGTGGGGTGTGTAACAAAAGGTTCATCCTCTACTTTAAGTTACATATTTTCATGAATACATAGGCAAGAAGGTGGAAACTTGAGTTAATGGACAACCTAGAGTCTAGAGCCTAAATGAAAGGAAAGCAACAACCCTTTGTTTCTGGCTCCTAGTAGTCATTTTGCTACAGTGAAGTGAATCGATTTACACACACATGTTAAAAAAATAGATTTTTGCCTTGTCAGGTGCCACCTCCACTCTTTGTGGGTAAGAGGTGGCACCAACTAGCTTCACATGGGTGGAGTGGAGTTGCCTAAAAGTCGAGACCCACCTCTAAGCTTCATTCTTAAGAGTAGCCAATGAGCTCCATTGTGAGCCATGGATGGAGCCCATCCTCCCATCCAAGGGCTCATGTCACCTAGGGTTTAGTCGGGTGGGGTGAGTGGAGTCGCCACTTTCTCCTCCATTCTCCATCCCTATGGTCGCCACCCTTTTGCTCTCTCAACCTATAGATTGCAGCCTCTTTATTCATGTAGTGGCGATATAGTGATGCCACCGTTTGATTTTAGTGGAGTCTAGAATTTTGGGTACCAAATTTCAAGTTTCGGAGTGGAATGTAATAGTGGTGCTTGAAGGCGCCAACCTCCCTGCCTACCTATTTGTACTTGTATGTGTGATTGTATGAGTGGTCCTTTTTAAGCAATGATGTTCAGTTTGGGTGTATTTTCTTGTTTAAGTGGGTTGGTCCAATCTTTTTGGGTGTAGAAATGCATTAGGTAATTCAAGTCTAGGATGTTTATTGATCATTGTATATGTGTGCAAACTAATGCAATTTGGGTGCACATTGATAGTCAAGAGGGTCGGTGCAACACTTGTTGGCCTAAAAGGTTGCTAAGTGCTTGAAACATGTGATATGTACATGTTGATCATGTCATACATTTGCAAACTACTTGAACTTGGAAGCCTTTGGAGGTTTAAGGGGCTAATGCAATTTGTTTTTGTGTAGCCAATTTCAATATGTAGCCAACTTCCCCATTAGTTTGTGGTGTGTGTGGCCACTTGTAGACTGTGAATATAAATTTGGGGCTATTATTTTGTAACGGGGCCATTGCTCACCATATCAAAGCACACATGTAGCCTTGGATTTCTTCCATGTACAATTAGAAGTCGCCACCCAAGTTGACAAATAAGTTATGTGCATTTGCCAAATGCTCCCTTTGATTCATCTAAATGTAGCCACCTTAAACTCCACACAAAATCTTAAGGTCGCCACCTGGACTGCTTTTGAACTCAACATGTAGCCAAACCTACTACTTTTTTTAAACTAATAATAAGGGCTAGAAAGCAGTGTAGACAAGCTGTAAGAGCATCCCCACCACACCGGGCATACGCCAAATAGATTATATCATATTTTATGCCTTTGGCGAGCCCTCCATTTTTGGCGGGGCAACTCATCTTGAGTCAAGCCCACCAAAGCCTAGGCATATCTCCCCATAATTAGGAAGCAATCAATAAGACAACGACACCTATTATCTGACACGGGATAAAGTAGGATATTGGAGTATCAATTATTTAAATAATCTCTTGGCGGACCGGAGGAGGTCCAGCATATGACCCATTTATGGCGGGGGAAGCTCTTTACTATACCCGGGCCAGTTCTAAATTATGGGGTGCCGGCCATTGGTGGGACTTACTTTATGCCGGTACCGCCACCTAAGAACCCGGGATGCCCCATTTATGGCGTTGGCATGTCCCATGCCCGGGCTGGTGGGGACGCTCTAAGGAATTTGCAATGTTCATGTGGAGGAGGTGGTTATGGACAGATCCCAGGCAAGTTGACTTCGTTCTACTTAACTAAGTAATTTATATCAAATTGTTGCTTAGTCGTCAATGTTCATCTGGCAACTGAAAGCTTCTTCAAAGCTGTTTTTGGTAAGTTGTAAGACCTTCATGCTTGGCCAGTGCTGAGTGAACAAAAGAAATTTAGTCAACACTGCCCCTACGGACCTTATTTCTTTTAATAATGAAATATTCCAATTATTCCTTGGTACTATTTTTTCAATATGGATTTCTATGAAAAATGTTCAATATATTAGCTCAATTCTTCATTCTAAATTGGTAATTAAGAAAAATGAGTTGGCCCATCTGTAATTGCGTGAAACATCTGATTGATTTAGTGTGATTCACGTTATTCATCATCAACCCACACAAATTGTTTGGCAATCATAGAGTGTGTCATGCATATGAGCACCACTTTCGAGAACATGGCACACCAATTTCAATGCAACACTAAATTGTATTTCAAGTGGACATCCACATGAAGACTTAAAGATAGGACTCAGTGAAGTTTCACCATTTCACAAGCATTTTCGAAATTGGGACCTCGTGGCACCAAACCTCAGGACATGGACCATCACCCTTGGAGTCATTGTTGGACAAATTTCACTTGAATTTACAGTTGTAGGTTTCATATTGTGGAGGCTACTGTCGGGTACCTCTCCATGAGGAGTGCCCGAAACACCATGGGCATAAGGGGGACCCCGGAGTGACACCCGGGACTTGTGGCGCCGTTGGTGAGTGGGCCCAAGTGATCCTAGTGTGGGCGAGGGCCCCGGCCGTTGGGAACGCCTCCCACCCACGGAGACTAAGAGGCATGAGGGTGAGGCCATAAGCTATGCGTAGCTTATGGAGTGCCAATTCTAGAATGCTCAAGAACACCTCAATTGGAGGTGTGAGCTAGAAGATATGGCAATTTGAGTGGGGCGCTGTCTCGGGACAGTGCCTTGGTACACCAATGGCATGGGAATGGCTCCCGAGACTACGAAGGTTTGAATAGGCATAACTTCCTCAATACTTGCCCACATGAGGCAAGTAAGTAGTCCATCGGCATCTACGTGAAGCGTAGATGACGATGGAATGGTCAATTGTTAGAATCAAAGACAATATGAAGGAGTTATGATGTTCTAAAGCTGCTGGGGGCTTCCAGCCCCAGCAGCTAAGGGAAAATATCTACTTGGCCCCAAGTGTTGGGAGAGAGACAAAAGGTTACTTGACGGTGGGGTAGGGGCCCTGCCTAGATTCCTAGAGGCTTATATGGGTGAGGTGGTGTGGCCGAGCCCACCCGAGGCCGAACGGCACGGCCTCCATGGGCATTGGCCCAATGTGACGGTATAGTTGTCTAGTATGGCTCGGGTTGTTGTAATGTTGCTCCGGCAACCCTATGATCAACATAAGATTAGACTTCCATGAGTGGAAGTCCACATCTTAGCAATGGTTACCGATTAAGGGGTGAGTCCCGAATGAAAGAGTAGGAGGGTTGGTCCTCCTCCTATGGACTAAGAAGGTCCGCGGTATGGGGAGCTAACCATTCGCATGGCGGAATGTGAAGGGTTAGCATTCGTGATCCTTCCTAAAATGAAAAATAACCAAGATGGTTAAGGGGAGCTAGCAAGGGTTGCGACAGCTACAAACCGTCATCAGCAACAAGGTCGAGCTGGTTATACCTACGACAGGTGAAAGAGGTGTGCAATCATTGCAATTACACCCTTTCAAAGTAACCTATTAACCAATGAACAAGGAGTGTCGGCAGTTAGTTACAAGCTAGCCGGTTGATTTTGAGAATTTGCGAATGAAATAGAAATGTTTAGGAAGGGGTTCCGGAAGAAAAATCAAGGTTTTCAGAAATGACCCGATTAGAAGAAGAAAAATACCGGCATTTAGGCAAGTTGTCCTAGGAGTATCCATGGCAAATTACCGATTGAAAGACATTTTTCACGGCAGGCAACCGACCAAACATATACTTTTTAGGAATTTTTTTTAATACTATGCATAGTTGGAGTTACCGTTGCCTTGCTGGCTTGTGGTTTAGGGCGGAGCAAATCGGCAGATTCGCGCAGCGGCTGAACTGTCGTAGCTTGCATTCCGAGTTTACGAGTTTGCATTATGAGTTTCCGAGTTTCTAAGTTTACGAGTGCTTGAAATCTTGAATACCTGAATCGTTGAGTCTGTGTGAGTGCTGAAGTTGGACTGCCGGATTGGTAGACTCTTGATCGGAGTAGTTGCCAATCTTTTACTCCTTGCTCTGCTTCGAGCTGATCACCTCATCGCGGTGTTGGCCTAAACCCTACATTTCAATTGCTTGTATTTCATTATTGTTTTTTTGCTTGCCATTTCTGTCACTGTCGTTTTCTAATGCCCAAGGTGTTTTCTCGCCCATTGTCTCGATTGTCCACATTTTGAAATCGAACTCTTAATCTAACTTAGTAGCAGTGCATGGTTCCAACAGATCAACTACGGAGTCTCTTGTGTAGACTCCCGGTCGCTGTAGCACTGTATCCGTGCGATAGCATTCATTTCAAAATTTTAGTTGTCCTCAAAAGTAATTAACTCTTCCCTACTTCCTCTCCTCACATCCACGAACTTCAATTCAAGCAGCTACAACTTCACGTACTTGTCGTTAGATGAGCTTACTTGGTTCTTGTCCACACTCTAGGTTATCAATATAAACTCTCTCTAGGTTATCAATATAAGCATGTAAGTGTAAAAATGGGGAGGGAATAAACATCCACCACCAAAATACAAAACCGGCCCCATTTTAGACATTTAAGAAACTGGATAAATGGAAAAAGAAATGTCGCCTAATTGCCTAAATACATTAGGAATTGGGGGATATCAACCGATAAAATTTGCACTATGTAGGCCCACTTCTAGGTAAAAAATTGAAAAATCCGAGCCACCTCCTAGAAGCTAGGAAATTCTCCATTTTCTCTACAGAACTCCCCGGACTCTGCTATGGATATTGATAATTGGGATACTGAGAATCTTCATAATTATGAATCTTTATCAAGTTTACCACTATATTCATAAACTCATTTTATTAGTTGCTTTTAATGTTTCTCGGTACTTATTCAAGGAAAGCACTCACTTCCTACAACACTAATTAAACTCCAGAAACCTCCCACTCTACAAGGAAGGCACTTCGCTGCAAGGCCATGACTCCATGTTTTGTCCACTTTGCCAAATCCAATTTCCTTGCGTGGTAAATTGCTTAAACTTCCTGCTACTTGTCATTTTCACCCATGGATATTATAGGATGGAACAATATGTTGAATTTGTGACTCGGGGGGGGGGGGGCATTGGCTAAAATTATAGAAACAACATGCGATAAAAAAATAAGGTCTAATATATTCATTGTAGATAAATTTTGCAAAAAACATACATATAATATAGGGGGTTTTAAAATAGTGAAACATGTTTACATGTAAAATACCATTACATATAATGGCCTGGGGATTCGTGGCACTCACTAAGGAACATCCATCCAAGATATCGTGGATGAAGTGGCTCCAATAAAAAAAAGCCCCCCTATGGGATTGAGGGCCGATTCATTCGAATGTGACATCACTAGACTAATTCGGGGCCTTTGACTCTATTTCCGGAATCAAATTGCCTAAAAATAGTCATTTAGATGATTCCTGCGTTTTTTCATCCGCATGGATGATTTTACTTGAGTGCCACGAATCCCCGGCCCCCTTTTATCTAGTCAGTACATGTAAAATAGCGTGGAAACAATTACTAGGGGTAGCGGGTGTAGGATAGGGTATGTGCTAACGGATGAAAAGAGGTAATTTTTTGTTGAAAAAGCTTGGATGGATGACTTTGCAAGCTGGCTGGCTAGCTTGAACGTTGCTTCAGTTACAATCCTTTGCCTTAGGTTTATTGTGAGTTTAGCATCACGGCTGAACTTCACAATTCATGGTTGTAAGAAGAGAAATGTCCTTCACAAAAAAAAATGTCGCCTACGGAACCAAAAAAAAATGGGGTGTAAGAAACAAAATGCTGTGTAAGAAAAAATGGACAACAGTTAGGCTTCGAGAAAAAAAAAGGGGGGATATAGTCAGAAAAATGGTTACTTGGGATATAAGGAAACCAATGCAGTATAAGTAAAATAGGGTATTTTTAAATGATTCCCCCAAAAAATTATAATTACTGATAGGGTGCATTAAAATACAAGCATTCACGTTCATTTTGAAAAATACCATACCTTATAATCTTTTCTGCAAGGTAAATAGCCCCCTGAGCACACGTATATGCAAAATATAAGAGGGAGCGCAACCCCCGAGATTTGTGATGAACAATATATTGAATTTCACCAAGTCAATTGTGATGAATTTGTTTATGAGACCGGGCTGTTGCATATTACACATCCCTCTGAAAACAAACTGCGAAGTGTCGTACTCACAGATAGGGAACACAAAGAAAACAAGAATTTCTGGTCATTATCCCTGTTACAAGGGGTATGGAAATTTCATTGCCCCTCAGTGAACACACACTAAATTTGGTCTCATACTAAACATGTGACATCATCAGGGTTTTGTCATTGATAAATCCTGGAAACGTTTGCCAATAGGTAGCTTTAAGAGCCTGAAAATCAGAAATAGGCGGATTGTTACCAACACTCTGCACACGAGGCTGGAAGCAAGAGACCTAGACAGCCGAATTTACATAGCATACTACTACTTGTTACAGTAGTATACATCCTAAAAATGTATGCAACCCTAAATTGTCACATCATCATTTCATTTTCCTAACTACATCTTGCGACATACTAAACCACCCAGAAAATGGAACAAGAACAAAATCATTGGTTTACTAAGGTGATGCATTTACTCTTTAATAGTCTCAGTGAGTTCTCGCAAAAACCACTCCAAACTGTAAAAGCTAGTAGCAGTAGATATTGCGGCCAATTTCTTTCCAGTGGCTTTGGTCGTGGAATTAGAAGAGTCTGAAAAGACGACGTGCCGTGAAGGCCGCAGTGATGGCCAAGAAAAGGAAGGTGGCAAAGGCCATGCCCACGGATGCCTCGGCCTTTGCACAAAATGTAGTAATGCCTAGGTCAGAACAATCGTATTGGACAAATAATGAGTTAGTGTTGCTTCTGGAGATCATGGCAGCCGCAGCACCAGCTGCACCTGCTGCCATCAAAAAGTAGGCGAGGCACTGCACAAGAGCAACAGATATCAATTGTTACCAAAAATTGAAGCAATGTGAGTTTCAGTTGCATGCATAAGGTACACACTACATATTTTTTTTCACTCATAAACTCTTGGAGTTTATAACCTATTCATAATTAGGTGTAACACAGAAGCAACTTCATTATTATGCTTTCTTTAAAACAATTTGGCAGCTCCAAAGTAGGTTTTTGAGATGCTGACCCCTGCTTTGTCCAGTATCTTGAACAGAGGTAGATGGCACCACTTGTGAAATTGTTACATCTATCATAATCCTACATATTAGGACGGAGGTCATGAACTTCAGAGTCCCATATTGGAGTTGCCAAAATATTTAGAAGAAGCATTGACTATACTAATTACCACATTATATATACTTATATTTAAGACTGAAATTTGTAAGAAATTTCATTAAAAAATAGAAGTGACAATGAACATGTAGGGTGCCTGCATGGTGACCCGGGCCTGTTTTCAAAAATCCTTAAAATCGGTTCTGAAAAAAGACATCTGAGAGTGTAACCCTTTTCTAAATCAAACAAAAACGATATAATGAATGGATCCTTCATAGTGCCCTCTTCCCAAGGATGTTGCTCCTCTTTACGAATAAACAATCGTCCGTTCCTTAGAAGCATTACAAGTGATTAAGAAACAGCTGTTTTCAGGGGAGAGTTGTCATCGTAGGTTAGCATGAATCAGTGAAACTTATGTAGCTAGAAAGCTTTTAGAAGTCACAGTAGAGACCAAAAATAACAACTCCGACATATTACATAATGTAGACAACCCTTATTTGGTTACTTTTCCTATTAGAACACCTATATTTGAGAGGTATGTGGTTAGGTGTGGATCCAAGAACGGACACCAAAAGGACATGTGTTAAAAGAGATTGAACTGCATGCTCAAAAAATGATGACATTCGAGGTTCAATAATCAACGCATTTGGGGGACCTATATAACCATGTAATGAGCATGAGAATCCTCACTTTGAGGATGAAGAAGATAATCATGTGAGCTCCGAAAATGATCAGGAAAATGGCTTCAGCCTCGATTTGAATTTGCCAACCATCTTGTACTTATCTCATCTTTCCAAATCCTAGGAGGAGTGGGGTAGTTGGAAAAAGTAACCATTTAAGACCCATCTATGTTACCTCGAAACACATTCAAGCGTCTTGCACTATTAGTGATGGGCTGCAAATGGAATCCATACCTGGTCGCAGATGAAAGTAAACCATGCCAAGAGAAGGTTGTTTGAGGAAGAGCTTCCTATGCACAACATTACACATGTGTGGATCACCTGGCACAAGGAATAGAAACTCACAATGGCGGCAGCAGCCAGCAGAAACCTGCAAGCAGGAAGACCCCAAGATAAATACATTAGACCTCAAAGAGTTTGTACTTCGCATTCACAATTCAATGTAACTTTTTGTTGGGACCCCTTATCAAACCTTGATTCATTACCACTAGTACTCCTAGCTCCTATGCCAAAAGGATTTAGCAAAAGGAAAAGGAACAACAACAAGGGATCCACGTCATGACAACAGTGAAGTATTTCCCAGCCACATGGCTCAAGTGTAAACGGTCTTGTGATCGCACTAGTAGTGCACAGAAGAAAGACCTAGACTTGAAGAAAGTTGCCTTCTTACATGACATACGCCCATAACCAACCACCTTTCATCTCTCAAACATCTAAGTGTCGTGGCGACTAACCTACTTTGGGAGTCATTTTCCTTATTAAAAAACAACTATCCACATATCGGCTCAAGTTGGCATCAAGGTAAGAGACACTTCATATCCGCATCCACATAGTTAAATGTACCGACAACCGATACAAGATGTCTTTTTTTTACTTCTAATGATCTCATTTGGGACCCTTATACCAATCCTACGTGCTGAATATGAGTAAGCGAGAGAGAGAGAATCACAGCTTATAGGTTGAATAAACAGTGAACTTGAGACCAAATCTATCAACTGACAAATCGGAGTTTCTTATAGAGCACATAGTAGGATATCTTGTTGGCAGCAAGAACACAAAGGTAAGCGCCGGAGTCTAAGCACAAGAAGAGACACCTACTAGAGAGATAATATGAGAGATCCTAATGAGACATGAGGCATAATGTGAGTTATAGAATGAGGGAGGGAGGGAGATGGTTGACACTTACTTGTAGGCCGCAAAGATAGTGAACTTGAGACTAACTTGATAATCTGTCAAATTATACTCAATAGAGTAAGTAGCCTTGTCGGCCGCGAGAATGGCAAGAGCGATGACGCCGAACACAAAGGTGAGCGTCCGGAGTGCCAACAGAAGCAAAGTCACCAACTTGCTGCCCGATCCACCCTGCTTGGGCACATTGTACATTGGTGGTGGTGTATCCTGCAATCCAGGACTGGTCTGCACCGGCACTGGGCCTCCTGCGGACGGCTTCTCCCTCTCAAAGTATTCCGAATTCCATGCCCCAGCCATGATTCTCACCCAAACACCTCAGAAAACCTCTCACCACAGCCTCAGATTCTCTACTCTCTCTACCCACCCACACTTCAAAAATATATAGCACCGACTTGCTACACGTCCCCACCGAGCAGCACTAAGCTTAAGTTACCCTCTGATTTCAACTGGTCTGGATGGTTTTGCAAACTTGGCCCAAAACCTCACAACACCTCTCAGGTGATCCCCCTCCACCCACTTCAAAATAGTACCGACTTGCTGATGAATCCCACGCAAGCTCCGATCTGCACTGATCTGGATGGTTTTTGCAACGTCGGGCCAAAACTCTTCGCGACTGATCTTGTTTGACGTTGTAAGAAGTTTAAGTTGCTGCAGCTTAGTTGGGTGGCACGCGCGCCACTTGATCTCCACTTCCCGGATTCGAGGCCAGGATGCCGCCAGCCTCAAGCTGCAGTAATCCGCTAATGCTCCTCCACAACTTGCGGCTTCAAACAGCGAGATACACTACTTTATGCTGTATGTGATTTATATGGTAAGATAAGTACACCAAATATGCTATTTCTGTCATATGGTATTTTATGTCACTATTGGTAACTTTTCGGATGACACTCCTTATGAATAAGTGAGCAGACATTGTGATGGATGATGGATGAGTTCATCCATTTGCCACCACCCTACCTTCTCTCGTCAGCAACTTGTGGTGAAATATTGTCATAGATGATTGAAATTTGGATGAAAAATCACTTGGTAAGTGACAATAATTGCAACATTGTAAATCTCTAATCACCAAAAAACTTTACAAGGAATGACAAATAATGTTGGGCTAACATTTAGCGTTGGTGACACTATACCGTGATGGGGATATTAACTAAAATGAGCCAATTGGGCCATTATGAGACAATTCGTACAGATGGGAACGTGCATTGGGAACGTGGTTTACGAGTAAATACCCGTGAATTGCCATCATTGACAAGGTTTAGAACAAGAGGAAGGTCATGAAGATAGACTAACACAATATTTCATGCACATTGGGCTATATATCTCAGCTACAAAAATGCATATTGTTGCCCAAAGCAAAACTTAGCCCACCTGTAACCACGGGTGTTCACTCGTGACCAACCAACACCCCGCAACAGATGAGCCTATATCCATAACACAACATAAGTTGACACCACTAAGGAACAACCATGCGCATGCCAACAAATGTATGCAAATATAATGGGTCTAATCACAAAAGCCATCATGGGCACTTAATACTACTCGGAGAATACAAAAACATCTAACCACGAGTGAACGCCCGTGACCAACCAAAGGCATGCAACACACGATGCAAGATCCATAACACATGCAGGAAGGTCTACAAGTCATACCCGACTACACAACTGAGGGTCAAAAAATCATTTGGATGAATCATAGATGCCACAGTGGGCACAAAATATGTGACAAAGTAGTTGAATTGTTGTGTCCACGGGTGAACACCCGTAGACAATCTATACCCATAGAGGTCCGGCTATCTACAAGAGGAGTATGACTGACTAATCCTTTTCAACATCCTGTCATGAGGTAGTCTTTGAGCTATACTACATTGCTTGCGCTTGACTTCTTCAAGCTGTTTTTTCTCCGTCTGCAAAGCTGTAGCTTCTCGAAGTTGTTTCACCCTTGCAGCCACGTAATCAGACATGGATGAGGTGGTATTGGGTGAACTACACCTCCAACATCCAGAACTATTTCCCGAGCCTGTGGGCTCACTGGGCTGAGTGGTTTGGAGAGAAAGGTGTCTCTTCACACGAGCGCGTGTGAATGGAGCTGCAACCGCGACCGCGACAGGAACAGCCATCGCAACCGGAACTTCGCGTGTTTGGAGCATATGTGTCTAACACAACAAAGGAGAAAATGATATTAGAATCCCTAGGATGAAACACAACCACAAAAATGAGACTCGTGTGGAAAATGAATTACCTTAGGGCATGGAGATGTCACTTCGGCGAAGTCGGCGTTAGCATCCGGTGCACGTTGTCCACGAGGTGGAGTGGGAATATATTTCTTAGGTCGCGTTGGGAATGGGGAATGCTGTTAAGATACAAGAACATAAGAGTCTATGGAAGAAGGACATGATGTGCAAGAGGAGCCCATGGGTTGGCCGTAGTAAACATGAACATGTGCAAAAAGAAGGAATTATAGCTGACTAAGTCCTACATATTAAAATTCGCCATAACAACCATTATTCCCAAGAACACAACAAACACTGTCCAAGTGGTCTGCTACATTCATTGAATCAACTACCACATTGCCACGGGTGAACACCCGTGGGACACTGCCAGCCGTTCACATATGTTGGAAATAGTCGGGCATTCTCTAACACCGCAGTGTTGCAAAGTAGTAGTATCCCAGTGGGATACATTCCTGACCATAACGTGTTTGCATGAAGAAAATCCACAAAACCAAAACAAGTTTCAAATGAAGTTGAAAGCCAAAAAAATTTCAGTTCCACGTATTTCAAATACAATGTACAGTAAGTGCACATGTGCACTATCGTCGGCCCCAAAAGGGGATCTACATAGACATCTGCGCCTCTGGAACCATACGGGCAGGAGGCAGTATTTTATGTCTAGCTAATGATTGCTTATAAATCTGAGAACTTGGCAGCTCTAGATTGAAGGGTCCCTGGCCTATTGGATAAGGGTTGCTCCCCACAAAATCTGGCACATACTGTTGAGAACTCAAGAGCCTTTGCAGGTAATTATGCAGAGTATCCAAGCTTTGGTTTGACAGAAATGGGGGAGGGTTAACGTAGCTCCCAGGAGGGTTTGGGATGCATTTGTAAGGGGAGTCATCAACAAGTAATGTAGTTCTATGAGAGGGTTGTTTCGTGTGCGGCACTGGATGCGTCCGACTCCACTCAAAAAATGCGCACAGGTCTTTCATGAAGAAGCTTGAATCAGCATTCATAGGACTAGGAAGAATTTGTCCTCTCTCATCCTTCAGAGTGTGACACAGTTCTTGTCCAAACACATACTCTGGATGTCTACAACCTTTGAAGAAGTGTCGGACAATTGGCTGGAGATTCTTCATAAGTTTCGACGACCAGATGACAACATGGAAGTTTGAAAGAACAAAACGCAGAAAGCGTCCCAGTCCTTTCCTAGGTATGAGGGCATTATATGCGAGAAAGAGTGGAGCCAACTCCCCAGTTATCAGGGGGCTATGTTGTGATTCAAGAGCCTTCCTGGTGTTGACATTGTCGCACTTTGTTGACCTCACAAGGATCCCGTTGACATCCAGCACTAACCATATCTTCTTTCTCCGATGGACAACAGTGCTTGGAGAGGTGAGGATCTGGCGATGACAAAATTGAAAGTCATTCTAATTGTTTTTTTATCTAAGGAAACAGTAGATTCTAAAGGATGTTTATCGACGGAAACAACATATTGGGTATGCATCCGCAAGAGAAAAGAATGCCTGCACATTCATTAATTAATTTGGGGGAGCTAGGGTAGAATATCGTACCGAAGGAGGTATTTCTGCATTGGCTGTATGACCTGTGACCACATGCACACAGGACTTATGAGCTCCACACGTTCAAACCCATACTCTCCCACGGGTGAACACCCGTGGGCACAATATCATCCATGCTTTGTAGAAGTATTAGTCATGAGATAACAATTCCAGTGGAAATTGAAAAGTACACACAGGTGGACCCACGGGTGTTCACCCGTGGGACCAATTGCATTCAAATAACACTATATATCTTACCTTGAGCTTGGTCTAGGGGGGCATCCCCAGCACGTGCACGGTCGTCATGACAACTCGGTGGAATGACATCCCGTTCTGCCGCAACCAACACCTGTTGCAAAGAATCTCTTAGAAATCATGAGGACTTTACTTCCAAGCTGAACACAATATTGCATTGGGAGGGGAGTATAAATTACCATTTCGGACGATGACGGTTGAGCCTCAGGAGAACGGCCGACATGAGGGCTTGAGGACTGAGCAGCTGCAACATGGACTTCCCTCCTTGGAGACTCTGGCACTCCACTAATGTCAATGATCTCCAAGGTGGAGTCCATAACACTGCCGGCTTGAGCGGCCGAGGATCCCGCTAGTTGACCTCGTCCTTCACGATGTCTTGGAGCTTCAAACGCTGTCCATCTCTTTCTCATTTTCTTTAATGAAGCGGCATGAAGAATATGTTTCACCTTCACTGCTTCACAAAACGCTGGAGTGGAGAGATAAGCGAACATCTTGTGATAGTCGTACGCCTTGTACAAATGCGCAAGATTCAATCGCACGTTCTCGGGAACCTCTACCAAATATTTGTCCCAAACGGGGCAAAATGCACCTTCTCCTTCCCGTCCGGTTCCTTGCCCATGTCAGGTCTCCCAGCAAGCACCGGGTGAGGGTCATCAACAAAGTTGAGTTTAACTCTGTTGTACCCAGGCTTCCCATAGTCTTCATCCTCGGAATCATCTGTCATGTAGTCGGCAAACGTCCCCCGAACCCGATGTGGAACTCGGTCTCTAACCTTCACCCTCACGTCTAGTTCTACGCATTTTTCGGGCACCTCGTCATCACTATCCAAGCATATGACTTCGGTTCGAATTACCACCTCTGCCTCATTGGCCGTCGGCTCCTCTGCAACCACAACCTCAGGGGAAGCTCGGTGTGATCGCCCTTGGCCTAGGACCTCTAGAACGGAAGCGGCAACCTCCTCCACAGGTGAGCTGACGTTCAAATCTGTGGGTGTCCCTTCAACTTGCACAGCTACAGACATGATTGCATCCGGCGGAGCAACCTCCACTTCCGTTACTTGGCCAGATTCAACCTCAGGATCGATACCAGGATGCTCCATGGCCTCCGAAGATCGAGACTGATCTCCAACTCCAGCGAGACGTAGAGATGACCTTCCCCTGCGGATAGCCTTCACTTTCCTCCTTGCTTGCGGTCTCAATGTAGACCTTGGAGCAGGTGTGAGCCCAAAAGGGTGCCCACATTTAGTCTTAGACCCTTGAAACGTTAGTTGATGCACTTTGAAGTAGCATGTTACTTCACAAAAATATAAAAAGAGTGAAATGTTAGTCTTAGAAGTACCATGTTGTAAGAGGCTAGGATGTGAGTTGTTATTGTGTTTTTACCTTCGGAAGGATTTGAGTGAATGAGGATAGGTAAGGAGAACTTGGATTGAGTAGTTAGTGAGTAGGCTAGTACAAATGGATGGAGACAACCAAAGTGACTCAAGAGGCAAGTGCATTCGAATTGGGATGAATGGAGGATCACATGGAGCGCACAAGTGGACCACCTCATCATGGCCACTTAATGGGGAAGGTCCAAGGAAGAATGCAAGGTGGAGGATAAGCAAATTCTCAAAGCACCAATCAAATCACGAGTTAAGCATCGTGGTTTGAATTAAGTGGTGAGCAACGATTTGGGAAAGTAAGGGGAGAAAGTTATGGCGGCGGAAAGCGAAGGAGGCTAAGTTTGGGTTGAAGCATCCCAAGTTTGGTAAAGTGTGGTAGGTAGAAAGCCAAGGCTAGTTAAATGTTCGAATTAGGATCCTTGTTGATCATTTGAGGGAGGAAGGCTTAGAAGATAGGATTGGCGCCTACTAAGTAGGAGGAAATCTCAAGGGCTTATCGTGAGCCTTGAGGGTGCTCACCCCCTCAAGCTTACTATATAACCCCTCATTCTTCCCTCACTCATCCTCTCTTTCCTTTGTGCTCCAAGGCACCCCACGAGTTATAAGTGTGGGTGTGGGAAGCCATATTGGAGCACATGTGTGTGCTTAGTTTTTAGTTTGAGAGCCAAGGCTTGTTAACCTTGAAGAGGGCTTAACCTCTTGGTAGAATTAGTGTTGACGTGAAGGATTTTAAAGTTAATTCATGATTCCAATTTGTGGTACTTAAAGTTCATGTTTTGAATACACGTGGTTGCAAGTTCCATGTTTAAGAGTTGAGCACTTGAGGTTGTGATGAGTGCAAAAATATACTTGTGTGGATTAGTTAGTCTTAGTGAAGTTAGGAAATTCTCTCTCCCCCTCTCCTCTCTAGGATTTTAGGATTTTAGGATTAGAGAAGAATTGTGTGATTAGAAAGGGGTTGTTAGTAGAATTAGGAAAATTAGGTAGGAAGATTAGTTAAGGGCTTGAATAATTAGTGAGGTAGTTGGGGATTACAACTACAAAGTTGTGGGTTCATGAAGGAGCTGGGTTTATGAAGGAGCTAGGTTTATGTAATTAGAAAGTAAAGAGATGGGTTCATGAAGGAGCTTAGTAGATAGCCTACTTAATTAGCTCATAGACAAGTAGTTAGTTACATTATGCTAGTTAGTGTTATGTGTGGCTTTCACAAGTAAATGTATTTGAGATTGACTATAGAGAATAGTGTTTTTTAACACTTGCATCCTCTCTTTAAAAATAAACCACGTGCACAAATTAATGGAGAATGTGGAGCACTCTCGCGATGGCAAGACAAAGGAAGCAAAGACCAAAGTTAAATCCAAGACCACTTGAAGGGTAAACCTTGCACTATGGACTCATCCAAGTTCAAATCCAATACCGCGGAGGAATGTGAGCCCAAACCCACTACTCGGACTACGGACGCTTAAGGGTGGGGGGTTTGGCCTCACATAATTGGTGCGTCCGCCGGGAGCGAAGCGGAAGGTAGTTACAAGACTTGGAGGCGACTAGGAGACTTGGAGGCAACTAGGAAAAATTGGAGACACAAACTTGAGAGAAGGGAAGGAGCACCCGAAACTCGGTAAGTATTCTCTCTTTGGGTTACATTTGAATTCATTGTATTTCAACTATTCCTTGGAATGAATTGCATTGTCAATTACGCAAATTCATTTTTGAGGAAGGAGCGCGGCGAAGGTACGTCCTCAACCTTTTTGGGGATTTGCTAAGAACTTAAAAGGAACCTATAACCGAGTAGCTCATTAAAACATTAGAGGGTAAATTCACCTTAGGACATTGAACTTTGACACTCACCTCGGGGTGAGTCTCAAAGTTTTGGGAGTTGTCATTTCATGCTCTAGATTAAATTAATATTTCACAAAGTTTATGGTGTTGTTACATTGAGTCACGATTGAGGGGAGTGCTAACTCACAGGGGGATGCGATTGCTCAAGGTATGTTTATTTCTTCAAAGTGAACTCATTAACTAATTAAGGAATGCCTTTTGTACTCGTGATTGTTGTTATCCGTTGTAGAGGGTAATTCCCGAATTGTGGATGGTGTGAGAAGTTGAAGGGTGAAGCCTCGACTTTTAACATAATCTACTCGGAAGGTCACCCCCTCACAATCGGTATTGTGGTGAGTGTTAATTTGCGGGAAGGTGCGGAGGTGATGCTCCGACTTAACCAAAAAATTAACATGAACATGCCTATCCCCTATTGGGATTCTTTCACCTAAGTGGGCTTGCAGGTTCTTTTCCTCACCTCCTAAAAAAATTATAACCACACCAAGACAAGTGAAAATATTAAGAGGGGAATTGCTAGGATTATGTGTGGTCAAGTGAGGGTCGATCGATTCTTATGGAATGCAAGGTAGGACTCGCTCACAAAAACCAAGTTTGATAGTAGGACTAGAGAAATCTACTCGAAAGAGGCGGTCCTCTAAAATCAGTGATAGATTAGAACAAGATAATGTTAGAATAGAGAGTTGTTTGAACGTCGAACCTAGGACTAGGTCAATTCTAGACACCTTAGAACTTGGAGCTCAACTTGAAGAGGAGATCACTCCCTCCAAATTGAGTGGTGAAACTTCTTCGGAAAATTACACACTTAGAGAAGAATTCCCGGTAGAAGTTGATAGGGGATTGTTGAATAGTTCACCGGTCACCATGGCCGAGGAACGGGGGATGGATCCACCACCCATACCCCCAATTCCGCCCATACCTCCTATACCTCCAATAGACCCATTGGTTAGGCCAAGAGGCCTACCAATTGTGGTTCCACAAAATTTAGCGGCGATGGATATGCCATCTCATCTCCCTAAATTTTATGGGACCAAGGATGAGGACCCCTCTCGGCACATGGAACGGTATATCGAACGGTTGGCTAGCTTCCTCATAACCGACCCGGGTTATTGGTTAGTGTGGTTTCCTACCACTCTAGAGGGGGAAGCCTATGAATGGTATCGGGATCATGCCGAGGGACATTTTAGGGGATGGGAACAATTACAAAGGGAGTTTCTTAACGAATTTAGGCCGGAAGTGGGTCAAAGTACCGCATTAAGGGCATTGTCATCATTGAAGCAAGGAAGGGAGGAAGAAATTTCGGCTTACATTAGGAGGTTTGATTTAGTGTGCACTAGATTTGTGGGTACCATGCTCAACGACGACACGCTAAAGCAATTTTTCATTCAAGGGTTTTTTAAGTCCGGAACTATTAGGGGTGTTCTAGAAAGGAATCCCTTGACCTTGGCGGATGCCAAGCGTGCGGCTAGAGATATTGAAAACTTGGATAAAGATCACGAAAGGCTATGGAGAAGGGAGGATGAATTGATCCCACAATTCATCCCCATACGCCCTAGGGTGGTAGCGGTAGAACCCGCTAAGTATGAGAACCAAATTCCATATGCCATTGTGGACACCGGCCCCCGACCTTTAGCGGTTAGGGAACCGGCACCTCTTTTGGCACTACCGGCCCCTAGAACGGATCCACACTTGGAGGAGGTTGAGAGAAGACTAGGTGCTAGCCAACTAGGATTCCAAGAGGCTATGATAAAACAAATGCAAAGCCTCACGGATCAAATGTCATTAATGATCCGGAGTCAACAACCGGGGCCTCCACCCCCGGTTGAGTCGGGTAGGCATTCTTCCGGATTATGGTGTGTCCAATGTGGCCAACCGGGCCACACGCGTCAATTTTGTAGAAGTGGACAAAACCGTGACCAAAGAGGAAACGGTAACCCACCTCAACAAAATCAACGAGGTCAAGCGCCACCTCACTATGGAAATGGATGCAATAGAGGACCACAACCTAGAGGGCAAGGTGGCCAAAATTTAGAGAGGAAGGAATTTCATCCCTTTTGTGGAAGGTGGCACGCTCAAGGACAATGTTGGTCCGAAGGTCAAGAGTTTAATTGTAGCAATTGTGGAGGAAGTCACCCCTCGGATACGTGTCGCCAACCGGACAAAATAATTAATGTCCCTTACCCGGTGGCTAATCCACAACAACAAGCAAGGGATAATATGCGAGGTGCTAGGCCACAAGGAGTACCGGCCAATGAACTTAGGCCACCTAACTTATACTATGACCATAGTAATGCTAGGCAAACTTTTCATCCACCGGCGGGCTTGCAAACTACAACCGGTTACATTCCAATACAAAATAGACAAGGAGTTCCACCTAATGGTAGTAACGGGAGACAAGCGCCTCCAACGGATCCGGGACCATCTAACTCCCAAGATGTTAGGTTCATGGATGGAGTGTTGGAGGCCACATGTGATGACATGCTTCCTCTCCCAACGAGAATTGGAGAGGAGCAAAGTCAATGGCCTCCTCACACCAATGCTATTACATATGAGTTAGTGAAGGGTAAGGGTGTGGTTGAAGAAGCACCTGCACTAGCGGTAACTACTAGGGCTAGGAGAGGGGATGCCCCGTTGGAGGTAGGAATAGGAGAGCAAGGAAATTACTCTTCGGATGAAGAGATTAATCTCTCCGAGTTGGATAGGGTAGCTAGAAGAGCTACTAAGGATGTGGAGAGGGAAAATATAATTTTACAAGATAGGGAGAGGACTAATGCGGTACATGACTTGGATAATAGCGATGTGGGTGAATGGGAAGGACCGGGGGTTCCCGTAGACGAATTCGACGTAGTGGGTAATTCTAAGGTGGAAAGATCTACCGGGTACGACTTGTGGGCGGACCTTAGTACACTCAAGGCGGATATTACTTTCGGCCAACTATTGGAAATTTCACCCACGGCAAGGAAAACATTAAAGGAGGGAATGCCGGTACACAAGAGGATGAGGAAGGTGAAAGCTAAAATAGCCGCTAGGATCCAATCACAAGGTGGAAGAGACGTGAAAGCTATAGAAATAGAAGTTGTTATAGTAGATAAGGTGGTTCCTAATGTGCTAGTCGACGGAGGGAGTGGTCTAAATATACTACCGGAGGATACTATGAAAAAATTGGGACTTGGACTCACGGGGCCTTCACCTTTGGTCATAAATATGGCAAATCAAAGTTCGACTACGCCTTTGGGGATGATCAAGGATTGTAGAATGACTACGGGAGGTGAGGAGTACTTGGTCACCTTCCATGTCATTAAAATGCACTCCAACAAGGACACCTTCCCCATTTTGCTAGGTAGGCCTTGGTTGCGGATGGCGAATGCTATGGTCAATTGGGGCGGACCTAAACCATCCATCACTTATGGTCTGGAGGGTAATAGGGTCATAGTGTCCATTGGTTCATTAGAAGGATGGATGAAGAAGGAGATGTATTTGCCAGTGGAGAAGGAAATTGATGACTTAAACGAGAATGAGATTGGCAAGGCATTGGTGGGAGTCGTCCATCCCGAAGGTCAAAGGGTTGTTATAGATTCGGGCTCGGGAAGTCTAGGTCCTAATTTTTACAATTATGGGGATAATGGGGATTATGCCCAATGGCTAAGGGAGTACCCCGAGTCCGAGGTTGATGTAATGGTTACATTTCACCAAGTAGGCTTAGGGAGTGAATTTCCTAGTGTTAGTTTAGGAGAGGGCTCATTGTTGGAGCCATGTGAGGTGCTCACCGAGGAAGAGTGGGTTAGCGGTGGGTTAACACCTTGGGTAGATGACGTGGAAGAGGGTGAGGTTAGTTTAATTCATGTAGATGGGACTCAAGAGGAGGATGTGATTATTGAGTCATCGAAATTGGAGGAGCCTTTACATTTCAAGACCACGTCTACGGGGATAGTTGTAGGTCAAGATGTGAAAGATTACCCCAATGTGCCTTCCGATTGGTATCGGAACAAAGAGGAACAAGCACATGTGTCGGAAGCGGATTGGCGGTACGTGGATGTGAAATTAAAGAATGGAAAAACCCGACAAATGAAGATGGGTTCCAAATTGGGGGAGAAAGAGGTTAGGGAGTATAGCAATTTGGTGGATGAGTTTAGTGATACTTTTGCATGGTCCTACGATGAGCTTAAGGGAATTCCTAGGGAAATGGTAGAGCACCGGATTCCTTTAATTCCGGGGGCGAGGCCAATTAGACAAAAGGAGAGGAGGATGAATCCTCAATTGCAATTGTTGGTGAAAGCGGAATTGGAAAGGTTATTGAAGGCCGGGTTTATCAAGCCGGTGGAAATCACGGATTGGGTTTCTCCTATGGTCTTAGTAAAGAAAAAAAATGGGAAATTAAGGGTTTGTGTCGACTATAGGAAATTAAATTCGTGCACACAAAAGGATCACTTCCCCTTACCTTTTATCACCTTGTTGCTTGAGGAGGTTGGAGGTCATTCGCGATATACCTTTATGGATGGGTATGCGGGTTATAATCAAATTTCCATAGCCCTCCAAGATATCCATAAAACGGCTTTTACTACACCTTGGGGTACTTTTGTGTGGGTAGTGATGCCATTTGGGTTATGTAATGCCCCGGCTACTTTCCAACGATTAGTAATGTATATCTTCACCGACTTGTTGTTCAAATCCATGACCGTCTTTGTGGACGATTTTAGCACACAAAGTAATGTGGACGATCACCTACATTGTGTTAGGGAGGCATTGGTTAGGTGTAGGAAGATGAGGTTAGCATTGAACCCGGATAAGACATTTTTGGGAGTGAATAAGGGAGTGTTGTTGGGTTATGTTGTTAGTGAGAAAGGTAGAGAACCCGATCCGGATAAGATTGCGGCCATAAGCGACTTGGCAACTCCAACCAATTCCAAGGGGATGTCTAAGTTGTTAGGACATGTGGGATGGTACCGGGAACTTATTCCTAATTTTTCAAAGATAGCGGTGCCCATTACCCATTTGCTCAAAAAGGATGTCAAATTCGAGTGGACGGATGCTTGTCAAAAAGCCTTTGAGGAATTGCGGGATAGGTTGAGCACCTATCCGGTGTTGATACCACCCAATTGGGGTAAACCTTTTCACGTCTATTGTGATGCTAGTAATGTGGCAATAGGGAGTGCGCTTTGTCAAGCAACGGGAGAAAAAGAGAAGGATCAACCTATAGCTTATGCGAGTAAGCAATTGACCCCCGCCGAAAGAAACTACTCTACAACGGAGAGGGAGTGCCTAGCCATGGTGTTTTCCGTTAAAAAGTTTAGGCATTACCTCATGTGCAACCCGGTTGTATTTTTTGTTGACCACATGGCTATCAAGTATCTAGTTAACAAGGCGGAGTTAAGTGGTAGGTTAGCTAGGTGGGTTTTGTTATTAGAAGAATTCGACTACACGGTGGAATATAAACCGGGTCGTATGCATTTACAAGCGGACCACTTGTCTAGGTTGTCGGAGGAGATAGGAAAAAATCCGGTAAATGATATGTTAGTAGATGATAGCCTCTTTGTGGTCACTTCTACACCGGAGTGGTATGCGGGCATAGTGGAATTTCTAACAACCCACAAGTTGCCCAAAGAGTGGACAAAAGAAGAGAGAAGGAAGGTGAGGGTAAATAGTAGGCAATTTGTTGTAGTGGGCCATAGGTTGTTTAGAAGGGGGTCCGATGGTATTTTACGACGATGCGTGTCAAAAACGGAGGTTGAAGCGATTTTAATCGCTTGCCACGATAGCGCTTGCGGCGGTCACTTCTCGGGTCAACTCACCGGGCAAAAAATACTTAGAGCGGGCTACTTTTGGCCTACACTATTTAAGGACGCCCATGACTATGTAAGGAAATGCGACGCTTGCCAACGGTATGCCCGAAACGACCTTAGAATGGAGATGCCTTTACATGTATCATTACCCTTAATTCCTTTCGAAAAATGGGGCATCGACTATGTGGGTGAGGTCCATCCCCAATCTTCAAAAGGAATGAAATATATTGTGGTGGCAACCGAGTACCTCACCAAGTGGGCGGAAGCCAAAGCGGTGAAGACCGACACGGCGGAACACGCGGCAACATTTATGTACGAAAACACAATTTCGCGGTTCGGGGTGCCGAAGATCCTAGTAAGCGATAGGGGTACTCACTTTTTGAATGACTTGATTCGAGAGATGACAGAGAAATTTAAAATTGATCACCGGAAGACTACTCCCTACCACCCACAAACCAATGGACAAACGGAAAGGGTTAACGGAATTTTGGTGAGTATACTACGCAAGACGGTTATAGACTCGAAGCGGGATTGGGATACGAAACTAACGGCGGCACTTTGGGCATACCGTACAACCTATAAGGTAACTACGCGTGCTACACCATTTTCCTTAGTCTATGGTCTTGAAGCGACACTACCAATCGAATATGAAGTCGAGTCACTTAGGGTGGCCGTGAGTACGAGACTTACCGAAAGTCAATCCTTACGAAATCGACTAACCGATTTGGAAGCACTTGACGAAGGGAGGAGAATGGCGGCTCAACATATTGAGGCAATCCAAAGAAGGAGAAAGATTACTTTCGACAAACGACATAAGAGAAGGGCCCTAACACCGGGAATGATGGTCATGATTCAAGACGCACGAAAGCTTGAATTTCCGGCGAAATTCGATGCAATATGGTTAGGACCTTACCTTGTCTATGAGGTCTTTCCTAATAATTCAATTCAATTGGAAACGTTGAATGGTGAGCTCTTTCCTACCCGTACATCGGGAAGTAGATGTAAGGAGTACCGAGCTTGACTAGGCAACTTACCCTTGGAGCAAGAGATGTTTGGATTCATCCCCCGATGGTCGCCAATTATGTGAGCCCAAAAGGGTGCCCACATTTAGTCTTAGACCCTTGAAACGTTAGTTGATGCACTTTGAAGTAGCATGTTACTTCACAAAAATATAAAAAGAGTGAAATGTTAGTCTTAGAAGTACCATGTTGTAAGAGGCTAGGATGTGAGTTGTTATTGTGTTTTTACCTTCGGAAGGATTTGAGTGAATGAGGATAGGTAAGGAGAACTTGGATTGAGTAGTTAGTGAGTAGGCTAGTACAAATGGATGGAGACAACCAAAGTGACTCAAGAGGCAAGTGCATTCGAATTGGGATGAATGGAGGATCACATGGAGCGCACAAGTGGACCACCTCATCATGGCCACTTAATGGGGAAGGTCCAAGGAAGAATGCAAGGTGGAGGATAAGCAAATTCTCAAAGCACCAATCAAATCACGAGTTAAGCATCGTGGTTTGAATTAAGTGGTGAGCAACGATTTGGGAAAGTAAGGGGAGAAAGTTATGGCGGCGGAAAGCGAAGGAGGCTAAGTTTGGGTTGAAGCATCCCAAGTTTGGTAAAGTGTGGTAGGTAGAAAGCCAAGGCTAGTTAAATGTTCGAATTAGGATCCTTGTTGATCATTTGAGGGAGGAAGGCTTAGAAGATAGGATTGGCGCCTACTAAGTAGGAGGAAATCTCAAGGGCTTATCGTGAGCCTTGAGGGTGCTCACCCCCTCAAGCTTACTATATAACCCCTCATTCTTCCCTCACTCATCCTCTCTTTCCTTTGTGCTCCAAGGCACCCCACGAGTTATAAGTGTGGGTGTGGGAAGCCATATTGGAGCACATGTGTGTGCTTAGTTTTTAGTTTGAGAGCCAAGGCTTGTTAACCTTGAAGAGGGCTTAACCTCTTGGTAGAATTAGTGTTGACGTGAAGGATTTTAAAGTTAATTCATGATTCCAATTTGTGGTACTTAAAGTTCATGTTTTGAATACACGTGGTTGCAAGTTCCATGTTTAAGAGTTGAGCACTTGAGGTTGTGATGAGTGCAAAAATATACTTGTGTGGATTAGTTAGTCTTAGTGAAGTTAGGAAATTCTCTCTCCCCCTCTCCTCTCTAGGATTTTAGGATTTTAGGATTAGAGAAGAATTGTGTGATTAGAAAGGGGTTGTTAGTAGAATTAGGAAAATTAGGTAGGAAGATTAGTTAAGGGCTTGAATAATTAGTGAGGTAGTTGGGGATTACAACTACAAAGTTGTGGGTTCATGAAGGAGCTGGGTTTATGAAGGAGCTAGGTTTATGTAATTAGAAAGTAAAGAGATGGGTTCATGAAGGAGCTTAGTAGATAGCCTACTTAATTAGCTCATAGACAAGTAGTTAGTTACATTATGCTAGTTAGTGTTATGTGTGGCTTTCACAAGTAAATGTATTTGAGATTGACTATAGAGAATAGTGTTTTTTAACACTTGCATCCTCTCTTTAAAAATAAACCACGTGCACAAATTAATGGAGAATGTGGAGCACTCTCGCGATGGCAAGACAAAGGAAGCAAAGACCAAAGTTAAATCCAAGACCACTTGAAGGGTGAACCTTGCACTATGGACTCATCCAAGTTCAAATCCAATACCGCGGAGGAATGTGAGCCCAAACCCACTACTCGGACTACGGACGCTTAAGGGTGGGGGGTTTGGCCTCACAGCAGGACTAGCCACCAATTGAGCTTCGTCCGCGGCCTGCGGACGCTCATTCTCATCAGATACGTCCATAGGTTGAACCTCTAGTTGCTCTTCAGTTCGTATAGATGTTTCAAACTGTACAAACCCGCGCCCAGGTGTACATGGGATCCCAGACGAGAAAGATCCAACAGGGACATGGCCACTCTGCTCGGGCTGTGGACGAACAACTTCCTCTAAGTTCGAAGCCTCCTCTTGCCCCTCCCCCTCCACAACCCCCACGGGTGAACACCCGTGGGAATCCTGTTCCGGGGACATGGCCTCCCGAGACGCCTCCGCCATGGCCGACGCCTTGAAATTGAAGGCATCCTCCTCCGCCTCGTCCATGAGCTCCGCCATGGTCTCGTCCATGGCGTCGTCCTCGTCCACGTCCTCCTCTTCCTCTTCCTCTTCAGACTCCCCTAGGTCAACAACTGGGTTATCTGCCTCCTGCTCCTGCTCCTGCTCCTCCTCCTCCTCTTCCTCCTCCTCTTCCTCCTCCTCAATTGTGTCATTGGCACGCTTGCGACGGCGTGCGCGTTCAATAATCGCATCCACATCGATACGCCCTTCTTCCTCTTCCATATCAAGGGCAACGACTTTTCCTTCTTCATTCCACCTTTGTAGGCTCCAGTCAAGTGCGGAAATCATTTTCGTCTTCGCCACCTCTAGCATGTCCACGGGAACAATATTCACCACCTTCATACCCAAGGCCTGCAAAACCCAAGGAATGAGAAAAAACAATGCAAACAAATTTGTCTACTACATCATCCAAACTAACGACAATATCCAGAAAATTCCTATCAAACAATGGCCCCCAACCAGGAGAGTGGAAAGGCCCACGGGTGAACACCCGTCGGCACTTCCAACCAGGAGAGTGGAAAGGCCCACGGGTGAACACCCGTGGGCACTTCCAACCAGGCGAGTGGAAAGGCCCACGGGTGTTCACCCGTGGGCCTCCCCATCTGGATTATGGTTTTGGTTCTCTACTACATCATCCAAACTAACGACAACATCCAGAAAATTCAATAAACACCAAAGGAGAAAGCTGCTGCAGGGGCTTACATGTGCCACTATATGCGCCTTATTGCCTCCACAAATATTAAGAAAAAATGACCCCTCCAAACATGAAGGCTTGATGATATTTATGTAGGTCTGCATCCTCAGCTCCCCCTTGAATAAAGTCTTGGCCTCCTCATTGGAATACGCCTTTTTCTCTGAATACCGTTTATATCGCCCCGGGTCATGCACGTCCAACATCTTTCGGCCTCCACAGAGCCGCACAGCCACCTCCAAACTTGATTCGCCTCTGAAGGGAAAAATGCAGTTTGTAACACGCAGTGTACTCGATTCGAAGAAGCAATCACGAGATGCTATTTTCTCCTCTTTCGTGTTGTGGTAGAGGACGTCACAAAATCTGACATTGGTCGGCAGGTGCGTCTTCAGAACATTGTGAATAAAATGCCGGTCTGGAAATTCCGAAATCACAGTCCACAATTGGGGGGACTCCAGAAGTCCCGGAAAATCACGTCGAATACCTTGCAAAGTGCAATCCACAACCTCCTTCACACGCCCTCCACCGTCTATTCCCGCCTGGACTCTGGGCAAAAACCTTGTGTCCATGTACGCATGCAGTACTGGTGAAAGCACTGTCCCACCACTGAACTTGTAAGTGTTGTCAATAGACAACACGCAATGCTCCGGCGTCACCTCCTTGTCATGGGTGCCTAGAATGTTTCGCACTCCTTCTTTAAACCGGTCAGGAATAGGTATTTTTTTCCGTGCGGGGCTCATAGCGCCAAGAAGGTAGTCCACTCCAAGCAAGTCCACAAGTCGTTCGCGCTGGAGTTTCCCAAAATTATTGGTTTGCTTCCACAATCTCCAACAATCCCGATCAATGGTCTCTTTTTTATCAACGTGAACAATGTACAATGGGGTCGGGTCCAGACACTGTGCCATTGCGATATAGGTTTCAGTCTTCTTCTTCCTATTCACCGCCCAATCCCGCACAGTCTTCAAGGTATGCCGAGGGTGCTCCTCTCCATCTCTGGTGGACATGATTTGATCCGCTGCCATGTCGAGTTCCATCTCTGTCAAGCCCCGGAATTGCTTCAGGTCGTTCTTGACCACCTTCCTCGGTTTGAAACCCTTACTCTCATTTATGAGAGCTCCGGTCTTTGGGTCGACATACTCACCATTCTCGTAATCCTTAAATATATGCTCCCACTTCCTCCATATGTCATCTCTTAATACCGGCAAGATGTGCTCCATGATCAGGTTGTTCTCCTTCTCCACGCGGAACGTCCACATGACGCACGTAATGAATGCTTGTATCAAACACCGGCCGTGTACGAATCCCACATGAATACAACTCCAAGTCTGACTACCAATCACCAACAACATGAGGGTCGCCCACGGGTGAACACCCGTGGGAGTCACACAATTGAGAAATACAAAAGTCACAAGTTTAGAATATACCTTCCACTTCTTAAATGCTTCAGTATTGTTGGACTTCTCGCGCACAGTTCGGGCAGGTCTTCCTCGCCTAATCCAAGTCTTCTTGGCGTGCTGAATGCACTCCGTAAATGATGGAAAGTACTTCCTGTACTCACTATCCAAATTCAAAACACCAGAAAGGTGGAACAGAGGGTCGTCATCACCTTCAGGGGCCCAAACCACATTACAGGGCCATTTCGAGAAAAACCTCTTCACCTCGTCTGTGCTGCTCGGATTATTTATATACTCCAGACATGCTGCTAACGTGTGTTGGCCATTTACCACGTGGAATGACTTGTTCTTTACTTCCTCAAAATTTGTCGGTTTTCTTCGCCTATCCGAAGGAACGATTGTCAGGAAGTTGGGATGAATCTTCGGAATGAAGGCATAGTTGAACAACCATGTCTTCATCTCCCTCAAGTGCGCATCGGATATGGGTCGGCAATTATAACCTGCATCTCCCCGCTCTATATTGTCGATACTGACAAATCCATTCACGCCTTCACCGAATATCCACACCCGTTTGTACTTGTCCTTGAACATCCCCATATCCATCAACCTGTCTCCAACCGATTTGTCTGGAAGCCCATGCATTGATCGCTTCGGTATCTTCTCGAGTTCAAGAAATGGACTATCTTCGGCTATTTTCTTTTTTCCGCTCTTGGATGGTACATCCTCGGTGGGAGTGCCTTCGACAATCGCATCCTGACTTGCATCGGGTCTCGTCTTCTTCCTAGAGGAGGCTGCACAGTCATCAGATGGATCCTTCCTCTTGCCATCGCGGATTTGCTTCTTCTTCAATAAAGCTTCCAACCTTGCCGCCTTTGTCTCCTCAACTATAACCTTCACTCGTCGTAGAGCAGTCTTGTAGTCTTGCTCGATCATAACTGATCTCTCCTCCACGGACCTGCTGTGCTCTTTTGTCTCGCAATATTCTATACAATAGGTGAGAAATTCACCGTTCAATGAGCGGATGTTCTCTCCCTCATTGTTGAGCTCTTCATTCACATCCGCATATGAAAAAGACTCCACTAATCCTGCAACCTTGAAGTCCTTCTTCCGCTCTGATGACTTGCACATTATCAATACCCGGCTCCCATCCGCTTGGATGTCCAATACGTGCTTTGCCTTCATGTATTTTTCCATGTCGAATTCGGCCCACTCTTCGTGTACAACGAGAGCACCGTTGTCTCTCCAAAACCACTGTACTGCATGAACCATTGCAAAACTGGTCCCAAAAGTTCAATATCGTAATTCACCGCTCTGCCCACACCTCCAGATACTGTGGAAGAAAATGCATGTTGTTAGTACTCCGCATAGTATAATATGATCACGAATTTCACTAAACATATAACATTGACGTGGACATTGGTGTTATGGTTATACCTTTACGAGCTGTTTGCTTAGTTCTTGCCATCTCTATTCAAAGGGGAGTTCACTTGGACACCTCTATGCACCTGAATGAAACACCAACTTTCTATCACATGTTTATGTCTAGAAACATCAAATACATACAAAAAACCTAACATATTTGTCGACATAAAAATCCAGGAGAAAACTATCAAACAATGGCTCCCAACCTGGTGAGTGGAAAAGCCCACGGGTGAACACCCGTGGGCACTCCCAACCTGTTCAGTGGAAAGGCCCACGGGTGAACACCCGTGGGCACTCCCCACCATGCGAGTGGCAAGGCCCACGGGTGAACACCCGTGGGCACTCCCAACCTGGTCAGTGGAAAAGCCCACGGGTGAACACCCGTGGGCACTCCCAACCTGTTAAGTGGAAAGGCCCACGGGTGAACACCCGTGGGCACTCCCAACCTGGTCAGTGGAAAGGCCCACGGGTGAACACCCGTGGGCACTCCCAACCTGTTAAGTGGAAAGGCCCACGGGTGAACACCCGTGGGCCCTCCCAACCAGGTGAGTGGAAAGGCCCACGGGTGAACACCCGTGGGCACTCTCAACCTAGTCAGTGGAAAGGCCCACGGGTGAACACCCGTGGGCACTCCCAACCTGTTAAGTGGAAAGGCCCACGGGTGAACACCCGTGGGCACTCCCAGCCTGGTCAGTGGAAAGGCCCACGGGTGAACACCCGTGGGCCCTCCCAACCAGGTGAGTGGAAAGGCCCACGGGTGAACACCCGTGGGCCTCCCCAAGTGAAGAGTGGAAAGGCCCACGGGTGAACACCCGTAGGCTTTCCCCACCAAGTAAGTGCCAAGGCCCACGGGTGTTCACCCGTGGGCCTCCCCAGTTGGTGAGTGGCAAGGCCCACGGGTGAACACCCGTGGGCACTCCCCACCAGGTAAGTGCCATTGCCCACGGGTGAACACCCGTGGGCACTTCAAATAACCTCTTTAATATAACCCTTTTCACACTCTCAGCCAAACTAAGACCTATGTTATGCAAACTCACCAGGTTTCTTTTGTGTGGCCATGGCAAATGTTGTTCAAATCCAAAGTTGGTTCCTGCACAGAACAAAACACAAAAACCATAAGTTTCCTACAATGCCTTCATCATGTGCAACACATTCATACTCTCAAAATCAAATCAAAGACAAATCTGGTCTCATTTTTTTTGGAACAAACCATCATGGCACTCTTCTAGTACTTTGGTTTAAGCATGCTTCTAGCAATTCATTCAATTCTTCACACCCAAGCATCACACAACTCATGTGAATCTCTCTAACATTTCTGGGTTTCAGATTCTTCAAGCAATTCAAACCCTAATGCACCAGAGATTCAGCTCATTCAACAATTTCTAGCCACAATCACAATCATACAAACTCTGATTCACCACATTCATACAAGCCACAATCATATAAACCCTTATCATACAAACCCTGATCACACCACAATCAGCACAATCAACAATTTCTGGCCACACGCATTACAATGCAAGCAAGAAAATGACTGAAATTGAAAGAGAATGGTAACAATGATAGAGAGTGCAAAATTGAAAGAGAATGCAAGAATCATAAAGTTCAGCTACTTACAAGCTTGTGGGTTCTCAAAACTTCTGGAATTGGACTTCTCTCCACTTCCTTCTTAGTCAACTTACTCTTCTCCACATTTCGCCACTACCACGTGCTGGATTGACTAAGGAACAACTGGTTTGAGCAAGAAGCAACTGGATTGAGCAAGAAACAACTGCATTGAGCAAGAAACAATGTCATTGTGCATGAAACAATGCCATTGTGCAAGAAACTACTACCTGGATTACAATTGATGAAGAATTCCAAGGTTTTCATTGAAAAACAAGCAAGAAAATATGTGTAAGTAAGAGAATTGCAAGCTCTAATAGAGGAAAGAGAAGGAGGAGAATGCATAGAAGCAAGAGAAGTGGTAGAAACAAGAGTAGAGTTTTGAGGCACAATTCCAGAAACTTGTGAGAGAGGTGAAGAAAAGAGAGGAAGAATTGGGAGAAGAGAATGAGAGAGAATGAGAGAGAAAGAGAGAGTGGGTGCGGAACACGAAATGACATAATGGGGAAGACGGAGGACGTAAAGAGACACATAATGTCTCATTATTACATAAGGACATGACTCATGCGATCTCGGGACGCGAAGGATTCTCTAATCGACGGCTTAAGTACGATGTGACGTATTAGTGGGCGGTATAAAGAATTATTAGGTGCACTTAGTAAGGTTGGCCCTCTTAGAATGATAATTAATAGTACTTAGTAAGATAACTAAGTATGAGTGAGATTAAAAGGTGCACTTAGTAAGATATGTAAGTATTAGTATGATAATTAATAGTACTTGGCAAGATAGCTAAGTATTAGTGACATAATTAGGTGCACTTAGTAAGATATGTAAGTATTAGTATAATAATTAATATTACTTGGTAAGATAACTAAGTATTAGTGAGATAATTAGGTGCACTTAGTAAGATATGTACATATTAGTAAGATAACTACGTATTAGTGAGATAATTAGGTGCATTTAGTAAGATATGTACGTATTAGTAAGATAAATAATAGTATTTAGTAAGATAACTATGTATTAGTGAGATAGTTAGGTGCACTTAGTAAGATATGTACGTATTAGTAAGATAACTACGTATTAATGAGATAATTAGGTGCACTTAGTAAGATATGTAAGTATTAGTATGATAATTACTAGTACATAGTAAGATAACTACGTATTAGTGAGATAATTATGTGCACTTAGTAAGATATGTAAGTATTAGTAAGATAATTACTAGTACTTAGTAAGATAACTACGTATTAGTGAGATAATTAGGTGCACTTAGTAAGATATCTAAGTATTAGTAAGATAATTAATAGCACTTAGTAAGACAACTACGTATTGGTGAGATAATTAGGTGCACTTAGTAAGATATCTAAGTATTAGTAAGATAATTACTAGTGCTTAGTAAGATAACTACGTATTAATAAACATAGTAAGTGTTGGTAAGATAATTATCAGTACTTAGTGTGTGTGTGTGTATGTGTATCAATCGTGTGTGTGTGTGTGTGAATCGTGTGCATTCATAATGGGCGCACTTTCACCATTGACCGTGAACTCAAGTTCGATTGTTCTCAAGTTTTCTCTTGGGCTTGACTAGTCTTTCATTTATTGTTAGATGTGTGTAAGATGTGACATGCAAATGACATACTAAGTCAAGGATATCATGTAGCTTTGACATTAAAGTTTAAGGGGGACATAAACTTGACATCTAAATGCGCTTACTCACATGGGAATTATTGGACAATGATATCATGTTGAGATTGGATATTCGTAAACATATGATCACATATCCTCAACACAGTTCCCATGCCAAAGCATAGTACCCCATTGTATGCCAAACTATCTCAAGGGTAACATACTTGGGCTCCCTATTGGCAAGTGTAATGTGTTGCATTTTGATATTTAAGAGGAATACATATCCTTTAGCATACTAATGGCATACTAAATAACTCTATAAGTTATTGGACATGAGAAACATTCACATATTACATGGACTGAGTAGCTTTGACATTAAAGTTTAAGGGGGACATAAATTTGAAATCTAAATGCGCTTACTCACATGGAAATTATTGGACAAGGATATCATGTTGAGATTGGATATTAGGTAAACATATGATCACATATCCTCAACACAGTTCCCATGCCAAAGCATAGTACCCCATTGTATGCCAAACTATCTCAAGAGTAACATACTTGGGCTCCCTATTGGCAAGTGTAATGTGTTGCATTTTGATATTTAAGAGGAATACATATCCTTTAGCATACTAATGGCATACTAAATAACTCTATAATTTTTGGACATGAGAAACATTCACATATTACATGGACTGAGTAGCTTTGACATTAAAGTTTAAGGGGGACATAAACTTGAAATCTAAATGCACTTACTCACATGGGAATTATTGGATAAGGATATCATGTTGAAATTGGATATTCGTAAACATATGATCACATATCCTCAACACAGTTCCCATGCCAAAGCATAGTGCCCCATTGTATGCTAAACTATCTCAAGGGTAACATACTTGGGCTCCCTATTGGCAAGTGTCATGTGTTGCATTTTGATATTTAAGAAGAATACTTATCCTTTAGCATACTAATGGCATACTAATGGCATACTAAATGGCATACTAATGGCTTCCCCTTATTGGCATACTAATGGCATACCAATGGCTTCCCCTTATTGGCATACTAATGGCATACCAATGGCTTCCCCTTATTGGCATACTAATGGCATACCAATGGCTTCCCCTTATTGGCATACTAATGGCATACTAAATGGCATACTAATGGCCTCCTCTTATTGGCATACTAATGGTATACTAAATGGCAAATTGAAAGGCATACTAATGGCATACTAAATGGCAAATTGAAAGTCATACTAATGGCATATTAGATAACTCTATAAGTTATTAGAGATGAGAATGATTTGCATATTACATGGAGTAGCTTTGATATTATTGGACAAGGATATCATGTTGAGATTGGAAATTCGTAAACATATGATCACATATCCTCAACATAGTTTCCATGCCAAAGCGTACCCCATTGTATGCCAAACTATCTCGTGATATGTGAATGGTGCATGAGGTATGAAGAAGAGCTATGTCAGGATGATGGATGAGTTAACCCTAAACCCAAAACCCTACCTTCTCATGTCAGCAACTTGTGATGAAACATTGTCATGGATGATTGCAATATTGTCTAATGTGATATAGTGATAACGTACATGTTCATAAACAGTATGAAAAAATATGTAATGTGGAATTATATGAAAATGATAAGGAAATAAATAACCCTAAACCCTAAACCCTAAACCCATTAGTGTGGTAGGCCACTTAGTGTTGGACCTTCTTAGTTGCTCGCCATCTATTTGTGTCCTACTCTTATACAATAATGTTTATAGTTACAACTAATCCTCTTTTATCGCGCATCCATGTGCAAACAACCACTATTTTATACGGGGTTATTACTTTCAATTTTTTTTTCACATGCTAGGATTATGTAGTTTTCTAAGTTGGGTTAGTTGTTCCATACCCTATAGTACTTTAATGATGCCCAGTGTCATTTTTGACTCCCCATATTACTATATTGGCACCCCATACCCTATATTGGCTTTAAAGTCCACTTGTAATTTTTTGTCCCCATGTTTTTGAATTACCCGTCCACTTGTTCGCACACATATCGCTACTCCAACATATCTCTCACCCCCCCGCCCCATGTGCCTAAACTAAACTTCATACTTGACCTTTGAAGTGGGATTGTACGGTTAATATATTTGTTGACTTTCATATTTACGGCCTCGAATGTCCTTTCCAAAGTGCACATCTAAGGGTACTCACGTAAGTATAACCATGCTATCACATAGAGTCTTATTATAACCTAACATAGTCAATCGCACACTCTCAAAATATGATTATCATTGTAGGGTCGATAGTGCACATGGATTGACAACCTAAGTACCAAAGTACTAAATTTGAGCAACAACATATCCCACATGGATGCAACATCTATCGCTACACGGTCCAAAATTGAGCCTTTATATTCTCCTTAGAGGTGATTTCAAGAATACTTTATGGCAAGTCCGCAAGTCATACCCATGGATTGGAGCTCGACATTGTGGAAAGGTTACTTAAAGGTTACTCAAAGGTATTTGACCATAATTTTAAATAGTAGTTTAATAATCTCTAAATAGAAATGTCCAGTCCTATTGTTATCAATGTTTTCAACTTCCCCTCCCATGGTTCTCCCTCCCCTCAGTAGATGTTGTATTGATACATCACATGACCAGCGTCCAAAAAGTTTTTGAAGTTATTAAGGTTAATTGCCTGCCTCTGCTATTTCCCTATGGCATAGGTTGCATCCTACAATATCAAATTTTTGTAAGTTGAAAACCTTTTGAGTTTTTAAGTTACCTGCCAATTGCCTTCAAAACTAATTTCTCAGGTCCCCCCAAAAAAAATCGAAGCTTTCTTGAATCCTTCAAGATATAGCTTCCTGCAAAATAAACTCAAAATTTTTGGTTGGTCCTTCAATCGCCACCCGCATCACACTATCCAAGTGTGTTGTTGTCATTCGATTCCTAATCTTCTGCTTGATGTTATTCTGCATAGAGAAAGCTCTCTCACAAGTAGCAGTACTAACGCATTGGCATCTTGCGGTGGATGCAAGTGTTAGTAGGTTAGGAAATTTCAGTTTCAAAGAAGGACTCCGGTGGTGCAACATCGCAACTGATGAGAGAGGAGATGTGATGAATGGGGCGGTGATGGGGCTTGGGCTGTGGTATTTGTAAAGATCGGCGGGGAGGGAGTCAGGGCTATTATTGACATCCGCCTATGTGCCACCCAAGAGCCCCGAGTATTAGCCTAAAGATATGTACTTAGGCCAACTAATTTCCCAGTTTGAAGAAGGATGAATGGCTAAAATCCTCTCTTTTAAAAAAATTGTAGGCAAAATTTCCTACATGTTTTTTATCACATAGGTTGGTATCCTATGTTTTTAAATTGTCCATAGGCTCTTTGTCCTACACTTTCAAAATTTTATAGGCTAAGTCACAAATTTTGTACGCTGCATTTGTATTAGCCTTAGGCTCTTGCCGGACGTTGCACATGACACCTACCAATGGTGCAACAATTAGAGTTTATTGCATTGAATAGTGACTGTCGGTTTGAGAGCTCACATGCTACATGGGGACTACCGTGATTTAGTCTGTTGTCATCCGCCCTCCGATAGGCCGTGTCACATAACTTTACATGTTCAAGTCTTTGCGTAAAACCTATTAAGTGCAGCTAGAAATGTAGTGGACAGAAACCGGGGGGGGGTTGTGATGTATTGGAGTAGAAATATACGTGCGAACAATTGAGAGGGTAGATTGGGACATAAAATGAAAGCTATGATTTAAAATAATATAGGGTGTCAAAAATGGCACTGGACATCTTTAAAGTACTATAGCGATTGGAATAATAGGTAACTTGGAAATATAAGTAATGCCATGCCCTTTCCTACTAACCCAATGCTGAAAATGCTAAGGAAATAAATAACCCTAAACCCTAAACCCTAAACCCTAAACCGGTTCTTAAATGGATCAACATCTCTAGCATAGTGGTATAAATTTGATGATTTTTCCCAGTGTAAATAGCACATTGACGCCCGAGTTGGCCATATATATATATGTATATATATACATACATACATACATACATATAGACACACACACACACACACATCCATAAAGTTGTGCACAATCTATTTGTGTCCTACTCATATACAATTGGGATTTTAGTAACAACTTGGGCTCTATTATCGTGCATCCATGTTAGCACTAGATACCTGTCCCCCTTAATACCACGCGTGCTTTGATTGCCACATGCATGATATTAGGGGTTAGAGTGTAGTATATGCAAGGGGAGGATATTATTGGGCATCCTAATGGCCCATGTCATGTGATCCCATTTTAGTATGCCGACATGAAACGCTGGAGTGAAGTCTCTATAAGTTGATAACCAAGTTAGTAGCACGGTGACAAGGCCTACACCTTGTCAAGTTGACGAGGTTGGACTTTTTATATTAGTCATATCTATATTATGATGGATGTGTATGTGTCACGTATGATGTATTGGAGTGTTGAAACTAGGAATGCGCGACAGTGTGATATAATAGAATAAATTTGAGTATGAGAGTTATGACTAATGTGTTTATTAAGGCCTTGGCCTTCAGGGTTTAGCAACTCTATATAAGTTACATTCGTTTACGAAGACTCTAATTTGTGATTCAGGGTTTAGCAAGTCTCTATAAGTTACATTCATTTACGAAGACTCTAATTTGTGCAATCAAATTATGGGAAATTGTAAACAACATCAACCATCCCCATGGTGCACGGGATTTCATGCCTCTTGTAGATGGCTTTAGAGGCGAACTAATGTTCTATAGGACACTTGGGAACTTTTAGCCCACATTTAATTTCAACAAGGGGAGTCATCATACATAGATGTAGGAGACTTAGCTTAGTCTTTTGAACAAGAAAAGTTGGACACTATGCCAAAAATATCAAAGTGTTTGAGAGCTATGGAGTTGTTAGAGTTGTTAGAGTGGGGGAAGGCTATGTGGTTGTATGTAGGAGACTTCTACTATGGGAGAGGCAATAGTAAATCTATTATTAATTTGCGAAGTCATAATAGAATTGATAGAGAAGCAAGCAACTCCATAACATTGAACTATCTTGACGTGAAGAGCTTTTGTTGTTCCAATCCCCGAGATCAGTTTCTTCTATTATGCACACTAAGAATTACCCATGCAATTGATGTGAATATATAAAGATTACATCTTATTGATTTATACACTTCTGCTAACTTTGAGAGCCCTTGGTTTGAATGATGGCCCTCTGAGAATTTTTTATGACTTGCACTAATTTAGACATGGGTTCTAAAAACCATGGTCTGAATCCATGTACGTCACAAATTTTTAAAGGTGGTCTATATTGCTAACATTACATTAATACTTTATCTGGAGGAGTATAATGTAATTACTAGCTCATAATACATGTATTGATTTTATGTTGCATCATGTTTTGTAGTAGTATAATGTAGCACATAATAGAAAGAGAAACAAGGAAATTACATAATTATCATAACAATGATTGCATCTTGGACATCCATGATCAACATTGGGCCAATGGGCTCATTAATCACGCCGGCACCAAGATACGGGCGCTATTTTTATTTCATAACTGGGATTGAAATTTTGAGATATTATACCTACTAGACTTATAAATATTTCATTACATAACATTATTCAGATCCATAATGGTAGTCTGCGGGATTGACAGTATTTTGCAAACTATTCCATCACTCATATTGTAAGTCACAAAATATTTCACAACATATTGTCAAAATGTTGAAGGTATTGGACATCTTTAAAGTACTATAGGGTATGGAATAATAGGTAATTTGCTCGGGGAGGTCACTTCCCCTTATATTTTGTAACCACGTGCGTTAACCGGGTATTTGTTTGGGGGCTATTTACCTAGTACTTATGATTTTAAGAGACCCTTTTAGTAGAAAAAAAGCTACTTGGTCTTAATTTCCAACATCCTATAGGTAATTCTAAGTCCAAATGTAGCCTAATTCTTGGCACGCTATAGTACTTATAAAACTTAGTCATTTGCTTAGATGGACATTAAAGGTTTTAGGGTAAGTGTTTGGCATGGACATATGCAACGTACATGAGCATATTTGAACCAAAGTAGAAAGCAACATAAAACAAACGAGCATAGCAATTGAGCAAAATTTTCCCTCCTGCGCCTGTGATATGCTTTTAGTGATGATTTCATCACTATATTGTACTGAAAATATATCATTTTTCATTTGTCTACTAGAAAGACTAAGGTTATACTCATCCTAATATTAATTTTTCTCCCATGATTTTATTCATACTAATTTACATCTACTATTGAAAAAAAAATGAGGGTTTTTCCAATACCCTATTTTACATATAATGACATTTCAAGCATTAATTGAAGGCTATGGTAGATCCAAGTCTTATATAAAATTTTCCTCCAATGAATAAAATGAACCCTATAGTTTAACTCACGTGGTTTACTACTTTTCGCAGGGTGACCTCCCCGAGGTAATTTGTTATTATAAGTAGGTAAGTGACATTATTATGTATGCGACACTGAATACCATAAGTGGTTGTTGTATGTTGGAAGTTTTGAGAGCTGGGCACGAGCCCATACCATTGTGTTTGGGTGTTGTCACATGGAGATGTCAAGGGTGACTCATATTCCATTCATAATTATACAAGGGCTATACATTGCTAGGAAACACCCTTGCAAATAATGTCAAGTAGACCCAAAAAGACTCACATAAAGTCTTTGGACCTAAAAAGACTCACATAAAGTCTTTAGACCTAAAAAGACTCACAACTTTGATGGCCAACAAAGTTGACGCCCCTTCATGCTAGAGATGTTGATACCCATCTGGGTAGGAGCGGGGACGTGTATAATTGGCATGAGTATGCTCGGTAGTGGTATGAGGTGTATGCAAAGGTTACACAATGATCATTGGTACCGCGAAGACTCTCCTTCGCCTTGTACCAAATTTTCACTCCATGTACATATGAGGTAGAACCCCACTACCGAAGGTCATCATTATTCAATATGAGGAAGGTTAGTACGTGATTAGCTAATGGCGGTTGGAATTGGAGGGAATGACGTCTATGTACTTACGAATTTGGAGGGAATGCCTTGTACTTCCTCATGTGAAATTGAAGGCCATGCTCACCACCTATATAAAAACCACCATTTGGAGGGTCATTTATTTCTCCTCATTTGGGTCCATCCCCCTTCACCCTTGAGGAGCAACCATGGAGAGCGTGCCTCACATGGGTGAGGAGGTTAGTGCTATAACCCTAATTTGCATTCACTTTCCCACGGGTGCACCCGTGGGAACACTGTGGCCGTACCCCCCGACCTGTACGGCCAAGTCTGCCACGGGTGTTCACCCGTGGGAGACTCTGGCACCCGGTTGGGGACCCCCACGGGTGTTCACCTGTGGGAGAAACTCGCGCCCGGTTGGGGGCTCCCACGGGTGTTCACCCGTGGGAGAGTCCATGGCCCGGTTGGGGGCCCCCACGGGTGTTCACCCGTGGCCGCTTATGGTTTCTACTTCAGTTCTCCTGGCATATGTCACAATAGAAGTTACCCATATGTTCTTGTGTGTAACAAACTTTCTAGTAGTAGATGTCAGGATGGTAGCCCTCCACGGGTGAACACCCGTGGGAGACTCCGGCACCAGCATGGAAGCCCCCACGGGTGTTCACCCGTGGAAGATCGTGGTGTGCAAAGTAGTAGTTCTCCCTACATATGTGAGGTTATAAGTTGGCCATATATCATGTGTGTGGCATGCTCAATAATTGTAGATGCAATTATGCTTATTTGTAAATTATCTGCTGAGTATGTGAAATATGTGGTCAATAGGTAATAGGTACATATTATTACGAGTTGGGAGTTTCGTGATGCAATATGATATATGGTGACGATGATATTCGTTAAACTGGAATGTTGACACTATCTTGAATGGCAACTATTTCGCTAGCACTTGGGCCAACAAATGTGACACCTACATGCGTAGTAAGAATTGTACACAAGTAAGTGTTAGGGGTGTTAGTTTTGGTGCTAGTTTTGGTGTAGAAGGGTAATTCTCCCAATGGGGATATGATAAGTAACACATACTTCACTTGAGTTGTGTGAAGTGAGGTGTAGAGCTCGCCCATATAAGAATGTAAATATTGTGCTGAGATGTCAATGTTGTCCCCCACGGGTGAACACCCGTGAGGTTCTGTTCAATGTGTGTTGATATACTTTGATATCGATGTTCAGATTCCACATTACATTGGACTGTCGAGGTCGGAATTGAAGGGGAAGGCCGTTGTGCTCTTTGATGATGAGGGCCATGCTTTGTGTGATGGATTGATTTCCAACACAAATCCGTTGGATTGTGTTGACAATAGCATCCTAGGGGCTGAGGATGTTGGAGTTATTATCATGAACCCAAGTGACAATGTTATTTCGCGGGATTGGGAGAATACTCTGCACCGCTGGCCTCTTTCACTCACCAAATTTGAAGGACATACATTGGCGGAAATATTGTTGGTCCATCATAATGCGACCCGCGAAGTTCAAAGTCATCGGCGCTTGCTTGGAAAACGCCAATACAACACTGCGAGGATGTGTGCACCTCGGCCACCTGGGAAGAAAATTTGGGGAGCCACTGAGGAGCATGCGCGGATGTTATCAGCGGTGGATTGTTGTTCAGAGCATTGTTGCCAGGTATTCCCAAGGCCTTTGTTGATTAGTATTCGGGAACACTACTTCGCATTGCCATTCAATGCTCGGAAGCTCATAGCCCTGTCGGTGTTCCAAACGATCCAGAAACATGAGCACAACGGCCGTGAAATGGTTATTGTGGAAGGGAGAACAATATGCACTCGTGCATGGATGAACATCTATATGATATCAAGGGCACAATACAATAGGAACAAGGCCGAAAGTTTGATGGGGGTTAGATCTCGAGATCACGGAAACACAGGCACTAGAAAACCACGGGCGAATACAGTGCAGGCGCGAGCCACCCTTGGAGTATTGGTTGAGGGTAGGGCGGACACCATGCCCCATATGACTCGGACTCTTCCAACTGGTGAGAAGATAGGAACGGAGATGCTCCCAATGGGAACAACGTGGTGCAACCTGTTGCAGGAAGTGAACCACTTGGACGGAGACCTAGGGTACGCGCCTATCTCTATGTCCACCTTCAGCCGCCTACATCGATAGCATTACAAGCAGTATGTTATAAAGAGCCCCGGTGACAACTTCTCGCGTTGTGGAACGTGTGCAGCATTCAAGGATTTGTTGCGAATACACACAAAGAACACAGTTGGGCACTTGGCCATCTCGAATGCTAGCCTTCGTCATCTAACATTGCAGGAGGCTCATAGAAACAGTTACTACAAAGATAGGATTTTGTCAAAGTATGCTCCCAATGAGGTGCTTTGTATAATCCATGACAAAATGGATTATGGGAAAACGGCGCTTCCCGTTTTCGCGCACAAAAACAAACGTGTTGACAAATACGAGCGATTCCCCATATCCATTGCGGGGATGATTGCACATGGTCACTCAGATGTGAATTATGCGCATTATGTCCTTGATATGTACCCATCTGATGCCAACTTCACTATCACCTCGATTATGAAGTTGCTTTGTCAACTTGAGGTACAACCTGTTTGCTCTAGTAGACACATTCCTATTTCGTCCATAGGTGATCCTTTACACGACGCACTGGTGGTTGGTGTAGAGAAGTGTTCAGGAGTACTTCCCCTGCCACCGCCCGAAAGTATTCCTCCTATAGGTTTGCCACCCCTCCTGCTTGTTCAAATGGACAATTGTGCGAAGGACAACAAATCAAAATACAACATGTTGTTTTGGTCAGCTCTGACTGCAAAGGGAATTTTTCGGGAAGTCAGGCTGTCTTTCCTTATTGTTGGACATACGCATGAGGATGTGGATGCAATGTTTGGGAGGTTTGGACAAAGGCTGAAGATTGAGGATTGCCATACACTCCCAGACCTTATGGCATCGTTCATGGCTGCTGGGGAACCCACTATTGTCCCGTCTTTAATCCACGAGGTTGCTGATTTCAAGGAATGGGTGAAGGGATACTACAATGAGTCTGGTCAAGATCGACTTATTGGGCATTCCAAGGCGCACCAATTCCGTTTTTATGTAGACCCTCAAGGAGTGCCATTGATGCAGTACAAAGTGTATTGTACAAATCCAAGTTGGGTGCCTGATGGAGGAATTGCTCTTTGGAATGTGGACCCTATCACAAAGAAGACCATGGTCCCTACAGGTTAGTGGTTCCCTTGTTTGTATTGCTTTGGAAGTGCACTAGAAAATACATGGTGTGAAGTATGTGGCCCACAGGTGATCACCCGTGGGCAGTTAGTCCGTGGTATTGCTCCGAGCTCATTGTATGTTTGGTTTTGTAGGGTGTCCCCGTCCCGTTCCAAAAAGGGAGATGAAAGATTCCGTGAACATAAAGCTTGGTGTGCAAGGTTTTATTAAGTATTGGAAGGATACGGCAGATCAAGATAGTTCGGGTCACTATATGGAGTCCATTGCGCGAACAATTTTATATTTGGAGAATGTGCTTGCGGCTATGGATCAACCTTTACTCCCAACTCCATCTGAACTTAGCGAGCCTTTCTGGCCTGCTACACGGTTCTCCGTTGCACCAACCCTACATGTGGATAATGTGCATCTACTTGAGGAAAACATCACTGACTATGCTTACGTGGGGCCAGCTAGTTCTCGGCCTGTTGAGACCTTCCGTCCCGGCGCACATATCAGGGTCGGCCATTATGTGTTACTACGTCCTAGTGAGGATTGTCCCAATCCAGTGTGGATGGGACGGGTGATTTCTGAGCTGAATTTGGCACATATCGGTCCTAATCCTCGTTCCATTGAGATTGTCTATTATGTACCGGTCCTTGGCCAAAGGAAGAAGAAGACCTTAGACGAACGTTATGAAGAATGGGACATGGCAAAATCTTTTCGATGGACGAGGCTCAAGGACTATCCACCAGCTCATCAATCCCTAGATTGTGTTGTGGCATCATGGGCAAGACAAAGGAATGCGTCCGATGACAATGTACTCATCCCAGCTCGGCAAATTCTTTTCGCAAAGGATAATTTAGATCGATGCACCAGAGGTGAGAAAATGACTGATGGAGATACTTTCGAGGATGGGGTACCAACAGAAGACCTCTAGATCAAAGTTGCATTGCTCATTTCTCGGTATCCACGGGTGGACTCTCGTGGGTGGGCTAGATGGTTGACACGATCTAGCCTGTTTGGTGCTCAGTTTCAATTTTGTGAGCATTAATTAGAGAGCCATACGGATTAGAGACATTGACATTTGTCCCACGGATGTTCAAATTACCACTTTTAAAGGCATTTTTTTTGTGTGAATTTTCATGTGCATTGTCATATTTGCCAACATGTTTAATATGTGGGAGTCATCCAATGCATCCAATGTGGGAATAAATTATCCACGAGTGTTCACCCATGGAGTGTAGGCACAATCCTTTTGTCTTCCTTGATGGGATCCTCCATATTCCAATTGATTGTTTGCCCGGTTCCGTTTGAACACTTTGTTTGTGGTCCGTAAAACCTCTACGGGTATTCTCTCGTACAAAAAAGCAATCATTACGTTCCCATCACGTTCCCCACATTAAAATGAGCGGACCATTTGTCTCATTTTAGTTAATATCCCCATCGTGGTTTACAATTAGTATTGAGCAAGACAATTGGAATTGGTGACACTAAATAACATATTTAGTGTAGTATATGGCTAGGGCTAGAGGCCTGGGGTTAATTTATAGTTCACGATGTCTATGCGAATTCATCCATTGTGGATGAAGGGGCTTTAGTAAAACCAAGTTTAGTTTAAAGGTTTTGGGCTGAATCATGTCCGTTTATGTGATCTTTGATGCTATTTCCAGAGATTTAGTTTGCCTAAAATAGTCATTTATAGGTTATGATCCAATTCATTGCTTTTTCACCTTCACAAACGGATGAGTTTTCGTAGACACCACAAATCCATAGCAAGGGCTAGACACCAATGTCTCTTTGAGCTCAATCCCCACCACTATTGCCAAGGTACATGGAATCTAGTAAAAACATGACACCCGTAGGTTTGTGGTCGATTCATACCATGTGGTTTTGGGTGCTCAAATGCATATCATGTTTGGGCCAACTTAATCAAAAACAAAAACAAAAACAAAATAAAAACTACATGTTTTAGTAGAAGTTCTTGCATTTTCACCTCATGTAATAGTGTTAGGGGTCTAGCTCAAGAGTTGGGCATCTAGCCCCAGCCTAAGTATATGGTAATATTATTTTTCATTCCTTGTAGAAAGATTTGGGCATTATAAAATTACAATGTTGCAATTACTATCACTTACTAAGTGATTTCAACCAAATTTCAATCATCCATGATAATATTTAATTACAAAAAAGTTAAGATGCAGATAATACCAAATTTTGTTTCAAGATTGGCATGGATTTCTTCCAAATCTCAATCATCCATTGTGACAATATTTGAAAGAGTATTCATAAGAAGTGTCATTAGAAGTTACCACGGCGACATGGAATACCATAAGACACTAAATACAATGTTTAGTATAGTACTAAACAATATAACATTATTCAGATGCATGGTTTTGTTCCATTTTACATTTAGCATTTGACATCCATGGGCTTCCACTCTCTTACCTTCATGGGAAGAAACGAATGTCAGTTACAAATAATGAATAATGTCGGTATGATTAGTAAGAATATTGTGAATAATGTTGATATTGTTCTATTAATAGTATTTACATGGAATCGTATTGGGATGAACAATGTTTCTTGCTAATATTCATGGGATGAACAATAACTCTTGCACATAGTGTTGAAAGTATAATTCCACCCAAAATTCCAAATTCCGCCTGAATATATGAATATTAAACGAATATTCTCATTTGTTTGAGGGACCCACATGATATACTAGAAATATTCCAAGATCATGGAACCGATCCACATGACTAAATAATGCTAATGAGACTCACATGATGAACATAAACGGTCTATTCACCTTAAGTAAAGTCACTTGCGGCTTTGTAATCTCAGGCCCTACTATATAATGGAATTAAGTATTACTTAATATTACCACTAGCGAGTGGAGTAGCTTCTTTTTGGTTTGGTGATAATAAGATGTGCTTGCAATGTACATAGTATCTTAGGGCCAAGTTTATATGTGGGGTCAAGTTTTTACTACACCCCCCTTTATATGTCCTCTATATACTAAACAATTTGATGCCAATCATTTTGTTGGATTGGCTTTTCATTCCATTTGGAAAGTGTCCAATTCATAATATTTGCATCACATCAATGATTTTTTATGGAATTTTTAAGTTAATTTTGTTTCAAAATTGTGTCAAGTATAAGGGTGAGTTTCCATGTAGGTTGCTCGCCAACCATATTCTAGATAATAGTGGGTTGGAGGTGTTCTCATGTAGATTAGCACAAGCCACCGATCAACCACATTTTGGTGGGCTATTAGATTGTGGAGGGTCATGAACATGGGCCATTAGACTTCCATGTGCCCACTAAAGTACTCTTAAACTTACAAGAGCCGGTCACCAAAGAATTGTGAAGACCGGTTTTAGGAGGGAGAGGAGGTTTTACCATGAAGGAGGAGGTTAGTAGGCAGGCCTAGATTTGAGAAGACGAGAGTAGCTGCACTAAATACTTCTATTATTGTGGGCCACACTAATTCTCTAGTTAAGGTGGAATTTATGTGGGTCCAAGACCACGGGTCTCCTTCTAAGTCTTCATGAAGACTTTCAACCAATACGTTGAATATTAGTTATAGGACCAAAGTAGCACAAAATAAAATTAGTTTTCTAGAAAAACAACTAAAGCGGTCCATGCTAATTTTATGCTATAAACTTAGCGTGGGTTGAAAATTACTGTGGCCCATGTTAATTCTCATTATGAAAATTAGTGCTGGCTCTCAAAAATTATTGTGGCCCCACAATAACATGGCTATTTAATTTAGTTGGCACATATGAACCCTACCCCCACCAAATTCCATCTACATTTGGGCAAGTTTATCCTTATTCCCACTAGAATATGGTGGGCAAGTGGCCTACATGGAAACTCACCCTAAGTCATTCATGCCCTATCCTACTCATCTAAGCTATGTGCCAACTCTTGGGGCAGGGTCCCACATGGCCGCAAGTTAGCATGTTTGCAAAGTCTAGTGTGCAAGTTTAGGCAATTTTAGAATTATCCAAAATTCACGTATTATTATCCCGCACGAGAGAAGGAACCGTCTTATTGCTTAATTGCTTGTAACAAAATTGGCGAGTAATCATCGATGAGATGAAAGCAAACGAAGCCCGCTCTAGCTATGAAAATACTTGAGTTTCATGAATCTCTAGCCCACCTTTTGTGTGGAATACGGTGCTTACTGAATTTCCTAAACCTCACAATCGTGTAAAAGTAAAACCATAGCCGTCATACATACCGCACATCATGTTTTTGATGCTCTATCGTGTAGTGTATTAACATTCAAAAATAGCAAATCCACAATCCTACCTACATCAACACCTCCAATCACTTGTCTTTGAATCGATGTACTAAAAGAATGAATACATCACACACACCTAATTCATATTATGCATCCACAATTAATATGAATTAATATTTTAGACAAACCCAATCACCTGCACTCATGCAACCATATGCTCATCCCCGTGCATACCCACCATATGGCACATGCATGCCAATTCCCATGATCATAAGCCCCACCATGACCCAACACCATCCTCCCATGGAGTGCTTTAAGAAAGAAAAAAATGACATTTCTTTTATTATTTTCATTAATTTGTTCTTACTTTGTCCTATTGCCCATGCCATGTCACCACCTTCACTCCATGCCCATCACCTCCTCCTGACTTCCCCCATCATGCCCACCTTTTGCACTTGTAGTCCCCCACATTTCCACATGTGTTTCCTCTTTCTTTCATAACATTATTAATATCCATAACAGTGTTCTGTGGGATTGATAGTATTTTATGGAATAAGTAAAGTTGTCAATGTTCTATAACGTCCAAACTACCAATTTAACATTTTTTGGTAAAATGTGAGATGTACTGTAAATAGATATAGCATTGCGTAACTCCAAATAGTAAGTCACACTAAATACAGCCTAACCTCGTTAGTACGACACTCGTTTATACGACGTCACCCTCGATATTACGACACATTTTTGCGTGACCAAACTTTTTAGTTCAAAACTCCCTCTTTTATACGACTACGACACTCGATAATACGACATTTAGAAACTCCATTTTGTCATATTAAAGAGGGAATAAATGCTAAAATTCCTTTCATCCATGTTATGTACATCTAGAATACATCCATTTTCACTTGGGAACTACTTGAGAACTTCACTTATCATTGGGAACTTAATGATAATTAGGGTTAGTAGTGTAGAATGGACATGGTTAGGGTTAGAGTGGCCTCTTGCCTAGTATGTTGCCTTGTACATGGGTGAGATAGTATCTTTGTGCACTCCCTTGCATTCTTGCAGTCTCCAATTCAATCTTCTACAATCTCCAATTCAATCTTGCAGTACTCCAAACTAGTCTCGCTCCAATCTCGCTTCTTGATCCATGTGGCGAATGTTCCATCTCCTAAGCATAGCTTGAAGTTTTTTGTTTTTTTGTTTTTTGGCCGGCAGTCTAATATGTAAGCATTTCAATCTTCTACCGAGCTCAATCGACTCTAATTACCGTATTCATAGTTTCTCTTCTCCTTACATAAAAAATCAATAGGATCTATGCTGCTAAACCTTAACTCTAATCACATCCACATCGCTCAATGTTGCGCAGAGATCTCTTGAGCTAATCAGTGTGTGGGTGGTTCTTGGTTTTCTTGAAGCAGTACCTGGCATTGTGGTGTTATCTTTAATGCAGGCAGAAGTTCTTTGACATCCTTGTTGTGGTATTGGAATTCTGGATGCAGCTTGGATCCAATGTGCTATTCCATCCGACTGTCAATGTTGTAGAGCCTGAATTTATAAGTAAGCTCGTTTGCTAACCGTTCTATTGAAGCTTGATGTAGCGAACCGATGTAGCTTGAATTGTTCTTCATCTGCAAGTTGATGTTAGGGTTGAAATTTTTAGTAAATCGTCTGTAATTCTTGAAATTGATGTGTTGGAATCATCTTTTTCCAACAATTATCACATCCGGCCAAATTTGATTGAGGCACTTCTAAGTTTGAGTGTCTGTCGTGAAGATTCCATGGCAGCTACTTTAGAATTTTGCAAAATGGCCTTTGAGTCTGGTGCACATGGCAATTTGTAATACATTGCGGAATTTATGTTGAACTTGGCTGAAACCTTCTAAGCAAATTCAGGAGGAGAACTATGTGAATGCACTCAAACTTTGGCTATTGGAGTCGATGATTGCTGTAGTTGGAGTGCATTTTCTCCAATTTCACACTCCTTACTAATGCTCGTCTTTCATTCCAGAGTTTCTGTGAAAGATCCTCGCATTCTTATACTAATTTTCAAGTTACATTACTGATGTTCTATGAGAGTGAAAATTTCTTATTAGACAACTCTTTACATTTTGGTGTTAATGGAATTATTAGTTTTCAAAAGCTAGTAGGGAATTTAGAGAAGATGACAGTTGCTAACTTAGGTAGGCAACACCAGAGATCTTTGAACTCTTATTTCAAGAGTTCTTGAGAGTATTTGTAATTGTTTGGAGTTATAAGTTATTATTTCATACAATCTATATTGCTTAAACTCATTGTATATGTTTTTAAGCTCATATTGCTTATGTTTTTGTATTCCCTCAATAGTACGACAATTTTACGCCATTTGTCATATTAACGAGAAGACGACACCTCGATACTACGACATGTTTGGCGTTTTCCAAATGTGTCATACTAAAGAGGGAGAACAGTACCATATTTCTCACCCTCCACGGAAAAACTAAACTGGTTAAAAATAGAAGCTGGGTTGCCTTTGCTAAAAATCGAGTTTTATTGTTTGCTACATTCTTGACACCCTTTTGGACGCGTGACTATGTTTAGCTAGTTTACTATTTCCTTTGCTAGAAATCGAGTTTTATTGTTTTACTGCATTCTTGACGCCCTTTTGGACGCATGGCTATTTTTAACCAGTTTAGTTTTTCCGTGGAGGGTGAGATTTAGTGTAGTCCGCCATTTTCATGTGAAAGTTAGGTGAAGATTGGACCCGCTAACCCCTTCCAACACATCTCCTTTTCGAAGGTCGTGGTGTTTGAGTTGTATTGTATTTGTGTTTCTCCATGTTAATAATGGGAATTCACCTTTGGTGATTTTTTAAATTAGGGGAAAGATGTCTTCACATAACTTGTTTAAGATAGTCAACAACATTGAACTTCCACCTTGATACGTTTCACTCACTGCAGAGCAGCTTTCTCTCTTAAATATAGACGATTTGAAAAGCCTTACTGAATCTCGAGGGCAGAGGCAAGGGATGCATGGTGTCTAACTTAGGTTGTGGAGGTGAAAACGCAGTGAATTATATAATAACATGCAAATGACTAGTATCTCAAAACAATTCAACTTTGATAATAACATCATAAGCCTTCAATTAGTGTAGTGAGGCTAGTTGGAATGAATCGGGCCTTGATTTTATAGGGGACTTAGGGCCGCTTTACACCTAGAGGCCGGGACAATTTGTTGTGTAAGCGGCTTGAAATCCTCACTTGTGATTGGCCAAAAGGTTGATATCGGCCCCAACCCCTTTACACCTAGAGGCCGGGCCGATTTGGTGATATGATTTTTTCAATCAAAAAATGCATGGTCTGAAATGGTCCGAGCTCGTTGAATTGGGTGCACCCAAAATGGAGGGCCAATGTTAGATTTCAATCAAATAAGTTTTTTAATAAATTTTTTTTTAGCAAACCGGGTATGTTGGATTATGTAGAAATCTGAACGACTCTATGCTAGATTATGCTAGATTCGTTGGATTATGCTAGATTTATTGAATCGGCCTGGCTTCTTGGCCCTAAGGCCTTTATATATAGGAAAATTGGCCCCCGTTATAATCTTATTGTAATGTGTAGTTGAGGCCGGCCTCCAACCCAAAAGGGGCTAAAATTTCATGTAATCAGCCTCAAGGGGAATTGGCCCGGTCTCTAGGTGTAAAGCGGCCCTTATTTTCACTACAACCCATTCAGCCATGATGGATAAGGGCCGGTTCACATGGGGTCCCAAGTCCCAAGTCCCACTCATGTTGAGGCAGGTGTGGATTAAAGAATTGGCACCAAAATAACATGTGTTTAAAAGAATTGGATACATGCTCAATCTTTCAAACTAAGTATAATATTATAATCACATATAGGTTGCAGCTCCTCTTGTCTATAATTGTATGTGTTATTTGATTAAACCATTGTCTAATTCATAGGTATATAATTATCCAATAGGTTGCATAGTGAGAGAGGCTATAGGTACAGTAAATAAGCATGCAAGTGACCTAATAAGTGAATGTTAGTTTTATTTCCAACAAAGTGCCAAAGATGAGTGATAGCATTATTGCTTGAGATAGGGTTAATGATGAGACATTGCAAGATCAACAAACTTAGACTATCACCCATAATTTAATTGAAGTTGCTTTGTTGAATATGTTTGTTGTAGATGTAATACTTGTAATTAAAAACCTAAGCGATGATTGATCAAAGAGAGGAAATATAGTAAATGTGTAGGTGCTTGGGATGAAAGAGGAATATGAGTGACAACAAGAGTCAAAGAGTAAAAGGAAGTGAATAAAGTCCTTAGAACAAGAAATGAAAGCATTTAAAAGATTACATGTTAATGAATCATAAGGCATAGTTAAGGCATAAGGAGAACAAAAGATGATGTAGGTTGTGATCTAAATTTGAATACAGACAAGAGTAAGAGCCAATATATAGTGAGCAAGTGATAAGGAGAATAGAGTGCAAGATATGGATTAATTGAGAAAGTTATAAGCATCCACCACACTGGCAATAGCCTAAACATGATTCAAAGAGAGACATAAGAGAGTTAGATGCTAAGAGGCAATAGCCTGAGATCAATATGAAAGAGATATGATAAGTAAAAGAGAAAGACAATAAACATGGGAGGTTCTCATAATGGTGCAAAATGCAAAGATGAACTTGTATGGAATAGAAAGGAAGCCAAAGAGTTTCGTCATAAGTGACATTGCACAACAAGAGGTTGGCCGTAGCCAAGGTGATACCGACAAAAGCATGTGCGAGGTGACTTGGTGGGGAACAGTTAAACATGCCAATAGTGTGAGAGAGGTGAGGTTTGGAGAAAGCATTTAGACTAAGTTTGAGTGGAAGGACAAGCATGTTGTTATTTGAGACGGAGGAGTTGACCTCATGATGAGTGACCGTCCCTTCAAGGTACAAAATGCAAGAAGAGAAGTTTAGAGAAACGAGGTTTGTTGATAGTATAGGTTAATAGGCTATAGCCCTAGAGCCAAAAGGTTGATTCCACAATTATGATTGGATGTTATGTTCGTTTTAATGATGTGATGAAAACTAGGCTAGTTGAGTTTTATGTTAATTAAGATTATAGCCTATGTATTTGTATGTTACCTTGGGTATTTGTAGGACACGCAAACTAAGATGTTATATGTGTATGATAATTCATGAATGAGAATGAGAAAAGTTCATGAGAAGAAGATAAAAGGAATGAAAAAGGAAGAATTGATGTATTTAGTAAAGCAATTTGGTTTATAATTGATGGCCTTAAATGATCATTTAACTAAAGACAAAGATACTAACCCCAATAGGATGGAAATCCATTGGAAGACTATGGCCACGTGTGACAATGACTATTGTCAATCAAATAGATTATTGCCCAAGCTAAAGAGATTTGCAACTGATGTAGAAACATGTCATTAAGTGTTTAGGAGTCGTTGGATAGGATAGACCCACACATGATTGAAAGATGCACGAATGAACCCTAAGAGGGAAAGTATTGAGTGATGAACCTTATAAAATGGAAATTTGGAGGAAAATACCTTAGAATGTTATAGAATTCCTTGAACCAGTGTGACATTAATACTCATAGACACTAAACAAGTCTTCCTTGATAATGGTACCTTGGATTGTTTGTTGTTTTGTTTTAACCCAAAGTAAAAACCTAAACTACTTACCTTTATTAACCTTCATTGACCCTTTCTAGAGCCTGACACACCCATTGTGAGCCCTCCTTCAACATTCACCATACGTGATGCCAACCCTTAAGCCATGTAATTGTTAGCATAGGATGCCATTACCCTTCATTAGGGTACATTAATGGGAGATGGGTACAATAGGCAAACTTAAGTAGGGGGCATAATTTGTATTGTCTACCTTATATGAGAGTTGCCACCCCAAGCATGTATCCAGTTGTTGTCACAACAAAAGTTAAATTGAAAGTGGACCAATAAGAATAGTTAGAATATAGGAATAATACTCCATGGAATTTAATCATGAAATAATGGATGGATTATGATTACTATTGGACTTAGTTGTATCAGTGGAACCACAAATAAAATTCTATATCTTAGTTATATCTAGATATTGAAGTGGTTTTTCTCAAGAAACAACACATATTTCAAATATGTATATTTATATGTTAGTCCAATTATACATAGAGAGATACATCAACATTAAGTTGCCACCTTACTCTTTACTTCACTCCTCATTTCTCACATATTACACTTTTAAATGTCAAAATGTTATAATTTATGTTTAACAAACCATGTCGAGTTGACAATTGTTAGATGTGTCACTTCTAGAGTCATAGACAATTTACTACTAGTATAAAACTTTGTGAACTTTAATATACAATATGCCATAAACAATCTATATTGCAAGCTCTAGGGACCCATCAATGTTGAGGGCATTGGACCCCCTTCAATCCTGGGTGGTTCTCCAAAACGACATATTGACAATTGACTTTCTATAAGGCTCATGCCAACAATGAAAAAGTAATGATAAATGTGCAACACGACCATAGGTGTCGGTGGTCTATATGCCGCTACATGCCATGTTCTAGGCGGGCCCCACCAATGCGTCAACATTAGCCACATAATATTTCTCAGCTCGTTGGGAGCTTGGGAAAATAACCATGGGATGACTCAAATTCAAACTAAACTCCCAAATATCCCATGGTTTCATTCCCAGGGCCCACAAAATGAACGCACAACACTGAGTCATGTTATGCAATTACATGTGGTGCCATGTGAGGGGCCTAGCTCAAAGAGCAAGAAATCCACACTAAAAATGTAAATTAGGTTGATCTTGTGAATAGGTTGACTCTTTTACCATGAAAATTACCTTGAATCAAAACCAAATCACAAAAATATAACTTTGTTTATTCATCCATACAACAACCACAATCAAGACCAAAAAATTTGTAATTTTGTTATGATACTAAACATAATAATAATAATAATAATAATAATAATAATAGTGTGGAATGTTGATATCTAGCTAGCATGAGTCAACCTAATCATGCATATTAGTGTAGGCCCCATGTAGGCAAGCATGTATTGGAATCATGATGCTACAGTGGTATGTCTAAGGTTGAGACATCCATAACTAGTCGAATAAGAGAGTTTGCATTTGTTTAGGAGGATATAATAGCGGGGAATTTTTTTTCTTGCGAAGAGAAACATATTCTAAGGAGAATTTGATTTATTGATTTTTTATGAAAATGGAAATTGCTTCAAATTTCGAAGTAGCAAAGTTTAGGGCAACACAAAGTCGATCTCTAGGTTAACCCATAACCGCTCATCTGAATGTTGAGTCTTGGCTACAATAGTTGTCAAAACTCTTACAAGGGTAATCAATCACAAAGCCACCACATAAAATTTAACTCCATTTGCCTTAAAATTGTAGACTCATCCATGTCGGCATTGCATGACCCTAGTAAATGGTTGAATGGACCTGGTTGACTATGGATGCCTCGACCTTAGCCTTCTCAAATCTATTCCCCTACTGGCTTGCAAGCAAACTAGCCATATATCTCACCCTCCACGGAAAACCAAACTTGTTAAAAATAACATGCATCCAAAAGGGCGTCAAGAATGTAGTAAAACAATAAAACTCGATTTCTAACAAAGGAAAAAGTAAACTGGCTAAACATAGCCACGCGTCCAAAAGGGCGTCAAGAATGCAACAACCAATAAAACACGATTTTTAGCAAAGTCAACCCAGCTTCTATTTTAAACCAGTTTGGTTTTTCCGTGGAGGGTGAGATATAAGAGCTTCTCCACTCATGACCCCATATATGCTATGAACGGTAATCCATCAATTAGGGTTGTGACCTAACCCAAAATGTCACACCCAATGATTTTTTTGGGAGTATTTATCGATAAAAAATGCGATACATTTTGGTGAGGAGGGAATATTCGACTAGATGTTCCCTCTTTTGGACAAATGGTATTGTTGAAATCTTCCCAATTTTGTAAAGATATCATAAAAGCATCTAAATTTGGACATACAAATGCAATTCATCTTTATTTTTCATACTTCATCCAACATCATGGATGTAGAGAGCTGCTTCTCTCTTGAGTAGATCACATACTACATTGATTATCCCAATCAATGCGTGTGGTACTAATTCCCGAAACACACACTATTTTTGTCAAGCCTCAAAATTAATGAGGGCTGGAATTTATACCGGGTGATACTAAATTCATGAATACATGCACATTTTACCATACATTTCGAGAAGATTAGTGTGTGTTCCAAGGTGCTTGTGGAGTGATACACACAGTAATAGGAGTTACATGCAAACATATGCTTGCTAGTGAATAGTGCCAAGATGAACATTGCTTCTTAGATCTTTTGGTTGCACCGATTTCATAGCGTGAAGAAATATAGTATCACCTTCACTAATGTTCCCACACTCAGTATTAGCCTTGCCTCACTAATTAGAATAGTCAATGTTCTTCTCTCTTGAGTAGATCGCACACACACGGCACTCCCTATGATCGGGGAGAACCGGCAGTTAGTTACAAATGAACCGGTTGAGTTTGAGAAATAACCGGTTGAAGTTCAAGATTGCAGGAAAATTACCGATCACTTTAGAGGAATTTATAGAATATACCCCAATTTAATAAAGGAAAACCAGAGGATGTCAACATGTAACCGGTTGGACTTGCAAACACTAGGATCTCAACCGGTTATGCCCAAAACTCTCCCCGATCACTGGGCACTCCCCATGAAATAGGGAGGGTAAAAAATTAAGAATCACATTGCACAAAAGAGATGCGCTATGAAAGTCAACCTGTAAATAGAATTCCATAGTGCTGAGCATTTATGACACCAAGTTGCAGGTTGTTACAAGCAATTGGCTGGATTCCCACTTGCAAGTTTGCGAATCCACAATTATTGTGGTTGACTTTTGCTACCTCGATAAATCTATCATTAGCACCATGAAAGGGTGGAAGGTTTTAGGAATGCCTTTTGCATCCACCAAGCAATCTCCAAGATACATAAGGGCCACTTCACACACGAGCCAAGAGCCGTGACCATGAAATTGTGAGAGCCCAAAAGAAAGTGTCCAAAGGCCGTCCCAAGACACCTCCAAAATCATGTAGTGTGGTCACGGACCCTCAAGTGTAGTGTGAAGTCATATGTGACCGGGCCCTCAACCAAATGCTATTTCAATAAATATCTATTCATGCGGGTCCTCACACATGATAAAATAGAATAAATCAATGGTTGTGAGCATTTGGAGTGCCATGGTCTCCCGGTTTTGTGTTAAGCCTACCTCCAAGAGTTGGTTTTTGAAAATAGTCCAAGTGACCATGAAGCATGATCCATTCGATGCCATGTAGGAATCCATGTAGACTCTACATCCATCTTGCATTCACATACTCTGTTGGTCCCTCAAGCGTAGTGTGAAGCGAACTTGGACCGGCTCCGCCTTTTCCACCAATGAGAGTGCTTGAAGTGTAATGGTCACGGGCTCTCAATCCCGTGTGTGAAGTGTCCCTAAGATAGAGGCATTTGGGGTTGGTTTACACCACGGACCATGAAAGATGGCCTTTTTCCATGGTCTGGTTCTTTAAAAACCAACACATTCACTTTTTGGTGCATGGTCATTCCTCTCAATCCACATTCGGTTTACACCTAGTGAGGGGTCCAAAGGCTTTGTAAAACTTATTTTGTTTTATTTTTAAATATATGCCCAAAATGGGCAGTTTTGAAAAAAATAATCAAGGTTGACCATTCTCTTGTCTTCTCTTCCCCCCCCAAAAAAAATTCATTCAAAATTTATTCTAACAACATTTCTTTGCCATGGGGCCTTGCCATGTTTTACCAGAGCACCTCTTTTGCCTCTCCCATCGCAAAACCCGTTGGACCATACCAATGGATAATATAGGCCTTTAAGAGATGTCTTTTGGGGACCTCGAACTTCATGGTCACTTTGACATATTTTCCTTGGTATAAGCAAAAGTGATCCGAATACGAGTTCAACAACCAATTATAGATTTTATAGGGCCTTGGGACGACTTCATGGTCCATGGTGTAAACAACCCCTCATTGTCGACCATGTCCATTTAACCACTCACTAGATGTTGACATGGATGAGATCTATATTTCTTAGGCAAACGGAGTCAAAGGTTTATGTAGCTTGTAATTGATTAAGGTCGAGGCATTTATAACCGATAAAATAAGAGAGTTTGTACTTTTTAGGAGGAGAAATAGGAGGGGATTATTTCTCTTGCGAAGAGAAACACATGCCAAGGATTAAATTTTAATCATGGTAGAACCGATAATGCCATGACACATGTCTTGGTTTTGAGTGCTAAAGTGAGGAGGAATGAGCCGTTAAAATGAGCTATTATGGTAGACTCTAAACATTGGTAATATGTTCAAGACAAATTTTGGCTTCAAAAAATTTCATGGTAATTTCAATTTAAGGAATAAAATTACCAAAAAAAATTGCAATCCTCCTGATTTCTATCTTCCTACACGCAATTTTTTTGCACCGGCTTATACTTCTCCAGTTTTGGCACATAATCTCTTAAGTGATCGGTTATGGGCGCCCTTGGGGAGATCACTGGCAAAAATTGTAGAAACAACGTGCAATAAAAAATAGGGTCCAATATATTCATTGTGGGTAAATTTTGCAAAAAATGTATATATAATATAGGGGGTTTTTAAATAGTGAAACATGTTTACATGTAAAATACCATGACATATAATGGCATTTTTTATCTAGTCAGTACATGTAAAATAGCGTGGAAACAATTACTAGGGGTAGCATGTGTAGGGTAGGGTTTGTGCTAGTGGATGAAAAATGGTATGTGCTGTGGTAGTGTGATTGTTACTTAAATGTTTAGAGAGCAATTTAGGGTGGTCTTCAAGTCCTTAAGGAAGGTTGGGTAGTCAATATCCCATACTTTAATTTCTAGATGTTAATATGTGAATGGCGGTTTATGGGTGTGCTCAAAATGACATAGAAAGCCAGTTGTTTGGAGAAGCTAATTTATTGCTTTGTGACCAAGCTTTTTGTAAATTGCTTGTGGGCATACATTTGAATTGTGGGATGCTTACTTGATGGAATGAAAAGCAACTTAAGATTGCTTCAGGTCATTAAGGAAGTTTGTGCATCCAAAATGCCATGCTTTGGTTTGTCGGTGGTGATATATAAATGTGTGTTGGAAAAAATGGGGAAACAAAATACGGTGTAAGAAAAAAATGGACATCAGTTGGGCTCCGAGAAAAAAAATTGTGGTAAAGTCAAAAAAATTGGTTACTTGGGGCATAAGGGAAAAAATGCAGTATAAGTAAAATAGGGTGTTTTTAAATGATTCCCCAAAAAATTTATAATTACTGATAGGGTGTATTAAAATACAAACATTTACCTTTATTTTGAAAAATACCATACTTTAAAATCTTTTTTGCAAGGTAAATAGCCCCCCGATAAATAGGTCCAGAGCGCACGTGTATGCATCAATGAAAGAGGGAGTGATCTCCCCGAGTGGGCGCCTCTATTCTATGTGGTGTGGCTTGTGATTGATTACCCTCATAAGAGTGTTGACAATTGTTGTAGCCAAGAATTACCATTTCGGTCAAAGTTTATGGGTTAGCCTATAGATCAACCATGTGTTACCCTGACTTTAGCGCTTCAAAATTTGTAGCAATTTCCATATTCATGATCTTTTTTTAAATCACATTCTTTTTAAAATTTGTTTTTTATTTCACAAGAATAATAATCCCCAGCTATTACTCTTTCTTATCATTACTTAGTTGATGAGCTGTGTTCATAGGCCTAGTAGTAGATTCAAGAATAAAGACTCTAGATGTCATAATCCCACTGCTTCATATTGAATCTAAAGTTAGGACAATTGAACACAACTCATCAACTAAGTAATGTTATGTCCTAAACAAGTACAAACTCTCTTATTTCATTGGTTATAGATGCCTCAACCTTACAATGTTTTTATAGAAGTTATCACAGTCGTGACTCATAACATGGCCGGTTGATAGCTATGGTCAAAAACACGTAAAGTTGATGGAATAAGAGCTAAGCTTATTTTCTATTATTATACTTGATGAAATTACATATATTCTTGTTTGCAAGAGATTGTATGGGGAGATTTTTGGGCATAACCAGTCAAAATCCTAGTGTCTCCAAGTCCAACCAGTTACATACCACGATCTTTTGGTTTTTCTTTATTAATTTGAAATATTTTCCATAGGTTCCCCTAAATTGATCGGTAATTTTCTCGAAGTCTTGAACTTCAATTGATCATTTTTCAAACTCAACTGGTTCATCTGTAACTACACTAAAAGGATATTTAGTGTTTGATACACTAAATACGAACACATACACTAAATGTCAATAACCCTATGAGAGTAAGTAATATTAGATGTAAACTTAAACGCTAAATAGTAACTATGGTAATATGTGGAAGTTACATGTTTGAATTTAGTGTTAGTAAGGATATGAAAAAAAATTAACAATGATAAAAGGAGATTTCCAGCATATCTTCTAGCATATTTTCTAACACTAATTGTTAAGGAATTGAAAATTAATGTTGAGTAGGGTAGGGTGTTAACAACATTAAATATAATCAAACACTAAATATCATATTTAGTGTAGTGGTCGGTTCTACCCATTCATTGTTGCAAGATCAAGAAGATTTCAAAGCAATAATTAACACATTGCAAATGGTGAATTATTTGGTGATCTAAAACTAATATCTGTATCACCTATTTAGAGGGTCTGCATCCTCATAATCGTTATGTATTTATTGTGCAAAATTTTTAAGTGTTGATTTTAGGTTAGGCGTTGGTTTTGGATATACATACCTTAGACGTATTGTTTAGGATTACGTAATCCTATAACTTTATTACTAGTGAATATTTACCAGAAAATGTTAAATAGATTGTTTGGACATGATAATAGAACATAAGTGCCTTTACTTGACAAGATTGACTTACATTCTTAGTAGAAAGTTATGGCATTGTGCAACTTTGATTAGTAGGTGACATGAAATACCATAACAGTCCATTGTACGTTAACAATTCAATTTAGTGTGGGCCACACTATTCATCATCGAGCCACATTGAACATCTTGCAATCACTTGGTGGCAACTGCAGAGGGTGTCACATGACACATGATCTTACACGATGAGTCACAAAGACCACTTTAATTAACATGGCATACCAATTTTACTGCCAAACTGAATTAGAGTACCTAATGTGAAAACGCAGCAAAATTTTGGTCTACAATGTACGTGAAACTGGTATGATTGTTCATGTTCGATGAATTCACACAAATGGGTTCTAGGTTGGTCAACGATTGTGGGGTGGGAACTACTATTTGTAGCACCAACATGGGTCATTGTCTTAGGAACTTGCTTTGGAGTGGTATATTCAAAAGAAGCATGGTGTTGTTGTGGGTGCAAGCACGGTAAAGTGGACAGCTCTTGATCCTTGCCCAGGTTTAAGTGAAAGTGATCCAAAACAATATACTAACTTTGAATTTTATGAAATAAAAATTCATAAACATTTAGAAAACATATGAATCTACAAAGCCAAGCAATTTATGTTCACAAAAAACAATTTCAAACAACGTATATGTATTTTAGAAGACGGTGCAAGTGGTGGTGCAAGTGGGTGTCATTGAAAAGATAATTGCGGACAAATGAGAGAAATTATGGCTCACTTCTTCCAAATGAATCCACATAACATATTAATCCATCTTCAAGAGAATGTGTTCTTTCTATGTGTAGTCACACCTGAGCTAGGCTTTCATATTCATACTATAGAATGTAAATAATTTCAATGACATGGTGAATCTTTGCTCTGAGCAGAAAAGGATTGCCAAGCACATGGTGATGAAATGATAAGAAGAGGGACCTTAGAATGCTCCACTATTATAAGGCGAGAAAATGTTTCAATGGGAGGTCTTGGAGCAACAAAGGACACGAGAGAAATTTGGTGGCCAACTATTCTCTGAAATGACACAAGCCAACCTATGTGGCAGTCAATTTGCTCACCTTTTTTGGGGGGGTTAGGGACCACTATTTGTGGGGTAGGTGTCCATCCTGCCACCACCATTCAAAGTGCATCAATGAGTTCAAGAGAGCCAAGGAAACGGTTGTGTTCAGAATGGACTTATGGGGATATGTACAAAGGAGCAAAGCAACATTCGCGAGGAGAGTTATGTGCAAGTTGTATCCCTAGATTTTCATGTGCTTTGGTGGTTTATATAAATGTGAGACTTGTTGCTAACATGTTGGAATTTATGTGAGAGTATGTAGGATGGGACTGTCAACAACTATGGGCATAGAAGGTGCTATATTGCTATAGAGTGAAAGCTTTTCCTTTCACATTTCGTAGTACCAACAACATAATTGTCAACATGCAAAAGAATTTTGTAGTTCAGGAAACAAGATTGAGAATTTGAGATAGCTTTGTAGTCCAATGATATGAGGAATTCCAACATGCTGCAAGCTTAGAGAGATAGAGCTAGGATAGTAAAGGTTGGTTCATTCTTATCGTTCTTCAATGTTGTGTGACGTGGGCGGATGAATACTAAAAGGGTATGGGAGACTCAAAATTGGCCTTGACCATTTGACACAACACTCTCAATTTTATGTGGGTCCCACGGCAGAGAAAATAGAAACCATCACTAGTAGAAAACATGGTAAAAAAGAACCGTAGTCGTTTTCCCATTGCGGTTCTTTTGACCACCCTGATCTACAGTCACTAAACGACTGCAGATTTGTTTTTTTGGTTTACCGATTGAAATTTTAAAATTTTTGGGGCGTGTAATACACCGTTGGAAAGGCATTTTGAAGACCTTTCCAACGGTATATTACAAGCCCCCAAATTCTGAACATTTTAGTCAGTAAACCAAAAAAACAAATCTACAGTCATTTAGTGACTGCAGATCAGGGTGGTCAAAAGAACCGCAATGTGAAAACGACTACGGTTCTTTTTTACCATGTTTTCTACTAGTGCATAGACAAGTATGAAGGGTTTAGAAGGATGATTGAAACATAGATGGAAGATATAATAGGAAGTTATGGCAAAGGATAACATTGATGCAATAATTTGAGGAGGAACCAATTCAACTTAGTTAAGACACTAGCTGTAAACGAGGGAATTAAATTTGCTTGTTTAGGTAGGATGGATTGTTATGAGTAACATGTTCATGAGTGTTGCATGAAGAGTTAGCAAATGGAAGTCTTAGCATTCAATTGACATGGTGTAGGTGTAAATATCAACAAGGCAATGGTTATTTCATTATAGTTGTTTGTTAAAATGGGCATTTGTGTGATTTAATTATTGATGAGGCATGGAAATTGTAATTAAACCAAAACGAGAGGTTAGCAAGCCATAATAGAGATTGTGAGTGTGTGTAGAAAAAGTTCATACTAAATACTCATTGAGTTCAATTTTTGGAGATCATACATGATGCCATCCTCAAATTTGTGAGGTGGGTGAAGGAATGTGGACTTTTTTGCTTACAAAATGGACGGATAACATGAAATGGGCATGAAACATGCTTTGGAGCCCTCCACATGCCACAAATTCTCCCCATCATAATAATTCAATGAGTCCATACATAAAGAAATCGGCCATCAATCCCTCACAAAAGGGACATTATTGTTCGTTGGATAAACTTCAGTTTAGATTTGATACAAAACACTTAAAAGTTCCCACCATTTCTCCACATTCATTGTGGTCCAGTCATACCACAATGAGGTGCATTTTTCTTAGTATAAAGGGTAGCTACTACTATACATGCAACTCTAATTTTCTCCTTCTTCAATGGAAGTTGATACCCTTGCCTCTCATACAGCTAGTTTGGGACCACCTATTATAGTGAAGATTTTGTGGCAAAAAGATGACGTTTTTAACTGATGGATATCTTCGTTGAGCAGCTGCATTTTGGAAAAATATGGGAGACCTATGTTATGGTGGTGCGAATGTCTCAATATGAGACGTCAGATTCCACAACGTGCATGTCCTTTTGATTCCCAAAGCCCACTAACATGACAGGCTCGCTGAAGGATGTTACAAAGCATGACGTTGCTCCTCTTTTGTGAAGTAACAAATCATCAATTCATTAGAAGTGGTCTAAAAGGGAGAGGAAAACTTCTACAAGGTGGGAGAGTTGTCACATCCTTGGCTGGTGATACAACGATGATCAGGGCAACCGTTGGTGATGACGCACACACCTTCAACTGGGGGCATTTGGTGGGCGCTAGAGATCCGATACCGCTGCGCACACTTGGTGTAGAAGAGGAGGTTTGCTAAGCTTAGGGCCGCCAAGAACCAGAAGAAGTAGTCAAGGTGGCCGCGGTTGAGGTTGTCTGCGGGGATCCAGCCGGGGTTGTGGCCATTTGTTGTGAGGCGCGTGACGCCCGTCACAAGGATGGAGCTCAGATAGTTGCCTAGGCCAAAAGTGGCAAGTGCCAACGCGCTACCCAAACTGCGAATGCCCTCGGGGCTTTGGTCGTAGAAGAATTCCAGCTGCCCGATGTACGTGAACACTTCCGAGGCACCCACAATGGAGTATTGTGGGATCTGCCTGCAATGCAAACAGAAATGGACCATCAGGATTGCAAGGAGAAGAGTCAATGTATAATGAAATTGCAAAGCCTAAAAATGAAATTGGGTGTCAGTGATGCACTAAAGGATCTAGATCATGCCAGATAGTCTTTGAAGTTGTTAGGATAGTTTTTCCAATCACAGTGCTATCAGGTAGAGGGTTGAATGAGATGGTGGATCCACAAGGAAACTTTGACTTAAATTTACCACCCACAAAATCATGTGGCAACAAAATCACGTCGACAAAACTTGGTGAATGGGCCTCCTCAAAGTTGGCCGCACTGTAGGAGAGGGAATCTTATCTCTAGCCCTTAGTTCATTGGGGTAGGCCGAAGAGGCTTTAAGAAGTAGAGCGAGGGTTGAACAACTGTGGTGGTGGTGGTGATTCCATTGTCATAATTACTCTTCAATTTTTACCCTTCCACTCTGGGATGCTTATAAACAAGTGGGGATCCTTGAGTGGAGGTGCTCTTACCAGAAAATGGTCATTGGGACGGGGACACCCGGGGTATCCATGAGGTCGTGTGCATGAGCTACCTTCAACCTCGCGATCTCCACAATGGCGGCGGCCACCATGGCGATGGTCATGACAGCGAGCCCAATCCCCATGCGCTGCAAGCCGGTGAACCCGCGCCCGTTTCCTGTGTAGCTACGCGCAATGGGCACAAGCACACACTCGTAGATTGGGGACCAACACAAGACACTGATGAAGTCGAAGAGGGAGATTGACGCTGGCGGGATGTGGACGTTACCGATACGTGTGTCCATTGTGGCACCTTGTTCGATGAACAAGGTGAGCATCTGAGTGTAGATGGCGGAGAAGATTATGCTGGCGATCCAGATGGGTAGAATCCGGAGGATGAATTTCACCTCCTCTACTTGGGTCACGGTCACCAACCTCCACGGATCATGACTTCTCCCGGGCCCTGTTTGTCTATCGCTCTCCGTTTTGGTCGCCGCCTTGTCCAAAAATCTGTCCCCGCCAACAATATTTGTAGTTAATAACAAAACATTCTCGTTTCCGCTTCACCGACACAACATCGCTTGGCCGATGAGCTGTGTTCATGACACATGGGCCCAGCAGTAGAGTCGAGAATAAAGACTTTGTGTGTTAGAATCCCCGTGATTTCGATTGAATTTGAAGTCGGGTAGCTGAACACAACTCATCAGCTAAGTAATGTTATGAAAATTAAATGGTCCTATGCACAACCAGACATCCCATTGACAATCTTTACAGTTATCAAATTTTATAATGTTGTTGTAAGTAATAAGTTGTAGTATAAATTTGACTTGTGAGTATATATGCAACTCCATCATTTTCAAATGAAGCATTTCCGAGATCAGCTACTAATTATTTTGATGTTTTTCCATATTCAATGTCTAAGAGAGCCTTATTAAAGTGTATATTTGTGTTTCTCCTTTGGGTATTTTATATTCTTGATGATGAAATGATATGTAAAGACCACCAGAAGAATACGAACATGGTAGTCCTTTTGAATATTCCCTCATGTAACTAGGGTGGGAAGGAGTTATATTGATCAGGTGATATTTATTAAATTATTAATCATATGTTTGATATAAAAATTTGTATACTAGATGCTTATACACTAATATACTAATATTACATCTTGAAATAAAGTGTATTGATGGATGACAATCCTTTTGAACTCTTTATACCAAAAGTGCAAGATTGTGACGACTTCTAGAGTTGCAGCAAAGAAAATCCAACGTATTTAAATCGATTAAATTTTCAATGTTATGTTGTCCAGTGTCACATCTAGAGATTTGTTGATGATGGTGTTGATGATGGTGATAACTACTATTAAGCTATTATAGGGATATTCTTCTTTCCTACATCATTATTTCAAAAAAATTACAGTTGTATACATTTTCATCTACATATTATATAGCCATACAACTTTTTCTATTTCAAATTGGATATAACTACCATTTTCTTAAGTCCCCTCCGCCCCCCCATTTGTTCGATGTGTCCTCTGCCAAAAGAGGTGGTACCATTTGAAGCATGAAGCAAACTCACATCATAGTGAAGATCTATCAACTAGGATTCAAGTAAATATGGACAAAAGACTTGTCCACGAATAATAATGCATTTGAAATTTCTTTTTGCATTGTCAAAACACGCAGTGCATTGTAAAAAATATCAATTGGGTAAGAGACTTGAAAAATACGACAAAACCCCTAGAAAACTCTAATTTTACATATTTTGATAAGAAATATCGTCAAATAATCATTCTAGATGTGTGTTTTCTTCAAATAATACAATGTGTATGCAACTAAAACATGTTACAGATAGAGATGCAGTCTACATCTAAGACTAGTATTTGTCATTTCAATCATAAGGTCCGCCAATAGAACTGCATCTCTATATTTTCATTATGTCCAAAATTTACGCATAAGTTTTAGATTTACTTAAAAATCCAAATAACCTCTAGACAATATCAACTTATTCTTTTCTAGGATCTCCATGAGGATCATTCCTTGTAGAGGACAAGTGTTGAACTGCATAAAGGATTTTATGATATTGATATTGACAAGTGTTTTGATGAACAAAGAGGTTGTCAATTTGTCAAATACTGAGGAGCGTACTAGGATTAAGGAGCTCACATGAAGTCATGGCTTCGTATGACCTTGCGGTTGCCTTGGACAAGCGAAGCCGCATCCATGTAATCCACCTCATGCAACAACATGTCGTCCCCCGGGACATCCACCCGCCACTTCCTCGCGGCTGCCACGAGCACCTGTGCGACACGAGCCAATGGGTTGCCAGCCGGTGGGTGGTGTTGGTATCGACGACTGCCCAACACGAGCACAAAGTTGCCGACGACCAGTGCGCCCGTTGAGATCCCAAATCCCCAGTTCCATCCAATGTTGGCCTCCACGTAGACCAAAGCACTGCCAGACACCAAGGCACCCGCGCACAAGCACAAATAATAAACATTGAAGAACATAGTCTGGTGATTCTTCTCCACAGGGTTGAGCTCGTCAAACTGGTCAGCGCCCAAAGCTGACAAGCACGGCTGGAACCCGCCGGCGCCAAGTGCAATGGTGTAAATGGCCATGTAGAACACCCAATGTTGTCCTGATGATGGCCGGGGGCAGTCAATGGGAGCCAATCCCACTTGACATGTTGGTGGTTTTAGGGCGGGGAGTGTTACGGATAGTGTGAGCAATACCATTCCCTGGACGCAAAAAATAGATTTTTTCAAACGAAGCAACATCTATGCATGCATGGAACTGCCATATCCTATAATCATAGTGCCATTCTAGATCCACACAAGTTAAGGGCCAAGTTATTCATTGTTGACATTGAGCTGTGAAATACTGCAGATGATCCCTATGGTGGCATCTCTTCTCTTTACAATCTAGTTCTTTCTTAATCATTTCTGATGCTTCTCTTTGATTTGTTACTTCACAAAGAGGAGCAACAAGTCTCGGAAGAGGGCATTCACAGCGGCCTTGAGTGTAACCCTCTTTCTAGTTCCAGTTCATTGTACTGTTTGAGCTTCACAAACAACAGGTCAACATGCAGACATTTAGTTACAGAAGCAGTGTTGCATTTCATGTCCAAAGATTGCATGTCATATTCTGTTTCATGAATCACAATTTATGGGTTCAGGATGCTCAGGATCACTCAAATTTATGCAGGTTCTTAATTACAAGAGCCAGGACAAATTTTTGAAGCACTGATAGACTTTTGACGTGTGAAGGGAAGTGATTGAGGAAGCATCAATAATCTCACAGCAAGGTTTATGGTGGAAAAGATAATTGCTGTTCGATATCGACCCCAATAGGCATCACCTAGAAACGCTCCAATAAGGGACGTCAGGTATGAAGTTCCCAGCCAATTGCTGTAATTGGCCGCCGCCGCTGAATTACCTTCGTGAAGAACTTGGGTCAGGTACAGAACTAGGTTGGTGGCCACCCCAAAAAATGCAATCGTTGTTAGAGAATGGTTTCCTGAATGCCACACAAACAACTATCAAAATCCACGGAATCTGAAAATTTTAAAACTTGGAAATTTTTATTATAAACGTTAAAATATCATGTCCAACTTTTTCCCCCTAGCATTTGTAGGGCCATGTTGGCCACAAACACTGTGACATGACCCTATATATAGGCGAAATGAAAAATACCATAGCCGAATTTCTATTCCATATTTTGTAGATTGTATGATCATAATTATGATCCCATTTCACAAATATGACCAAATTGTCTACTAATATCCATATAATAGTGTCACATCGGCTACAAAGAAAGAAAGAAAAAGGAGCAGAAAACACGTTGACATCAATCTACGGGAGTTGATGAAATCATTAGTTTGAAATGATTTTAATATGTATATTTGAAATTTGAAATTCATATGTGCATCTCATAACATTGTTAAGCCCACCTGCAACTTACCGTAGGCAAGAGAATAATACAACCTAGGGCTAGGAGCAAACATGTTATGATTTTCAAATAATGGCGATTCCAGTCTCCATGCCATGGTAAGGTCCTCATAAAACATGACATCTCTTTTAGTGAGGGAGCATGAGTCTTAGGAATGTTATACTATGTAAGCAAATGTGATCCTAAAACACACCATCAACAAATGGACAAACACATGCATAGTACTCCGTTGCTCTCAGCAACGTATAACAATATTTGGCTTCGTTACAAATGGCATTAGCATAGAAAATGACAATATTCTAATCTATTAACAATGTATTCACTATGTTTCACCATCACTTTCATAGCAGTTTGGATGGTGAAACATTCGGGTGTATCTGGGTGTAAGTATCATACCGAGGATGTAAGGGGAGGTCTTCCATCCACCAACGAGGCTATTATTGCCGCCTAGCGCTCGAGCACCAAGTTCAGTTTCAAATGCTCCTTCTTTAATTTGAATGGCTTCTTCCAACTTCTGATCACTCGACCAATGTTTAATTTCTCCCTCCTGTGTTTCCTGATCAAACAATTCCCAGGCATTTTGATTCTGTAAGCTCACTTGCAAGAGGAGAGAGGGAATTATTGCATGCCTTTTATTAGTCCAAACATAAAAGTCCTGAAATAGTATGCAGCCCAGATGTTCCTATTATTATTCTAATTGACACCAAAAATAAATTTGACCCCAAATTAGTCTAGTTCATGTCATTTGAAATGAATTGCCCACAAACTTATAGGGTTCAAGTTTTTATTTTTGGATGGATGAGAGGTACGTTTGTATATGACAATTCCCACTCTCCCTTATAAGTTACTCACTTTGGTGACAATTAACTAAGTAGGCCAAATTAGCTACCAATTACCCACAACATGCCACGAGCTTGAAAGAAGATGAAATGAGATAGCAATTGAAAGGAGCTTCATAGAATCTAGTCTGGTACCATTACAGGCCTCGAGACTTCAGCTGCATCCAGATCCAAATCTGCAACACCCACGGTAGGACATTACTACAATCTTATGGCATACATATATATTTAGCCTGAAAATTCACAGCCTCTGTACTCCACTGTAAACTGCCACACAAGAAAATCACATTGTCATGTACTAAGGTAGAGGTGCGTAATTCAATGTCAGATCTTAACATAAATGGACACCTATATTTAAGTGGTGTATAGTTGGGTGTGAACCTAAGGACGGACACCAAATAGACATGTATTGAAATGAGATTAGACTACACGCTTGAAGTTTGTTAACCATTCTAGACGCGAAAGCCAACATAATTGGGGGGATCTATCTATCTATCTATCTATCTGATCAAACAATAGCTCAAAGGATCTTCACGTTGACTATAAATAGGATATTCATACGAGCTCCCAAAATTGTGATGAGAGTGACTATGGGCACGAGTTAGATTTGCTAATCATCTCGCATTAATTGTGTGTTTCATATCCTACGAGAACTAGGTGAAGAGAGAAGAAGTGTCCATTTTAAGACCCGCTTACCTTAATCCATTCAAATTTCGTCTATTTCTAGACGCGTAGATATAGATCCCTAATCATGGGCTGATCACATGGAGTAGTACTAGTGACTAACTCACCAACATCAAACAACAATGCTTCCACTACTGCAAGTATACCAGCATCAATGTCTTAAAAGATGTCTAAGGCAAACGTGCCTAAATCCAACATAGCAATAATCTAGACACCTATATTTGAGTGGTATGTGGTTAGGTGTGGGTCTAAGAATGGATGCCAAAAAGACATGTGTTTAAAAGAAATTTGACTACATTCTCAAAATATGCTCAACATTCTAGGTTCCATAGTCAACATAATTAGGGGAACCTATATGACCATTTAAAGAGCACGCAAATCTTCACTTTGACAATGAATAAGATATTCACATGAGCTCCAAAAATCATGACGCAGAAGGCTATGGCCACAAGCTGAATTTGTTAATTATCTTGCACTAGTTGCGTGTATCACACTTGATGAGAAGTGGGTGCAGAGAGAAAAGTATCCGAATAACACATGTCTACCTTACAAGAAGACACAGGAAGAATCCAACTTTCCATTCCCGCTTGGAGAATGAGGAGATATATTGCCTGGCTTGCTATCTGGAGATGGAAGAAATTGAACCAGTGAACAACTGCATTAAATCACCACTTGATGAAATTTAGAAAGCTGGTCTAAGCCTTCCTGTGGTATTTATAACTAGCAACTACTTCATGCCCGGAGCACAAATTATGCATACAAAGCCCAATTAACGTATCAGAGTCCAGCCAGCCAAATTTGACTTGACATATACCAGAATGAATACAATCATGAGCTCCTTTGCATATTTCTGTAAGCTGATCCTGAAGAAGCTTCCAGTGCAAATTGGGCATTGTCAGCACTACGGTAGTGGGTGTTATTCGCTTAATTACTTTTCTTAATCAGACACCTATATTTCATTGATGTGTGGTTCGGTGAGGACCAGAGAACCAACACCATAAAGACACATGTTTAAAAGAGATTGGACTATGTTGTCAAATTTCATTAACTACTCCACACTCAACATTGAGCATGTCAATTGTTTGGAGGATCACCTATGTATTCAGTTAAGAAGTCAACAAACATGCACTTCATATAACCATAACTAACTCAAGAGAGGTCCGATTATCAATCCAACTTTTGGTGATGCCTCATCATACATTTGCCAATGTAAAGCAATTGCCGTTGTGTATGTACATGTAATCAGTAGAAGTTAGAGAACATGAAAAACAATCAATCTACACCCACATACCTTTCGCATCCATCACACAGAACACAATTGCTAGACGCCAAGGAAGAGTGAGGGAGAGGAAGAGGAACTACTCTAGACTCAATAGTGAACACAATTGGGAGGACCACCTATGTTGCAGTTGAGAAATCAACAAACATGCACTTCCGATAGCCATAACTAAATCAGGAGAGGTCCGATTCTCAATTTGGTTTTTTATGATGCTTCAACACATATTTGCTGATGCAACACAAGTCTTGTTGTGTACGTAAATCTATTCAGTACAAGTTGGAGAACATGACAAACAACACCCACATACCTTATGCACCCATGGCACAGAAGACTGTTACTAGATGCCCGAGGAAGTCTGGTGAGGGAGAGAAAGAAAGACAAGCGTGGGTGGCAGCAATTTATGAGGTGAGAAACCTGGACATTGCATAAACTTAACGTATAAGCTGAGACCATCATGGTTGGCATAGTACTGCAAATGGCGTACTACGAATGACAAGTTGCTGGTTAGATGGAGGGCTCATGTGGAGATCTCCTCCTCACATGATCGCCATGCACTTGATGACTCTTCATGACCCCAGGTTCGCATGCTGATGGTGTGACACTAGCTAAGCTGCTACCAGTCTCCAGCTAAAAGTTCATCTCTGTCCATCTACACCTATTGTAGATACTGGGCAGAGATAATGAACTAGTTCAGACCCCTTGTGAGGAGACTGTGCCATGTGGTGCCTCATTCTGGACTTGGAACCAGATTCAGGGATTCCTCATGCTGCAGGAATCCCTGTTGTCGGTGGTTAGTTATACTCTCATATGAATTCTTGGAAAATTTACACAATAGTTGCTGGTTGTGTTATACTGATCTGACATGGCTTCTTAGCAATAAAAATTTTACTTGACACATGGAGATATAAATTGATCATTTGAATCAGCAGATTACTGTTTGGTCATCACGAGCTGATGAATGCTACAGTAATCTATCTGTCTAAGCACTTTTGGCTCTGCACCCACTTCTTGTAAAATATGGAACACACAAATAGTGCGAGATGATTGCCAATTCCAAATTCTGGTTGTAGCCACGTTCCTTGCAATTTTCAGAGTTCGTATGAATATCTTATTCATTTTGCGATGTGAAGATGCTCAAGCGCATTGAATGGTCATAGAGAGGTTCCCCCCAATTATGTTAAGTATTGAGCTAAGAATGGTTAACAAATCTCGAGCACCGTGTAGTCCATTATACACATGTCTTTTTGGTGTCCGTTCTTAGATCCGCACCTGAGCACTCACCACTCAAATATATTAGGTGTCTGATTAAGATAAGTAACTGAGTAAGGCCCACATACCTTAAGTAAGTGCAGAAGTATTCATGTTGTAATTAATCTGCAATGATCTTGACATAGTTGTAAGATTCATGTTCTGCATAGATCAACGACTCACAAGGATTGAAGAATATCCTACCAGGTACCAGTATACCAGAGTACACAACTGTGCCATGTACAAGAATCACATAGGAAGTGTGTTGAAGGAACCTTAAGAGGAGATTGTTCATGTGCTTCACATTGTGCATGTGTTTTGATAAGTTTATTAAAACATACTAGTTGGGAGTGTTTTACCTGCCCATGGAAGGTTATTGAGGGAATATTGCTACTTCGTGAAGAACTTCAAATCTATATTTTGTTAAGGAGTCTCCAATGTTACAAGCCAGGATCGATCAATTTTGTGAGGAAGTGCCTTCCGTGCCACCATATCATTTTGCTTTTGTCTTTTCTCTAATAGACACTTCCCAATCCAAGCATAAACCCACAAAATCCGTTTTAAAAAAAATGTCGTCACAAAAGGCCTTAAAGTAACATCTTCCCTTTGGTGACACCTATTTTTAATCCTTAAGCCTTCAACAAGTGAGTGCAACACTGTCATCAAGTAAGTCATTGTTAAAAGTGATTAATCATATGCGGCATTATGTATACAATAGCACCACTTTAGCCATTCATAGTAGTGGTGTAAGAAGGATGCAAGAACGCTTCTAGAAGAGCACCAACTTTGGCCAATCAGAGATCTATCCGCTCAACAAGGCAGTGTAAGAAGTGATCCACAAAAGGGGGACAACACCTTCATTTAATAGAAGATCTTCAACTTTCAATAAGACTGATTTTGTGGTAATTCTCAATTAGCAATCCAACATCAATTACCCCCCCCCCTAGTTGAGAGTAAAAGGCTCTTTCCTTAAGACGACTTTGAGAATTTTTTAAGGTTGCATATGAATTTATTATATTTTGAAATTGTTTTTGTAGACTCTGTATAGATTTGCTAATCAATAGAATTTTTTTTTTTTGAAAATTTTTCAAGCTACTTGACCTCCTTGAAACATAAAAAGTTTCTTAAAGTGCCACTTTAAGGCCTCAATACCTTACAAGAATATAGCACTGGAGCAACAAAGGATATGTTTCTTGATTGCACTAGAAGGAAATATTTGAATTTCTTTACACAGTGTAATGGTCATCATGTAAGGCATCGTGAATTAACCCCTAATTTCCTAAGCAACCAATTTTTGGTCAATGGATATTTTATGCCTTGCATCAACCCTACCTAACTCATTCATTTGCAAAAAAAAACACAATAAACATTAAACCAACATGGATATCTATTCACACCTTACCCATGCAATTTGGAAATGATTAGAATTATAAGCTTGTGCAATAAAATTATGGAAGTGGTCATGTTTTTGTTGTGTTGAAAGCTCTTGTGAGAATGTTGACTACAATCAACGGTTGACACTCCCCATGCAAACTTTGTATGGACATCGATGGCATTGATTGTAATAAAAACTAAATAATTTTTTATATTCTTGTAAATATAGCCTTCATGTTCACATCTACCATTCAATTTAATTTTTGGACACTTTCTAGTTTTCAAGGATTTTTTTTCATATATAGCATGTAGTTAGAAATATGGGAAAAATCACATACTGCAATTACAACGTGGCGAACCCATTATGGTTTTCACATCTAGGCATGACAATCAATGGAGGTGTTCAACTATTGAATTTTTCCAATCCATTGAGCTCACAAACATCCAGCCATTTTCCAGGTCAATGCAACTGGTCAAAGGTCTTTTTAATCAGGATGGAACAGTGATTTTTTTTTGAAAGAAAATGGGTGTGTAAATTGGCGCTTAGTTTATTCATTCACTAGCTCTATTGGCACTTTGAGTGGGAACAAAGGAGTCCAGCCTAGCGATGTGGAATGATTCAACATATGACAAATGCGATGACATGTTCAAGAAGGTTTAAGTGTGTGGCGATATATATTTTGTTTGCGGCACATTATGTGGCTATGCTTTGGCATTTTAGAGTTAAAATTTGGCCCCAACCTCCTAAGTTGCTAATGCAAATTGGGCTACATAAACAATTCCATATAGAAATCATTATTCCACAGGGGAATTGAACCCCGATCTTTCAACCCTGCCCATTGCAGCGTGGAATGGCTTGCAAAACTACACATTATTGCATCCCATGTATCACCCAACAAAAGTTAGTATAGAAGAGAACACATGAAGATTCGGCCCATGTACACCATGAAAATCTTCCAACGGTTCCTTCAAAATATAGGTGGTAACTTTATGTAACACTTTAAAAAAAACTTGCAAGTTGCACCCCAACCATGCCATAGTCCACACAATGCACATGGTTCAAAAATGGCATCATATTCTATATTACACTTACTCTACCTCATCATGTTCCAAAAATTGTGTAGATTCAATACATTGGAAACCTCTCATGTATGAAGCCAATACCCAATAATATGCTGCTACTAGTATAATTCATCTATTCTTCCCCTCCATACCGATTTCTCTGTGCTTTCCAATCTGATATGGCTGTTTGGTAAGGGAAAGTACCTAGGGTATAAAAGTCTTGTGCAAACATGCGGATGACCAAATCTAGGTGTGTTGTAAGCCGGTTCCTCAACTTGCTCTTCAAAAACGACAAAGAACTAAATGTGCATGGAGCACCTTCAATAAATGCAGCGAGCCTCATTATTGGTTTTTTTTACAATATCCGCTATTTACTGGGGCCAACACCAATGCTAATATTGCATTTATGGTTGGCTACCTCAGTGTTGGCATCGTATGCTGACGGCTACATTGTCCAATTATGATGTTGTCACCTACGAAGTGCAGGTGGTGTGATGAGCCCAAGATGGCTATTTTTATCAACAAAGGTTAGGGTTTTGGCCACCCATCCCTTGGCCATTACATTGCTCGCCACATGCACGCTTGGGGTGAAGCATTGGGCTAGCTCTTCGAACCCAGCCAATGGGGTCGAGTTTGCTATCTTTCAATATTTTCATCTGTTTTGGGGCTATTTTGAAGAAAAAAAAACCCCAAAATTGTATGTGTACATATAGCTGGGCCCAAATGAATGTAGCAAAAAGCGTCTGCGTAGCCGAATTAAAGTTCACTGGGATGGAACATGACGCTTTCATGCACACCTTCAAATGTAATCAAAGAATCCAGCAATTATTTCAAGCCTGTTTGTTCCTTGAGAATAACTCATCTCCCATGTTTCAATATCCTACAAATACATACCACTTTAACCTCGCATGTTTTCCACAGCCAATAGTGAGTACAATGCACTCAAAACGACCCTTTCTTAGGCTTAGGAAGATAGGAGTTAAAGAGTATTGCCCTAACCATTTCATATTATTTGAAATCATAAAAAACTACTTCATAGTGAATGGTGGGGCAATCTTGTATGCCAGATAGTGTAGGTCATGATCAAAGTACAAAATTGATGACGGTCCACTACAGCTAAATAGATTTGGATAAATAGATTGCTTCAGATCAACTAATCCAGAAGCATTTTGTACACTTTCCCAATCTGTCACATGACCCAGGCTCCAGAATTGTGAAATTAAGTTGGTATCAATCTTGGATTCCCACATATTCGACCACATGCTCATGAGCATGAACCAGTTTAGTAATCCTGTGAATATGACCATTTACCAATGGCTTAAGTTGAATCCAAGCTCAAGTTGGCATGTGGCAAAGTGAAACGGGTTTCTTCTGCCAAATAACCTGCTCCCCATGTTGCCAAAAGCCAAGGTACTGCTCTATTTCCAACCCCCAATCCCTATTTCCAACTTCCAAGACTAACAGTTGGACAAATGTATTACATACTCAATAAAGCCAACTCAATCAAGCTTGACACACTTCAGACCCACCTTTGAAATGACATATGTTCTGTTCAGCAACTGCATGCAATGAAGGGTGATAAATATCTAACAATTCTCACATAAGAAATACATCACGATTCACCAAGACCTTCCAGAAAAGACATTGCAAAAGAGAGAGGAGCAAGCTCCAACAGTCCTTCAAAGAAATATCATGATTTTTTTTTTTCATTTGTTGCCATTCATAGCAAGAGGTGCTGAAGCACCTGAGAACTAAACCAAAGGGTCATAATAAATCAAGGAGGAGGGTACCAAGAGCCTATGCTTCCATTCATGTGTCCATTCCCATGCACACTCATCCCGTTGGCAAGAATCGAAGGCATCCCAACAGCCATTGGTGGTGGAGAGGCGTACATGCCCACAGGTGGGGGAAGAAGAGAGTGGCCTGCCATGGAATCCATGTTGACAACCAAGAGTTCGCCAGCCCCTCCACCTCTTTGCTGCTGCAGTAGTCGCACAGACCTGAGGCCTTCATCATGAATCCGTGCTAGTGTTTCTAGTTCACTGAGAGAGAGAGCTTCCAGACCAGCCCCATAAAGTGGTGCATGTCTGGACATCTCCTCCTGCAGAGAGGCCTCTAGTGTTTGGATGTAATTCTGGGCCAAGGCAGGATGAATGCAACACATGATCAGAACACGCCTGGTGTTAGACAAACTGACACCTGACCATCACAGAAATGTAGGCCAGAATGAAAAGTATTCGAGCTCCTTGTTATGCATGCTCTTACTCCAACCAATTTTTCCTTTGTAAGGGAAGCGGGCCTAAAACAGACACTTTTGGCTCTGGACCCACTTCTCCTAGGCTATGAAATGCACGATTAGTGCAAGATGAGCAAATCCATATCAAGGCCGTAGCCATTTTCCTTATGATTTTCGGAGCTCATATGAACACCTTAATCATTATCAGAGGGAAGATTCTCGTATTGAATGATCATATGGGTGCCCCAATTATGTTGACTATTGTGCCTATAATGGTTAACAAATATTGAGCATGTAGTTCAATCTCTTTAAGCACATGTCTTTGGTGTCCATTTGTAGATCCACAGCTAAACACACACCACTTGAATATAGGTGCCTGATAAAGATAAGTCATCAGGCTTGCTTACCTTAGAGAAGAATGGAAGAACATAAACTGGCCTATAAACTTCAATGAAATGATCTTTCTGTTAAAAAAGGTGTGAATATGGAATTACCTGACAAGCATGCAGCTTTGACTCCATTCCATCAATGTAAGCTTCACAGCGCATCACCTGCTCCTCCTTCTCCCGTAAGCCCCCTTCGGTTTGCCCTACAGTCTGAGTGAGCCGGCGAACCTCATCTTCAAGAGACTGCCGTATCTCTTCCCGAGTGACAGACTCAGTGGCATAGCGCTTTATCTCCTCATCAAACCGCTTCCGGGCAGACTCGGCATTCTTCAACCTCTCTGCTAACATATTCTTCTCCTTCATCACTCTCTGTAAATGATGTGATACAAGATATCAGTCTCAAAGACTGCAGATACTAGTCAACATGCAAGCCCTGCAATCCTGGGAACTTCAGACATCGATCAACATTTTGGATATTACTCACATTGTGCATAATCTGCATTCTGTTCCATCCTACCTTCAGTTCATCGCGTTTGCGTGACTTGAGTTGAGCCAGTTGAGATTCTGAATCTCTGAGGCGCTCCTGTAGTCCTTTTTTCTCTGTCAGAAGCTTCCCAATTTCCTCATCACGCTCAGAGCGAGCCCACTCGAGCTGATTTTCCACTTCCCGAAGCCGCTCTGCCATGTCTTTCTTTTCACGACCCAGTCTCTCAATTTCCGCTCTCATTTCCACCTATAAAAATTTCAACAGAATATTAGCCTCAACTAAGAATGTAATAAAGAAAGTAGCAGATTCATACCTGATTGACTGCTCAAATAACTCCAATAATGTTATCAAGTCACTCAACCAATCAACTTCTTAAAAAATTAGAGTATTGATGTTATCTGAACATAGTAAAATCCACAAGTATTGAAAAGTACATACAAACAATGAATCTTCCTTGAATACAATTTGTATAGGCAATCTACCTTGCATTAATCAATTATATTCTCAGACCATGCCTTCCCAGCGAATCAAATGGTTCATGGATAGTAGCATCATCCATGCACAGTTTCAGCTCAGTGGATTTAGTGCATGTATTTTTTGTACTTAGTGTTTGTGGCACTAAATACCCTAAATAGTGTAGTGAACTTACAAAAAAAAACCTGGGTTTTGCCTCCCAGTCCAAATCGGATGAAAAAATTCGGATATTCTTAGGTTTGTGGCACTAAATACCCTAAATAGTGTAGTGAACTTGCAAAACAAAATCCTGGGTTTTGCCTCCCAGTCCAAATCGGATGACAAAAATTGGATGTTCATATCATGTTTCAAAAATGAGAAGATGTGTCAAAATACCTTAAGGCGCCCCTGTGCAACATCAGCATCAGCTAGCTTTTGGGACAGCACAGCCTTCTCTTGAGACACACGATCCACTTCTGATTGGCGTTCACTTTTTGATCGAACAACATCGTCTTCTCTTGACCGAAGCTGTTGCCACAGAACGTTCCGCTCAACATTTGCTGCTTCTGCTACCTTCCGCATCATGCTTAATACAGGACGAGCAGTTCCTTCCTCCTCCCGCACCAAGAAGGTCAGGATATCCATGCCCAGATCTACCTCATGGGGGCCACTAGTGCTACTGGTTGCACGTTCCACAAGGCCCCTTAGCATGCGTTCACGATAGCCCTCATCACCATACACCTTGAACATGACAGCATACATCGTGGACACAAATTCACGAACTCTGAGGTCACGTGAAAGGGCCAGTGCTTCAGCAAGCTGAAGCACTGCTGGGAAGTCATCGTCATCATCAGGAGGATGTAAGAAACCTGCTCCACCTGGTGTACTAGGCACTAATGGATCTTGGACATGTGAAGAGGCTGCAGAAATATTTATAGCCATGTGTGTACCAAACATGAGCCTTTGCGATCGACGTCTCTCCAACACCATGACTACCGATTGCTCCCCAAAGGCTCCCCTTGCAATTGCATGTTCAAAGACACGTTGGGCCTCTATTCTCAATGCTGGCATGGTCAGCATTTCAACCAGAAAATCGACATCAGCAACCCTCCAGCAAGATGCTGCAACCTTTTCAGCTGCTGCCTGGAGTTTAACAGTAGTTCACCACACACATCAGTAAATGAAAGCTGCAGAAAACATTCCTATACACTTGAGATTTGAAAAGGAGATGCTCAGTCCGCATACTAAAATACCACAACCATCCCTTCCATACTGAGAAAACAAACACCACCAGTAGAAAAGAGGAGCAGAAAATGCAAACCTGCAGCTGTGCTGCTGCACCGCCACCTTCACGAGTCTCCCCAAATACTATGGTTACTCCAGTGGACGCGATGTCAGTTTCACTTCGGTCAGTGTCATTGTCAATATCTCGAAGAAGGGCTTCAGCAACATCTATGCAACTGCTCACAGTACTCCGCACCACATCCAGTACGCGCGGAGAGACAGCAGGGCCCAGCTTCTTGAGCCTTCTCCGTACTGCCGCTGCCTGATCAAATAAACAATGACAGAGGTTAATTTCAGATCGAGTGCACATTCCTGAAAAGACTGACGCATAAACTTGATCATTCATGACACAGGGTGGACATGACATTGAGGATAAGAATATTATAATTTATTCCCAGGAGCTCTGCTTTGAAAATGCCAATTGGTTGAACAGTCAGAGCTACCCAGGGTTATTTTGTGAAGAATGCCAAATTTGGGGCGGCCAACATTGTCTATTGCGTAGCTTGGGGCAGCTTGCAAATTTGTTGTTGTAGGAATGGGCAAATTCCAGTACCCAACTAACTTTGATAATTTATTTTATGAAGCTTGACTCAACAAATGGGGACTCACTGCATGCAAGAGTTGTTGGCACTCGGCAGCAGCCTTGAAAACAAAGCTCATGACTGCTGCTAATGGCTCGTCAACCAAGTCGGGTATAACATCCAATGCCTGCTGCAGCACCTGCTCCCAGACGTCACTGCTGACCTCTAACTGGCTAAGCGCTCCCAACATCTGTCCACAAATCCAGTCACACCAAGGTAAGAGGTACAAATAACAGTTGAAAAAAAGAAGTAAAAAATATATAAATCAGAAAATATCAACATGGATTTTAACATCAAAAACCTCAGAGACATCAACATTAATATGATCAACATTCTGAAATATTGAAAAACGGGCACTAAATCAGTAAGTATTGCAAGAAAAGTGGACAGAAAGAGTGCAACCAGAAAGAGAAAAGTAGAAAATCTAACCGGTAGACGTAAGGCAGGCTCAGCATCTCGTTTCTGTAGTCGCTCCAGCAGAGAATATGCAGCTAATGAATGCTCAGACTTGTCTACCAGCTTTGGCACCAGAGCTATCAAGTCCAGCTGCAAATGCTTGGGAGCCTTATCCAGCACCAGTGCAATCTTCTGTGCTGATTGTGGCCTTCGGCGGGGTTCAGGAACACCTTGAGGAACAGCTCCTTCCAATGCTCCCAATGAATTGACTATTAGTCCTAAAAGCTCATCGGATTGCTCAGGCCACTTTGGCTGAATATCAAGTGAAATCACAAGTTCAAAATTGTCAAAAATGAGGCTCTTTGGTGGTATCTTGCAAGATGTTGAACATCGATTGGAATTCAGAATGTTCAAATGAACAAGATGATGTCACTTATTTCTCCTCTTGCAAAGAAATAAAAGTTAACAACATTTTATCTCAAAAACAAGGAAAACATTGCCAATGCAATGTGTATCTCCAGGTAAAGTACATGAAGAAGAGATAAGGAAAGAGCAATGACAGGCTGTACTTAAAGATTGCATCTAAAGCAACAGAAGAGATTCCAACAAATACGTGGGTATAGATCTAGCAAGCAGCTGATCACCTTGTGGGAATGGTTACTGAAATTATTGCTTGCAACATCTGGTACAAAGGGTTCTTGACCCAGGGCAGGCTCTGAGTGCAGAGAGGACACAGGAGTCACTGCAGCCCTTCCCACTGGGGTATCCACAGTCGCCGAGTCACTGCTTTGCACAGCCTGTGTTCCTGAAGATCCATCCCCTCCCACTTCTAGCCGCTGCTCAAATGAGCTTAGCCCATTCTCTCGAGTATCAACAGCTGAACCACCACTCCGCCAGTCTACGCTCGCAGCTGCCAGGGGCTTACCAGCCTGATGTTCTACGTTACAACAAACACAGATTAATACCTGGATAAGATTGGTTCAGGTATACCAAACAGACCCTTTAACCTTGGAAAGCCCAGATAGAATCAAAATGAGATCCTAGTGGTATAAAACTTTAAAACCAAATGACTCTCTTGCAGCTCACACCTCAACCTCAATAGGACACAGCTAAATTTGCAGCTGCCTCCTTAGCTTGGCTATACATCTATCTGGTACTTGTTGAAGTTATTCTTTGCATAGGTACCTGATTGAAAATCAAGGCTTCGGAAAGAAGCAGCCTAAGAATAATAATATTTACTTGTAACACCTGATCATTTTTACAAATCTCTCAATTTGGTCCAAAGGTCCTATGTAACTCTGATAATTGAGACATTATAAACTAATAGTTAAGGAAATTCCCACCAGTTTCACTCAATTTCATTAAATACGCTCAATGGGGTACCATGTTCTGGAGGTGCCAAAGTGTTTCAAGAGCTAGGTGTATTCAGCTCTACACAATGTTTTGGTTTTTTCAAGTAACGCACCAAGGTGGATACATTACTGAATGCGCACGTTTGACAATGAACGGTGTTGTCCACTTTGAGGCTGATGTTAAACCACCCTGGTCCAAGGAAAGATTCTACTCACGTTGTTCCCGTCAAAAGATCCTCCCCGAGGTTTGTTATCAGTTCCCACATGGCTAGACTTCTTTGATTCTGAAGGCTGACAGCATTCAACCATGATGTCCAGGAGCAAGTCAACAATGGCTTGTTGTAAAACTTTTACACCCATTAGCAGGTTCATGAGACTAGGTGATGATGCCTCCCCTCTTCCTGCTGCATTTTTCCCTCCAGCTCCAACTGAGTTTGATGTTGAAACTTTAGTTGGCAGAAGCAACCGCTTCACTTTTGCAGGGTCGTCCAGATATACTCTCAAGCCTGAGATGGTACAACATGATGATCTTTATTGACTGATGGTGCACCAAGTATTGTTAAGTATATCTACAGTGAACAAGTTAACAAGAGGCTTTCAAGACTTTCGGCATTAGAAACTAACTCTCAATACTGGACATTAAGGGCATATGCTATCCTAGAATACTTGCAAGTTCATCCATCTTAAATAAGTGCCCTCTTGAAGCCTAATGCAATAAGTACATGCACATTATAGCAACTTCTGATACTTTAATCTGCAAATATATGACACGTACTTCAGAGATGATTTCACTCATAATCATACAATGTACACACCTGCTAGGAACGCTGCCACAGCCCCTGCATCCATTAACAACTTTTCTCGCAGTGTGACCTGCAGCTGAGATGGATCCAGTAAGAGTGGGGGATTGTCTCCATAGCTCAAATGGAATCCAGCCCTTGCTAACAAGCTCCGAAATATATCTTCTTCATCACCACTGATTCCTTCACTATCGTCAGAATCTAAAAGCTCATCTGGATCAGTGGAAAGCGCATCTTGGTCATCATCAGAGATCAACACCTGAAAGGAAGAAATCGTGAATATCCTCGGTGCAGTACAATTTAGAAATAAGTAGCTTAACATTCTACAAAAAAGCCTTATCCATCACTGAAAGAGTACAAACCATACATAGTTACTCTAAATTGTGATTCTACGTAATGCCACAGGAAGCATAAAACGATGCTGGAATAAAGACACCCAAAACTGTAACCCATTAGTCCCAAAACCATTAACAGATTCCCAGGAAACCTGGTGCTTCAATCAGAGTTCTCTTTTGGTCCTGCTGCTTGTTTTAGATAAAATCACCATTCTGGCCAACAAACGTCCATGACAATAATGGTATACCTCTAGATCAGAGAACTCAAACCATGGACAGCAATCCAGGATCTCGCAAACAAAAACAACAGTGTCCCGAACCAAGAAGCCTGCATCAGCCTCCACCATGTCCGAAACCTTCATGAACTGCAGAACTGAATTGTTCCAAGTCTTGGTGCAGATTGAAGACTCCTTCCCGATAGTCTGATCTGCATGCTTCTGATTGACAACTGCCATATGGTACCTCACCCAGAAATTGCGGTCTGGATCCGCTCCTATTGATTGGTCACTTTCTAGGTATATACAGAGTGTGTCAAAAGATTCATATACACCTGCAACAATGAGGATAGCATGTGTTGAAATGAATGTAACAAAAACAGCTTAGATGGAATTTCTGACCACCGGAAGAAACTGACCCGATTTCCTCCTTACTTTTTGGACAGTACTCCACCTCCCAGTGTAGGAACAACCACCATTATTGTAGAACTGAACAAGTCCATGTGGAAGAGTCCAACCAGTAAGATTATCACCCTCTTCCAATGTTGTAAAGCACCTTCATAAAGAGATTGGGACCCTACAGCAGACGAGAACTAATGCATCCATCCTACAACCCACTCACCTATGCGTAATTCGCATCCGCCTGCTTGGAAAAACTTGCTGAAAATTTTGCGAGTCTCCATTATCTCCTTGAAAGCTAGAAAATTCTCCACACGCCATGTGAAAGTTCCACGACTAGCACTTTTGCCTGTCTCACCTCCTACTACAGATGGTGCCTCTCCCTCATACTCAGGAAGCTCCAGCATTGTTGAGGTCTCCTTCAATATCAGCACTTCTGCTGAAAAGACAACCGTGTCTTGCACTAAAAACCCTGAATCTTGGTCAAAAAGGCTAGTAAGGGTGACAAATTCACGCCAGCCCCAATCTTTTGCAGCCTTGGAATATCGATTTTGAGATTCTTTTGTGACAGACCTCTCATCAGTACGTTGATTAACAACTGACAGTCGATGACTTACAAAGCAGCTCCAATCAGCGGAAGTGTTGCGAGGATCTGTCACTTCAAGAAACATTGATAGGTGGCAAGGAGGTTGTGATTGCCCTGAAACATGGCCAAATTTCAAATGGATGATCAACAACTCTCATGTGAACAAACAATGTCACCTTGCTAAAACAGATAGATTCAGAATTCAGCAGCACATTTACAATTGAACTTGGGACATAAACTTCGAGAATTCAGGACAACACACAATGCTGAAAATTTCACAAGTACAAGACAATGCAACATCTATACATTTGGATTTTCCCCGGTTGCAAAATTCACTTCGAAGCCCTTCCCTACAAACAGAATGAGGGTGGTCATAGATTGCAATCACACCTCGTGGGTAGACAATTAGCCGACAATCTCGATTTCCCACTTGAAACCTCCGGCTCTTGATGCAGAGCCCAGTGATCTTTCTCTTCTTAAGTAGGTCCTTGAGCCGCGTAAAATTTTCAATCCGCCACATAAACTTGCCCTGATACACATCACTTTTCTTGGCATTTGCTCCTCGTGCACTCACCGGCCCTATATTTTTAGAGAATGTGCTAGACTCCTTAATCACATGGAAGGAAGCACTAAAGACTGCGGTGTCATCTACCAAATACCCCATCTCCGGGGCCACAAAATCCACCATCTTCATGTAGTCATTCCATCCCAAACTAGTGTTATCCCCACTTTTATTATCAGCAGCAAACCGTCCATACGAATCTCGGTGCATGTGGTTCATTCCTGCCTTTTGATTCAAAACTGACATTCGAAACAGACACCAACAGCTCCGCTCTGGAACACTCGATTTCTCCGTATCTTTACTCTCCAAGCACATGGACAAATAGTCCACTCCACTAACCGAGGATTGGTACACACTCAATCTAAGACTACACTCCCCAGCAGGGAACACAGGGCTCATAATCTTCTGCGTTTTAATCATCTCCTTAAAAAGAGACAAATTATGTACTTTCCAAGTAAACTTACCACTAAGAACCTCAGGGACGGGCACCCCCGTGGCTGGAAGTTCATTCTCCCTGGAAAATGACACAGATTCGTGAAGCACCAAAATCTCAGCTGTGATCAAAACAGCTTCATTAACCACAAACCCACCCTTGACATCCAACACCGTGGAAGAAGGAGTAAAATCACACCATCCATGTGACTTCTTCTTCCCGGAGAATCGGTGCCACGAGTCTCTCTGTATGGATTTCCCCTCATCTCTCTGGTTCACCACACATAACCTATAGCTCGCAAAGCAATCCCACTTCGAGGATGAGGATCCCCGGGGATCCGTGACCTGGAGGTAAATGGATAAATATCCAGGCAATGCCTGTGAATCTCCACGTGGATAAACTAGCAAACGGCAGTCATAGCCTCCCACCTCAAAGTAGCGACTCCATAGCGCCCGGGCTTTCACCTTTGCAAACTGCACAATCGTCCACTTACATACCGCTGCATGTTCCCCTCGCTTCTCCACAATCACACTCTCCTGCCCTCCTTCCCTCGGTTCGTCTCCATTCTCCCCGCCCCTTGCCATCTTCTCCCCCATCCCCCCTCCCGCCATAGCCACCGCACCACCACCAACAGAACCAGAAACAGAAGCAGCAGCAGCAGCTTCTCCTGCCGCTACGGCCCCGTCCTCTATGGAATTATTCATGCTTGCCATTACACTATCACATCATCATTCCATACATGGTCATTCTGACACACAAGATTGACCCCAATCCCTCCTCCTTTGCAACCCCAATTCACACCAAACCCTAACTCCACGCTCTGCGGCCCCGTCCTCTATGGGATTATTCATACTTGGCGTTACACCATCACATCATTCCATACATGGCCATTCTGCCATACAAGATTGCTCCCAATCCCTCCCCTCCTCCTGTGCAACCCCAATTACACCAAACCCTAACTTCAAGCTTTGCGCCTCGTCCTCTACGGAATTGCTCGTACTGGCCATCACATCATCATCGCATCCTTCTTCCACACAAGGTGGCGAGCAATCCCTCCCCTCCCCAATCACACCAAACCCTAACTCCCCGCTCTGCGCCCCCGTCCTGTATGGAATTATCAACACTGGCCATCACATCATCCTACACCTTCTCAGTCATTCTGGAATCCGTCACACAAGATTGCGAGCAATTCCTCCCCTCCTCGTCTGTAACCCCAACCACACCAAACCCTAACTCCACGCTCATCCCAACCCTAACGCCACCTCTGCTGCGACCTCGAACGACAGTAATCCCCTGCAGCAGCGATGATCGCTTCCTGCTCCGGTGCTGCTGCAGAACAAGAGTGGCCATGAGAGAATGAGTAGTCGTGCTACCGCAGAAGAGGTAGTTGATGGCTTGGCGGCGATGGCGATGGTGGTTGCGATGAAGCTTTGATGATGGCCATGGCCATTTGGTGGTTTGTCTGTTTTGAGTTCGAGTGTAATAGAGTCCCTCGGAAGGTGGGTAAGTTAGGGCGAAGTGGTTAATTTAATAACGGTGTGGGCAATCCGCCCGCTTCCCATTACCTAGCAGGCTCCTGAGGAGTCATCACACTAGTCAGTCCGTCAGCGAGCGGAGTAGTGATGAGTGGGTGGTACTAGGTGCCTGCATTGTAGGTGTGAGAAGGCTCCTATGATGGCGCCCTTTGAGGGGAATTTTCAAAAAATTCTATAATTCCAAAACCCATGGAAGATGCGGCCATATCATCCATAATTCTTAGGGCCACTTCACACACAAGACTGAGAGCCCGTGACCATTACACTTCAATCACTCTCATTGGTGGAAAAGGCGGAGCCGGTCCAAGTTTGCTTCACACTACGATTGAGGGACCAATGGAGCATGTGAATGCAAGATGGATGTAAAGCCTACATGGATTACTACATGGCATCGAATGGATCATGTTTCATGGTCACTTGGACTATTTTCAAAACCCACTTCTTGGAGGTAGGCCTCACACAAAACCGGGAGACCATGCCACTCCGAATGCTCACAACCGTAGGTTTATTCTATTTTATCATGTGTTGAGGACCCGCATGAATAAAAATTCATTGAAATAGCATTTGGTTGAGGGTTGGTAACATATGACTTCACGCTACACTTGAGGAACCGTGACCACACTACCTGATTTTGGAGATGTCTTGGGACGGCCTTTGGACACTCTCTTTTGGGGTCTCACAATTTCATGGTCACGACTCTTGGCTCGTGTGCAAAGTGGCCCTTAGATTATGTCCAATTAACAACTTGATTAGGTGAATGACTCGCTGCTCCCACAGCCCATCATCCACTCTCCTCTCATTGGTTATCTAGGCATTAGTAATCTCTTCCACGAGAGTCATCCACTTGCTTGATACTAGTTATCGGACGCAACTTATCGACTCATTGACATAATTTGGGAATTGTGGATGAAAAATATGTGACAAATCATGATAACCCTTATGAGGAATCGGTATTGGACTAGATAATGTACGTCATGAATTAAGGGTGGGTTGAACGGGCATTTCAATCACGTTGATCCTACTAAAATTAGCGTTTCACTACTAGAAAAACAGAGTCCAAATTAACAAAAAAACTAACAATTTTTTGTTAATTTGGATATTGTAACGTCCATTTTCACAAATTTTTGTTAATTGTACCCAAATTAACAAAAAATTGTCATTTTTTTTTGTTGATTTGGATAGTGCAATTACCATATCGGGAATATTTTTGAATCTTTTGATAAAGCTTTGAATTATTAAAAATATTTATAAACCTTTAAAAATCTTCAATATACAATGTAGATTTAAGAATAAGTACACAATTCGGTGCTTATTAAAGTCAGCAGACTTCAGAAGCGATTCAGACCTAGTAAAAAAAAATTTGGAAAAACTTCTAACTAGAAAAAGTTGACAAATCAAATTTGTCAACTTTTTCTAGTTAGAAGTTTTACCCAAAAAAAAATTTTACTAGGTCTGAATCGCCTCTGAAGTCTGCTGATTTTTTTAAAAGTCAGCAGACTTCAGAGGCGATTCAGACCTAGTAAAAAAAAATTTGGAAAAACTTCTAACTAAAAAAAGTTGACAAATCAAATTTGTCAACTTTTTCTAGTTAGAAGTTTTTCCAAAAAAAAATTTTACTTGGTCTGAATCGCCTCTGAAGTCTGCTGATTTTTTTTAAAAAAAAGGAAGAAACCCGGAAAGCTAGTTAAGTAGATTCTAAATCCGATATATGTCACTTGTGAGTGGTTGGTGCGTTGGCAAGAGCGTTGGCCTCTAACCACGAGGTCTCCGGTTCGAACCCGGGAGGCCTCACTTTCCATGTGGCCATTGTGACGTGGCACATGGGTGTCCACCCACGTGGCAGTTGGATTGTTGGACACGTGGCACCGCCCTAGATGATGAAATCAACATTTTTTTGTCAAAAAATGAAACACTGTTTTGTTAAACTTTGACAGTTTTTTGTTAAAAAATTAACAGTTTTGTGTTAAAAAATACCCAAATTAACACGTCCTAATCAACAAAAAAAATCAACATTTTTGTGTTGAGTTTTGTTAAATTAGTCACTATTTTTTTCTACTAGTGTTTCTTCTCTTCTTTTCTCTGTACGTCAGGAGTCTTGCTACAGGTTGTAGCAAAGTGTCCTTGTACAACATGATACAAGTTGTGGGAGCGATGAGATAGGCAACATGATGAATTTTGTTATAGCTCGTAGCATGGTGACACGTGTACTATATTGGACGTAGTGTTGACCATATCACGATGGCGTTGTGTTACTATCTATATTTGTTGTGCATGTGTCCAATGAGTACAAGATACCATTGTATGGGGAGAACTTACTATTAGTTATAGATGAACCAATTTGTTTCCCCAAAGCAATGGTTCAATTACCAAAACTCTAGGAAATGATTAGAACCATATTTTGGAAGAAAACTAACAATGTTTTAAGTAAATAAAACATACAAAGAATGACCAAAGCATTTCAAGAAAGCAAGATGACACCAGTTGCTAGGGCTGGTGTGAATGAGGGACATTTCACCTTGATCATAGCCTCAAGCTCATACTGTATGTGAACCAAAGTGGGTTTACTACGAAACATTTCATTGAATAATTGGTCGATAACAAGGAATAAAGATACCGTACCCGGCCATCAGGGTCAGCAAAAATTAAATAAAAAAATAGAAGTTGAAAAAAATCAGAAATTATTGGAGAAGAGAGTTGAAAAGAAAAGTTATTCATTGAAAAGCATGTTGAATATTACAAAATTGAGCCAACTTCATGTAGTAAAATCCCAAAATATTGCATACCGTAGCATCATAACTAGTTCGTGCAAAATATATATATATATATTTTAAAACTGGACATTATGAGCCTGAATTTTCTGTTGTTTGCAGAGCAAATTGAATTAACCCCTAAAGAGCTTGTGGCCAAAATCATGGCAAACCCAGAGGTTGCAGTGGCGTTTTAGGATCCAAAAGTAACACATACAAAAGACCACTAATTGAGATTAGGGCATTCAATTAGGTTAAACACACCAAGGCCTCCACAAAAGGGTGAAAAAAATAAGAAATCTTTCATTGTTGTGAACTAGCCTTGTATTAAAGCGTTGAATTTTTTACAAATATTTTTTGAAATTGTTGAAATTTTTATTAATTTATTTTTACCATGCCTGACCCACTTTCTCCACTTTAATTAATTATTCGGCATGAGATGTTGACCCTGACGGCCGAGTACGGTAGCGACCAAGTTGGCACAAATTTCATCATGTTCACTACAAAGACATGTCATCAAGATTTTCGATGGTCAACACTATGGTAAGGCATGTGGGCCTTACATGGTCACTCTTCTTAAATGAACACCCACATATATTGAAGTGGTATATGGTACGGCTCGTACTGAAGAATGGACACCAAAATTACAATAATGCATGATTCTATATTTAAAATTTAGACGTCATTCTAGATTCAATACTTGAGTATCAAAGTTAGGCCCTTTCTTGAAATTACAATTTTTTTCTTAAAATCTGCTATATAATTTTGTCACAACATTTTAGTCTTATTTTTTTTGTAAGAGTAGCAGACAACCCCTCTCTCTGAAGGTTTGAAGATTTAGATGTTGCAATTTATCCTCCACTTAGCCAAAGTTTTATTTTTGGTTATTCTCGTCGTTTAGTGTGGCTGAGACTCATGACTTTATTATATTTGAATCCGCCAATGCTAAGTTAGAAACTATCCTTAATGCTATTAACAAGTTATCAGCCCCAACCCCAACGATTAAAAGAATCATTAGTGGCCTTCAACAACATCAATTTCCCGCTAACCTAGAGGGAGGAGTTTTATCTTTGATTCAAGATCCACCACAACAACGGAAGGAACCTCGTGTAAGTCTGCTTGAGAAATTCGATGGTACATGCTCCAAATTTTGAGGATTTATCAATCAAATTTGATTGATAATCGTTTTACAGTTAGAGTGCTACCCAACATAACAATTACGAGTCAGATTGATTGGAACATTACTTACGGAACAAATTTGTATCATGGTTTGCTCCCATATTTGAGAAATATGCACTCATATTGAACAATTTTGACATTTTTCTAAAGGCCTTTGCAGAAGTATTTGGAAAACATGACAAGGCTTGTTGGGCAATAACGAAGATTCGATCCCTACGGCAAGGGACACGTTCTACATCGGCTTACACTTCAAATTTTAGACAACTTGCGTGCGACATCAATTGGGATGAAATAACACTTATAAACCAATTCAATTGGAGTTTGAAGAATATTGTGAAAAATTTGTTGTTATCACTCCATGACCCGTAAACGCTCAATGAGGTAGTTAGTCAAGTGCGACAACCGACTCTTCCAACGTCACCATGACATAGCTCATGGACTCTATCAAAGAAGCAGATGACTCGCCAAACCTCATCTATGTTAGTATACAGCCCGAGTTCTCATTTAGAGGTTGTAGATATGCAAATCATCAGGGTTCGCCCAGCTCAATGGGTAACTTGTACTATGTGGATGCAGGTTTAAATTTGTTCAAGCCTGGCACCCTGTTTGACCCGTGCATTACTTGTGTCTCTTGTGAGTAAGATTTAGCTGGTTCCGTAGAGAACGCATTAGGGTTCATCTCATCATTAGGCCTAGTGCATGTTTAAGTTGTGTCTGTCTTTGTCGATAATTGGTTGCCTTGGCTTGTGGTATAGATGTACAGCTGGTTGTGCTTCATCAGAGGGGAAATTTATATCGGAATATTATCATTTTTAGATTTTCGGGTCTTGTTTCTTATTCCAAGTTGATATTCATGCAGCCTTGATGATGCTTCATGGCTGGAATTAGTGCCAAAAGTGGGAAGTAAATCCAGACACAAGCAGAGGGATGTGTGGGATGCTAAACACATATGTATGTGAACATGGAGTGGAGTAATGAGGTGGACGTGCACTCAAAAAAATCAACTCTCAAATCATATATTCTTGAAACTAGGGTAGGCAGCTGGGTTCTGGCAGGGAATTATTACAACACGAAGTATGGGAAGCAACGATCTTATATCCTTAAATGTGATATTTATAACAGTAAATTGCTGAGACTCTGAATGCTTTGAAAGCAAATCATGATTCTTGTACAGAAGTTTGCAATTTATGAGATACAATTACACACTGGTTATGGTGTTTAGTGTCACTTACTATTTGGAGTTACGCAGTGCCAAGAATGTAAGTTTTTATCAAGTAAAGTTATTTGTGTTATATAATGTCTATACAACCTAATAAATTATTGTTGGTGAAAATGGAAGTTGATAGTAAGAAGTTATAGCATTGTGGAATTCCAAGCAGTAAGTGACACTAAACACCATATATGTGGTAGATGTACTCCATCACAATCGTTAACTGCATCACAATCGTTCTTTCACAATAAGCAGTTGATGGCCAATAAGTCACTTGAAGAGAACATTTAAGCACGATAGTTGCTTCTCTGCCACTTCATATCTTAAAAGACGAAATGTCCATAAGGTCCATTCACTTGTTGAGAGTTGATAACAAGTTACCTACCAACTGTAATTAGGGTATATAATCTCTGCTCCCACATATTGTCAATGATATATTTCTTTCCAATTACCCTTCCTATGTATTCCTTACATATTTATTCTACCTCTGCCTTTACATATCGTCAGAGGAGGCAGGCCTTCCCCCTGGCCGCCTTCCCCCTTCTGTGTAATTAAACTCTACTCCCACATACATGCTAAGCTTGCTCAATTTTGACATTTCAAATTTTGACTGGGGGTAAGTCTCTAGGAGTTCTAGTTTTGCCTCATTATCCCCTGTGAGCAAGAGATTGTCTACATAGACTCTTACAATGATTGGAAGTCCTCCCTCAGAGTTCACATATAAGTTGTGATCAAAGACATTCATAGTCAAACTAAAAGCTCTTGAAGCACCATCTATTTTGGCATACCAAAGTCAGGGGGCTTGCTCAAGTCCAGAGAGAGCTTTTAGTAATTGACATACCTTGCGCGTGTTTCTGCTCCCTTCTTCCACAATTATCCCTTCATGAATCTCCATGAAGCTTTCTAAGTCGATTTCTCTATTGAGAAAATGTTGTTTTGATGTTGAGATGTTGAATTCTCCATCTCTTTTTTGTGGCAAAGCACGTGACAATTCTGATCATAGTCCATTTGATCGTGGGTCCAAATGTTTCTTCATAATCCATTCCTTTTGTTTGCTCAAAACCCCGCGCAACCAGACTTGCTTTGTGTTTTTCAATCTTCCCATCTGCTGAAAATTTAGTCTTGCATATCGACTTGGAGGTGATGGGAGTTATACCTTATGGAAGATCGGTTATTTCCCAAGTTTTGTTTTTCAAAATGGATTTGAGCTCATTGTTGATTACTTTGTTCCAATGTGGGTATTAAGCAGCCTCATGATATGATGTTGGTTCACAAATCTCCGTAAAGTACACACAGTCTTTTGAGTATGCTGGCGGATTTCGTGCTCTTGCGGAGATTCTTCGGGTAGGAGCTGGCACGTTTGGAAATGCCAGCTAATTGTTGTGTGTGTTCCAATGTGCATGTACAGTATCAGCTACAGATGACTCTTTGGAAGACAACGGTGTTTTTGTGGTGCTGAAGGGGGTCCTCTTCAAGTTCTTGTGCTCTGATTTCTTTGGCTTGCCATCTGTTGACTGGTTCTTCTGTGGAAGGTAATGTTGTAAGATGTTGGTGTGATCCTTGAGGATGTTGTCAAGCCCTGTGATGGGTTTACCCACAACAACATATTTCGAAACTACAATTTTTCTTAGTGCAAACTTGACATGCTTGTAAACCTTTGATTGAGAGCATCATTTAAGATGTTTTTGATTCTAATTTGTTCTTTCTATGATTTGGTGTTTGTCAAACATCTCACTCAAGAAGAAAGAAAATGTCGGATGGAAGAAGGACTATGCTTATATTATGACAAAGAATATCAGAAAATCCTCAACTGCCCGAAGAAGCCAAATCAACGTATTATCAAGACCAACGCTGTCATAATCCAAAAAAATGAAGATGTCTAATTACAATAGGAACCGTGCGGTTGGACAACTTAGTTTCACAACAACATTTAGATTCCTCTCATCTCGTTTAACCTGCACCTTATTTTATAATTCCTTTGTCTTTTGGTCCTCAAAAACTTAGAACCATTACTTTTATTAGATTTGGGAACATCTGCTTATTTTTAGATACATAATTCGTCAAGAGTCACAAATTTCCTACAGTTCAGAAATCTCAACCCGTCCATGTGGAAGTGATAGATGGACGACCTTTGTTCTCAGGCAGTGTTACACATGAAACAATACCTTTAGGTGTGACATTTGAAGCCCATAATAGCCACATTATCTTCAATGTCATTAGAACCCATTAACCCATGTTATTTTTTGTATCTTCTGTTTAGAAAAATACAACCCATCTGTAGATTAGAAGTTGCGAAAGATGACTTTCCTCTTTTCCTTGGAGCATCCAGACAGTAACCTTGTTAGAAAATCTGTTAACAAACGTATTGGAAAATCACAAATGAAAAATCCCTCTTCATTAGAGCAAGGGCGTTTTATAAGATCGTCCAAGGAAGGCACACCATTTGTCATCTATACGGCTCCAACTAGCAAAGAGAAGACCTCAACAATTAGTATTTCGGAGCAGTATGAAGATTTTGAAGATGTCTTTTTAAAGAAGAATGCCGACATACTTCCGGAGCACCGTCCATATAATTGTGCAATTGATTTGGAAGAAGGAGCGCAACCGCTTTTTGGCCTGCTCTGCAATCTATTACGAAACAGAGTTGGCAGAATTATAAAAATATATTTACGAGAATCTGGCCAAGAACTTCATTCGCCACTCTAAGTTATCAGTTGGAGCGTCTATTTTATTTGTAAAGAAGAAAAATGGCTCATTACGAATGTGCATAAATTATCGAGGTCTTAACAAAATGACAAAAATTAATCGCTATCCATTGCCTTTGATCTTTGGACTTTTTGAACAATTCGGGAGTAAGAAGGTCTTTACCAAGATTGACCTACGCTGTGCTTATAACCTCCTACGAATCAAAGAATGAGACAAATGGAAGATAATTCTTCATACAAGATATGACCATTTTGAGTACAATGTCATGTCTTTCGGCCTTATGAATGTCCCAACAGTTTTTCAACATATGATGAATGACATTTTTCGAGAGCACCTTAATGACTTTATTTTTATCTATATAGATGATATTTTGATATTTTCCAAGAATGAAGAAAATCATAAAAAATACGTTCGGTTGGTCCTTGAAAAATAACGTAAGTGAAAACTCTACACCAAACAAGATAAATATTTATTTTACCAAACCGAGATGGAATTTTTGGGATTTATCGCAATTATAAAATGTTTGAAAATGGACCTGAAGAAAATGAAAGCTATTATGTCTTGGAAAGTTCCGAAAATGGTTCAAGTCGTATAGTATTTCTTTGGCTTCGCTAACTTCTATCAGATTTTTATCAAGAATTATTCACTAGTGGCTACTCTATTCACTCGGTTGACATGCAAAGACAAACTTCATTGGAGCCATCAGTAAAAAAAGCATTTTAAGATCTTAAGGTAGTATTCACAACCACGCCAATCTTAGTGCATCCAGATTTTACGAAGACATTCTATTTAGAGACTAATGCCTCAGATTTTTCTTTAAGAGCTATTATCTTACAGAAGGGGGAGGATGAGAAGCTTCATCCAATTGCATTTTACTCTCACAAGTTTTCTGCTGCCAAGATTAATTATGAGATTCATGATAAAAAAATTCTTGATATTGTGGATTCTTTTAAAGAATGGCGTCATTTCTTTAAATGAGCTATACATCCAGTGATTGTATATACAGATTACAAGAATTTAGAGTATTTCATGTTATCTCATATTTTGAATCGCCGCTAAGCTCGATGAAATATGTCGTTATTTTGGTTTGCTTTTGTTAATATTTATCGACCGGAAAAACAACAAAGACTATCTGACGTACTATCGAGGAGATCGTATCTTACAGGGAATCAACATTTGATCAATAGTGACGAACTTTGTTAAACCCAAAGTTATTTCATCTTTGTGCCACAGTTATGCCAACTCCAATTGATATTAACTTCTTCAATTAGGTACGTGTTGCAACCATTGGAGATCTTGTGTCCCTCGACATCAAGCTTCACTTCGGAAAAGATGACAAATTTAAACTGGAAGAAGATTTGTTATACTTTGAAGAACGTTCATTCATTCCAGAAGGTCCGACTCGGCTTCGAATTTTTGAGTCCTGCCACGACTTCCCAACTACGGGTCATTTTTTATACAACAAAACTTTGGAATTTCTTTCCAGAGATTTTTGGTGGCCTAAAATATGGAAGGATATGAAGAATTTTATTACTTCTCGTGACATTTGTTCAAGATCCAATAATTTTCGGCATTACCCTTATGGTCTCTTATAACTATTGTCTATTCCATGCCGGCCATAGTCTTCGGTCTTTATAGATTTCATTATAGATTTATCGTCATAAAATTCATTTGACAACATTTTTGTTGTGGTGGATCGGTTTATAAAGATGACGCACTCTGTTCTTTGCAAGAAGTTTTCGTCAAGGGGAGACACGACAAGACTATTTTTTTATAATGTGTATCGATATCATGGTCTACTAGACGATATCATATATAATCAGGAAAATCAATTTGTATCGAATTTTTAAAGTCTATTTTTTGAGATATTGGAAGTGGATATCAACCTCTCTTCAACTTTCCATTCTCAAACTGATGATCAAATAGAACATGTTAATCAAGTCTTTGAGCAGTATTTACGATGCAGTATCAACTATCAGCAAGACAACTGAACGACATATTTGCCGCTAGTGGAGTTTATTTACAACAATATTTTTCATACTTCAACTCAGCAAACGTCATTTTATTCCAATTATGGTTATTATTCGAAACTTAATATGTTGAGTTCATCAGCAAATAATAACCTGGCAGCAGATGATTTTACACGATAACTATCGCAAATTCAAGATATTCTAAAACTTCAACTGCAAGCCATACAAAAGTCTTACAAGACATTTGCAAATAAATTTCGCAACCAAGCACCTACTTTTCAAGTTGAAGATAAAGTATGGCTTCTTCGATGAAGTATCAAGACCAGACGGCCTTGTGATAAATTGGACTATCGAAAATTGGGACCATTCGTCATCAAAAACCAAATTAATCTAGTGGCATTTCGTCTTGAGTTGCCAACTTCTATGAAGATACATCCAGTCTTTCATGTTCTCTTTTTAAACGTTATCGAGAGTCATATTTTCCAGGAACAATGTATTAAGATTGATAATCACAAAGAATATAATGTGAAAAAAGTAATGGACTCACGACGAAGGTCGGGCAAGTTGGAGTATTTGGTACACTGGACCGGTTATGATATGTTGCGTATCTCTCCATGAGGAGTGCCTGAATCACTATGGGCACAAGGGGGACCCCGGAGTGACACCCGGGACTTGTGGCGCCATTGGTGAGAGGGCCCAAATGATCCTAGTATGGGTGAGGGTCCCAGACGTTGGGAACGCTCCCACCTACGGAGACTAGGAAGCATGAGGGTGAGGCCATGAGCCATGTGTAGCTCATGGTGTTCCGATTCTAGAATGCTCAAGAACACCTAAATCGGAGGTGTGAGCTAGGAGATATGACATTTTGAGTGGGGCGTTGTCCCGGGACAGCGCCCTGGAACAGCAGTGGCCTGGGAGTGGCTCCCAGGACTGCGAACCTTTAGACTAGTATAACTTCCTCAATACTTGTCCGAATAGGAAAAATGAATAGTCCATCGACATCTACATGAAACGTAAATGACGATGGAGTGGTCGATTGTTAGAATCAGATAACATATAAAGAAATTATGGGGTTCTGAAGCTGCTAGGGGCTTCCAGCCCCAACGGCTAAGGAAAAATGTCTACTTGGCCCCAAGTGTTGGGAGAGAGACAAAAGGTTACTTGACAGGTGGGTAGGGGCCATGCCTAGAATCCTAGAGGCTTATATGGGTGAGGTGGTATGGCCGAACCCACCCGAGGCCGAACGGCACGGCCTCCATGGACATTAGCCCATTATGAGGGCATAGTTGTCTAGTATGGCTCGGGTTGTTGTAGTGTTGCTCCGGCAACACAATGATGAACATGGATGGAAGTCCACATCTAAGGATTGGTTACTGATTAAGGGGTGAGTTCCGAATCAAAGAGTAGGAGAGTTGGTCCCCCTTTCATAAAATAATGGGTTCGCGGTATTAGAAGCTAACCATTCGCATCGTGGTATGCGAAAGGTTAGCACTCGTATTCTTTGCTAAAATGAAAAATGACCAAATTACTTAAGGGGAGCTAGCAAGGGTTGTGACATGATATCAACGAACGAACGTGAGAACCACTTGAGAACCTTACAAACGCGTCTAAATTGGTACATGTGTTTCATCGACTTCATTTTGATAAATCTAGGGCTCCTCTTGGGACTTGTTGCTTGAGAGGGAGGTAATATTAGGGATATGACCTTTGGAACCTTCTAGTTCTTTTTATTTTAGAACCTTTTGAAATCTTCTAGTTCTTTTTATTTTAGAACTTGTTGGAACCTTCTAGTTTTTTTTACTTTAGAACTTGTTGTTATTTTAGAACTTGTGTTTATTATATATTGGATAAACCCTTGTACTTTTGATTATGTATATATAGGGGTCGAGGCTAAAGAATCCTTCAGTCTTGACAACACATCTCTTGTATATATAGGGATCTCTTGGAACTCTTGCTCATGCTTCTTGTTGTTGTTCGTTTTCTTATCTATTTATTTAAATATCTTTGTATCATGTGTCATTGATAAGAAATAAAATATGCATTTTGAACCATGTTTTAAGTAAATCTAAACTTGTGCATGAATTTTTGACATAATGAATTTATTTATGTGTACTTCTATTGGCGGACCCTAGCATGATAAAAAAAATAGAAACAAACTCTAGAAGTAGATTGCATTTTTTATTGTAGCATGTGTTAACTGCAAATATGTCATTTGTGGAAAAATAAACATCTAGAAGGATAATTTGACCATATTGCTTCTTGAAGTATGTATAATTGGGTGTTTTGTCATATTCTTCTTGTTCCTTCCCCCAAATTTTTCCCATATAATTTGTTTTACAATGTGCATGTCTCAATTGTACAAAAAACACTTTCATATGCATTATTAATTTTGGACATGTCTTTCGTCCACACTTACTTAAATGCCTTTAATGGGGTTGTCATCATTTTTCTATTATGCAGTAAAAATAGAATGTCTAATCATGATCTTAGAAGAAATAAAGCTACTTGAACACAATATATAACATAGCAAGGACATATCCAAAAAATACATATGGTAGGATGGAAAGGAGAGAAGTTAACCCCTAACTTCCCAAACAACCTATTTCTGGTTGATGGATGATATCTTCCCTACATTAACCCCACCAATCCCATTCATCCGCAATCAAATAACTACGAACATCAAGCCAAAATGGATATCAACCCATAAAGTCATGACCCGTGCAATTTGAGATTTCAAAGTAAGATAATTTAAAATGTTAAAGTAAGAAGTGGTCATGTTTTTGTTGTGTTGGGAGCTCATGTGAGGGTGTTGACTCCAATCAATGTTTGCCACTTCAATACAAACTTTGCATGAACATCAAAGATGTATATTTTGGTGGAAGTGAGTTTTTTTTTATAAAAACATTTATGTTCATGTAAAAATGACCTATGTGCCCATATCAACAGTTTAATTTAACATTTTGACATTTTATGATTTCTAAGGTATTCTTTCCATATATGTGGCTGGAAATATGAGAAATTTTACATACTCCAAATGCAAAATGGCTAGCTTCTTGTGGTTTGCACATTTTGGCTCAATTATAAAGTTGCTCCCATCTAGTGGATCACACAAGCATTCCGCTCATTTTCCAGATGAATTTGATTGGTCAAAGGTTTTTTGAGGGATAAAACAAGGCATTTTCTTGTGCATCACTTCTTCAATTGCTATAATCTACAAATCCAAAGGATCGTCTTGCCCATTTCTTCCCTCAAAATAGCTCATCTCCCATGTTTTAAGATCCTATGGATAAATCCCATTTTAACCTCAAAACTTGTCCATGAAAATTCCATGACCAAGATTGAGTGAAAATGCACCCAAAACAACTCTTTCATACGCTTGGGAAATCAAGGGTTAAAGAGAAAGGGAGGAAGGATTTCTACTTGTTTTTGTTAAAAGAATATATGCGGTCATCTTTCCATGGATGTTGCATCTTTACATAATATTTTCCCTCAACATACAAGGACATTGATATAAAATGTTTTTACCATCTATATGTGAGGATAAAGAAATGTTATATATATATATATATATATATATATATACATTTTTTATGAAATGAAAATACTAGAGTGAGGTGTGGCTATGATGGAAAGTGTGCAATTGCAGGAACAATTTGGCCTTGTGAGAACTTATTGATGTTATTATTGATGTTATTTTAAGTGGAATACTCGATAGATACACAATTGCCATGATGTGGAATTGGTATAATGGTGTATACCAACCATTATAAGTTGGGTAAACATACGACATATATATTGAGCCTAGGGTTGGACTCTTCATACAACATACGAACTAACATGAGTGTAAGAAAGGTTATTATTTGAGGCATCGAATACATAGTATACATATTTGAGGCATGAATGTACATAGAATATATAAGGAGGAGGCATTATTTTTCTTTGTTGTGTACATTTAGAAAGGCTTTTAAGAATTTTGAGGTACAGTTAAATGTACAAAAGGGGGCCTTAAGATTTAAGGGAAAAGTTGACAATAGATGTGTTAGTTTCAATTAATTCATGTTTTCATTCACTACTATCATATGGTAATAGTCCTCAATGACTACCTTGTCCGTTGTTGTTCGGGTTTGCATTTGCATTTGTCATTTTTTAATGGTTTACAAACTTTGGGCTCTTGGAGGGCTCATGGGCTCCTATGTTGCCCCAGCTTTAGGCTTCTTTTCCCCTCATACAGAGCTTGAAAAACTTCACGTTCGATGAAATCTCCACCTCCATCCATCTCACGAATCTTGGATGAAATTTCTCAAACTAAGTCCTTCATTGAAATGAGTTTTGGAGGAGATAATGCCAACGGGAGGATTCAAAGTCCTACCTCTTCCTTCTCAAAGGTAAAACCAAGGGTGCTAGCCACCAACTCCAAAGCCCTTTTGATAACCAACCTTGAAATAAAATGAAATTTAACCGGGTGTATGAGAACATTTATGTGGGATTTTGAAGGTTCCCATACGGTTCCCTAAGTTCCCAATGGAGTTCCCTGGAGGATGCCAAATGTACACTCCAAGATGACTTCGAGTCTTGCAACAAAGGATCCAATGGACATGTCAAAACCTATCATAAGACTTTATGGCACCTATAATATACATAACATTATTTAGATCCATAACAATGTTATGTGGGATTGACAGTATTATGCAAAATATTCCACCATTCAAGCTGAATGTGAGGAATATTCCTCAAAATATTGTCAGTCCCACATAATATTGTTATGGATTTGAATAATGTTATGTATTTGTTCTGCATAGTTTATGTAGAATAAGCCACAATTTTGTAGTCCAAGTCTAGGGAGTTTGAACTTTTTTGTAAGGACAACGTAAAGTTGGACTTATGAGATATTCCGTCGAATATCTCAACAAAGAGCTCATGTGCATGCATTTGGATCACATCCATATGGTCTTAAAACAAAAAGCTTACCAGCCTTTATGAGCTTCATAACATTATTCAATTGTTATCAACCATTTCATTTTAATAATTTTCAATGACATTGCTTCACTTGAGTTTATAAGGCCGAATCTTAGATAACAGTGTTGGTAAGAGAAAAACCATGGTATAGTTCTTGAATAGTATCTGACTTATTCCTAGCCCCACCCACCCTTCAGAGAGAAAAAAAAGAAAAACTTCGGTCTCCAGAGGAGACCGACGTGAATTAAGTGTCTGTTCGATCCACCCCCAATCCGATGCCCACGGGACAAAGGTATGGAAGTAAGGATCTACTCCCCCCTTTCGAGAGTAGACACTATAGTCACAAGTAACCAGTAACAAGGACCATAATGGTTAGTTTTTAGGTTTTATTAATATGAGGTTGGTCACCGAGTCCCTAGCTCATTATTGGTTGATTGAATGGGGTAATTTTAACTATGGGGGGTCTAGTGTTTGGGGTAGCGGTTGGTGGTTTTCTATTCTTCTTTTGTGGAGGAGGATAGACATGGCATATTTTATAGCGATAGTATTGATGTTTTTAAAGGTATTTTTAATGGTAGGCATAGGTATTTTGAAATTATTTTCGAGTGATTTCATTGATGGAATGTGTGTAGTGGCTCTGGCGCCTGCAGTTATGATAATAAGGGGATCGACTTTCCATCCTCTAGCAACAATACTAGCGATTAATGGTTTGTATTTGCTATTTTTTGCTTCGAGTGTTTATGGTGAGAATCTGTCATTACAATATGTGAATTCAATAAATTGTATGGTGAGGTTGGGGTCTATGTCTGTGGGGGGGTCATTTTGGTATGGTAAACCTTTAACACAAAGGATGTCAGGTCTAAATCTTGAGTTACAATGGCATCTTTGTGCACCACATGTGCAAGGAAGTAGCCAATTGGGAACGGTGTTTTCTTGGGGTTTATTATTGAAGGTGCCAACATTCATGAGAATATAACATCGAGATTTTTCGGATGAGATTAGTAGTTTCCTAATTTCCCATACTGCTTTGTTGTGTCTTTTGACGTGAAGTGAGTGTATATGTTGTTGTTTACAAGTAAGTAATACATGTAACCATGTATCCGGTTCGTATGAATTGCAAATGGGGCACGTAATAGAGGGATATCTTTGCCTACCGAAGAACATTTGTTTTCTAGCATTACCCATGTAAGTTCCCGTACGGAATTTGATGAGGCATGATTTTTGTTTATCTGTGATTGCCGGGTTTTCCCAAAATTCATTAGAAAGTTCTTTGTCTATATCTGCATTTCCTGTCCATTTATAAGTGTTAGGGGTTTGTATGGCCATGTTTTCTAAGTTATTTTCTCTATCGTATTTTATAATTTGTTTTTCTAGGAATCTCACTAGGCCTTTGTCAGGAACGTCCATCATTGAGGCCCAAACATCCTTTTGGTAGTAGTATGGGGTGGCATGGGCATGTTCATATGAATGAGAGGCAATTCCGTGTTCTAATTATAGACCTTCTTTTGCCAATTTATCTGCTTGTTCGTTGCCGTCAATATTGACGTGTGCTCTGACTTTGTATAGTGTGATTGGTTGTGTTCGGTTTTGTAGTAGTTGTACCATGGTGGCGAGTGTGATTTGGTCGGGGTGGCTATTATGAAGTGTGGGGTGTTTAATTTGTGTGTTAAGTAAGTATAATACGTTTAGACTATCGGTAAATATGTATGCGGGTTCGTTTGGGTATTGTGTGTTGATGTTTCTTAATGTTTTGAGTATAGCTATCATTTCTGCTCGTAATATATTTTGGTGCCCATGGAGTCTTTTGGGGATATTGAGGCCTTTGGGGCTATAGATACCATATCCAGCTCTTTCTCTTCTCCATTCTCCAGGGTTGATTTCTTTGGGATTCATAAAGGAGCCATCAGTATAGTAGCTGAATTGAGGGTGGAATTTTAGTGGTAAGTTTGTTTGGTAGTTTGGGATTTGTGGGATAGGTATGTTATTGTTTGCGGGTGCGTTTGGATAGTTTAATTTAGACCATTTTTTGCTAGGATTAACGGCGGTATTTAAAGGGGTGGGTGGTGCAATTTGTGTGTGAGTTTGTAATATTTGGAGATTATTTACTATGTCAGTGAGTTGTTTCATTTGCTCGTAGGTACCAATGTTGTTGTTTAGGTGGTGGATGCAGAATATTCGTAGTGTTGATTATTTTTTTCTTGTAATATTGAGTTCAGGGGGTATTGTGGGTTCTTTGTATGTGATGGTATCTGCGGCAAAGTGGGCAATGATGTGTGTGTCCGGGAATGGGCCGGTGTATGGGTTAAAATTGTGGTACCATTCAATATCATGGGAAATGAGTATAGTTATTGTATTTGGGTCATTTTTGGCCGCCAAGCGGGCCCAGTGAATGGCTTGTTGTAAATCTGTTGCATTATGAGGGTGAGCGTAACCAATTCCCTTCCATTTGTGGTCACATGCTTTTCCTAGGGATCCAAATATTCTGTCCCGTGAGAATGGTGAGTAAAATTGGGTGAATTGTGTAGGGCATGTAACTGGGGATGAGAAGTATGAGTGATTGATATTGAATGATGTTATTAGGAAATCCAATATTGGAGTTGGTATTGTGTATTGGGCACGTTTAAGTGGGTCATTTTTTGGAATACGATATTTATATCTTTGGTATAGCCAAACAATTTCAGTTTCAAATGATTGGGTAGGTGGTTCTAGGCCGTGTGGGGTATTTTTTGCTTGTTGGTATTGTTTCCATAGCCACAGTAGTCTAGTTTTAGGGATGGTGGTGAGGTGCCGGCCATTGTCTTCGTATATATGAGCGACGTCAAATTGTGTTTGGATAGTGTTAGTATTTGTTTCGATGTCACTTTCTGGATTACATTCATTAATAGAAATATGTGCCAGTGGGATTATTGTGGCAGGGGTAACGTATCTAGTATCTCTTTGTTGTTATGTGGAGAAGTAGGCATTGATAATGTTTGAGAAGTGTTTATGTTGCCTTTTCGTATAGTATTGGGTAAGTAGTTCGGTGTTGTGGTGACTAGTATTGGCATCACAATAAGGGAATAGATCTCTTTGGGTGCGCCATTTGTTGTATGTGTTATTATTTGGTGTAATCCATTGGCATAGGTATGACGTGTCTTTTCTTTTTGTCCCATTAGGATCGATGAATTGTCGTTGTTTGTGATCGAGTATTGTGTGTATGGGAAATTGTTGGGGGTTTTTAAGCATATTATTGGGAGGGGGGGTAGGTGGGGGATGGGAGGGTTCGGGGGGTATATAGGGGGGGTTGGGTGTTGAGGGAGGATGATGTGGTTTATTATTGTGTAGTCATTTTTGAGGGTTCGTGGGGGGCAGTGGTGTTGGCATGGCAGGTGGCATTCTTGGTGACAGGGAGGGTGACAAAATAATTGATTAGCGATGTTTAATGCACTTTTGGTGAGTTTTGTAGGATTGGAGTGGTATATTTTAAAGTCGTTTGGATTCATTAAGGTGGTACCATTAGGCATGGTATTTGTTCTAATTTTATTATATTGTGTAATAGGAGTTTTTGTAGTAGTTTAAGTGAAGTGTTGGGATTTAGGCCATGTAGGTTTTGTGCTTCTTTCATCCATGCGGTTTCAAGTGGGGATGAATCTAATAGGAAGCTATTTGTTGTACTTTTTAGGTGGACTCCAGCTTCATGTTTGAGTAGGAATAACGTTCTAGTGATGGGTGATCTAACACCGTGGTGATATTTAATGCGGGTTATTCCTTTAGAGCCCCCAAATTTTGCTAGTATAAATTGTGTCAAGCCATAGTAGATTTTTCCAAGTCTACCTTTATCATTGAGGGCATTTTGTAGTTGTTCCCCGATACAGCGCAAGTAGGCATTTTGTAGTGAGAATGCTTCAATTCCGAATAGATCATGTGGGAGTTGTGTAGCAATATTAGGTGTGCATTTTGGTAATCCGCATATTATTTTATGGAGTGCTATAATCTTTTTATCAAGTTTTTTGATAGCCGGAATAGAGTATGGTACTGCGTAGAAACTGTATGCTATTCCAGCACGTATGACTGTATCTGCCATGTTGATTTTTTGTTTCATAGTGGCTGGGCATGCTACGAGGGCTTGGCATTGTTTGATGACTTTAACTGTAGTATTATTTATTTTTGTTTTCCATTTAAGTGATGGTGCAAGATTTATTCCAAGATAAGTGTATGGTTCGTGTTGGTCTAAAACTGGTAATGGTTGGTTTCTATAGTTTATATTGGTAGATTGGATCAGGGCTTTGAATATTATGGAATTCATTTTGGATTTATTAGGGCATCCGGTCACTACGCATTTGGGTATTCCTATGTCCATTCCTGCCCATTCGCAAAATTTGTCTAATTTGTTTAGTTGTATTTGTAATGATTTTAATTTGTTAGCAATTGCTGCTAAGTCATCAGCATATGCTGCGGATGAGATTTTAACTTTGGATGTTCCAAAGGTATATCCATTATCGTCTTGTTGTAACCATCTAAGGAGGGGTTCTAAAAATATTATAAATAGGTATGGGCTAAGAGTATCTCCTTGTATTGTACCTCTTTGAATGGGGATATGTAGGGTTTTACCAAAGTGTTCTCTAAGAAATATAGTGGAGGATTGTGAGTATATGTTTCCGATGAGGTTTATGGCGTCGGTTGGGTATCCAAGATCTTTCATAATGGCTAAAAGTCTTGCATGGTCAATGGAGCCGAAAGCGTTTTTGAAGTCAATGTAGAGGATATATATATCTTGATTCGTAAATCTTGCGTCTTCTAACGTTGCGATGAGTAGTTGAAGTTGTCTGGATGTTCCTCTTTCTGCTTTGAATCCTTCTTGGCTATCATGCAGTATTTGGTGTCTTTCACCATAAGCGGAGAGGATGGAGGTTAATGTACTTGTATATAGTTTATATATAGTGTTAGCTAGTGCAATAGGTCTGTGGTTAGTAAGTTGTGATGGGTCACCTTTCTTATATAATAGAACTGTTAGACTAGTTTTCCATGATGCGGGGATTTATTTTTGTTTGTAGCAGTGTTTAAAAAATAGAAAGAGTAGTTTGTGGAAGCGTGGGGGCATATTTTTTAGAATTGAATTAAGAATTTTGTCTGGGCCTGGGGCTTTGTTATTTCCTAGTTTTTTAAGGTAGAAGTCATATGTTTCTTGGTCAAAGTATGTGTGTAGAGGGGTTTGGGGTTCTCCACGTTGGTCAATCGTGAATCCTTCTAAGTCATGCCATGGATATTGCCTAACGCCACATGTGCAGTGCAGAGGGTGAGTGTTTTGATAGTGACATGTGGGTATTGTTGGGCAGTTACTGATGGATTGTTGAGTGTATATTTCTTTTGCAATATCTTCAGGGCTAGTTAGAATATTATTTTGTCTATCAATAATGGAATCGAGGGGTGAGGTTTCGGAATGTTTGAAGACTTTCCTATTTATTTTTTTGGGGTTTTTTTCGTACATCTGGCGGTATTTTGATACAACTTTTAGAATACAATCATTGGTGTATTTTGTGGTGATTTTCCTGGCTTCTTTATTGGCAGTTTTTGCGATGACAGCTATGACGTCAATCCATTCATTTGGGGAGGTGGTTGTTGTAGGTGGATGTGGGATTTGCACATTTTGGTGGTTTCGGATTTCGTTTAAGATGGGGTGAATCTGCCAGTGTGGGTTATTTTTTGCAATGTATATAGTTTTTATAATAAGATGGTATGTGTCAAGGTATTTTTTCCATTCTTTAGCTAGTTTGCGTGGTAGAAAGCCACCTTGTTGTGCTGTTCTGTTCGTGAGGTATGGTATTGGGGCTGCTTTACAGGTTTTTTCAATGGTTTTTGAAATTTTGTCTACAATGTTGTCTAGTGATGTACAGGCTTCTTGCCATTGGTCAGGGGTGAGGTGGTTGTGGTTCTCTAGTAGTCTGGTTAGTTCGTTTAATTGCGTGGAATTTTCTTCGAAAAATTCTATGTTAAATTTTTCTAAGTTTTCCGGTGGAATCGGATTTAGTATTCTAGTTGGTGTGATATTTGCGGGGAGTGGGGGTCTAGCTATAAGTATGTTTTGGGGTATGTGTAAGGTGACTGGGTAGTGGTCTGAGTTTATATTCATGTTTGTGTTTGTTGTGGAGGTGAATCTGTTGTTGTCTGGTGAGTTGATATAGATACCGTCTATAAGGCTGGTTGATGTGTAATTATAGCCACCTTGTCTGGAGAGGTTAGTGTTTGTTGGAATATATTCAAGATTGAGAGTTGTGGTGAAGTTTTTTCATTGGATGTCTTCTTCTTGTGGTGGTGTATTGATGTTGTTATTTTGTCTTCCAGTGAGTGCAATGTCTCGGTTAAAGTCGCCACATAGGATGCGCATGTGGTTTGGGTGTGCAGTGATTTGGTCGGTGATTGCGGTTTTGAGGTAAGGGATGAGGTGGGTGTCTTCTGAGTGTGTGGGCATATACATGTGTATGATTAGCCATGGTAGTAATGGGTGGTTGTTTATTTTTATTATTTGTAGATACGGGGAGATGTTTGCTGGCGTAGGAATCTTGTTGACGTTTCCAGGAAATGCATATTTGTTATGAATGAGTGTGAGTAGGCCACCTCTTCCGGGGGTGTAAGGCATTCTTTGTTGTATACATCTTGTGAGAGCATGTGTGTTGTTAAAAATGAGTTTGTATTCAGGGAATAAGTTCTGCATGTATTTAGTGGATTTGGTTGCTGTGAGTTTGGTTTCCTGGATATTTATAATTGTTGTATTTCTAAGGGAGTTATTTATTAAACTTTGTAAATTTGGTAAGGCTGTGTTAAGTGATGAGGCATTCCAAGTTATTATGTTTGTTTCGTGGTTGGTGTTGGTGTTGGTTCTTGGGGCTGGTGTGGGGATGTTTGGGAGTGGATGTGGGTGTGAATATTCGTTTATGTTTTCTAAGCAACGGAGTGATTCGGTTATTAATTTATTTGGGAGAAAAGAGAATTTTCTTTAGAGTGTGATTGGTGTAGGTGGAGTCTCTTGGTTATGAATAGATTTATATAATTCAATATGTATTGAGTTTTTGGGGTGTATTATATCTTGGTTATTTTCTAAAAATATTGTGTATGGGTGTTGTGTTAGAATGTGCCGTTCGGGGGGGTTGCTAAGGTTGGCTAGTCTAATGATTAGTGAGTTAATCCATATATTGTTAAAGTGGTAAATGTGGGGTTGAGCTAGTATGTTATTGCATGTGTCTATTGAAGGGTTTATAGTAATGACTAAAGCATATAGTATGTGAGTTGATGGGGAGTAATTTTGTGTTTGGATGTATTGATGTAGGTGTGGGTATGTAGTGATTGTTTGGTGATGTAGTGGATGATTATGTTTTAGTATGGGGGCGAATGTGCTTGCTATGTGTTGATACTCGGGTTGTAGTATTATTGTGTTTGGAATGAAATATGCTTGGGCTCTCTATTTATGTGTAGCGGGGTGTGTGCGTAAAATATTAGGCATTGGTCTAGGGTTGAGTTCTATATCTCCACATTGTAATAAGGTTAACTTATTAATGAAGTAGTATCCATGGAGTTGGAGTGTTTTTGGTTTTTGCTTATTTATTTTTTGATATTTTGTAAGTACGAATTTAGTTGTAGTAAAAATGTTTGGTAAAGCGGATATTCTGTTTACAAGTTGTTTGGATGAGAAGTGTGTTTTGTGTTGTCTTTAGGTATATCTTTTGTTATTGTGTTAGGTATCCAGTTGTTTGTAAATTGGCGAGGCCGATTTGTGTTTATGTTGAAAACCTTGTTTCGGCTAGGGTTTGTATTTTGGATAAAATTTATATTTTGTGTTTATGTGGAAGGTGGGGTAGAAGTTGTGGTAGTGTGGGTGTCTTATTTATTTTATTTTGTGGCGAGGCCGGTAGGCCGAGGCCGTTTGGTGCTTTGTTTGATGCTTTGTAGGATGTTTGGTATATTTTGTCTTGGTTTTTGTTATGAATTGTCTTTTTGTTTGTGTATGCGTCTTTTTGTTGTGTGTTAGAGGTTGTGTGTTGTTTTTAATGTATTCAATAATCGCCTTTGTTTTGATTTTGATTTTATTTTTTTGTATTTTTAGAATAGTATTGATAAATACTATGTTTTTTTATTTACATTAAGTATTAATATTTTGTGTATTTTTCGTATAGTATTTAATAATACTATGCAATATTTGTATTGGGATTTGTTATTTTTTGTATATAAGTATACTTTTATTTTATGTTTTCTTGTCGCTACGTATGTCAAAACTAGTTTGACGTATCCATGTTACCTTCTGTTTCGGGTGTGTCGGGGTGATCGGCTTGGAGAGTTTCCAAGGTGATGCGCATTTATTTTTGGAGGAGTGCAATTTGTATTCTCGAGTTGCGGTTTGATTCTGTTTGGACTTTGTCAGCATACATTCTTGCTTCTTCTACAATCTCTTCTTTGAGAAGGCTCATTTCTTTGCGTATTACCATTGCCCCTTTATTCACCGCCTCTTCTACCATTTTGCTCAAGTTCGCTTTTGTGTAGCCTTTTGAAGGAGCATTCTCCATTATTTGAATTGTGTTGGCGAGTGCGGTGTTAACATCAGAGAACCCTAGCCTAGTAAGTTCTATTGTAGAAGGGGCGTCAATTCCGTCTAGACTTTTGGGATGGGGTGAAAATTCCACATATTTACCAAGAATCGGGTGATTTTGTTTCACATATTTCTTGTAGACTGCTGCATTTAGACATTACACATTGCATGACCCCACATGTTTCCCTTTCTCCAATCGGAAGAAGATACCCGCCACATTTCCTTCTCCAAAAAGTTTCTTTATACCCTCTTCTAAAGCTGCGGTTGTTTTGGTTTTGTTTAGATTTTTTGCAATTAAAACCACCGCATTTTTTCTAGCCTTGTCATCCTCAGAGAGTTTTTCTATGCTAGCAAAGTTAACTTCCATGATTTCATTGAAGAATGAAATCTTGTAAGTTTTGATTTTCTTTGCTTGGTCCGGGGATGGGGTTTTTATCCATGCAAATTCGGCACTATCATTTTTTTGTACATTGGTAATTTCAAACTCATATCCTCATTTGAAACTATCCTTTACAATCTCTTCATGAAGTTGAAACCATTTTTTGTCTTTAAGTGTTGGGCTAGAAATTTTGACTGAGAGTAGGCTTGCAATGGTTATTGAATCGAATGATTTAAATACCTTTCCCCTACAATAGGTTATATTGTCCAGTTTAAGGATAAATGACCTTGTACCTTGTAGGAGGTCATTAGCATCTTTCATTGGATTTTTGAGGTGGAGTTTGATTGTGCCACTCCACCTCTTAGAGCCATGGAAACAAAGGATAGCTACCGGTTCTCCTAGCATTTCTTCTAGTTCAATGTTCATGATTTTCAATCTAGCCTCCGTTTTTGCATGTATTTCATCTCTTGACAAATTCCGGTCACATAGCTCAAATGTTATAGCTACTTGATAGTCTAGAGCAAATCCTCCCTCATCCACCTCAACATCAAAGGGGACTTGGGTAAGATTGAAATGCCCACCTTCTTTTCCATCTATTCTCTTAGAAGGCCAAGCTTCTTGGGGAATGTATGGAAAGGAGGGGACTGCCTCTAGGTGTTCCAATGCCTCATCATGTGTCATCCCGAATTTGACAAGTTCACTAACAGAGAGTGTTGGTTCTAGTGGTTCACCATTTTCACAGGCAATTGTATTTAGTGCGTGATATCCAAGCCAAAAGGGGGGGCGTTGGGGTATAATTTCTTTGCCCTTTGCCTTCTTTTGACTGGACATAACCATAACACCAACTTGCCGTTTTTGACCATTCAATATTATGTCCATATTATCACTTTTTTGCTCAAACAATTTCCTAGTAGTGGCGGCAACATTTGCGGATGTAGACATTCTGTTACAAGTACAATGTTTAAGTAAGTGACATAGTTGTTGTGGAGAAAGCAAAGTTTATCACCCCTATTTCAAATCCATTTCACAAATTAAGTTGTGGGCCGTCTTGGATATTGATTTTTGGGAGAAAGCAAGCATGTGATGTGTGTGAATTTACACCATGGGAGATTATCCAATATGAGGTGGCTATGAGCCAAATGACAAGAGTAATGTTGGTTGCATAAACAACCTTCATTTCTAACTAACTAGCCTACTTCTACTTCTAGGAATTGAAAAAATGCTATGTGCCTAATGGGCTATTATGTGTGTGCAATCTAAGTGAAGGGCTACTATAATGAAATGAAATTTTTGTTTGTGAATTTATGTGTATGTGTGTGCACTATGTGAGAAATGCTCCAATGTGGGTGACTATCTTACTAAGTGAGTGCTTTCTAAGTACACCTATATAATTGATGGGTGGTTAGAAACTTTACCTTGATAGCACCCAGCAGTTCACTGGCAGCAGAAAGCAGTCCTCCGGCAGCCACAGAGCTTTCCAGCAGGCAGGTAGCAGCTCCCTCGACAGAAATGTTGTCCAACTGGCAGTAATTTTCTTCAATCGATAGTGATTTCCTGCAACCACAGTGATTTTCTACAATCGACAGCTTCTAATATAGACTATTTTATCGGGAGGACTTAGGTCACCTAATGGCCTGGATGCTCTATTTTACGGAGGTAAAATTTAAGCTTTCCGAAGGTAAAACTTTTAAGAAACTTTTGAGCTAAGTTTTAATCTGTTGTGGGCAGGGGTTCATCTAAGTTTACTTAACAAACCTCAATTCGTAAATTTGTCAAGAGCAGGGATTAAGCTAACTTTTAAGCTAAGATTTGAGCTAAGGTAGAGGCTGATATAGACAAGGGTTGAGTTGAGGTCACCTGACAGACCTGGAACCGCTAGTTTGTCGGAAGCAGGGATTGACCAAGTCTTTAAGTTTTGAGGTTTTGGTTAAGGTAAGGGCTGATCTAAGCAAACAATTAATCTGAGATCACTTAACAGACATGGATTTGTTAATTATCGGAAATAAGGATTAGGCTAATCTTTAACCTAAGGTAAGAACTGATCCAACAGGAGCTGATTCTGGGGTCTCCTCACAAATCTGGATACGTTTATTTGTTGATAATAGAGGTTACGCTAGTCTGTTGAAGTTGAGGATATTTTTGAAGTTTTAGGCCGGTTTAGTCTATATTTGCTGGATTATCTCTACTGGATTCGTTAGATTGTTGAAAGCGTGGGTTTGAGCTAATCTTCAAGCTAAGGTGGGATCTGATCAAGGCAGAGGTTGAACTAAGATCACCTAACAATCCTGGAGGCATGAATTAAGCTAATATGTAAAAACTTCTGAGCTAAGGTTGTAATCTCATCTGGCAAGGGTTGGTCTGGGATTGCTCAAGCCTAGATTCGTTTGATTTTTGAGGAACATGGGTTAAGCTAATCTTCCAACTCTTTTGAAGTTTAAGCTAAGGCAATGTTTTAGATTTAAGTCACGATCTGGTATGGTGCAAGGTTACTCAAACCAGGGTTCGTTTAATCTGAGGAGCAGGGGTTAAGCTAATCTTCCAATTTTTTGAAGTTTGAACTAAGGTAAGATCTAATCTAACAAAGGGTTGGCTTTGGGCACACCTATCGGACGACCTGCATACGGGTATTGTTGATATCAGGGATTAAACTAACCTTTCAAACTTTTGAGGCTAGGGTGAATCTGATATGAGTAATGGTTGATCAGAGGTCACCTAATCGATACTATCTTTTGAAGCGATTTCTTCCTTTTCAGAAGTTTCTGTAGCTATCTAATTGCTTCGGCTAACAACAATCATGCGGTTTAGCTAATCAAAAGAGCAGGTTTTATTAAGTTTTAGTTCTTTGAGTGTAATGTTAGATCTAAGTCACGATCTGGTATAGTATGATGTTTCTAAGCTTTGAACATTTGAGAGTAGGGTTAGATCTTATCTGGGCAATGCTTTGCTGAGTTCCTTCGCTCGGTTCACGTAGCACGCAACTCCTTAGTAGCTCGCAGTTCTTGTAGTGCTCACACAACTCTTCGCAGTTTGCAGCTCTAGCTCGCAGCTCATTCTCCAGTGGCTTGTTCATGTAGCAGCGCAGGTCCTGGTGCAGTAGCAGCTCCTTCGTAGTAAATCTCAAGTGGCTTGTTCATGCAGCAGCGCAAGTCTTGGTGCAGTAACAGATTCTTCGTAGTAGATCTCAAGTTTGTCTATGCAGCTTCTTCGTAGTAGATCCCAGGTTTGTTCATGCAGCAACACAACTCCTGGTACAGTAGTAGCTTCTTGTAGTAGATCCCAAGTCCGTTCGTACAACAACGCCGGTCCTGGTGCGGTACCAACTCCTCGTAGTAGATCTCAAGTCCTTCTCCGTGCAGCTCTCTGGTGTAGCTCTCCGGTGTCGCTCTTGTTTGCAACGGCAGATCTGTAGTAGTTCCCTCCTCCGTCAGTAGTTCTGTCTCAACTCTATCTCCTAGTTGTGGGTCCTTGTACTTAAGCTCTTCGGCGAGGGTCACAAGAAAATGAGTATGGAGGTGGGTTGGGAGGTTTTTATCTTGTTTGTGTGGCTACGTTAGTTGGGTGACTCTTCGGGTCTCGAAAGGGTGGGTGGCTGGGGGGAGGGAGGGTTGGGGAGCAACAAATAGCTGCAACTTCAACCCTTTCCTCCCTCCTCCCTACCTCCGGCAACCTTCTGAGATCCCCTCTGGCTCACCACAACCGTTCACGTAGCTCCGTTCCTCTCAGCCCCTGCTACCCTCAATGCCCCCACCCTTCATACTTAGCTAGATAATGTTATGTTAATATACCATGACTCAATAGAGTTATTTGTAAGGTCCCTCAAAGAAGGACAAAACCATAGGTTTGATCTTTCTATTAAGAGCTCGTTAGCTCGTCATGTATCCGCTTATGCAAGGCTAGCTTGCCCCACCCATCCTAGCAAGAGAAGCTAAAAAACCAGTTTTAATAGCCCGACACCACTCTTTGTGTATGATAATTTAAGCATGAAGAAAACTTAGGCGACTTTGTGTTAATTCTCATAAACTCAAGGTTTGGGATTAAACACATGGTTTCATCTTCTTTATGCATGATAACTCTAATGTCCAACAAGCATTGGTTTCCTTTGATGCATATTATCACACTTCTTTTAAATTAAGATCGATTGGTTGATCATGTGATTTGCATGTAATAATCAACAAATTTCAAACATGTTTGGAATCAAAATTGCATGAATGCTAACATCTTGCATGCAATTCTCATAGCAATGGAGAATCCCTATTCCTATGAATTTGTATGTTATTTTGCCCATATTCCTTTATCCCCTTGTGCAGATTCCTACTTGACTGGAGGTTCCATATGAATATTGATTTTGCAAGATGAGTATAGATCCTTAATACATTCTTCATGTTGCAAGTTGATGTGTATACGTTTGATTTGGTAAAGGCTTCTAGTTGGGGGGACTTTGGGGCGCTTTGAATATTAGAAAATTAGATTGGAACGGCCAATGATAAAAGGTTGAAGAAGGGACTAGGAGGCAAGGCATATCGAGGACAACAAAAGAACAAAGGAGATGCGTCTTACATGAAGTTGAGGATGGGAATAACCATACCGATCGGCTGGTTTGAGATGACCCTAAACAACTGGGTGATAGTGGAGAGGTACCCATTTCCGAATGGAGTGGTTGGCGGTTCGATTCCCACTATGAAATCTTCTCTCTACTTATGGGAAAAAAACTAGCTAGGTAGGTAGGAAGTCAATAGCCCACTCACTGCAAGGTAGGCAACAAACTCCACCCTGCAGCAAGAGGATTCTTGAGCAGGGTAGGGCCAACATGCTCAAATTCACGTCTGATTGCCCGACGTTGGTTATTTATATATTATACCGATTGGCTGATCATGTGATCATACAAAGATGAAGTTGGGAATGAGCAGATTTGGGCGAACCAACCCATACACTCGTTCCTTGTTGGATGCCTAAACCCTTGCCTCCAAGGAACCAATATACGGGTTGTGTCACCCTAGCCGGAATAAGCATACCTCTTCCCAACCTTTGGAAGAAGATCAAGTATAGTACTTATCAATTGTTCTTGGGTGAGGCCAAACTTTGGGGTTTTAAGGGAGGTAAAGGGGTACATAATTGGAGTATTTACACTAACTATGTTTGCATATGCAATGGCGGGTCCTAGATTTGTGGACACTGGTAAGGTGTCATGATCTTATCTTGGACACTTTACACAACATATGTTTTGTTGCCTAAAACCATCAATTTTCAAGTGTTTGTATTGTGGTCGGTTTAAAATAATTGATCGTTCATCCAAGTGAAGTGCACTGTAAACTTCCAGTTGTTTTTTAAGCACACAAAGAACAATTAATTCATGACTTTTGATGTATGTCCATGACTTGTCCATGAATAGATTAGTCATGTTTCATCCCTCATAAACGACTTGAGTAGGTGGATGTCTTGTTGTTAAATGCAACTTGTTATCCATTCTAACACAATATTCAAAATTTTGAGAGTTTTCCAGTGAATTGAGAGTACATAAAGCAAACTATTAATCCAAGAATGAAGTGAAAATCAGTGGAGAGTTGTAGAGTTCAAGGAAAAAAATTAACATTTGATTTCCCGCCGTAAATTGCGGAGTGATGTGCTGCCTAAAATTGACCATTTAGGTCGACTCAACCTAAATTGATTAACATATTGTCCTCATTTAGGTCGACTCAACCTAAATTGACTAGCATATCGTCCTCATTTAGGTTGACTCAACCTAAATTGACTAACATATTGTCCACATTTAGGTCGACTCAACCTAAATGAGTCGATTCCCCAGCTCAACATACTCTCATTTTAATGGAAACTACACATCTAAAGTATAATCTAGTATTTATCAACCTAACATGACTTTTAGGTTGACAAATGGACAATATTATTTTGAGAGGATCCCACTCTCTCAAAATTTTGAATATTGTGATTTCTCTTCTCCTGAGTTATATAGTCTATAAATTTGAATGAGAAATTTTGAAGGGGTGGATGGGGATGCAAACGAAATCACGTTTATTCAAATGTTTTTGGTGGTAGTAATAGCATATGTACCTCCTTGTGACCCCCAAAATGAATCAATGGTTTCATAGGGAAACTAAGATTTAGATAGATTTAGACAAAAGGTTTGTCCATAAAGAATAATGTTGATGAGAGCATTGTTTGAGTTGTCCATACATGAACTTTGCAAAACACAATATTTGGGAGATGGCAATGAGACACATATTCTAAGAAGCATGCGGCCAAAACCCCCACTCTAGATATGTATATTCTAAAATTAACAATGTACATGTAACATAAGCATACTTGCAACAGGAGAATATGATTTAGTCCATGTCTTAGATTGATTATTTTTATTTTGGTCATGTAAGACCCATTGATGCACAAGATGTATACACTTTTATTACATCTCAACTCTATACATAAGCCTAGATTTATTTAATACCTAGTTAGGAACCATCCTTTTTAAAATCACAAATGTTCTACAAATTGATGTGCAACCAATGAACATTTTTAACTGGTTGAATGCAATGGAATCACAAGAGAATTCCCATGTTGAAATTCAAGTTCTATCTATAGAAGCTTTTATAGAAGACAATCATAAAACTTAGGGCCACTCCACACACGAGCCAAGTGCAGTGACCATGAAATTGTGAGAGCCCAAAAAAAAGTGTCCAAAGGCCGTCCCAAGACACCTCCAAAATCATGTAGTGTGGTCATGGATCCTCAAGTGTACAGTGTGAAGTCATATGTGACCGGGCCCTAAACCAAATGCTATTTCAATGAAATTCTATTCATGGGGTCCTCACATGTGATAAAACAAAATAAACCAACAATTGTGAGCGGTACCTCCAAGAGGTGGTTTTTTGAAAATAGTCCAAGTGACCATGAAACATGATCCATTTGATGCCATGTAGGAATCCATGTAGACTTTACATCCATCTTGCATTCATATTCGCCGTTGGTCCCCCAAGCGTAGTGTGAAGTGAACTTGGACCAGTTGCACCTTTTCCACCAATGAGAGTGCTTGAAGTGTAATGGTCACGGGCTCAGTCTCGTGTGTGAAGTGGCCCTTATACATGACTTGGACTCTGTGATATACCATATCAATTTACAATAAATTTCTAAGCCTTTCTTAATTTGATAAGAAATGCATATTAAAACATGATTATTGAAATGGTTTCTATATTTTCAGGTGCTGCAGTTTAGGAAATGCCTTTGTCTGATGAACTGCAGACAATCAATGCTGCCGAAGACTGACGAGCTGAATTCCGCTTCGCCCCACATCAACGTCCAAACAATATTTGATGTACGGGACGAAATCCATGATGTGCTTCATGTCAATACCAGGCTCATAGGGGCACTTGTAATCAACATCCGGAATCTGGTAGCAAACGTCCACAGTTTGAGCGCGAATGCAAGGCGTGATGGCGTCCTCGCGCGTTTCGATGAACCACGGCCGGAGAGCTCCGTACGCTTGCGCGAGGCCTCCAAAGGTCGAGCGGGGGGTGACAAGCAGTGTTTGGGAGAGGCTCAGGTGGATGACCTCGAGGAGCGCGCGGACGTAAACCTCCTTTGGCCCATCGCGTTGAATCCCCTCGTTCGATAGTTGCATCAGCTGGATGTTGGTGTCGTCAGAACTCGTGTTGCGAATGTACGTCTTCCACAAATGGTTGTGGAGAGTTGTGGTGAGAGAAGTGACAAACAACGTGGCTTGGAATGGAGTCGATGCTGCTGCGCTGTTCTGAGGCATCCGTCGGAAGAAGAGTGCTTCTTGGAGCATGCGGTTCTCAAGGATGCAACCCACAACGTTGGAGTTGAGAATGCGCTGTGTCTCCTCTTGGTTGCTAAAGTATCTGGCCTGGATGCCCACCTGTTATTTCACATGGTTATCAGATCAGGCCAAATGATCAATTCTGGCATCTATTATACAATGCAAAATCGGTGGACACTGATGCAAGTTGCCATTCCAAAGTTTCAAAACCGCCGGCTGTCAACGGTGGCATCTAGAGTGTGCAGTGTAGGGTTGGCCCATGACATTAATTTGAATGCACAGGTTTTATTCAAAGGACTGAGGAAATTGCAAGCCGGGTTAATTTTGGCCAGTTGGTGGCGGGTGTCAATTAGGGAGATCCCGGTGTGGCTGGACACCTTGGGACCAAGTAAGCATAGATAGCAAAAAAAAGAGTCACTTCATTTAGGCTTGCTTCCACAAGATTGCTATTCTAGTATTTATGTCTATCTATTTATTTGTCAGATGATTTCATTTTAACATCACTTTCTGTAGGTGTAAATTAACTGACCTGAATCATCTAAGGAATTCTATTGTAGTTGGTAATTAAAAAAGTACTGGGGGAGACTCCATCTCCAAATGCAAGCGACCCGCATTTAATGTGGAGTCATTGTTGATACGTACCCTTTGGGATTTTATATATTTTCAGTGCCACCTCAACATTCAACTAATGATTCATTTGACATTGATTCAATCTCTAAGGGGGCTTTTAGGTCTTGCAACTATAAGATAAAGAAACAACAAATTGAAATTGCAACCCTTTCTTAGGTAGTAGGCATTGAATCAAAACTATTGTAGTTTGATGTGATGAAAACAATGTGATATCATTGTTGAAGTATGAATTTAGACATTTGTGACGTGATCGAACTTGAGTAGTGTGATATCTACCTGTGTGTGCATGTTGTTCAAATATTGTTTTTCCCTTATCTTCACTTGAGCCCAAACTTTATCATCTGGCAACATGAATGTTCTCAACATGTGGGTGAGAGCCAACGATGGATCAGGGAACAGGGCCTCCATTGTTGCTCGGTAAGATGGGATTGCAAAAAGCTTGGGGAGAAAGTACAAGGAGCCCATTAGGGATAGCCATGTGACTTGTGTGAGGTACGCTTGCTCCATGCTACAAAAGAACCTGCAATATGATTCTGACATGTTGCATTTAGCAGGGAGACGAACGTGCAATGTAATTTTGCCATGCTGAATCACACAATCTACAATCATCTCAAAATGAGTCATTGTGTTGATATATATACCCTTTAGGGTTTACTATCTTTTCAGTACTAACTCAACATTACGCTATCACTATATTCGTTAATTTGAGACTTTCTCTTGTCTCAAATTAATATATGGACCACAACAACATGGTCTAATGTTTGGGTCGTCCTACCTAAACCATCTTGATATGAGTTCTTGATTGGGTTCTTGATATGAACACCCGCTTCAAAGTATTTGCATCTTACAACATTCTCCAATATCTGTGTGATTTTATCCATGTTCTTATATTTGTAATTGTCTCAAAATGCCGAAAAAGTCCCAAATTAACGAATATAGTGATTAATGATTCATTCAACAAATTTGATTCAACTCATGAATCAACCTTTTAGGTCTTGCAAATATTAAATATGGATAAAGATGGTTTGAATTGCAACCATATGTTTGTTAGGCATTGATTCAATTTTGCAGTATGATGTCCTTGAATCAATGAGACATCAGTGTTGATAGATGAATTTAAAGATCTGATATATGAAGCCAATGTTGATACATACCCTTTGGAGTTTACTATCTTTTCAGTGCTAATTCGACATTTTGCTAATTATGATTCATTAAAACATTGATTCAAGTCATAATTCATCCTTTTGGGTCTTGCAACTATAAAGCTGAAAACAATAGATTAGAATCGAAACCCTGTGTTTTGGTAGACATTGATAATTCAATCTTGTAGTTTGATGTGATTGAATCAATGTGACATCAGTCTGATAAGTGAATTCAGAGACTTGATATATGAAGTCAATGTTGATACATACCCTTCAGGGGTTTACTATCTTTACAGTGCTAAGTAAACATTCCGCTAATGATTCATTCAGTATTGATTCAACTTACGACTCAACCATTTAGGTCATGATACTATAAAATATAAAAACGAAAGATTGGAATTGCAACCCTGAGTTTCGACGTAGCCACATTTGAAGCAAACCACAAGTTTATGTAATTGAATCAATGTGACATCAGTGTGGTTATATGATTTTCGAATTTCAGGAAGGGCAAACTTCAAGAAGGTGATTGATTGAGTGAGTACCTGCTCACGGGTTGCCAATTGTCGTCAACTCTGGCCGCATAAGCTGGTGGGCCAGTGTATCCACCTGCCTTTGCAGTATCCAAAGTGTCCAGGAAATCCTTAGTTTCGGTCCACAAGCTGACAGACCTGGCCTGCAGATCATCGGAGAGAGCCCATGTCGATCCAAGAAACGGCTCACACATGATGCCAGGGATGGACGTGGAGGTAGGGATGAGGATCACTCGTTGCGTTAAGATCGCATACACAACAGCTGAAGTCATAAGAAGCACTTTGTTGCCCATACCGGTCTTGGCTTCAGCAATCACGAATTTACATCCCGAGCTAGTGTTGCGCGCAAAGAAATACTCGGTCAAGTTCCCAGCTGCTCTGATGCACAGGCTGTGTAGATTCGCGTATTCTTCGAGAACAGGCTTCCATTTGGCGTGACTGCCTGCTAATGTCGAGCTTGATCTGGAATTAGGGCTATGGAGGCGATGGTTATACCATGAGACAAGCTCTGTCCTGCTTTTGCAAGAGTGTTGTCTCTTCCAGTGCTCCTGATGAAGAATATTGAGAATGTCGGTTGATGATTTCAGCCCTGTGTTTCTTGTCACTGTTTCCACGCTCTCCTTTAAAGCGTCCACGAGTTTTTGAATGGATGGTTCCAGCGGTGATGAGGAAAAGCGGAGGCTTGAAGGTATTAAAGCTGACATGTATCCTTCCTGATTAAGACTCGACCCGAAGTGAAACATGACCAACATGACAATTGCCGAGATAAAAAACAACGCCATGAATGGCGACGATCCCGAGAGCAACACATTCTTGCTGGTGCCTTGCATCCTTGTCTCGCTCCAGCTAACAACGCTCTCGATGAAAGGAGGCCGTCAAGCCACTTACAAGAATGTTACAGTCTTCGAGGTAAATTTCAATGCATGTCTGACATGCACATGTCGACTTCGTCATCCTGTAATTCTTCAGAGAACCTAAGTGACATTCTCTTGAGCGCGTTTGAGTTCAGGAGACATGGATGGGCTCAACAAACAATTATCCTCCCAAACCTGCTGCAAGAAACCCTCGCAAAATCGTTCCTTATGATCATATCCATAATCAAATTAAGGCTCACCGATAACTATTATACCAGACATGAACAGAGTGTTAATCAGCTTAGCTCTGAATGTATGCATGAATATCGCCCATGCATACATTCACAGTCACGGATTACAAAGATCTCATCTGTGCCCCCCCTAGTCCACATGAAGAGAGAAATCTCATCGTTGAACTATCAATATTCGAGTCGCAACTCATCATGCATGTCGACTTTGCCACTTCATGTCAATCCGTAGATCCAACGTCCACCGTTCTAAGTGATGACAACTTTGTCCAATTGGTCATAAGAAGAATCCTAATCTTAAAATGCATAGCCTATGCGATCATAATCTACACACATCGTGCAGCAGCAGGGAAAAACTGCTAAAAGAAAAGAAAAGAAAAGGTGTGGATTGACTTGTGGATGAATCTGAAGGAGGCCTCAAGCTAATTTGCACGAAGAAAGCTCAAAGTAGACTTCACGAACAAGAGGTATAGTAGACTCTAACTTATTTTGCAAGAACCCAAACTTCAAAATTGCATCACATGGCGATCCCATCATAGTTTTCCATCCTTCCAGTGCAAGAAAATCAAACAGCTACGTCTACACTTCGTAAGACTTAGGCTACAAGTAACCTGCTTCAGAATGCACAATGTAACAGAAATTGTATACACAATATTCTTCAGAATTGCTGCAATATAATTTATATTCGCACAGGTCATCTTGAATTGCAGCAAGACTTCGATCAGCAGCAGGCAGGCGTTAGATTCTTGAGCTTATAACGTCCATACTCGAATTCGTAAGCGGCATGATCATATATACCTACTTCTTGGTATGCATTTGAGCATATCATAAGTACAGTGTCCCAAGTTCTTGAACCCTGACTCCATGCCATCATCAAAACTTGAGACGTTTTCGATTCCACACAAGATCAGCTGGTGATGAGTTGGAATGGGCAATTTACTGCTCACAGTATGGAATTTCATTACTTACCTGCTGCACACGAATCCTATGACCTAATTTTTTAGGACTCGCTCTAATGTTACGAGTCAGAGTGTGCACCTTCCACACACACTGACTCAGCTGGTTCAAAAAACCTATTTGATAAGATGTACCGGAATATAGGGTATTGGAATTTCGATAAGGTTGAGGCCGGAACCAATAGTGCCATGACACATGTCTTGGTTTTGAGTGCTAAAGTGAGGAGGAAATGAGCGGTCTTGGTAGACTCTAGACATTGGAAAAAATTTGGGTTGACTTTTGGTTCAAATTTTTTTAAAGTAATTTCAATTTAAGGAATAAAATTACTAAAAAATTTGCAACCTCCCTGATTTCTATTATCCTACACGGAAAAATTTGCACTGCCTTGTATTTCTCTGGATCTGGCGCAAAATCTCTGAAGTGAGCAGTTATGAGCATCTCTACTCTATATGACCATTGAATGAGCACGAGAATCTTCAATGTGATAATGAATGAGATATTCATATAAGCTTCATAAATTATGAGGAAAGTGGCTACAACCTCGATTTGCATTTGCTAACCATCTCATACTAATCACGTGTTTCATATCCTAGGAGAAGTGGGCTAGCCAAGATAGTAACCATTTAAGACCCATCTACCTTAGATAACCAACATGAGGAGAGTGGATGATGAGCATTGAGAGGGGCAAGTCATCCACCTATTCGCGTGGATTATTGGACATAGCTAAAAAGGCTCATTGAGCAAGATTTGGGAATTATGGATGATACTGTGTCTCTATGGAGGAAAAAGTGTGACAAATTTTGATAATTATATACTCTTGGATGAGAGATTGGTTATGTAGGTGCTGCTACTTACAAAGTCTAATGGTGAGTTTACACTAGGGTGGACAAGATAGAAGATACTCCAAAATTGAGTGATCCTAGGTAATATTTGTCGAGAGCAAAATTTTTTTACTCAAGGAGTTTACACTCTTAGGCTTTGGGTTCAAGATATGAAAAAACTGAAATGGCACTTAAGTAGCATCACTTTCCTCCTAAATCTCAATAGTTTTCACTAAAAATTTCTCTTTTTAGTTTGAGAAACCAATTTTCAAGCTTGAGTTCAAAAGTAAGGTCCATTGAGGTTGGAGCGCAAGTTTCTTGGACCATAACCCTAATGTAAACCCATCCCAAGTAAAACATTAGTGAACATGTAGGACACCCTGTTGCTCCAAACATCTACCTATGATCAATTATAGATGCCTATTATTTGACAATTTGAATTTACATTTAATAGGAACGTTCCTTATAATAATGAAAAATCTAAAAAATTGTACCTATTGTATTTCAAAGGGTACACCCTTCTATGTATATCCTCATCTTGTCATTCTTATAAGTTTATCATGAGAAATGCCTAAATGCATAAGAGTGAGTGTCTATATGGTACTAAGATTGGGTTTACATTAGAGTCTGGGTCCAAGATACATCTTGATGGACTTTACTTTTTGGACTCAAGATTAGACCCGAACTTGAAAATTGTTTTATCAAACTAGAGGGAGTAGTTTCTTTAGTAGGGTCCATCAACATTTGTTAGGAAAATGATATCACATTATAATTATCACTTCATCTTTCATGCCTTTGACCTGTACATGGACCCTCCTTGGGTCCAAAGTTTTGCTCTCAACCAATAGGATTGCTCAATTGTGTAATTTGTCTGATCTTGGTCTTTGATCTTGGACCCATCGTAAGGTACGGACTTGTGAACACTTGTTGAGTGCAAACTTCAAAGCAATCCCTCACAAGTGGGCTTGGGAGCGCGTAGCCTACTTAGAGAGGTGACCCGGCAAAACAAGGGGTCGACCCTGCTTTCCTGCTGGACCATATGACGTGGACCCGGTGCTCCATCGGGTTACCCATCGTCTCTCTCCCAAAGGGTTTTAGCAGAGCAAAGACGACTTCGTTTTGAGCTTTCCATTTGTAGTTTTACGATGGCTATGGCGGAAATGGACGTGGACCCGCCCTCAGTGGACCTCCCCATGCTGGCCGTAGCGGCCTCTGATTTCTCTGCGTACCCTGGTCAGCTCTCAGACACCGCTGCACAGAATTTCTTGGCTAAGTTTCCGCTCCCGGTTCTGTTAGGAGCGCTTCAGGCAGGGAGCGATGTCCCTGGCCTGGAAACCTCGGTGGTAGCCTCATTAGAGCGTGTGTTCAAAACGAATTACGGCAGATCGCTGTTACCTCACACGCTACAATACGCATCCGCGGGACTAACAGCGCCGTCGCCGTTAGTACGAAAGTTAACATGTGTCGCCATCGCCACTTTGTTGGAGAATAGTGGTAAAGATCGAGGCGCTGTGCAAGCTGTGCAAGAATCACACGTGACAGGTCCTCTGCTTCTTGCAATTGGAGATAGCGATGCTTCTGTAGCGAAGGCGGCCTCTGACGCATTGGCCAAGTTAGCTCAAACACCAGAGGGTTTGGAGCTAATTTTCACAGACAAGGGGGCTGGAGTGGGGCAGTTGACTGAGTTGACGAAGAGTGCTTCTGCTGTGATTCGCATACGTGCGCTCTCTTTAGCGGAGACGATATTTGGCGTGTCGGATGCGGCTGGGATAGCGGTACAGGAGTCTGGAGTTTTCAATGTACTCGCAGCAGAGCTTGATAATAGCGATGACATGTTAGCACAGTTGAATGCGTTGGAGCTTCTTTGCGACCTAGCATCGACTCCTCACGGCGCTAGGTTTCTTCTGGCAGGTAGTTTAATTGGTCGGTTGACCTCGACCATATGTAATCAGGGATTGGATCCGCTGGTACGATCTCAGGCTATGACCGTCGCCGCGAGGCTGACTGCTTTATACGATGCATCGAGTGTTTCCCCTATGTCTGGATCGGATGCTATGGGAATTATTCGTGCATTTGGCGAATTACTTGGATATCTGGAGAGGGTGGAAGAAAGCGGTCCTATTGCCGATGGAACTGAACATGAGAATGCTCTCGATGCGCTTGCACTCATAGGAAAGACACAGAAAGGAGCTGAGCTTCTTTTCGATCCACACACATTAGTTGGACGTCATGTAATGAATGCCGCTTTCCTTAATCGTGGTGCTGGGGTGAAATTGGCGGGGATACATGCCTTAGCAACTATCGCAGGCTCGGAACGAACACCAGAAAGCTTACTGTTGAGGGACGATGTTGAAGTACAAATGAAAGACATGATCTATGCAGCTGCTGGAGAGAGATCCCCTACTCGCACTCCTGCAGGAATGTTCCTCATTTTTTTCCGGCAATCACCTGACGTGAGAGTTGCGATGTACCGCCTGACGACGCCAATGCTGGCGCGGCTATGGTGTTTACGTGAGCTTTGTGGGTCTAGGGATTTGATTGATTTTCTTCTCGACCCTCGTCTGGAGAATAAGAAAGAGGCTATGGAATGGCGGCATGTATGCTGTGTGGCCATGACGACTGCACTTTCTTCAGCAATTCAGCGAGGAGAGCTTCCGAAAACGGAAACCTTAAGCCGATTGGAAGAGTTTGTGCGAAAAGGTCCCTTTCAAAGCAAAGATGGGTCCAGGGGTGCAATTCCGATATATGCAACTCAAGAGCGTATGTAGAGAGCGGACCGAAACCCATCTCTGTGTAGGGCTTTGAAAGATGATTTTGGCAGTATACGGGAGGATGTAGGCTTGTAAAGGTACATATATTGAGAAAAAGGATTGTATAGAAACTAAAATTTGCAAATCCGGCGTCATTATGTGTGTTTATCTGTCATTTCAGATTTTGAGCTCGTCTTTCATCTTCTTTTAAATCTTTTGGCAGGTCTGTTGTAGTTTCACATGCCGGTTTTCAGGCGAATGTTCCCCCGCTCAACTCCTTAGCTCATCAAGTCCTGAATCTTTTATCATCATGCAATGCTTTCTCCTATTCTATTCCTCTTGAAGATTGGATGCGGGTTCTGGCTTGGGTTGGCCATTGTTTGGACCATGAAACATCCCTAGAACTTTGTGGTTCTAGTGATTTGAATAATTTTCTTCTCGACTTTCGTCTGGAGAATAAGAAAGAGGCTTTGGAATGGCGGCATGTGGGCTGTGTGGCCATGACAACTGCACTCTCTTCGGCAATTCAGCGGGGGAGCTTCCTAAAACAGAAACCCTAAGCCGATTGGAAGAGTCTGTCCGAGAAGGTCCCTTCCAAAGCAAATATGGGCTGAGGCTCAATTCCAATATACGCAACTCAGGAGCGTATGTAGAGATCGGACCGATATACATCTCTGTGTAGTGTTTGAAATATGATTTTGGCAGTATACCTGAGGATTTAGGTTTTGTAAAGGTACATAACATTGACAAGAAAACACTATAGAAACTAAAATTTCAAATATCCTGCGTCATTGTGTGCGTTTCTGTCATCTCAATTTTTGAGCTCGTCTATTTATCTTAAGTCTTTTGGCAGGTCTGTTGTATTTATATGGCAGTTTTCAGGTGGATGTTCCTCCGCTCAACTCCTTAACTCATCAAAACGTGATGAATCTTATCTCATTGCTCTCTAAGATTTGATGTGATCACTATATTCGTTAATTTGAGACTTTCTCTTGTCTCAAATTAATATATGGGCCACAACAACATGGTCTAATGTTTGGGTCGTCCTACCTAAACCATCTTGATATGAGTTCTTAATTGGGTTCTTGATATGAACACCCGCTTCAAAGTATTTGCATTTTACAACATTCTCCCATATCTGTGTGATTTATCCATGTTCTTATATTTGTAACTGTCTCAAAATGCCGAAAAAGTCCCAAATTAACGAATATAGTGATTGTGGGTTTTGGTTTGGGTTGGCCATTGTTTGGACCATAACAAATGGGCTAGGGAAGGGGAACGCCTCTTTTTCTTCTTCCAATCAACATTCCTGAAGATATTGGCTTGGCTAACAAAGAGTTCCATGTGCCGATATTGGGAATAACTTTGCAGTTCAAATTATTTACATCTTAGAGCATCTCCACCCTTGCGCAGAAAGGCAGACTCTCGAAATGTGCTTTGAAGGGCTCCAAGCATGCACTAAATTTTTTTAGGGTGGCACTCCCCCACCCTTACCTTGCATACTGGCTCTTCAACCCGAAAAACCGACAGGAATATTCCCTGTAAAGTGGCTTCAACCCAAAAGTGGCACGATTCAAAGATCGCAAGTGGATGAGGTCCCGGAATTTGGGCGCAGCAAGAGCAACGCTCACCCGGGAGGATAGTGAGTGGAGTCGAAAGTTTGAAGAGCCCTGGCAAGTTTGAAGAGCCCGGGCAAGAGGGGTGGGGCAGATTTTTCTGCCAGGCCGCGTCAAAGGGCTTGCCAAGACCCTTTGACGCGCAAGGGTGGAGATGCTCTTAGATGTACACTATGGGTATGGCCATATGCATCTTAAGTGACAGCATTGGATCAGGTTCGCAGGACCAGGGACATGCACACTCTTGCTAAGATTATTTCTGCAACATGCTGTTTATTTCGCAATCTCTTCCGGGAACATCATGTGATGAAACAATCGAGATTGCAGATTGATGGGGTTCATCTACCTTAATCTGATCATGAGATTACACAGGTGAGGCAGGAGATTATTCTGTATTTAGCATGCATCCATTTTGTTCATGCACATGTAAATCAACACTTTAAGTTGTCCGGAAATATAGAAGCCCCATGCTGTCCAGAGTGGAACTATATCCAGCTACCACAGTTATTTAACATGTTTGACTTTAATAACATATAGATTCCTTAAGCCTATGGTGAAGGTACATACTATATGAGGAACACAAGATTACATAGGAGAGGTTTGTAAGGACCTATGATCGGGGAGAACCGGCAGCTAGTTACAGATGAGCCGGTTGAGTTTGAGATATAACCGGTTGAAGTTCAAGACTGCAGGAGAATTGCCGATCATTTTAGAGGAATTTATAGAATATACCCCAATTTCATAAAGGGGAACCGGAGGATGTCAACATGTAGCCGGTTGGACTTGGGAACACTAGGATCTCAACCGGTTATGCCCAAAAATCTCCCCGATCACTGGTAAGGACTGAAGGAGGAGTTGAGAACTCATAAGGCATGCCCGTGTTACCCTCCTCTTCAATATCTTAGGGCAGCTCAATGGTTTGCTGTCTCCAAAGGTCAACTGGAGAGCTGATGGGATTCAGTCGAAAGTGCCAATTCAGTTATCTTGCAGACGCCTCCTCTGGGTCGCTTGGACGTGGTGGAGTTGGTCTTTCTAGCTACTGCTTTCTCCATCATGGCATGAGACCCCTTGAAAAGCAGGAGTCAATCCGGTCTTCCTTGGCCAAGCATCATATATTACATGGTTTAGGTGGCTTCTCTGGGGTTTCTGGATTTCCGGCTTAGGGGTTGTCTATTTTGTGGAGGACAGTCAGTGGACTTAGCTTTTCTGGGTTTCAAGTGTTTTCAGGAAAACTACAGATGTGGAAAGACTCTCAGGTGATATTTTGATGCCGAATGCAGGTGGGCAACTCAACGTTCAAGGTCAGCAGCGATCACTTCATATTCTTGAGATTTTGATTTCATCCTTGAAGAGAAGCTCCTGAATCTCTCTTGAATGCTGAATTTGGATCCGTAACTTCTGCAGTTGGTTCATGAAAATTTCCAAGCTTCTCATTGTGTGTCCATTGCATCCATGAAAATGCTCAATCTCCAGTCTGCTTTACGACCACGGTCATATCCCAAGGATCGTCCTTAGAAACCTCAATGTCATCCGAAACCACCATTCGACAGCGTATACAAGTGATATGAACCACAATCAACACCCCTTCGACATGCTCCTTGCAGATACTACTATAGTAGGCCTACGGTGCTGTGCCTCTTTCAAGCCACGGCAGGTTAACTCATGCGTGTCTTCAAGAGTAGGTGTCTGTAAGTGGCTTTGAGCATCCTGCAACTAAAAGCTATGGGCCTGAGCTTTTGTGGAGAAACCTTGTTTCCGATGATTGCATCCACCTTGTCACCCACTTGTCTCTTTACAAAATCTGTTGAATTGGTGCAGATTCTACATTCCCATGGCAAGTTGGCCAATTGTACTTCTGATTACAGAAAGTGCTCACAAATTCCTGGATTTAATTGTTGCAGGAGTATGATAATCGTTCGTAGGCCGCTTGTGCTATGATGATCTGGTCATGACACGAAGGCGGGAGATAGGACAGGAAGTGTGGATCAAGGATGGAAGATCAAGAACTTAGTCCAAAGTTAAGCCACCATAATAACCGTAACACTGAAGCCTTGAAGGATCCACCTCCTCAGACAGAAACAACAACTAAAGCAATCACGGTAGGTACTTATTCCACAGATTAGATTTCTGTTTTGAGATTCTCCTCTTGACGTAAGAGGAATTGTGCCGAAAGGTTGAAACTATCCACAGCTGATCACTGCTTGGGATCCTACGTGAACACTTTTTTGCAAGTTCATATGGTCATGTATTGCTGTGGATATTATGATGAGGGGAGAAGGTTGAGGTGTGCCATAAAGTATAATGGAATGCATCCCAGGCCAATGAAACTGAATCAAGCATTTGAGTATGGCAGTCAGATGTTGATGAGAAGACATTAGAGCTTGACAAGGAGAGGTTTCAAGTCGCATGCTTGCGGCAAAACATCATAAACGAGTACGAGAAGAAAAGTGGGGAGCTTCTGGAGTACCTGAAAACCATGGAAGTCGCATTCCAGGAGCAGCGGCAGGAATATGTGAAGCGTGAAGCCGCACTGCAGAAAATAAACGAGGAGCTCAGGAAGGAGATAGGCCAGAAGTCGAAATTGGCACAAGATGCTGATGAGGTTTTGTTGGCCAACAGCTCACGGCATCCTGAGGAGATCCGCAAATTGGAGAAGGCACTTGACATCCTCAGGGCTGAGAGCATGCAGCATGAGCGGAACTTTCAATGCGAGCAAACAAGGGCCGAAGTATGAAAAATTCTCCTTTCAAAGAGATTTTTCTTGTTTTGCTATGATGATTCCTATCCTCTCTTCTTGCACATCAAACATCTTACATGCTTTTGTTACTACCAAAATCAAGGCAGAGAAACATTACGTAATCATCGAAATGTCTTTCCACATCTCTCTTTGAAGTATGTAATGTAATGTGATTATATGACTGTATTACTTCTTATTTGTGTTACTGACTTAAATCTTTACCAGTTATGAGTAATGAGCACATTGAAATGTTCCGTTGAGTAATTATTTTCAATCTTTCTGAGGAACAATGTGAGGAGTCTACTTCAGGGACTAGATTTGGAGATGGATTCTTTATTTACCGTGGACTGTGCATTGTGGAATGATGTCTTAGGTAGAAGCCAAATAAACATCTGCCCAGGGTGAACCTGCCTCTGGCACTTTACATGGACTGTGATTTCGTGAAGTTGGATCGAGTCTTCAAGCAATTTGTTGGAGGTGAAGCAAGCCTTAGCAGTCTGCACGTCAGTAAACAAGCCAATTAGAGAAATGTAATCGTGTTTCCCTACAACTTGTTTTGAACTAATGACCCCGCAGGATCCATAGGACATTTGCATCCAGCACTAAAGCCTAACAAACTGTTCTTTGTGATTGCCCAGAAGCTGCAAAAATTCATAGAGAATCTGCAGCTGGAGATTCAAAAGACACAGGGACTGGTGCTTCATAGGAGAAAGAAGATAGACGAAACTCGGAAGCGCATGGATGCAGAGAACCAGGAGTTTCGGCGAAAAGCAGCCCTGGGCTGGCTGTTGGGTTGCCTCTCTGGTATGTATTCCATGCACATGTGTAGACAAGCAAACCGTTTGGTTATGGATTTTACCTCCTTTGCTGTCACATTGCATCCTTTTGGAATCAGGAGAAGTGAGATTGGAGGAACATTGCAGTCTGAGTCTCACGGTGTTGAAAGAGAACCTCACAGTTTAAACACCAACTCTTCCTAACAATGTGCAACAATGCTCTGATCTACCGAGTCTGACAACTGGTTTATACCCGTGCATGACGAGGTATCAGCGGTTAGGGCATGTCACTCATAAATTCATGTAGAAATCAGCAATTAATACTCAAGATGTACCGAGGATTTGAGAGGTTGTGATTGGTGAAAATCCAAGTGAAGAGTAATGAAACACACAATAAAATCTGGATAGCAACCAAATGTAATCACAAGGCATTCAAAGACAGAAATCTACATTTAAAGTTTGTCTGTCCTCGTCAACCATTGAACGATTTTGAAATATGAAATGGATTAGTCAACAAAAAGCCCGAAAAAATGGAGTTAAATTTACATGCTCTAAATTGTGGACTAGAGTTGCTCGTTTATCGACACGCTCTGGATTTGCCTATACCGTGTCCTGTAAAAAGTTTCAGTAGAGCTGTAACTAACTTCACCCTTGGTAATGATCTGCAGAGCTTGTCTTGCGGCTAGACCCGGAAACTGGACGGGGCAGCATAATGAAATTAGTGAGGAGGGTGCAACGGGAGCTTGAAGCAGGGAACGATGTCTTCATTGAGGGAGGAATGCCTCGCAAATTGGAGTTGGAGTTGGAGACAATACAGCAAGAGGTTCGTCGTCTGATTGGCCGCTCCCAGGCATTGTCTCAACCCACACCATTGCGTCAAGGATTAACGGAGCCTTGCACCCCAACAAAGGCAAGCTGTGAGCCTCAACCCGAGACTGTGACTCCAAGCTGCAAGTTCCTGGGAGGAACAGGCAGGAGGCGGTGGCAGAAGTGCAATGATCTTGGTCAGTTTATGGACAAACCGGAGGAGGTCATGGCAAGACCATCCACTGCTCCTACTTCAAACATGTGAGTTGTTCGGTCATGTAATCGACCATGACTCTTTTGTATCATTGAAATCCTTCAAGAGGTCAACCACCAAAGACGTTTAAGTATCAATTCAGAGAAGTTTCATCAGCGGACTGAGGAATAATCCTCATTTGATGAAACTCAAAGCTGGTGTCATCCTTCGAATCTAACACTCTAGACTTCAGTTCCTACATAAAGGTTGACTGTAATAGGTTTGTAAAGTTCCATGTAATCTGGGACTAAGCCAACTACAAATCCATGTAAGATTCCATGCAAGTGTGTACAATAATAGATATAACTATGTGGAACTAAGAAAATGTTCCTTGCTCCTCAACCCTCCTTTTCTCGTCTAAAGTTCTACCTAGAGCATCAAGTAGATGAAGATAATCTCCCTTGTTCCTCACCTCTCCTCCTCAATAGCTTCCCTCAAGAGTGGGAGTTAACTTAGTTCCATTCACACTAGTTAGCTCAATATGGAACCTTTACATACTACATTCACTCTGTTGGTGCACGTCTTGAATGATGAATAATGAATCAAGGCCACAATTGTGTCCGTGTGAAGACTCAAGAATGTATTTGCTAACACAGATACGTCATGTTGCAGCTCACCAGCTGGTAATGCTTACTCATCATGCCAAAGATTTGTAGTGAACTGCACCCAAGACCAGCATAACCAACGTGACTGCCGTGTGACTTACCATGCACCAACTGCGCTCGACGAGAGCAGTTTACTGGATACTAATTACTTGAGGTAGTAAGAAGCTCTGCATCCAAACAATATTTGCATGTTTTCTACATTGACATGGTGTTATCTTCTCATTCAATTTGTGGTTGACCCTTCCATCAGGGACAGAGGAATGTATGCTGGTCAGGTGGTGAACCTAAAGAAGGCATCAAGACGGAAAACCTTGGCTCGGTTACGAATCATGAGCAACATGCTGGATGAACCCATGCAGGCTTCCAAGAAGCTTGAGGTACAACATATGTTAAAAGGGTTGAAGAGCCACATGACCCTGATGTTGTCTAGGAAATGGAAGCCACCGTTTAGGTAGACTTAAATTTTGACAATGATGCTGGAGCTTGTTTCAGAATTTGGATGGATACCGATAAGGTGTTTGAGTGTTTTTCTTTAGACTTAAGCTTGCTGAGACATTTCAGAATCAACGATTGAAGTGTAGAGTTGTTTCCTAGCAGGTTCAAGTCCATTGAAATAACAGTTTTAATTGGTGGGTTGCTTATGACAAATTCAAATCCATCTTGACATGTCCATTACTGGGCGTTTATTTCACTCCAACTTTTTGGTAGTGATTGATATCCTGGAGGTTGAAAACTCCTGAAGGTTCAACCTCATCATTTAAAAAGTATGGTGAATTTAGACGCCCAAGCCATTATCTCTCTCTCAGAATAGGTGAAGCCGCATTCCGTAACAGTTTCAGAACAGCGTATATTTCTCAAGTTTGAAGGATGCAATTCCCACCAGAATTCGAATTTCTGATTGAAGGATGTAAACAATACCCCTTTGGATTACAAGAAAATTTTCAAAAATCGTCTCAAACTCTTGCTTCACTGTGAATTTTAAAAGAGCGTCAATTTCAGGATGTCATTATTCTCTTAATCAGAGACAATGTCCTAAGTATCATGCATTTTTATTTCTCAGAGCAAAAGGAAATTGTGAACATGCAAAACAACACTCCCGAAATACCTCTTTATGATTGAATTGAGTTGGTCATTGCTTTAGTAACATCGAGTGGAAGGCATCTAGATGGAACAGTCCCCTACAGCATTATGAAAGGAGTTTGTAGGCAGCAATCCCTTTCTGATTTATGAAAGGGAAGAATTCTGACCCAGGGCTCTTCAATATGTCCAAGTTTTTGAAATGGTAAGATTGTAACCCTTACAGGTTCCAAGCTACCATTGCATGGTCTACATGACAGTTTGGACAAGTCCTCAACAAGTAAGCCATTTTTCACTTAGTCTATGAGTTTGAAACTCTACCTATGCAACACTGGCTATTCAGGTACCGCATTTGTTCCAGACACTTTGGTGAATTCAGTCTAAATGTGGGGAATATCTGGGAATACTACGTGGAATAATGTCAGTCCCACAAAACGAGCACGCGTATCTGAATAATGTTATGAAACCAAAAAGTAGTTGTGAGCATTTTTCAAAGATATTTCTCTTAACGCATCATCATTTTCCGTTTGTAGGTTCTTTTTCTTGGACTTGATAGTTTTTTGGGGGGTGGTTGTGACATTTAGGTGATTGTTCTAGGTGTCCTTATATTAATGAATTGTGCAAAATATTATATACAAGCTCCAATATTTAGTTCAAACCATCCATTCTAACTCTAAAATTATCAATGCTAAATGCACAACTAAATATAAAAAATTTGAACACAAATCCAAAAACATTTTGGAAGCCCACCCCAACATCATAAACCTCAAGAGGGAAAATAATCATCATGGAAATACAAATAAATTTTTGAAATAATTGATTACCAAGACTATCTTAAATAAAAAATCAAATTAACATTTTCACTTTAATAATTTTATAATGAAATAGTCGGATACCAATTTTATCTAAATTAAGTTTATAATGGTTAGCAAGTTTTAGTATTAATGAATAGTTATAGACTAGGGAAATTGTTGGCAAGCTAGTTGATTTTAGGTTACGTATTTTGTTAGACAAGTTCATTAATATCATAATATTGGGTATGAATGTGCATGACCAACTTATGGAGGCCAAGCTATCATATGAAAACAATGAAATATCTAAATAACATCATAAATCCACAAATATGAAGTTGTAGTGATTGTTATTTGTTTCGATGGTCCCAAGCCCATATTTCACTACTTATAGGGGTTACCAACCAACTTGCATGCCAAGGATATTTTATGGGGAGTTGTAATATAATGACATGTTATGAAAATACTATGGAGATATTTTAGAAATATTCTTGAGGTTTTCTTTTGATACACCTTTATGTTACTTATAACTTTCTTCATCATATAGTTGGGTACCTATATTAGATCTAATACTTTTATAAAAAAATTGGATCATACATGATATATACATGTACGAGTTTGCATTCTAATTTCTCTATAACTGTTGGTTTATACAAAACCCTGATAACTAACCAATGTCACATGTTGGTATTTATAATGAGCAATAGGCCAGAAAGATAGTTTGCCTCTTCACTCGAGTCTTAGTGACTTGAGGTTTCCACGAGCATCAAAATACACTTTGGACCAACAGTCTCCTTCAACCCAAAATGAAATGATATGATGAGACTTGTAACTACCTATTCTTGAAGTTCATAAGATAAGAATTTGCACACCGAGGGGGGGGGAGGGGGTTCATAATTGAAGCAACTAAAAAGGTATGTAATCATCATAACATCAATCAAGAATTTATGATGTTCATAACATTACTCAGTGACATGGGCCCTCAAAATTTAATAGTGAGATGCCGGGAGTTCAATCTAAATTTGAGTCTCCCTGCACAATTTTCAATCATCTCATTGTTATATTATGAGGGTCCACATAATGAGAGTTGTACGCTAAGTATTGTTAAGTTATTTGACAATTTTAATTATTTTTACATAATAACTCTTATATTCCAAAACCCTATGGAACAAATGTGCTCAAGTTACATCTCCCTCCTTGTCACATTTCCCTCATATATCATGGGTTTTGACATTAAAATAACCCACCAAAGATTCAAACCACAAGCTTGCACGCATCACATTGTCATTATTATTATCATTATTGCAATGTTGACTTTGTGTTATTGCATACAATGTCCAGGGAGATTTTTTGAGCATATTCAGTCAAAATCCTAGTGTTTCCAAGTCCAACCAATTACGTGCACTGTGGTTGCCACAGGCGTGATATTAGGGAGATGAGAGTGTGAGAGATTTCTTGTAGTTGATTTACTTCTATACATGATTAAAGCTTCACCGCAATCATTTGGCAGAAAGGTACTCTTTTGTGGGGACTTCCAACTCCACAGCCGATCCAAATTCTCAGAATGGTTGCAATAAATTTCTGCATGCACCTTCAGAACCCAGTTCCAACTATTTAACATAAAACTCTGATTAACAAATTCCTTGTATAATGGTACATATGTTTCCATAACCTCTACAAAGGAACAAATCATAATCCACATGAAGAATAATCATCTCAGTAACATTTGTAGAGGCGGCCTACACTAATGTGCATCAAAATGCTGTCAATGGTATGTCAGGAGGGTATGAACAGGTGATTTACAAGGACAAAAATGATTCAAGTTGGTGGTTTGTAAGTAGTTCCCCCCTTGCTACGCTGCAAAAGCAAACAAAATTTGTACACAGATCATTTATTTCCCTAGGTATAAACAGCTTGCTAAGACAGCCTGGGATAAACCTGCAATAAGAGGAATCATCATATGAAGATCACATGATTAGAATGGAGAATTGCCATGATTGCTTTACGGATCAACTAAATGTATAACTATTTGATAGTGTCAGCCTCATTTGATGTCACCAAAGAATATTAACTAGCTGTACTTTTATTCTCTCCTGCATCCATGATCACCTGCCTACCTCTACAAGACTACCAATGCACTACATGGGATTTCCGGGCAAGCCAGCCTACCAATTGTGTATGTACTTACCTCCCAGTCATTCTAAAAATAGTTTCTGTGTAAAACAGGTCAAGATCTTATGGAATGCACCCAAAACTGCAATCTCAGAAGATTCATGTTCGAACCTCACATGTTTTATGCAGTTTCATAGCAACATCATCAGTAGTACATTCTGTCCTGAGTGTCTTGTTTTGTTGCACCGGATGTGAGAGACTGGAAGAGGCCGGACGCTTGAAGTGGCAGCATGTCACCAAACGTAGAGATCGCGGCTGCAGACTTGTCTTTGAAACGACCCACTTGTCCATCGCTGAGTACCAACTTCAATGTTCCCTCCCCAAACTTGCTCCCCACCTAAATGTTTTGCACACAAATGTAAGCATCAAATATAACAAACAAATTTCCACCCATAAATATTGGATTGCAGATGTATGATTGATAACCCAAATCCTTGAACATTAACCTGAAATCTATGAACCATAGGCTCCAGAACTAAGGGCATCGTTAGAGTCCATTCATCTCAGATTTTGTACAAGGTATGCTCTCATGTAAAAACCTGTTCTCAAGAGATCCTGCTATTCCTGTCAAAGTCTATACTCACTGTTGATGACACTACACAGTTTATTTCAATCAGATCATTTGCATTACCATTTGGATTTCCATACTGCTATAACGCTTTAAGAGATGTCTGGATTAATGATTCTGACGATAATTTTGAAGATTACAATAAAAACTTCTAATCACCAATTTCTATCTGATGGTTAGAAATTTTGTTTCCAAGGTTCTGTGCAAATCTCTTTTGAAAGGATTAAGTGCCGACTAAGAAAACAAACAATTGGAAATAAGACTGAAGAGCATACCTGACCCATCTGTCCCATCAGTGACTGAAGCAGTGGCCTGGCAGACCCTTGCGAAATTTGTGACGGCGAATCAGAGAATGAGAATGCTGAAGAATCATCACTGTTTGTTGTTCTCCAACCCAAGTCACTGTCCTCTTGTGCAGATGACCTTCTTGACCTTCGTGGCGACGCTCTTTGGACCGAAAAAATAGGTGCACTGTGACATAATTCAACAGATTAATAACTCATAAATGATTTTGCATTCCAATAGAATATTATAGAATAGTCCACAAGGACCCTTCCATGTGCTTCCATAATGTCCATTCAACAAACTATTATGAGCTCACCATTGGTATTGAACCTCAAAGGGAAAAAATTCTTTCCATCAACTCCATTCAGCAATACGCTATATGGATAGGGCACTTTCAAGGAATGCTTCCATGGTCTATATATGAAAGGACGTGCAGTTAAGCAGGCCTAAAATGGACACTTTTAGCTCTGCACCCATTTCTCCTAGGATATGAAACAAGTGATTAGTGCATAATGATTGGCAAGTCCAAATCGAGGCCATAGCATTTATCCTCATGAAATATAGAGCTCAAATGAACATCTTATTCAATATCAAAGTGAAGCTCCTCTTTCTTAAATGATCGTATAGGACACCCCAAAATATTTTGACTATTGAGCCTAGAAATGTTAACAAAATTTTGAGCACTTAGTCTAATCTCTTTTCAGCATATGATGTCTTTTGGTGTCCATTCTTAGTTCCACACCTAACCACACGCCACTCAAATATAGGTGTCTGATTAAGATAAGTAGCTGAATAAGGCCCACTTCCTTAATGATCCTCACAGGACATGGGATCCAGCAGGCTTATTGGTTAACATAACCACCACTGCTAATGTTATAGAAAACCTAATGGAATGAGACAACACAAAAGACTGCACAATATTGGGACCCTTAATTTATATCAGAAAGAAAACAAATTGGTAATAAATAAAAGTGAGGGAACAATGTACCTGATTGGAAGGTAGGTGAAGCGAGGGACAGTTGCAGACATGTTGAGAGTGTTGGTGTCAGCAGTAGAGGGGAGTTTGGGTCCATTGTCTTTATAAAGCCGCTCCAGCTGGACCAGGGAGCCAAATAGCACTGCACACCTCTGGTAATACCGCCGCTCTTGTTCCCACAAATATGACTCATATCTGCAGATGAAGAGGGATTTGAAATGATATTTTATTTGGTCTATGATACTGAATCCATATTTAGCATAACCTGTTGAATAGAGGAAGCGAAAATAAAGTCATAGATGACAATGGTGATAAGATATACTGGTATGAATTTGAGTTGAGCTCATTTCTTCAAGCTCAACTCCCCAAAAAAATCATTTTACATGCATGTATGCTTCGATTGGAATAATGCATATCATACATGCGCGAATTTTAGATAGAGTCACTTTTGACCCCTTTAGCTCAGCATATCAAGAAGTAATCTTAAACCCCTCAATCTGACACTTTGAGGTCCATAGTGCTCAGTAGACTCACGTGGCCCAATCAATAGGGTCGAGGCGGTTCTGTAGGTTGCCTAACAAGGAAGCTGTCCATTTCTTGTGGCCAGCGTCTGTCTTCAAAGCTGGTTGACTCATCATCTTTGTAGAGTTTACCAAAGGGGATGACACTAAATTCTCACTTTCTTCGCCATCTGCATTCTCAAGTGACACCTCTTTGCCCCCTGAAAGCACATCTGCTAAAAGCTTTAGGTCGAAAAGAAGCTGCAGCAAGCCCTTCTCTGATACACGTGAATTCATGAAGGAGGGATCCGACACAAACTTCTCATAAACTGTCAACACCTGCAGCCAAAAAGAAAGGAACCAAATCAGAATGTTTATTAGCTCCAACCCTCCCACAGGATTGCCTTAAAGAACTTCATAGACATGATGATGTAAAAGCTGGTATTGTACCACTGGTTACTTGCCCAATGTAGTGAAAATGTAATCTTTTATTCATAAGTTCTGTGCACCCCAATGGTGAACTGTTATATTCAGATGTTTCAACAATTATTAGGAAAGGATTGAAGGAAATAGAAACAAACCTTCTCTAGCAATTGCCAGGCAAATAACTCCAAAACAGCTCTGTCCAGAACATGACCCCCAATTCCATGAACTTCTCGGCACCCAGCAAACAGGAATGCGACAACATATGGAGAAGGCATAGCCGGCAATGAAATTCGTGCTTCAACTTCTTCACCATCCTCTCCTCGAGACTTGATTACAGTCTGCTCCCATCCCTTTACAATATCAAACAAGAGAGCAGATTAGAACTTGAATGAACCAGCAGAATTTTAAGAAAAACATCTTGGACATAGCAACAAAAGTTATGGACTGCAAAGTCCCAAATTGCTCCAACCAGCCACAGGAATGTCTCATGTAGGATATAGATAGGCAGCTGAGACCAAAAGCACCATTTAGGTAAGTTAACCCTATCATAACACTATCTTCTTAAATTTCATGTTATTCATGTTTGCATGTGAGGGGTTGAGCAATAGGGTTAAGGCCTACTTTGTCCTGCCTTGCCCTCTTTGATCCCTCCTTTTCTGACCCCTTCTTTTATGGGAGACTCTTAATTTTATCTTGTCCCCTCCTTGGCCCCCTTCATTTAGCTTATTACTTGACATTTAACCAAGAGTATGAGGTGGATGTCTGGTTAGCTAAAAGTGAAATAGCTTGAGATGTTGCACATGTTTAAGACATTGTCTCCTCAACTGAAAAGTTACCCCTAGAAAAGTTAACCCCTCACTAGGTACATGTTGGTAACCCTTATGTACAGCATGGCCCTTAGATTGGCATCAGAAAAAGAGAGGTAGCAGAAACTGACCAGAAAGTCATAATGAACCACACTTCATGTGAAACCCAAAAAATTAGAAATAAGAAAATCAAACTCCACCTGTTGCATATTTTTTGAACACAGATGCAAACATACAAGAAAGTTGAGTCTTACCTTAAGTGGTGTTGAAGTCGACAAACATTCATCATTTTGCACATCTCGAAGTAGTGTTCCCACAAGGCCATTTGTGCTCCACTGAATCCACATCCGATGAGCTGCAATACTCTGTTGCCGCAGTCTCCATTGCAACTCCCTTAATTTGGTTGCCCCATCTTCAGCATTAGGAATTGATGTCTGCCCCCCTGGCCCCCTACTTGAGAACCACCTTGCAGGAGATTCAGTACTCGACATATTTGCCTCTGACCACGAAACGCGCCTCGAAATATTATTAAGTGATCCTTTCCCTGCGAGTTGTCGAAGAGGAGTCTCCTTTGCACTCCACAGCATGGGAGATCCCAGAAGGACAGGCAGAGAGATCGAATGTTGTCCAAGAGCTGCAGAAAGTCGGCCCAGGAAGAGAGCTTGCCTGCAAATTTTATCCATGGAACTACCTTCTAATGCATGTTTCGCATTTTCTGGTACCGTGATTGCAACATCAGTCGCTGCGTTTAACATGCTCTGCGAAAGCTCGGAAAGCCGCGCTTGCAGGTCCTTTGCAACGGTGGATACCCACTTGAAACATTGGTCCTGCAGATAGGGTGCAAGTGAATCCATTCTCGGCTGTACATGTGGCCCTTGCAAAAAGCTTACCAAGTCCTGGAGAATTAGTCTCAATCTTTCATCCACTTTCTCTTTCACCTCCGTCACCTCGGCTGTGAAGAAAAACCGAGCATCGCCGTCCCATTCAGTCTCTAACATGTTGGATTTCCAGCGGAAGCCATTTGTAGTGAGATCCACAGCATTGCCTGTTGACAATGGCTGCTCTTCCACAGCAATTCCTGGAGACAATGCCAATTTCACTGCAGACTCGAGGCACTCAGCAACCATTTTCTTCACATGGATGCCCTCAAATCCCGAATTCACAATCATTTTCATCCGTCCAACAAACAGGCCCTCAAACAAAGTATCCCACAGATTCGTGGGTGCCTTCAACAGAAGCTCGCACACACAGTCCCACGGGGAATCGATCGCACCTCCAAATGTGCATTGCAACCAACCCAGGCTCTCTGCCAAAGCCTCATGTTTCGCCAGATCCTCACGCACAAGGGTTTCAACCTCAGCAAGTTCGTGACCATTTCGCAGGTGTGAAATCAGAGGGCAGGCTTCCTCAGAAATCTCCTCTGCACATTCCTGGAGCCATTTCACACACGCATCTGTGATGAAAGCTCCTGTGAGGGACATCATCCCGCCTTCAAGCTTTTCCCTATGGAGTTTCCACAAGCTCAGTTCCTGTTCGGGGTTGGGGATGCCTCCAAAGAGCTGTGACGCAGGGGGCGCCGCCAACACCGTGCTATACAGAAGTGGCATTTTCCCAGTGGAAACTTCGAGAAATAACACTCCCACTTGACACAAGGATGCCTGTATCATGTGCACTAATTTGCAAAGTGCGTTCGCCATAAGTACTGTATGTCCTTCACCATGTGGACCATCCACATTGCTTGTAATTCCTCCTTTCTTTTCTTGCACCCATGTGCGCAAGTGCAACCGCAGCCACATCTTCCGCGACTCGAGAAACAAGGAGAAAATCTCTGCTGAATTGAGCTCATCTATAATGCCACTGGCTGCAAGTGCAACCGCATAATCCTCAACCGGTAACCCTGATTCCTGCAACCTCTCCTTACTCCTCTGTGAAATTTGCGCCCGAAATGTCTCTATCAATGGCCATTGCTGTCGAAGCAAAGGAAAATTGGAAAGAAGCTCCTTGGCTCCAATTCCTGTCAAATGGGAGTGCACTTCCCTAGCTCGAAGATATCGTTCTGCGCCTTCCAAGTACATATGCTCATCCAAACATCCCCATATCTTCTCGGGTGTGTCCACAAGGTACTTAACCCTCGACCCCACCTCATAGAGCTTCTCCCTTCGCTTTCGCTCTTGATCCGCAGCGGGGGAGGACACATTGACACTCACAGATTTCTTCAGTGCATCAAACCCGGTCTCCATTTTCGAGATGTTATCCGCCACAGCCTCACAAGACTGCTTCATGAGTAGAATTGAGTCTGCGGATTCAATTAAGTCTCGGTAACTTGCTCCCACCAGCTGCCTTAGCTCCTCTTTCTTCTCTTCAATCTCGCGACGTGTGTGTACTTCCACTTCACGAATCTCCCCAACTGTTTTGGCTTCAAAGAGTGCCTCTGCATTTCGCATGTTGGCATCCTCATTGTTCTTCGCTTGAAACCTGCCCCCCCTCATCTTGCCAAACCTCCCCTCGCAACCCTCCAACTACATGCCCCGATCCCTAATCCTCCCAAAAATCCCCCAAAAACCTCAAAAATGGTAAAAACCTCCACACTCTAACTCTGTTTGCATGTCTCACCCATGCCTCCTACACACACCGATCCCTAACCCTCCCAAAAAACCCCCAAAAATCCCAAAAATCATAAAAAAATGAGGCAATCCTCCACACTCAAACCCTGTTTGCATGTCTTACCCTAACCTCCTACATGCCCTGATCCCTAAATCTCCCAAAAATCCTGAAAAATCATCACAAATGGGAAAAAAATTCCACACTCCAGCACTGTTTGCATGTGACACCCAAACCTCCTACTACATACCCCGATCCCTAAACCTCCCAAAAAAATCCCCAAAAATAATTAAAAATGGTGAAAATCTCCACATTCAAACCCTGTTTGCATCTCTCACCTGAACCCCAAAAATGAGAAAGCTCCCAAAAATGCCCCAAATCCACCCACAAACCTCAAAAAGGGTGAAAATCCCCACATTCAAGCCCGGTTTGCATCTCCCACCCACACTCCACACTCCGATTTGCCATCATTTCTCCTTCTCGACGATCTATGCGTCAATGCCCCTCCCTCTCTCGTCAAGAGTTGCGAGCTCTCAAACGAGAGGCTCTACATTGCATTGCTGTGAGGGGGAAAGAAAAAGAAAAGTCGTCGTGGGTGGTGCATTTTTACGAAGGTTTTCGGGGACTGATGAGGTGGGTCGGTGTTGGTTTTGTGTTGGAGGTGTTGGAGATGGCGATGGAGGACGCCGTGGGGAGGAGGACTCGAGTGTGGGTCGAAGAAAGACGAAGCACGACGGAAGGAAGGGAAGGAAGGGAAGGAAGGGAAGGAAGGGAAGGCAGAAAGAAAGAAGGGGGTTTCTTTTACTTTCTTGCTCCTCTTTTCTTGTATGTTACATTTCTTTCTGGATAGTGTGTACAGATTTCTTTATCCATCTTTAAAAAGATGCACCAATTATTGCCTCCATGTGCTTGGCTAATGAGAACATGACATGCAGAAATCTCCATTTTCACCATTACATAGCGTTCACCCCTAAAGGCCGAGCCAAGACATTTTTGTTGAGGCAAGTATCATTGCTCAACCATACTAGAGTACACGTTTATGTTACACCCTAAACTCCGTAGTATCAACCTCCATAATGTCACACACTCTCTAATATCCCGAAACCCTAGGGAACGGATGTGCGTAGTTCAAAACTCACTCCTTAGTGTTACCTTTCTCTCCCTTATATCACGAATTTTGTCATTAATGCAAACCACCAAAGAAGTCAACCCACACCCTTGCATTGTGCCATGTGTCAATATGCAATGTGTCACCTTCTTATTCTCATTCTTCTTCTTCTTTTTCTTCTTCTTCTTATTCCACTTGTTGAATTTTGGTGCATGCGTCCACCACATCGCCCGGCAAGGCGAAGCGGAGTGGACCACACCACACCATTTAATATGTTGCACTTTTGTGTTATTCCATAGTGTCACATGCTACACTAATTCACTAGTATCACACATCCATGTTAACACTACAAAACTCTGTAGTATCCCATGCACTTTGGTTGCCATAGGTGTGATGCTACGGAGTTTAGAGTGTATAATTTGTTGACTTTGGACATTTCGACTGTTGGAAACTTTTAGAATAATACACTCTAAACTCCATAGTATCACACCTGTGGCAACCAAAGTGCATGTGATATTACGGAGTTTTGTAGTGTTAACATGAATGCGTGATACTATATAATTAGTGTAGCATGTGACATTATGGAATAACACGAAGGAGATGTGAGGACAATTTGAATTCATTCTCCCATCACCTATGCTAGTGTGGTCCACTCCACTTGGCTTTCCCGGGCGATGTGGTGGACGCATGCACCAACATTCAACAAGTGGCATAAGAATAAGAATAATAATAATAATAATAATAATAAGAATAAGAAGGTGACACATGTTGACACATGGCGCAATGCAAGGGTGTGGGTTGACTTCTTTGGTGGTTTGCATTAATGACAAATTTCGTGATATAAGGGAGATAAAGGTGACAATAAGGAGTGAGATTTGAACTACGAACATCCTTTCCCTAGGGTTTCGGGATATTAGAGAGTGTGTGACATTATGGGGGTTGATATTACGGAGTTTAGGGTGTGTCAATTTTATAAAGATGTCATTTATATGGTCATATTTATCATAATTTGAGGCGTCGATGTTCTTCAATAAACTTCTAAATTGGAGTGAATAGTTTTAAGTCAATTTGGAGAGATTTCACTTTGGTCTTTAGGGGTTAGTGTTTACAAGGTCATAAGCAACCATTTGGTGTTTGGATCAATGACCAAGGAGAATTGGTAGTTGATTACATGGTACTATAATTGGTTGGGTATACCAATTAACCCCTTGATGGAGGCGGGCGGGGGGGGGGGTTCATTTGTCTCATATGGAAACCAAAGCTAAAAAATTCCCATTCGGATATCAACACGCTCATGCAACTAGGAGCCAAAATACATGGATGTCCCCCAAGGGTAGCATCCAAATTTTGGTCATGTAGGGTTGTTGGTAGCCAAATACCATCCAACCTTGAGTGTATCGGCCAGTTATTGGTAGGTCAGGCAAAGAGAGTTCAAGCAATCTCCTTCATATCCATCATATCTCACCTTTGCCCTCTCGCAACTTTGTTTGAAACGCCATGTTATTAGTTTTTGTTGCGGTTAGGGTTAGTTTCGGTCCTTGTGCCTCCTTACTGTCTACCTATTTGTCTTATTGTGACAAGAAATTACTCGGGCTTTGAGGCCACCCAAGTTTTGCCATGATGGGGTTTGTCTAGCAAATGTGGCAAGTCGAAGGCACTTGGAATTTGGTGAAGGCTCCACACATGTGTAGTTCAGGGAAGGCATCCATGTAGTGAGGCACTTTGCAACAACTTGAGGTAAGCTTTCAGCCCCTTCCATGTGTTTTTTTTTGGTTTTTGGGTTGTTTAGGGTGTAAGGGGATTAGGGGTCAATGTTGAGGTATATTGAAGCTTAAAAGAGATTGGATCACATGCTTAAAAAATTATTAACTATTCTAAGCTCAATATTCAACATAGTTGAGGGAAAATGTGTGATCATTTAATGACTAAGAGAATCTTCACTTTGATTATGAATAATATATTCATATGAGCTCCGTAACTTACAAGGAAAATGGCTGCAAGCACGATACGGATTTCCTCATCATCTTGCACTAATTTTGTGTTTCAAAATTTACTGGAAGTGAGTGCAGAGCTAAAAGTGTCCTAAAGCTACTTTACATTAGAATTGGGTTTACATTAAAGTTCATGTTCAAAAAACCTAGGGTTCAAAACACCCCTTAGTGGACCTTATATTTGAACTGAAGATTAAACCCAAACTTGAAGATTGATTTCTCAAACTAAATATCATAAGTTAGGACTGCTGAAATTTGACAAAAAAGTGATGCCACATTAGCACTACTTCATTCTTTTAGTCCAAGGACCCTAGTGGAAACTCCTTGGGTCCAAAATTGTGCTTTCGAACATTAGGATCGCTTGATTTTGGAGGTCCTTTGGCCTCCCCTAGTGCAAACCCGCCCTTAGGATTGGTCAATCTCCTCTCTCGCAACTCACCGAGTCCACACGTCATACTTCCCGATCATCCCACACCTGATTTCCTTTGTTATTTCGGTTCATTTGTGTGCACGCTCTGTTTCCGTCTACGTTTTCGGCTGTCGTTGCTTCACTTCCTGCAGCTATGGCGGCCACCGCGGCCACCTCGCTGCTGGGCTCCGCTCTCCTCCTCCCGCCCGCAGGCACTTCCACCCGGAGGAGCTCCTGCAGCGGACGAGCTCCGGGCGCCAAAATGTGGATTGCGAATGGCAACCTCCCTTCTTGGGCCGTTTCCGGGGTGCCGCAGACGCGCGGCTCGGTGTCCCCGAGAGCGGCTGTCTCGTCGGCGGAGAGGTCTGTAAGAATTGGGGCTTTGGATGCGGCGTCTCTTCCTGTGAAGGAGTTGATGGAGGCTTTGGACGCTGCCGGCCGCCGGGGTGCAGAGGTGAGTGAAAGAATAATCGGGCGCACTTTTTTTCGAATTCGTAGTAGAGAGATCAGTGAATTTTCCCACGTTTCCACTAAAGACTCCATTTTAAGGCGGACTGGTTCTGAGTTCCTTCATCAATTCCTTCATTGCATTGCACTGCATTGGCGGTATGAATTAATTTGTCGAGCGTTTCTGCTCTCGGGGTAGAGGGTTCGCAGCATTCGGTGTTTGAGAGCAGATTCTGACCCTACTGAAATTGCGCGATTCTCGACCACGTAGGTTGGGTGATTGTTGCTTCTTCGGAGTGTTAAAATGCTGGTTAAAACAATCAGCATCATGTATTTGGGTCAATTTCAGAAACAATTGGCTATGAGGTGTTTGTCCGATTTCCACCATTCCAACAGCCGGAATAAATTACTTGTGCGTTCTGTTTTTGAAATGATTTCCATGGCAGGCGAGCTGGTTCTGAATTCCTTAATTTATTTCATCATTGCATTGGTGGTATGAAGACTAGAGGATTTCTGCTCGAGGGTATAGAGTTTGCAGCATTTGGTGTTTGATAGCAGATTCTGAGCCCTACCGAAATGCGACGATTCTCGAACATGTAATTTTTGGGTAGAGATGATAATACTTCTCACGGAGCGCTTGAATTCTATCCAAAACTATCAGCATTATGAAATTCAAGGCTTTTTTAGGGATGTGAGAGTATTTGGGTCTATTTCAGACAAATTCCCATGAGGTCGAATGAGCAGATTACTGCACTTGATTATCTGATTCTTGAGAAACCATTTGAGGGTCTTCTACTATATATTCAAATTCCGCCATTCTAGCATCTGGGTTAAGATGAAACGTCTTACGAATTCCTAGTTGTCGGGTAGAGATCACACTTCACATGGAGCGTTTGAATGCTAGCCAAAACTACTAGCATTATGAATATAAAGGCTAAGGATGTGAGAATATTGGGGTCAATTTCAGAAAAATTGCCCATGGGATCAAATTTAAAGAAATTTGTACTTGATTATCTGATACCTTACCTGATTATCTGTTGTTTTGTTTTTCATTGGCAATGTAGGTGATTATGGCTGCTGTTGACAAGCCTCGAAACATTGACTACAAGGGCAAGACCGACCTTGTGACAGAGTGAGTGGCCACTCCATATTTGATTGTTTTGCTGTGTTTGTTAGGAAATTAGGGTATTCTCTTTAATAAACTAAACTTTTGGCTTTTTCTTTTCCTACTAAGATAAGTGGTCCTTACACGGACGCTTTTAGCCCTACACCCACTTCTTGTAGGATATCAAACACAAAATTAGTGCGAGATGATTAGCAAATCCAAATCGTGCTCATAGCTGTTTTTCTCATAATTTATGGGGCTCATATGAATATCTTATGCATTACCAAAGTGAAGAATCTCTTTCTCATTTAATGATCATATAGGTTCCCCCAATTATGTTCATTATTGAGTCAATTGAGCATAGTATGTTAACAAATTTTTAAGCACGTAGTCCAATCTTTTCTAAACACATGATGCCTTTTGGGTGTATGTTCTTAGATCCACACTTAACCACACACCACTCAAATATAGGCGTCCTTTGAAGATGAGTAACCAAATTAGGCCCGCTTACCCTACGGGTTTTTGTCCATCTCTCCTGGTTTCCTGTAAATAAAAAAGCTAGCTAGTACTATATTTATCAACGTTAGTTAAATTAGAAAGGAGATTTTCCCGTCCATCTCTCCTGGTTTCCTCTAGTACACGTCCTATACAACAATTTGCTTGAGTCAACACAAAAAATAAAAAATAATGCCAGTCACCTTTGGAGATCACTAGCAGAATCTCAAGACAATGATCCACTAGTTAGCAACTGCCGTATGTGTGATTTGTTGGCTCTGTCCCATATTATGGGATAGAAGCATTGTGAAGACTGCCTTTGGGTGGTAATAGGGTCTGGGTAATGTGTGTCAGTACTTAATGGATAAGGTTTGGTGAAGCTCAGTGGAAGCTCAGTGAAATTTCCAATTTAATATGAAAAGATCTAGTAATTACAAATAATTACTTCTAAAATGTCATTTTAGGACACAACCTCTTGTGGCAAAGCCACATTCCCTTGTTTTCTATTTCATTCTAGTTTCTGAATGCTTCCTTTTGATTGCTTCGCATTAAGTTTGTGACTCTAAAAGCTTTTGATGAACTGTCTCACTTGGTTATGTTTTTATGATGTACTGATCACCTTTATTTATAAGTGTTGTATATAGTTATAAGGATATGAATGATATCATAGCATTGAAAGAAAAGAGGATATACTTGTTGCGTGTGTCAAGAGAAATAATCCCATTTTAGGGCACCATGAAGTTCTTCCTGCTGGATTAATTGGGGGAGAGAGACACTGCCTCACTCTTGGATCAGAGGAAAGCTGGGCTTCCATATTTATTTATGAGGATTGCACTAACAAGTTTAAAAGTTAATAGTGGGATGTGAAAATTGGACAGTACGGATCGCAATACGGAGCTTGCAATTTTAGAAGTTGTGAGGGAAAGGTTCCCTAATCATCTCATTTTAGGGGAGGAAGGAGGTGTGAGCGGTGACCCAACTTCGGAGTACCTTTGGTGCATTGATCCTCTAGGTATGTCTCCATGTGATGAATCATGAGGATTGTTACTTCAAGTTTGAGAATTAGAATTTCACAAGATGCAAAAGTTATAGGAGGTCAAAGTGAAGATTCTCTCTCTCTTTTGAGTGATCACATAGGGCCTCCCATTCACCTATACTATTGCCCCTAAAATGGTGTCTATGATTTGAGCACATAGTCCAATCTCATCACGACATGCATCTTTTTTTGTGTCCGTTCTTGACTACAAGTCATGCCATATACAACTAAAACATAGGTGTGTGGTTAAGAAGATTGACCACATAAGACGCACATTCCTAAGTAAGATACACCTTTGGTACTTTACTTTGCATTCTCAGTTCCCTTGATATTTAAGGTATGTGGCCATATTGTGGGCACTTCCAACGCTCAAACAGTCTGGCCGTTGGATTGGCTCGGGAATTGTTACACCCTGTTAGGAATTACGATGAATCACAAGGTTTGTCATTTCAAGTTTCAGATTCAAAGTTTCACGAGATGCAAAAGTTATAGGAGGTTTTAGTGAAGATTCTCTTTCTCTTTAAGTTTTCACATAGTAGGCCCTCCCAATTGCATTACCTATTGAACCTAGGATGGTGTCTATATTTTGAGCACATAATCCAATCTCATCTAAACACATTATGTCTTCTTGGTGTCCGTTCTTAACCACAAGTCTTGCCATATACCACTCATTATGGGCGTCCGGTTAAGAATGGTCACCGCATAAGACCCACACACCTTAACTGGATCTGACTGGTTTACATCAGCAATAAAAAGTTGTGGTAATCAATGAGCACATTTCACAATTCTGCTGGACTTGCACATGTGTCCTATTGCATGAGTTACTTAATCTCATCGTAAGTGCAGGTTGATACCTACTGTAGCTTTGTAGATCCTATTTTTAAAGACTGCCTATGACTCGAACTGTTCACATGTTGAAATAATCATTTCTACCTTCATGGTGTGCAGATGGTACAACAAATTTTGCCCATGGTTACCCATCTTTTGCTGTCTCCATTGCTGTGCTTCATCGTGGGAGACCCCTCGCTGCCACAGTGGTAAGTAGGGACTTTCTTTGTCAGCTCTTTTAATTTCAATCATGCCTGGAAATTTAACATTTCCTGATGGGATCATGTATCAGCTTCTTGTCGGTTTGTGTACGTTTCTAGGGTTTGTGAGTTGGCAAGTATATTTTGACAGCATATTCATGACTACAATTGTAGGTTCAGGACACCTTAGAGCAACTCGTATTGTCCCTGGAATATGATTCTCTCAATAATCATTGGATTTCTAGGTTTTTTTGGTGGGAGGAAGAGGGGGCACATGCTCATTCAACCCGCAAAGCCCATATGTTTTTCAAATCCTTATTGCTCACCAATTATTGAGAGAGAGCAACAACCTTCTAAACCCCTTCCCACCTTCAAGAATTGAAAGTCAAAGAACTTATAAGGGTCGTCTTTCTCTGTCCGTACTCAGTGGGCAACGAAGATTTATGACATTATGTGGATTTTATATGGCAGATGAGCATGCAACATTGGCCCAAAAAACATTGAAAGCCAATTATTGAGAGAATCATTTTACAGTGACCATAGGACTTGGTCTTACAACCTGAGACAGAGAGATAGAGATAGAGATAGGTACACATACACAATCAAAGTGATGCCATTACAGTCTCCTGGAACACTATGATAAAGTGTTCGCTATAAAATTATAGAACTCATCGTTCTCTACTTGAGGGGTCTATATCAAGGTTTAGGGTTTAAGGAGTGACAAGATCTCTTTGAATGGTGTGGGGCCTGAGCAGGTGGAGTTTGCAGGAGGGCCTTTTGCATGGGTGACACGAACTTTCCAAGCATCCGCAGGCAACTGCCACCAGTCAGCCCTGCTCTTTTGCCTCTTAAGTCATGTCTTGTTCATGTGGGTCTTGGTAGATTTCTTAAGTCGAAGTGTACATTTTATCAATCTCTTAACCCTTAAAGGACTGGGGGTGTGTTTATACAGGATACGCGATCATTTTCACAAACCTCCAACTAGTGTTGAAAATGACATTTATTTGGTTTGTTGGATTGAATTTCATATTTAGCACGACCTACTAGAAAGAGGAATGAAAGTAAAGTCATATGCGACAATGGTGATTAGATACACGTGGTATGGATTTGAGTCTAGGTCATTTATACCAACCCAAATCTCGCTATAAATCATTCTACTTGTATGTATCCTGTGATTGGAATTATGCATATAATAGTTTTGCTAATTTTGGATAAGGGTCACTTTTGACACTTTTAGCTTTAAATATTTTAAAATATTCAGTAAGTAGTCTAAATCTCCTCCATATGACATCTCTTGGATCTTGAAGGGTTAAAGTTCAGTGCCGTTGCTGCATGTTATGGCATTGAAGTTGTGGTGGATAAGTATTGTCGGATTCAATTATTTATTTTTTGGGTCATTGTCAAAATAGAACATGGGGTGTATTCATGGAAAGGATGGTACCTGAGTGTATATTAAAACGATTAGGGATGGGTATGGTTTACACTGAGGTTCGACAGATGTATCAGAGTGATTAATCTTTTCACATCATAGAGTTGCAAACTGATGATGTAGGCATTGGCAGGAGGTGGAGCATTTTGTAATGGTCATCGCATTCACGTTAGCATCAATGACCTGGTATGTGGTCAAACCTTCAATTACTCACATCTTCTATTACCTTAATGATCTAGTACCTCGTATGAGTGGAAAGATTAAAAGTATGAGATTAATTTCATTTTTGTCTGGTGACTGAACCTAGAATTAACCTTTATTGTTGTACCTATAATCCACCTCTTTTGGGTAACTTGTCAAGGCACTTCAATGAAGTTGTCCACCTGTCTCTGCAACTTCCCAAGTTTCCAGGCGAAAATATTGTACACAAGTGAAATGATATTGTTTAATTTTAATTAGAATGCAAGTTCATTGTGCCTTAAACCTCATCAACTCTCTGAGATTAGCTTAGAATTTTGATTGGTTGATTCTGAACAGATAGAAAGGTCACTTCTAGTGACTGGCTTTGGGTATGAGCACGATGAAGCATGGGCAACCAATATTGCCCTGTTCAAGGAATTCACAGATACTAGCAGGGTAAGAAGTTTGCACTCATATCACTTGTATTTGTAAATATTGTCATAGCAGAATTTTGTGATGTCTATTTCCAAATAAATCAGCACAATAGAGTTATCCTCAAACTCAGTATGACTTTTGGTTGGGAGTTGGTTGGTTTGCACACAAGACTTCCATAAGTTTATGGTGTATGCTTGGAGGCAGTGTGGAGGTTTGATCAAAGAACATTCTATATCAATTCATTGAGGGTCAAACTCATTTTGGCATGCCAAGAGGTGTTAAAATGAGTTTGGTCCTCAAGAACCGAAACAGGTTGTTCTTCATTCAAATTCAAACACTACCTCTGAACATGCACTACAAGTGGAAAGAAACTATTGATTTTGTATGCAAAACAACAGATGGATAATCATAAGGAACCAACTCCCAACGAAATGTTCCATTGAGTTAATAAGGTGGACACTTATCTTGAAATTGTCCAGAAGAGTTGCTTTCTGGTGTTAATCTCCCACCAGGGTTCTCAAGGCTTTGAATGCTTTACATGGTAATGCTTTTGCATGAAGGGAGGCTTAAACTCAAGGCCTTAACCTAGATTCCATGGGAATTCTGAGTTTTAAGCCGCACAAGTGCTCAAATGGCTGACCTTCCTAGCGATTAATTTCTAGTGAATTGGATATGTAAAACCAACCATGTGGGAACTTAGGGGCATTGCCTTTGGGGGAGATTACGTGCAAGTCAGCTTGTGCATGCCCATTCAAGGTCTCTCTAATTCTCGTGATGTTTGTTATGGAATAACATATAAAAGTAGACTAACTTGAAGATAAAACAACACCATAATTCACACTGGTGGTAACATCAAAGTCATCTCTCTATCTTGTTATTGCATGGTTCTCATGATGAACTTTTTGACAATGTCTCCATCACAAAATTGAACCAACCATGTGGGAACCTTGGGACTTGCCCTTGGGGGAGATTTAAGTGTGAGTTGGCTTGTTTGTGCCCATTCAAGGTCTTCGCCTATGACATGAGGCAGTAGTCTTCAAGGCCCTCTAGTTCTCATTCAAAGTGTTCACCTTTGACGTGAGGCATTAGTCTTCAAGTTCCCTCTAATTCATGTGATGTATGTTTAAGATTACATATAGAAATTAGACTAACTTAAAAGTTGGCTTAAACCCAAGGCCTTAAACCATGATCACTATGGTTATCCTCCCACATTAACCCACCTAAGGTCGGAGCAGGACTCAGATGGGTGGCCTTCCTAGCACTTGATGTCTAGTGCACCCTACCACCAATGGTCCACCCAATCATAGTGGGGTATCTAAGTAAATAGGATATTTTCAAGCAACAACATGGGAACCTAAAGGCTTGCCTTGGGGGAGATAGGTGCATGCTAGCTTGTCCACGCCTGCTCAAGGTGTTCACCTTTGAAGGGAGGCAATAATCTTTGGGGGTCCTCTATTTCTCGTGATCTCTGTTTTGGGATTACATATAGGCCTAGACCAACTCGAAGATGAAGCAACATCATGAATCACACCAGTGGCAACATCAGAATCATCTTTCTTTCTTTCTAGACTAACATGAAGATGAAGCAACACCATAATTCATGCCGATGGGAACATTGGAGTCATCTCTCTCGCTTTGCATGGTTTTGATGATGAGCTTATTGAGAGGGGCTTCATCACAAAATTAAGGCACTTTTGTTGGTGGTTACTTTCCTTTCAAGTGCAATATATTTTTGTGGGAGGCAGGGTGTAAGGAGATTGGGTGCTGCAGCAGTAGACATGTGCCACGTAGCCCTTGGCGTGGCTGATGCTTACTGGGAGTTTCGCCTCAAGCCTTGGGACATGGCTGCTGGCGTTTTGGTAAACTGTTTTTTTCCATCTCTCTAATCCCCTGTATTTAAGTTAAACATAACAAGGTTCACTGTGGTAGAATTTATATTTTGAAGGAATTCAACTTTGGTAATATGGTTCACTCTAACTCAACATGACTTTTGGTTGGGAGTTGGTTGTTTTGCATTCAACACCTTTCATCTAAGGTAAGTTTTCGATGCATGGTTGGAAGTAGTGTGGTGATTTGAACATAAAACATTCTATATTGGTTCATTGGGGGTCAAACTCATTGTGCCATGCTAAGAGGTTCCATAATGAGTTTGGCCCCCAATGAACCAAAATAGGTTTCTCATCATTCAAATTCAAACCCTACCTCCAGCATGCACCACAAGTGGAATTTTCTTTAATTTATTGACTTTGTATGCAAAACAACCTATGGAAAATCATAGGGGACCACCTCCCGACAAGAAGTCCCATTGAGTTAAAGGATAACTTTAAATGTCTGAACACTAAGTTATTAAGGACTTTCATAGTGGTAATTAAGAGTGTACCTAAAAAAGCTGGATATGAAGTTTATGGCAAGGGTACTTTGTGCACAGATGGTTGAAGAAGCTGGAGGAAAAGTTACACGCATGGATGGTGGAGATTTCAGTGTCTTCGACCGCTCAGTTATTGTCAGCAACGGTGCCGTTCATGACAAGGTTAGCTTTAATCTCTCTCTTTTTATAAATTTTTGAATTACAACACACTTAAAACTACTGGCTTGTTTTGTGATGAAATGGCTTCACTTATTCACTTGCAATATTTCTTCTCTTCCCTTATTGCTCTTCTTTTTTCTACAAGATCAGCAGGCCTAATTGGTTACTTATCTTAGTCGAACACTTTTATTTGAGTGGTGTGTGGTTAGGTGTGGATCTAAGAACAACCACCAAAAAGCCATCATGTCTTTAAAAGAGATCAATCTATGTGCTGAAAATCTGTTCACTATTCTAAGTTCAGTAGTCAACATAATTGGGGGGATTTATGTTTATCATTTAAAAAGAGAATTTTCACTGTGATAATAAATAGGATATTCATACAAGCTCAGAAATTTATGCGGGAACTGGCTACGGCCTTGATTTGGATTTGCTATGCATCTGTACTAATCTCGTGTTTAGTATCCAGGAGAAGTGGGTGCAGTGCTAAAAGTGTCCGTTTTAGGCCCACTTACATTAGGAGACTAAGACAAAAGTGATTTTGGTGATCGTGCAGCTTTTGCAATCAATTCAACCAGCAACCGAGAAGTTGATAGGTGATGGCTTTGATTTCTCACAATGGATGAAGCCCTCTGGTTATATCTCTGATGTTTAAGGATAAGCCTAGCCTCTTCACTGAATGATGTAAATCTCACTGGACATTTGGCATACTCACTGGGTTGTGCCATTTCCAATATGATGAAGTTAAGGAATAAAGTTTTCAAGGTTTAAGGAATATCATTCAGTTTCATATTGGAGTCTCACTTTCATTAAGGTACTTGGGCCTTGTGTGGTCACTCTTAACTGGATACCTATAATTGAGTGGTACATGACAAGGTTTGGAGGCAAGAAAAGACACCCAAAAGGACATGTGTTTAAATGAGTTTGGACTATGAGCTCAAATATATTAACCTTGCCAGGTTTAATTTCTAACACGATTGGGAGGGCCTATGAAACCATTTAAAGAGAAGGATGATTTTCACCTTTACACTGTTGCATCTTAAATTCGATTCTTGAACTTGAAATGACATTCTTTGCGATTTGCAATTGTTCACCGGATGAGACAATCCCCAATTCAACCCAATGGCCAACATTGTTTGTGGAGTTGGAAGTGCCCACAATTTGGCCTCATACCTTCTGCAAAGTGCATCTTAGTGTGTTCCCAGTATGTGTTAACAGTGAAACACAGTCTTTTTTTTTAATGTATTCCAGCATGGTGTCAAGGTTCTACAAAGCATTCCTATGCAGATAATTCTCTGGACTATACGACCCATCATTTTTTTGGACTTTGTGAAGCTGCTGTTGTCATTGTGAATGCTCATTGACAGCAAACACGGAGAAAGTTAAGTTCTGGCACCTTTCGATGCAATTGAGACTTGAGACTTAATGCATCTTAAATTGTCCAACTGCCTTGGGAACACATACATAGCAAAAGTTATTGGTTGTTTGAATTCCACCGTAGACAGACAGGCGCAACGAGGTATGTTCATACTGTCGAAAACTCCACACAAAGGAACAAACGTGACAGACGAGAATACGGCTACTTTTGTCTCCTTGAAGAGGAAACTTTGATGGTGGTGTAAGCAGTGGTACATTTTCCTGTCAAAAGTTGTGAATGCACCATGTCAACTTGGAGGAATAGACAGAAATTCAGAATTATGGGTTGGGTATAATTGATGGATGAAGATCAACCTTGGTTGACGAGAAACAGGACAAGATCTGCAAAAATAGATGGATAGGTATGGAACAAGGTTGTTGACCGTGGCAACACCGCACCATACCACTTCCACCTCATGATTGCAAGTGTTTATGGTGATGTAACCCAGACACAGTGGAAGGCAAACAAGACAAAACAAAACAAATAAATTGCTCCCACCCCCAAAAAGAAAAAGAAAAAAGAAAGTAAGCACATTGTGGTCGCACTGTGATGGAAAGTGTGATGTTAAAAATAAGGTAAGTGTGCCCACTTCTCGTGGATATGAAGCACACGATTTGTGCGCGATGATTAGCAAATCCAAATCGTGCTCGTAGCCATTTTCCTCATAAAATTTGGAGTTCATATGAATACCTTATTCAACATCAAAGTGAAGATGTTCTTTTCATCAAATGATTTTCTAGGTCTATTGACCTAATTATGTAGTCTATTGAGTTTAGAAAGGTCAACAAATATTGAACATGTAGTCCAATTTCATGGTGACACATGTTTTTTTAGTGTTTGTTTTGGATCCTCACCTAACCACATGCCTCTTAATGTAGGTACATGTTCAGTGTAAGTGAACGAAATTAGGTCCACTAACCTTATGTGTACACTACAAGCATATGAGTCTTGGGTAATTGTCATGCATCACTGAAAATTTGTTCTACGTCACTAGGAAATCAACAATTCTACAACAATGGTAGATTTGCATTGTTATTTCACCAACGCATGATGATTGCCTAGGACTCATATGTTGGTATGTGATAAGTTTGAATTTCCATATCACGTGATCAATCCCAAGTTTTGTTTCACATCCGAAACTCCAATGCACCTAAGGTAAGTGGCCTTACATGGTTACTTTTCTTAATTGGATGCTTATATTTGAGTTATATATGGCAAGGCCTATTATTAATAACGGCCACTCAAAAGACATGTGTAATGATGAGGTTAGACTATGTGCTTAGAATAAAGACGATGTTCTAGTTCAATCGTCAAACCCAACCATGAGGGTGGTATGTCGTCGTTTCTATTGAAAGAGAGTCTTCACTTTGACCTCTACAAATGTTGCATCTCAACTATATTTAAAACTTAAACCGTCAATCTTGGTGATTTGCAACTGCTAACATAATGAGACAATACATAATCCGATCCCCATCGATCTAACAACCAAATTGTCTATGGAGTTGGAAGTACCCACAGTAGAGCCAAATTACCTTTAAAGTATGTATGTCTATTGTGGGCACTTCCAACTTGACACACCTATAAAGTCATTGGATTAACAACACATAACTTATTTTGCTAGCGGTTTTGAATGAGAAAGAATGTTGGTGAGAAATTCCGGTATGAGTTTGTATATCATCCCAAGATCTTCAATCAAAGTGCAATTTTCACGATTCATAAAGTGACCCACTTCAAGGTTCATTTGTGTTGAGAACGGCATTAATATGTGCCACCTCCGCTTTCACATGGTGTTCAAATTGAGATTATGCCACATTCAAACAAGCAGTGTTTGTATTTGAAGTTTGGCTATGAAGCACTTGTGATATGCATGGAAGAGGCACAAACCTAGTTACAAAATAAGAGCAATGTAGTGTATGTTCAGCTCTAGTTACCAAATGAGAGCAATGTAGTGTATCTTCGGCTCTATGTACAAAATAAGAGCCCCATATTCCTATAATTGTCTCAATCAAGCTTCATGAATGCATGTAATTGTATGCAGAGAGGTTGTGCTTGTACGCCCAACATGACATGTCTTTAAGAGCCACTTCACACATGAGCCAAGAGCCGTGACCTTGTAATGGTGAGGACCCTTGACTCTCATTCAAAGGCCGTACCATGGGTGTTGGGAAAGCCATTTTATGTAGTCACGGGCCCTTAAGCATAGTGTGAAGTGAGAATGGATCATGTTGCGGGACCATTGCATATTTTGTTGGAGGGAAAAGAGGGGGGGATTTGGTTTAATATAATATGTCTCAAACTCTATCAATTTAAGAGAATTACTTGGTGGTGTTTGTCTGTCGTGGAATTTGTTATGAAATATTCCTTGCAATCTTTCCTGAAATATGTCTTGCTAACAAAACATTAAAAAAATATCATGGTCTCCCGGAATTTGCGTTAGGCCCACCTCTTGGAGGTGGGCTTGACGAAAATTCCAAGAAACCTTATCCATAGTCCGCCATGTAGGACTCCATGTAGACTTTTCATCTATGAAGTCTTCTTTGAGCCTTAGGCCTTCACCTTCGTGTGTGAAGTGAACTTGGACGGTCTCCGCCCTTTCGACCAATGAGAGCTCTTAGATTGCAATGGTCACGGGCCTTCAGTCTTGTGTGTGAAGTGGCCCTAAGTGATATGCACAACATCATAATCTAGCCACCCTAACTATTCTTACAATCCAATCAACACACCAAAACTAGCTACACTAAATATGATATTTAGGGCCGCTTATTATTTAGAATTTTGCAATGTTATATCTATATATTGTATATGTCATATTTTACCGACAAAGGGCAAATAGGTTGTTTGGACATTCTAGAACATTAACTACTTCACTTGGTAGAAACCTACATCAATAGTCAAAAGATATAGCATTGTGTAACACCAAATAGAGAGTGACACTAAATATCATGTTTAGTGTAGTGACATAAGACAAGTGGCCACATACGGCACACCTATCTTACGCACAAAATTCCCCGTGACCCTTTGGTCAATACAATCAATTAAGGTGTTTGTGCATTATGTGGCCATTCTTCTTCATTGAACACCTCTGTCAAAGTGGTGCATGGCAAGGCATGTGGTTCAGATTATACACCAAAAAGGCATGTATTGCAATCAAATAAATTGGACTATGTGCTCAAAATATGCTAACAATTGTAGGTTCCATAGTTAACGCAAGTGGGAGGGCCCATGTGACCATTAAAGAGCAAGAGAATCTTCGCTTTGACCTTCTCTAACTTTCGCATCTCAACTCCAATTTTGAGACTTGAAATGCCAATTTGCGTGATTTGCCATTGCCAACCAAACGAGGCCACACCCAATCTGTTTCGATGGTCAGAATTGTGTATGGAGCCAAAATACCCACAGTAGGACCACATAAGATGTGCAAGCCTTCATTAAACACTAGTTTTATGCATCGCCTATATTTGAGTGGCATATGGCAAGGCTCGTAGTTAAGAACATGCACACAAAACCACATGTTATGATGAGATCGGAGCATGTGCTGAAAATAACAACACCACTCTAAGTTCACTAGTTAACACAATTATGCGGGCCTATTTGATCACTTTGACCTCTCATAACTTTTGCATCTGCACCCCGACTTTGACACTTGGAGCAACAATCTACATGATTCACAACTGCTAACCAAAATGAGACAATTTCCAATTTACCCAATGGCCAAAAGCATATGGGGAGTTGGGGATTGTCCATTACAGGCCCGCTTACCTTACCTCGCCAAATCCCTACACACATATTGTGCACGTCTAGGTTCACCAATTAACACAATTACTCGGGCTTGTTTTGATCACTTTGACCTCTCATAACTTTTGCATCTACACCCCGACTTTGACACTTGGAACAACAATCTACATGATTCGCAAGTGCTAACCAAAATGAGACAATATCCAATTTACCCAATGGCCAAAAGCATATGGGGAGTTGGGGATTGTCCATTACAGGCATGCTTACCTCACCTCACCTCACCAAATCCCTACACACATATTGTGCATGTCTGAGTTCATTAGTTCACACATTCACTCAGGCTTGTTTGATCACTTTGACCTCTCATAACTTTTGCATCTGCACCCCGACTTTGACACTTGGGACAACAATCTACGTGATTCGCAAGTGCTAACCCAAGTGAGACAATTTGCCATCCATATATCCAACGGCCAAAAGCGTTAGGCACGGGGGAGTTGGGAATTGTCCGTTATAGGCCCGCATCATGATCTCTTTACGTCACCGAATCCTCGGGCACAAGTATTTTGTGCATGTCGAAGTGAGTAGAATAGTACTACGGAGTAGAGCTGCCCTGGCAACGAATTAATGCGCATAAATGGTCAAAGGCACAGGGGACGTACCCGGGCTCAGATTCGCAAGAAAAAAAGAGGTCGTCCTGTCTCCAAACTTATCATCATGATGCTGCTGCTGCTGGCTTGCTACCGTGGCTTTGATTGATGGCCTCCACTCTGACCGCGTCCCCGAAACTAGGGAAATCCACGCAGGTGACATGAAACCACCCACTCATGAGACACATGGCTCGCCAAACTCCCGGTGCATTATTAGGGAAACCAAAAATTAGCAAAGACATACAATACTACGTACTTAGGGCCGCTTTACACCTAGAGGCCGGGCCAATTCGTTGTGTAAGAGGCTTGAAATCCTCACTTGTGATTGGCCAAAAGGCTCAAATCGGTCCCAACCCTTTTACACCTAGAGGGCGGGCCGATTTGGTGGTATGATTTTTTAAATTAAAAAATGTATGTTATGACACAGCCCGAGCTCGTTGAATTGGGTGCACCCCAAATGGAAGGCCAATTCTTGGCCTCGGGGCCAATGTCATATTTCACCCAAAAAACACCTTCTTAAATAAAGTATGATTTTTTTAGGGAACTAGATCCATTGAATTATGTGGAAATCTAAACGGCTCTATGCTAGATTATGCTAGATCCATTGGATTATGCTATATTTATTGAATCAGCCTAGCTTCTTGGCCCTAAGGCCTTTACATATGGGAAAATTGGCCCCCGTTATAATCTTATTATAATGTGTAGTTGAGGCCGACCTCCAACCCAAAAAGGGCTGAAATTTCATGCAATCGGCCTCAAGGGGATTTGGCCCGGCCTCTAGGTGTAAAGCGGCCCTTAGTATGTGCTTAGTAGGGCCACTTCTCACACGAGCCAAGAGCCGTGACCATGAAATTGTGAGAGCCCAAAAGAAAGTGTCCCGAGGCCGTCCCAAGACCACCTCCGAAATCATGTAGTGTGGTCACGGACCCTCAAGTGTATTGTGAAGTCGTATGTGACCGGGCCCTCAACCAAATGCTATTTCAATGAATTTTTATTCATGCGGGTCCTCACACATGATGAATTGGGATAAATCAACGGTTGTGAGCATTGGGAGTGCCGTGGTCTCCCGGTTTTGTGTTAGGCCTACCTCCAAGAGGTGGTTTTTGAAAATAGTCCAAGTGACCGTGAAACGTGATCCATTCGATGCCATGTAGGAATCTGTGTAGACTTTACATCCATCTTGCATTCGCTTACTCTGTTGGTCCCTCAAGCGTAGTGTGAAGCGAACTTGGACCGGCTCCGCTCTTTCCACCAATGAGAGTGCTTGAAGTGGAATGGTCACGGGCTCTCAGTCTCGTGTCTGAAGTGGCCCTTACTAGGCGGTGGCCCTAAGGTATGCGGGTGTTATGCTATGGTTATTATGGCAGGGACTATAGTTATGAGTAGACACCGTAAAGTCACGTGTTACAAAGATTTAGGATTACTTGCTCAAGATATGTGAACCGTTATAGGTTCAATGATCAACACAATCAAGAGGGCCTAAGTTATTGCTTTTAAAGAAAAAGAAAAAAAGAAAAAGAAAACAATTCTCATTTTGACCTCTTATTATAAGCCTTGCATCACAACTCCAATGATTACTTGAACACACGATCTTCATGATATGCAATTGCTATTGGATGAGACAACTCCCGATCCGATCCAAAGTGAAAGTTGGTTGTGGAGTTGGGAGTGCCTACAATAAGCCTATGTGCCTTAGGGCATCTCCACAACAACCGCCGTATCTCCATCCAATTCCTACTCCATAGTTAGTTGTGGAGGAGATTGCGGGGTACTAGGTGGAGGGTCCTTAAGCTACGGTAAGTGGAGGCACCACCTCTACATACCAATTGCTACTTTGTACATTATACTCTACTTCCAAATTCTATAAGGGAGCATAACATTATTCAAATCCATACCAGAGTTTTGTGGGACTAACAATATTTTGCGGAATATTCCTCACATTCAACCTGAATGATGGAATATTTTGCAGAATACTATTAGTCCCACATAATATTGTTATGGATCTGAATAATGTTATGAGCATTGCATGTGTGTTGATATCAATAATGTAACGTGGTATAAATTAATATAAACCGAAGTGTTATGAAGAAAGTACACTAAATATGATATTTAGTGTCACATGGTATTTTATGTCACTATCGTAGCTTTTCGGATGACACTTCTTATGCATTTATGAACAAATATTGTCATGGACGATGGATGAGTTCATCCATTGGCCAAATAATGTTGGGTTAATATTTAGTGTTGGTGACACTATACCGCGGTTTACAATTAGTATTTAGCAAGACAATTAGAATTGGTGACACTAAATATCATATATAGTGTAGTATTTAGCATTGTTTGACTTGGGGTTAAGGACTGCCTATATTTATTCATCAAAATAGAGCGTCTTCATCGGTTTCGCCTCTTTGAATATGTTGACCACCCTGGGGGAAGATGTGGTGGGATGCAATGGTGATTGTCAAAGCACCTCCATCATGAGGTGGAACTATCACCTTCTTGGGGGTAACTATGTCAAGTGTTCCACCTAGGTCACGCAATGACCATGTTATGGAGAATTTGGGGGGAGTACCAAAATCCAAAGACATCCGATTGAGGTGATGGGGTAGTCTTTCTAATAAAATTACAATGATAGAGTGGGCAACTTTAGGAATTGACATGTACAAAAGTTGTATGTTGGGCCAATTTTCCACCATGTTTTGGTCAAGTAAAACATAAGAGGTCGGCAAGGGAAGTGAGCATACCCATCTTTAAATAGTAGCAGCCTTGGAGGGTGGAGCACAATGGTAGGCCCCAATATCCCACCGGTCCCTTTGCCTCATGTTTAAGGTAGACACATCTTTCTCTAACACTTCTGATGATGGAGGCATGTGCTTAAGATCATCAACATCATTCTGCAGTTGTTCACCTCGCATGTGTCTAAACTAGCTTTACGATGCAACTCGTTTCATGAATGCATGTAACACAATTTGAAAGTTGATGCCCCCACAAGTTTGTCTTATAGTATGTTTTTGAGTGAATGAGTGCCCAAAACACGCAACATGTGGCTCAACATGGGAGAGAGGTAGGATGCGCTCTTCAAGCAATGAAATGTCTTCCATTCCCGTGGGGGATGGGGAGTGGGGGACTACATGGGCAATTTTTAAACATAAAATGCTTGTGTTTAAAAATCCATAGCAAATTCTCATCAACTCCAAAGATACGAGTGTCGAAGCAGGAAACGGTGAACGGACATCACATGTTTCGATGTCTGTACATTGACGTTTCCATTTCTTTTTCTTTCTACAAGTGAACCTTATGGCGGGACACCAGTGTCCCAAATATATCAGAGCCTCCTCGATGATCGGTTTTGTGGTTGTAAGTGATCAAAAATAGAAACCAACTTCGAACATCAGAGCTCGCCTTCCACTGACAATTGTTGACATCGACAAGGACTTCAAGGTTTAGCCGGTGGATTATGAAACACCGGTGTCCCGCCATAAGGTTCAAGTGTCGAAGTTCTCCCACAATAAGGGTTGGGGCAAAACAACCCGTACACTGGTTCCTTGGAGGCAAGGGTTTAGGCATCCAACAAGGAACGAGTGTGTGGGTTGGTTCACCCAAATCCACAATAAGGCTTCAATCTTTAAAAAGTGCCGACTTCGCTTACGAGACGTTTACCTCACCGGGCCCGGTAGTCACAACTAAAGGACGGGAAGGGGGCGCCCTTGTGCCAACAACACGCCCTCTAAAATAGTGTTAAAAGGGAGATGTGGCGACAGGGGTGGAGATGCTTTTTCGTGTACTTCGGGCAGCTAGCTACCTGACCGCAATACCATACAATCGTCGATGAAAATTGCCCCGAATTGAATGGATGTACTCGTGTACAAATGTCACATGGTTTTTGTTCACCCATTCCTAGCTAACACCATTGATGAGGAGGGGGGCTTTCAGTTCGGGATCATTATGAGTAAGAAGTACTCAACTCTTAAATGGTGAGCTTCTGATGATCTTGATGAGGCCAGGGACTCCCGCTTTTTACATGCACTCCCTTGCATGCAACTTATTACCGCCACTTATTACCACACTTATTAAACGGCCCGCTCCCGCACCCAAAGGGACAAACCCCCCCCCCCCCCCAAAACACACACACACACACACACACACACATGTAACTTGAGGCCCGCCCCTTACTCGAGTGCCTACATAGGATATTTCACAGGTGCGTAACTGGCTCCCCTTTTCACTTCTCACAAATACCTTTTGTTGGTTATTCATGATTGTGTTTGTATATACTGTTTTTGGGGGAGATGAGAATCGTATATATGGAGATGCCCTAGGTGTATAGTACTAAAGACTTATGTAGGTATGTATGTGGATGTTATTCGGTTTGTTCTTTCATGTTCCCCAACTTCCACCCACTACATTTCAACACAATGAAAATTTTGTGTTGCATTAGCAAATCTATGATGAAGCACCAACAAAAATCAGATTCAGGTGCGTAAGTGGCTCCCCTTTTCACTTCTCGCAAATACCTTTCGTTGGTTGTTCATGATTGCGTTTGGGGAGATGAGACGGTTAGTATATCTGGAGATGCCCCACGTGTATAGTACTAAAGACTTGTGTAGGTATGTGGGTGTTATTCAATTTGCTTTTCATGTTCTCCAACTTCCACCCACTACATTTCATACAATGAAAACTTGCGTTGCATTAGCAAGTCTATGATGAAGCATCAACAAAAATCGGATTCAGAATTGGATTCAGGTGTGTAATTGGCTCCCCTTTTCACTTCTCACAAATACCTTTTGTTGGTTGTTCATGATTGTGTTTGTATATATTGTTTTTGGGGAGATGAGACGGTTGGTGTATGTGGAGATGCCCTACGTGTATAGTACTAAAGGCTGATGTAGGTACGTATGTGGTTGTTATACGGTTTGTTCTTTCATGTTCTCCAACTTCCACTCACTACATTTCAACACAATAAAAACTTGTGTTGCATTAGCAAATCTATGATGAAGCATCAACAAAAATCATATTCAAAATCGGATTCAAGTGCTAACTGGCTCCCCTTTCCACCTCTCACAAATACCCTTTTGTTTCTTGTTCATGATTATGTTTGTATATATTTTTGGGGGGGAGATGAGACGGTTGGTATATATGGAGATGCCCTATGTGTATAGTACTAAAGACTCATGTAGGTATGTGTGTGGGTGTTAATCGGTTTGTTTTTTTTTCATGTTCTCCAACTTCTACCCACTACATTTCCACATGATGAAAACTTGTGTTGCATTAACATATCTATGATGAAGCATCAACAAAAATCGGATTCAGGTGCGTAACTAGCTCCCTTTTCACGTCTCGCAAATACCTTTTGTTGTTGGTTCATGATTATGTTTGTATATATTGTTTATGGGGAGATGAGACGGTTAGTGTATATGGAGATGCCCTACATGTATAGTACTAAAGACTTGTGCAGGTATGTGGGTGTTATTCAGTTTGTTTTTCATGTTCTCCAGCTTCTACCCACTACATTTCACCACAATGAAACCGTTTGTTGCATTACCAGGGCTATGGTGAAGTATCAACAAAAATCGGATTAGAAATCGGACCTCCCCTTGTTTGGTTAAGGTTATCAGAAGTGCATGTTTGTTGATTCCTTTATGGAGTACATAAAGTTCTCATGATTGGCATTCACTACACTGATTATCCCATTTAGTGTGTGTTACTATTCTCACAAATAGCTTTTGTTGTTGGTTCATGATTATGTTTGTATATACTATTTTTGGGGAGATGAGACAGTTGGTATATATGGAGATGCCCTACATGTATAGTACTAAAGACCTATGTAGGTATGTGGGTGTTATTTGGTTTGTTCTTGATGTTCTCCAACTTCTACCCACTACATTTCAACACAATGAAACTTGTGTTGCATTAGCAAATCTATGATGAAGCATCAACAAAAATCGGATTCAAAATCAGACGTCCCCTTATTTAGTTAAGGTTATTAGAAACGCACGTTTGTTGATTCCTTTCCTAAGTACATAAGGTTCTCCCAATTGCCATTCTTCACTACATTGATTATCCCATTTAGAGTGTGTTACTATCTGGAGCTACACATTGCTACAACTATTTAACGAGATTGTAATATTTTACCAAGCAAAGTCATTTATATTCTATAATGTCCAAACAACCTAATGGATTTCCGTTAGTAAAAATTTATGTGCATAAACAACATTATTTCTAGAGTGCATACAAAACCATGTGCGAACACATGGTACCCAATATAGATTGCATATTCTTCAGCTACAAGAAAAACCTTGTGCCGTACCTAAAAACTTCGGCTCTGACTCATGGTCAAGCCTTTCATGATCACTTGACTTAATTAGACAACTAAATTTGAGTAGTGGGTGGTTAGGTGAAGATCTAAGAACGGATTGATATGAAAGATTTAAGATTCATTAGAATGGAATGGACAAGCAAGCCACATGATTGATTTATTCCAAACTATTCACATGAGTGAAATAGAAGTAACTATACCCTTGGTGTACAAGCAAAGAGATTTCAAGTTGGAAGCAAGCTAGAATGACAAATTTAGCGAGCACAAATTCCCTCTATTATGACACTTTAGTGAGATGCACTACCTATTAACCACACCAAACTTTGTGGCATGCTTTTAATTTACATGCATTTTGTCATACGGTCATACCTAAGGTATAGCAGTCTCATGTTCTCAATTTTGGTTTCAAGGTGAAATACCAATTCAAAATATCACCTTGTTTCAATTTGTTCCAACATTTAAATAGTAACTGACATGACACTCCCAACTTATGACAAGCTCAATTGCAAGTCCATGGTTAGACAGAGTTCAAAGGTTATACTCAAAAAAATGATGTAGTGGGTAAAGAGATAATCTCCATATAGTGACAAACTCAGTTGACCAATATGTATGAATATGTCAGTAGTATTATGCACTCAAATGATTTGATCTCAACGTTGCATGTCACATTAAATATGATATAGAGTGTATGCAACATAATTTGACTTGACCAATTTAGGATGGTTTTGGGTGCTCTTAATAATGTCATTTTAACCTTGGAAGTACACTAAATAGTCATATTAATTTGGGCCACTATAATTGTCTAGAGCCCACGCTAAAACTTGTAATGAGAATTAATGTGGGCCACGTTAATATTAAATCCATGCTATATTTCTAGTAGAAAGTTAGTGTGTGCCACATTGATTTTATTTCCTAGAAAATTAATGCGGTTGATTATATTTGTGCTATTTTTGTCCTATGGTTAATATTCTATGTGTTGGTAGGAAGTTGTCATGAAGACTTAAGGGAGGACCTAGGGTCTTGGGATCCATGTGAATTCCACCTTGACTAGAAAATAATCGTGGCCCACACTAATTTTCCACTCACTAATAGGCCTATTTAGTGCACTTTACAACCTGTGGAATAATTCCACATGTTTCATCTTCCATATAAGTGTGTGTACTTGGTTGGCCCACATCATCCATTGTTACAATTTTCCACTAAGAAAGACATTGTTTTAGCATGTGGCAGAGCTAAGAGATTGGTTTTGAGAGAATAGTTGATTGGAGGTACCAAGAAAGAAAGATAAGAAAATTGAACGTCAGTGTTTGTTACATTGACATCCGATGTTTGTTTGCTACCTCCTATCCATGTTGGTGTGGACAAGGGGGGGGGGGAGGTGGCTTGATGGCTATTTTCATAGGTCAACCGTTGGTTAGTGTTAGTCTTATAGTGTCTATGATGCACTCAAGTGTTGGTGTTAGTAAGTATTTAATCAAGTAGGATCGATGCTTGTTTCTTTTCTAGTTTTGTTTTGTTTGGGATGATAAGTATTAGGAGTCTGATCGCAATTTGTGAGAAGTAAATTGTGAATTTTGAGGGTGGGGATATGAAGATTTTGGAGGCTTTTAATCGTTGCGGTGCATATAGCTCCTCTTATTATTGCAGTGATGATGATGGGCGATAGTACTTCCCAACCTAGTTGGGATAGGATTGGGCGGAGGATGGCATACAAGTTGTGGCCTCCGTAGGGAATATGTCATTACAGTAGGTAAACTCGAATATTCGTACCTTGAGGTCAAGGCTATGTATAAAGGGTGGTTTAGCTCTAGGTGGGGCTCCAAGGAGGCACCATAGGAATCACCACACTTATAAGGTACAAAAAATTAGTTATGTGGCTCTAAAGGCTCCACTTGGTTTTGAAACAACCTCCACCCCCCCCCAATGGCACAAATACCTAGCCAGCTCAACCATTGGGGAAGTAAAAAAATTGTGATTTATTCTATAACTTGGAAAAGATCATTGTAGTACCAAGGTAGTTTCAAAGTCAATTATATTATTTGAGGACATGTAGAACAATTTCAAAACTATTGTTGTCAAAAGAAAACCTCATTTTATCATAAGAAATGTGAGAGTTTAACATTTATTTTTTTGCCGACATGAAATCCTGAAAATAAATTTATTAATCAACAACTATTTGCTTAAACTGTCATAGCCGGATTACATAATTTCCATACTATTTGACTTCAGAAATAGCATCAAAGACCCCAAATTAGTCAAGTGGCATCCAGTTGGAATAAAATGGCCCTCAACTTGTAGGGGCTTGGTTTCACTAGACCCCCATCATTTTCCACAATGTATGCCTTTTCATAAACGTCATGAATCTTTGGTCCATGAAAGCGGGTGCAATACAAGTAATGGGACTTGAGCTTCAACATGGCATCTAAATAAACCTATTCATCATTGATTAGTGAAACAACTCCCTATAGATTGAGGGGTGAATGTTCACAACATTTCCTAGCGGAAAGGAAGCACGGGAGAGAAGAGTGATAACATTATTTTAAAATCATGATGTAGATCATGATTTTAAAATAATGTAGATCATGATGGTTTTTATTTTAAATTTAACAAATCCTCTAACCAAGATGAAAGACCTTGAAGTAGCATAATAATTTTGAATTGGGATGAATCAACAACCAACCTGTAGGAGGGCAAGTTTTCTCTACTTCCCCCTCCCCCCCAGTAGGTGTTAGGAAATTAAATTGTAGATTGAAGGTTGATTCAATTCATCTTGGTCCCACTAAATCTTTTCGAGGTTTCTAATACCATAAAATGCAAAAAAAAAATTGTATAAGAGAAATTTTCAATAAAAGGTGCTCACCTTCTCAATAGATGAGTTTATGTAGACGCCGCAAAGCTCTAGCAGTCGCCCAGGCTAGATCACATTTTCATTCGGCTGGGCCCCGCCCCTCCCACGCCTCATTCACTGCCCGATCTTCCTACCCACACCTGCATGAGAACTCTTCCCTGTTGGGAACCAATGTGACAATACCCGGTCACTTTAAGCCATTAAGCTCCTTTGGCATGTGAAGGAACTCCATCAATTAACTTGGGGATAATGAAAGTGATGTCAACTTGAATATTTATATTTTGGACCGGGTATTGTCACATTGGTTCCCAACGAGGAAGAGTTCCCACGCAGGTGTGGGCAGGAAGACCAGGCAATGAAGGAGGCGTGGGAAGGGCGGGGCCCAGCCGAATGAAGATGTGATCTAGCCCAGAGCCTAGTAGTTGGATAGGTGGAGTGTATAGTTGGGAAAAATAGAATAATCTTGTATGTAGGTAGCGGTAGCGTAGTATGAGAACTATGGCGGAGTATGTACTATTCCACATGCGTTGTGTCATTTTTAGTACTTACCGGGATTGCTTCCATTCTAAATCTACATGACTTAGTCGTTGCTCATCGCTAATTATCCAACCAACATATTCTATTTTTATTTCTTGTATATATTAAGGAAGGAATTGGTTGGTAACTAGTATTGTCACTGGGTGTTTCTTGAAGGTGAGATGATTTCGAAGGTTTTGATCATTTTAATTTCTAAACAATTCACATAAAGGTATAATAGAATGAAACTGTGTCCCAAAGCTCAAACTAGCCTATGTAACACATAGCTTCAAGGATTGAAAAAACAAATACCATCATGTGTAGGAATAGTGGTGGCTAAATATACTATATATTGGGTATAACTATATATATATATGTTCAAAAACATTTTTTTCAATCAAAGAATGTCAATAGGAGGATAAAGCTATTCTAATAAGGGTTACTTTTCTTAGAAATGACTAAAAGTAAATTTAACAACATGAACTTTTTTTCTTTTTTCTTTTGTTGTGTTGTCTCAAAGTCCCATTATGATTTTGGTGACGTTCAAGGGTTAAATTCTTAATGGACCAAGGGTGTCCTATGTGACGACGGTGATTGCATTTGGTGTGTATTTGAGTCTAGGTTCATGAAAGCCCAAAGTTTTCTATAATTCATTCATAGATGTATGATTTGATTGAAATAATGCATATGATAGATGGGATAGTTTTATATAGGGTTATATTTTGACATTTTAAGATGAAAATATCAAGAACTAATCTTTATACCCTTTGTATCACATCTTGAAACTCATAAATAGATCTCTATAGACCTTTAAGGTTTAAGAGATGTGGGCCTTATGTGGACACTCTTCTTAATAAGACACCTATATTTGAGTGGTATATGGCAGGACTTGTTGTTAATGGCAAGAGTTTACTCTTACCACGGGTAGGGTAACAATAGAAAAATTATTTTAATTTAAAGGTAGATAGTAGAAAAAAAACACTACACTAAATATGATATTCAGTGTTTGATTATATTTAACATTGTTACCATCCTATCCCTACTCAACACTAATTTTCAATTCCTTGACAATTAGTGTTAGAAGATATGCTAGAAGATATGCTGGAATTCTCCTTTTATCATTGTTAAAGAAAAATTATATCCTTACTAACACTAAATTCAAACATGTAACTTCCACATATTACCATTGTTGATATTTAGTGCTTGAGTTTACATTTGATGTTACTTACTTTTATACGGTTATTGACATTTAGTGTATGCATTTGTATTTAGTGTATCAAACACTAAATATCATATTTAGTGTACATGAAAAAGGTGTCATGGTAAGATGGAAGGTTATGACAAAGAGGAAGAACCACTAGTTGGAAAGTGTGGTTAGGGAAGTGATAGGTTTAGGAGACTTCTATTTTGTTTTGAATAGAATATAAGTATGGTATCCTAGCCTATGACCGAGAGCTACACATTGGTGAATTTTCACAATGACCTCTTCTATGGTAATGAATGATTTAAAATTTTTCATGCAAGGTAAAATGAAATATTTGTCTATTTCAAAAATTTGGAAATTTTTAAAATTAATTTTGAATTACATGTGATTTTTTAAAGATGTTCCCTAGGTTATCTTATGATAGACCTAAAGAAGTTTGACATCAATGCTAATACAACTTATGAGCATTCTATAATTATCTTTTATGAACATGTTCGAGAACCATAGACTGACTTTGACCTTACTATGTCAAGAGACATCCTAAACGAACAACTAATCTCATCCAACACGTTGTGGCAAGGTCTCATGGGCCTTGAACCGAGACCTATGGGCCTTGAACCGAGACCTATGGGCCTTGAACTGAGACCTATGTGCCTTGAACTGAGACCTATGTGCCTTGAACCTCCTCCTCCTCCTTCTTCCTCCTTCCCCCTCTCTCTCCTCCCCTCTCTCTCTCTCCCTCCACGTCATTAAATGCATTAATGTGAGGTTAGTTGAGCTAGGGACATGTCATCCACCTAGGGAACATTATTTCTAATTTGTTCCCTAGAGCTAGGTTTAAGGTCACATATCGGTAATAGGCTAGGATACCATAGAGGAACATGATGACCAAGAGTGGCCGTTTTGTGAGTATTTGAAGAGGTTGTCTCCTTGTGGAACGTGTGAAGCTCGGATTCGTGTCATACTAGGATTGTGTGTGGGCATGAGATTGTATCATTGAAGGTTCAATGATGAATTTATGAGAGGGGTTAGATGTGCAATAGTACATGTAAAGGAATCCTTACTTACTAGGTACGGCCCTTTGGACACAATTATTAGGCAATTCGATGGAGAAAGTACACTAAATATACCAATTAATGAGTGTAGGAAACTAGTGAGGGTGGGAAATTAGTGAATTAGTGTGACCAAAAGATCTAGGAGGCATTGTTCATCTCAGCACTTGGCACTGTTCACTAAAGCACTGGCACTTAACACTAATCACTAAAAGTATTGGCGTTTTGCACAATTCACTAACAAGCATGTGGCACGCACTAATCACAAGCACGCATAAATTCTCTTGAAATCTATGGTAAATGAACGTAGAATTTACCGTCTTCGTGAATTTAGTGTCGCTAAGTAGCAACTTCAACCCTCGGTAACTTTGTGATTTGGCTAGATTGTGTGTGTGACTTGAGTTAGTGCCACCCTCGCTAATTGGTATATTTAGTGTAGTTGCAAGATGATATTGGAGTGACATAACATACGACCTAATGGGCGTAAGTGGTAAGGGAAATAAGAGAATGCTGGAAGGATTATTGAATGTATTTGAAACATTTTGGTGTTTGCAGTTGATATAAGAATAAGTATAGAAATACAAGGCATTACCACTCCACTTGAGTATTATACCTTGGAAGGTGCACTAAGTATAATCTTTAGTGTTATATGGTAGTTTATGTCACTGTGATAGTTTTTTGGAAGACACTTCTTATGAATAAGTGCACAAATACTGTCATGGATGATGGATGAGTTCATCCATTGGCCAAAACCCTACCTTCTCTTGTCAGCAACTTGTGATGAAACATTGTCATGGGTGATTGAAATTTGGATGAAAAAATCACTTGGTAAGTGACAGTAATTGCAACACTGTAAATCTATAATCCCCCAAAAAAATTTACAAGGAATGACAAATAATGTTGGGTTAGCATTTAGTGTTGGTGACACTACGCCACGGTTTACAATTAGCATTGAGCAAGACATTTGGAATTGGTGACACTAAATATCATATTTAGTGTAGTTCACGGAGTATAAACTATGACCTTAGTTATTAAAGTCTCGATGGTCCCTTTACCGATAGGAGGTTGTGTTAGGCTTACCTGGCTCTAGAAGGGGTAATCATTTCTTGGAGGTAACTACACTATATATGATATTTAGCATCACTTACTACTTTGGGTTACACATTCCTATATCATTTTACTATTGATATAATTTTTTACCAAGTAAAGATGTTAATGTTTTATAATGTCCAAACAACCCATTCAACCTTTGTTGGTAAAGAAATAAGATGTACAATAAACTATAGCATTGTGTAATTTCAAATTGTAATTGACACTAAAAATCGTATTTAGTGTAGTTAGGGAAGTCATTCTAATGTTATTGGTAGCATGATAGGTATCTCAAAGGGAGTTAGGATGACCACCTGTAGAATGGTAAGGGATGGATGTAGAATAGAGAAGTAAATCGAGAGAACCTAGTATCAAAGGTTGTACACATATAAGTGGTAGATAATCAATAGATGGTAGAACATGTAGTAGAGAATGTGATAATGAACACTCCAGTATGAACAACCCATTCTACTTTTGGGGTAGAATAAAATATAATGCAGTGGATACCTTATAGACTTTACATAATGAATGGACTAATAGAATCAATTGATGTGATACCATTGATAGTTTGAAAGTCACCATTAAATCATCATGTTACAATTTTGGATTTCAAGTTAGACATCACCCCATCACTAAGTCTAATCCTAATGGTAGAGGAAGATACACTAATACTAGGTTTAGTACTAAGCTACTCACCAATTGCCAAGGGGTATTAGGAACTATCGATTTGCCATGCAATAATCAAGAACATGGGAAGCAATCTCAAGAGGAGTGACAAGTACTAGTTTTTGTTAGGTGATAGCACATTTGGGAAAGAGGAGGGGAGAGACTACTGCCAACATGGAAGTATTGACTTGAGGAATTAGGCAAAGACTTGCCACAATGTTGGAGAGTAATGCCAATGTGATATATGCAACTAAATCGAGTGAATGTCAAGGAGGTCAACCAGAATGAGAGAGTTATTGGTAACACAAAGGAGGCTCTAGACGATGCACGGAGGATGCCAAAGAAGATGACCAAGGTAGCATGGAATGGTGGGTACACTAGGCACCATGACATCTCAAAATCTTCAATAACTTATCTTCTACATGCTTGATAAAGGAAGTCAAACGGAAGAAAAGAAGATACAAACTGTGAAAATATCAACAACTTGCATACCCCATTAGAGGAAATGGGTACATTCAATATCTCAATGACGCACAAGAGCAATAAGAAACTTGATCATGGAGGAGTCAAGATAAGAATGGAGGGGGACCATTGAACGATAACCTGGTAAATGCGTGCAAAATTGATTGAAAGAAATCAAATATATGTCTACACCAAAGATCAACATAAGCATTAGTGATGAAGAAAATATAAGCATGCGCAATCTAACTAGTTTCGGATAGCTAAGGGAAACACCACTACATGGTTGGATCGCACCCAACCACTGCCACAACCATGGTTTGTTGTCCAAAACCGATATCGATAGATGTTGACGAATGTAGCACCATGGTGCTACTCAACATGCTAAAACAATTCGATGAACTATAAACGAATGGATGTGGCCACTGCAATCACGGAAGTCACAACTTATGCAAGACGATTGCACAATCTTACACAATAATAATAATGAAACTTCTAGAGTTTAGATTTGATATATTAAGGATGATCAACTAATGTCTTCTCCTATCACAAGAAATCAAACTGTATGGATACAATCCACTCAACAATCCTCTCACATTTACCTATGCGTATATTCTAGTCACCCAATCATTTGGGATAGAGATTTTGAACTTCCTCTCTCTTAGAGTCTATAACCCTCACTCTGCCTCAACAACTTCTATCCCGACAATGCCAAACAACCATTATGCCCATTAGTTGCTTCTTGCCTATCACCTTGCCTTCTTGTAGCCCTGCTTCGGCTATTGGCTCCTGAAGTGGTTACAATTGGCTTCCTGCCTATTGCCTTTTCCTTTTATTCAAGAGCCTATTTCACATTCAATTAGTGATTTGTTGTGGAAATGATTACAACTATGAATGGAAATAAGAAATAAGAAAGAAAAAACTATGGCCAAAATATTCAAATTCCACTACCCACCACTTTAGTATTTTGCAACCTTGCACAATTTCAACGCCTCTCCTTGTGTCATGTTGGTTGCATTTGTTTAAATGGTTGATGTGACGATGGCCCATAATCTGCTACAAATCATGGCGCCATTTCCCTTACCGAGGCACCAATGTATTGTAAACATCCTCTTATGAGCGAGCGCACGTGAGATGACTTTGTAACTTGTAGCTCCAAATTTATTGATGAGACTTGGATGAGGCCCCATCATAATATATATGTTGAGCACATAGCCTCAAAAACATTGCAACCATCTTGCGGCTTTGTAATTGATCTTTGTTAAGAAGATAACCTCTTTGTTAACCTTGCTTAAAATTCTCACATCGTAGGGGAAATTGCATATTGAACATAATGTTATTGTGAACACCACCACTCTAAAACAAATGGAGTCGGGATGTTGGTGACGGTCCAAGGACAATTGTGTGTACAACTCATAGTAGTTCCATGCGGTCACAAAACTTCCAGGTTTGATTGGCCAGTTGTACTCCAAACTATCCTTGGGAGCGTCATTCGACCAGAAGAAAGAAATAAAGAAAAAATACGGCCGTATCTAAGTACCGGCACAAATGTGAGCATGTTGACCCTATGCATCATTCGACCACTTGTAGCACTTGCACAAGCAATGGTTGAACCTTGGATCGTTACGTTGAGGGGTGGAGTGCGAGTCCAACCACCACACATTTGGTGATAGACTTGATTGTGAGATTATCTTAGGTCAATCTCTACATGCCTTTGATAGTCCAACATCTTCTAGTATCCATTCGAGTGCCTTCCAATTGGGAATTGGTTGCTCGATGCCTACATCAAAAAGTGTTTCTTAATTACCCAAGAATTGTTCAAGGGCTAATGTAAGAGTGGAATTGGAGGTTTTATGGTTGAATTGAGGACCATGTGCACCAAATTGGGGTGGGGGCTTGAAGAATATAGCCCGGTTGTTTGGATTCACTTCACCTCTACCCCTTTGATCTAAGGTTTGGGGTTCACTTGGCTTGCAAACCAACTCCATCTTGCCCTTGTTGTAAATTTCCTTCACAATGCATGTGGTCATCAATAGGTATCAACCGGAATAACTCAAGTATGAGTTGCTTTATTTGCATTTTCGAATTATTGGTATCATGCAAGTTCAATATTGTTTTTTTGTATCTAATTCCTTTATCCTCATATCACAATATTTATGTGTGCTTATGTCGAAGTTTTTTGTACTATAAATGCCCTTCGAGGGAAAGGGGGGGGGGAGAGAGAGAGGGGGGGAGGGCGGTGTCAAATAAAAGATGGATTGTGAAATATGAACTGGAAAATTAATATGAAGTTGCATAACATTATTCAGATGGCTTGCCAGATACTTGTGGAAGACCCTAGCAACCCATTATCTTCCACATTTAATTTGAATGTGGCTGCTATTCAAGAATCATTCCCACTAATAAGGGGCCCCACATAAGAGCTTGAAGTATCTGAATAACGGTATGTGATACATAAGAAAAATTTAGATTGCATTGCATCCATAAAGTTGGAAAAAAAATTATTATCATCAACATCCATCTTGTTCAAGGTGGTATAGAACTTAAGTGGTTCTAAATGCACCATTATATAATCAATCTCTAGACTCTTGCGGTGATGGTGATGAAAGGGTTGACTTTCCATCTATTGTGGCACTAAGGTGGATTTTCTTAATTATATGACATTGGGGGGGGGGACGGTTGGATGATGGGTGTCACATATGGTTATTTATCAAATAAATCCGGTTCTAAAGGAGTTCATTTCCTCCCCACGCTTTGTCATACTTGCCAATCACATTGTCATAGATGGCAACCCTATATGTATCTTTCCTTGCCGTTTCCCATGCGATTCTAGGGTACTCAAGAATGCTTTGCCAAATAAGTTGTTGTGTCTTATTCACATCCCACCTAGTGTTGTTCAAGGTAAGGTCGTCCCTTCCACCCAAACAATCCACAAGGTGATGCCTCTTGAAACTAACCACACTTGTGTTTTTTTACTAAGGGAGGTGGGGATTTTTTGGCCGAAGATCCCATGTTGCCAATCAAGAGGCTTCCACAAGCCTACTTGTCCTAGTTTTTCTTTCATGATGATAATGATCCCGATGGAAAAATTCCATGTTCTCCTTGCCACTTTATAGTCCCAAAACATGTATGCAATGGTTTATGAGATTCCTACCATGCACATAAGAGGGGCGAAGGTATCTTGTTCAACCATAAGTATGTTTTGCAGGCCTGGGAGTCTTTCGACAATTTGGAGATTCTTGGTTGGGTTGTAGACGCTTGAGCTAGCTATGTTGTGTACTCCGTGTTGGTCGGGGGGGGGGGGATAAAACAAGTTTGCAATGTATATGCATTGTTGCATGCTAAAGTTAAAGTTGTGGGCATTATGTAGTTCTCTTGGTGGAGGTTGTGTGGTGTGGTCGATTGCTACAACAATGTATTTTGGGGTGGCTTGTCATGTTTTGAAATTTTGCTTTGTATTGTAGAGGGGTGCCTTGTATGTGGTTGATTGTGACAAGAACATTCTACAAATCAAATATGTTTGGTGTGAGTGTATTGATTAAGTTGGCACTTAAAGTTGGTTGTCAATTGTGCTAGTCCAACTGAGCCATAAATTATGTCTCGATTATATGAGGAGTTGTAGTGTGTGAGTTTTGTTGGGCATGTGAGGGGTGAGGAACAATACGAGTATACGACTTGGTAGGTTTCTATTAAAGTTTTAAATCTTGTTGGGTGTGGTTTTTAATGGTTGTTGTTTAAGTTGTGTTTTTTTGGTTTTTTTGTGTTGAAGAGGACTGTAGCATATCTTTGGATTAACCATAAGATTTTTGTGACGAGTTTTGGACTCTTATGTTACACTACAGTAATTTCAACCAATCATCATTCAATTCATTGTGTAGAGCCTTACATGCATAGCACCTTGTTCTTTCCACTAAGGACAACGATCACAAGGGATGGGGAGGTCCTCGGTCGCGTGGGCACACTTTGGGCGTTGGTAATACTAGATCCATGAGCATTTGGCAAAAGTCATGCCATCCACACACGAATACATAGTCCACATCAAAAGGCTCACCCATGCTTAAGTTTGTGTACATCACACCACACTACTAGTGTGGTCCACCATAAACTATTATTAACATGTGAACAAACTCGGACGCAATGGTTAATCAACCCCTTTTAAAAGAAACGAGGAAAGTGTTGTAGTTTCACTTCATTTGCCGATCAAAGTTCCGTTGGACACCATACGATGAAGGAGGAGTTTGATGTGGATCATGGGTGTCCTTGTTACTACACTATCCTCACTTTCAAGCATGAAAAGCTTTGGCCACACGGAAACCCAATGATCCAAATTCGCGTGCCGGGTCCAAGTACCTACCTCCATAGCCGTTACAAGTGGTACAAGATGGGAAATCCAAGGAGTAAACTAATTTAGTAAGTGTTGGTGGATTTGGTAGAAAAGGAGGCACCGACACTAGCCCCATCTTTCCCTCTTGTTAAGTCTTAGCCCTTGAGTGTCCGAAGGCCCCGATTGGGCCTTTCTATGCACAAAAAGTATGTTTGAGCTATATACTTTTTATTATTTTTTATTTTTTGCATCGTGTCAAAAAAGATCTCATCTACATATTTATTTTTCAATGAACTTTTCAAATCGGTTGAGTGCTTTAATGTTCTTGAATATTGGTCCGAGATGATTCTAAATTATTGGGTGGTAGTGGAGAGGCACCCATTTCCGAATGGAGAGGTTGGCGGTTTGATTCCCGCTGTGAAATCTTCTCTCTGCTTGACAGAAAAACTAGCTAGGTAAGTAGGAAGCCAAGAGCTCACCCACCGCAAGATAAGCAGTAATCCCCACCCTACACCAAGAGGTTTCTTGAGCAGGGTAGGACCAATGGGCTCAAATTCACGTCGGATTACCCGCCGTTGGTTGTTTATTATTTATTTTCTTGATTATTTAGCTTCATATCCATTGCATGAGTGCCCTTGGCTATAAATACAAACTTAAATTTTGATCATCGATGTCACATGTGAGTTTCTTATTTTATCCTTGACATAAGATAACATACTAAATAAACTCTCAAAACCCCAAAATAAATTTAACTTGATTTTACGATTTGGTGAGGCTCATAGAATGTGTGTATGTATGATGTACATTAAACCCCTAGATTCTCTAAGAGCTAAAGGAACAAGGGGTGTGGAAAGGTGAAATGGCACTAGATAAAAGGCTCAATGAACTCTTAATTTTTTGTTTATAAAAATTAAAAAATTAAAATTGGATAGAATGACAAAAAGTCAACATCCAAATGGTTGGAAGTTCCATACAAATTTTGTGTTGAGGAGTTTATCATATTCTATGTTTTTGGCGTGAAAAATATAGTTTGAATATCGGATTTGGAGTTGGATTCCAAAAGAGTTTAGGAAAAAGGAATTTTCCACTATACAAATATGATCGGAACAAGCAACGTTGTTTTTGATCTTCACCAAGTCAATTTATTAGCATTTTCTTTTAAGAAGAAACCATAACTCTAATAGAGATTGAAATCACTTGGCTTTCACATTGAGAAATTGACCTTTTTGAGAACACTTGACCCTTATGACTATTTTGGCAAATTTTTATCCTACTCTTGCAATTTTTTTCCTCTTTCCATATTGGCATTGTTGGAGTCATGGGAAATGCCATTTTGCATATATGCCATGGACAGTTGCACACTTTGACCATTGTCATTTAGTGTGTTGTACAAAAGGTTGTCTTAAGAATGTTATGTATTCGCTCCATCTCTATTCTAACCACAAGATTTTTCAAGCGATGATTTGACACTGGAATCAACATTGGAGACCTTGAACCCTAAAGACCGCAAAGAATAATATTCCCGAAATCCCAGAAATCGTATAAAAAAATTTAGTTCGATTTAACATTTTATTAAAGAAAATAGGCACATCTTATGGTAAATTTGACCATAAAAGTGATATCTTTGTAAAATTAGCACCGTTCAGACAAATTTGTAGCAATCCACATGTCCAACATCTTAAGATTATAACGTAAATGTATACGCTTGTAGAGGTGTTTGTTTGGACAAAAATGTTCGCTTCGGCCTTGAGGGGTTAAAGGGGTGCATATGTGGGGTTGGATGGCAGGAGAGGGGGCTCTTGCTCGAATGCACATGCTCATACCCCACCTTCCACCGTGCTACCAAACTTTCCAAACAACTTGCCCTTGAAATTCTCTCTACAACGTAGCTTAAACACTGATGAATGGGTTATAGAACATCCAAACGGTTGGAAGTTCCATACAGATTTTGTGTTGTGGAGTTTATCATATTCCATGTTTTTGGCGTTAAAAACATAATTTGAATATAGGATTTGGAGTTGGATTCCAAAAGAGGTTAGGAAAAAGGAATTATAGACTATACAAATGTGATTGGAACAAGCAACAATGTTTTTTTATCTTCACCAAGTCAGTTTATTAGCATTTTCTTTTGCGAAGGAACCATAACTCTAATAGAGTTTGAAATAATTTGGCTTTCAAAGTGATAGATTGACCAAAAAAACGTAAGTTTCGTAACACGGTTGAAGTTGGCAACTCAATCACCGCGAGAACCTTCTTACTTTCCCCAATACAGTAATTTTGTAATGAAGAAACTTTAAGGGTCATTGCGGAAATTGCATGCATAGAAATATCAAGTAATTGTAAACATAAGGTAAGATCATACATACAATTGTATGATTTCTTAATACATGTACACATGTCATGAAACCAAGGAATTTAGTAGATTCATGAATTCTCTTGACAAAGACCTATTCAAAAAAAAACTTGACCCTTATGACTATTTTGGCAATTTTCTTCCTACTCTTGCAATTCTTTTTCTCTTTCCATATTGACATTGTTGGAGTCATGGGAAATGCCATTTTTCATATACATGCCATGGACAGTTGCACACTTTGACCATTATCATTTAGTGTGTTGTACAAAAGGTTGTCTTAAGAATTTTATGTATTTGTTCCATCTCTATTCTAACCACATGATTTTTCAAGAGATGATTTGACACCGGAATGAACATTGGAGACCTTGGACCCTAAAGACCACAAAGAATAATATCCCCCAAATCCCACAAATTGTATAAAACAATTTAGTTCAATTAACATTTTAATAACGAAAATAGGCACATCTTATGGTAAATTTGACCATAAAAGTGATATATTTGTAAATTTAGTGCCGTTCATAAAAATTTGTAGCGATCCACATGTCCAACATCTTAAGATTATAACGTAAATGTATACGCTTGTAGAGGTGTTTGTTTGGACAAAAATGTTCGCTTCAGCCTTGAGGGGTTAAAGGGGTGCATATGTGGGGTTGGATGGCAGGAGAGGGGGCTCTTGCTCGAATGCACATGCTCATACCCCACCTTCCACCATGCTACCAAACTTTCCAAACAACTTGCCCTTGAAATTCTCTCTACAACGTAGCTTAAACACTGATGAATGGGTTATAGAAGGGAAGACTCAAACCAAGACCGGATACAATGGCTACCCTCCCTTTTTTATGACGCCAAAAACAGATGCGCCTACCATGAAGGCAAGACATGCTAAGAATTGAACTCCTGGCCATTTGCAAAGCCACCTTATGGTTGCACCCACATCTCCCCTACATGTGTTTTCACATGCAACCTAGTCTCTATATACCTCCTTTGCAACTAAAAACTACCCGCATGGCTTATAGACATCACCTTGATCATAAACTTCTTCTTGAAATCAATCTTCTTAAAATCCAAGCCCACCCCCACCCTAGATACATCCACAAAGTACACTCTCACGACAACATCAAGGTTGACTACCTTGCAAATGCCGGAGCCATAACCCACTCAACAACAATTGACAAGAACACAATCCACATTTACACCCATACCTCCACATGCGATGGTTTGGGAAAGACCAATACCAACTTGAACACTTAGCTCCCCCTCTTCAACACACAATACCTCCCTCACAAATTTCTCCCAAGGCATAAAGCCTTACAAAAACGGACCCATAATAATAACTTGAATGTTGCCCTCTCCACATACAAGTATAACCCTTTCTCAAATCACTCAAACACTCAAACTTCACACTGTGCAATCCACAAACCATTGTTAGACAAAACATGTTCTGGCCAAAAAATTTATCCCCATTATACCCGCCCTTAGTACATACATTATGAATATCTACCTATCCACTACATGCTTTTGGTTCAACATAAAACATTTATCTAAAAATAATGATGCCACTTATTGGCCCACATTAGTTGAAGGGGAGGCCACACACGTTCAAAAACACCGGTTTCAAGACGGAGTTTCATAAGCCAAGGTAATAGAATTTTGGCTCTGATATGTGCTTAAACCCTAATGTCCTAAGCGACCATAATCTGGTCGTGAGTAGTTCGCTCTGACCCCTTTGACACTGGTTCGGATGGTTTCTTGATTATTTTCAAATACTCCTTTTGTTCATGTTCAAGTCTACTATGTTTTGCCACATGGGTAATTTTAATTGAACATAGTTGGTTATTTTTGGATTAATTCAAATTTGGGAGTGTGCTCTCAACTAGATTACAAGGGAACCAATGCACAAACCAAAACTTGACATTTGTCGCCTCCGCAAATGAGGGGCATCATATTCTAAACACGTTTTTTTGTTGATCCATATGTGCAAATGATTCCCAATTGATTTGAGAATTTGCACGACATTCAAACGCAACATATCCTCAACATCTACCATTGGCATTTTTAGTTGGACATGTGTTGGTGGGTGTGAATCCATATGGAAGGTGCGCAGTTGTGGCATGGTTGCCTCAAATTGCAAAACTTCCCCAAAAGTCACAAAATAATGGTTTCAAGATTTGTGAGCTAATTTGAGTAGGTATATTTCCCCTCTTTTGAATGAGGGTAATACATTTTGTCATTTGGAGATGATATAAGTGGAGGTTCGATCAAAAATCAACCCCAATTTAATTTCTGAATTGATGCCCCTCAAGACCACTATTGACATTCTTATTATAATCTCTTACATAACAAAACTTCAATGTTTAAATTTTGCACTATGAGTAATCACCTCTAACTTGCAAACCTCTATACAATTGGATTTGTCAAAAAAAAAGATTTTGAGCTACAGTCATTGAAATTGAGGTCACATTTTTGGGACAGATTTGAGGGAAAGTGGGCATGGGAAGTTAAGGGTTAACATCAAGGAGATTGGTTTCAAGGCCGGTCTTTTTTTTATTGGTTAAAACTGTTCATTCTCAACTTTGATTGAAAACGGAGGCTTTAAGCCTTGCAAAATTGTTGCATTGGATCGGAGTTGAAAACGGACGTTTATACCCAATAAAAGAGGGACCTAGCTTGCAACCAAACTCCTTGAAGTTAAGCACATGTTAGGCTCAAATTCTTTTACTTTGGCTTTCTTGTTTGAAGGTAAAAGAATTTCAAATACATGTTTGAAAACTCGAATGTGTATGACCTCCAAATGAGAACCCACATGAAATTTTGCATTTTGGGCAAATGAAAGCGTCAACCCCGTGTCACTAAGGCGTTGTGAACGCCTCCCATGTGGTCAGGGGTTAGGACGATTTCGGCCGTCGATTTTGATCTAACTGACATATCTAAAGGCTCCTATGCAGCCCCAACTTCTGGCTTCTCTTCCCCTTGGGCAAAGCTTGAAAGACTTCACGTTGGATGAAATCTCAACCTTCATCCATTCACAAATTTTGGATGAACATTTTCAAACTATGTCCTTCATTAAAAGTACATGCGGAGGAGATGATGCCAATGGGAGGGAAGGGGGAGTTCGACCTCCTACCTCTTCCTTTTGAAAGGTAGAACCAAGGGTACTAGTCATCAACTTCAAGCCCCTTTTGATTACTAGCCTTGAAATGAAATGAAATTTAACTGGTCGTATGAGAGCATTTGTGTGGGATTTTGAAGGTTCCCACAAGGTTCCCTAAGTTCCCAATGGTCCCCTCGGAGGAGACCGTTGGGAACTTAGGGAACCCTTTGGGAACCTTCAAAATCCCACACAAATGCTCTCATACGATGGGAAGAACGATCAACCCCCTCATCTTGCAAACATCGATTTTTCATTTGCCGAAATTTCATCCGTCGGAATTGTCTTTCGGGCTGCCCGAACAGTTTCGAAGACCATAGGATGGGGCTATGTGAGTGGATGGCTTGGATGCGGTCTGCCCATGACCACACACCTCTCATTTCACAGCGCCTCAATGACATGGGCGTCAACCCAAAGAAACATGTATAGTATGCACAATATGTGGCATTGAAGCAATAGCCGTTGTGATTGGACCGGACATGAGGATTTGTCGAGAGCCCGTGGGACACGTCCCGATTGGCTGCAGGTGTTTTGTTGCCTGCGGGCTCTAAGTAGCCTGGCCCGGCCCGGCTCGGTCTCCGAGGCCTTAAAATGATTAATTGGCAACCAACCCAATGGGAGGCTTAGTATGAAGTCGTCGGTGCCAAAGGGCATTCAATTCGGTGTGCATTATGTTTATGGGTTTTAGAGCCCCCTCAGAGAATCCGAACTCGGTGACACACAAGTTTAGAATAATATACACCTAACAGCATATAAAGGTTTTTAATATGAAGTTGTCATTCGAATCTGCCTTTCCCTGCAACAAAAACTTGGGCTTCCAATGGGTAAAGCTTCGCCTCGACCTTTATGACCCCGCAATGTCAGTTGGTGTAATTATTGCTGCGAGAAAGCATAAGGTATATATGTGGGTGTCATTCGGTTTCATGAACATGGAGATCTGACTGCTAGTTACAGATGAACTGGTTGACATTTGAGAGATAACCGGTTGATCATTGTAGAAGAATCTAGATACACCTCAAATTACTAGAAAATTTGTAAAAAAATGTCAACATATGAACCATATGGCGGTACACCGGTGTCTCATAATACACTGGTTAAACCCTAAAGTCCGTGTCAAAGTCAAAAATGGTCAGCTGAAGGCCATCAAAGCAGCGTTGAGATTATCTCGATGTCATGTACACGCTCTGATGGTCGAAGTTGATTTTTTTTTATCTTTGATCACTTACAACCACAAAACCAATCGTTAAGGACGACCCAATTTATTTGGGACACCGCTGTCCCGCCATAAGATTCATATAACTAGTTGGATTTGAAAACACTAGGATCTCGTCCAATCGTGCCCAAAAATCCCCCCGGACACTGATTCAGTTATGTTTCTTAAGCAGAGAGCTATTTTTGACTGGTGTGTGGTTCTGTGAGGATAGAAGACCAAATGCTATGAAGACTCATGTTTTAACAGGGATTGAACTATGTCTTCAAATTTTATTAACTTCTCCAATAATGAACACAACGGGGAGGACATGTGTATTCAATCAAAGAATCAACAAACATCCACTTCCGATAACCATACATGAATAATGGGAGATCTAATTCAATCAACATTTGTGGATGCTTCATTGTAGATTCTCTAATGCAACAAAAGTTCCGTTCTGTAAAATCTAATCAAGTAGAAGTTCGAGAACATGAAAAACATGTTGAATAACACCCACATACCTTAGTTGTGAGGCCATATATACGGAGTTACAAACATAAACTGGAAATTCCATCTAGCAAAGTATGTGGTCGTATCACTGCCAAGTTACCAACATATGAATCCTAGGCAATTATCTTGCGCTTGTGAAAGAAAAATACAAATATATTTTCACAGTAGATATGTTGGTTTTTTTTAGTAATGGAGGATAGTTTTACAATGATGCATGACAGTTGCTTAGGACTAATATGTTTGTAATGTATTGTGGGTGCTTCCAACTCCATAGAAAATTGACCGTTGAATTGGATAGGCAATTGTATGATCCGATTAGTAATTGCAAATCGTGCATACATTGTCATTTCAAGTCTTAAAATCAACTAAGGTAGAAATACCATAACCCGTTAACCACCCACTAGCGGTGCACTAGACCGCCTCATAATGGTGAAGTGCCATGTCTTAAATGGAGCATAGCTCGGCGGCAACTTCAATGCAGTGTAGCCAATGGGAGGCAAGGTCTAATGTGCTCATGATTAACCGCTTTAGGTGATGTTCTGTATCGAAATGCGGAGTACCTAGTGAACGGGAAGTGGGTTGGACAAACTTTCCACTTTGAAAATTTGTGGAATTTTTGGTACAAGGCAGAAAAATACGAAACAACTTGCATTCTTCATGAATCCTTCTCGTCCATCTTGGGAAATTATCTCATGATTGTCAGACCAGATCTTCAATGCGAATCACCTTATTTTAACGGGTTATGGTATTTCTACCTTAGGCTGAGATGAAAAAGCTACATGAGATCAAAGCGAAGATTATGTTTCACTCTAAGTGGTCGAACAAGTCCTCCCATTTCTGTTAGCAATTGAGCTTGGATATAATGTCCAAATTTTGAGCACATAATTGACATTTCTTGAATCTTCTATAATCTCAATGTAGATTTATGAGCCTAACACGGATACCGATTGTATTGTTCATAAATGACCTAGATCATCAAGGGTTGTAATGATTTCTTTGCCTATGCAATGTACATAGCCTAGTAATAGGGATGTGATGCACAGGGGGTTCACTCTATGTCAAGTTGAACACCACGTGCGGCCAAAGTTTGCTACCCCTATATTACATGGAATAGATGAATTTAAAAATTATGATATTTTTCTACATATACATAATCATTGGTAATATCTTTTGTATATTTTTTGAAAATTTTAATCATATTCATTTTTGTGGTAATTATTTTAGTTCAATTCTGCATCATTCTAGTTAGAAATGGTATGTTTTATTAAAAAAACATATCATCAAATTTGGTTACCATTTTTTACTATGTAATAGATACCATGTATATCTACCCACGAAAAAAAATTGATAAAATTTTGACTCATTTTGGTGATGCAACTTATCAAAAGTATTTTTTTTGGCCGCACGTTGTGTTCAACTTGACAATGGAGTGACCCCCCCCCCCCGGTGATGTGATGTTGGTGCCGGAGTCCTCATTATAGAGGTGGGTTAAGATATTTGTTGTGTTTCTAGGAGTGTTACATGTTTCTTGTGTTAGTTTGCTAAGGACTTTATCAAGTTTCGTGATGTTGGTTTTGAAAAAGAGCACCCTCGAATATAACCCCCGACAATGTGTATACACGGGTGGCTCAATTATCCCACTAGACGGCCATGGCATAGGCAACATAGCCGGCTTGGGGGTATACATCAATGTTGGACCGGTATATAGGTGAATGCATGGTATCAATAATCAACATCAATAATGGTATCAAAGAACCTACCCATGGGTATCAAGATTGTAATACCAATCAAATATTGATATTTGGTGCGTATGTCAGGGTGAGAGAATCTTTGTAAACCCGAGTTATTATTTGGGTCAATACACGGGGGGGGGGGGGGGCAGTGTGTTAAAAAGTTAAGGATATAGGTGCGAACAACCACTATTTTATAGGGGGGTATTACTTCCAATTCTCTTCTTTTTTCCACATGCTATCATTATGTCAATTTCTACTTTGGGTTAATAGAAAAATGGCTTGCATTACTTATAATTCCAAATTACCTATTATTCCATACCCTATAGTACTTTAAAGTTGTCCAATGCCATTTTTGATACCCTATATTACTCTTAAGTCCATTTATAAATTTTAGCCCCCATGTTTTTAAAATACCCTATCATTTGTTCGCACGTATATTGCTACTCCACCATTGACTACCCCCCCCGAGGGTCAATACCATATTTCTAAACCGTATTAATACTAGGGTGATTCTACCTAGGTATGAAAGTTATTGCATGGTATACAGACATGAATGGTATCGAAAACAAAAATACCGTCAAATACCCATACCTTACTTCTATCAAAAAGCGTGAATTCCTTATTATAGATCCCCAAATGGTGTTAGAAAAGATGATACTAGTCCAACATTGGTATACAACCCTTGTGAAGGCATCTATATTGCAGATTGACTTCCCAACCAACCTAACATAGGATGTGCAAAGCTATGTGCCATATTAATAGCCCTCACTGCCACAAAATCTTACCAACGTGACACATTCATACTCACATACAACCTCAACAAAATATATCTTATCAATAACCACATAAGACAGTCGTCATACCAACACAACCACCCCAATAAACTACTTATATCAACTATAGTCCACCAAGTTGTATGGTCCACCCACAATATAGCAATACAAAAAGTCATATCACACATTGGCATCCTAGGAAATGAAATAGCATATCAACTAGCCAACGAAGGTACTACCCGTACCAAGCCCACCCCCATACCCCATATTCACATAGCCCACACTTCCATATTGGCTTAATGGTATCCCCATGAGAGAATATCATAAGAAATCCAAAATCTACAAGCATACATCAATCAAATTCACCAAAAGAACGAACTAAGCATTGCAAAAGCTAAATATACATATGTAGACAAATGGGTCTCAAATGAATAAATTAATCACAAACTCTCAAACCACTTATGATTTGCCCCTAGCATATCCGACACACAAATCACACAAACATAAAAATCCCACTACGTCCAATACATGGGAAACCATAGAAATCACATCTTTTGGCCAACCTTGTACACTATGCTCAAACCATACAATAGGCACGTGGCCACAACTACTCTCCACATGTTCACACCCATACATAAAGGACTACACATAGCACGCCGCACCAAAGCCATACACCAACTAGCACACACCCTCCAATCAAGCATACATACAAGATACTATACCCTTATCAATGTAGGAAATTAACACAACAAACCTCAAGAAAGCACAATCCTGGAGCAGTTACTACAATGCTCATGTCCCACCTCAACATGCACATGCATGACCAGATTGAGACCATGTATATTGGGCACCCTAATGATAGCCCTATACCACTAACCCCAAACCCCTTACAAATCATCGAATTCACATATTGCCACGATAGATTCCCACCACCACCACCCAACATAAAGCTAACAAATATAACCCATTAATCCACATACTCAAATCAAATGGGTGGAATGTTAACTCACTCATCACCATCATAGTCGGAGTTTGGGGCGCTATCCACAACATACAATAAAAAGCCCTAGAAAACCTCAAAATACCCCCACAAATATTTTTAAAATAAAATCAAATAAACGCATGAAACACATACACCAATTTGCCATAAAATACCTCACATAGCTAATCCTAAATAAAAGGAAACTAGACAACAAAGAAACACCAGTGGACCTACGATAAGAGGGAAACCTTATCTAAAAATGGATTACGGGACCTCAAAGGAAGGAAGTAACCCTACATTGAAGCATAGTAACACATGCTCAATGTAAGGAAGGACGAACTCCCATTCACATCAAGTGTGCAAGAAAAACATTGATGATAAATTTATTTTTGTTTTATGTTTAGCCAAACTAAGACCGGACATCGTATATATAAAAGGAGGCACACTCACACAACCTAGACCAATCCATACCAACACTGAACCTCTCCATACAAATTATAAAATTTACATGCACACATGATGAATTTATGAATCAAGCCATTCAAACCAGGAAAAAAAATACAACCCATTAATAGCCATCATAAAAGAATACGGGTGGAAAGTTGACCCCCTGAAAATCATAACTAGCAGGGTAAGAAGGCGTTATACATAGCAATAGCATAGAAACACTCAAATGCCTACAAATCCCCAAACTAACAATCAAGAAAGTCATGAAGAATATACACCAAATAACCATAAAGTATCTCACATACCTAGTCTTAAACCAACAAAAATTAGACAACAAACAATACCCGATGCTACACCCTACAGTAGACCCACTTGCACAATCGTATTTTAAAACATGGCCCACTCACCAAAAGGTAGGGAGTAAACCCACCCTTGCACCAAGGGAACCCTCGAACAAAGATGGGCCAATGGACTCAAATTCACTAGCATTCGTTTTTCTTTTCTTTTCTTTTCTTTTCTTAACACTAAAGCCTAACATTTCCTCAAGGGCAACTCGATGTCTCTCTCTTACTTAAATGATTCACTTAGTATATGACATGGGATGTCCTATGACGAAACCCATGGAAATGAATGTCACAATTTCTAATTGAAGACACAAACGTCAATCATAATGTTTATATACAAATTACAAATTGTGAAGCTATGTAATAGAAATTTCCAAAAGGTCTTGGCCACCACACTTTTGTATAGGAGCACAAATTTGACAAAAAGGTGTTGTGCCTTTCAGGTTACTAAGAGCATCGCCAATGGACGCCCGTTAGATGCGCCCGTCAGAGGTCATTTGACGGGCCCCCGGGGTAGTGCGGGTGTGAGGCCAAACCCCCCACCCTTAAGCGTCCGTAGTCCGAGTAGTGGGTTTGGGCTCACATTCCTCCGCGGTATTGGATTTGGACTTGGATGAGTCCATAGTGCAAGGTTCACCCTTCAAGTGGTCTTGGATTTAACTAGCTCCTTCATAAACCCAACTCCTTCATGAACCCAACTCCTTAGCTTCTAACTAAATAAACCCAGCTCCTTCGTAAACCCAGCTTCTTAGCTTCTAACTAAACAAACCCAGCTCCTTTATAAACCCAGCTCCTTCATAAACCCAGCTCCTTAGCTTCTAACTAAACAAACCCAGGTCCTTCATAAACCCAGCTCTTTACTTTCTAACTAAACAAACCCAGCTCCTTCATAAACCCAGCTCCTTCATGAACCCACAACTTTGTAGTTGTAATCCCCAACTACCTCACTAATTATTCAAGCCCTTAACTAATCTTCCTACCTAATTTTCCTAATTCTACTAACAACCCCTTTCTAATCACACAATTCTTCTCTAATCCTAAAATCCTAAAATCCTAGAGAGGAGAGGGGGAGAGAGAATTTCCTAACTTCACTAAGACTAACTAATCCACACAAGTATATTTTTGCACTCATCACAACCTCAAGTGCTCAACTCTTAAACATGGAACTTGCAACCACGTGTATTCAAAACATGAACTTTAAGTACCACAAATTGGAATCATGAATTAACTTTAAAATCCTTCACGTCAACACTAATTCTACCAAGAGGTCAAGCCCTCTTCAAGGCTAACAAGCCTTGGCTCTCAAACTAAAAACTAAGCACACACATGTGCTCCAATATGGCTTCCCACACCCACACTTATAACTCGTGGGGTGCCTTGGAGCACAAAGGAAAGAGAGGATGAGTGAGGGAAGAATGAGGGATTATATAGTAAGCTTGAGGGGGTGAGCACCCTCAAGGCTCACGATAAGCCCTTGAGATTTCCTCCTACTTAGTAGGCGCCAATCCTATCTTCTAAGCCTTCCTCCCTCAAATGATCAACAAGGATCCTAATTCGAACATTTAACTAGCCTTGGCTTTCTACCTACCACACTTTACCAAACTTGGGATGCTTCAACCCAAACTTAGCCTCCTTCGCTTTCCGCCGCCATAACTTTCTCCCCTTACTTTCCCAAATCGTCGCTCACCACTTAATTCAAACCACGATGCTTAACTCGTGATTTGATTGGTGCTTTGAGAATTTGCTTATCCTCCACCTTGCATTCTTCCTTGGACCTTCCCCATTAAGTGGCCATGATGAGGTGGTCCACTTGTGCGCTCCATGTGATCCTCCATTCATCCCAATTCGAATGCACTTGCCTCTTGAGTCACTTTGGTTGTCTCCATCCATTTGTACTAGCCTACTCACTAACTACTCAATCCAAGTTCTCCTTACCTATCCTCATTCACTCAAATCCTTCCGAAGGTAAAAACACAATAACAACTCACATCCTAGCCTCTTACAACATGGTACTTCTAAGACTAACATTTCACTCTTTTTATATTTTTGTGAAGTAACATGCTACTTCAAAGTGCATCAACTAACGTTTCAAGGGTCTAAGACTAAATGTGGGCACCCTTTTGGGCTCACATAATTGGCGACCATCGGGGGATGAATCCAAACATCTCTTGCTCCAAGGGTAAGTTGCCTAGTCAAGCTCGGTACTCCTTACATCTACTTCCCGATGTACGGGTAGGAAAGAGCTCACCATTCAACGTTTCCAATTGAATTGAATTATTAGGAAAGACCTCATAGACAAGGTAAGGTCCTAACCATACCGCATCGAATTTCGCCGGAAATTCAAGCTTTCGTGCGTCTTAAATCATGACCATCATTCCCTGTGTTAGGGCCCTTCTCTTATGTCGTTTGTCGAAAGTAATCTTTCTCCTTCTTTGGATTGCCTCAATATGTTGAGCCGCCATTCTCCTCCCTTCGTCAAGTGCTTCCAAATCGGTTAGTCGATTTCGTAAGGATTGACTTTCGGTAAGTCTCGTACTCACGGCCACCCTAAGTGACTCGACTTCATATTCGATTGGTAGTGTCGCTTCAAGACCATAGACTAAGGAAAATGGTGTAGCACGCGTAGTTACCTTATAGGTTGTACGGTATGCCCAAAGTGCCGCCGTTAGTTTCGTATCCCAATCCCGCTTCGAGTCTATAACCGTCTTGCGTAGTATACTCACCAAAATTCCGTTAACCCTTTCCGTTTGTCCATTGGTTTGTGGGTGGTAGGGAGTAGTCTTCCGGTGATCAATTTTAAATTTCTCTGTCATCTCTCGAATCAAGTCATTCAAAAAGTGAGTACCCCTATCGCTTACTAGGATCTTCGGCACCCCGAACCGCGAAATTATGTTTTCGTACATAAATGTTGCCGCGTGTTCCGCCGTGTCGGTCTTCACCGCTTTGGCTTCCGCCCACTTGGTGAGGTACTCGGTTGCCACCACAATATATTTCATTCCTTTTGAAGATTGGGGATGGACCTCACCCACATAGTCGATGCCCCATTTTTCGAAAGGAATTAAGGGTAATGATACATGTAAAGGCATCTCCATTCTAAGGTCGTTTCGGGCATACCGTTGGCAAGCGTCGCATTTCCTTACATAGTCATGGGCGTCCTTAAATAGTGTAGGCCAAAAGTAGCCCGCTCTAAGTATTTTTTGCCCGGTGAGTTGACCCGAGAAGTGACCGCCGCAAGCGCTATCGTGGCAAGCGATTAAAATCGCTTCAACCTCCGTTTTTGACACGCATCGTCGTAAAATACCATCGGACCCCCTTCTAAACAACCTATGGCCCACTACAACAAATTGCCTACTATTTACCCTCACCTTCCTTCTCTCTTCTTTTGTCCACTCTTTGGGCAACTTGTGGGTTGTTAGAAATTCCACTATGCCCGCATACCACTCCGGTGTAGAAGTGACCACAAAGAGGCTATCATCTACTAACATATCATTTACCGGATTTTTTCCTATCTCCTCCGACAACCTAGACAAGTGGTCCGCTTGTAAATGCATACGACCCGGTTTATATTCCACCGTGTAGTCGAATTCTTCTAATAACAAAACCCACCTAGCTAACCTACCACTTAACTCCGCCTTGTTAACTAGATACTTGATAGCCATGTGGTCAACAAAAAATACAACCGGGTTGCACATGAGGTAATGCCTAAACTTTTTAACGGAAAACACCATGGCTAGGCACTCCCTCTCCGTTGTAGAGTAGTTTCTTTCGGCGGGGGTCAATTGCTTACTCGCATAAGCTATGGGTTGATCCTTCTCTTTTTCTCCCGTTGCTTGACAAAGCGCACTCCCTATTGCCACATTACTAGCATCACAATAGACGTGAAAAGGTTTACCCCAATTGGGTGGTATCAACACCGGATAGGTGCTCAACCTATCCCGCAATTCCTCAAAGGCTTTTTGACAAGCATCCGTCCACTCGAATTTGACATCCTTTTTGAGCAAATGGGTAATGGGCACCGCTATCTTTGAAAAATTAGGAATAAGTTCCCGGTACCATCCCACATGTCCTAACAACTTAGAGATCCCCTTGGAATTGGTTGGAGTTGCCAAGTCGCTTATGGCCGCAATCTTATCCGGATCGGGTTCTCTACCTTTCTCACTAACAACATAACCCAACAACACTCCCTTATTCACTCCCAAAAATGTCTTATCCGGGTTCAATGCTAACCTCATCTTCCTACACCTAACCAATGCCTCCCTAACACAATGTAGGTGATCGTCCACATTACTTTGTGTGCTAAAATCGTCCACAAAGACGGTCATGGATTTGAACAACAAGTCGGTGAAGATATACATTACTAATCGTTGGAAAGTAGCCGGGGCATTACATAACCCAAATGGCATCACTACCCACACAAAAGTACCCCAAGGTGTAGTAAAAGCCGTTTTATGGATATCTTGGAGGGCTATGGAAATTTGATTATAACCCGCATACCCATCCATAAAGGTATATCGCGAATGACCTCCAACCTCCTCAAGCAACAAGGTGATAAAAGGTAAGGGGAAGTGATCCTTTTGTGTGCACGAATTCAATTTCCTATAGTCGACACAAACCCTTAATTTCCCATTTTTTTTCTTTACTAAGACCATAGGAGAAACCCAATCCGTGATTTCCACCGGCTTGATAAACCCGGCCTTCAATAACCTTTCCAATTCCGCTTTCACCAACAATTGCAATTGAGGATTCATCCTCCTCTCCTTTTGTCTAATTGGCCTCGCCCCCGGAATTAAAGGAATCCGGTGCTCTACCATTTCCCTAGGAATTCCCTTAAGCTCATCGTAGGACCATGCAAAAGTATCACTAAACTCATCCACCAAATTGCTATACTCCCTAACCTCTTTCTCCCCCAATTTGGAACCCATCTTCATTTGTCGGGTTTTTCCATTCTTTAATTTCACATCCACGTACCGCCAATCCGCTTCCGACACATGTGCTTGTTCTTCTTTGTTCCGATACCAATCGGAAGGCACATTGGGGTAATCTTTCACATCTTGACCTACAACTATCCCCGTAGACGTGGTCTTGAAATGTAAAGGCTCCTCCAATTTCGATGACTCAATAATCACATCCTCCTCTTGAGTCCCATCTACATGAATTAAACTAACCTCACCCTCTTCCACGTCATCTACCCAAGGTGTTAACCCACCGCTAACCCACTCTTCCTCGGTGAGCACCTCACATGGCTCCAACAATGAGCCCTCTCCTAAACTAACACTAGGAAATTCACTCCCTAAGCCTACTTGGTGAAATGTAACCATTACATCAACCTCGGACTCGGGGTACTCCCTTAGCCATTGGGCATAATCCCCATTATCCCCATAATTGTAAAAACTAGGACCTAGACTTCCCGAGCCCGAATCTATAACAACCCTTTGACCTTCGGGATGGACGACTCCCACCAATGCCTTGCCAATCTCATTCTCGTTTAAGTCATCAATTTCCTTCTCCAATGGCAAATACATCTCCTTCTTCATCCATCCTTCTAATGAACCAATGGACACTATGACCCTATTACCCTCCGGACCATAAGTGATGGATGGTTTAGGTCCACCCCAATTGACCATAGCATTCGCCATCCGCAACCAAGGCCTACCTAGCAAAATGGGGAAGGTGTCCTTGTTGGAGTGCATTTTAATGACATGGAAGGTGACCAAGTACTCCTCACCTCCCGTAGTCATTCTACAATCCTTGATCATCCCCAAAGGCGTAGTCGAACTTTGATTTGCCATATTTATGACCAAAGGTGAAGGCCCCGTGAGTCCAAGTCCCAATTTTTTCATAGTATCCTCCGGTAGTATATTTAGACTACTCCCTCCGTCGACTAGCACATTAGGAACCACCTTATCTACTATAACAACTTCTATTTCTATAGCTTTCACGTCTCTTCCACCTTGTGATTGGATCCTAGCGGCTATTTTAGCTTTCACCTTCCTCATCCTCTTGTGTACCGGCATTCCCTCCTTTAATGTTTTCCTTGCCGTGGGTGAAATTTCCAATAGTTGGCCGAAAGTAATATCCGCCTTGAGTGTACTAAGGTCCGCCCACAAGTCGTACCCGGTAGATCTTTCCACCTTAGAATTACCCACTACGTCGAATTCGTCTACGGGAACCCCCGGTCCTTCCCATTCACCCACATCGCTATTATCCAAGTCATGTACCGCATTAGTCCTCTCCCTATCTTGTAAAATTATATTTTCCCTCTCCACATCCTTAGTAGCTCTTCTAGCTACCCTATCCAACTCGGAGAGATTAATCTCTTCATCCGAAGAGTAATTTCCTTGCTCTCCTATTCCTACCTCCAACGGGGCATCCCCTCTCCTAGCCCTAGTAGTTACCGCTAGTGCAGGTGCTTCTTCAACCACACCCTTACCCTTCACTAACTCATATGTAATAGCATTGGTGTGAGGAGGCCATTGACTTTGCTCCTCTCCAATTCTCGTTGGGAGAGGAAGCATGTCATCACATGTGGCCTCCAACACTCCATCCATGAACCTAACATCTTGGGAGTTAGATGGTCCCGGATCCGTTGGAGGCGCTTGTCTCCCGTTACTACCATTAGGTGGAACTCCTTGTCTATTTTGTATTGGAATGTAACCGGTTGTAGTTTGCAAGCCCGCCGGTGGATGAAAAGTTTGCCTAGCATTACTATGGTCATAGTATAAGTTAGGTGGCCTAAGTTCATTGGCCGGTACTCCTTGTGGCCTAGCACCTCGCATATTATCCCTTGCTTGTTGTTGTGGATTAGCCACCGGGTAAGGGACATTAATTATTTTGTCCGGTTGGCGACACGTATCCGAGGGATGACTTCCTCCACAATTGCTACAATTAAACTCTTGACCTTCGGACCAACATTGTCCTTGAGCGTGCCACCTTCCACAAAAGGGATGAAATTCCTTCTTCTCTAAATTTTGGCCACCTTGCCCTCTAGGTTGTGGTCCTCTATTGCTTCCATTTCCATAGTGAGGTGGCGCTTGACCTCGTTGATTTTGTTGAGGTGGGTTACCGTTTCCTCTTTGGTCACGGTTTTGTCCACTTCTACAAAATTGACGCGTGTGGCCCGGTTGGCCACATTGGACACACCATAATCCGGAAGAATGCCTACCCGACTCAACCGGGGGTGGAGGCCCCGGTTGTTGACTCCGGATCATTAATGACATTTGATCCGTGAGGCTTTGCATTTGTTTTATCATAGCCTCTTGGAATCCTAGTTGGCTAGCACCTAGTCTTCTCTCAACCTCCTCCAAGTGTGGATCCGTTCTAGGGGCCGGTAGTGCCAAAAGAGGTGCCGGTTCCCTAACCGCTAAAGGTCGGGGCCCGGTGTCCACAATGGCATATGGAATTTGGTTCTCATACTTAGCGGGTTCTACCGCTACCACCCTAGGGCGTATGGGGATGAATTGTGGGATCAATTCATCCTCCCTTCTCCATAGCCTTTCGTGATCTTTATCCAAGTTTTCAATATCTCTAGCCGCACGCTTGGCATCCGCCAAGGTCAAGGGATTCCTTTCTAGAACACCCCTAATAGTTCCGGACTTAAAAAACCCTTGAATGAAAAATTGCTTTAGCGTGTCGTCGTTGAGCATGGTACCCACAAATCTAGTGCACACTAAATCAAACCTCCTAATGTAAGCCGAAATTTCTTCCTCCCTTCCTTGCTTCAATGACGACAATGCCCTTAATGCGGTACTTTGACCCACTTCCGGCCTAAATTCGTTAAGAAACTCCCTTTGTAATTGTTCCCATCCCCTAAAATGTCCCTCGGCATGATCCCGATACCATTCATAGGCTTCCCCCTCTAGAGTGGTAGGAAACCACACTAACCAATAACCCGGGTCGGTTATGAGGAAGCTAGCCAACCGTTCGATATACCGTTCCATGTGCCGAGAGGGGTCCTCATCCTTGGTCCCATAAAATTTAGGGAGATGAGATGGCATATCCATCGCCGCTAAATTTTGTGGAACCACAATTGGTAGGCCTCTTGGCCTAACCAATGGGTCTATTGGAGGTATAGGAGGTATGGGCGGAATTGGGGGTATGGGTGGTGGATCCATCCCCCGTTCCTCGGCCATGGTGACCGGTGAACTATTCAACAATCCCCTATCAACTTCTACCGGGAATTCTTCTCTAAGTGTGTAATTTTCCGAAGAAGTTTCACCACTCAATTTGGAGGGAGTGATCTCCTCTTCAAGTTGAGCTCCAAGTTCTAAGGTGTCTAGAATTGACCTAGTCCTAGGTTCGACGTTCAAACAACTCTCTATTCTAACATTATCTTGTTCTAATCTATCACTGATTTTAGAGGACCGCCTCTTTCGAGTAGATTTCTCTAGTCCTACTATCAAACTTGGTTTTTGTGAGCGAGTCCTACCTTGCATTCCATAAGAATCGATCGACCCTCACTTGACCACACATAATCCTAGCAATTCCCCTCTTAATATTTTCACTTGTCTTGGTGTGGTTATAATTTTTTTAGGAGGTGAGGAAAAGAACCTGCAAGCCCACTTAGGTGAAAGAATCCCAATAGGGGATAGGCATGTTCATGTTAATTTTTTGGTTAAGTCGGAGCATCACCTCCGCACCTTCCCGCAAATTAACACTCACCACAATACCGATTGTGAGGGGGTGACCTTCCGAGTAGATTATGTTAAAAGTCGAGGCTTCACCCTTCAACTTCTCACACCATCCACAATTCGGGAATTACCCTCTACAACGGATAACAACAATCACGAGTACAAAAGGCATTCCTTAATTAGTTAATGAGTTCACTTTGAAGAAATAAACATACCTTGAGCAATCGCATCCCCCTGTGAGTTAGCACTCCCCTCAATCGTGACTCAATGTAACAACACCATAAACTTTGTGAAATATTAATTTAATCTAGAGCATGAAATGACAACTCCCAAAACTTTGAGACTCACCCCGAGGTGAGTGTCAAAGTTCAATGTCCTAAGGTGAATTTACCCTCTAATGTTTTAATGAGCTACTCGGTTATAGGTTCCTTTTAAGTTCTTAGCAAATCCCCAAAAAGGTTGAGGACGTACCTTTGCCGCGCTCCTTCCTCAAAAATGAATTTGCGTAATTGACAATGCAATTCATTCCAAGGAATAGTTGAAATACAATGAATTCAAATGTAACCCAAAGAGAGAATACTTACCGAGTTTCGGGTGCTCCTTCCCTTCTCTCAAGTTTGTGTCTCCAATTTTTCCTAGTTGCCTCCAAGTCTCCTAGTCGCCTCCAAGTCTTGTAACTACCTTCCGCTTCGCTACCTTCCGCTACCTTCGCTACCTTCGCTACCTTCCGCTTCCGCTACCTTCCGCTACCTTCGCTACCTTCGCTACCTTCCGCTTCCGCTACCTTCCGCTACCTTCGCTACCTTCGCTACCTTCCGCTTCCGCTACCTTCCGCTACCTTCGCTACCTTCCGCTCCGCTACCCATTAATAGCCATCATAAAAGAATACGGGTGGAAAGTTGACCCCCTGAAAATCATAACTAGCAGGGTAAGAAGGCGTTATACATAGCAATAGCATAGAAACACTCAAATGCCTACAAATCCCCAAACTAACAATCAAGAAAGTCATGAAGAATATACACCAAATAACCATAAAGTATCTCACATACCTAGTCTTAAACCAACAAAAATTAGACAACAAACAATACCCGATGCTACACCCTACAGTAGACCCACTTGCACAATCGTATTTTAAAACATGGCCCACTCACCAAAAGGTAGGGAGTAAACCCACCCTTGCACCAAGGGAACCCTCGAACAAAGATGGGCCAATGGACTCAAATTCACTAGCATTCGTTTTTCTTTTCTTTTCTTTTCTTTTCTTAACACTAAAGCCTAACATTTCCTCAAGGGCAACTCGATGTCTCTCTCTTACTTAAATGATTCACTTAGTATATGACATGGGATGTCCTATGACGAAACCCATGGAAATGAATGTCACAATTTCTAATTGAAGACACAAACGTCAATCATAATGTTTATATACAAATTACAAATTGTGAAGCTATGTAATAGAAATTTCCAAAAGGTCTTGGCCACCACACTTTTGTATAGGAGCACAAATTTGACAAAAAGGTGTTGTGCCTTTCAGGTTACTAAGAGCATCGCCAATGGACGCCCGTTAGATGCGCCCGTCAGAGGTCATTTGACGGGCCCCCGGGGTAGTGCGGGTGTGAGGCCAAACCCCCCACCCTTAAGCGTCCGTAGTCCGAGTAGTGGGTTTGGGCTCACATTCCTCCGCGGTATTGGATTTGGACTTGGATGAGTCCATAGTGCAAGGTTCACCCTTCAAGTGGTCTTGGATTTAACTAGCTCCTTCATAAACCCAACTCCTTCATGAACCCAACTCCTTAGCTTCTAACTAAATAAACCCAGCTCCTTCGTAAACCCAGCTTCTTAGCTTCTAACTAAACAAACCCAGCTCCTTTATAAACCCAGCTCCTTCATAAACCCAGCTCCTTCATGAACCCAGCTCCTTAGCTTCTAACTAAACAAACCCAGGTCCTTCATAAACCCAGCTCTTTACTTTCTAACTAAACAAACCCAGCTCCTTCATAAACCCAGCTCCTTCATGAACCCACAACTTTGTAGTTGTAATCCCCAACTACCTCACTAATTATTCAAGCCCTTAACTAATCTTCCTACCTAATTTTCCTAATTCTACTAACAACCCCTTTCTAATCACACAATTCTTCTCTAATCCTAAAATCCTAAAATCCTAGAGAGGAGAGGGGGAGAGAGAATTTCCTAACTTCACTAAGACTAACTAATCCACACAAGTATATTTTTGCACTCATCACAACCTCAAGTGCTCAACTCTTAAACATGGAACTTGCAACCACGTGTATTCAAAACATGAACTTTAAGTACCACAAATTGGAATCATGAATTAACTTTAAAATCCTTCACGTCAACACTAATTCTACCAAGAGGTCAAGCCCTCTTCAAGGCTAACAAGCCTTGGCTCTCAAACTAAAAACTAAGCACACACATGTGCTCCAATATGGCTTCCCACACCCACACTTATAACTCGTGGGGTGCCTTGGAGCACAAAGGAAAGAGAGGATGAGTGAGGGAAGAATGAGGGATTATATAGTAAGCTTGAGGGGGTGAGCACCCTCAAGGCTCACGATAAGCCCTTGAGATTTCCTCCTACTTAGTAGGCGCCAATCCTATCTTCTAAGCCTTCCTCCCTCAAATGATCAACAAGGATCCTAATTCGAACATTTAACTAGCCTTGGCTTTCTACCTACCACACTTTACCAAACTTGGGATGCTTCAACCCAAACTTAGCCTCCTTCGCTTTCCGCCGCCATAACTTTCTCCCCTTACTTTCCCAAATCGTCGCTCACCACTTAATTCAAACCACGATGCTTAACTCGTGATTTGATTGGTGCTTTGAGAATTTGCTTATCCTCCACCTTGCATTCTTCCTTGGACCTTCCCCATTAAGTGGCCATGATGAGGTGGTCCACTTGTGCGCTCCATGTGATCCTCCATTCATCCCAATTCGAATGCACTTGCCTCTTGAGTCACTTTGGTTGTCTCCATCCATTTGTACTAGCCTACTCACTAACTACTCAATCCAAGTTCTCCTTACCTATCCTCATTCACTCAAATCCTTCCGAAGGTAAAAACACAATAACAACTCACATCCTAGCCTCTTACAACATGGTACTTCTAAGACTAACATTTCACTCTTTTTATATTTTTGTGAAGTAACATGCTACTTCAAAGTGCATCAACTAACGTTTCAAGGGTCTAAGACTAAATGTGGGCACCCTTTTGGGCTCACAGCGGGCCAGTGGCTTGGGGAGGTGTTGGGCAGGCGCCTCAACGCGGCACATGCCATGCGGTCCTGGTACCCATTCCCAAGGCCACAGTGGCGTCATGGGGCGGCCACGGTGCTTGTAGAAACATGAAGAGCAACACAAAAGTGAAACAAATTAAAGTAAAAGTCATACGCTAATCAAAGTAAAAGTCCAAAAATAAAAATAAGAAATTGGAATGAATTTTAGAATGAATATGTGAGAGTTATGGATGATTTAGTACGTTATGACTAATGTGACTAATGCCTGAGTTGGACACTTATGTGGAAGCCATCAGCAGTTAAGTCTTCCTTGAGCAAGGAGCTCCGAGGTCGGGAGATGACTCAGTAAACAGCGGCGAAGCCCTGGTGGTCTGTGAGGTCGTTTGGAGGTAAGGGGAAAGAACCAAGAGTCGAAGTAGCAACCCCCTGCTGCTCCTCGTAATTCTTCCCCCCAGCCACCCACCTCTTCAAACCCCGAAAGGGCACCGCTGACCGAGAATATCTCAGGCACGACCCCCACCTCAACATAAAAACCTCTGGTAGCCACACCAAACTCACTTCATTCCCCCGAAAACAGGTGTAGAAGCTGTCTATGCTGCCGGCGAAGCTGCTACCTCCGAAGCCACTCCCGAAGGCGCCGAGTTGCTACTGCCGAAACCCGATCTGCTACTGCCGAAGCCATTGTTGCCTCCGAAGCCACTCTTGAAGGTGCCGAAGAAGCTGAACTGCTACTGCCGAAGCCACTGATACCTCCGGAGTCACTCCTGTAGGTGCCGAAGGAGCCGAGCTGCTACCACCGAAGCCACTACTACCGAACCTGTGTGTACCTCCTGCAGTACACAGAAGGGATCATACAGAAACAAGCACAACGCCGAACTAACTAGATGCTGCAGAGAAAATACAGGATTGTTGCCAAATCGTCTTTTGTTGTAACAAGTCCCTGCTTTGTGTCATACCAGATCTAGGAACAGTGAGATATCAGAGAAGAGAGGTTGGGCTTCTTTTATTTTTTGAAATAAACAGAGAACCACATCTGTGATAGGTAGATCCCATAAAGCAAATCTCTTGAGAGAAGATCAGCGTTCCAAGCTTAGTTCCCGGTGGTCTAAGAAATCAGATCCAACACTAGGTTTGAGGACAGAAGAAAGTATAGTCTGACCCCGAAAACAAAGTGATAATCTGGCTACTGAAGAATCGACTGCCATTTCTACTGCCGATCACAGTCTAGTGCCGATCAGTGTTCGGGGAGATTTTTGGGCATAACCGGTTGAGATCCTAGTGTTTGCAAGTCCAACCGGTTACATGTTGACATCCTTCGGTTTTCTATATTAATTTGAGGTGCCGATCACAGTACTGCTACACCTGCCGAAAATAGCTGCAACTGCGGCCGAACGCCTACAGAGAAGACTGCCACTGCTGAGACCGACGTCGACTGCTGCCTGCGCTAGGTGCCGGGGTTGGTGAAACTGTTGTTGCCCGAGATCGCTGCTGTCGACGGCCACAAGGTTGTTGCCGTCATCGAACATAGAGCAGCTGCTGTTGCTGCTGCCCTGAATTGAGGTGCTGCTGCCGGCATACACGAAGCTGCTGCTGCTTCCGAGCACAAAAGTATTGCTGCTGCAGTTGGACATAGGGTTCTCACTGCTGGACAACAAGGGTGTTGTTGTTGCTGGATTGAGGGTTGCTACTGTTGGATTGAGGGTTGCTGCTGCTGCTGCGAGATTGCGACAACTAAGCACTCCAGCTACCAAGGTAAAGTTTCTAACCACCCATCAATCACACAGGTGTACTTAGTAAGCATTCACTTAGAAAGATAGTCACCCACATTGGAGCATTTCTCACATAGTGCACACACATACACATAAATTCACAAACAAAAATTTCATTTTAGTAGCCCTTCACTTAGATGCACACACATAATAGCCCATTAGGCACATAGCATCTTTTCAAATTCCTAGAAGTAGAAGTAAGCTAGTTAGTTAGAAATGAAGGTTGCTTATGCAACCAACATTACTCTTGTCCTTTGGCTCATAGCCACTTCATATTGGATAATCTCACATGGTGTAAACTCACACACATCACATGCTTGCTTTCTCCCAAAAATCAATATCCAAGACGGCCCACAACTTAATTTGTGAAATGGATTTGAAATAGGGGTGATAAACTTTGTTCTTTCTCCACAACAACTATGTCACTTACTTAAACATTGTACTTGTAACAGAATGTCTACATCCGCAAATGTTGCTGCCACTACTAGGAAATTGTTTGAGCAAAAAAGTGATAATATGGACATAATATTGAATGGTCAAAAACGGCAAGTTGGTGTTATGGTTGTGTCCAGTCAAAAGAAGGCAAAGGGCAAGGAAATTATACCCCAACGCCCCCCCTTTTGGCTTGGATATCATGCACTAAATGCAATTGCATGTGAAAATGGTGAACCACTAGAACCAACACTCTCCGTTAGTGAACTTGTCAAATTCGGGATGGCACATGATGAGGCATTGGAACACCTAGAGGCAGTCCCCTCCTTTCCATACACTCCCCAAGAAGCTTGGCCTTCTAAAAGAATAGATGGAAAAGAGGGTGGACATTTCAATCTTACCCAAGTCCCCTTTGATGTAGAGGTGGATGAGGGAGGATTTGCTCTAGACTATCAAGTAGCTATAACATTTGAGTTATGTGACCGGAATTTGTCAAGAGATGAAATACATGCAAAAACGGAGGCTAGATTAAAAATCATGAATATTGAATTAGGAGAAATGCTAGGAGAACCGGTAGCTATCCTTTGTTTCCATGGCTCTAAGAGGTGGAGTGGCACAATCAAACTCCACCTCAAAAATCCAATGAAAGATGCTAATGACCTCTTACAAGGTACAAGGTCATTTATCCTCAAACTGGACAATATAACCTATTGTAGGGGAAAGGTATTTAAATCATTCGATTCAATAGCCATTGCAAGCCTACTCTCAGTCAACATCTCTAGCCCAACACTTAAAGACAAAAAATGATTTCAACTTTATGAGGAGATTGTAAAAGACAGTTTCAAACGAGGATATGAGTTTGAAATTACCAATGTACAAAAGAATGATAGTGCCGAATTTGCATGGATAAAAACCCCATCCCCAGACCAAGCAAAGAAAATCAAAACTTACAAGATTTCATTCTTCAATGAAATCATGGAAGTTAATTTTGCTAGCACAGAAAAACTCTCTGAGGATGACAAGGCTAGAAAAAATGCGGTGGTTTTAATTGCAAAAAATCTAAACAAAACCAAAACAACCGCTGCCTTAGAAGAGGGTATAAAGAAACTTTTTGGAGAAAGGGAAATATGTGGGGTCATGCAATGTGCAATGTCTAAATGCAGCAGTCTATAAGAAATATGTGAAACAAAATCACCCGATCCTTGGTAAATATGTGGAATTCTCACCCCATCCCAAAAGTCTAGACGGAATTGATGCCCCTTCCACAAAAGAACTCACTAGGCTAGGGTTTTCTGATGTTAACACCGCACTCGCCAACACAATTCAAGCAATGGAGAATGCTCCTTCAAAAGGCTACACAAAAGCGGACTTGAGCAAAATGGTAGAAGAGGCGGTGAATAAAGGGACAGTGGTAATACGCAAAGAAATGAGCCTTCTCAAAGAAGAGATTGTAGAAGAAGCAAGAATGTATGCCGACAAAGTCCAAGCAGAATCAAACCGCAACTCAAGAATACAAATTGCACTCCTCCAGAAACAAATGCGCATCACCTTGGAAACACTCCAAGCCGATCACCCCGACACATCCGAAATAGAAGGTAACATGGATACGTCAAACAAGTTTTGACATACGCAGCGACAAGAAAACATAAAATAAAAGTATATTTATATACAAAAATAACAAACACTGCATAATATTATTAAATACTATACAAAAAACACACAAAATATTAATACTTAATGTAAACAAAACAAACATAGTATTTATCAATACTATTCTAAAAATACAAACAAATAAAATCAAAATCAAAATCAAAACAAATGCGATCATTGATTACATTAAAAACAACACACAACCTCTAACACACAACAAAAAGACGCATACACAAACAAAAACATACACAAAAGCAAAAAGACAATTCATAACAAAAACCAAGACAAAATATACCAAACACCCTACAAAGCATCAAACAAAGCACCAAACGGCCTCAGCCTACCGGCCTCGCCACAAAATAAAACAAATAAGACACCCACACTACCACAACTTCTATCCCACCTTCTACGTAAACACAAAATACAAATTCTATCCAAAATACAAATCCCGGCCGAAACAAGGTCTTCAACATAAACACAAAACGGCCTCGGCCCATCGGCCTCACCAATTTACAAACAACTGGATACCTAACACAATAACAAAGGACATACCTAAAGACAACACAAAAACACACTTCTCATCCAAACAACTTGAAAAAAGAATACCTGCCTTATCCAATCTTTTCACTACAACTAAATTCGTACTTACAAAATATCAAAAAATAAATAAGCAAAAACCAAAAACACTCCAATTCCAGGGATACTACTTCATCAATAAGTTAACCTTATTACAATGTGGAGATATAGAACTCAACCCTGGACCAATGCCTAATATTCTACGCACACACCCCGCTACACATAAAAAGAGAGCCCAAGCATATTTTATTCCAAACACAATAAAACTACAACCCGAGTATCAACACATAGCAAGCACATTCGCCCCCATACTAAAACAAAACCACCCACTACATCACCAAACAATCACTACATACCCACACATACATCAATACATCCAAACACAAAATCACTCCCCATCAACTCACATTCTATATGCTTTAGTCATTACTATAAACCCTTCAATAGACACATGCAATAACATACTAGCCCAACCCTACATTTACCACTTTAACAATATATGGACTAACTCACTAATCATTAGACTAGCCAACCTTAGCAACCCCCCTGAACGGCACATTCTAACACAACACCCATACACAATATTTTTAGAAAATAACCAAGACTTAATACACCCCAAAAACTCGATACATATTGAATTATATAAATTTATTCACAACCAAGAGACTCCACCTATATCAACCACACTCCAAAGAAAATTTTCCTTTCTCCCAAATAAACTAATAACCGAATCATTCCGTTGCTTAGAAAACATAAACGAATACTCACACCCACCTCCACTCCCAAACATCCCCACACTAGCCCCAAGAATCAACACCAACACCAACCACGAAACAAACATAATAACTTGGAATGCCTCATCACTTAATACAGCCTTACCAAATTTACAAAGCTTAATAAATAGTTCCCTTAGAAATATAGCAATTATAAATATCCAGGATACTAAACTCACAGCAACCAAATCCACTAAATACATGCAGAACTTATTCCCTGAATACAAACTCATTTTTAACAACACACATGCTCTCACAAGATGTATACAACAAAGAATGCCTTACACCCCCGGAAGAGGTGGCCTACTCACACTCATTCATAACAAATATGCATTTCCTGGAAACGTCAACAAGATTCCTACGCCAGCAAACATCTCCCCGTACCTACAAATAATAAAAATAAACAACCACCCATTACTACCATGGCTAATCATACACATGTATATGCCCACACACTCAGAAGACACCCACCTCATCCCTTACTTCAAAACTGCAATCACCGACCAAATCACTGCACACCCAAACCACATGTGCATCCTATGCGGCGATTTCAACCGAGACATTGCACTTACTGGAAGACAAAATAACAACATCAATACACCACCGCAAGAAGTAGATATCCAATGGAAAAACTTCACCACAACTCTCAATCTTGAATATATTCCAACGAATACTAACCTCTCCAGACAAGGTGGCTATAATTACACATCAACCAGCCTTATAGACGGTTTCTATATCAACTCACCGGACAACAGCAGATTCACCTGCACAACAAACACAAACATGAATCTAAACTCAGACCATTACCCTGTCACCTTACACATACCCCAAAACATACTTATAGCTAGACCCCCACTCCCCGCAAATATCACACCAACTAGAATACTAACCCCGATTCCAGCGGAAAACTTAGAAAAATTTAACATAGAATTCTTCGAAGAAAATTCCACGCAATTAAACGAACTAACCAGACTACTAGAGAACCACAACCACCTTGCCCCTGACCAATGGCAAGAAGCATGTACATCACTAGACAACATTGTAGACAAAATTTCAGAAACCATTGAACAAACCTGTAAAGCAGCCCCAATACCATTCCTCACGAACAGAACAGCACAACAAGGTGGCTTTCTACCACGCAAACTAGCTAAAGAATGGAAAAAAACATCTTGACACATACCATCTTATTAGAAAAACTATATACATTGCAAAAAATAACCCACACTGGCAGATTCACCCCATCTTAAATGAAATCCGAAACCACCAAAATGTGCAAATTCCACATCCACCCACAACAACTACCTCCCGAAATGAATGGATTGACGTCATAGCTGTCATCGCAAAAACTGCCAATAAAGAAGCCAAGAAAATCACCACAAAATACACCAATGATTGTATTATAAAAGCAGTATCAAAATACCGCCAGATATACGAAAAAAACCCAAAAAAAATAAATAGGAAAGTCTTCAAACATTCCGAAACCTCACCCCTTGACTCCATCACTGATAGACAAAACAATATTCTAACTAGCCCTGAAGATATTGCAAAAGAAATATACACTCAACAATCCATCAGTTCCCGCCCAACAGTACCCACATGCCACTATCAAAACACTTACCCTCCGCACTGCACATGTGGCGTTAGGCAATATCCATGACATGACTTAGAAGGATTCACGATTGACCGACGTGGAGAACCCCAAATTCCTCTACACACATACTTTGACCAAAAAACATACGACTTCTGCCTTAAAAACCTGGGAAATAACAAAGCCCCAGGCCCAGACAAAATCCCTAATTCAATTCTAAAAAATATGCCCGCACGCTTCCATAAACTACTCTTTCTATTTTTTAAACATTGCTACAAACAAAAACAAATCCCCGCATCATGGAAAATTAGTCTAACAGTTCTATTATATAAGAAAGGTGACCCATCACAACTTACTAACCACAGACCTATTGCACTAGCTAACACCATATATAAACTATTTACAAGCACATTAACCTCCATCCTCTCCGCTTATGGTGAAAGACACCAAATACTGCATGATAGCCAAGAAGGATTCAGAGCAGAAAGAGGAACATCCAGACAACTTCAACTACTCATCGCAGCGTTAGAAGATGCAAGATTTACAAATCAAGATATATATATATCCTCTACATTGACTTTAGAAACGCTTTCGGCTCCATTGACCATGCTAGACTTTTAGCCATAATGAAAGATCTTGGATACCCAACCGACGTCATAAACCTCATCGGAAACATATACTCACAATCCTCTACTATATTTCTTGGAGAACACTTTGGTAAAACCCTACCTATCCCTATTCAAAGAGGTACAATACAAGGAGATACTCTCAGCCCATACCTATTTATAATATTTTTAGAACCCTTCCTTAGATGGTTACAACAAGGTGATAATGGATATACCTTTGGAACATCCAAAGTTAAAATCTCATCCGCAGCATATGCTGATGACTTAGCAGCAATTGCTAACAAATTAAAATCATTACAAATACAACTAAACAAACTAGACAAATTTTGCGAATAGGCAGGAATGGACCTAGGAATACCCAAATGCGCAGTGACCGGATGCCCTAATAAATCCAAAATGAATCCCATAACATTCAAAGCCCTGATCCAATCTACCAATATAAACTATAGAAACCAACCATTACCAGTTTTAGACCAACACGAACCATACACTTATCTTGGAATAAATCTTGCACCATCACTTAAATGGAAAACACAAATAAATACTACTACAGCTAAAGTCATCAAACAATGTCAAGCCCTCGTAGCATGCCCAGCCACTATGAAACAAAAAATCAATATGGCAGATACAGTCATACGTGCAAGAATAGCATACAGCTTCTACGCAGTACCATACTCTATTCCGGCTATCAAAAAACTTGATAAAAAGATTATAGCACTCCATAAAACAATATGCGGATTACCAAAATGCACACCTAATTTTGCCACACAACCCCCACATGATCTATTCGGAATTGAAGCATTCTCACTACAAAATGCCTACTTGCGCTGTATCGGGGAACAACTACAAAATGCCCTCAATGATAAAGGTAGACTTGGAAAAATCTACTATGGATTGACACAATTCATACTAGCAAAATTTGGGGCTCTAAAGAAATAACCCGCATTAAATATCACCACTGTGTTAGATCACCTATCACTAGAACGTTATTCCTACTCAAACATGAAGCTGGAGTCCACCTAAAAAGTACAACGGATAACTTCCTATTAGATTCATCCCCACTTGAAACCGCATGGATGAAAGAAGCACAAAACCTACATGGCCTAAATCCCAACACTTCACTTAAACTACTACAAAAACTCCTATTACATAATATAATAAAATTAGAGCAAATAACCCTGCCTAATGGTACCACCTTAATGAATCCAGACGACTTTAAAATATACCACTCCAATCTTACAAAACTCACCAAAAGTGCATTAAACATCGCTAATCAATTATTTTGTCACCCTCCCTGTCACCAAGAATGCCACCTGCCATGCCAACACCACTGCCCCCACGAACCCTAAAAAATGACTATACAATAATAAACCACATCATCCTCCCTCAACACCCAACCCCCCCCCCTATACACCCCCCGAACCCTCCCATCCCCCACCTATCCCCCCTCCCAATAATATGCTCAAAAACCCCCAACAATTTCCCATACACTCAATACTCGATCACAAACAACGACAATTCATCGATCCTAATGGGATAAAAAGAAAAGACACATCATACCTATGCCAATGGATTACACCAAATAATAACACACACAACAAATGGCGCACCCAAAGAGATCTATTCCCTTATTGTGATGCCAATACTAGTCACCACAACACCGAACTACTTACCCAATACTATACGAAAAGGCAACATAAACACTTCTCAAACATTATCAATGCCTACTTCTCCACAGAACAACAAAGAGATACTAGATACGTTACCCCTGCCACAATAATCCCACTGGCACACATTTCTATTAATGAATGTAATCCAGAAAGTGACATTGAAACAAATACTAACACTATCCAAACACAATTCGACGTTGCTCATATATACGAAGACAATGGCCGGCACCTCACCACCATCCCTAAAACTAGACTATTGTGGCTATGGAAACAATACCAACAAGCAAAAAATGCCCCACACGGCCTAGAACCACCTACCCAATCATTTGAAACTGAAATTGTTTGGCTATACCAAAGATATAAATATCGTATTCCAAAAAATGACCCACTTAAACGTGCCCAATACACAATACCAACTCCAATATTGGATTCTCTAATAACATCATTCAATATCAATCACTCATACTTCTCATCCCCAGTTACATGCCCTACAAAATTCACCCAATTTTACTCACCATTCTCACGGGACAGAATATTTGGATCCCTAGGAAAAGCGTTTGACCACAAATGGAAAGGAATTGGTTACGCTCACCCCCATAATGCAACAGATTTACAACAAGCCATTCACTGGGCCCGCTTGGCGGCCAAAAATGACCCAAATACAATCACTATACTCATTTCCCATGATATTGAATGGTACCACAATTTTAACCCATATACCGGCCCATTCCCAGACACACACATCATTGCCCACTTTGCCGCAGATACCATCACATACGAAGAACCCACAATACCCCCTGAACTCAATATTACAAGAAAAGAACTATCAACACTACGAATATTCTGCATCCACCACCTAAACAACAACATTGGTACCTACGAGCAAATGAAACAACTCACTGACATAGTAAATAATCTCCAAATATTACAAGCTCACACACAAATTGCACCACCCACCCCTTTAAATACCGCCGTTAATCCTAGCAAAAAATGGTCTAAATTAAACTATCCAAACACACCCGCAAACAATAACATACCTATACCACAAATCCCAAACTACCAAACAAACTTACCACTAAAATTCCACCCTCAATTCAGCTACTATACTGATGGCTCCTTTATGAATCCCAAAGAAATCAACCCTGGAGAATGGATAAGAGAAAGAGTTGGATATGGTATCTATAGCCCCAAAGGCCTCAATATCCCCAAAAGACTCCATGGGCACCAAAATATATTACGAGCAGAAATGATAGCTATACACAAAACATTAAGAATCATCAATACACAATACCCAAACGAACCCGCATACATATTTACCGATAGTCTAAACGTATTATACTTACTTAACACACAAATTAAACACCCCACACTTCATAATAGTCACCCCGACCAAATCACACTCGCCACCATGGTACAACTATTACAAAACCGAACACAACCAATCACACTATACAAAGTCAGAGCACACGTCAATATTGACGGCAACAAACAAGCAGATAAATTGGCAAAAGAAGGTCTAGAATTAGAACACAGAATTGCCTCTCATTCATATGAACGTGCCACCCCATACTATTACCAAAAAGATGTCTGGGCCTCAATGATGGACGTTCCTGACAAAGGCCCAGTGAGATTCCTAGAAAAACAAATTATAAAATTCGATAGAGAAAATAACTTAGAAAACATGGCCATACAAACCCCTAACACTTATAAATGGACAGGAAATGCAGATATAGACAAAGAACTTTCTAATGAATTTTGGGACAACCCGGCAATCACAGATAAACAAAAATCATGCCTCATCAAATTCCGTACGGGAACTTACATGGGAAATGCTAGAAAACAAATGTTCTTCGGTAGGCAAAGATATCCCTCTATTACATGTCCCATTTGCAATTCATACGAACCAGATACATGGTTACACATATTACTTACTTGTAAACAACAACATCTACACTCATTTCACGTCAAAAGACACAACAAAGCAGTATGGGAAATTAGGAAACTATTAATCTCATCCGAAAAATCTCGATGTTATATTCTCATGAATGTTGGCACCTTCAATAATAAACCCCAAGAAAACACCGTTCCCAACTGGCTACTTCCTTGCACATGTGGTGCACAACGATGCCATTGCAACTCAAGATTCAGACCTGACATCCTTTGTGTTAAAGGTTTACCATACCAAAATGACCCCCCCACAGACATTGACCCCAACCTCACCATACAATTTATTGAATTCACATACTGCAATGACAGATTCTCACCAGGAACACTCGAAGCAAAAAACAGCAAATATAGACCATTAATTGCTAGTATTGTTGCTAGAGGATGGAAAGTCGATCCCCTTATTATCATAACTGCAGGCGCCAGAGCCACTACACACATTCCATCAATGAAATCACTCGAAAATAATTTCAAAATACCTATGCCTACCATTAAAAATACCTTTAAAAACATCAACACTATCGCTATAAAATATGCCATGTCTATCCTCCTCCACAAAAGAAGAATAGAAAACCACCAACCGCTACCCCAAACACTAGACCCCCCATAGTTAGTTAAAACGCCATTCAACCAACCAATAATGAGCTAGGGACTCAGTGATCAACCTCATATTAACAAAACCTAAAAACTAACCATTATGGTCCTTGTTACTGGTTACTTGTGACTATAGTGTCTACTCTCGAAAGGGGGGAGTAGATCCTTACTTCCATACCTTTGTCCTGTGGGCATCGGATTGGGGGTGGATCGAACAGACACTTAATTCACGTCGGTCTCCTCCGGAGACCGAAGTTTTTCTCTCTCTCTGACTAATGCCTTGCTAAGTCATTAGTCACATTGATCACAACGCACTAATGTGGCTAACGCCTTGCTAGGGCATTAGTCACATTAATCACAACACACTAATGTGACTGTGATTTTAGCGAAGATGGAAAAAAAACTTAGCATCATGACAAGAAATGAAGGTGGAAAAAAAAGGCCAGCATAAAGACATGAAACGAAAAGCAAAAAATCAAGCGAGCATGAAGACACAAAACAAAGAGCAAAAAATGAAACCAATATCAAGACACGAAACAAACACCCAAAAAAATCATGATCAAGAAGACATGAAACCATTACAACGAATTTAAAAAAAATTGCAGCTATAGCTGCGACATCAACCGAACAAGGCTGAAAAAAATGAAAATGCTATTGTAGTTGTGAAACCAACAAGGAGTTGCAACCAATTTTTGATTGCACTTGTAGGTGTGAAATCAAAAAAGAACCCTATATATATAAGACCCTACAAGTGCAGTCAAAAACTGGTTGCAACTCCTTGTTGGTTTCACAACTACAATAGCATTTTCATTTTTTTCAGCCTTGTTCGGTTGATGTTGCAGCTATATATATATTGCAGTTGGAGCTGCGAATTCAACAAAAACGCATCTACGACTGCCATCCTGGCATTGACTTCGTCTAACGGGAGGAACAAAGCTCACGGCAAAGGGAGAAAACTTGCCGAGACCGGGAGGTATTTGGCGAGACGCTGGAGACTAACATGAGTTTTCCCGAGCCCGTTGAGGTGCGCCAAAATTGTCACGCCAGCCAAGCACGGTTGACGGGAGCGTTGATGGGCGCATTGTGGATGCTCTAAGGGCCACTGCTCACACGAGCCAAGAGCCATGACCATGAAATTGTGAGAGCCCAAAAGAAAAAGTCCAAAGGCCGTCCCAAGACACATCCAAAATCACGTAGTGTGGTCATGGACCCTCAAGTGTAGTGTGAAGCCATATGTGACCGGGCCCTCAACCAAATGCTATTTTAATGAATTTTTATTCATGTGGGTCCTCGCACATGATAAAATACAATAAAGCAATGGTTGTGAGCATTCGGAGTGCCATGGTCTCCCGGATTTGTGTTCGGCCTACCTCCAAGAGGTGGTTTTTCAGAATAGTCCAAGTGACCACGGAACATGATCCATTGGATGCCACGTAGGAATCCATGTAGACTTTACATCCATCTTGCATTTACATACTCTGTTGGTCCCTCAAGCATAGTGTGACGTGAACTTGGACCGGCTCCGCCTTTTCCACCAACGAGAGTCCTTGGAGTGTAATGGTCACGGGCTCTCAGTCTCATGTGTGAAGTGGCCCTAATACACCAACTTTCGAAAACCATCAAGTGCGGTAAGCTTTTGACTATTGGTTATTGATTTACCGTGAGGTACCGTTTGGGGCTAATATAGATGGTATCATGGTGTTTATTGAACACATGTTTTGGGGGAAGGAAGTTCGGCCCGTGTGGTGGTTGCCGGAGGTACTATTTTGGGGTTAGGACACAAGTACGGGGTTGGGTGGGGTCAATAAAGGCCTTCAATATACAAGTCATATGTTAAAATGGCTTCCCATGGGTGTAGGGGTACGTGGGAAGAAAGGGGTACAACACGGCTTTACTCCAAAGGCTGCCAAACTCCAAAGGACAACAAAGTTAATAATTCCTTTTTGTACATACCAGAATCAAGAACCCTTGCGAATTTGGTTGTTGTACAATTGTGGTCGTAATTTTGAAAATTTAGGGTTGACGGTGCCCAAAAACTTGTCACGCAAAAGCACGGACCGTCTATACCTACCGTCCGTTGGTAGATTTATACACCAAGGTATGTCTTGTTTGAATTCCATATGCAAAAGTTAGAAAGGTTCGAAGTTCTCTTGGTAGATGACCCAAAACTAACAATATTATAGAGGGAGTGAATGATTTTGGTGTACATACCATAATTGAACAATCATATAATTGTTTTTGGTACATTTATGATTTTCATTCAAAAGTTCGAGTGGATGGTGATAAAACCGTCGCTTGAAGCGTTGATTGCATGTATTGTTGTAAGATCTGACAAGTATTAACGAGTTTTCTTAGCAACTGAATGGGAATTTCAAGAGACCGAAGCATGACTTATTTTAGTTCCATATGCAAAAGTTAGAAGGATTCAAACTTTTCTCGGTAGCTAACTTGATTCCAACATTGCTATAGATGGAGTGAATGCATACCAATCACCACTATATCCCACCACATCTCCCTCTTCAATGGTCGAAGTAAATTTGAAGGGATCAAAACAGAGAGGACATTCATTTTTTATGTAAGTAACAATATAGAGGGCATCTATTGCAGTCAAACGTCTTTCAATGCTAGAAAATCCTCTCTTCATAACACTTTGTCAAAAAAAAAAACTTCAACGGGGCTTTTAATTGCATAATCAAACATGAAATTGTTCGAGTACCACAATGCGGCGGCCATTCACCCAATTGAAATAACAAAGTGCACGCTTACATATATCAAGATGCCAACACATGTGCATTATAAACTTTATGTACATTTTGAGATATAATGTTATGTATGTAGAGACTGCTACTATAGTTCTAAGGCCCCTCCAAGTTGTGTTTTACAAGTTCCTTCATTGCACTTTGGAGTGGGAATTGGAGGGAGATGTGGCAACTATTGTTGAGATGCATTAACCACTCTTCACTCCAACATCCTCTACAATGATCACGTATCCTTGCCACTACGAGACAATTTCAAGTCTCCAAATGTATTGGGGTTATCTTTACAGTGGTCTTCGACCCTATATCAACCCTGGACTTCCCAAGTCTATGAAAGGGTTGTTTTGAGTGCATTTCACTCAACGTTGGTTGTGGAAATTTCATGGACAAGTTTTGAGGTTAAAATGGGATTTGTATGTAGGATCTTGAAACATGGAAGATCAATTGTTTTGAGGGAAAAAATGGGCATGAATAACCATTAGGATGCTTAGATTTCAACAATTAAAGGAAGCCATGGACAAGAAAATGTCATGTTTTATTCCCTCCCCCCTTCCCCCCCCCCCAAAAAAAAAGAAAAGAAAAGAAAAAGAAAAGACCTTTGGCCAATCAAATTCACTTGGAGAATGAGCAAAATGCTTGTGTGATCCACTAGATGGGAACAACCTACCGTAGTACCATAGCAGGTTCGTCCTAAAATAATTCTAAAAAGAAAAAACGTAAAAATTAGAAAATTTTGAAGACAAAAAAACGAAAATAGAATAAATTAGTTTTTGAAATATTTTTCTATTTCTAAGCTATTTAGGGTCATTTTTACTTATTTTTTGCTAAAAAACGAAAATTGAGAAATTCAGTTTTTGAGAGGCGAACCTTATTTATTCAAAAAATTTAAATATTCGTTCGCCAGGTGGCGAACCTGCTATGGTGTTACGGTAATAGCTGAGCATCTCCACAAATTCTCATGCCAAAATGTGCAAACCACAATAGGCTACCCACCTTCATTTAGAGTATGTGAAATGTCCCATATTTCTAACCACATATATGCAAAGAATCCTTACATATCATAGAGTGTCCAAATGTTAAATTAATCAGTTGATGTGAGCACAAAGGCCCTTTTTACACGATCATCAAAAAAAATCACTTTTACCAAAATAAACATCTTTGAAGTTCATGCAAAGTTTGCATTAAAGTGGAGAACGTTGCTTGGAGTCGACACTCTCACATAAGCTCCCAACACAACAAAACATGACCACTTCCCACTTTGACATTTTTTTTTACACATTCTAATCATCTACAAATTGCTCGACTCATGTATCTATAGGTAGATATCCTTGTTGGTTTGATGTTTATAGTTATTTTCATTGCGGATGACTCAATTTGTAGGGGTCAACGTAGGGGGAAAAATCATCCATCAACCATAATTGGGTTGATTGGGAAGTTAGAGGTTAAAGATTATAATCGCAAATACTTGGAAAGTCTGTCCGATGTTATTGGATTTCATCCTTGTTGGTTGTACTTTGATTACCTCTTGCAAGTGAACTACACTACCATAATATTATTCAAATCCATAGCATTGTTTTATGAGGAATTCCCCATATCTAATCTCAATGTGGGAATATTCCATAAAATATTTTCAGTCCCATAGAACATTGTTATGGATCTGAAAAATGTTATGACAATTAATATCAATAGAATTATTTTAAAACACCAATTTGTATGCAAAATCAAAGCAACATGAATTTCCTTTGTCTTGATGAATTTTTCCATATACACCGTCAATCCTAGAAATACCCAAAAGGATGGGCTTGGGATTCGTGGGGTTTATGTAAACTCGTCCATTGTGGATGAACATGCTCGAGTGGAAACAAATCCCCCACAAGATTTCAAGTTGATTCCTACCAAATTGACGCCATAAAGCTAAATCAAGGTCTTTGATGCTACTTCCAAAGTCAAATCATCTATAAACAATCATTTACATGCTATAATATAAGTCTCTTCGTTTTTCAACTTCACAATGGATAAGTTCACACATACACATGAATCCCTAGCCAAAAGAATGGACATAATAATGTGAAATACAATAGAGTTATTCGTAAAGTAAAGTGGATGAAACCATGGGTTTATGAGAATTGACACAAACTCACCCAAGTTTTCTTAATGCTTAGATTATCATCCACAAGGAGTGGTGTCAAGCTATTAAAATTTGGCTTTCTAGCTTGCCCGACTAGGATGGGTGGGCCAAGCTAGGGGAGTGCTATCGTGTGAGCGGTGAGCAGTGAGCGGTGAGCGATGAGCAGTAACTTGTGAACGGTGAGTAAGGAAACATATTTGGAAATACACGCACTAGTACCCTATATCCGTGGTATTTTGGCATAAATAATAACATATTTGTTCTATAATAAAATTAATGGAGAGTTTAAAAATGCAATTATCCTAATGAATGCCTAACTCTATTGTTAAATTCAACAACCGCAAGATTGGCATGAGGATTTGAAAAAGAATTTTAATATTGTTGTTGGATTCAATATCCAATTTTAATAACAATACAAGCACCTTCCAAGTATTGCTCTAAACTGTATTTCTAAAATTCATGTAAGTTTGAGAAATGAATTGATGAAGATAATGTCCCTAAATTAGTTTAGCTTAATCATTCAGATCATCGCATTGAACCGCCTCATCATCTACATACGGGTTACGAGCAATTCGTGCAGACATACAGCGAGGAGTTGGCGTCGCTGACCCTGCCATGATTTGAGCAACATTTTTTGCATGTACTGGCAAACCCATATTCGGAGGAGAAGTCATGTTTTTCTTTTTTCTGAAAAATAAAATCATAAATGTTAGACTTATAGAGTACACATACCAGACATTGGAGGCATTAGACACATGCAAACCTTTTGGCAAATCTGCAATAATAAGATCAAAACCTCCAAAGCTACAATCCTCAGAAGAAACCCTCCTCTTGCGTCCGGAACCCATCTACCAAAAAAAACCAAAAATTAATAATTACACTCAAATCCAAAGCATGTTGCAACAACAACACCATATTTATAAAATAAAAGTAAGTTCGACGTTCAGTATACTAATCTTAGTCACAAATTTGAATGTTTTCAAAATTAACGGATTCACATGACCACCATTCTCCATCAATGTTTGTATTGAAGTCTTCTCCAACATCATTGAACAAATTGGCCCAGAAGGTGAAGCACCACTAACAATGGTTTTTGGCACATGTTGAGATCGTAGTGATCTCGAAATGGGAGAAGACTTAGATCCATCATTACCTTGAGTGTTAGGTGTGGGTGTTGAAGGACTAGGAATGCGTTCCACGACACCAGTATGGGAGGAAGGTGTTGGGTTAGCCTCATCTACCTTCAAGAAAGTTATGAAGCTTCAAGCTCGAAACACGATATTGGTTATATCGAGACTTTTCAGCGATTTTGAGACAAAATGCTAGTTATTGGAAATTCATTTTTTAAAAATAGTAATTGAAATTAAAATTAAATAATGTTCAAATAATAACATACTAATACAATTCTAGAAGGTGGTGTTCTTACCTATTTATTAAAAAAATATAGTAAAGAGATAAAACTGTTTATTTTTTAGTCGAGGATAAAATAAAACTCTGAAATGTCTCGATATAACGAATATCGCATGTCACACAAAATTTGAAATGAAAGCACGTAGATATGTATCTTTGAGTCGAGGATAAAATGAGACTCTGAAGATCGTCGAAAATCATCGAAAAAAAGAGCAAGAAAAAACCCTGAAAATCCATAAAAACATGTCTCGGATCCGAGACATGTTTTTATGGATTTTCAGGGTTCTTTCTTGTTCTTTTTTTGATGTTTTTGGGCGCATTAGCCTCTCTCTTGCTACAATCTATGAGAGTAAGGGGAGGTCAAATGTGCATTTATCTGAGACAAAAAATTCAATATTGAATTTAGATCACAAATAATGTAATAAAAACATATTAAACAAATTGAAACAAATAATGTAAAGACTTACCATTTTCACGAAGTCAACACCATTTATTTCAATTCTTTTATATTACTTCACCATTTATTTGCCGACACCAATAGTATTGTTTTCATATTAGTACATATTCATTTTTTTTAAATGTAGAATAGGGGTTTCGGCACCGAAACCCCTAATCCAAACTTTTCTATCAAAAATATTTATTCCCTTCATCATTCATTTATCTCGGCATTCGTTACTATTCTAATCTTTCCGTTTGTTTTCTTTCTTGTTGAAGGGTCTGGAATAAGGGTTTCGGTATTGAAACCCCTATTCCGAAAAAATTAAAAAAAAATTTCCCTGGAATAGGGGTTTCGGTACCGAATCCCCTATTCCGAAAATTCCAGCCTTTCTTTCAAAGGGCTGGAATAGGGGTTCTGGTACCGAAACCCCTATTCCGAAAAAATAAAAATAAAAGTTTTTTTTCCCTTGAATAGGGGTTTCAGTACCGAATCCCCTATTCCGAAAATTCCAGCCTTTCTTTCAAAGGGTTGGAATAGGGGTTTCGGTATCGAAACCCCTATTCCAAACATTTCATTTATTATTATTATTATTATATTAATTTCTGGAATAAGAATTTCGATACTGAAACCCCTATTCCAGCCCTTTTCCATGAAGATCAACACATGTGGGAAAATGTGTACAACAGCAATGACATCATCGAATGACTGTTGAGTGGAAACAAAACCTTTGAAAGAAAGGGTTGGAATAGGGGTTTTGGTACCGAAACCCCTATTCCAACCCTTTGAAAGAAAGGCTGGAATTTTCGGAATAGGGGTTTCGGTACTGAAACCCCTATTCCATGGAAAAAAAAACTTTTATTTTTTATTTTTTCGGAATAGGGGTTTCGGTACCGAAACCCTTATTCCAGACCTTTGAATGAGAATGAAGACAAGGAAAAAGATGAGAATAGTAGCGAAGGTCAAGATAAATGAATAATGAAGGAAAAAAATGTTTTTGATAAAAAGGGTCGGAATAGGGGTTTCGGTACCGAAACCCATATTCCAGAACTTTACATGAAGAACTTATGATGGAGGAAAAAATGGCACAGTAGCAATCGGATCGTAAAATGAGTGGTGAATGAAAATAAAAACTTTGGAAGAAAGGGCTGGAATTAGGGTTTCGGTACCGAAACCCCTATTCCAACCCTTTACATGAAGAAATAATGATGTGGAAAAAAATGGCACAGTAGCAATCACATCGTGAAATGAGTGGTGAACAAAAATAAAAACTTTGGAAAAAATGCCTGAAATAGGGGTTCGGTACCGGAACCCCTATTCCAGAACTTCTTTGAAAGCTTTATATCTTTTAAAAATTGTGGGTGCTGAAATCTTAAAAGCAAGTAAGGAATGAACTTACATTTTTTGGACAAGGATTTAAAGAAGGTGTTGTAGAGTTTAGGTCCACGTCATGTGTTTCTTCATCTTCGCTATCAGAAACTTCAAGCACCTTGGACAAGGTGCAAAAAATTTCCCTCCCAAAGATACAGTTTGGGTTTGCATATTGCACAATCTACATTCCTAGATTTATTAGTAATCATTGCTATCACTATTTGCTAACCATATGCATGAGTAGGAATGTTCGAAGTTTATGTAGTATTGTCAATGTAAAAACCTTCATATTCATACATAATAACTTTGAAAAATTTACAGGTCCTTTGTAGTTGAAATTACACTCATCTTCTTCTGCATCAGACATCTCATTGACTGTATTGTTCGCTCTTTTGTCATCGTCGCTTCCAAAAATGAGGGGTTGTTCTTTCTTTTGCGTTCTAATTTCTAGATTTTTCTTTTCTTCAATCACAGAAAACACTAGTATTTGTACGGTATCTTTGATGTCACACTTAGTAATCCTGGCCATTTCTCGTTCTATTCTGGCCCTATTTAGTTGCTTCGTGCTCAAGAACTTCAATTTTTTCCTTTTTTGCCGGTGTGTTGTATCCTTCTTCTTGCATTTATGACCAAATTCGTTATTTTGAGACAATATCAGAATTTTGAGACTTTTTGCCTATAATTTCAACAATTGTTTAGAGATAATTTTCATTTTTTTAACTTTCTAATTATAGACTATCCTCGACTCGAGGATAATCTTCCCATATGTAGTCAAAAAATCACTTACAAATATAGATTCAATCAAGAAATTAATGAAAAACATAAAATTAAGTATTAAATTAAGACTATGAAAAGTCTCAATGTAACGAATTTGGTCATATTTCTAGGTTTTTATTTCTACATATTTGGTCTTGTTTCTGAAAAATATTTTGATGGACTTCTAATCCACATTTTACTCCTCTGTTGCATTCTATATGCTTGTGTTTTCAAATGAGATATTTTCTAGGGTTTGGTTTCGGATTCTTTATTTGGTCCACAAATATTTTCTTTAAATATTATTGTCAGATGTCCATTTGTGTATAATTAGATGTTGCGATGTCCCACATTTCAATCTTCATTCTATTTTATATACTACACAACACTCAATACATAAACCTCTTCAGATCCAATATTATTATCATGTGCATCGATTACTTTTTTTTCATGGCCACTATTAGAGCTCATGGATCTTTTGTTCCCTTCACGTTACCATTTCAAAACGATGGTCATGTGGATGTTTTCAAATATTTGTTTGGTCTAAGGTTCAACCTCCAAATAGGAACCATGTCCATAGACCTTCCAGGCAATGGTGTTGAGCTTGTAAAAATGATGCAAGTTGGTGGGAACATGGAGAACTCATGGATTATGTTTGACCATGTCAAACGTTTGAAGGATTGGACAACAATGGCTTGTCATGTGTCCGACAGTCGATACATGAGAGAGCGTTGGTCGCATGAACGGTTACTTTATGGTTGCAGTCACTGCCATTCCATATCCAGGCTTTGGAGTGATAATCAACATTGTTTCCAATGAAGATATCACACACCGTGTTACAATTGGCGACATCCCACATTGCACATGCCCAGAGTTCATGAAAATGTCCTCTTATGCATTGGAAAAGAAAGGGAAATGGGTGTATTGCAAACATCTATATTATGTATTTAGGTTTTTGTGCAAGGTAGATTACGAGAGTGATAAGTTCATTCATGCACCTACATATACCTACAATGAGGTCATGTACCTACTTAAACTTGCTGGTGTTGTAGAATGTGAGTAGTGGTGCAAGTGTTGTCTTTAACCACATGTATAAGATTGTCAATAAATGACATGCGGTGGTTTGGATTTTTATAATAAAAATCAGCAATGGACTGAAAATATTTATATGATCCATGGTAATAGGCCCCTTTCATTCTTGCTTCATTTTAAAGGTTGGCAATTTACGATTTAAAATATGCAATTTTTGTGTGGAAAATTGCAATTGTGTGCCCTAATTTTGTGCATCTTTATTAAATTTAGACTCATTTCTTATGTGTTACCGCTTACTGCTCATAGGTTTTTGCTCACCGCTCACCGCTCACTGCTTATCGCTCATGAGATAGCTTCCCTCGGCCAAGCTAGCAGCCTTGCATAGGCCAATCCAAGATTTAGGACAAACGGTCCCATGCGCATACCCATTTTCAGATCCTAAAATTCTCTCAAAGTTTGAGAGGTGGGAAGAGGAGGTCCCAAAATTTGCATCCAACTTTCAAAATAGGCTTCGGAACTTGATGATCTAGCAAGCTCTTATTAGACATTTTTCTCAAAGAAGGGTCAAAGCCACGATTTCGTCCGTCTTTAAGAGACTTTACAAATAACTCTAATGAGTGTGGATTGATTGATGTTCCCTCCTTTTTTCCTCTCCTCATAGAAAATTCCTAGTTGTGCATTGTCTCCTACATAGCATTATTTAACATTCAACGCTCGTTCTTTGGGCCCTTGGAATATAAAAGCGAGATGCTTGAAAATATACGCAGGGAGACTCACATTTAGATTGAGCTCCCAACATCCCACTGTATATTATGAGGGCCCACATTGTTGAGTAATGTTATGTACATTGGAATATAATGAGTTGTGTTGAATGTTGATGAATGAGAATATGGAGGGAACTAGGGAAGCGTTATTTCGTTTGATTTGGAAGCAATCACCTTCACATGCACCACTTTAATATGTAGGGGCGCTGTGAGCCCAAAAGGGTGCCCACATTTAGTCTTAGACCCTTGAAACGTTAGTTGATGCACTTTGAAGTAGCATGTTACTTCACAAAAATATAAAAAGAGTGAAATGTTAGTCTTAGAAGTACCATGTTGTAAGAGGCTAGGATGTGAGTTGTTATTGTGTTTTTACCTTCGGAAGGATTTGAGTGAATGAGGATAGGTAAGGAGAACTTGGATTGAGTAGTTAGTGAGTAGGCTAGTACAAATGGATGGAGACAACCAAAGTGACTCAAGAGGCAAGTGCATTCGAATTGGGATGAATGGAGGATCACATGGAGCGCACAAGTGGACCACCTCATCATGGCCACTTAATGGGGAAGGTCCAAGGAAGAATGCAAGGTGGAGGATAAGCAAATTCTCAAAGCACCAATCAAATCACGAGTTAAGCATCGTGGTTTGAATTAAGTGGTGAGCGACGATTTGGGAAAGTAAGGGGAGAAAGTTATGGCGGCGGAAAGCGAAGGAGGCTAAGTTTGGGTTGAAGCATCCCAAGTTTGGTAAAGTGTGGTAGGTAGAAAGCCAAGGCTAGTTAAATGTTCGAATTAGGATCCTTGTTGATCATTTGAGGGAGGAAGGCTTAGAAGATAGGATTGGCGCCTACTAAGTAGGAGGAAATCTCAAGGGCTTATCGTGAGCCTTGAGGGTGCTCACCCCCTCAAGCTTACTATATAATCCCTCATTCTTCCCTCACTCATCCTCTCTTTCCTTTGTGCTCCAAGGCACCCCACGAGTTATAAGTGTGGGTGTGGGAAGCCATATTGGAGCACATGTGTGTGCTTAGTTTTTAGTTTGAGAGCCAAGGCTTGTTAGCCTTGAAGAGGGCTTGACCTCTTGGTAGAATTAGTGTTGACGTGAAGGATTTTAAAGTTAATTCATGATTCCAATTTGTGGTACTTAAAGTTCATGTTTTGAATACACGTGGTTGCAAGTTCCATGTTTAAGAGTTGAGCACTTGAGGTTGTGATGAGTGCAAAAATATACTTGTGTGGATTAGTTAGTCTTAGTGAAGTTAGGAAATTCTCTCTCCCCCTCTCCTCTCTAGGATTTTAGGATTTTAGGATTAGAGAAGAATTGTGTGATTAGAAAGGGGTTGTTAGTAGAATTAGGAAAATTAGGTAGGAAGATTAGTTAAGGGCTTGAATAATTAGTGAGGTAGTTGGGGATTACAACTACAAAGTTGTGGGTTCATGAAGGAGCTGGGTTTATGAAGGAGCTGGGTTTGTTTAGTTAGAAAGTAAAGAGCTGGGTTTATAAAGGACCTGGGTTTGTTTAGTTAGAAGCTAAGGAGATGGGTTCATGAAGGAGCTGGGTTTATAAAGGAGCTGGGTTTGTTTAGTTAGAAGCTAAGAAGCTGGGTTTACGAAGAAGCTGGGTTTATTTAGTTAGAAGCTAAGGAGTTGGGTTCATGAAGGAGTTGGGTTTATGAAGGAGCTAGGTTTATGTAATTAGAAAGTAAAGAGATGGGTTCATGAAGGAGCTTAGTAGATAGCCTACTTAATTAGCTCATAGACAAGTAGTTAGTTACATTATGCTAGTTAGTGTTATGTGTGGCTTTCACAAGTAAATGTATTTGAGATTGACTATAGAGAATAGTGTTTTTTAACACTTGCATCCTCTCTTTAAAAATAAACCACGTGCACAAATTAATGGAGAATGTGGAGCACTCTCGCGATGGCAAGACAAAGGAAGCAAAGACCAAAGTTAAATCCAAGACCACTTGAAGGGTGAACCTTGCACTATGGACTCATCCAAGTCCAAATCCAATACCGCGGAGGAATGTGAGCCCAAACCCACTACTCGGACTACGGACGCTTAAGGGTGGGGGGTTTGGCCTCACATAATTGGTGCGTCCGTCGGGAGCGAAGCGGAAGGTAGTTACAAGACTTGGAGGCGACTAGGAGACTTGGAGGCAACTAGGAAAAATTGGAGACACAAACTTGAGAGAAGGGAAGGAGCACCCGAAACTCGGTAAGTATTCTCTCTTTGGGTTACATTTGAATTCATTGTATTTCAACTATTCCTTGGAATGAATTGCATTGTCAATTACGCAAATTCATTTTTGAGGAAGGAGCGCGGCGAAGGTACGTCCTTAACCTTTTTGGGGATTTGCTAAGAACTTAAAAGGAACCTATAACCGAGTAGCTCATTAAAACATTAGAGGGTAAATTCACCTTAGGACATTGAACTTTGACACTCACCTCGGGGTGAGTCTCAAAGTTTTGGGAGTTGTCATTTCATGCTCTAGATTAAATTAATATTTCACAAAGTTTATGGTGTTGTTACATTGAGTCACGATTGAGGGGAGTGCTAACTCACAGGGGGATGCGATTGCTCAAGGTATGTTTATTTCTTCAAAGTGAACTCATTAACTAATTAAGGAATGCCTTTTGTACTCGTGATTGTTGTTATCCGTTGTAGAGGGTAATTCCCGAATTGTGGATGGTGTGAGAAGTTGAAGGGTGAAGCCTCGACTTTTAACATAATCTACTCGGAAGGTCACCCCCTCACAATCGGTATTGTGGTGAGTGTTAATTTGCGGGAAGGTGCGGAGGTGATGCTCCGACTTAACCAAAAAATTAACATGAACATGCCTATCCCCTATTGGGATTCTTTCACCTAAGTGGGCTTGCAGGTTCTTTTCCTCACCTCCTAAAAAAATTATAACCACACCAAGACAAGTGAAAATATTAAGAGGGGAATTGCTAGGATTATGTGTGGTCAAGTGAGGGTCGATCGATTCTTATGGAATGCAAGGTAGGACTCGCTCACAAAAACCAAGTTTGATAGTAGGACTAGAGAAATCTACTCGAAAGAGGCGGTCCTCTAAAATCAGTGATAGATTAGAACAAGATAATGTTAGAATAGAGAGTTGTTTGAACGTCGAACCTAGGACTAGGTCAATTCTAGACACCTTAGAACTTGGAGCTCAACTTGAAGAGGAGATCACTCCCTCCAAATTGAGTGGTGAAACTTCTTCGGAAAATTACACACTTAGAGAAGAATTCCCGGTAGAAGTTGATAGGGGATTGTTGAATAGTTCACCGGTCACCATGGCCGAGGAACGGGGGATGGATCCACCACCCATACCCCCAATTCCGCCCATACCTCCTATACCTCCAATAGACCCATTGGTTAGGCCAAGAGGCCTACCAATTGTGGTTCCACAAAATTTAGCGGCGATGGATATGCCATCTCATCTCCCTAAATTTTATGGGACCAAGGATGAGGACCCCTCTCGGCACATGGAACGGTATATCGAACGGTTGGCTAGCTTCCTCATAACCGACCCGGGTTATTGGTTAGTGTGGTTTCCTACCACTCTAGAGGGGGAAGCCTATGAATGGTATCGGGATCATGCCGAGGGACATTTTAGGGGATGGGAACAATTACAAAGGGAGTTTCTTAACGAATTTAGGCCGGAAGTGGGTCAAAGTACCGCATTAAGGGCATTGTCGTCATTGAAGCAAGGAAGGGAGGAAGAAATTTCGGCTTACATTAGGAGGTTTGATTTAGTGTGCACTAGATTTGTGGGTACCATGCTCAACGACGACACGCTAAAGCAATTTTTCATTCAAGGGTTTTTTAAGTCCGGAACTATTAGGGGTGTTCTAGAAAGGAATCCCTTGACCTTGGCGGATGCCAAGCGTGCGGCTAGAGATATTGAAAACTTGGATAAAGATCACGAAAGGCTATGGAGAAGGGAGGATGAATTGATCCCACAATTCATCCCCATACGCCCTAGGGTGGTAGCGGTAGAACCCGCTAAGTATGAGAACCAAATTCCATATGCCATTGTGGACACCGGTCCCCGACCTTTAGCGGTTAGGGAACCGGCACCTCTTTTGGCACTACCGGCCCCTAGAACGGATCCACACTTGGAGGAGGTTGAGAGAAGACTAGGTGCTAGCCAACTAGGATTCCAAGAGGCTATGATAAAACAAATGCAAAGCCTCGCGGATCAAATGTCATTAATGATCAGGAGTCAACAACCGGGGCCTCCACCCCCGGTTGAGTCGGGTAGGCATTCTTCCGGATTATGGTGTGTCCAATGTGGCCAACCGGGCCACACGCGTCAATTTTGTAGAAGTGGACAAAACCGTGACCAAAGAGGAAACGGTAACCCACCTCAACAAAATCAACGAGGTCAAGCGCCACCTCACTATGGAAATGGAAACAATAGAGGACCACAACCTAGAGGGCAAGGTGGCCAAAATTTAGAGAAGAAGGAATTTCATCCCTTTTGTGGAAGGTGGCACGCTCAAGGACAATGTTGGTCCGAAGGTCAAGAGTTTAATTGTAGCAATTGTGGAGGAAGTCATCCCTCGGATACGTGTCGCCAACCGGACAAAATAATTAATGTCCCTTACCCGGTGGCTAATCCACAACAACAAGCAAGGGATAATATGCGAGGTGCTAGGCCACAAGGAGTACCGGCCAATGAACTTAGGCCACCTAACTTATACTATGACCATAGTAATGCTAGGCAAACTTTTCATCCACCGGCGGGCTTGCAAACTACAACCGGTTACATTCCAATACAAAATAGACAAGGAGTTCCACCTAATGGTAGTAACGGGAGACAAGCGCCTCCAACGGATCCGGGACCATCTAACTCCCAAGATGTTAGGTTCATGGATGGAGTGTTGGAGGCCACATGTGATGACATGCTTCCTCTCCCAACGAGAATTGGAGAGGAGCAAAGTCAATGGCCTCCTCACACCAATGCTATTACATATGAGTTAGTGAAGGGTAAGGGTGTGGTTGAAGAAGCACCTGCACTAGCGGTAACTACTAGGGCTAGGAGAGGGGATGCCCCGTTGGAGGTAGGAATAGGAGAGCAAGGAAATTACTCTTCGGATGAAGAGATTAATCTCTCCGAGTTGGATAGGGTAGCTAGAAGAGCTACTAAGGATGTGGAGAGGGAAAATATAATTTTACAAGATAGGGAGAGGACTAATGCGGTACATGACTTGGATAATAGCGATGTGGGTGAATGGGAAGGACCGGGGGTTCCCGTAGACGAATTCGACGTAGTGGGTAATTCTAAGGTGGAAAGATCTACCGGGTACGACTTGTGGGCGGACCTTAGTACACTCAAGGCGGATATTACTTTCGGCCAACTATTGGAAATTTCACCCACGGCAAGGAAAACATTAAAGGAGGGAATGCCGGTACACAAGAGGATGAGGAAGGTGAAAGCTAAAATAGCCGCTAGGATCCAATCACAAGGTGGAAGAGACGTGAAAGCTATAGAAATAGAAGTTGTTATAGTAGATAAGGTGGTTCCTAATGTGCTAGTCGACGGAGGGAGTAGTCTAAATATACTACCGGAGGATACTATGAAAAAATTGGGACTTGGACTCACGGGGCCTTCACCTTTGGTCATAAATATGGCAAATCAAAGTTCGACTACGCCTTTGGGGATGATCAAGGATTGTAGAATGACTACGGGAGGTGAGGAGTACTTGGTCACCTTCCATGTCATTAAAATGCACTCCAACAAGGACACCTTCCCCATTTTGCTAGGTAGGCCTTGGTTGCGGATGGCGAATGCTATGGTCAATTGGGGTGGACCTAAACCATCCATCACTTATGGTCCGAAGGGTAATAGGGTCATAGTGTCCATTGGTTCATTAGAAGGATGGATGAAGAAGGAGATGTATTTGCCATTGGAGAAGGAAATTGATGACTTAAACGAGAATGAGATTGGCAAGGCATTGGTGGGAGTCGTCCATCCCGAAGGTCAAAGGGTTGTTATAGATTCGGGCTCGGGAAGTCTAGGTCCTAATTTTTACAATTATGGGGATAATGGGGATTATGCCCAATGGCTAAGGGAGTACCCCGAGTCCGAGGTTGATGTAATGGTTACATTTCACCAAGTAGGCTTAGGGAGTGAATTTCCTAGTGTTAGTTTAGGAGAGGGCTCATTGTTGGAGCCATGTGAGGTGCTCACCGAGGAAGAGTGGGTTAGCGGTGGGTTAACACCTTGGGTAGATGACGTGGAAGAGGGTGAGGTTAGTTTAATTCATGTAGATGGGACTCAAGAGGAGGATGTGATTATTGAGTCATCGAAATTGGAGGAGCCTTTACATTTCAAGACCACGTCTACGGGGATAGTTGTAGGTCAAGATGTGAAAGATTACCCCAATGTGCCTTCCGATTGGTATCGGAACAAAGAGGAACAAGCACATGTGTCGGAAGCGGATTGGCGGTACGTGGATGTGAAATTAAAGAATGGAAAAACCCGACAAATGAAGATGGGTTCCAAATTGGGGGAGAAAGAGGTTAGGGAGTATAGCAATTTGGTGGATGAGTTTAGTGATACTTTTGCATGGTCCTACGATGAGCTTAAGGGAATTCCTAGGGAAATGGTAGAGCACCGAATTCCTTTAATTCCGGGGGCGAGGCCAATTAGACAAAAGGAGAGGAGGATGAATCCTCAATTGCAATTGTTGGTGAAAGCGGAATTGGAAAGGTTATTGAAGGCCGGGTTTATCAAGCCGGTGGAAATCACGGATTGGGTTTCTCCTATGGTCTTAGTAAAGAAAAAAAATGGGAAATTAAGGGTTTGTGTCGACTATAGGAAATTGAATTCGTGCACACAAAAGGATCACTTCCCCTTACCTTTTATCACCTTGTTGCTTGAGGAGGTTGGAGGTCATTCGCGATATACCTTTATGGATGGGTATGCGGGTTATAATCAAATTTCCATAGCCCTCCAAGATATCCATAAAACGGCTTTTACTACACCTTGGGGTACTTTTGTGTGGGTAGTGATGCCATTTGGGTTATGTAATGCCCCGGCTACTTTCCAACGATTAGTAATGTATATCTTCACCGACTTGTTGTTCAAATCCATGACCGTCTTTGTGGACGATTTTAGCACACAAAGTAATGTGGACGATCACCTACATTGTGTTAGGGAGGCATTGGTTAGGTGTAGGAAGATGAGGTTAGCATTGAACCCGGATAAGACATTTTTGGGAGTGAATAAGGGAGTGTTGTTGGGTTATGTTGTTAGTGAGAAAGGTAGAGAACCCGATCCGGATAAGATTGCGGCCATAAGCGACTTGGCAACTCCAACCAATTCCAAGGGGATCTCTAAGTTGTTAGGACATGTGGGATGGTACCGGGAACTTATTCCTAATTTTTCAAAGATAGCGGTGCCCATTACCCATTTGCTCAAAAAGGATGTCAAATTCGAGTGGACGGATGCTTGTCAAAAAGCCTTTGAGGAATTGCGGGATAGGTTGAGCACCTATCCGGTGTTGATACCACCCAATTGGGGTAAACCTTTTCACGTCTATTGTGATGCTAGTAATGTGGCAATAGGGAGTGCGCTTTGTCAAGCAACGGGAGAAAAAGAGAAGGATCAACCCATAGCTTATGCGAGTAAGCAATTGACCCCCGCCGAAAGAAACTACTCTACAACGGAGAGGGAGTGCCTAGCCATGGTGTTTTCCGTTAAAAAGTTTAGGCATTACCTCATGTGCAACCCGGTTGTATTTTTTGTTGACCACATGGCTATCAAGTATCTAGTTAACAAGGCGGAGTTAAGTGGTAGGTTAGCTAGGTGGGTTTTGTTATTAGAAGAATTCGACTACACGGTGGAATATAAACCGGGTCGTATGCATTTACAAGCGGACCACTTGTCTAGGTTGTCGGAGGAGATAGGAAAAAATCCGGTAAATGATATGTTAGTAGATGATAGCCTCTTTGTGGTCACTTCTACACCGGAGTGGTATGCGGGCATAGTGGAATTTCTAACAACCCACAAGTTGCCCAAAGAGTGGACAAAAGAAGAGAGAAGGAAGGTGAGGGTAAATAGTAGGCAATTTGTTGTAGTGGGCCATAGGTTGTTTAGAAGGGGGTCCGATGGTATTTTACGACGATGCGTGTCAAAAACGGAGGTTGAAGCGATTTTAATCGCTTGCCACGATAGCGCTTGCGGCGGTCACTTCTCGGGTCAACTCACCGGGCAAAAAATACTTAGAGCGGGCTACTTTTGGCCTACACTATTTAAGGACGCCCATGACTATGTAAGGAAATGCGACGCTTGCCAACGGTATGCCCGAAACGACCTTAGAATGGAGATGCCTTTACATGTATCATTACCCTTAATTCCTTTCGAAAAATGGGGCATCGACTATGTGGGTGAGGTCCATCCCCAATCTTCAAAAGGAATGAAATATATTGTGGTGGCAACCGAGTACCTCACCAAGTGGGCGGAAGCCAAAGCGGTGAAGACCGACACGGCGGAACACGCGGCAACATTTATGTACGAAAACATAATTTCGCGGTTCGGGGTGCCGAAGATCCTAGTAAGCGATAGGGGTACTCACTTTTTGAATGACTTGATTCGAGAGATGACAGAGAAATTTAAAATTGATCACCGGAAGACTACTCCCTACCACCCACAAACCAATGGACAAACGGAAAGGGTTAACGGAATTTTGGTGAGTATACTACGCAAGACGGTTATAGACTCGAAGCGGGATTGGGATACGAAACTAACGGCGGCACTTTGGGCATACCGTACAACCTATAAGGTAACTACGCGTGCTACACCATTTTCCTTAGTCTATGGTCTTGAAGCGACACTACCAATCGAATATGAAGTCGAGTCACTTAGGGTGGCCGTGAGTACGAGACTTACCGAAAGTCAATCCTTACGAAATCGACTAACCGATTTGGAAGCACTTGACGAAGGGAGGAGAATGGCGGCTCAACATATTGAGGCAATCCAAAGAAGGAGAAAGATTACTTTCGACAAACGACATAAGAGAAGGGCCCTAACACAGGGAATGATGGTCATGATTTAAGACGCACGAAAGCTTGAATTTCCGGCGAAATTCGATGCGGTATGGTTAGGACCTTACCTTGTCTATGAGGTCTTTCCTAATAATTCAATTCAATTGGAAACGTTGAATGGTGAGCTCTTTCCTACCCGTACATCGGGAAGTAGATGTAAGGAGTACCGAGCTTGACTAGGCAACTTACCCTTGGAGCAAGAGATGTTTGGATTCATCCCCCGATGGTCGCCAATTATGTGAGCCCAAAAGGGTGCCCACATTTAGTCTTAGACCCTTGAAACGTTAGTTGATGCACTTTGAAGTAGCATGTTACTTCACAAAAATATAAAAAGAGTGAAATGTTAGTCTTAGAAGTACCATGTTGTAAGAGGCTAGGATGTGAGTTGTTATTGTGTTTTTACCTTCGGAAGGATTTGAGTGAATGAGGATAGGTAAGGAGAACTTGGATTGAGTAGTTAGTGAGTAGGCTAGTACAAATGGATGGAGACAACCAAAGTGACTCAAGAGGCAAGTGCATTCGAATTGGGATGAATGGAGGATCACATGGAGCGCACAAGTGGACCACCTCATCATGGCCACTTAATGGGGAAGGTCCAAGGAAGAATGCAAGGTGGAGGATAAGCAAATTCTCAAAGCACCAATCAAATCACGAGTTAAGCATCGTGGTTTGAATTAAGTGGTGAGCGACGATTTGGGAAAGTAAGGGGAGAAAGTTATGGCGGCGGAAAGCGAAGGAGGCTAAGTTTGGGTTGAAGCATCCCAAGTTTGGTAAAGTGTGGTAGGTAGAAAGCCAAGGCTAGTTAAATGTTCGAATTAGGATCCTTGTTGATCATTTGAGGGAGGAAGGCTTAGAAGATAGGATTGGCGCCTACTAAGTAGGAGGAAATCTCAAGGGCTTATCGTGAGCCTTGAGGGTGCTCACCCCCTCAAGCTTACTATATAATCCCTCATTCTTCCCTCACTCATCCTCTCTTTCCTTTGTGCTCCAAGGCACCCCACGAGTTATAAGTGTGGGTGTGGGAAGCCATATTGGAGCACATGTGTGTGCTTAGTTTTTAGTTTGAGAGCCAAGGCTTGTTAGCCTTGAAGAGGGCTTGACCTCTTGGTAGAATTAGTGTTGACGTGAAGGATTTTAAAGTTAATTCATGATTCCAATTTGTGGTACTTAAAGTTCATGTTTTGAATACACGTGGTTGCAAGTTCCATGTTTAAGAGTTGAGCACTTGAGGTTGTGATGAGTGCAAAAATATACTTGTGTGGATTAGTTAGTCTTAGTGAAGTTAGGAAATTCTCTCTCCCCCTCTCCTCTCTAGGATTTTAGGATTTTAGGATTAGAGAAGAATTGTGTGATTAGAAAGGGGTTGTTAGTAGAATTAGGAAAATTAGGTAGGAAGATTAGTTAAGGGCTTGAATAATTAGTGAGGTAGTTGGGGATTACAACTACAAAGTTGTGGGTTCATGAAGGAGCTGGGTTTATGAAGGAGCTGGGTTTGTTTAGTTAGAAAGTAAAGAGCTGGGTTTATAAAGGACCTGGGTTTGTTTAGTTAGAAGCTAAGGAGATGGGTTCATGAAGGAGCTGGGTTTATAAAGGAGCTGGGTTTGTTTAGTTAGAAGCTAAGAAGCTGGGTTTACGAAGAAGCTGGGTTTATTTAGTTAGAAGCTAAGGAGTTGGGTTCATGAAGGAGTTGGGTTTATGAAGGAGCTAGGTTTATGTAATTAGAAAGTAAAGAGATGGGTTCATGAAGGAGCTTAGTAGATAGCCTACTTAATTAGCTCATAGACAAGTAGTTAGTTACATTATGCTAGTTAGTGTTATGTGTGGCTTTCACAAGTAAATGTATTTGAGATTGACTATAGAGAATAGTGTTTTTTAACACTTGCATCCTCTCTTTAAAAATAAACCACGTGCACAAATTAATGGAGAATGTGGAGCACTCTCGCGATGGCAAGACAAAGGAAGCAAAGACCAAAGTTAAATCCAAGACCACTTGAAGGGTGAACCTTGCACTATGGACTCATCCAAGTCCAAATCCAATACCGCGGAGGAATGTGAGCCCAAACCCACTACTCGGACTACGGACGCTTAAGGGTGGGGGGTTTGGCCTCACAGGCGCCCATGCTTAAACCAAATCAAATAAGTCAACGAGGTACAAAAGTACCTCACTTAAGGGTCCAATTCCACATCCCGATTAGAGTAAGTAACCACTCAAATTAATTATGTTGTGCCCGCATTGCCTGGGTAAGGCAATTAGGTAACATACAAGGTAGTTAACCTATATGAGAGCTAATCAATCTCACGGCCACACCAACTAGTTAAAATAAAGATTAAAATAAAAGATTTCAAACTAGAAGTTAGCTAACTTTTGGGACCTTGCTTAATATGTGAAGAAAGTTTAACTCATCTATACCCCTAATGCTAAGTAACTTTCACAAATGAGTAGCCCAAGTTTTTTCCTTGAATGCCCACCTTTCATTTTCCTCATCTTTTCTCTGATCCGCTATGAGGTGGACCACACTATTTCTTACATTGTCCTAAATTAACATACATGTTTAGATAATAAACTAATATTTGATTTATAAATGTTATTAAAATAAGGTTTCCAATATCCATATTTAGTTACATACTATTGTTTGATTACAATTAAGGTATTTTACTTCATTTTAATCATAGTGAATCACAAATGGTGTGGACCCCGAAATTATAACATATCATAATTAGTGTCATGTTCAAACTTGGGCAAGCTAAGCAAAACTACAGTCGGTTAACCTTAACTCCTCTCTTAAATTGGTCAACCTTTGGTAGTGATAACCAAGAGGTGCGGGCGTGCCATCAGTTAGCTAGCATATGAATTAGTTGATTCCACTAACTCATATTGTTAGCTAATTCTCCTAACTAAGTGGTGCGGCTGGACCCTTTATAAGCTAGTGAAGGCATGTGTGGGTAGTTACATGCTAAGTCTTAAGGCAAAAATTTGTTTGCATTCATCCTCAAATGCACTCATTTCCATGTGTGTCCAATCCTCCTCTTCTCGACGTCTATCATTTCCGCCAAATTGTTCACCGGTGTGTGGATCCCCGATTATTGCCTCGGTCAACAAATAGAGCATATGCTTGTTCACCTTTCAATGGAGGAATGTGTATTTTATAAAATGCCATAGCCTTTCCACCATATTTGTTGTGTCCTGAAAGCCATGGGGAAATCTCCTTCTCCATATTCTCCGGTAGACGTGGATAGCTTACGGATTTCGGAGTTGGTTGGGCTAAGAACCACATCTTGGGATTCATCCAACTTATAAGGTGGAAGGTGGGCCCAACTTCAAAGCCAAAGAACAAACGGCCACCATCTATTCATTATTAAGGTGACCGATGAATATGGATAGAAAAGGAGAATGATGCATGCACCGATGTTATAAGTAGGTAGCGGTGTACCACAACCAAGATTTGTAACTTAGGGCCACTTCACACACAAGACCGACGGCCCGTGACCATTGCAATCTAAGAGCTCTCATTGGTCGAAAGGGCGGAGACCATCCAAGTTCACTTCACACATGAAGGCGAAGGCCTAAAGGCCCAAAGAAGACTTCATGGATGAAAAGTCTACGTGAAGTCCTACATGGCGGACTATGGATAAGGTTTCATGGTCTCCCGGAATTTTCGTCAGGTCCACCTCCAAGAGGTGGGCCTGACGCAAATTTTGGGAGACCATGACTTTTTTAAAGAAATTCAGCATGACAAATTTCAGGATAGATTGCAGGGCAGATTCCAAAACAAATTCCAGGATATGTTCCATGACAGACAAACACCACCAAGTAATTCTCTTAAATTGATAGAGTTTGGGTAGAGGGCCCAATGTTCGCCAATGGTGGTGCCGACTGCCAAGTGCCAAGTGTTGGAATAAAACCATGGTTTTATTTGCAGAAATTGGATTTTTTGCATTAAAACCAAAAACCCAATGCATCGGCCAAAAATAGTTGGGCTTTTCCCACCCTTGCTAAGTTGGAGGACACACTATCACGTCCCATTGGGGAAGTGAAGTAATTTTTACTTTATTTTATTAATAAGTAAGCCCTCTTCAGCTGGCTAATAATGAAAAATCCAACCTAACTCAAAAAAATTGCTCCAAATAAGGTCTCTCATTATTTGGTTAGTACATTTTGTAACAAAAAGAACAACTTCTTTTGAAACATCTCTTTCAAACATGCATGTAACCGCTGCTTTAATTTGTGGGTCTCAAAATGTCAAATATAACTGTTTAGATTTAATAAATATTTTTTCTAGGAGGTCACGTCCAAAGTAACCAATTATATCACACTATTTAGACTAACACGCATTTGGGAAAGGAAACTTAAGCATAACGAGGTTCAAAAGTATAATCCACATCCAAGTACGTATCTAGTAACATTTGATCATCGTTAATGTCATTCTTCATTAAAAAATAGCATTTTCAATCCCTATTTGCAATAGAATTCATAACATTCTAGAGCACTTTATAACTTGTTGTGCCCCCAAAAGAACCCGGCATTATGTCTTCGATCGGTCATCTAAAGAGATTCCTTTTTTTGGGGGGGGGTACACGAAGGCACGTGTGTTTGATAGTCACCCACCTCTCATTAATTCATGTTGTCCAACTTGAATTTCACTACAAGAATAACACTATTTCCATTTTGCTACAATTTTTTATAACATTACTAAGCAACTACAAGATGGATGCCCTCTTTCTAAAAAAAGTGGCTGCGATAAATAAAATAAAATAAAACACAACAAGAAATTATGATAATACGTAGCTATTTGTTGAAAAGGCCATAGTACACACCTTGAGTGCTCCCCATAAATGGAAAGCCCCAAATTTAAAGGAAGATTATACTCATGTGATATCTAGTCCCACCAAATGTAACTAAGGACTTTTGTAATGTTATGTCATCCAACGGGTCAATAAGTGATTAGACTAAGTGTGCTTGGGAACGTCATGTTAATTACGTTTACCATTTTATAACTAAATTACTCATCTACTCGTCTATTTGTTGGGTGCTAAAATCCCCTTTCAATTGCCATCAAGAGACTCTTTATTTTTCCTATCAAGTGTTTCATTGTAGTTAATGATATCCATTTTTAGGTTGATGTATGTTGTGGGTCCATATACCTTATGAAGAACACATATAGAGAGTCAAATGTGACGACTAGGTAAGGTTTGTGGGCCTTATGTGGTCACTCTTCTTAATTGGACACCTATATTTAAGTGGTATTTGGTAAGGCTTGTAGTTATGAAGTAACACCAAAACAAGATGTGTTATAATGAGATCGGACCATGTTAGAAACGCCTACAACGGATACTTAAGCACTTGTAACCTTGAACATGTATAATATATCACAAAATATCAACAAATCAACAAGTCCATAAGAGAGGCTATGTTGTGAGTTCATATAAAAAAAAATTATATTGAGTTATGTAGCTTGAGTTTGGGACAAATATAAGTGTCAAAATTTGGGGTCACTGGCATAATTGGTTGCTTCTACCTTATGTACGCAAGATGTTCTAATCCTCCTTCATTCAATTATTGACACGATCTAGTGGGCCAATGTGTTATAATAGAGTTATTTGTAACGCTCTCAATGAGAGACAAAACTGTGATTTTGATCATTCTTTGAGAGAAGTTTCTATTAAGAGCTCGTTAGATTGTCGTGTAGTGGAAAGCCTATTTTGAAAGGTGGCTTAAATTCCTTGGGTTACTCTTGCCATCCCAAAAGCTTTGACATAACTTTTGGGTCTAAATTAAGGCATGCCCATGAGATCCCATGGCAACGCTAGCACGGCCCACACATCCAAATAGGACAAGCTAGAATGCCGATTTTGGATAGCCTGCCACCACTCTTGGCCAAGGCTAGACGCCCACCTGCTGAGCAGGGCCCCTACCACTATTACCTGAGTTGAAAATGTGGGTAGTTTTAGTACAACATATATGTTTATTTATTTAGAAAATGTGAATCCAAAATTAGTATTAGAGACCCCGTATTAGTCTAGAGGGACACACTTGATATGAATAAACTACAAACTTATGGCAGTCATTTTCTTACTAAACCCCCTTTACCTTGGTAATAGTGGTGGGGGCCCAACTCAAATAGGTAGGTGTCTAGCCCTGTCAAGTAGGGTACACTAAACATGATATTTAGTGTCGTATGGTATTTTATGTCACTATGGTAACTTCTCGGATGACACTTCTTATGAATAAGTGAACAAGTATATGTCATGGATGATGCATGAGTTCATCCATTGGCCAAAACCCTACCTTCTCTTTTCAGCAACTTGTGATGAAACATTGTCATGGACGATTGAAATTTGGATGAAAAATCACTTGGTAAGTGACAGTAATTGCAACACTGTAAATCTATCATCCGCCAAAAGTTTTACAAAGAATGACAAATAATGTTGGGTTAGCATTCAGTGTCGGTGACACTATAGCAAGGTTTACAATTCGTATTGAGCAAGACAACTAGAATTGGTGACACTAAGTATCATATATAGTGTAGTTAATTCCTTTTTGGGGGAGGGAGTCTTTTGCACCTCGGGCCTCGGCAAACTTCAGGTTAACTTTTGTGCTTGTACATATATGGGCGATCATAGCCTGGGTTGATGGGCATTATTTCTTGCTCTCCCCTCGGGTTGCAATGGTTCTCCTGAGGTGGTTGTTGTTGGTTCCCCTTTGCAATTGAATCTTCAATTTGTGCTCCCCCCCCAAAAAAAACAAAACCAAAAACAAAACAAAAAAGAAGAAGAAGAAGAAGAAGAAGAAGAAGACCAAGGTTTGGAATTGGTGACATCAAAGTAGAGGTTTGGGGTAACGGATCACTTTGGAGATTATGTGTCAAATTCAGAGAAGTATAAGGCGGTGCAAAAATTTTGCGTGTAGGAAGATAGTAATTAGGAGGATTGCAAATTTTTTTCCTTAAATTGAAAGTAGTGGAAATTTTTGAAGCAAAAAATTGGCATGAATATATTATCAATGTCTAGAGTTTGCCATAACCAATCATTTCAACCACTCATTCCTCCTCACTTTAGCACTCAAAACAACATACCATTATTCATACTTCAGTTAGGTTTTATGTGGGCCCCCCAGATTCGGTGGGAATATACAAGGATCTTGCCTAGGATCCGGGAATTTGTGAGCTTCATATTGAATGTGACCTTCCCAACCATGAAAGCAAACTTTGTACACCCTAACCTCCGTAATGTCTCCCTCTATAATGTCACTCCCTCTCTTATATCCCAAAACCCTAGGGAACAAATGTAATTAGTTTAAATCTCCCTCTTTGTTGTCACATTCCCCTCCCATATATCACAAGTTTTGAAATTAAAATAATCCACCAAATAATCAAAACCACATGTTCACACACATCACGTTGTCATCATTGTGATTATTGCAGTGTTGGCTTTGTGCTATTCCATAATGTCACATGTTACACTAATTCTCTATTACCATGCATCCATGTTAACACCACATACCTCCTTAATATCATGCACTTTCGTTGCCATAGGCATAATATTAGGGAGGTCAGAGTGTACCGCAAACCTTATTTGAACAACAAAATGTTTTTGAATAATGCAACGAGGGCATGTGTCATGGCCTTATTCATTATGGCCTTATCGAAATTCAGTTCTAGCATGATCGAAATTCCGGTATCCTATAGATTGCTAATGGGGTCCTCATCGGGAATAGGTGCCTCTACTTTCAATATCATATTTAGTATAGTGCTCACAATGAGCCTGACTAAACACATAAGGTAGGTCAACTTGAAGTGTGATGTCTATTATGGAAAGTGGGGTCGCAACAACCAAAATCAGCTTATATCACCGTCACTATTCTACCCTACCCTACACCAAACAACAATGCAAGAAACTCCTAGATCAACAATTTCTAGCATGAGAAGATTTTATCCATTCTAGGTTAGGGCCACTTCACACATGAGCCAAGAGCCGTGACCTTGTAATGGTGAGGACCCTTGACTCTCATCCAAAGTCCGTACCATGGGTGTTGGGAAAGCCGTTTTATGTAGTCATGGGCCCTCAAGCATGTTGTGAAGTGAGAACGGACCATGTTGCGGGACCACTGCATATTTTGTTGGCGGAAAAAGAGGAAAAGGATTTGGTCTAATATAATATGTCTCAAATTTTATCAATTTAAGAGAATTACTTGGTGGTGTTTGTTTGTCATGGAATTTTCCCTGAAATCTATCCTGAAATTTGTCATGCTAGAAAATTTATTAAAAAAACCCATGGTCTACCGGAATTTGCGCCAAGCCCACCTCATGGAGGTGGGCCTTACGCAAATTCCAGTAGACCATGCACCCTTATCCACAACTTGCCATGTAGGACTCCATGTAGATTTTTCATTCACGAACTTTTCTTTGGGCCTTTAGGCCTTCACCTCCTAGCATGAAGCGAACTTGGACAGTCTCCGCCTTTTCGACCAATGAGAGCTCTTCCATGGCCATGGTCATGGGCCTTCAACCTTGTGTGTGAAGTGGTCCTTAGTGTCCAATGTCCATCATTCAATCAAGTAGGCCTACTTATGTACCCACACAATATTAAAGTAGAACCACTTATTCCCGATCAGGAACCTGTCGGGAATTTATAGGGTGTGATAATTTCGCCCCGGCTAGATCACATCTTCATTCGGTTGGGCCTTGCCCCTCCCACGCCTCCTTCACTGCCCGGTCTTCCTACCTGCACTTGCGTGGGAACTCTTCCTCGTTGGGAACAATGTGACAATACCCGGTCAAAATTACAAATATTCAAGTTCACATCACTTTCATTATTCTCAAGTTAATTGATGGAGTTCCTTCACATGCCAAAGGAGCTCAATGGCTTAAGTGATCGGGCGCTTAATGGCTTAAGTGACCGGGTATTGTCACATTGGTTCCCAACGGGGAAGAGTTCCCACGCAGGTGCGGACAGGAAGACCAGGCAGTGAAGGAGGCGTGGGAGGGGCAGGGCCCAACCGAATGAAGATGTGATCTAGCCCGGGGCCATAATTTCTATTCGTGGATGGTTAAAACAAGGTTCCACATTTCATGGTTTCTAGGGGTTAGTTTCCATGTATGCCGTTAACCCATGAGATTCTAGTGGGAATGTAGATGCCACTAGGTGGAATCTACATTACCACTAGAATCTCGTGGGCGAGGTGACCTACATGGAAACTAACCTCAAGTCTCCAACTTTGGTTATGGTATCAACATGGAATCGTTAGTGCCATGACACATGTCCCCAGTTGTGAGTGCTAAAGTGATGAGGGATTTGTCTCAAAATGAACAGTTATGGCAGACTCTAGACATTTGGTAATGTGTTCAGGCCAACTTTTGGCTTCAAAAAGTCACAATAATTTGAATGGAAGGAATAAAATTACCGGATAATTTTGTAGTCCTTCCTGTTTCATGGCTGGGGATTCGTGGCACTCACTTAAAATCATCCATCCTAGATATCGTGGATGAAGTGGATCCAATAAAAAAAGCCCCCCTATGGGGTTGAGGGCCGATTCATTCGAATGTGACATCACTAGACTAATTCGGGGCCTTTGACTCTATTTCCGGAATCAAATTGCCTTAAAATAGTCATTTAGATGATTCCTGCGTTTTTTTTCATCCGCATGGATGATTTTAAGTGAGTGCCACGAATCCTTGGCCCTGTTTCCTATCTTCCTACACGGCTAAGATAGACCTTGTTCTTCTCCATATTTGGCGCATGATTTCTTGAGTGATTGGTTACGGGTGCCTCTACTTGATTCATGTCCCCGGAACCAGGTAGGTGGTGGAATTGCGTTTCGACTCTAGTTGGAATTAGGCGACGCTGGAATTTAGAATATGCCCAGGTCATGTGTCGTGTTCCGAAAGTGGAAGGGGCTAGGAATTCTTAGCCCCCAACCTGGGCTACAAGGTTGGCCAGGGACAACAAGACAAAACCCTAATCGGTTTTGCCCCCCAAAAAAAGCCTTTGCACGATTCCATGCAAATGATATTCCTTTGCGTGTGTCCTTTCCTAGGAATGAAGAAGATTACCCTTTACAAGTAGTAGTTTTTTTTTCAAATGTTAACCCTGAAATCAAATAACTAGATCCCGTATACACAAAATGTATGTCATCTTTGTCACGAAATACACATTATCCTATTTGAAATTATTTTTTATACCATGAATCACTTGAAACTCAACATCTCCTTCATCATGTGTCCACGGAACTAGCATGGTCTACTCCTCTCCAAGGGCTCTTCAACCACACCAAACACGCCCCTATAGGTGCCACGATTTGTGAGATCTCAATGTGACAAATCAAACAAACAAATCAACTACTGAACTTAATGTGTAGATTCATATTCTCATTGTCTATTGGTTATGTCATAGAGGACCCTTTCTCAAGAGCCATTTGACTCACCAATGTTGGTGAGCTGACAGAGGGCCTCTATGATATAATTGACAAACAATGACCTCTCTCTCTCTCTCTCTCTCTCCTTTAAACTATGCAAATAGTAAACAATGAAACTCTTGATAAATTGATGAACCTCCTACAAAGTTCGGAATATCTAATGGGTGCAAGCATGGTAAAGTGGACCAAAAAAGTGCTCCGGTATACTAAAACCATGATTTTTTTTGGTCAAAGGCCTAAAAGTAGTAGCACAACGTTGTTCAAATTGGATTTCTTTTCATGCCGACCTTTGTTGTTGTGTTGAATACTTAGATGTAGAACATCAAGTTGAGATCTTCAATACTTATCATTAAAAGTGATGCTCAAAAGCAAATGGTTGAGTCTGGTTTTGGACGTAAATTTCATGACATTAACTATTTTGAAGTTGGAATTTTCTTTCATATTCCTTGAATTCATTATCTACTTGAGGGCATCATCACAAAACTTTGTGGAAAACCACCAATTTAATGTAATTTTATACTTTAAACAAATTTTAGACAATCACTTGTTCAATATCACCTACTTACACACCACTTGTACCGTCTTCTAAAACATGTAGACTTTTCTTGGAATTTTGTTTGTCATCATAATTTGCTTGGCTTTGCAGATCAATATGTTTTCAAAATGTCTATGATTTTTTTCTTCACAATTTTCAAAGTTAGTGTATAGTTTTGAATCACTTTCACTGAACACTAGGCAAGGTACAAGAGTTGTCCACTTTATCGTGCTGGCAGCCTAATAGACTCTACACCAATGCTAGACATTACATTGTACTTAACCATGAATTAACTAACCATGATGAAGAAGTTACCACACTCTCCGATTTAGGGTCTCCATGACCTAAGGTAGTGGCTTGGGCGAACCAACCCGTACACTGGTTCCTTGGAGGCAAGGGTTTAGGCATCCAACAAGGAATGAGTGTGTGGATTGGTTCGCCCAAATCCTAAGGCAGCCACTAGACTATTAAATTCATACTTAAACCCTAAACACCTCCACATAACATTATTCACCTACTATCAATTGTTCCAATCTAATAATATCAGTAATAGTGCTTCACTCAAGTTGTTCAAGTTGAATTTGATGGTAAGAAAATTCAGAATACCATTTGACTTATTATTGGCTTCACCCAACATGTAGTGTCCGCTGAATAATGCTATGCATGTGAGAACTCTTTTACATGCTTGAGGGAGATAATACTTGCCTTAGTTTATGCACTAAGGCTTAGTAGGTATGTGTCAATGGAATCACATGGCGTATGGTGTACAAAAGGTTCTTACTGTTCAAGTAAGTTACACGAAATGACAAAAGAGCATGTTAGTATACTCAATATTTTGTATTGAGTTTAAATGTTTGCAACCTCTCAATGAACTTGATAAGTGAGATAAATGTGTGGCATGGATTGCAATTGTTCATATCTAAAGACACCTAACACACGTCTTTCTAACATACAAATGTATGTTTGGGTTGGTACGGGTGTAAGTAAGATTGGCTCTTCATATTTTGAAGACCAAAAATAGTGTAACGGACTTTTGTGTAATTTCCAAGTCCAGCTTCATTTAGGATTTTAGTACAAGAATTTGAGGCACTTCGTGGAAATCCTCATATTATCGAAGCAATTGATGGATTTCACATTTTGATTCTTATACATGTAATTGGAGGAGAAGATTTTAATTGTCAAAAGTCATTTCACTTGGCTTTACTACAAGGTATTGTTGACGCAAAATGTGTTTTTTGGAATTCCAAATTCGGATGGGCAAAAAGCATGTACAATTGGACATTATTTCAACTAGCAAAAGTTAGAAGAGATTGCATAATTGGAGATTGTGTATATTCAGTGCGGTCATGGATTTACAATCCACTGAAAGGTTGTTAAGAGATATGAAAGGTTATAAAGTTAATTGAAATTCGATGCAAAGTTCTACTTGCATGTGCGTAGAATGTGCTTTTGGGATTTTAAAGGGAAGATGAAGAGTTATAATAAGAGGAGATGATATATTTTTGCGACATATGGTTGATATAGTAGCTACATATATTATGCCACATAATATATTTACAATTAGTAAGGAAATTTTTGATAGAGAATGGATAGAAAAAGTAGAAAGATGATTATAAAGAAGAATATAAAATAAGTTATTGAGAGAATGACATGAAATGACGGCTAGAATGGTAGCCATAGGTAAAGTAAGATGTATCATTAGTAAAATAAAATAAAAAATCTAGAGAGATGTTAGGAGATTGATGAAGAGACCAAATTATTATGATAAATGATGATTAATAAATAAATAAATAAATAATTTCAGGATATGCACACTGAATTCGATATTGAGTGAGTAACTATAATTCATGTATTACTAATGTCATATGAGCATACATATTCTTCAATAAATATGTTGTAGTCTGAAAAGATGCTATCAAACCAGAAGGATTGTTGACTAGTTGTATCAATAATCCTTCCATATTTGTTTTTCTTTTTTTTCTTCTTGTCTTTTGTAGTATTGGGAGGTAAATTCCTCTCATATGAATATTTTGTTGCATGTTTTGACTACTTTAGTGTTGATCATCCTCTTACGCATTTGTTGGCATTTGATTGACTACACTTTCATGTTGTCCATTCCAAAATACCCATCTACTTGTAGTACTGACATTCAAGTCTATCATGACCTGAAATTTTATTTAAACATTTGTTATATTTTCATTCAGTCAAAAGTACCTTGTATTTAATCTTCCAAACCAACGATATTCTTCCATAATTGCGTAAACTTGAAATCCAACCATTTCATTCATGTCCACATACAGTCGAACCTCTATAAGTGTTATCCCTATAAGCGTTATAATTTCATATATGTTAAGAAAATTTTACTCCCCTACAAAAACACAATTGGTAAGACTAGTGAGTGTTATGTGTTAAGTGTTATAACATGCTCTACTCCCTTCTTTGTTAATTGCACCTCTATAAGTGTTAATTTTGAGAAAATCAAGGTAATAATATATGAGAGCATACATTTTAAACATGTAATCACATTTATCCCATATTCTTTGCGAACAAGTCAAATATTCTCTCTTATTTGGAGATCCTTCCTCCTTGTGCACTTTCAAGGGAGTTACCACATCGACAATTCAAAATTGTTGGAGGCACATGGGTGTTCTTTCGATCTCTATTGAGAGGGAGATAGAGGAAGCTAGGCGCTTGGTAGAGGTTGATGAAGTTGCTACTCTACTTCATCAATTGACGCTATTGTCATCTAATAGTGAGGTGGGTGACGTGATGAATGCTCATGAATACCTCAATTATGAGATGGAGTTTGATTTAAACAACCCCCTTGAACCTACCGATGAGGAGTTTTTGGATATGTATTCCTCATAACATCAAAAAATTGATGTTGATGAGGTTATGGTTGATGTGGTAGAAGAAGTTGTAGGATTGAGTGTTGTTGAGCGTTCTCTAGAGACTTTGAAGAAACACTTTGAACAAAGACCAAATGATACCCTATCACACATCGTGAGCATTCAAGGACTCCAAAAGGAATTTTCATCTCATCATTTGGAAGCTTCTTGTCAGACTACTATAGACTCTCTTTTTTCGGTTAGTTTAGTTGGAAGAATCTCGTCAAGTTACTACTATGTAGATTATTTCTTTCAATTAGTTTAGTTGAATTATGTATTATCATTTGTACTTTCATTTTTATTTTTATAAAACATTATGTTCTTCATTTTCAAAAATTTTAAGTGTTATTTCTATAAATGTTATTAATCATTGGTATGAATTCTAAAAGTGTTACTTGTTATAATTCTATGTATGTTATTTTTTGCTACTCCCGACCTGTAACATTTATAGAGATTTGACTGTACAACCATTAAAATAAAATAAACTAGTATTGAATTAAAATATAATATGTCTCAAATTCTATTTACTTGAGAGAAATGATTTGGTGGCCTAAGCCTTCATAAAGGCATCGGCCTCAATTCCCGAGGTGTAAAGTTTGATTCCCTACTCATGCCTTAAATGCTAAGTACAAAATGGGAGAAAGGTGGGCTAAGGCCTTTTAAAACAAACTATTGTATACGTTGTTCTTTTTGTTGATTTCATAAAAAAAAATTAAAAATTAATCTCACCACAAATCATAACAAGGGTTTCAATCTCATAATCTTGCCATTTAATATGGATTTTTTTTACCTTCTGAATCATTGATATTTAATTGCATCATTCTTCTTAGATGCTCCTTTCAATTTTGAAATTAATGTCCTACCTTCCACGGTTTTCTTCATTTGTGGTAGTTTTCCACCTTTCCTCCCATGGTCGCATCTCCACTACCTTCGACATCTGGTGGCATTTGCGATACAATCATTTTTAATTATGCATCATGAAACAACTGAGACATGCTCAAATTCCTACTTGTTAATGAGGGTCTATGCAATCTGAATTGTGGTTGATTTTATGTCATCCAAGGAAAGTTTTGGCTCCATTGTTGGATTTCATAACCATTGCCATCTTGCAAGAAAGTTGCTATGGATGAGAAAATATTATTAAGAAAATCAATAAAAAATATCTACTACAAAGACACATACTAGCAATCTCCAAAAACTTGGAATGTCATCATTTTTTTTCCAACTTTTTTCTTGTTTCTTTGAACCATGACACAATGTGGTGCACCCATAGACTCTACCATGGTTCTTGGTTCCACAATTTGGAAGTTCTATTATTATTTTCCATGTGAGGTTTAGGGTGAGTTTACATTAGAGTCGAAATCCAAAGAACTCCAAACCCGGGTGATCCTATTGGTTGAGAGAGCAAAGAAATTGGCCCAAGAAGTTTACAATGAGGTATGGTCCAAGGTATGACAAGTGAAGGGGCTCTAATAGGGCAGGACTTTTGTACCAAATCCTAGTGGTCCCCCTAAAAAGATAAATCTACTAGTTTGAGGAAGCAATCTTGAGTCAAAAGGCAAGGTCCATTAAATGGTATACATGAACTTAAAAACTTGGATCCAAATCCTAATGTAAATCCACCCTTATATGTTGAGTCAAAACATTGCACTAAAATGATTTAGTGTGGACCACACTATCCACAACAATGAATACTAGGTTGAATTCTAGAATGCATAAATAAACCATTTTGGTTGCCAAAGGGAGGTTTTAGGTTGTGGAGTTGGGAAAATTGACAATGATAAACCTCCAGTTGACAATCAAAGTGAATCATTTATGCATGTTCTTGCCAAGAGTTGCAGTAGACAAGTTGCAACAAATGGATGTAATGGATAAGTTTTCTCCTAGTGAAGTGATGCAAGGCTAAAAATTCATATTGTTGTAGGCCTACTTTCGTTAGGTGTTAATGTTGACAAACCTATTTGGTGATCACTTATTTCATTTTCATGCATCTAAGTGATACGGTATGACTAAGGGCCGCTTCACACACAAGACTGAGAGCCCGTGACCATTACACTTCAAGCACCCTCATTGGTGGAAAAGGCAGAGCCAATCCAAGTTCGCTTCACGCTACGCTTGAGGGACCAACGGAGTATGTGAATGCAAGACGGATGTAAAGTCTACATGGATTCCTACATGGCATCAAATGGATCATGTTTCATGGTCACTTGGACTATTTTCAAAACTCACCTCTTGGAGGTAGGCCGAACACAAAACCAGGAGACCATGGCACTCCGAACGCTCACAACCGTTGATTTATTCTATTTTACCATGTGTGAGGACCCGCATGTATAGAAATTCATCGAAATAGCATTTGGTTGAGGGCACGGTCACATAGGACTTCACACTACACTTGAGGGTTCGTGACCACTCTTCATGATTTTGGAGGTGTGTTGGGACGGCCTTTGGACACTTTCGTTTGGGCTCTCACAATGTCATGGTCACGGCTCTTGGCTCGTGTGTGAAGTGACCCTAACCTACTTGTGGGCCATTTTCCCTACACTTCGGACGGGCTTTGGGCAAGTATCAACATGTATGTGACAAGTGATGCTTCCTCTTTGTGGCTCACGCAGTTAAATGCAACGAAAACCAATTATTTCATTTTCTCCTCCGCTTTTGTCATGATTCTCCCCCTTTCTTAAAAAGATCCCATCTCACATTGAGGCCCCCTCAAACAACCTTTCCACCTCTAGCATTCAATGGTTGCTTCATTTATCCTAAACATTGACTCGCATTTGGTAAACTAACAAAAATATGATAATGCTAAAAAAGAACACACTTAAACTTCCCAAAACCCCATCACTTGCTCAATGGTTTGACACATGGTGATCAAATTTCGGGGGATTTTTCTTCTTTTCCTAGAATTTGGGAATATAAATGTCAATATCTAGTCATGCAACATCCAAAATGATTGAGTGTTGAGGTGGTCACATTCTTTCCAACTTTCATGTTGGATGATAAGGCAAATCTACACTTGTATGTCTGCATGAACATGGAAATGCTTGCCCAACAAGATGCTTGAAGACATTGGCACAAGCTTCGTTGATGTCGGTGAACACTTGTTTTGCTTCACCGGAGCTTTGGTGAACTTCATGTGCTAGTTGACCGCTATGTTAGTAGATGAATTTGTGGTACATATGGCTTCATTTTTCCATTTTTTTAATTGCAACTGATGAGTTTCCCCTAGCAGCTTTTGAAAGCATGATTCACACATCATAGTAAGCACATGCAAAATAATATAAATTAAAATTGATGTAATTGGTATATATATTACGCTATTTCATTCCATACCAAAACTCTATCTAAAAATGAAGATTGGGTGAATGTTCACAACAACTACCAAAGGGGAGGGGAAGGTGAAAGCATTGGTTTCTGTTGTAGAGTGCATTCTACATGGTGATCAGAAAAACAAAGTTAGACAATCTAGTGAACTTTAATTGGGATGAGAGATCAACAAACCTTTTTATAGAGGCTCATATTTTACTATTACCGCTTGGATAGTGTTAGGAAACTAAACCGTAAAGATTGCTTTTTGGCAAGCATTCCATTTACTACCACACTATAATTTGGCGAAGTTGCATGGAGCATGCCCTTCTAGGAAGGTTCGAGATAGTGGGACTATTATGGCTTCCATGTGCTATAGAGGAAGCTGCTGATCCACCTATAAACCTCGTTCCTCTATTCAAGCCCCCAATTGATGATCGAGATCGGGCTAGCTATAATCTAGTTGGCCCAAATGTTAAGACGTTGATTCAACTTCACTACATACAGGGAATGAATGCCCCCTCAAATGTAGGTGCATGTGGACGACCGATCCCACGCCCCTTTTCGTGTGGCATAGCCGGCGGGCCTTTCCTCTTTTGTCTCTTAGGGCGTAAAGTGGCCTTGTCCCGAATGCATTCTTATCATGATGGTTGGCTCACCTCACATCCATCCGTCTGTCCGTCCATCCTGACTTCCACCCTTGGTTTCATCCACCGACTTTCATCCCTGTCTCGGGTGACCGTAAGTACTTTCACTCTCTGGTGCCAGATGATGCAATAAGGGCGAGTTCACTAGGGTCCAAAGACCAACAGGAACCCAACAATCGAGCTATCTTATTGGTCAAGAGGAGTTGTTTCTTTGTTCTTTATTTTTTCTTTTTCTTTTTTGGTTGGAACATAGGAGGCGTTTGACCACCTGGCTAGTTTCCGTCAAGTAGGGAGACGATTTCATGGTTGGGAATCGAACCGCCAATTGCTCTGCTTTGTTTGGGTATCTCTCCACTATCATGTGGTAGTTTAAGGTTGTCTCGGACCACAAGAGAGGTTTTTTGGACTGAAGGAGTTTGATCCGAGTCCAAAGTATGAAAATGAAAGTGACAACCACATGTTTTATATACGTTGGACTCGGATCAAACTCTTTGGGTTCAAAAAACTTCTCTCAACCATAAAACTTTTCCCCTTGCAATCGATTCATTTTCAATTTGTGTCCAAAGAAAAGAAAAAAAGAAACCCAAGTGGCACTAAACTAATCTTGTTCCAAAAAGCATTTTTATCATGATGGTGGCTCACCTCACATCCATCATGAGTCATGTTTGTTTCATCCACCCACTTTCATCCTTGACTCGGGTGTACTTTAAGGACTAACGTAACTAAGAAGGATGGGTTTATCACCCACCATCCGCACCAAATAAGCATTTTGGACCCAAAACTATCAGCTTGAATGGGACAACCAGCTTGGAAGAAATAGAGAATATGACAAGGGTGTAATAAACATCGTATATTTTTCTTTTTTTTATATGAGAAAAAAAAAACGTGTGTTATGAGACTACCGGGCTTGCAGTTCCCTACCATTAGTTGAATTCCACTAGATGGGTTTTACGATCTACTACAAGAACATATTTGAAAGGAATGTGATTCTTGTAGTGCATAGGCACCGTACTACAATTAACATAACTAACTCAATTACACATTGGTGAGGGCCTATGTGATCACTCCTAAGAGAAACATAATCCCTCACTTTGACCTTTTACAATATGTGCATCTCAACTCCAAATCTGAAAATGACATTCCTTGTGTTTCACAATTCCTACATCTATAAGATAGTTCCTAATTTTGTCCAATGGCCAAAAATTGCACATGGAGTTGGAAGTGCTCATTCTTACTTATGATCATCTACACTCTACACATAGTCATGGGTCTAGTCCCATTCACACTTGTTCCATAACTAATCGAGGTAAATAACTAAAGTCCCCTAAACTCACACATTGCACATGACATCGTTTTTTCACTCTACTAGGGCGAGGTAAAATGTGTCTTAGATGGTTTGCTTTTGTTGCTTGCCATGATTCTTGACTTGGGATTTCAAGGTTAAGTTTTTTTATAGATCCGCAAACATGGTATGCGATTTTACCAACAATTTGTGGGATTTTCTAAGCTCCCCATGTTTTTGTTATGATTTCTCAAAGTCAAAAGTGTTGGAGCCATAAAGTGACCAAGTAAACCCCCCTCCCAAAAACAAATGTTGACTATTGAACCTGGAATAACTACTAAATCTTGAGCATATAGTCCAATCTCTTCTAAACATGTGCATTTTTGTGTCGGTCTTAAATCCAAACCACACACCACACAAATATAAGGTGGTTTAGAATAAGTAACCAAAATCAATCATGTTTATTGTAGTAGTTAATTTGGTTTACTAGCTTACTTTGGTTCTCATAACCCACTTCCCATTATGAAGGCCGACTACAATAATCACACCTATCATTATGGGCTTAAAGCTTAGGACGGGTAGAAAATAGTGTGGCCCATTTGTTAAATTATTTGTGGGGTGAAAAGTAGGGTGGCCCATAATAGTATTGAACTTAGGTTTATGAAACTGCAAGATGATGTGTCCTCTTCTTGGAACAACGTTGCATGATACGAGCCGAAGAAGCAAGTAGTTGGGTTAGGGAAAAAGGCAGTCCTAACTATATTATTACGATAAGTGAGGTGACAATTTCTTATAGACACAAACATTTGACATGCCATTGATTCATGTAAACGTTAATATTATTTCTACTCCGAATTCCCAATTATGAACATTATGAATTGCAGTGGTAAGGAAAGGCTATGTTGAGCCAAATTACCATGACATGTCAAAATTCTAGTGGGCCACAGTAATAGGTATGATCAATGTACGTGCCCAACACATGCATCACACGTCAAGTTGAACTAAATGTCACATTCGGCCTCTATAAGTATGTGTTCCTCGTTATGGGAGATGGGAATATAGTTGTGTACTACGTACACAAGGTATGTGAATCCACCAATGGACACTAACCTATGATGGACAATATCTTCTAACATGTAGCATGTGCATTCAATCTAGACAACATGTACATGCTTATTGTACATCAGTAAGGCGGTGATTATAGATTCACAAACCCTATTCTAGGGTGGATTTACGGTGGGTTCCAAACCAAAGATACTCCAAAATTGAACGACCCTATCGGTCCAGAAGAAACTTTTGGGACCTAGGGTACACATGCCTTGTTCGTAAGCCTTAGGTGAGTTTGGTGTCATAGCCCATTCTCCTTCACATGCACCGACTAAGATATGTGGACCTTTTGTGGACACTCTTCTTATTCATACACACATGCTTAAGCGGTGTATGACAACGCTTCTAGTCATGAATGGACACCAAGATGACACATGTCAAGAAGAGAATGGAGGGGTTTATTCAAAACATATTCTTCATTCCTATGATCAACAACGAATACAAGTGGAAGAACCCATGTGATCATCTTAGCTTTGACCTCGTACAATCGTTGCATCTCAACCTCGACATAAAACATAAAACGGGCAATCTTCACAACGATCGCCCCGTAACTGCTATTCTTTTCGGATGAGCCGATCCCCGATCCCCGATCCGATCCAACGGTTCAAGTGGTGGTGTTCGAAGTGCCCACAGTAGGGCCCCATACCCACCTTTAATATGCTCTCCGTGGGCATCACATATTCGAGTCCACGAGCTCCTATTTGTGCAAACCTGGCGTGCATGACGTGGCGGACCCCCATTGGTCGGAAGCCCCCGTGCATCCGAGCCCCGGGCCTTTGTCGTAACCGAACGGTCCGACTTAAATTAAGGCCCGAGATCGTCCCCAGTCCCAAACGCAGAGTGATTTTGTCGTAATGGAAAGCTCCGAGGTGCATGGCCCTCGTCTGCCGGACGAGGAGGAACCACCAAAAGAGTGGGACTACTGTAGTGGCCAAGGGCAAAAAGCCAAGCCAAGCCCACCCCGGCCCCACGGCGCCCTAAACCCAATAACAAACAATACTATAATAACCCAAGACCACTATATTGTATGTAGCGATCGCCTAGTGAGCATGGGAGCAATATTAGAATAAGAATAAGAAGAATGAAAACAACATCGGTGTTTCGTACCCGATGTGAATGGGAAGCATCGCGTTCAAGAGAGGGTTGCTTTTTCCCCTTTTTGGAGGGTAGGTTTTTAGTGTGACATAGTCAAGTTTTGTGGGGGTCGTCTCCTTATGGGGGCTGGGGCGAAACAACCCGTACACTGGTTCCTTGGAGGCAAGGGTTTAGGCATCCAACAAGGAACGAGTGTATGGGTTGGTTCGCCTGAATCTCCTTATGGTGGGTCTACAGGGGTTTGTTTGTTGTCAAGTTTTCTTTTGTTTACAATTGGATATGCGAGGTGTTTTATGGATATTTGGTGTGTGTGTTTCGTGAGTTTTTTCCTTCCTTGTTTCTGTTAAAAGGTATGTCGAAGGTTTTTAGTGCTTGTAACGATTGCTTGTGGATGGCTCCTCATATGCCGACTATGATGGTGATAAGGGGGTTGACTTTCCACCCTACATCTCCAAGTTTTTTTTCCATGGTGACAGTGGTGGGAAATCTATTGTGGCAATATGTGAATTTTATGAATTGGGTAGTAATTGGTGGGGTTGGGTATAGCGGTGGTTGGTTGTCATTGGGGGTTTGTATTATACATAGGGTATTTGTTCATAGACAAGACATGCATGTACATAAGGTGAGGGATGCATGTGTAGCTTAATGACCATTCTTGTACGATTATATCTTGAGGTTGAGAGTTTTGATTTCTTGCTTTAATGAAGGTGTAGAATTTTCTTTGATTGAAGTGTATGGACTATTTGATGGACATGGTTTTTTTGGGTGGGCACTGAGGGCATGGGAGCAACTAACTTGTGTGGTCTAACAAAAAACCATTGAGAGCAAGACAAAAGCAGGCATGCAAGGTTTTTAATCCCCTCTTGTGCCTCAAGTATGCGGGTGTGATTCGGATGATTATTCTTCTTTTCGGTCTCATGTTGATCATGTTGAAGTTATGAAATTTGTGTTGCATTATCAAATACATGATGACACATCAACATGAATTGGACTTCCCCTTATTTAGTTATGGTTACTGAAAGTGCAAGTATGTTGATTCCTTTATTGTGATGAGTGTTGAGTGTAGTTAATGGAAACGTAGTCCAACTTGTTTTTTACATGCATCTTTAATGTTGGTGGGGCTACATTCGGGTTTTTACTTGATAGTAAAAGCTTTAGACGAAAAAAATCTTTAATATGATTTACTGCTAGGTGCAGTATTAGATTCAAATATGGAAATTTATAAAGGATTTTGTTTCTATAATTGGGACCGACTAATTTATCTTAGAAACGGTTTGGTGTAAATGCCACTTCATGTTCACATGTTGTGAACGGAAACCCTTATATAAAATCCTTGGTTCCAAATGTTTTGACCAATTAGATCACTTAATTCATAAGTCTACTTGGTTTTAGACCATAATATTGTAGAGGCCTCTCTATTCCAACACAAAATAAGTATTATTTTCCTCAAAATTTTCCACGTGTCATGCTCACATTTGTATCACATGTGGAAACTACATTCATGCATAGATAAAGATGCAATAGAGAGCCATGTACAGTATAAGAACATCCTTGGTTTCAAATGTCATGGCCCCGGGGAGAGCACCAAACAAGTGGGACATGCCGACAAAGCCTAGCCAAACAAACTCTCCCATTAAGTTACCCCATGCCCCCATAAGAACCACCCACCGTTTTCCATCCTTTTTTTCATGGTCACACTTGCTCATAGAGTATCCTTGCTCTAAGAAGAGTATAGAAAATGGGTACCATATTTTTTGCTTGGATAGATATGATTGCTTTAGTGAGCGTGGGGTGACTCATGTAGCATAGAAGTTTGTACCGGACACGAGAAAAGGAAAGGCAAGTAGAGCCATGAGGCTTGAGGATTTCCTCTTATGTGACTATAGCCACGAGAAAACAAGAACTCCATATGGTCCATAACTTTTACTTCCCACACTCCATATGGTCCATTTGTTTTTCACTCAAGTACAGTTGTAATCTATGTTTCATCAAGCTAAAAGACTCATGTCGTGGACATAATTAAATATTATCCAATCGCATGGCTCAAGTGTATACTTAAGATTGCATCAGTGCAAAGGAGAGTATTCTTGAAGAATGTTTATATCTAACGTGCCTTCTATGAAGAATTGTTTTTTTATGTGTGCGCACAACCACCACCTTACATTTCTCCAACATCCAAGTGTTGTGGTGGGTTGTGACCTACTTGGGAGTCATATTCTCTACTTGATACATGCGACTATCCACATGTATGGTCAAGTTCACATGCAAGTGTCACTTCCTCTTTCCAATTCACATGCTTAAATGGATCGATGACCAACGGGAGATTGGTTTTGCCTCCGATTCTAGTGCCCATATAAAAAGCACCTATGTATACCCCTGTAAAATTAGGACTCCCATGGTCATACCCATGTATGTATGAGCATAAAAGTTACACCAAAATTTGATACCAAAGTTCACCAAAGTAAAAAGGCACACACTTGTTGTGACAACTAACATGTTTTGGGAGTACATGCAACTATCCATGTGTGAGTTCAAGTTCTTGTGCGAATGTCACTTCCTCCATGTGATGCACATGGACTAAATGAACCAACAAACAATCGGAGATTTTTTTTCTCCGACATTTCTAATGCCCCCATTTAGAACCTCCAATTCTCACATTGGGACCTCGACCATGCTACATGACTCTCACCCATGTATGTACGAGAACAAAACTTCACATGGAATTTGCTGAGGTAGAAGGTGTAAAAAGCTCCCCCCCACCCAAGAGAATAAAGTACCATTTTTTTGTTTTTTTTTGTTTTTTTGTTGAGATAGAAGGCCGACATGCCAACGCCAAAGCATAGGAGGCAATTAATCACCTGACAAGATTATGTCAAGTAGAGAGGAGATTTCACAGTCGGGAATCGAACCGCCAACCTCTTCCTTAAGATTTGGGTATTTGTCCACCATCATCCAATAGTTTAGGGTCGTCTCGGACCTGTATATGATTACTTTGATGAGTTGAAAACTTCAAATTCATATATGTAAGTGTCGCTTCCCACCCATGATGCACACGAGTCAATGAACCGATGACAATTGAAGATCTGTTTTCCCTCCACTTCTATTGCTTCCCACATAAAAACCTTCAATTCTCACATTGGGACCCCCCCTTTCCCTTTGGCCATGCTACACAATGGTGACTTATGTATGTACGAGCCCAAAAATTCACATGTAATTTGTAGAGGCCAAAGCTCCCTCCCACCAAAGGAATAAAATACATGGTAACTTTGATGAGTTGAATGAGTTAAAGTTCATATAAAGTATGCAAGTGTCGCTTCCTACCCACGATGCACGTGATGGGAAAATGAACCGACGACCGATTAAAGAGATCTCTTTCCTCCACTTCACTTCTATTGCCCCCCCCTTAGGGGACCCCCAAGCCCAGGCTGTGATTGCCCATATATGTACGAGCACAAAAGTTAACCTGTAGTATGCCGAGGCCCAAAGGTGCAAAAGACTCCCTCCCCGAAAAAGGAATTTAACTACACTACATATGATATTTAGTGCCACCAATTCTAGTTGTCTTGCTCAATACGAATCGTAAAACCGCGGTACAGTGTCACCGACACTAAATGTTAACCCAACATTATTTGTCATTCCTCGTAATTTTTTTGGGGGGATTAGAGATTTACAATGTTGCAATGACTGTCACTTACCACGTGATTTTTCATCCAAATTTCAGTCGTCCATGACAATGTTTCATCACAAGTTGCTGAAAAGAGAAGGTAGGGTTTTGGCCAATGGATGAACTCATGCATCATCCATGACATATGCTTGTTCACTTATTCATAAGAAGTGTCATCCGACAAGTTACCATAGTGACATAAAATACCATAAGACGCTAAGTATCATGTTTAGTGTAATATATGGTATATGGTAGTAAGTTTTGGTGAGTTCGGAGCTTTTAATAAAGTCACGAGTCATCAGTCACGACTAGGGACGACCTAGTGTCTAGTTGTAGTAGTAGTAGCGTCCAAATTTCAGTCGTCCATGACAAATTAATGTTTCATCACAAGTTGCTGAAAAGAGAAGGTAGGGTTTTGGCCAATGGATGAATTCATGCATCATCCATGACATATGCTTGTTCACTTATTCATAAGAAGTGTCATCCGAGAAGTTACCATAGTGACATAAAATACCATAAGACACTAAGTATCATGTTTAGTGTAGTATATGGTACAGTATACTGTATATGGTAGTAAGCTTTGGTGAGTTCGGAGCTTTTAATAAAGTCACGAGTCACCAGTCACGACTAGGGACGACCTAGTGTCTAGTTGTAGTAGTAGTAGCGTAGAAGCGTAGTTCCCTGAAGACAGGAGGAGAAAGGCAGGTGCGGGCAGCATAGGCGGGCGGGCGGGCAGGCAGGCAGGCAGGCAGGCAAGCAGCCCCCAATTAGCAAAGGCAAGGGCCGAAGTGTTGAGAGAGAGTGGGAGCCTTCCGGAACGCCCATACCGCCCTTCATGTGCATCCCATGCATTTGCGGAGCAACGCCTAATTTATTTCTTCCGCCATCGCCACCCTCACTACCCTCCCCCTCCCTCCTTTCGCACCAAACCACATGCAAAACGCTCCGGGGACGAGTTCTTTGCGGCCAAAATTCGTTCCGATTGCTGTCCCATTGCTGTAGAGGTCGAGGTTTGAGGCAGCAGGAAGAGGTCCCTTGGAGTCCCGCATACCAGCCACTGGAAGACGGTGCTCCGTTTGCACCAAACCACGTGCACAACGGCCCAGAAACGAGCCCTTTGAGGCCAAAAATTGTTCCGATTGCTAATAGAGGTCAAGGTTTGAGGCAGCGGAGGTTCCTTTGAGTCCCGCATACCAGCCACTGGAAGTCAGTCCTGTTTCAGTCCCGTTTCAGTCCCGTTTTAGTGCTGTAGAGGCGGTAGGGGAGGATTTGGCAAAGATATTGCGGTTTCGGTTTCGATTTCGGTTTCGAGGTTGTGGTGGAGTGAGTGAGCGGGATTAGGGGACGCGGGGTAGGCGGATCGGACTGTGGTGATGAGAGGAGGATGGAGTGGTGACTGTGGAGGTGCAGCATTGTGTGTGAGGGAGGTGAGGATGATGTCTGGAGCATGTGGAGAGGGGTGGATATGCGCGCTGGAAGATTTGGTGGAGTTCGGGCGAGCTTGAAGAGAGAAAAGAGTGAGCAGCGGAGGGTAAGTAAGTAAGTAAGCATCCTGTGATTGATGGATCATTGAACATAAGTCCCGCATGTCTTGTTTGCCGGTGTGTAAGGAGAGGAGGAGAACTTTGCGCTGTGTGAAAGGGCAAAGAGAGCGTAAGAAGAAGTTGTTTTTAGTTAGAAGGTGAGGCTTGAGATGTTTTAAGAGCCGTGACTGAAGAGGAGCTTGAATCAGCACTAGCCAAGCGGGGAAAAGAGTCTAGCTTATGGGATGGAGAAATGACAACTTATTAAACAAGTAAATCTCGATGCACCAGCCGATTGTGCAGGAGAGCCATGCGGTTCCACATCTTCTTCTGTTGGATGCTGCCTGCATGTACATGTTTGTCTCCTTAGTGACCTTAATTTTAAAGGAGACTTTAAAAATTGGAATCCAGGTCATGTGCCAAAAACTGAGTGTTCGATTTATTTGCTCGGTTGAAATTATCGACAAACACTTCACTGGATGCTTTTGAGCAACCTATGGGACCTTGAACCTGCGGGGACCGCCATTGTGTCAGATTTTATAGCTCGCAGCGAGCTGGTAATTTGCAAGGTCATTGTAGCCGCTTATGACGTGGTTAAGAAAGTGCAATTGGACAGAATGTATGTTAGTACTCGTAAGTTCACTATTTGGATGAATGCACAAATCATGAAATGTGCTACAAAGAGAAAGTGATCTAGTAATCCATTGCGAGGTTCTCAAACGTTCAGAGTGTGTAAGTTCGATGGTTGAGAGAGAAGACTTGTTCAGCATAAGCTATTCAGTTGCTGCTTGCTCGGTTCGCTCATTACAAGTTCGCTGTCCTCGAAAACTGGATTGTTGTATTTTGAGACATGTGCCTGGCCTAATGACGAAAACCTGAACATCATGACACGAGTCTTCCAACTGTAGATCGTTGACATGCAACTGTAGAATGTGACACCATCCTCTCGAGGGATACATGTAATCTTCCCTTAAAAAGGTTTTTTAAAATTTCCACTGCGTGTTTCCTACACTGAAATTGACAAACCAAGTGCACCTGGACTTGTGGACACGTATCAACCTCCGTTCTCTCGGCGGTTTTGGGACTGAGCTCTGATACTCCGTTCGAAGTCTTATTGTGGCTAGTCTTAAAGTCTTATCTAATGTAGCAGCACCGGCAAGGTCTGTTGCTTCAACACTGCGCGAGAGAAAGAAAGAACGATTGTTAGTTAGTCTGGGCAATGTAGTGTAGGATTGTGATGAACTGATCCGTGCATCTATTGTGCAGGAGCAGCGCTAGGCTTTCACGGGGAAAATAGATAGCAGCACTGCAAACAAGAGTTGTGTGAGAGTTTGAAGCTAGACTCTCATTCAAGAAGTACATTGACCAGCTACCAGTTGAGAAGCTTCGCGAAAATTTTGACGGCGGTTGCGTGAATGATTATGATGGTAATAGCAGAACATTTCAAAGTTCGAGTTGGAGGCGGAAGTGGAAGCGCATGTTAGTAACGTTCGAAGTCCTAACTTCCATCTTCTACAAACTCTCAGGTACTTGTGCGACTCATAATTAATGCATGCGTTTTCCTATTAGAGGGGTCGTCTTATCAACACATCCTCTTCAGACTTCATTGTTAATCCAAGAGCGTAGCGGACTCTTTGAAAGTATCATTTATTTCTGCATCGTTAACTAAGAGTTTAAGCCTATGATTTCAAAAACTCCCGTTTGTAATTTATCATTTGTTCCTGGTTGCGACGTAAGACCTCGTGCGTCCCTTTCCGATGCTCCAATAGGTGACTGTCTATAAAGATAATTTCCTATACATCCTAGAGAGAGAGTAGAACTTCAAGGCATTTCCAGCAAATAAACACATCCTGTTTAAGGTGTGCACAAAGGAGAAGTAGAAAGAGAAGTAGTTTGGACGTAATTTACTGCCAAGACGAGGCGAAGACGCTGTAGTTACAGTTATATAATAGAAACACCAGCATCACATACCTTGGAACAATCTACCACGGTCTCAGAGATTTCAATATATGAGAAGCCTCAATCGCTTCCACAGATAACTTGAATTGGAGTTCAGCATTGTCCATCGATGATGTGAGCCGGTGGTCTAAGCCACATTGCGAGATTCCCTGATGTCATAGATTTGCTTTTGATATCTGATATTTGCTGTTAGAACAAAACCTGACGGCGGGCTCCTTATGTCTTTGTCAGGAGCGTTGCATGCAGGCAGTCTTCCAGAACATGTGCACACACGAAAATGTACTAATGACTGCGACCATCATCGCTCGACCTCTTCCTATCGCGTGACGCCTGATCCATCTATACATCTATTGGATGGAGTAAAACATTGGAGCCTATAACTGTAGAGAGGGTGATTTGGTCGAGGTTACCTGCATGGTTTGTACATATTACTGCTCCTCGACTTGAAAAAGATGCCAGGAATGTTAAAGGGGAATGACACCTCTTCACTGTCACATTCTCCCTCACTCTCCGTCTCCACTCAATCGGTATCATCACTTTCTCATGTCTCCCATCATCAGTATCACCAATCCCCGATCAGCAGCGCGTCCGCCCATCAGCTCACATGGCTACAGGAGCTTCGGTCGGAGGAACGTGGCCTCTACCTCATACAGCTCCTGCTCTCCTGCGCCAATGCCGTGGCTGTCAACAACATGGAGTACACCAACATATACCTGGAGCAGCTTGCAGTTCTAGCAAGTCTCACCGGCGACCCCATGCAACGAGTGGCAACATATTTCATGGAAGGCCTAGCAGACAGGATTACGAAGTCATGGCCGGGGGTGTACAAAGCCCTCCACTCAACCCACCTTCCTTCGGTGATGGACATCCTTTCAGCACGCCAGGTGTTCTTCAGTGTATGCCCATACCTCAAGTTTGCTTTCCTGTTGGTGAATCAAGCCATTCTGGATGCCATGGAGGGTGAGAAAGTAGTCCACATTATTGATCTTGAAGCTTCGGATCCCGTCCAATGGCTAGCACTCCTGCAAGCCATGAGATTTCGCCCCGGTGGCCCTCCTCACCTTCGCATCACAGGAGTTAGCAAGAAGAGAGATGTGCTGGAGCAAACTGGACAGCGCCTCTCTGAAGAAGCGGAGAAACTGGACATTCCCTTTCAGTTCAACCCCGTCGTTGCCAATCTTGAGAATCTCGACATTGAGCTCCTTAAAGTGAAGAGCGGTGAAGCGGTTGGTATCAGCTCTGTGATGAGACTACATAAACTCCTCGCTAAAGAAACTCCACATGCACCAAATAACTTGTGTCGCAGTTGTTCAGGAAATGGCAGGTCATGCGGTGCAGGTCGGGTGGATGACAGCAGGAACGAAGGCAACAGCTCTGCCGCTGCAACAACAACAGATCGAGGAGTGAAAAGAACTCGGCAAACTTTCGAAACTGACGGCAGGACTAGCTTAGCCACAAGCCCAGAGGGAGCAAACTCGGATGAAATCGACAGCAGTGTAGACAGGGAGGAACCTCCAGTAGAATCTTGCCCTAGAGTGGTGGACCGGGTGCTACGAGATCTTCAAAGCCTATCTCCCAAAGTGATGGTAGTCATCGAGCAGGAGTCCAGCCACAACGGATCACAGATGCTGGAGCGATTCGTAGAAGCGTTACATTACTACTGCGCCATGTTCGATTCCCTGGACTCAACTCTACCTCAACATTGTCTGGAGAGGGTGACATTGGAGAAATATCTGCTGGGCCAGGAGATTAAGAACATCGTAGCTTGCGAGGGTGTGGAGAGAGTGGAACGACATGAGAAGCTGGAAATTTGGAGTCAGCGAATTATTACTGCAGGCTTTGCTGGCTTGCCTTTGAGCATTTCTGCGGTTGAGCAGGCCAGGCGGCTGTTGCAAAGCTATCCTTGTGATAGCTACCGGCTGTTGGAGCAGCGAGGATGTCTTACACTTTGCTGGCAAGATACCCCTCTTTTCACCGCTTCTGCATGGACCGCATAGTAAGATACCATAATCCATACATACCAAATATGGATTAATTACATCACATTGCAACTGAATTCATCGCAAGACCCTCTCTCTACCCGGCTCCATCATCAATGCCAGATCAGGCAACATGGAAGCCATCCATTCGAAGGTGGTTTTCCATTCGAATCGAGTTTTGCGCAAGGTCTGAAGAACTTTTGGCTAGGTATGTATTACTGAGGTAGGATGCAGAGCAAGTTGCAGACAGACAGATCTCATAGCAAGTTGAAGACAGGCAGATCTCATAGGCGCATCCGTTTCTTTGGTGCCACATTTTTGAGTACCAGCAAACCATGACTTAGTTGTCGAAGCTAGACTGCTTCTTCACACCTGGTTATACGCTTTTCAACAAGTTTTGAAAGTTGCTCTTATTACGAAGGCAGACTTCTGGGTGGCGGTGGGTAGTGCATCACATTTTGTGTGAATGAATGAATATGAGAGGTAGTCTGTGAGCATCATTCACACAAGCTGGTGCATCTCCCTTTACTGGGGCACGTAGGCGGCGGCAGCAGGTGGGTGGCAGGAAACTAACTAGGTTTTGGAGAGAAAGGTATACGGGGGAAGGTTTTGCTAGGACCTGGGTGACACTGTAATTAAAACATTCATGGCCCATTCAAATTGATCGTGGGTGAGAGACTCATTATTTTTCACGACAGTGGGTGATGATATTGGAGTGGTGAACCCAACACAGGTTTGTAAAAGGATGCATGGATTCTTAGAAAGTGATGCGACGATGGACACTGATATAATATGGAGACAGATCGCAGCATCGACATGTAGCTGCGATTCGTGGAACTCTCCGACAAATTAACCATTGTTTTGATCACTTGCATTCACTTCAACCGCTAACTTCCCAAGCAACCCAACTCTGGTTGATGGATGATTTTTTCCCTTCGTTAACCCCACCTGATAGTCATCTGCAATGAAAATAACTATAAACATCAAGCCAACAAGTATATCTACCTATAGATACATGAGTTGAGAGCAATTTGTAGATGATTAGAACGTGTAAAAAATTGTCAAAGTGGGAAGTGGTCATGTTTTTATTGTGCTGGGAGCTCATGTGAGGGTGTTGACTCCAATCAAGATGTTCCACTTCAATGCAAACTTTGCATGAACATAAAAAAATGTTTGTTTTGGTAAAAATGAAATACTTTTTGATGTTCATGTAAAAATGGCCTTTGTGCTCACATTGACTGTTTAATTTAACCTTTGGACACTCTCTGATTTTTAAGGATTCTTTGCATATATGTGGTTAGAAATATGGGACATTTTACATACTCTAAATGCAAGGTGGCTAGCCTATTGTGGTTTGCACATTTTGGCATGACATTTGTGGAGATGCTCAACTATTAGGTTGTTCCCATCTAGTGGATCACACAAGCATTTCGCTCATTCTCCAGGTGAATTTGATTGGCCAAAGTTCTTTTTTTTTGGGGGGGGGGGGTAAACATGGCATTTTCTTGTCCCTCGCTTCAATTGTTGTAATCTAAAAATCCAAATGGTTATTCATGCCCAATTTTCCCCTCAAAACATTTGACCTCCCATGTTTCAAAATCCTACATACAAATCCCTTTTTAACCTCAAAACTTGTCCATGAAAATTCCACAACAAACATTGAGTGAAATGCACTCAAAACAACCCATTCATAGGCTTGGGAAGTTAAGGGTTAAACTGCAATGAAATGGAGAAGTGCGCAATTAACAAGAATGAATAGAAATTGAGATAGACAAGGAAATGCCCGAGATGACCCTAAACTACCGGATGATGGTGGAGGGATACCCAAATCTCAAGGAAGAGGTTGGCGGTTCGAATCCCGGCTGTGAAATCTCCTCTCTACCTGACGGAAAACTTGCTAGGTGGTCAACTGCCTCCTATGCTTTGGCGTTGGCTTGTCGGCCTTATGTCTCAAAAAAAAAAGATAGACAAGGAAATTTGAGAAAGGCTCTCCACCCAACTAGAGAGAAAGAAGTCACATAAGTTGATGTTCTTCCTCTCACCCCCAAGCCTCTTTATTGATATGTAAATTGCACTTCTGGGTCTTTTGACGTTCTGGGTCAAGATCTTGGAACGCCAATTACTTGGTTGTTCATCTACACTTTAAACTTCATAGTATCACACTTGTGGCAACCAAAGAGCGTGTGATGTTATAGAATTTTTGTAATGTTAACGTGGATGCATGATAATAGAAAATTAGTGTAGTGTGTGATATGGAATCACACAAGGTGCAATATTATAATGTTGAAATTGATGATTTCATAACTGGGACATGGATAATCTCCCAAAGTTGCACATATATGCAAAGCTCATTCCTTCGTGAAATTCATGTGGAGTGTTTAATCTCAACAGACTTTTGCCGCTTTGCGTTGGAGTTCTCAAAAGTTCTCGCAGTTCTGTGCTCCAGACTTACCTTGGCTATGGAGATCATGACTAGAGGACTGATTGCACACTAGAATGAAACCAGTCAAATTTGCGCAATTCGGTGACAGCGAAGCGTACATTTGCGATAAAGCACTCAAATCTGTGTGTTTGCCGTCCTAACTGCAGTTTCCCTAATCTTAATCCCGGATTCGATGTGTGTCACAGGAACCATAAGTCGGTGACAAGCAGTTGGCATCATCAAGATGGCGCTCGCATGTGGATCGTCACTAAGTATGCGTGCAGCGGTCGTCAAAGGAGACACCGCCTCGTTGTCATCATCCAGATCATGTGAGAATACTGTCTTCAAAGTGAAAATTAGAGCTTCTTCTTCTTCCTCCTCCCACAGCACCGCTCCTCCTGGTCGGATGCGAGTCCAAGCCCAAGCTTCCGAGGTAGCAATAAGCCAAGATCTCACCAAGTCGATCCAATTGAAGGAGAAACTCCAATTAGTGAACTCACAGAAACGAATGGAGTTTGCTGGAGGAGGTGATCGTGGGCACAATGGAAGGTGCCTCATTCGGCCCTCTGCACATCGCCGAGAAGCAAGTTGTGAAAAAACAGTACTGGGACATGTTGAACTCCAAGGCAGGCCAACCATTCCCCACAGAGCTCATCGCCAACGCAGCAAAAGAGGTCGATTTACCTCGCCGAGGTTGTGTACAAGGAGGGTGTGAAGGTTCGACGACCAAGTGTACCCAACGCCGATGACTTCTCCAAGAGCTTCAAGACTCCGGATTTCGAATGCCAATCGGGTCTGTAGGCAGCGATGCCCCGTGATGTGCTTATCGTGGTGGGCAATGAGATTATCGAGGCTCCCATGGGGTGGAGGTCACGTTTTTACCGGAATCTAATCAAGGAGTACTTCCGTGAAGGTGCCAAGTGAACAGCTGCTCCCAAGCCTCATATGAACGATGAGCTTTACGTCTCCGAGGCTGAGTTCGAGGGTAAGGATCGGCCGGGTGACCGGACAACAACAGAATTTGAGCCCATCTTCGACGCGGCCGAGTTCATGCGCTTCGGTAAGGATATCTTCTCGCAACGAAGTGGGGTTACGAATTACACTAGCATTCAATGGATGCAACAAAACATTGGAGATGAATACCGGATCCACATTCTTGACTTCCAGGCTGGTCCAGACACGATGCACGTGGACGCAAATTTCGTCCCTCTGGCGCCCAGGAAGCTTTTGCTCAACCCTGACAAACCTTGCACAACTTGCCCGCTCCATTCCACCTTCACCTACAAGGAGAAATTGTGATCCCATATTGTCCGGAAAATGTGATCCCGCACGCAGTGTTCAAGATTGAAGCCCTCATATGAGTTTCATTTTGAAGGGCTCTCAAATTTCAGCCCTTGAGTTGAAAGGCTGGTTCAAATCCAAGACGTCAATCCAAGAATATAGAAATGAAATACAAAACTCATATTAAACTTGTGCATGAATTATATGGTACATGTTTCCAGTACAATGTGAAGAACTAAGAATCAACCATCTAACTCCACTTCTTGTAGTGACAATGCCCTACGCGTGTTGGTTCTTGTGGCGGGCATATTATATTGAAGACTTCAAGTGACGTCTTCATTTTCAATTTGGGGTTGCGTTTTGAAGGGTTGTTTTGAAAGAGGAATATTTTGAAGGGCCAAATTACATTTGAAAGGCATCGAAGGCTTCAATCTTGAACACTGCCCGCACGATCCCACTTGGCCTTCCTGGGCAATGTCGCAGATCTACGCACCAACAATTCAACTAGTGGCGTAAGAAGAAGAATACAAAGACACTCCACATATTCACACGTGGTGCAATGTGAGAGTGTGGGTTGACTTCTTTGGTGCTTTACATTAATGGCAAAACCTGTGATATAAGGGAGAGAAATGTGACAATAAGGAGTGAGTATATGATATGAGATGTCGTTGCTCTTCCATTTTCACCCTTTTCATCTTTTTGCTCAAATTCTTCAAAAATTGTTGGAGTAAGTTGCTGTTGCTCATTGCCACTCGATTCCTCAACAAAATCTGGCTCTACCGAATTATCCTTCATGATAGGTTGAGACCCATAAAACTCTTGATCTCGATTTCAATCATGCTCTGAATTAACAAGAAGAGGAAAATAGTGTTAAAATAACATCATCTATGATATTAAGAATGTCTTGCATCAAGTCCTTTGGCTTTGTCATCTTCTCATAAAAAATGATATCCCTATTCAAAAAGACCTCGCGTTAGATTACACCATACAATTTGCAACCTTTTGGATAATCATCAGAATCATTAGAGATGGATTTTGTACTCTTCATATCTAAAGTTTTATCATTTTCTTTCAAAGAATGTGCGTATGTGATGATTGTACGTAGGTTTCCTGTCATACCACAATTCACATGGAGTGATTTTTCAAACCACTTCTAAAGGGGTGGTGTTTTGTAAGCAATCACATGTAACAATTGCTTCCGCCCAAAATGTAGCATTCAAACTCTAATTGTATGACAAACGTCTAGCATCTTTCATCAAAGTTTGATTTTTTTTCTTTTCTTTTTACAACACTACTTCATTGTGAAGTGTAAGAAATCATTGAATATTTGTTAATTCCATATTTTTGAACAATTTTGTTGAATTTATGGGAACTAAAATTCACTCTCATTGTCCGTCCGTCTGCATTGCCTCGGTCTTTCGTTTAATGCCATTCTACACTCTGGCCTTGTAGATCTTGAGATTCTAAGTGTTTTCACATTTGTCTTGAGAAATAAATCGGTGTGATTCTAACTTATTACCAATGAATGTAACAAAGTATCCAGAAAGATAATAGATATTTATAACAACCCGACTACATTGAAATGCACGAACTCTAACGTGATTTCCTTGATTTGAAATAAATCTATGGAATTGATTTTGAGTTTGTTTCTATATATGTATCCTTTACACAAGGCTAATAGTTCAACACTCCTTTATCAAACTTATGATTGAAATTCACGTTTAAAGGATCTTGCCACTTTTGTACTCCAATGTGTTTTACCTTTTCATGATATAGTCGAGCAACTTCTTCATCATTGTTTGAGCATCTAGCCATGGATTTTTCAAGGATAATGCAAATATTTAGCATCCGTGATAATCTTTTCTTCTTTGTTGTTCATAGTGTTCTAACTTGTAACATCAGCAACATACTTTTCTTCTTCTTTTTTCGAAAGCAAGATTCTAAGAGAAGACTCATGGTAAGATGTGATACATGGAGGATGTTTTGGATTATCCTTATCATTATTGAGACTTATAAAAATGACTTCCACTCTTTTTATTTTACATTTTGTGATTATCATCCTGAAAAATAAATCTTCCATTAGAATATGAAGTGTATTAAGAAACCTACTCGCTATGAGAAGTCGTGTGATGCATAGTTTCCAAACCAAGATACAACATATCAACATTTTCACAAATGAGATAAGTTCAATTCATGAAAACACCCACATACATTCATTGGTTTTCATCGACATTGCATCAATACTTCAGTGATTCAAGGGACTTGGTGAGTGTTGAAACATCATTCACTGGGTTAAAGCGTGTCCCTAAACCTTGAGCCTGTCTGCAACCCAGCTTCCTTCACCTTCACAACGAAACCCTCGGTTTACAAAGAAATTGTCGGCATTGGTAACTGATCGGATACTAACTTAGCTGAAAAAGCCCTCAAACTCAAATATTGTGCACTGAGGTGACTGGGCTTTATGAGGTCAGTGGTTACTCTTCTTAATCAGACACCTAAATTTGAGTGATATATGGCATGACTTGTACTAACGAATTGACATGAATGAAGGGCACATGCTGCAATGAGATTGGACTATGTGTTCAAAATATATCAATCAACTTGAGTTAATGCAGTTAGGAGGGCTTATGTGAAGGCCAATTATAGACTAGGTAACCAACGAGAGGAGAGTGGATGACAAGCTGCAGGAGTTACTCGAACTAGTGATTAGTCATAACCAATCAGCTCATGGACAAAATTTGAGAATTAGGGATGATATCATGTCTCCATGAAAGACAATTTGCGACAAGTTTTGATAACCACTTTTCTTTTGGATGAGAGATTGGTTATAAAAGAGGAGGAGAAGATCTTCACTTTGTCCTCCTACAACTTTTTCATATGAAGTCCAATTCTGAAACTTGACACGACAATCTACATGGTTCAAAATTGCTACCGACGATGGGACAATGCTGAACCTAATCCAACGGCCATTCACACACTTTGTGCACGTTTGTTTGCATTTGTTTTGACGTTTCATCTCAAGGAACTTGATTTCTTCCATATATACTTCTTCACGGAGGTGGAAGCAAAGGAAGTGTCTAGGCAGTTACGGGAAGCGGGATGTCAACAACATCAATTAAGTGCATGCACTAGTAGAAAACTATGCCCAAATGAACCGCAGCCGAAAATCGGCTGCGGTTCATTTGGGCATAGTTTTCTACTAGTGCATGCACTTAATATTGAAATTCATCAAGACTGGCGAACAAAGATCGAGATCGAGTCGTCATCAAAACGCAAGTTTCGTTATTGGTGAAAGATGTGGAAGATGTGCACAGCAGCAAAATAGTTGACCGGTATATGTACAATCTAAGTGCCATATCTGCATGGGCTTTCATTACAGCAGCCCACTTTGCCATAGAAATTCTTTGCCACATCGTCAACTTTTTGTAAAGCAAAGTAAGGTGTAGTGTGGGCCTTACGTAGTCACTCTGCTTGATTGGACACCTACATTTGAGTGGTTTACGGGAAGGCTTTTAGTTAAGAATGGATACTTAAAAGATTTGTGTTATGATGAGGTTGAACTATGTGCTCAAAATACACACATAATTATAGGTTTAATACTTAACATAATTGGAAGGGCATGTATGACTAGTTAATGAGGAAAAGGAATATTCATTTCGACCTCTTGTAATCTTTGTATGTCAATTCTAATTTTGAGACTTGAAATGATTCTAGTTTCAAGTAATTCATAATTGCGAATTGGATGAGACACTTTTCTATCCAATCCCGTCTATTGGTTAACTCTCTGTGGAGTTGGAAGTGCCCACAATTTATATTACAGAAATATAGGCGGACTTGATTAAGCAAAGTAACCACACAAGATCCATATATCTTGAGATAGAGCATGCTAAAACCAACGCACTAAAATCTTGCACGATAAATACATCATATTGCGTTGGTTGTTGGTCATTTACCAATCACACTTTGAACCCTTGTAACGTTTGCATACACAATAATTCAGTTGAGGCAAACGTTGGGTGTGTTAAAATCTGCTTTCAATTGCTAATGAGAAACAAATAAGCTTTGACAATGTAGCAAGAAGAGAGGTATGTCAGCCCTTAAAGTGAAGGTTTTAGCATCTTCTACTTTAGTTGCCGCCCCAGCTATAAATAGTAGTTATGATAGTTCTGTGATGAGATTCGTCGCAATTCCACACGAAACCGGGAGATCGGCCGTACCATACATTGATGACTTTGCAAGCGTTACATTATTAACTTCCATTGTCTGTCCCTTGACACCCTCCACTGTGTCAGTCTATCAGTTTGCAATTGCTTTTGACAATTTGCTACAACACGGTCGAGTAGTACAAGCCATTGAAAGTGTTGCCCACTTTTTGTCTGCACATACAGTAGGTACTTGTAAATGCGGGGCAATTTTTCCCCATACACAAAACTACCTAAATGAATTGCGTGTCAAGAGATGATATAGCATGATGTTCAAATATTTTGAGCTGAAGAGCATCCCCACATGTTGCCGTTTCAAACACCTCTAAGGGCCACTTCACACACGAGACTGAGAGCCCGTGACCATTACACTTCAAGCACTCTCGTTGGTGGAAAAGGTGGAGCCGGTCCAAGTTCGCTTCACACTACGCTTGAGGGACCAACGGAGTATGTGAATGCAAGATGGACGTAAAGTCTACATGGATTCCTACATGGCATCGAATGGATCATGTTTCATGGTCACTTGGACTATTTTCAAAAACCACCTCTTGGAGGTAGGCTTAACACAAGACCGGGAGACCATGGCACTCTGAACGCTCACAACCATTCATTTATTCCACTTTATCATGTGTGAGGACCCACATGAATAGAAATTCATTGAAATAGCATTTGGTTGAGGGGCTGGTTACATATGACTTCACACTACACTTGAGGGTCCGTGACCACACTACATGATTTTGGAGGTGTCTTGGGGACGGCCTTTGGACACTTTCTTTTGGGCTCTCACAATTTCATGGTCACGGCTCTTGGCTCGTGTGTGTAGTGGCCCTAAGGGCATCCCCACCAGTCTAATTTCTACTTCAAAATAGCTTTGGAGGAGCTTGTAATGACTAGGTGGAGGGACTTTGAAACTTTAGCGGTGGAGGTACCACCACCATAATATCGGTTATTCTATTGTACACATGATATTTTAATCTCATAATATGTAAGATATTAATATGTAAGTGTTATATTTAAAAGTAACAAGGTATGGAGTGGTATGAATAGAGAGTTTTTTAGTCATGAGATAGGTTTGACCAAGATATAGGATTATTTATATTGGTGGATCTAAGTCTTCAATGACCATTGTATAGGTATACACAATGGTGTACAATGTGATGGTGATTGTTAATTTGTTATGCCTTTGCTCACTCTAAATGTGCTGCCAAATAAAGGTGATATCTAATGAAGTCCATGCATTTTTGTTATCACTAGATCAGAGGTGCACTCTCCTCTCAACCCTTAAAAGTTTCAAGTTACTGTTGCATAATATATGTGACATTGTGTACAAGCCTCCAACAAGTATTAAAGTCAATTCTCAATCGATCTATGAGATGAAACTAATTGTAGCCTAACTCCTCAACAAGAGGACGTGAAAATACAGTTGTATGTGACCATGTTCATCAAATATATATGATATTTAAATCTAGGTCATTTGCATGAGCCCAAATCTATCCAGATTTCTCATGTATATATTGTTTGGATTAGAAGAATGCAATCGATGAATTGGTTCATGTTAGATGGGGTCTCTTTACCATCATAAGCTAAGAATAACAATGGGCAACTTGAAACACCATAGTGTGATAATTTGAGGTCCATGGTGAACCTATAAGACCTTTGAGGGTTGATCCATTTTGCCTCCCAAATATCCTCTAAACATACATTTCACTCGGGGAGATCACTCCATTGTAAAGTTGAACAACCACGTGCAATCATTTTAGATGTAAAAAATGTAAAAAATGTAAAAAGCATCACCAAAATGGGTCACAATTTTATCAAATTTTTTTCATGAGTAGATATAAATGGTACATGTTACATAGTAAAAAATGGTGACTAAATTTGATGATATGTTTTTTTAATAAAACATATTGTTTCTAACTAGAATGACGCAGAATTGAACTAAAAAAATTGCTACAAAAAATGAAGATGGCTGAAAATTTCAAAAAAATATACAAAAGATACCATCAATGGTTGTGTATATGTAGAAAAAATATCATAAAATTTAAAATTATTTATGGCATGTAATATAGGGGTAGCAAAATTTGTTCGCACGTGGTGTTCAACTTGACAATGGAGTGATCTCCCCGAGACATTTCAACACCTTGAACCAAGAGAATCAACTGTCAATATACTTAACCTTTGACCATCTCTCTCTCTCTCCATCTCCATATATATATATATATATATATTTCTATTTCTATTTCTATTTCTATTTCTATTTAGAGGCTTTTGAATTGTAAGAGATAAGTTGTTATTATGGAACCTACGATTGTAATTGCTCATATAGGGTGAATATGTGAAGTTACAGAGGGCTACTCGTCTATTAATTAAAGCCACGAGATTTCACAGCAAGAGGGAATAATCGCATATGAGTGTACCTCTCATACACCTCTCATGCATCCAACATAAAAACATGAACATCTATATGTTTGTGTTCGATTAATGTTGAATGACTTGGACTAAATTGATTTGGGTTCTTTATAGCTAATTCTAGTGTCAAATCAACTAAAAAAACGTAGTCTTCAGACTGCATACTATTACATTGCTTTTATGCTAGATGGATGAAAGGTACATTTGTATGCAATAATTCCCTCTTGCCAGATTTCATACCCCTTGGAATTGTTAATATTTGTTGTGCAACATGTGGTCATGCTCAAACTTGAGGCTAATTTTGAAACCCCATATTGATTAGCATTAAATGTACAAACTACAAACCAAGTTTTTAATGACAGCAGACAAATGTCCAATCCACTATTCCCGTCACCTCTTTTCTAAAAGAGCAACATTACTACTTGATCACACGTTGTACACCAAACACTAACATAAAGGGGTGCTAAACCGGATAACATTATTTTAGAGGGTAGTAGTCTCATTAAATGTCCCACATGTTCACTCTATATAAGCTTCATAGATTGTAAGTCCCATGATCAAACCTAATATCTTACAATATGCATGTGACAACGCTTTACATAGAAATAGTTTAAGTTTTAGTACTAAAGTGGCATTAGTACTCAAGCATAAGGCTCAAATTGAGTTTTGAGCATTCCTCATGATTTGTTGAACTTTGAAAACCTATTTTTGCACCACCTTCTTCACAACTACACCAACTATGTGGCTATATTTCAATTGTGAAATGCCCTCAGTATGTAGTTGCTCCCATGGATTCAATGAGCCATGTTAATCATGAATACCCACATAATTCAACATGTTGGTTGAGATGATGTGACTATGATGGGTTTTTGTCTAGATAAGTGTGGAATTGTTCCCTTTTTGTTCCTATGGAGCCCCCCCGGGATTCACCCACCTCATGCACTAGGAGACAACTGGAAGTTTTCCAAGTGCAATTCTGAACAATTGGCAACTACAAATTTTGGTTGACAATCAAAGTGATTTATTTATGCATTTCCTCATCTTGAGTTGCAATGTACAAGTTGCAACAGATGATTGTAATGGACCCGTAATGGATCGTCTTTCTTCTACTGATTGCCTCATCATGCGGCCAAGATTGCACCCCTTTTGAAATATCTACATAAAATGTAGCTCATGGTGGTGGGAGTCTACAAAATATGGACACATGTCCAACAAGCTTTCCAAAAGAAAGGGGCCAGATGCCAAAAACCCTTCCCTAAAACAAACATGTGACAAAAGAAAGAGAAAACGAATGTGGACAAGTGGGGGACTACAAGTGCAAAAGATGGACATGGTGGGGGAAACTAGGGGGAGGTGGTAGGCATGGAGCTAAGGCGGTGACATGACATGGGCAATAGGACAAAATGACATAATTTAATTGGTTGACGCTCCATGGGGGCATTGTGGCAAGTCATGGGGGGGGGGCTTATGAGCTTGGGCCTCGGGCAGGTCACTCTGTAGGATTTATGTGCACCACGTGTGGCGGAGGTGTATTTGTTTAAGGGCTATTTACCTCCAAGGCACAACTTAAAAGCTCCCTATAATTACTTAATTCTCTAAAATGGCCTTTTTTTTTTGCACCCTACCATTACTTGTATCGTTCATGTCATTGCAATTTTTGTAGTCTACAATCATTTAAATTAAAAATACTTAATTTAAAAGTGCATGCAATGCAAAAGTGGTGGGAAAAAACATGGCAACAAAAAAACATAAAGCATACATACCATTGCAAAAACTAACTGCAAAAACTTATCATACAGGTGAAAGACTTGTGCTTACCAAAACAAATCTTAACTTGTGCAAAATATGTGTATCATTAACCACATCAGAGAAGAACAAGTGTGATAACATGATGCATATCATTCCAAGACCATAACCTCAATGATATCATACAATTGCAAGTGATGAAGAATACAAGGATACTTAAGCATAATGCAGTTTAAATTTTGCTTTAAAATCTATAGTTTTACAGCCCATAGAACATAACCTTCATGCATCAAAAAAGAAGGTTTAAGGTGAAAACACAACAAGAGTGAGCATGTGTTCACAAACACAACACTCGCTTCATAAAAATCTCACTCAAATGCAAAAAACCGCAACCATTGCAACTATGCTAAAGTCATGTGGTTTCCTACAAATTTGTGCAGGTGGGTTTAAGGTGTGCAAAACAAAACAAACCTATGTAACCCTGTCGCATACCTTAGTGTCCAATCGTGCACCAAAAGAAACAAGCGATATACGACAAAAAAAAATACAAACATCAAGATCTAAGAGTAGGGGTTACCCAAACTCCCACATTGTCAACCGAACCATCACCATGACGGACAAAGTATTCTCGCGGCCAACTTGACTTGAGGTGCAGACGAGTTGCATAAAGGTAAGTTACGTCGAGACGTGCAAAAAAGCTTGTGCGAAGGCAGTCAGGCATCGGGTTATTCAAAACTCATGACTTACGTAGCAACTCCGTGTGGGTGTCGAAGCTATCAACAATTGCCAACCTTCAAAATGCATGCCGACATTGATCCTACTAAACATACGTCCTAGGATCCTTATTTTCAACCCCTATATTATTTTTACAAAAAGGAATGGCCCACATTTTAAACCTATCTACCTTAATTGTAATGAGATTGTCCATTTTTAATGGACCTTTCATTATTTGGAATTCTTTTATAAATTTATGTCAAACGAATTTAATCCTCCTTATATTATGCCGCACGTTGTTTTTCATATGCAATAAGTGAACTACCCAGGGCATGGGCGTGGGCATACATGCATATGCCGAGTATGCACAGGCGTGGGCATGTGATTGCATGGGTCTATAGGGTCGGGCTTGTCCGGGATATTAATTTTTATGCACAGGTCCAAGCTAGTATAATACATTTAGTTATGACAATAGATTCATGAAAATTTCATGTGGTTTGACTTTGAAATGAGAACAATCTTTCAATGTGTGGTTAGAGCTTGTAGAGTTGTAGCAGGTCACCAAGGCTTGAGAGCGGAAGCAAGTTTGTTTGCCCATGGTCATTGCCTATAGTACAAAACAAATTTATTTCAAACATTTGGGCAACAACCCAAACAAAACATGCCTCAAACAAGGTACTCAAGCCCAATATGAGAGACTCACTAATTGGTCAATGATCCTTGGCCCTTTATGAACTCAATGTTTAAAGATCAGATTCTCACATGTATGTATCATAATTTCAAGTAATTATGTTTATTTTTAACACCAACATATTATGTCCTTGCTAATGGGTTTTTGCACTCCTTCCTTGCTCCATTAGCTAGTTCGCCGCTAGTCACGTCCAAGCTTTGCAAAACACCTCCCAAGCTAGTCCTTCATCCCTAGAATGCTCCTTCAACGTATAATATCCTAAAACTTCCGTTTAAGGCTTGAAAGTATGCTCTGAACACTACCTACCAGCTCATGTTTTTGGCCCGATCGGCCAACTTCCGGAGGTCGTTTCCACAAAGTAAGTTGGATTTGGCATCTCTAACCTTCTACCAACCTATGGTAGAGCTTTTAGGTTGTTCTGACCATTTATATATTTATGACCATCTGACGTTTTTGGTTAGATTGGCCAACTTTCAGAGGTGGTTTTTGCAAACCAAGTCCGGATCTGCCCTCTCTAACCCTTACCAACCTATGGTAGAGTTTTTGGGTCATTCTGACCACTTTCATATTGTCGACCATATAGCATTTTCAATTAGATTGGCCCACTTATGGAGGTGGTTTTCACAAACCGAGTCCAAATCTAACCTCTCTAACATTCTACCAACATGTCGTACAATTTTCGGGTCATTCTGATCACTTGCTCTGGACGTCCTCCCCTGAGCGTCACATCCGTGCATACCCACCCTCTCTACTTCCTAATGCATTCCTAGGTACTTTATCACGAACTGTCCAATGCACATTTTCAGTAACACACTCAACATTTTCATCTTGTCAACATTAAGGACTATGTTAGCTTACAAGAAGAGCAGTAATAGGAGAATGCCAACAATGAGTCTACTCTTTGAATCCTTTTTTCAACACTTTATTGTTTGTTTTCCAAGACTATTGTCCGTCCGGACTGCCACATATTTCCAGGACGCTACCCATCCAAATCTAGAACTCTCAAGCATACACACCTTCTCTAAAGGTCTAAGCAATATTCGCACATGTGAACTAAGACAACCAAAAGGCTCTAAGACAATCCTTATATACTTGAAAACAACTACCTACTAGGTAGGTCAACTTGGTAGGTTGCCACCATGACAAAATACTGCAACTAGTTGTCCTGACGCGTTTTTGCCCTCTGTCCAATTCATGACCAGCTGGCACACTAAGGTCATAAAAATGGTCAACTAGTAAAAGACTCGCAATGCCATTTTAATAACTTTGGACCTACATGTCATTTTCTGACCAACTAAGTTACTAAGACCAAATAATTACTACTACTAAATAGATTGTTCAATAATAAAACAGTAGAAAATCGACTAGTGGATGATCTAACAACTAATTGTATTTAAGGACAAATTCGACGTTAAATAGTAAATTGGCATTTTTTTCCCTTGGATAATTTGTGACCAACTAGTCAGTTTTTGACGGGTTGGTTTACTAAGGATATTTATGTTCTCAAACACAATGCTAAATTCTACCTTAACACCCACAACCAACTGCCACCACTAGACCATGTACAATGACTTCAAGACCTTGCCATGCTCAGCAAACACACTTACAATGTACTAGAAAACAAACACTCACAAATATAACTAAAGCCATCAAACACTACCCACACCTCTTTGACACCAAACCTTGCCTCTAACATAATCAAATACTTGCTACTTCTAAATTAACTAACCTAGAAAACCTTCGCTCGACCAACACTACCCTCCTAACCCATCCCTATGACATTGGCCAAGAATTCTTCACACAATAAACAACCATATTCAAATGCCAAACACCACTATGCACATTGCCCAACTCATACCCCCTTATTTGATCATGCGTTGCCCACCAATACCCATATCATGATCTCAAAGGATTCACACTTGAAAATAGACCCCCCCTTCCCCCTCCGCCTGTACACACCAAAATTAAAAAAGACCTTTCCAACAAAGAAATATACAACACATGCATTTGCCAACTCACCAATAGCACAACCTCAAGCATGCTTGACATCCCAACAACATTCTAAGGAATATCACCCCCAACATTTCTACAACCTCCTACACCAATTCCGAACATCCTCCATTATTCCCATTTCAACATTGCCTCAAAGCCACACTAGACTAAACCAAACTCCCCCTCACACAAAACCCTAACCCACTGGATACACCCATCAATGTCAACCTATGAGCCCAAAATGGTTGCTCATATTTGTTTTATGTTTAGGATCTACTTAGAATTGCAATTGGAGTGTTATTGAAACAATCAAAAGTATAAAAAGAGTGAGGCTTGGTGTGGATTTATGTTTAGGCCTTAAGCCATTTTGTGTGGCTCATTAGAAGCTTAGTGATATTAGGGAGTGTGGTGGTCAAGTGAGTAGTGTTTGATGAAGCAAGAGGAAGGTCCTTGGATTTAAATGTTTGAATTAGAACGTGTTCTTGTTGGTTTAGGGGGTAAGGAGTTAGTGGATAGGATAAGGTCCTACTAAGTAGGAGAAGGTTGAGGAACTTGTGGTCTTGGGTGCCCTCCCCTCCTCCTCTTTTTTCTCTCTTCATTCTCTCCTCTCCCTCTCCTCTTGTGATTCTCTCCCTCTTCTCTTCTTCTTCTTCCTCTCCTCTCTCTCTCTCTCCTCTCTAGGAATTGGGAGTTCTTAGATTAAAAAAAAAGAAAAAAGAAAGAGGAATGTGTGAATTAGGAAGTAGGTTAGTAGAATTAGTGAGTTGTTGTTAGAGTAATTAGTGAGGGGGCTTGTTAGAAATTAAGTAGGTATTTGGTTCATCCGACTGGGAGGCCCAAGGGCAGCAGCTGGCCTTGTTTAATCAGACTGGGAGGCTCTCGGCAGCAGCTGGGCCTTGTTTAATCAGATTGGGAGGCTCTCGGCAGCAGCTGGGCCTTGTTTAATCGGACTGGGAGGTCTCGGCAACATCTGGACTTTGTTTAATCAGACTGGGAGGTCTCGGCAGCAGCTGGGGTTTGTTTAATCAGATTGGGAGGTCTCGGCAGCAGCTGGGCTTTGTTTAATCAGACTGGGAGGTCTCGGCAGCAGCTGGGCTTTGTTTAATCAGACTGGGAGGCCCAAGGGCAGCAGCTGGACTTTGTTTAATCAGACTGGGAGGCTGGGGATACTTAGCTAGTTGGATTAGGAGAACGGGTTGGGCTTGGAGCAAGGTTGCATACCTTGGAATAGTATGGGATCTAGGCAATTGCCAAGGGGTTGAAATTGCAATGTTATAAAGGGAGGAAGAACATACTAGGTTGACAATAGATTATGTTACAGCTAGTTAATAGAGTTAGCACATAACGTTAGTTAGATGATTAGTCATTAGCAAGTTGGTTGACCACTATACATTATAAAGTGGCAATAGGAGATGGACTTGTGATTGAGTTGTGTGGAATTGTACTTGAGTACGCTAATAGCGCCATGATAGAGAAGAGTGTTTCTTAACACTTGTAATCTTGTTATGGAATAAATTGGTGTGCAATGATTGATGGGAAATGTAATGGATTTTTACGAAGTTGGGAAGAGGGAGTTATGCAAAACGAATGTGACATCCATTCCCTCACCCGGACTAGGACGCTTAAGGTGGGTGGTTTGGCCTCACACAACCTATCAAAGAAATGTAAGCACACCCCAACTCCCTTCTATTACTTTGATTATTTGCCCTCCCCTCCCCCTCCCAACATCACACTACACACAAGCACGACTAAAATACCCCACTGCACATACTACGTAGAGGGCTTCTCTATCCCCACCCCCACCCCGTCAAGGTGACAAAGGCACCACTAGACTATGAATCTACCACCATGTTGACAATACTCAATATGCCTATAAACTCCCCAGACACGTAAATATCCTATGCCTTGAATCACCATCCATCTTCGTAGCCCTTCACCTCACCATAGACAACACATTCAAGTATATTCACAAACAACCTCAACTCCATCTACGTTATCAACAACTGCCTCCACCAACCATCCTCCCAACATAACCATCCCAACAAACTACTCATACAAACAATAATTCCACAACTAATGCGATACACCGCCCCCCTCGCCCTTAGGAAAATCCACACACTCGGCAATTCTCGATAATGACACTGCCCAAAAACTTGTCAAATTCAACATTAACAAACCCCCACCATGCACCACTCCCCTCCCCCCTTTACAAACTTTGTCCACTACATGAGGCCAACCTCCTCTCATAGAGAGGCAAGAGCACATAGCACTTGTCCCATATCCCTACTAAGTAAACATGGCTTGGGTTCACATATGAGCTTGTGACTATAATCAAGGCGAAGTGTCCCTCATTCACGCCAACACTAGAGGGTGGTTGTGTGTGTGTGTGTGTGTCTCTCTCTCTCTCTCTCTCTCTCTCTCTCTCTCTCTCTCTCTCTCTCTCTCTCTTTTTCTTGAAACTAAATATTCCCTCAAGGGCTGCCCGGAAAAAAAGTAGCAGGAGAAGCAACATATAAGAATGCCAATAAGTCCCGGGGGACTTCCGGCACTGTAGCTTTCTAGCAACAAAAACTTGCTTGCGCTTGCTCTTGTTGAGAGAGTTACGAGTTTCTGAGACTCGCGGCAAGGTTTCTGAGACTCACCCAGATTTTTCGTAGCCTCAAACTCTGCGGCACCATAGTCTGAATTATGGCCCGCTTAGTTATATTCTCAAGGTCTGCTACTGTGAATGACATAGTACTAGCACGCATACTAAATAGCAAGATGAGCAAACCAAGCTCAGCCTCTGAGGATTTCAAGGTGGAGATATAAGCCTTGTATGTGGACAGCTTACATTTGGAATGTGACTAAGAACTTAAGTTAGCACGAATCTTGCTTAAGTTACATGATTATCTGTTAATATTTTTATGACTATGTATAACAAGAGAATGTAGTAATGGTGTATATTACCTACCTCTAAGGAAGTGGTAAGGCCTTGTTGACATCGATAACAAGTAAGAGGTCTGCTAACACATGTTGTACGCTCTACTAACATACTTTGTGGTATTCTTGGGGAGCATGGGCACAGGTGAGGACCTCTTCTACAAGTGTTACACGCCTTCCGAAGATTTGTCCACTCATTTCAATTCCTAAAGACTACTTGCTTTATGTCCGGAATTGAATTTGAGTCTTTCTTGTTTTTACACCAATCTTTCTATTTACATTCTCTAATTGATCCTCAACTTGAGCTCTATGCACCTTGTGGTAATAAAGCAGTTGGGATTATAATAAACAGATCAAGAAAAATACTACCAGTATAGCTATCTAACTATACAAGGTAAATTGAATTAAGTTTGAGATTCTTGATCTTCTACAAAAATTAAAGGATAGAGTTAAGAGAGCTCTGTAAATGGTCACATATATCTCTGAAAATGGATCTCCTGAAAATGTGGTATACGGTTATTCTGGTTTGTATCATAATAGAACCAGGTTAATCAGATTTCCCCGGAAAAAATGACTGATATATCTATGTCTATGTAAGCATGTGTTTGATGTTTACATTGAAGGGGAATGGTACTAATGTAAGTAGCTGAGGAAACCAGATCCTGGACCCGGGTTCGCTCGCGGCCAGGACATGGGTACTCGACTTTCAGTCATTATGTTGTGCTATATGATCACATAAATGAACTATGGTTTACTCAAAAATACGGGAACTCTGGAGCTGTGTCGAAGTCATACTAGAAATATACTAACCTTGCTTAGACATGGTAGTTCTGATGCAATTAATTTGCAGACACAAGTAAGCCTATGGGACTTACAATATGTGTGGAGCAATTGATATCAGGAAATGGTCTAGTGATTGGTTGAGTTTCTTGAATTACATTCTTGACAAAACTCTTTCAAAATCAGTGATGTAAGTATAATATCCTTATATATACCGAAATATAAACTCGGTCACTCAATACATTGATGCTACAACATTATGTATGCATGTGTATGCTTTACATAATTTGCTAGAGGTGAATAACATATATGAACAAAATTCCAACAATTTTTTGTGGAAAAAGGGTGGAATAACAAGATGGGGAATGAATAATAACTGATAAACTTGATCAGGACCCTACCAAGGGATGTATGTTGTCATAACTTAACTCTACTTGTATAGTGATGACATATCCTATCAGGACAAGACATTGATCAAGACAAGATCAGTCAGCTCTCTCTATATATATAGATGAAAATTAAAAAATGAAACAACATTATTATTAACAATTGTATTCAAGACATATTATGTTGGTTTTAAGTATACTTACCTTCCACATGATAATAATTTGATCAAATTACGTGTGGTACCAAAATACAAGGAAAACCCCACACTGGCCAACCACATAAGAAATAAATAACCAACATCGGGCAATCCGACGTGAGTTCAAGCCCATTGGCCCCACCCTGCTCAAGAATCCTCTTGGTGTAGGGTGGGGTTTACTGCCTACCTTGTGGTGGGTGAGCTCTTGGCTTCCTACCTACCTAGCTAGTTTTTTTTATCAAGTAGAGAGAAGATTTCACAACGGGAATCAAACCCCCAACCACTCCATTTAGAAATGGGCACCTCTCCACTATCACCCAGTAGCCACATAAGTCAAGCGAGCACATAATACACACATGCCTTGATTATAGGATTAAGTCCATGATGTCTTAAGCATGGATTGGAGCTTGCCGTACTGTTGGATGAGTTGGCAATTTATGTTAGCTTAACTTAACGTGTTGCCAACCTTCCCTTATTAAGTTCCAACCATCCACCTACATCATGGCCGTTTTGGACATTATGGACACTTTGAAGACTTTGGTAGTCAACATAGTGAGCCCTACACTAGATACAGCTACTAAGGTTCGAAATGGTACTTTCTTTTTGGACGTCTTCCTTTTCCTAGGATATGAAACACACGATTAATACAAGATGGGTTGGAAATATAAATTGAAGTTGTAGCCACTTTCCTCATAATTTTTGGAGTTCGTATGAAGTAAAAAGTAACATCCGTATCTAAGTACCGGCATGAATGTGAGCCCGTTAGCCTAATGTTGATCACATGTATCATGATGCAGCATAAGGGTTATGCCTCTTGTGGGAGGTGGGCTCTGAAGGTGTGACTAGTACACTGAAGGTGTACTAGTTATTGTTTGTATGAATATCTTATTCATTGTCATTGTGAGAATGTTGTTGCTCATTAAATGTTTGTATAGGTTCCCTCAATTATGTTGATTGTTGAGCATGCAGTCCAATCCCTTTTAAAGACATGTCTTTTTGGTGTTTGGCTTTGGAGCAAGACCAAACCACATACCACCCAAATGCAAGTGTCATAATGAGAATGTAACTGAATAAAGGTCGTCTACAATCTTAGTTGAAATTATTTAGTGTTAGTACTTTTCAGAGAGCATGTAAGGCAATGGGACCTATAATAGATGCTTCCGACTCCACACACACTTTTGGTTGTTGGATGAAAATATGAATTGTCTCATCCAATCACCAATTGTAAATCATAAAGAATGTTGTTTCAAATGTCAACAATGGGTGCAAAGTGTATAAGAGGTCAAAGTGAATACTCTTCTTCCTAAATTAAGTCATCACAAAGGCCCCTCCAGTTGTATTAACTACTTAGTATAGAATGATGTCCTTATTTTGAGCAAACAGTCTAAATCTCATCTTAACATGTATTTTGGTGTCCAATTTTAACTATAGTCCTTGTTATATACCACTCAAATGTAGGCATTTGCATAAGACTCCATTAATTATGATATTTAGTGTCACTTACTAATTTTAGTTACAAGGTGCTATATTTTTCTATTATTGATGTGACTTTTCACCAAGTAAAGTTGTCAATGTTCTATAATGTCCAAACAACCAATTTGACAATTGTTGGTAAAATATGAGATATATAGTTAATAGATAGAGCATTGTGTAATTCCAAACAGTAAGTGACACTAAATATCACATTTAGTGTAGTGTTCAATTTAGGCCCGCACGTCCTGGGTTGCAATGGCTCACCTTTCTGAATGTATTGGTTCAATAAAGTTGGACCAAGGTCGAGAGAGAGAGAGAGAGAGAGAGAGAGAGAGAGAGAGAGCTTTCAAGCTTAGTCACTTCTTAGTGCATCCTCTTGTTTAGAGGCCATTCCATCCTCCTACATATTTGTGTAGCCTTCAAAACCCGGGAGGGTGGGTGGGACCATCCCTCATGGAAAATCTTTGCCTAACTATCTCCACTCATTTGGTACTTTCCCATATAGGTTTGCCTCCTCAAAGTAAAAAGTTATAACCATAATCAACAAACTAATAAGGTTTTACCCTCTTTACACTTAGGTAAGATGATGTGCTACATATCCGAAGTTTACATTGTTAAGTTCAAAATTGTGTACAAGACATACTCAAAGGAGCCTCAAAAATCTACCTCAGAGCTTTGTATTCCAAATTTTCTTGTAGAATATCTAAGCAACATACACACATTATTTTTGAAGAAAAATGAGATACAAAACTTAAGAGTGTTGCCAATTAAGGCTCTCATGGTTTCCCCTTTATTTATTATAGGATTAGGTAAGTACCCTTGACCATAGATTCATAGAACTAGATCTACGGTGGATGTTTGTTAGGTAGATTTTACCTAATCCTAAGGTAATTTTTTTATGTTAGGGTTTATTTTTGTTGCTAGGTGGATTCATTTATGCTAAAGTAAAAACATAGGAGGGAGAGAGAGAGAGAGAGAGAGATCACCTTGATCATAGGCGTGAACCAACCCTTTCTTTTCCGGCTACTAGCAGCCACTTTGCTATGGTGAAGAGAATTGATTTACACACACATGTTAAAAAAATTGGATTAATGCCTTGTAAGGGTCACCTCCACTCTTTGTGGGTAAGAGGTGGTGCCAACAAGCTTCACATGGATGGAGTGGAGTCGCATAAAAATCAGGACCTGTCACTAAGCTTCATTATTGGGAGTAGCCAATGAACTCCATTATGAGTCGGGGATGGAGCATGTTCTCCCATCCAAATGCTCAAGTTGCCTAGTTGAGTAGGGTGGGTGGTGTCACCGCCTTCTCCTCCATTCTTCACCCTTCTAGTTGTCACCCTCTTGCTCTCTCAACTTGTACTTTGTAGCCGCTTTGGTTGTGTAGAGCCGATTAATGGGGCCGCCTTTTGATTGTAGTGGAGTTTAATAATTTGTGGTACCAAATTTGATGTTCCAAAGTAGAACACATTGGTGATGCTTGAAGGTGGTTTGCAGAGATTCTCATTTGGCACTTGTAGTTGGTATACATTCCCTAAGGCAATTCAACCCTTCATAAGTTGGAGCAACAATGCCGTGCTTGCCAATACCAACTTTAACATTGCACAAAGTTCATGTATTGGTTTGCATTGCCCAACATTTTTTGGCTAAGTTAGGGGCAATTCTAGCAGCGTGCCATTGTGAAACAAAGTAGTTTGTCTCTAAAATTGATGTGGTATGAGCCTTACCATGCTTTACATAATTCAAATACTTTTCTATGCATGTCCTTATAGCACGACTATTAGGGCAAGGAATCAAGTAATCACTTTGTTGGGTTGATATAAATGACAATCAACATCGGATGGCAAGTCTAGCTTTTGTTTGGTGGATCCAAATAGCTCCAAGCCCTCCAAGGTGCAATCCCTAGTGTTAAGATTTTGTCCCAGGAAAATACACCATTGCCTCTATAAGAATATAAGAATATTTCACTACAACCTTTATTTTCAAGGATGTTGAATCGGGGCCTTTACCAACAGATCCTCCTTTCAACCACAAACTGTAATTTGCAATTTGCATGAACACACAAATCAAATCATCCACTATCACTTTGTACAAACAAGTCATCTTGTTGCTAGTTTGTTGCAACCATTTGTTCTGTACCATCTCTGCAAGGTTACATGTTGGCAACTCCGCACGTTCATCTACTATCATATATTGTGAACAATACACATATGTCATATATTTCTTAGATTTTACCAACAAATAAAAATAAAAATTCAAGAATACAATTTAGTAATGAAATTACAATAAGCATATGACCAACCCACTACCTATAAAGAAATTCCAAACCCCCAACCATTTAGAAAGACCAAAAGTGCCTTCTTTTGTTGTGGCACCAGATGACAACCACCATGACCAAATCACATGATATCTAGTCTTAGCTCCGTCCATTGTTCGGGCGTCTTTGTAATCCTTGCATATTTGTTTGTGCTAAAATTATAATGATGGTTTGATATACTTATGGGTCACCTTATCCAAGCTCAATGACCAATGAAGAAGACATGTGTGAACACAACTGACCATGGGCAAATTGATCTTCGTCCCCATAGATCTTCCTAACAACATTCCAATTTGCATGGGCGTGCCCGCCATGAAACCTTTGAAGTTTACCTTTGGCATTCCATTCTCCACCCATGACATTAATCAAGTTTTCCCAAAATAAAATCTAGGTTGCGCCATCCTCAGAGACCATGTCACAACACGGAATTGTCAAGCCCTTACAATACTTGTTGTCATACACACGACATGCTAGGGTGGTCTAGTCCTTGAACCGTTTGACATGGTCAAACATTATCCATGATTTCTCCATGTCCCTTTGATGAACCCCGTGGGTCGTTCCTAGCAATTGAGCTACAAAGACTCGTAGTGGAACATCATAGTAATTTATAATCACTCAAAAAACTACCGTTCCTCATTAACCGCACTCAGTTAAGCCCTTAAATAAATGTCAACTTCATTCCTTCTTATGATTTGAATATAATTGCTTGGAGTTAAGAGATCTCGATCTTAATTATCTCCACTCTCCATGTAAGGCTCGTTGATTGTGCGTGCAACTAAGATAGAGCAAGCTTTTGGAGGTGTATCAATCTCCTAAAGTTTCCATCCATATCATATTAAGTTAAGTAACATCAACAAATATAATTAATTGTTGATATCAAAAGAACCCTTTGAGTTCTTAATTAAGTATCCCAAAGAAGGTGAAGCTCTTAGTTCACTCTACAATTTTCAAAATACATAAGCCTTTCAACATCAATTAAATCATATAGATACTCGCATCAATTCACAAAATCAACTTGGATAACACTCTATTTGTGTAATAATCATTACGATATGCCTCTTGCATATTCACATGTTTGAAATAGTTCAATTGATGTGCAGCGTAAAACTCGGTTGTACATCCCAAAGGTGCTTCAGTGTTTCGCATTTGGAACACCGAGCAAATTGTTCACCTTGTTCTTTTGTAATGTAGTCGCTAAAGTTTGTTTTCTTAATCGTGCTCAATTTGGACCACCAAGTTGGTTCCAAACCAACCTTTTCGCTAACCTCATTTACATCCAACAAGAGGTCTTTCCATTTTGTTCATGCGGGAAGAACCTCCTCAACAACCTTCTCCCCCGTCAGCTCTCAATAACCATCAAATATGGGGAAAAACACATCCATCGCCTCAATATTGGACAATGGGGTTGTTGAGCATTCAATTATGGTCAAGATTTTGGATATCTTGAAGAAGGTATGATGTGAGAATTTTTTTAATTTGTTACTTCCTGCTATGTTTTATTTAAAATTGTCATTTTCAATCTCTTATATGAGTTTACATTCAATTTACATGTATCCTCTAGTGGTTGCAAGTTTCATTGCATGATTGCAAATTTATTCGAAGGGCTCCCGTTCCCATTGTACCTATACCTATCACCATTGTTCCTCATTGGAATTCGCACTCACCCTCCCATATTGAGGCTCTTTTTTAATTTTCTAGTGCATACCTACATGAAATTGGTTGTCTACTTGTCTTCCTGCCATAAGTAAAAGAAGTTAAGGTGGACATGATGACATGTACATAAACGTATATATATATATATATATAGAAACCACATAGCCATATGTATGTGCAGTAGCTTAGTGTTTAAGCACCCTCTACCTTACCTTAAAGGGGCCTTAACTTATCACCACGGAGAGTGAGTATTGCAAGTGCAATTCACCTAGTCACCGATGGGAAGAGGGAATTATCGTATACAAGTGTACCTCTCATACATCCAACATAAAGACTTGACCCCCGATAAGTTTGTTACCGATTAATCTCAAAATAAAATAGACTAATTCGGGGTCTTGGAAACTATTTCCGGCGTCAAACCAAGTAAAAATTAACCTCCGAACTGCATACTATTTCAGGGTTTTATGTTGGGTGAATGAGTGGTACACTCATATTGAATAATTCCCTCTCTCCGCCACCGATCTAGGTCTCAATGATTTCATACTTTGAAGACAGCCATGATGGGGTTTGAACTGCAATCTCATTATGTTATTATAAATAGAACAGTGTTGAATTTTGCTCACGATGGGTAACGGGATTTAGGGCCACTTCACACGCAAGACTGAAGGCCCATGACCATTGCAATCTAAGAGCTCTCATTGGTCGAAAGGGCGGACACCGTCCAAGTTCACTTCACACATGAAGGTGAAGGCCTAAAGGCCCAAAGAAGACTTCATGGATGGAAAGTCTACATGGAGTCCTACATGGCAGACTATGGATAAGGTTTTGTGGTCTCCTGAAATTTTCGTCAGGTCCACCTCCAAGAGGTGGGCCTAATGCAAATTTCAGGAGACCATATTTTTTTAAATAATTTTTCCAGTAGGACAGATTGCAGGGCAAATTTCATAACAGATTCCAAGATAAATTCTAGGACAGACAAACACCACCAAGTAATTCTCTTGAATTGATAGAATTTGAGACATATCATATTAAACCAAATCCTCCCCTCTTTTCCGCCAACAAAATATGCAATGGTCCCGCAACATGGTCCATTCTCACTTCACACTATGCTTGAGGGTCCATGACTACATAAAACGGCTTTCCCAACACCCATGGTACGGCCTTTGGATGAGAGTCAAGGGTCCTCACCATTACAAGGTCACGGCGCTTGGCTCATGTGTGAAGTGGCCCTTATATCCTTCATATCCTTCAGAATAATAAGTTAAATACCCGTGAGTTTTAGTAACTTGGTGTTGCAGGGTTGTACGGGATTTTGTTTTATAGAAAAGAAAAGAAAAAGAAAAAGAAAAAGAAAAACGTGGGTGACAGTAGTCTGACCAGTCTAGCAAATTTATTAATTGGAACTGGCCAAGGGAAGAGTAACTGCGAAATAGCTGCCCCCCTATCTATCTATCTATCTAAAAAATGTGAAATGTTGCTGGCACATACATTTTAGACATCCCTTTGCACCTGGCATTTCTGTTCACAGCTCATGGGACAATCATTTGAGTCAATTGTGACAGAAAACTTACAATTATATGACAGCTAAAAAGTCATGATCGTCACTGCCCCAACTGCGGGCAGGGGAAATAATAAGGTACGCCCCGTCCCACACACGAAGTTAAAAATATATACATCAATATTGTAAACTCTACAATAATACTTAGCTAGAGCCCCCAATAACAATACACGGCTCCTTGGTTGCATTCCGTGAGAGCACGTCCCGGGCACGCAAAATTTCTCCTTAAAATTTGGGATTTTCCATTTATGAAATGAAATGAAACCAGTTTTAAAGTCCGGGAAGATAGAAAGGCTAATGGGATTGAAAGTAGATCATGATGGTTTCAAACCAACTGATTTTTTGGAGTGGCGGAGTGCAATAGCCTTTGTGAGATAGAGGTTAATGTGAACTTGATGGTCCAATTGAAAGAAAGACTTGAGGCTCCCTACAACTATATTTTTGAATAGTGATGAAAACTTATCTCTAATGGGGTTATATAAGGGACATTCCAACACAAAATGTGCCTCATTTTCAGCTACATTGTGAGAGCAAAAGTGGTATAGTCTATTATCTCTAGAGATAGGGATAGTCAACCATTGTCCAATTTCAATGGCGAGTATGTGGTTCGGGGTGCAGTAGGCGTTTTGATTTTTCATCGTAGCGGCGTCACTGGTTGCTTCAAGTACCATTCACATTTGTATTTGTGAAAATCCTTGAGGTGGAGGGAATTTGGTTCCTTCCCTAAGAGATGAAAAGAGTTCCACACTTTAGCAAGTATAGCCTCCTTGACATCATCAAATGTGATTTTTGATATGGTTGGATTGTCAAGGGTTCCCAATGAGACAGACCCCATGATGTCTTCCACATTGTTGTCGGTTTGTGTCAGGTGTTAAATCCTTGTTCGGTTAGGTGTCGGGAAAATGAGGCTACTTTATTGACAAACCAAGAGGAGATAGGTGGACAAGCCTTTATGAAGAGCATAAGGTTGTAGATTGTGAAGTTTTTGACAAGCAACTATAAATTCATAGTTTTTTTAAAAATTAACTGTAGCCTCTTTCTTTGGAAAACAACCATTGTTGACTTAGTAATGTTATGCCAAAATCGTCACTTTAAGCAATGAATAGGATAGCTATTGTTATTGAGAATTTTTGATATTTCTCTTTAATAATTAAGATGGGATTTTAACGCACCAAAGTATACATTTCTTTGGAATCAATATGTAAAAGTTATAAGGTGCAAAGTTTTATTGGTAGATTACCCAAAATTGTTAGGGGAGCATGATGTCGAGGTGGTGAAAATTCTCACCATGAACATGTATCTATTGTGTAATATTTTAAGGTGTTGGTTTTGGGCGGGGTGTTGCTTTTAGCACCCTCAATGTTAACCCCTTGATGCAAATGATCACGAGTCCAAGGATAAGTTGAGAAAGATGCAAACATTATTATGTGTCATCATCCCTTTTCTATACCCAATATTGAATTTGGGAAGCTCAACAAAACCATATATATATATATATATATATATATATAAAATCCGCCACATGCTCGTGGATTAATTCAATTAAAATGGGTAATTGACATGTGGTTGCCTAGCAAAGCCTAATTATAGGCCCAGGTTTCCAAATCTACTATGTGTCACAACCCAACATGGACACCCCGTCACCATCACCCTCACCCTCCACCTGACACCATGGCCATTGGTGGATGAGACAAATGTAGGGTAGGGTCAACTTTTGTTAAGCCTAGATATTCTATTACGTGTTTGGAAAAAGAATATTCAGTTCCACTGAGAAATGTTATGAAACCCAAACCCTTGACCTTTAACTATTCAAGGCCAAAGTTGGGGGGGGGGGTCGAGAGAATTGAGTTGACTCTCCCATCAGCCTATGTTCACCCCATTTTGGACTTTCTTGTAAATGTTTTTAGTGCAATTGACATACATATTTTGATATGGAATTTTGAGCTATACACTTTGAGAAAACAAAGTTGCAATTTCAATATTTTTTCACACTATCTTATGGTCAAATAGTTTAAGGTAAAGAGATGGGGTTAGCACATGAAAATTTAATTTTTTTTTCTTCTATATTTGGATGATGGGATTGCCATAAATAGAGCCAATATTTTGGATTTAGAATTAGTTTATGTTTTCCCTAATGTGGATGTTATAGAATGTCATTTGGTTTCCATTTGCAATGTAGAGGAGCGGTCAAAGTGCATTGACTTTCATTTATTTCTTCTTATTTCTACGAGTGGGAGATCCGGTCACCAAATGGGCTGCCCGTCTCTTCAAAAAAACCATTCTTGTGTTCATCCTTGGGACCTACTGCCCGCACTGATCCTCATAGCGACCTCTTTCCAAGGCTCGATGTCAGGCTTTTCTGTGACCTAGCAATGCCTTTACTCCAAGTACCTACTGGAGACTAAACAAGAGCCGCAAAAAGCATTTTGGGCATCAATGAACGGAGGGAATCGACGGCTAGTTATAGTTGAACTAGTTGAGTTCAAGAAATAACTACACTAAATAGGATATTTAGTGTTTGATACACTAAATACGAACGGATACACTAAATATCAATAACCCTATGAAAGTAAGTAGCATTAAATGTAAACTCAAACACTAAATATCAACTATGACAATATGTGGAAGTTACATGTTTGAATTTAGTGTTAGTAAGGATATTTGAAAAAGGATATAATAAGGGAGGTGGAAATAGGGAAGGTAGCGGCACATTTATGTCTAACACTAATTATCAAGGAATTTAAAATTAGTGTTGAGCAAGGTAGGGTGGTGACGACACTAAATATAATCAAACATTAAATATCCTATTTAGTGTAGTTGATGTTCAAGACTTTGGGCTTATTACCTATCATCTCCGAATTACCTAATTACTCCGTTCAACAAGTGATACGTAGCAAGAAGTTTGGGTTGAGCCTCATAGAGAAAGACTTGCAACTTGCAATCAACCTTAAATGCAACGTTACATCCACTTCATATGAACCAAAGAAGCCGCATTGAATTGGCACATTAAAACTCAAAGATCAATCTCCCAACTGCACAACGTTCACTTCACATAACTCCCAAAAACACATATACCATGCTATTTAAACTAATTATCCCCATCTCTAGATAGTGGATAAGGAAGAGGACAAAGTGAGTTCTCCTCTTATAGTCTGTGGAGCAGACACAAAAAGACTTGCCACATGCAAACAACGTCAATTGCTTATACATTACATCCATTTTTTACAAACCAAATCAGTCAATGTAAAGAATAGACACATTAGTTCACTTGCAATCCCCCGTCCTGACATCAATCACTACAAAAATGGTGACAATTGATCACGTCCCTCTCAAAACAAAATTTCCACTTAAATCCTCTAGTCCTAATCCCCCAACTTGACAACCAATAACTCACCCTTGCAACCACCTGAAATCCTTCTCAAGATTGCATCTTGATTCTTTGTGGATGCTAAATTAAATGGAAGTAACCCAAACGGCAATGAAGAATGCGGTGTGGGAGGAAGAGCTTGCATGTCAACTGAATCCACCCTTCTCAACGTCTACATGCTAATCATGACCTTGCAAAATTTATCAAGCCTAAAAAAACCATTGTGTGAAATTAGAACAAGACATGGCAGATGAAATCACTTGGCATAATTGTCCACATTGAGGCATGAGCATGCTTGAGCACAAAGGATGCCAAGGAAATCGTCGTCCTTGCTGACTCTCCACCACTTTAAATCATCACAAGGTCCTTCGCCATTGTCATTTACCGATCCCCTTTCATCGACATGCAAGAGCCTTGCCCCCCCCCCTTGCGTAGCATGAAATGGTCAAAATTCCTTATGATCATGAGGGTATAGTTAAAACTATGGCTCGACCATGGCTACATAATGGTTGTGTACCTTCGTATATGTCTTTATGGTTGGAGTGGTTCAACTCTAAGGTACCGAGGCCTTAAAGTGACACTTAAGACTTTTTTCTATTTCATGAAGGTTAAGTAGCTCGGAAAATTTTCAAAAATATTCCATAGATTAGCAAATCTCCACGTAATCTACAAAAACATTTGCAAGAAATAAAAATCCATATGCAACCTACATAAGTGTTCAAAGCCGTCTTAAGGAAAGAGCCTTTTATTGTCAACTTGGGGGGGGGGTCTATTGATGTTGGATTGCTAAGTGAGAATTACCACAAAATCAATCTTATTGCAGGTGAGAAACTTCTATTAAATGAAGGTGTTGTCTCCCTTTCAAGGATGACTTCTTACATCGCCTCGTTGAGCGGATGTATCCCCTATTAGCCATTATGATATACCAAAATCGGTGCTCTTCTGAAAGCATTTTAGCATCCTTCTTACACCGTTATTATGAATGGCCGAAGTGGTGCTATTTTATATTTAATGCCACAAATCATTAATCGCTTTTAACAATGACTTACTTGATGGCACTGTTGCACTTACTTGTTGATGGCTTAAGGATTAAAAATAGGTGTCACCAAAGGGAGGGTGTTAGTTTAAGGCCTTCATACCTTACATTCTATGATGGTTGGGTTCTATCCTTACATATCAGGATAACTCAAACCTACACCTTATTAAGGCCATATTATACACATATATATGACAAAAAGAAAGGGAACCCGTCCAATCATGGTATGTAGGTAGGGGTTCAAGGTTCCCAAGGCCTATGTTGAGCCTCAAGGCATTAAAGTGAGGTGTTTAGGGTCAATTGTTGTTATTTGTAGTGATAATGTAAAAATGACCTTATCTACAATTGACTAATGTGAATTTATCATTTGTGTGTTTTCAATTGGACCAAGGGAAGCTAGCATGTGAGTGGTGAGCAAACACATGTGAGCAATGAGCAATACCATGAGATAGAAGTTTTTATTTTAAAATTACATTTCATAATGTTTGAATAGTTTGACTATAAATGGAATGCAAAGGGACATTTGACATTAAAAAAAACCATGTTGCCATGGTATTCATGCTCTCAATATGGTCCATTTTCACTTTACAGTAAGGGCCACTTCACACACGAGACTGAGAGCCTGTGATCATTGTACTTCAAGCACTCTCACTGGTGGAAAAGGCGGACCTGGTCCAAGTTCGCTTCACACTATGCTTGAGGGACCAACGGAGTATGTGAATACTAGATGGATGTAAAGTCTACGTGGATTCCTACATGGCGTCAAATCGATCATGTTTCATGGTCACTTGGACTATTTTCAAAAACCACCTCTTGGAAGTAGGCCTAACACAAAATCGGGAGACCATGGCACTCCGAATGCTCACAACCATTGATTTATTCTATTTCATCACGTGTGAGGACCCCAGTCACATATGACTTCACACTACACTTGAGATTCCGTGACCACACTACATGATTTTGGAGGTGTCTTGGGACGGCCTTTGGACGCTTTCTTTTGGGCTCACAATTTCATGGTCACGGCTCTTGGCTCGTGTGTGACGTGGCCCTATGCTCGAGGGCCAATCAATTGTGAGATTGGACGTTTATTTCCCATGGTACGGCCTTTGCAAGTTTGCATGATTGTCATGGTCACGGCTTTTGGTCGGTGTGTAAAGTGGCCCTTAAAGATAGATCAAGCTATTGATAGTTGGATTGTCCCAAAGTTCAAACACATCTCAAAATGGAAGATACCCACTCCATATGTTGGCCAAAGTCAATCCATTTGAGGGACACATTTCGGTGTTTTGTTTGCACTTATAGCCGCATTAAAGCCTAAATTGTGGGTTTGACCCCCGCAAATGTGCACCAAAAGCAGGTCTATAGTCCAAAATATATGAGAATTTTACAAAAGACATAATTATAAGGAGCATGGAACTTGGAGCCACAAAGCTCAAGGGCCGTCTTTATGGAAAAGTTGTGATAGAGTGCATAGTACCAAGTATAATTCCACCCTCCAAAAGCCTTAGGACCCGAAATGTCCACCACTTCACTAAATATGATATTTAGTGTCACTTACTATTTGGAGTTACACAATGCTATATTTTGTTTTCTAATGATGTGATTTGTTACCAAGTAATATTATTAATGTTCTATAATATCCAAACAATGAATTTGACATTTGTTGGTAAAATATGAGATATATAATACATAGATATAGCATTGCGTGATTCCAAATAGCAAGTGATACTACATACAATATTTAGTGTTGTTGTCATGGGACTTTTTGTCACTGTTGTAAGGTGTGAATCAACTTTTTCTTTTTTCAAGCTGTCAACAAAGTTGAATGACAACAATCAGTGCAGTGATGAAGCCACATATGGATGATATTATTTCTTTTCATCCAAATTATGGCAATTTCATATAAATTGTATGGTTTTTGAGGATCTTTTTGGGATGAAAAAAATGAATTTTTATATATTTAAATAGTAAAATTTGGTAATCTAGCCACATTTTTGCCTAAAAGTTAAAGGTCGATGTGAATCATTTCTTGAGCGTGTTAAAAGATTTGGTGGCACATGCCATGTACATGGTGTCCAAACTACATTGTGTTCTAGAATTACATGGCAAGATTAAGTTACATAAAATTTGGTTACTTGTGTGGATATGCGCATGTGATGAAATATATGCATGGTCCAATGCACTACAACTAAAGCTCATAGAATTTAGGTAAGGTGAACACGCAATGAACCACTCCATAGCTTGGTGTTGAAGGAATTGTGGCAAAAATAAATAGATTCCAATAGGTCTATAGTTAATTCAATCAAATTGGATCTCAATACACTAAATTTGAATGGGTTTTTATGCTACTAATGGGATCAAACTACCTTTACATGTGTGAATTGTAAAATAGTAAATAGTAAAATGTGCATTTCATTCTTTCAAATGCATGAGTTTGCATGGATACCACGAAGCTATAACTAGGCTACAACTTTCCCATTGGTTGTGTAAGCTCATCCATCATGGATGAAAAGATGTGTGGGTTGGGAACCCGGGCGGTGGACTCTTCATTGGATACCTAAATGACGTGCATGGGTCACTATAAAAGTAAACCTCCTCTATACGAGAAGCTTACAAAGAAAAACAAAATTATATGCACTGACAACAAGTTAGAAAATGGACTCGTATCATTATATTCGTTAATCAAGGACTTTGAAGAATCTCAAAATAAATGCAAATGGTTTAATATTTGGTTCAAATTCTTGTTGTGTTGACATGTATTTGTGCCAAATTGGTCAGTGCCACCCATGCAAATCGCTTTATTTCACCTAAATTTAGTCACATTTATTTTTTGTTTTTCTTATTCTTTCTTTGTAAACCATGTCCTTAAATAGTCTCAAAATCATTAAAAAGTCTCCAAAAACTGAATATAGCTATTCATTTATTTATACTAAGTTTTTCAATTTAATGTGATAAACGCCTCCACTACATATACAAACTATTAACCGTGAATTAAATAGTCCTTTGTTACTTATAAAATCCACTTACACTTCCAATGAGAAAGTCTTTGAATGTTTTTTCATCCATAGCATGTAACTCAACGATTGCATCAAACAAACAAATACAATAGCACAATAACTTAGACTCAATTTAAACAAGAAAACTGAAGGGAGCCCATGAGCGCTTCAAGAGCCTCCAGTTCGTTAAACCTAGAACCCAAATGCAAACCTTGGCAAGAATGAACAATGTAGTCATTGAGGACTACTACCATATGACGACAATGGATGAAAATGTGAATTGGATGAAACTAACACATCTATTTTCAAAAAAAATTCTAAAGCTTCGGGCCCCCTTTTGTATGTTTACGTTTACTTCAAAACCCTACAAAACCTTTCTAAATATACACACTAGAGAAAAACAATACCTCTCCCATATGTATACTATGCACACAAATGCCTCACATAATACCCCTTCTTACACTCACGGTAGTTTGTACATTGTATGAAGAGTCCACCCCCTGAGGTTGGGAAGCAATATCTAAAACTTAAGATAGAGCATAATTGTTCCATACATGCACACCTTTCGCCCAATGAACGGGGAGAACCAGTTGCTAAGTTACAAATGAACCGGTTGAGTTTGATAGACAATTGGTTGAAGCTCAAGACTTCATGTAAAGTACCAATCATTTTAGAGGAATTTATAAAATATGCCCCCAATTTTTTTCAAAAAAAACGTAAGATGTCAACATGTAACCAGTTGGGCTTGGAAACACTAGGATATCGATTGATTATGTCCAAAACTCTCCCCGGACACTGCTTTCACCCATGTAAATAAGGTGGTCGATTCAACCCAAAGAAATCAGTCTAGACAGACTCATACTCTTTCAAAGTCTAGTCTGAGATGACCCTATACTACCAGGTGATAGTGAAGAGGTACCCATTTCCAATTGAAGTGGTTGGCGGTTCGATTCCCACTGTGAAATCTTTTCTCTACTTGATGGGAAAAAGTAGCTAGGTAAGTAGGAAGCCAAGAGCCCACCCACCGCAAGGTAGGCAGTAAACCCCACCCTACACCAAGAGGATTCTTGAGCAGGGTAGGACCAACATGCTTAGATTCACGTCGGATTGCATGATGTTGGTTATTTATTTATGTTATTCAAAGTCTATCAGATCATCTAAATCACAAGTGTTACTTGTATAAAGATAGTTCTCAATGTTTTCGATGGGTGAAATGAGATTCAATGTCTCCTCGTATGCAATGAATCATAATCTTGAAACTTACTAAAACTTCAATGGACATAATGTGTATGATGAATTGTGTTCATTGCAACCCGATGTGATTTGGGGGGAGTGTAACATGGGCAATGGAAAGATTATGCCTAATGTTTATGGTCCAATTTTCATGCCCTTCATCTACGTGCAAAGAGAGGTATAAATGAGCTATAATCCCATAAAAATCGGTCACCGACTCACACCCCAACAATGGTAATAGGTCACCTACCAACTTCCAAATACAAAAAAATAAAGGGGGCAATGAAAAAGGGTACCCATATCTGTATTTATTCATACTACTAGTACAAGTACACATCACGGTCCCGATATTAATCATGAGTGGAAATCAACCTTCAAGCACTCTAGGATACTTCACTTGACAAAAAATGCCCATGTATCCAACCCCTTGCACTTCATATTCTCATCACAATCGTAGCCCTAACTTATCATGGTCCAATGGAGAGCACTATACGAGTTGAAGGAGGGGAATGCTCCTTGCCAACGGAAATTATGAGTAATCTTTGAAGCATATCTGACAAGTTCTTTTTTGTTTTACTTGCAAATACGGCCATGGATCATTATTATCCAAAACCCTAAAGTCTAGTAGCCATTAAATATCATGCCATTCGTTTATGGTGGTTGTTATCTAAAGAAGTTGCCACAAAAGAAGGTATTCTCGGGCTCTCTAAGTGGTTGGGCTTTTGCGTGTTCTATGAAAAAAAGTAGCAGAATGCAAGAAGCATTGAACTAATCAAAAAATATAAAACACATACAACTATTGGTTGACATAAGAAAAATTTGTGGTTACAGCCAACAAAACAATGGTCATGAAGTATACGCGTTTTCAAAGTCTTGCTCTATAAACCCATTTCAAGTTCACATATGACTTCAGGGCTATGATCAAGGTGAAGCATCCCTCATTCATGCCAATACTAAGTGGTTGGTCTCTCTCTCTCTCCCCCGCTTTGCTCTTAATTTTGCCCTTGAGATATAATTCAATGTAACATTCTTGACAAGGTGATTAAAATCTTCTACTAAGACTAGGACACTTAGCAGAATATACACCACAGTTAAAACATTAAACTAAACCTAACCATGAGTTAAGTTACCATGGTAAAGGAAAGTTACTACGCTCCACGTTTTAGGGTTTCAGTGACCTAAAGCGGCCACCATACCTTACTAAACCAATACTTAAACCCTATACTCCTCCATGTGAAAACTCTTTTACATGCTTGAAGGAGGAAACTCTTGGCTTCGAATGTGGATACAAGACTAGTGTGGAAGTGCATGGTGTTTGTGTGAGGCCAAACCCCCCACCCTTAAGCGTCCGTAGTCCGAGTAGTGGGTTTGGGCTCACATTCCTCCGCGGTATTGGATTTGGACTTGGATGAGTCCATGGTGCAAGGTTCACCCTTCAAGTGGTCTTGGATTTAACTGGAATTTCACTTTTAACAACTCAATGTACGATTTCAATACGTATGTGGAGAATGCACAAGTTAACTATGTTATTTTAACCTCCTTATGCTCGGGTGCTATTTTGTCTTTGTTTGCTTCTAACGTCCATCCGGCCGCTTTAGCTACACAAGCCCTTAAGGATATCCCTCTCCTAAATGGAGTCCGTGCCGTTGACTCTACACTACCACTTGAACTATCACTTGTGTATTCCGTATCGCTACTATAAGAGGTCTCACTTGGTGTCTCCATACCGTACATAAGCCTTTAAGTATTAAGAAATACTTATGTGACTTATGTCAATCTCTCCCTCGCACCTTTGGTCTTTGCTTCCTTTGTCTTGCCATCGCGAGAGTGCTCCACATTCTCCATTAATTTGTGCACGTGGTTTATTTTTAACGAGAGGATGCAAGTGTTAAAAAACACTATTCTCTATAGTCAATCTCAAATACATTTACTTGTGAAAGCCACACATAACACTAACTAGCATAATGTAACTAACTACTTGTCTATGAGCTAATTAAGTAGGCTATCTACTAAGCTCCTTCATGAACCCATCTCTTTACTTTCTAATTACATAAACCTAGCTCCTTCATAAACCCAACTCCTTCATGAACCCAACTCCTTAGCTTCTAACTAAATAAACCCAGCTCCTTTATAAACCCAGCTCCTTCATGAACCCAGCTCCTTAGCTTCTAACTAAACAAACCCAGCTCCTTCATAAACCCAGCTCCTTCATGAACCCAGCTCCTTAGCTTCTAACTAAACAAGCCCAGGTCCTTCATAAACCCAGCTCTTTACTTTCTAACTAAACAAACCCAGCTCCTTTATAAACCCAGCTCCTTCATAAACCCAGCTTCTTAGCTTCTAACTAAACAAACCCAGCTCCTTTATAAACCCAGCTCCTTCATGAACCCACAACTTTGTAGTTGTAATCCCCAACTACCTCACTAATTATTCAAGCCCTTAACTAATCTTCCTACCTAATTTTCCTAATTCTACTAACAACCCCTTTCTAATCACACAATTCTTCTCTAATCCTAAAATCCTAAAATCCTAGAGAGGAGAGGGGGAGAGAGAATTTCCTAACTTCACTAAGACTAACTAATCCACACAAGTATATTTTTGCACTCATCACAACATCAAGTGCTCAACTCTTAAACATGGAACTTGCAACCACGTGTATTCAAAACATGAACTTTAAGTACCACAAATTGGAATCATGAATTAACTTTAAAATCCTCCACGTCAACACTAATTCTACCAAGAGGTCAAGCCCTCTTCAAGGCTAACAAGCCTTGGCTCTCAAACTAAAAACTAAGCACACACATGTGCTCCAATATGGCTTCCTACACCCACACTTATAACTCGTGGGGTGCCTTGGAGCACAAAGGAAAGAGAGGATGAGTGAGGGAAGAATGAGGGATTATATAGTAAGCTTGAGGGGGTGAGCACCCTCAAGGCTCACGATAAGCCCTTGAGATTTCCTCCTACTTAGTAGGCGCCAATCCTATCTTCTAAGCCTTCCTCCCTCAAATGATCAACAAGGATCCTAATTCGAACATTTAACTAGCCTTGGCTTTCTACCTACCACACTTTACCAAACTTGGGATGCTTCAACCCAAACTTAGCCTCCTTCGCTTTCCGCCGCCATAACTTTCTCCCCTTACTTTCCCAAATCGTCGCTCACCACTTAATTCAAACCACGATGCTTAACTCGTGATTTGATTGGTGCTTTGAGAATTTGCTTATCCTCCACCTTGCATTCTTCCTTGGACCTTCCCCATTAAGTGGCCATGATGAGGTGGTCCACTTGTGCGCTCCATGTGATCCTCCATTCATCCCAATTCGAATGCACTTGCCTCTTGAGTCACTTTGGTTGTCTCCATCCATTTGTACTAGCCTACTCACTAACTACTCAATCCAAGTTCTCCTTACCTATCCTCATTCACTCAAATCCTTCCGAAGGTAAAAACACAATAACAACTCACATCCTAGCCTCTTACAACATGACACTTCTAAGACTAACATTTCACTCTTTTTATATTTTTGTGAAGTAACATGCTACTTCAAAGTGCATCAACTAACGTTTCAAGGGTCTAAGACTAAATGTGGGCACCCTTTTGGGCTCACAGTTTGGTATACTAAAGATTGTTACTATCCAAGAAGTTACACAATATGGCAAAAGAGCAGGTTTGTATACTCATTGTTTTGTAGTGAGTATTGGTGTTTGCAAACATTCAAATGGACTTGACAGGTGAGGTAAATGTGTGACATGGATTGCAACTGAGCTTAGCTGAAGACACCTGACACACGCCTTTCTAACACACAATTGTATGTTTGGGTTGGCACGGGTGCAGGTGAGGCTAGCTCTTCACATTTTCAACACCAACAATAGTGCATTACTTGTGTTTGAATATTCTTTCACTTTTATGCTCTCATATTTGTGAAAGTTACTATGTTATTTTGAAATAGTATCTTGGTATGTACACAAACTCTTGAGAGTAGTTGAGATGTTGAAAATACATACAAGTGAGGGATGTAAGTTTATGTAGCACATCTTTGAGGTATTACTTGATTGTAACAATAGTTAGCAAACACAATGCAATTACATACTAAACTATGTTTTGAACTCAGCTGCAAGATGTAATGTATTCTTGTGAACATGACACACATCATTACATTTTAGTACTTTATGCCCTTCTAACACCATGCTATCAAATTTTGATTTGAAAGCAAGGCAACATAATAGAGTATCTAACCACTTTGATGACTATATATATTCCTTATTGAAAGTTCAAGTTACTTAGCATAATGTAGAACATAGCATTAAATCCATGGTTACAATGATGGATACTATGTTTTGAGAATGCAATAGACTTGTGATGAAAGAAAATCCCACCCACCCACCCTTGCTTTATTTTGATGAAGAATAGAAAGGAAAAGGCCTCTGAAAAGAGGAAGATCAAGCTTTGAAAAAAGCTTTGAAAAAAGACAACTCTCTCTCTCTCGTTCAATGTTGCCATGTAATTAAAAAAAACCTTACATTAATCTACTTAGCAATAATCTTTTTGGAAACAAAAATACAAGCTCATTAGAAATCTATATGTACATGGAAAGATATTATATTACCATGAAAAAAAATGTACCACGATGGTAGATGAATAGGTAAAATAACCAAAGTTACATACGTAACTTATGTCACTAACCCATGGTTAAAATCTAGGGTTCATGGGAACTTACCCCAATCAAGGTCGCTAATATAAACTTGAATCCTAAATGAGTTTTTTTTAATTTTATAAAATACCGTTCATGCAAGTGAGAGGAGGTCTCACACTGTTCATACTTACCAGGGTAGTAGATACATGCTACACGTGAGAGAAGTTAGGATAAACCACAAGAGGAGTATTATACTCGGAGTTACCCAATCATGGCAAAAGAACATGTACGGGCACTCATTTGTCATCTTGCAATGATTGTAGTTGAAATACCACAATGCATTTTGATTTTGTTAATAATGTGTGACATGGATGACAACTGGGTCATGTTGTTATTTACCTCATGTACGTGACTAATCCTCAAATATTTGTTGGTTGGTTGCATGGGCACAAGTCAGGTAGGCCCTTCATGCTTTCAACACTTATAATGATGTATTATGCTCAAAAGTTTTTTTATACAATATTATTGGATGAAGTTACTATGAACTTGTACCCCTAGTAAGTACTCCATGTTTGTTATGGTGATGTTACATATGCTTTGTGGTGAAGTAAAGGGTGTTTGCTTGAACTTTCCAAGGTATGACACATTCATACTCAAACCCTTATTCTTAGATGTCATTGAAAAATAGAAACCGCAGTATGATGTACATTCTTGCAAAGCAGCTTAGTCCAATGCATATACTTAGCTATAGTTGAAAACAAATGTACTTTACCATGCAAGCAATTACTTTGTTACAAGTAAAGAAGTTGAAGGAGTCTAGGGAAAATTCCCACCCGTCCACCCTTGCATTGCAATGAAGAAGAGTGTAAAGGGTTTGGCCTATGAAAAGAGGAAGTTTGAGCTTTGAAAGAAGTTTTGAAAAGTCAGCTCTCTTTGCTTTCAAAAGCCACAAGTGATAAAGATATAAATCAAGCAGCACACTACTATATGTAATCATGTTTCCTTCGCGAATAGGTTGCCCCTTTACTCATGCAAATTACCTTGTAATATAGTCGTCATGTGCCCAACCTTCCTTGCCTCCTAACCCCTCTCCCTTCTTCTACCTCCTACCACGGCCATTGCAATAGAATGTATTCATTTTACATCCATGTTTAGTAGCCTTACACAAATAGGGGCATTTTAGGCCAAGTTTATTTGTGATCGTTCAATTTGTATGGCCAACTTTAAGTTATAGCCTCAAAATCATATGAAAGACAAAGTCATTCTTCAACAATTTAGAACATGTAGTTTATTAACTGCAAGGTGTCGTGATTTCATCCATTTCAAGCTTAAGTGTTGTGTGTTTGTCCACCCCGTTATGCCGCTTTATCATCGCACGGCAACTCATTCGCCACCTATTCACATCCATCAAACCATATTCACAAGGAGCAAATGAACAAGCATGTTGTCATTGCAATTTGAGGCATTTTACCAATTTCACTTTTGTGTCAAGTATCGTTTGCCCGTAAAAATAAAAAATAAGTTATTCGAGCATGTTGTATTGCAATATGCTCTGTTGTAGTGAGAAACTGAGATGAACAATATATGTGTGTTATTTTAGTGATAATAAACATTGATATTTAAATACACTAGTACCTTGACGTGTTAGAGCATGCCCGTCAGACTAGACAAATTTTCTTGCTGCCATCACATGTTGAAGCTTTCATAAGATAGGACGACATGCTTGTCCCTTCATTTATATTCAAAATTTCCTAATGCCCGTCAATTATGGCCACGAGGCCCTCTTTCAAGAGCACTTGCCCAGGTTAAGGTTCTCGTATTTGCATGGCCAATGCACTTATTATTTAAAAATCAAGTTATTGGTTAATAAAATGACAATGACATATATATTTTCAAAAAATATATATTCAAAACAACAAAGCGATCAATATTAAACTTTAAATGATATGAAGAAAACCACAATAATTGTTTCTAGACATGTATGTATGACAAATACCAATTTACATGTCATAATGTTTTCTTGACCCGGGTCTTTACATTGCGATGATCATATCACTCATGGTTTATCTTAACTAATCATAAGTTTAATAAACCTTTGGTACTCCATGAGTGACTTCACTTGACAAGAGTGCCTATCCAATTCCTTGTACTTTGGACTCTCATGGAGACTACCACCTTACCTTAGGCCCGCTTCACACTATGGCTATCCAAGTCCAGAGGCCGTGGGATCGAATGGCCAAACTTTGTTGAGAGTCCAAAGAAATGAACTGAAAATAGCCAATAAAATATAGGAATTAGAGCCTTCGGTTGAGCATAGTGTGAAGCCTCTAAAGGTCAAGCCCAAAGTCCAAAGGAAGAAGGAGCATCCCACTTTATTCCCTGTCCAAAATACCCCCTCTAGTCTAACAGCCAAGATCTTGTCAGTTTTTTATTTTTTAATGAAAAAATTGACGGCCTTGCGACCATAGGCTGGGTTTCCATTCTTGTCCAACCCAAATTTCCTGTGAGAATCCGTTGCCTTGGTAAAAAAGTACTGCCATGTAGGCATTTTGGAGAGCAACGGCCGTAGGACTTTGACCTCTAGTGTGAAGGGTCGAGAGGCTGAATTCTTGGTTTCTTGCAATTTGATTGGTGGAAATCAACGGCCTCTCGACCTTCGGCCATAGTGTGAAGTGCCCCTTAGGTACTATACCCATCAAAAGAGGGATAATGGTACATGGGAATTAGGTATACGTCGGACGAAGCTAGTTTGCGTGCTTAGAGTGGTGAGCAGTGAGCCTAGAGCGGTGAATGGAGAGCATAGAGCATAAAAAAGAATAAAGTAATCAACATTTATTGGGGTTTTACCAAAAATAAAAATAAAAAAGTATTTCCCCCAAATTTAGTAATTATTTGGATCTATTACCGTTGAATAAGGGTGCCCCTATCACCGTAGGAATGAAATTTTTCATGCACTTTTGACCACTATTACTGTAGGATGGCAGCAAAACCTTTGAAATTTTCAATGTCAATGATGATTCAATGAGTAGTAAAAAATGTACAACAACAACGTCGTGGTGGCCCTTTTAGTCTCACCACTTTTCCATTCAATCAAAAAAAAGAATTGTACAATTTAACCCTCTGGTTCAATTGCATCTCTAAGTTGTTGGTTGCTTTAGTAGCACCATCTGAATAACACGCTTAATTTCGTTAAAGCTGAAATTAGGAGCGTGCATAAAAACATCTATCTCACTATCCAGTCCACAAACTACGTGAAATATGTAGTACAAATGCTTACAATTTGTCCATTGCCCACGCTTTCCCAATGTTTTGCCCGACATATCTTTGAAGAAGGGGCATGAACAACTGGGAAACTGGCCAATCGTAAATAAATATTGCAAAATTTTGAGACCGTTCCGGGATTCAAAGGTGATGATGCAACCCATGGCAGAATTTGGTACTATAGAAACCTTCAGAATCTACCCAATGACAGTAAGAGTAGATGCGTAGGAATTGGCGTGCTTCGTTGAAGGTGCCTTTGGATTCCGCCTGATGTTCTTCAGGGTAGAACTCCAGGGTAGGGTACTATGACAAATCCACCAATGACCCCTCTTACCTGAACAACTTCTTCGGAGAGAGCTCTAGATGTGGTGCCAATTGAAAACCAACGTTCTACAAGTCTAGTATTTCCTTCTGTGTGAGATTGGTGCCAATCTCAACATGCCAAATTTTTGGAACTGCAAGGTTGGAAAACACCCACTTACGACGGATACCCTTCACGCACCTCTCAATGTCGTTGTTGCAGAAGAAGAACTGCATGCGCTCTCGCTTATTCTTCCTATAGTTGTGCATGATGCCGTTGTAGTTGGTGCAGCTATACTCTTTCCATCCTGTACAATTCGTGCCACACATTTCTTCTTGGTGATGGCATGTTGAGCGAAGCAAGCCTTTGCTGATATCTTTGGAAGTCGCGCAATGTGCCATTCATGCTCATTGCATGTTGTTTCTTGTACAACCTTCACATGCTCTACGGCTAGATTTGTGGAAGGTGTCTCTAGTTGAACCGGATTGTCATGCATGTTTTCAGTTGCTTTTTGTTGTGCGTCACCCTGTGAAGTGAGATCATAAAATCTTGCACCTCCTGCTCGCGTTTGTACCCGAGGGCGAGAGATGCTAATCTTGTCAGGTCTATGAGAGTCGAACTCCGACCCAGGAAGAATATCTGGTTTGCGCTTAAGGGAGAGAAATACTTCCTCACCTTGAAGATGAGGCTCGCGAGTGCAAAAACCTTCAGCTCCGGGCATGTTTCGAAGCGCTTGATGAAGCGATTTCGGGTTGCCAAAACGTTGGGCAGTTCGTTGAGCGACTCGCAACAGCAATTCTTCTTTTCCAAGTCCAGTACCCGGTCTCTCACCATTCAAATACTAGTAGTAGGCAACCATTTGCATGAAAACACGTACGTAATCATTGACAGTTGCCACATACAAGTCATTACCTCGTTTACCGCTCTGTTGAAGCCACTTATTGTGTACAGTCTCCGCTAAATTACATGAAGGCATTTCAACAAGCTCAGCCTCAGAAAGAGCTTGTGATGTCAAATGAATTCCTTGCTCACTTCAAGGACAATGGCATAATTAGTTGTTGTTGGAGTTTTCTCTACTTGTTCACCAATTAGGCTCTTTATTTTTTCAGCGACATCCATGTATTCGCCAATTTTCACATAATGACAATGGCTTCCAAGGTGCACACATGCACGAGTCATATTTCTATGGCCAAGAACATAATAAATCTTAGCCAAGCACACATCCAAGCATGATGGAGAAACCTTGCAGATTTTACACACGACAGTTGAGCCCATTGGAGGGTTAGATCCGACTCCAAAGGTGGACAAGGAGATTCCATCCCATTCGGTTTCTTTAGCTTGGGAGGACCGGTGCACACGAGATAAATAATCACAAGCTGTGTTGGTGCATTGCAAATGACCTAAGCACGAAGACATTCTAAATGTTAAACCCATGTTATTCTTGATATTGGAGGTGATGGTGCGAGTCCAAGCATGGCCATCATGGCGTTTGTCCATGCCATGAAGGAGCTTCTGATTGAAAAAAATTGGATGGGTGAGTATCATTTCATTGTAGCATGTCCAGAATAAAGAAATTTCGAGACAAACCGATTTCAAATATGGCATCAAAAGCTTTCTGGATTCAAGGGGTTGAAAAACCAAAAAGGCTCTATCATCATGTACATATTTCTTGTAAAATGAAAAATAATGGAATCAATATTTTTGGCATTCCAAGGAGGAATCACATTATCAGGATCACACAGTCCAGGAACTGGCCGACCCTCAGGTATGTCCGCAATAACAAGATCTACTGAAGGTTGAGTCACGTGATTTCCATGAAAGTATACTTTATGGCCACGATTAATTTGCACAAGGACAAATTATTGATGAAAAATGATTATAAAAATGAATACAAAGAAAACTTGAAATGATAAATATAATATTCATAAAAATATAAAAGTTACCTTATCAAGAAATAAAGATATTTTATGATATGTTGAAGACCATTGTTTGGTGGTTTTAAAGATCTTTTGCATATTGGCCACTATATCATTGAGGACAAGCTCAAAAATAAGAAAATTATGATCCCTTGATATAAGATGAGGACGAAGAGTTTAAGCATCACGATGAATAATGCTGGAACTAAAAGGGGAATGTTTTGCAAAAGCTAGAAATCTTCATGATTTGGATGGAGGTTCAATGAGAATAGATTTTTTTGTTCGAACATCTCTAGCATGTTTTCTAGTAGATTGGAGTGGCGTAATATCAATATCATCTTGAGAAACTCGTTGGCTAGATTATATAAAAATATTTTGAATGTCAAAGACATCAAGGGTATCATCTAAAACAATGACATCATCATCCGTAGATTGATTGGTTTGAACATGAGAAGGGATAAGGGTTGCTTTCTCTATGTTCAACCGTAAGTTTTACTCTGAAGAAGGGGTTTTATCTATACGACATTCAATATACCATAAACATGACTAGAGATGGAACAAACTTTATAGTTGCAATTGATCCGTAGTAAATATATGAGAAGGGGTAGCAATACCTATCCAAATATTAAAAAAACAAAAATCTTGGACAACACTAGTAGGTACCAACACATATTTCTAGTATCTAAGAATAAAAAAACCAATGTGAGAATATATATACATATGTAATAAGAATATATATATAACTTATTTTTATTAAAAAATGTAATAATTTTTATAATTTTTATATATTTTAGGATCTTCCAAGTTTTTAAAAAGTCCATAGTGATAATTTTTTCAGCAATTAAAACATCCATAACCGCATTTTCATAATGTGGGTGAACATCTGAAGATGCTAGGAGGGAAGTTGCCAAAGGTGACAACGAACTGATATTAGAATCCGCCATCTAGGAAAAATAAAAGAACACATATAAAGATAGAGCAAAGGAGAATAATGAAAGGTGGTCATATAATTCATAACCCAAAAATGAAAAAACACCTCAAATGTATTAGATGCTCAAGGCATAAATAAAATTAGTAGTTAGTGACAAAAGTAGTGACTAAAGTTCTAGCCTTAATCTTGATTGAAGTATTGGCTTGGAGGATGGCAAAAGTTCACCCATCTAAGTATTATTCCTCGGAAAGGTGGCTTAACCCTCAATCCTTCTACTACTCGCCCAGCCCAACCCAACCAAGGGTGGCTGCTGTTGAAATTGGTGGAAGTTAGGTATCTTGAACCAATCCCCTTGCAGTAGCAAATACTATGTATGAGGGATGAATTTTAGATGAAATTAGGATGATATGATGGATTTAGGGTGGTTTGCATGAATGAAGAAGTGTTTAGATGAATGTGATGCATTTGGGTGATTATAGGAGATAGAAGGTCATTGCTTGGAGGCATTAGGGTAGTCCAGCCATCTGGCCAATCTTGTAGGTTATTACTTCGATTGGAATAGCAATTATCACCACAAAGGATTAGAGTTAGGGGAGGTATGGGTACTTTCCTTTGTTTTTTGGGCATCTATTATTATCATTTTCATGTGTTCAAATATGGTAATTTTATCATGTACTTCCATTTTATACTTTGTTGGTGTTTGTGAGTTGTTGTGTTTATCATTACAATATTTACTATGTTTATAATGACATTGATTCAATCTTTGTATTTAAAAGTTATTTCTATAATTAGGTTTTAGGTTTTTTCATTTTTAAATATTTTGTCCACATTCAACATTTCATATATTCTAATTGTATTTTTATTCAAATGATTGACTTATACTGCCAATACAAATAGTGGTTCAATTACATACTTCAATGTCTTTCAATTTTTTTTCTCCTTATTTCCTCATGGCTTTCATTAGAGCTTATGGATCCTTTGTGCCCTTCACTTTACCTCTTGAGGATCATGGTCATGTGAGTATCTCAGAGGATATACTTAGTTCAAGGTTTAATCTCCGAATAAAAACCATGTATATGGAGTAATAGATGTATTTTGTGGACGGTGATATTTCGGAAACAATTTTGTTGCAAAAGAACATGAGTGAAGATGATCAATCTTGGATTTTGGATCCAAGATCATTTAGGGTTCTAGGGCTTTTTGATCCCCATATTCAAGCATCCATTGTTGTACTACGAACAATTATTGTACATGCATTGTCTAACTACCTATCGTACCTAATGTCAAAATAGAACCAAGTGATGATATTGTTCTTCTACTCTCAGATTTGGATGATGATGTTTGTTTTGATGTTGATTTTTTTTAATATGTTGCATTTTTTTAGAACTAGAACTCCCACTTCACCTTTGGTTTCTACATATGTTCATAAAACTCCTACCAGTCCGTTATGCATGAACTTGCCTTGCCATGGATCTTTTTCTCCCCGTCCACATTTTCATCCTTCCTCGTTTTCTTTTAGGCTTGAGTATTTTCAATGCACTAGAATTGACAATGTCTAGGAGAAGGTCTAAATTTGAGATTATTACAATGGATTTTGATAGCATAGAGGTGCGTGACGTCATGTATTTGTCACCCTCTTTTGGTGTTGTTGTTTTGTTTGTGTTGTTCCCAATGTCTTTGTGCGATTCTAGTGCGTATGGTTGTTCTATGGATGGTATTGATAAGATGTATGATGGCTACCCTTGATGCAAAACAAAGACAATAAATATCCAAAATAATGTTGGACATTCTTTCAAAAGTTATTTTTGTGCTGATCATCTGCAGTGCATAAACAAATACTATGATTATATGTATTGTAATGGTGGTGTCCCCAACTATACCGAATGGATTGGATTGACTTCTATCCCATTTTTTCTAGGAAATATTACTCCACAAAATTAAGATTGGAATGTAAGATATGTTGTTGCACACTAGTGTGTATTGCATTGTGCCATGTTATCTTAATATACGTTCACTTCACATCCCCTGAGATGTCGAGGTTTTATTTACATCTTAGTGTTCATGAACACTCTATTTCAAATGGTACATGCCATGAGTCACTTGACATGACTCACCAGTGCGTTGCCAATGAGGTCATGAAAATACCCACCGCCAAGAAGCATGCTATAGTAATGGCAACGAACAAATAATTCCTTGCATACTACCTCCTCAAATCTCTATCAAATAATGAAGGACATTATTTGGTAGATTCATCCTCGGAGGTCGTCATGGATAAATTTAGTACTCTTGCCTCTCCAAATTGTCGTAACTTTGTATTGGGCTCCAAACGTTTTGCTCATAGTACAATAAACATGATGGATAGTATCATGGTGCTTAAAGACCATTCGGCCTTCAAATACATTCATGGCAATAGATTTATGGGGCAATTGAAAAACAAAGTACTTGTCTTTAAAATGTCAATAGATCTTCCATAGAGTCTTGTTTTTTTCAATTGGTTGCAAAGTTTGGATAAAGTAATGCAAAAGTATATCAATGCATCTTTGCAGTTTTAGGACAAACATCTATACAAGGACTATAAGGACGCAAAAATGAAATATCATGTCATTAGTTCATGATGGTTGTTATTTAGAGTTGCCACAAAAGAAGACATTCTTGGGCTTTCTGAGTGGTTGGGCTTTTGGCACTTTCATTATAGACAATGAGATGCTCATATGATTATTGTGAGTGCATCACCATTGTATATTTTAAAATATGTACCCTAAAATTGTGATTATTTATTAAATTTGGTAGGCATTATTGCTCACTACTCACGTGTTACCGCTCACTGCTTATTGCGCACTGCTCATTGCTCGTGTCTTAGTTTCCTTTGCCATTGTGTTGCCATACCTAAACCTAATCTACATCGATATTATGTAACACCACTTTGAGATAATGCCAAATAAAGGCGGCCTTTATCTTGCATTACCCTTTTGATTCGGTTACCCTTCATCCAATCTTTTTCCCGGTGCTCAATTTATCCATTTGTAGAGATTTAAAAAAATTAGTAGTAGTATTTTAATAAAATACTATTGTAGGGGAGGGGAAGTTGGGGAGAGAGGAAATTATTGCATATGAGAGTAGCACACCTCTCATCCATCCAACATAAAAACTTGACCACCTACAAGTTTTTGGATGTCTCAAATGACTTGGACTAGACTAATTTTGAATCTTTAAAGTTACTTTGGGTGTCAATTTGACTAGGAGTATCATCCGGGCTGTATCCAATGCTTCTATGTTGGATGAATGAGAGGTACTCTCAAGGGATTGGCTAATGCAACATGAAATGAGAGCACCGGGCAACCAATACCAAGTCCGGACTATTTGGAGCAAGCCCTGATGTGACCATAGCTAAATTGGTGGTAGCCCGTCAAAACTCAAGTTAGTTGAACCCATACTCATTGCCGATGGCACACACGGTTGTGATAAAGGTGAAGCATCTTCCACTCACGCTAACACTAGAGGTGGGTGTCATTTTTTCCCTCTTTCTCTCTCTCCCTCTCTCCAGATGGCAAATCATGAGCATGTAACACACTTGAATGAGGCAAACATTTAACATAGTCTCACTGCAAAGTGAACAATGACGAACTTGATAAAGGATATCCTTAACCCAAGACCTTAACCTAGATCCCACTAAAATTCCAAAGTTAAAATTGCCTAAGATCGGAATAATGCTCGGATGGCAGAACAAACTCCCAATAACCATATTCAACATTGCATTTGGTGTTGAGAGAATATCCATGACATTGTGCATGCATGTAATATAACTTATTCATGATTCCATGACACATGTTTACAAAGGTGAATGTGTTATGTCTCAACCTTGGTTCAAACTTCAAAACTTTATCTTAACAATGGGCACATTAAGAAGTCTAATGAGCACTCTCATCACCCCGCCCCTCATAGCACTCTTGCGTATGTGCCCTCAAAACAAACGACCATGGATGAAAACAAGTGGTGTCGGTTCATTCATCCATGGTTCTCCCCCCCTAGGTGGCGCCGTTTGAAGATGAATATTTCTGCATTATCATCCATCCTCCGCCACGTACACTCTGCCATGCTGTTGCCCGGCCTTACCTCGACGCCTATACCCTGCCCGGTGCAAACGTCCGGTACGCGGCTCCTGCCATTTCACCGCGAGATACAGCTAAGTTCCGTGGATGAATTCTGAATAAGTATTCATCCATAACATTCGTCTGCCACAACTCCGAGAAACGGCTAGGTCCAGTGGATGACCGTCGAGCCGCTATTCATCCATGGCATGTTGCTCCAATGCTGCTCCACACGGAGACGCAGCAAAGGACCATGGATGAACTTCGATAATTCATTCATCTACGGCATGTTGCTGCAATGCTGACAACACCAGAGGTCAGCTGTTGTATGTCATACGGATGAATATTGAGGCATTATCCATCCATCCCCATGGCGCCCCCCCGCCCTTTCCTGCCTTTCCTTTCCCTTTCCTTCCTTGTGCAGAGAGTCTGCAACGGGAAGGCTTTTGCAGAGAGGCCTATTGCTGCAACGCCATTGCTGTGCTTACACTACGCCTAGCACTGTTCCCTCCCCGCATTATTCCTCAATGCATTCACTTCGACCTCACTCATTCCGCCTCCATTTACTCCTCTCACATGCCGCTTTCTGCTAACTCACAGACAGCGTCGCAATCAGTAGTAGCGGTTGGTTTCGTGTCCAGCGTTGGAGCTTTGGGGCTTTGGAGCGGAGTGAGGAGTTCGGACTTGCCTTGCATAAGTGCGATTTGAGGCACATTTTGTCCAGATTTTCTTATTCGTGAGGTGATCGTTGGTGGCACCGCGACCGACGGACGGACGGATGATTGGTTGAGCGAGTTGGTTGCCTGTTTGATTGATTGCGTCGGTTGCCCGTGGCTGCATTGCGGTGGTTGGTGATGGCTGTCTTGCGGTGGTGAATGGAGGTGCTGACTGCACCAAACCAGTTCTATCGCACGTGCCATTTTAGATTTGTTTTGCTTAGGATCTTGGATGTAGTAAGTTAACCCTAGGAGAAGGGGGCCGCAAGTGTGTGAAGAGAAGAGAACCTTGGTGGATCTAGTCGAGTATCGTTCTTTTCCTATTTTGTCTGTCTTGTGTTAGTACATGCTGCTTTGAAAAGGTAGTATGTGGTCGCTCTGATGATGATGGTTATCATTTCGCATTAGTTAGAGCTCGAGAATTTTGTAGTTCCGTATCGTTTTGAAGAGTGGTCATTCAAGGTGTCGTGATGTTGATATTTGATTTCCGGTAGTTCGGTTGTCCTTTTTCTGTGCTGGCATTTGGCCTTAGTTTACGGGTACTGTGTGTAGAGGTGTCAGAGGTCGCCGATGTCGCATTTCGACTCTTGTTTTAGCTCTGTAGGAAAGAGCACCTAATTTCAAGGTTAGCTCTAATCGGTGCGCATAGCCTAGGTTTCTCTTCGGCTATTGGCGGTCTGTCGTAGCCGAGCTAGCTAGGGAGCCCATTTTTTAGGAGGTGGAGGCTGTCATTTTCATGTCCTCGTGAGTAGGTTACTCTGCACTTCTTGCGATTTATATTTGAGTGAGTCTTGTTCTTCAACGCGTTCTAGTAGCAGGCTGCACGGAGAAGCTACACTTACTGCAGTAGAAGTATTGCTTGTACAAGAATTACGGTAGGTTGCAGTCTCGGAGAGCTAGTGCTCGGACGTTGCAGTACCAGATGATGCGCTCTCTCGAGTTCATTACAAGGGTGTAGTAAAGAGCCAGAGTTTTGTCCTCATTGTGGAGTTTAGTGCTGACGATTCGAGCTTTCCTGGTTGCGAGCTTCAGTGTAGGTAGTGTCAAGGACGTGCATGGGGCTTGATCTTCTCTGGAGTGCACCTTGCGACCTGCATTGTTAGATATCCTTACTGGTTACCGGTTTCTGTTCTTGGAACTAGTTTTTAGAAACCCTGAGATTCTTTTTGTGTTGATGCCCTGGTTGTTGTGGTTTCGGATATGGCAGTAGTCTGTGCATGAGCCGTCTCATTGAAGGGCGACTGGCATTTTGAATTCGGCAAAATGTTCCGAGAAATCTCGCACGACAGTGTGAAGTCCTTACTTCATACTTACAGTCCAAGTCGGCTTCTGGCCACGCCAAAGGGGCGAAAGCTCACTAAGACCTTGAATACGTTCAAGGTTACCATACTATGCGGATTTATCACTATTTTGGTACTACGAGGCACCATGGGTTCCGGCGGACTGTTTGGCGGTTCAACTCCGGAAGTTGTAGACCTTAGGGAGCAGATGATAAAGTCACAGAGGGCACGCGTGCTTGCCCAGGTCGATGAGGCGATACCTGACGAGGTGACTGCCAGCAAGTTTGTAGAAGAGGAGAAGCGGGAGCCTGGCACCCCGTACAGTCTAGGACCTAAAATATCCAACTGGGATGAGCAACGAGAGCTGTGGAACACCAAGAATCCAGGCAGGAACCGCACTCTTAGCGGGAGGCCCAAGACATTACTTGTCTCCGGCTCGCAGCCTGGACCTTGCGCCAATCCGCTTGGAGATTTCTACCTCCTCAAGTTCCTGAAGAACAGGCTCGACTATGCTCGCCTCCACGGGCTCGAAGTTTTCTACAACATGGCGCACTTCGACAAGGAGATGAGCTCGTTTTGGGCTAAACTGCCACTTCTTCGTAAGCTGATGCTCAACAACCCTGACGTCGAGTGGATCTGGTGGATGGACAGTGACGCTATCTTCACCGACATGACATTTGAGATGCCCATGGAGAAGTATGGAAAGAATAACCTGATTGTCCATGGCTTCCATAACCTCCTATATGAGCAGCATCGCTGGATCGGTCTTAATACTGGAAGTTTCCTTATCAGGAATTGTCAGTGGTCGCTGGACCTGCTTGATGCCTGGGCCCCTTTTGGTCCTGAAGGAACTGTCAGGATTGAAGCAGGTATTGTCCAGCCTTACCTTGTTCGATACACTTGGTACATGCGCAGTACATTTCCCGGTTTTTAGATAGGCTTCCTTATTTGTAGAAAGGGACCATGTCTTTTAACGCACATATTGTACTATCTATAGGGTCTAGCGACGGAGAGACTACCTGTAATGTGCTCCAAGGCCTGTGTACACTGACTTAACTGACAGAAATCTGTTCATTTTGCGTGATTATATTCTGAGCTGCGATCAGGAGTACTCGGTGTGGTAGATGTACAATTGGATTAATGCGGTCAGTCATGCAGTCGCTTATTTGTGATTTGGGATATATGCAGGGAAAATGTTGACAGCGAAGCTAGTAGATCGACCAACCTTTGAAGCTGATGATCAATCTGCCCTAGTCTACCTGATTCTATTTGACAATCCCAAGTGGAAGACAAGTACGCATGTGGAGTGGGAATTCTTCCTGCATGGATACTGGAAGTACCTGGTGTACAACTATGAAGACATGATGGCCAAGAACCATCCTGGCTATGGAGATGAACGGTGGCCATTTGTAACGCATTTCGTAGGCTGCAAACCCTGTCAACTTGCATCTACTCCAGAGAATGAGGAATGTTTTAAGCAAATGGAGCGAGCTTTCAATTTTGCGGATAACCAAATTCTTGAGAAGTATGGATTCACTCACAAGGCTCTTGGATCCTTCCGTACTCAGCGGATTCGCAAAGAGACAGCGGATCCTTTGGGCTTGCAGTCTGAAATTGAAGAAAGGTCTGATCGAGGAACAGCTGAGCAAGGTGTATCTCAACAAAGAACCTTTTCACAAGAACTGTCGGAGTAATTGATAAATCTGCCCTTAATGACAGTTGGAAGCCCACGTAAGAGTTGCTGAAGCCGTAGATTCTAAATTCGTGATAAAGTGACCCCCTCCACCTTGCAACCTGCTGGGTTTCCATTTTTGTCTATTTTTCTTCATTTGAACTACATTCAAATGATGTAGGTAACCATCATCAAAGGCTACTGGGCCTGGAAGGAACTCACTATAGCAGTGCTAATTGTTTCATAAGATGTTGATAGGGATCTAGATATCATTGATAGGTAGCGTGATCTCCAGCCAATTGTTCTTGGCAGTCATCTGAGATGCTTCTGCCCATGTACAGTAGAATTCTACTACTGTGTTGTGAACACATCTACAAGGATCTAAAATTAGAGTGGACCTCATGTTTTGTCCCTATTTCTGCCATTTTGCCCTGTTCAATGTTTTTAACAGGGGATGTCTTGATTCGTGATCAACCATGTGAGTTTCATATTAGTGTAAGGATGTCACGGGATGGGGTAGCATATATTGGAAGATAAAGGAATCTTTATTTTACTGTAGGAGCTACATATTTCGACTAATATGACGAGCTGGACACATGTAGGCGATAAAGTTCAAGTTTTGGATGGTAGAAATTAGTGCAATGGGTAATCCTCTTCTAACTGGATTTTCCTTCACGGCACCATTTTTAGTGAGGTGTACTTCCCACAATTGTGTATTAGAGGATGGCAGAGGGCTCCTGATTAGGAGACCTGGAAGATGCAAATTTATCAATCGCAAAGCGGATTGTCACCAGACGATTTACTTCTGCAGAGTTGGACCATGGATTAAATCATTCTCTACTTTCTGAGACTGAAACGTCAATCGATCTCCCGCACCGAACCTACTGCAGATGTCTACTACAATACTGCATGCAGGTCTCTTGTCGATGGATTCATGTGAAAAGGCTGTGGACGAGGTAGATCTGAGAAGTACTTCTTGTAGTTTTCTTGCAGTGGACTGTTTGCAGATTAACTGAACTGTGACCATGGACTGGATTAACGAGGACTGCCTCGCTGAGGTACCCACGCATGAAGCCTCTTTGTGACGTTTGTTTTTGTAGACAGCTGTTGTCTGTCCTGCAATAGATAGTCGTAGGGTACATACTGTCTTCCAAGTGTGGCGCCATCTGGACCCTAGAGCCTTGAAGTCTGGGCAGGAAAGTGCCGTGTCACTAGGGCTCCTCATGAGACGAAGAGCAGGTTGAATCTCGGCCCTGCATCAGACCGGGGAGAATCAAAGGTCAATGGTTGAGGCGGGCAGGGTGGGCAAGGAAGCCGCAGCTCCAGGGCTGCGTTCAGGCTGTCGGCCAGCAGCCACGAAGTTCCATCTCCAAGGCAGGGCTGCGTCACTAGAAGTTACTAAGCTCTGGGAAGGAAGGTAGATGGGTCTTGAATTGTTACTTCTTCTGGCTAGGGCATGTTTCCTATGATATGAAACACTCTATTATTACGAGATGGTTTGGTAAACAAATCCAAATCGTGGCTGTGGTCATTTTCCTCATAATTTTTGGCCCGAGCTCATATGAATATCTGATTCATCATCAAAGCGAAGACTACCAGAAGTTGCCCAAGTAAAGCTAGGTACCAGATTTGCAGGCTGCATGTTAGCCACACTATCTGCTTCCTGCTGTCGTTAGTAGTGGCCATGTGGCGTCCCAGGTTTTAAGCATTTACGGCGACAGTCTAAGATAAGAAACCCCAAATTGGCGCATAGTCAGAAGTCTCAGGAGTTTTCAACAGGTACACCCGTACTGCTGTTCACTTGGTCCCTGCAACTCCCTCCACACTTTTGATCTCGAAAGAGCACTTCTTCACATGGAGTCCATCTAAATGCACATGAGATTTCTGCAGATTACTTGGAGATTGGAGTAACTTCAGGGGGTTGGGGTTAGCCCTTTGGTCTAAAATGATAGCCTTTGTGGAAAAGTGAGGATGAAAGATGAGTGATCTCATGTTCCTGCTTAAGATGAGATTTTAGACTAGGTATTGTTGATATTTAGCCCTTCATAGAGAATCTTTTATGTCTTAAGAAATAGATAGGTGTAAGTCTCATTTGCTGTCCTTCTGATTTGAAGGAGAATGATACTAAGCTTGGTCACTAAGGGCCACTTCACACACGAGCCAAGAGCTGTGACCATGAAATTGTGAGAGCCCAAAAGAAAGTGCCCAAAGGCCGTCCAAGTCACCTCCAAAATCATGCAGCGTGGTCACGGACCCCCAAGTGTAGTGTGAAGTCATGTATGACCATACCCTCAACCAAATGCTATTTCAATGAATTTCTATTCATGCGGGTCATCACACATGATTAAATAGAATAAATCAACGGTTGTGGGCATTTGGAGTGCCATGGTCTCCTGGTTTGGTGTTAGGCCTACCTCCAAGAGGTGGTTTTTGAAAATAATCCAAGTGACCATGAAACATGATCAATTTGATGCCATGTAGGAATCCATGTAGACTTTACATCCATCTTGCATTCACATACTCCGTTGGTCCCTCAAGCTTAGTGTGAAGCGAACTTGAACCGGCTCCGCCTTTTCCACCAATGAGAGTGCTTGAAGTGTAATGGTCACGGGCTCTCAGTCTCATGTGTGAAGTGGCCCTAAGACTTGCTCGTGGGTGTTGCCTATTGCAAGGACCAACCATCTTTAGTAGTGTGGGCAACACCCCGAACCAAACATGTTTCAAAATTGGCATTCAAGCTCATTGTGAGAGGCACTCATAGTCATCATCCAATCACTGAGTTTTGACCATCTCTAGAATAGGCATATGAACTCCAAATTTGAATTTCAAATCCTCAAATTTGTGTGTTCTAAATATAAATAAACATTTTTTTTATGGAGGGTCCTTGTCCAATCCATCATCCAAATTTTGAAAACAAACGAGATTTCACTAGATGCCCCACCTTTACAACCGTTAGATCTTGAATTTTGCCAAAATGAAGAGTGTTTTCTTCTCATATCATATAATGTAGTTGGTTTCCACATACAAGTGGTTGATCATAAATTTAGTTGGTCATAGTGGGTTGAATACCATCACATTATTAAGGAGTGTGTGTTTGTTCATGTGGGCCTTTAGTATATAACCATGGGATTCCGTAGCTAGTGCAAATTCTCATGGGCCCACATGAATGAATGCACATTACTTAATAGTGTTACGACTCCTCGATAGCAAGGGTGGTATGGAAGTTCCAAGTTTATTGGAATCTCCCAGAGGGCAAGGAAGGTGATGATGGAACTACATGTGGCCCCAAGTTTTGTCCAAAGCGGTTCCCTCACTAATCTCATTTGTACATAATGTTCACTTTGCAATTTCCAATCTTATAGGATAGTGTTGACTTCACATACACATGCAATTACTTGGAATCTTGATTTTATTGTATGTCATTTGATATGCATTGGTAAAATTGATTGTACAATTATATATATATTGGGTGAGCACAAGTTGGGTGGTTGAAAACACAATAATTGAAGTTGAAATGTTCAATTTTACCACCTGCTTTGCACTTGTGCACATGACATGATAGATATCTAGCCCATCAAAATCTAGGACTGCTACCACTTAAATCAAACAATAGGGCATCACATTATGAAAATTTTTAAATTCCATACCAACTTGCTTAGATTCAATTGTAGACAATGCGATGACTAATATTAATGTCACTTTTCACATAATATGGATTTCTACAAGATTGAAGAATTTTGAGGGAGTGCTAACCGATTAAGGGACAATTCATTCCTCAAGGGAGCAAAAACATGCATCATAATTGAGTTAAAGATGGAATTGGTCGCTTCTACAACCTAGCCTCTATAATGTCACTCCCTCTCTTATAATCCACCAAAGAATTCAAACTGCACGCTCACATGCATCACTTTGTCATCATTGTCATTATTGCAATGTTGACTTTGTGTTATTCCATAATGTCACATGCTACACTAATATTCTATTATCATGCATCCATGTTAACACTAGATACCTCCTTAATATCACATGCATTTTGATTGCCACAGGCATGATATTAGGGAGGTTAGAGTGTATCTTAAGTGGGTGTCACAAAATTGTGGCCATAAATGTAGTAGTTGCTAGCAAATTTCTGTTGGTATTTATGAGAGTCCAATATTGCAGATTACATGAACGTTTAGATGGGATGCAATATGGTATAATATGCATAAGTTTATATGATATGCAATTTTGTACAATATGCTTATGTTTATATGATATGCAATTTTTCACAACATAATTTCTACTCAATTTAATTTTATGATTAAATTAAAATATTTCATTGTGTAAACACACAAAAATCAATCCAAACCGTAACTCAAAACCGTGACTCAAACCCAAAATTTCAAGCCCAGTCCTTCTCTCTCCGTACTTGCAATTCATTAAATTGAGAATTACCCACATAATCCTTGCCATCATTAATTTCTACATCCCTACACACTGATATAACATTATTCAGATCCATAATAGTGCTTTGCGGGATTGACAGTAGTCCACGGAATATTCCTTGATATTCCCACATTCAGACTGAATTTGGGACCAAGAATACTTACACTTTCATTATAATATTAATAATGGAAACCATTGAGGTTACCATTCTTTAAGACTTCCATCCTTGTAGGAGACTTCAATCAACACTTTCACCTTGTAGGCAAAACACAAGACTCCCACCACCCCGCAACTATATAAGGTAGATGAGGCTAATGTGGACACCTCCGGCTCTATGAATTTGAGCATTAGAAGCTTGAGCATGTTAGCAATTGCAAATCAAGATCAAAGAATTTGAAATCGCTGAAATCAAAGTTGCGGAAGGTGTTGATCTAGGCTCCCAAATAAAAAATTCTTTTGCTTTCCAATATGATGTTATGGGGGGGGGGGGACTCTTTTATCATTCAATGTTGTGGAAGTGGATGACATCATTAGCAGATTCTACATGGGTCATTTGCCAATGAAAACCAAGTTTAATGCCAATATTGGATGTGTCATGCCTCTAAAGTGGTCATGGGTAATATAAATATTGCTGGATTGGCTTTTTGTTATAGAATACCCACAATACAAGTTGGTCGGCACCTCACAACTACACGCTGCCTCCTAATTTGGCCACGTTGTCCACAAAAATCAAGTGCGTTATAGCTTAGTGGATAGAAGTCCTTAGGGGTTGTTTACACCATGGACCATGAAGTCGTCCCAAGGCCCTGTAAAATCTATGATTGGCTGTTGAACTTGTCTCGGGACCACTTCGGTTTACACCAAGGGAGAAATGTCAGAGTGAGCATGGAGTTGGAGGTCCCCAAAAGACATATTTTAGGGCCTACATTATCCACTAACATTGTCCAATGGGTTTTGCGGTGGGAGAGGCAAAAGAGGTGCTCTAGTAGAAAAAGGCATGGGCCCATGGCATAGAGATGTTGTTATAATAAAGTTTTAAAGAATTTCTTTTTGGGGGGAAGAGAAGACAAAGACAAGAGAAGACAAGAGAAGACAAGAGAATGGTCAAACTTGAATTCTTTTCAAAACCGCCCTTCTTGGGCATATATTAAAAAAAATCATCACATTCATTTTTTGGTGCATGGTCATTCCTATTGGTCCACATTTGGTTTACACCTAGTGAGGGGCCCAAAGGCTTTGTAAATTATTTTTGATTAAGAAATTGGACCATGGAAGTTGGACCACAGAAAAAAGCCATCTTCCATGGTCCGACTTCATGGTCCATGATTTACAGTAAACCGGCCCTTATTGTGGAGGGTGGTGGGTGTAGTTTGACTTTTGTAAAGGTGACTAACCCAAATATCATCAAGGTGGTAGCTAAATCGCCATGCATTACTCACCCACAAAATTAGAATAACTCTACCACCAATTAAGAACCAAAAATAGACGTCCAATTAAGTAGGCTAACTGCATTAACCTCATCTACCTTAGTGACCAAAATCCGTGGAAAACCTAGGTCTATTCAAAGTCCCATTCACCACCACATTATGGTGACAAAAGAACTCTCAATACTAATCGACAAAATCATAAATCCTAAACTATTGACATGTTTTACACAACATGACTACCCACAACCCTTCAAGTTTGTGTAAAAAATGTCCTACCTACATCCTTCACTATAATCACTATCAGGTCACAGTCGATTATTTACATCATGACATTTAGCATAGCACATTGGATACTTGAGATAACCATTTTGCGGTTTAGTATACAAAGGGAAGATATTATTGAGCATACTAATGGCAAGTGTCATGTGTTTACATTTTAGTATGCAAGAGGAAGATACGTATTCTTAAGCATACTAATGTCAAAGCGTCATCTGCGTACACTTTTAGTCAACTTGTAGACCATTATGTAGCATAGGCATACACCTCATAACACAATTGAATATAGTCATGCCAAGATATTAGTCAGTGCGCAATGAATGCCAAGTGTCATGAGATGACACTAAATGATAGTGGTTGGTCATTAATGTTATCTAGCATAAGCCTCAAAATAAGGTAAGTAATATTATTACGCATGTGACACTAAATACCATAAACGGTGTAGATTCCTCACATCCCCACAACCTAAATTTTGGCATATGCAAGCCCCAATACCAAATATTTGCTCCAAGACTTCCACCTATTACCAACAAAGACTATAAAAACCCCTACAACTTAGGCTAATCAAACTTGATTTACCAAAGCGCGTTCTAGAGTGGCCACTATCCAATGTGCAACTATGTAGGATTTGGACTTTATGACTAAACCGTTGGTTGTCCTCAATTTCTAGGTAGGAGCTAACCTCTTTCATGTGAAGATTGGTCAAGCTCTCAATAGGTCAAGCATGACATGATCAAAGTGAGATATCAAGTGGGGAGTGATACTAAATAAAGATGCATTCATGACAAGTCAATGAAGTGTTCATGATAAGTCAATGGAACATTCATGACAAAACAAAGAATGCTTGAAGGCAAGGCTGGCACCACGCGGTTTTTTACAGTTGGGTTTTTTCGTAGTTTTTTTTAAAACCCAATCATCTGAGGTCCAACAAAATCCGGTTTTATTTGGTTTTATTGCATATGAGTTGAGATTATAGGGCAGAGGGCCCAATGTTCGCCAATGATGGTGCCGACTGCCAAGTGTTGAGTGTTGGAATAAAACCATGGTTTTATTCATAGAAATCGGATTTTTTACATTAAAACCCAAAACCCAATGCATCGGCCGGGAAAGATTGGGTTTTTTCCACCCTTGCTTGAAAGCCCATTGATTTTGGGTCCACAAAACGTGAGCTCGAGTTTTTTTATAGTCTTAAGCTACATTGTTTTGTATGATTAGTGTCGGTTACCATTCGGAGTTATAAGTTTCTATAACTCTCTACAAATATTATCGTTTTCTACCAACTAAGTTATATCATATTCTTTGATGTCCATACTAACTACTTATGTCATTTGGGTAAAAAATTATACTCAGTTAAAGCTATAGCAACACTTAACTCCAAATGGTAATCCACACTAATAAGACGAAATAATGTATGTTATGGAGGTAACTAAGGATTTTGACTGAAAGCTTGTCAAAATTAGAGCTTGTGTAAAGTGGATTTGAGTGAACAAGCACGTGTAAGAGCCACCTGCCTATGTGAGGGTTCCTTTCTTTGAGTTCTCAACTCAAGCTCCCACTTAAGCACTATACCATTCTGGTATTTAGTGTCACTTACTATTTGGAATTACGCAATGCATAAACTTCTTATTGAAGACTTCAATATTTTTACTAGCAGAAACCGAATAGGTAGTTTGGACATTATAGAACATAAATGACTTTTGCTTGATAAAACATTACATTCTCAATATTTACTTATAGCATAGCATAACTCCATTTATAGTATTTAATAAGTGACAGTAAATACCATAAACTGTGTAGTGTAAAGGGGGCCTAAGTAAATGATGACACTTTGTGCATTCGAAATAAGTCCACTTGAACCCTGGTTTCATATGCTAGAAAGGAAGGCTTCGAGATTTACTGACAATAATAATAATAATAATGTGGAAATGTTGCTTTGATTGCTTGAGACATACCCAAGACCTCTGTCGCATTTAAGATATAAATGGTTATCTATTTGTGTTTTTTGTGATGGTGCACTCGATGGATACAACAACTACCTATTTGGCACTTTCACTTTGGAGCAGTTTCTTTGAATGGAATGTGTAAAATATTAACTGTCATGTGTATTTTCTGTTTGGTGCATGGTGGATTGTTGCATTTGTTAGATGTTCATATTGATCACATACAATGCATGACCTTATAATTCTTGTCGTAGGATCCTTAGTCTTAAGCTCCCTTGACTCAGATTCCCTTCGTGTTTTTGGACCATGACTGCAAGAATACATGGTTGTTACAACTTTTGTTTAGTATGATCTTCTCTAGCCCAGAGTAATAAGAAAGTGTGGGAGGAAATTGAGCAAGCAAGTATTGGCTAGGTGGAAACACAATCACCATGCTTGCTTCAGTTTCCCAATTCTCACCAGATAGAGTGTTTGAATGTATGCATCAAAGTTATGCTCAGCATTCGAATGCTGGAGAAAGACATGACTGTATCTTCTGTTGCCAACAGGTTGAGGTATAACATAGGAGAGATGGAAAGAGAAGACCAAACATCAAACCTCCTACAAATACTGAGTCATGCGTCAATACTGTGAATTCGAAAAAACTTCATCAAAACCCTTGACAAATTTGACCAAAGGTGCATTATGACTTGGATTTGCACAAAATGTTGTTGGTGTTGTACATTTGAAGATGTGCCCAGAGCAGCAACCACCTATACCTTAAACCCTAAATCCTGATTCTGGTCTACTACTTCCTTGTATTAAGCTTCACTTCCCTGTTACATGCTTTCCAGTGTAAGTTCTGCTCAGCATTTGAAAGACATGGTCTAGCTTCTGTTGCCAACGCATTGAGGTATAATTACATAGGAGAGAAGGAAACAGAGGATCAAACCTTCATACAAATACTGAGTCATGCGTCAACACTGTGAATAGGGAAGAATCTTTTTCATCAAAACCATTGACAAGTTTGACCAAAGGTGCATTATGACTTGAATTTTCTCAAGTTTATTGTTGGTATTGTGGTACATGCGAAGATGTGCCCAAAGCGGCAACCACCTCTACCTTAAACCCTAAACCCTGATTCTAGTCTACTACTTCATCCGAATTTATACTTCATTTCCCTGTTACATGCCTTGCCAATGCAAATTCTGCTCAACATTTTAAAGACGCAACCTAGCTTGTTGCCAACACACCTAGGTATACCTACGTGAGACGGAAAGAGAGGACTATACCTCCATGCAAAAACTGAGTCAAGCGTCAATACTGTGAGTTGGAACGATCATCTCCATCAGTTCCCTTGGCAACTTTTATCGAAGTCGCATTAAGACTTGAATTTGCTCAAGTTGTTGGTGTTGTTGTACATGCAAAAATGTACCTATAGGGGCAATCCCCGCTACGTTAAACTCTAAACCCTGATTCTAGTCTACAACTTCATCCGAATATTAAACTTCATTTCCCTGTTACATGACTTGCCAATGCCAACAGACCATAAGAGAGACGAAAAGAGAGGACCAAACCTCCATACAAATACCGAGTCATGCGTCAATGCCATGAATTGGAAAATCCTTCTCCATTGACAAGTTTGAAAGGTGCACTATGACTTGAATTTGCTCAAGTTGTTGTTGGTGTTGGTGTTGGTATACATGCAAAGATGTGCGCAGAGCAGCGTTCACCTCTGCCCTAAACCCTCATTCTACTCTACTTCATCTGAACATTAAACGGAGCGACGTGCAAATGTGAGATAACCTGTATGCCCCTTAGTTTCTGGATACGGTCTAGCTAACACAGTCTGCACTGCTTGCTTCTCAGCTTTCTGAATTTCCAGACTTTCACATTCCTGGTTTTCACTCTCTTGTAATCCGTCCCCTACAGGCTTCTGCCCACGCTGCCGTTTATAAGGTGGAGACTTAAACGCCCCATCCCCAACCTGCTCACTAAACTCAAAAGATTTGCTCAGATTATTCCTTCGCACCTCATAGAACCTCAGGAGCACCTCAAACGTCCTAATATCGTTAAAATGTCCGGATCCAAGGACCTCACATGTCCTCTGAACTTGCTCAATGCATGGAGAAAAAGAACATACAACACCATCACCTCGGAGTGACTTAGCCACCGAAGGCAATGCCAGCCATGGCTGAGGCAAATCCAAAAATACCCCGTCCACACTCCCTGCGAGATCCTCAGGAAACCCTTCCCCTTGAATGTCCCGAACTGCCACCGTTACCACTGAATCAACCCTATTCCTTGCGAAATCTTCCCTTGCTGCTTGCGCTCTCTGCTCATGGTAATCGAATGTATGCACATGGCCATTTGGTGCTACAGCTCTTGCTAATGAATGTGTCAACGATCCGCTCCCGGTTCCAGACTCTAATACAATGGACCCTGGTCGAAGCTCCAGATAGGAGACGACGAAACTGATGTCTGCAACATACAGGATTTGTGTTCTATGTGGAAGTGCGTTTGTCCAGAGCTCCGGTGTGGGAGCTAGGATGTATACGAATCCTGTAGAGTTTTTGGCTACTGCTTGCCATCCGAAGGGTTTCCCAATCCATTCGTTATGCGGGAAAACCCCAAACCGGTTCTGAAGCTCCCCGTTCTTGGCTACTGTGACGGCCTTGATGCGGTCGTGGCGCTCGTACACGAAGACGACGTCGCCATAGCCGATGGTGCGGCCACCGTTGCGCGGCGTCGCGAGCATCGACATCGCCCTGCACCAGGAAGGCTGAAACCCTGACCCCAAGCGAGTCTCGCCATAGCCAGGGTTCTCGTTGCGAGCGGGCTTGGAACGTCAGTCGCGAAACCCTAAAACTGACCTAAATTTGGAGCTAAATTCCAAATGGCCTCAAGTCCCAAATGTAAAAAAATAAAAAAGTAAAAAATATAGTAGAATGGGGCACTATATGACTATACTGTGTGATGAGGGCCACTTCACACACAAGACTGAGGGCCACTTCACACATGAGCCAAGAGCCGTGATCTTGTAATGGTGAGGACCCTTGACACTCACCCAAAGGCCGTACCGTGGGTGTTGGGAAAGCTGTTTTATGTAGTCACGGGCCCTCAAGCATAGTGTGAAGTGAGAATGGACCATGTTGCAGGATCATTGCATATTTTGTTGGTGGAAAAAGAGGGGAGGATTTGGTTTAATATAATATGTTTCAAACTCTATCAATTTAAGAGAATTACTTGGTGTTGTTTGTTTGTCTTGGAATCCGTTATGGAATCTACCTCCAATTTGTCTTGCAATCTGTCATGTTGGAAAAAACATTAAAAAAAGTCATGGTCTCCCGGAATTTGCGGGAGACCATGAAACCTTATCCATAGTCCGCCATGTAGGACTCCATGTAGACTTTTCATCCATGAAGTCTTCTTTGGGCCTTTAGGCCTTCACCTTCGTGTGTGAAGTGAACTTGGATGGTCTCCGCCCTTTCGACCAATGAGAGCTCTTAGATTGCAATGGTCACGGGCCTTTAGTCTTGTGTGTGAAATGGCCCTGAATGCCCATTGCAACATAAGAGCTCTCATTGGTCGAATAGGCGGAAACAATCCAAGTTCACTTCACACTAGGAGGTAAAGGCCTAAAGGCCTAAAGGCCCAAATAAAAGTTCGTGGATGAAAAGTCTACATGGAGTCTTACATGGCATGCTATGGATAAGGGTGCATGGTTTGCCGGAATTTGTGTCGGGCCCACCTCCAAGAGGTAGGCTTGACACAAATTCCGAAAGACAATGATAGTAAAACAATTGTTAATGACTACCAAGGTTATTATTATTATTATTATTATTATTATTATTATTATTATTCCTAACAATAATTTTTTTGGGACAAATTAGTTAAAAAATAGTAGAGGATTGGAGCTTGCTAGCATGTGTGATTATAGTAGACATTTTTTTTATTGAAAATTTTTTTGACAAATTTTTTTTTCCGTCTATGACATGTTTATTGCTAGATGGCAGTGGTTCCAATACCCAACAATGTAGCCAAAATTCTTCTTGGATATCATGGAGGCAACTACAATTCGGGTTGTATGTACCCTCATTGGGAAGTAGGGATTTCAACAATTTTCAATTGTTTAATGATGCAGATGTAAAAGTGATTGAATCACAAATGCCGCAAAATATTGAAGGTAGTAGAAATACGACCATGAGAAGAGAATCATAAGAAACTACTAGGAAAGAAGATGATATAGTGATTGCTATAGGCCTTCATACCTCAAGAGAGCAACCTTCTTCAAGAGAACTTCTCCTTTGCACTACACCAATTATGGTATTTAGTGTCATTGGCCTAATGGTGTCACTTACCCTATTGTGAGGATATGTGTTGGTTACACTAATGATCGACAACTCAACCATTAGTGTAACATTGTAACCTCATGACATTTGGTGTTAATGTACTTACTAATATCTTGGCATTGATATGCTCAATAATATTATGAGGTCTATGCTCAGATTACACAACAGTCAACAGGTTGACTATAAGTGCAAACACATGACACTTGGCACTAGTATGCTCAATAATATCTTCTTTTTGTATACTACAATCTAGAAACGCATGACACTTGGCATGAGTATGCATAATAACATCTTCCTCTTGCATGCCAAAATGTATAACTCGGGGAGATCACTCCCTTGTAAAGTTGAACAACCACGTGCGAACTTTTTACATCTAAAAAATCCTACTTTTTACATAAAGCATTACCAAAATGGGTCAAAATTTTATCAATTTTTTTTCATGAGTAGATATACACAATATCTATTATATAGTAAAAAATGGTAACTAAATTTGATGATTTGTTTTTTTATAAAACATACCGTTTCTAACTAGAATGACGCAGAATTGAGCTAAAAAAATTACTACAAAAATGAAGATGACTAAAAATTTCAAAAAAATATACAAAAGATACTATCAATGGTTATGTATATGCAGAAAAAATATCATAAATTTTAAAATTATCTATGGCATGTAATATAGGGGTAGCAAACTTTGTTCGCACGTGGTGTTCAACTTGACAATGGAGTGATCTCCCCGAGATGTATAACTATCATTTGAAGCACTCCAATGTGTTACATTAAATATCATACCATCGATCATTATTCATTTCAAAAAGTTACTTATGTTGGCAAATATTATCATGATGACAATTAGTGTACGTGACAATTCTAGGCCTCTAGCAACCTACACTAATATGTGAAATTAGGCTGCTCCACTATTATTTATCTACATTCCACACTGAAATGAGTATTCACAATCACAATAACATAATACGTTGATTTTTTTTCCACAGTGGGTGTTATACAAATGAATCATCAAAGATACAAGTTTTCTCATCTTGTTTTGATCCAAGGTAATTTGCATGGGTAAAGAGGCAACCTATTTGCGAAGGCAACCTAATTGCACATATCAATGTAGTTTAGACCGTTCGCCAATAGTATAAGTGCCACTAAAATACTATAAGTGGGGTAAGTGCACAATTTTGCACTTGAGCCATGTAGTTGGGAAATACTTCACTTCCATCATGATGTGGATCCATTATTTTCTTTATCTTTCCCTTTAGTTAAATGGTTTTGGCATGGCGAGAGGGATACTAAGGTAGATGTGTGTTATTTAGTTTCTAATCTTAAACTAGTGTATAGTTGGGTGGGAATCTAAGAACAATCACCAAAAAGACATGTGCTAAAAAGAGATTGGACTACGTGTTCAAAATTTGTTAACCATTCTAAATGCAATAGTCAACATATTTGAAGGAACCTATATGATCATTTGATTAGTCTAATAATCTTCACTTTGACAATGAATAAGAAACTCATACGAACCCCAAAAAATCATGAGGAAAGTGACTATGAGCGCGATTTGGATTTGCTAATCATGTTGCACTAATTGCATGTTTCGTAGCATGTTTCATATCCTACAAGAAGTGGGTGCAGAGAGAAAGGTGTCTGTTGAAGACCCGCTCACCCTAGTGCTAATGAATAAAGTCTCAATAGGGGATCCAAGAAACATAGGGTAGTGTATATTCATTCTTAGAAGAGCATAACAAACTGGGTCACTTCAAACTCTGCAATAATACTAAAGAGTTTGGAATTAGTGTGGTCCACACTAATGGCGATAATTGCTGTCCCTCATGATGACTCAATTCTAGAATCCAAATACTCTTTGAATTGATGAACAAAGTTGGATAAATGGGACTTTGTGATATTCTTTATCCTCAAAACTCTAGAATATCTGAAAACTGATCAGGATCATTGTGCGGCAACACCGCAATTCAAGGGATCCTCGTGAAAGAGTATGGCCAAAAGACAACTAAAATCCCTCTCATAGTCCTAGACAACACAATGGATCTTCTTGAAAGGAGGAAGTCTGCAAAGTATTGAGGACCCATACTTCAATGAAATTATCTCATACGATTGTACCTTGCATTCATCTAATATAAAAGCCTAAAAAGCATGTAATATGGAAATGATTATTTCTAGTTGATTTGATATTGAAATTAATTCAAAGACCCCAAATTAGTCTAGTCCAAGTTATTTGAGATATAACAGTCACAAACATTTTAGTGTTGATGACACTACATTGAGCAAGACAAATATAATTGGTGACACTAAATACAATATTTAGTGTAGTTAGCAATATTGACATGTATCCAATGAATATACATATCATTCACACCGATCTTCGAAGATCAAAGTTAATCTTTCTTCTAAAAATATGTTGGGGTGTGGGCACTCGCACTGCACATAAAAGTTTGGCTCTTGGACTAGATTTGGGATTGTGTCATCCACTTAGCAATTGCGAATTGCACAAATTCTCATTTCAAGTTTCAAAATGGGAGTTGAGAAGTAAAAGTTGTTGGAGATGAAAGTAAGGGTTCTCTTTCCTTTTAAGTGAGCATGTGGACCCTCTCAATTGTGTTAATTAGTAAACCTAGAATGGTGTTTATATTCTAAGTACATACCAGTCTCATGGAAACACATGTCTATTTAGCGTCTGTTCATAACTCCTTCATAATTGCAAATCTTGTCATATACCATCTAGATGTAGGTGTGCAACCAAGAAGAGTAGCCACATAATATCCACATAGCCGTGAATATTTTAGCGGCATAGCCGTGAGCCCATCAAGATGCGATACCTCGTGTCACTGAAGTGCAGTGACTTAGTGCGTCCCATAGCCATATTTTCTTCTCAAACCGGCGGCTAGGTACAGAGTCTCTGACTTGTATCTGGTTGCAGCTTTCTAGAGAAACTTGTATGTTTCTGTGAGTCTTTTGCAAGTTCTACAAAGATCATGTGGATACTACATTCACGTTTACACACGAGTTGGAGACGAGACCAGCTTGTGGAGGTGTGACAGAGCAGAAGCACTTTTATACATTTCGCGATAGGTGTGTTTCTTAGCCAAATTATATATAGGTCTGGTATGTAGATCGGCTATGCATAGATGGTCTGTAGCTGTGCATTTAATTTGCAATTCATTCAAAGCTGTTGCTTTTGTTTCATTTTACAACTTCTGTGTGTGTTTTTTTTTTCTCTTCTTGAGACTCTCCTTGCCTTGGGAGCACATCTTTCCTCTTCTTTGTTGGCCACAGATCATTATATGACAAGTGATGTGTGGTGTGATATTGTGTTGTAAATGGTCATCATTGTGTTCCAATGTATTTCACTTAGTGGTTACTGTATGTCCAATAACCCTGCTCAGACCTCCGGGCCCTTGAGGGGTTACCTAGTCCATAGTGGCGGTGTCAGGATGTCAGAATATGGAAACAGTGAGCTTAATAATGCCAGTACACCTAGTTCTGAATGGAGTTTTCCTAGATAAATCTAGAGTTTCGTCCCCTGGTCTAGCATGTCCTCAGGTGACCTGCTGCACATCATCAGTCACCCGCTCTTCATTTCAGTGGTTTCAAAGGGATTAAGAGCTTGTTTCCACAGTCAAGGGATTTTACTTGTCTGTACTCGCAACGTGACCTAATGTACATCGATCGCCCATAGAATTCTTTGTTTAGTGGTTTCAAAGGAATGAAGAGCTTCGTCTCCCATCGATTGCCCACATCATTCTTCATTTCAGTGGACTTAAATGGTTTGAGGACTAGAGCTCCGGCTTGATTGCAGTGAACGATGGTGGCGGTGTCAGGTTGTCATCCAAACGAAACTACTCATGGAAACAATGTCAATCTCAGAAGTGCCAGTATGATACTTGTCCAGAGCAGGCGACTTAAATATTAATGATATTAAATGTCCTCATATTGTTTGCTGCTCATGTCCTCATGTCCAGCAGTGTTCTTATAGCCCAATTGTAGTGATGAGGATTAGCCTCGGCAAGCGGACTTGCCTTAATAATGCAATTGATCTTCCTCTGAGTGATTGTGAAAAAGATTGAAAAAAATCTGACTGTGAACATGCAGGTTGTGGTGATTTGAGGATTTTGATTCGAACGCAATACCAATGGAAGAAACAATTACATTTTCAAGCTCAGTATTACAAGAATGGTGGTCCACAGCAGGCGACATGAATATCCTCATATTGTTCGCAATCCTCGTGTTCAGCAGCGTAATTGTTGCAGCGATGAGGATAAACTTTAACAATTCAAAGTGTCGGCTTCCCCCAGGCCCGAAACCCTTACCGATCATAGGAAACATGCACCAACTGAAGGGTGCCATGCTTCACCACAAACTAGGTGAGTTAGCCTCAATTTATGGCCCCATCATGCACCTCAAGGTCAGCCCGAAATCGTGGGTGGTCGTGTCCTCCGTGTCGACGAACCCAAAACCCACCAATAACTTATAATGCTTGGGCTTGGATAATCTAGCAAACGATTGTCAAGTGTAGAAAATACAGATTGTTTGAGAATCGATAGTTGTCTTGCCATATGAATGTTTCATGCTTTCTTGTTTTCACGAATCATGGAAACTTTGTGCTCAAACTAGGTGAGTTAGCCTCAAATTACGGGCCCATCATGCACCTCAAGGTTGGCCCGCAACTGTGGGTGGTCGCGTCCTCCGGGGACGCGGCTGAGGAGTTTTTGAAGGTGAACGACAAGGTGTGGGCGGGGCGTCCGCACACGATATTCGTGCGAATGTTCACCAACAATCTTCGGAACATCTCGCGTGCGCCGTATGGGCCCCATTGGCGTCACATGCGGCAGATCTGCAGCCAGGAGCTCTTCACAACAAAGAGGTTGGAGTCGTTCCGGCCAAGAAGGACCGAGGAGGTGGACGAGATGATGAGGTCACTCTACCGGGACGCATTGGAGGGGGGCAAGGCGAGTCCGTTGAATGCCAAGACGGGGCAGCTCGCGGCCAACAATGTCATGCGAATGTTGCTCAACCGGAGGTGAACCAGCTTCTTCTCCTAAGCTTCCCTTGCTTTGCTTCACAAACTAGATAACCATCGAGAGGAGAGTGGATGACAAGCCGCAAGAGTGGCGAGTCATCCATCCACTTGAGTTGGTTACCGGTCATAATTGATGAGCTCATGAACAAAGTATGAGAAATATGGATGATATCACGTCTTCATAGGTGTAAAATTGTGATGAGTTTTGATAACCATTCTGTTCTTGAACGAGCAATCAATTATATCAGAGTTATGCATAAAGTCCCTCAAAGAGACAAAATTGTGGGCTTGATCCAACTTTGAAAGAGCTTTCTATAATAGCTCGTTAGTTCGTTGTGTGCTGGAGTCTATTCTGAAAGTTGGGTAGAACTTCTTGGACTTTCTCTTTCCATCCCAAAAATTGTGAGAGAATTTTAAGGATTTAAAGTAGGTGATGCCCATGGGACCTGATACCTTAAACCCTAGATTGGCCTATGCAAAGCTACTTTGGTCTACCCATTCTATTATGACAAATTGGAAAGCCATTTTTTGAATAGCTAGTTGGCACCACTCTTTGAGGATAGTCTTGCCCCATGTCAATGCTATCAATTCTAAACTTATTTTTTTTTATCAAGCTTGAGCTTATGGCAACGCTTGAGTTACATTGGTATTTGTTGTACAATACACCGACAATGTCGATATGACAACAAACTTTGTGCTTGGACTTCATGGCTGCATCTATGTAAACTTATTCATTGATCACAAATGACTCAAGGGGTTACAATACAAACAAACCCCCTTTTGGGTTGAGTACCCAACAGATAAATTTGGGCACTTTGATGTCGTTTCCGAAGTTAATAGTCTAAAAACAATCATTTCCAGGCTATAGAATAGTGTAATTGGTTGCATTTTCATCTTCCTAATGGATGAGTTTACACAAGTTGTTTGGAACGGACCTGAAGTTAATGGTCTAAAAACAATCATTTCCAAGCTATAGAATAGTATAGTTGGTTGCGTTTTCATCTTCCTAATGGACGAGTTTACACAGGCTGTTTGGAACGGACTCGGAGGGGTAGATGGAGGCCTTCAAATTCAGGTCCCTTATTGCTGACCTCACCAAGACTGCATCTACTCGCACGGTGGGCGATATTTACCCGTGGCTGAGGTGGGTGCCCTACATCACGGGGTCTGTCAACAAGATGAAACAAATCAAGAACGGGATGAATAAAATACTCCAAGACCTGCTTGAAGTCAAGAAATCTAGTAGTAACGGTGCTTCGACCACCGTAAACGGCAAAGACAAGCACATTGTCGATTTTGTGGATGTCTTGATGTCACAACCTTCTGAGGATGGCAGTGGCGCCCTTGAGGAGGACATCATCAGAGCTGTTGTTCAGGTGAACACCAAAGACCTCGTCATGCTTATTATTTGATTTCCAAGTTGCACATAGATCATTTTTATTTACACCTTGAATTGATGCAACGCCAACGTATGTCATGTCATGATGATTATCTCCTTATGATCATCTTCTTGGCATTGACTGTGAAATCAACTGGTTCATGTTTGTGTGCTGAGTTGGTATGAGTTGGTAAATGCGAGTGTTGGTTGGTTATCAGAGTTTTTGTACTAGTCGTGGTTATGTAGTATGAAATCTATGGAGAAGGACTCATAATAAAATCTATATATTCATTAAATAATCATCTTTTTAAGAATTCTGACATCTACTTTTCAGTTTTGAAAGGGTTATCTTACATTTTGTTTCGTAAAGTTTATGATGAGAAGAAACATGAAGAATTAAAACACCTCTCAATTTTGATTGTACATCATTCTGAGAGTTGTGAAAGTGTTCCCCACAAGGTTGTAAGGTTGTACCCATAACATTGTTAAGCCCTTGTTAAAGGGACCCCTTCTTGAGAAACGATAGTTCTCCTTCTCAAGAATAATGGGTCAGTGCTACTGAGGTAAGGCTCAATCTTGAAAATGCATCTCATGCATCCTTTCTCAAACCTTCTACTCAAAAGGATGAGCTCCCAAGTCTATTGACAATATGTGTAGCATTCTTAAGTGGTGTGGTGGATTTCTCCCTAGATAAGCAATTTGGAGAGTAGATTACAATCAGTGAGATTATTTTTGGCAAGTTCTTCAAGTTGAATCTTGGTAGATGGGAGAAGGCTTTGTGCAAAGATCAATGATCGGGGAGATTTTTGGGCATAATCGGTTGAGATCCTAGTGTTTGCAAGTCCAACCGGTTACATGTTGACATCCTTCGGTTTTCCTTTATTAAATTGGGGTATATTCTATAAATTCCTCTAAAATGATCGGTAATTTTCTGCAGTCTTGAACTTCAACCGGTTATTTCTCAAACTCAACCGGTTCATCTGTAACTAACTGCCAGTTCTCCCCGATCATAGGCGAAGATGCGTAACAATGAGGTGTTGGCTATTGAGAGCTTGCCACTTGACTATGCTTGACATTCTTGCATGTAATCAAGGACCTTGATTCTTGGATTTATTCTTAAAGTTAGAGAGGGGATGTCCTTACACATGCTTGTGAATGCTATGTCATTGAAGTAGATTGATAAAGCAAGAAAAGAAAAGAAAGAAAGAAATACAACAAAAACTTCATTGCTTTTGCACAAATGTGAATGCAACCCCTTCTCCTTATTCTAATCATGATTGACCGTAATACATCATAAAGTGTATTGCCATCCTTTCAAAGGATGCGTTGGATGAGTTTGGAGTTAGAACATAAGTGCGATGGATGTTTATCAGTTGTCAAGTTTTCTTTTGTTTAGATATAGGTAGGTGAAATATTTCATAACATTTTGGTGGAGATTGAGAAGATAATTAATATTGGGGGTATTTAACCTTTCTTAGGACATGCTCATCGCTGGCTCAGACACGTCATCGAGTGCCGTGGAATGGGCCATTTCCGAGCTAATCCGCAATCCCGAGTGCATGGAGAAGCTTCAAGGGGAGCTAGACACAGTGGTGGGGAAAGGCCGAGTTGTGTTTGAGACCGATTTTCCCAACTTGCCTTACCTCCAAGCTGTTATAAAGGAGACTTTCAGGCTCCACCCCCCGGTCCCATTGGAACTCCCTCACATGTCTCGCGAACCCACTACGATATGGGGCTATGATTTGCCTGCCAACATGCAACTGTTTCTGAATGGCTACATCATTCAAAGGGACCCAAAGTACTGGTCGAAGCCCCTAGAATTCAAGCCAGAGCGGTTTATTGAAAACCCGGAAATCGATATGAAGGGCAACCATTTCCAGTTTATCCCGTTCGGGGCGGGTAGGAGGCAATGTCTAGGGATGTCGTTGGGGCTTCTCATTGTTCAAATCGGAGTTCAGAGGCTTGTGCAAGGGTTCAACTTCATCTTGCCTGGGAACCAAAACCCGAGGGATTTGGACATGACAGAGACTTTGGGGGTCTCCATGCCCAGGGCGAACCCACTTTCAGTTATTGTCACACCCCGTTTGGGATCACACTTATATTAACCTTTAAAGGTCTAAGAGGGTCCATTAATTATGGGCTGGGGCGAACCAACCCGTATATTGGTACCTTACCGGGGAGGGCGAACGGCTGGGGATTCGTGGCACTCACTTAAATTCATCCATCCTAGATATCGTGGATGAAGTGGCTTCAATAAAAAAAAGCCCCCCTATGGGGTTGAGGGCCGATTCATTCGAATGTGACATCACTAGACATCCGGTAAGGTACCAATGCACGGGTTGGTTCGCCCTGGCCATTAATTATGGGTCCTAAGATGTTGTATGGAGGTGTTTGAGGTCATTGATTGTTGAATTTTGAGTTGAATATGTCAAAAGTTAGTGTGAAGGGCAATCATTTTTAGTTCATCCCATTCGCAGTGGGGAAAGGACAGTGCTCGGGGGATGTTGTCATTAGGGTTTCTACGTGTTCAATTGGCTTTGCGAGGCTTCCGCAAGGGTTAAACTTTGCCTTGCATGACCACCAAGATCCAAGGACTTTGGACATGACTTAGAATTTGGGTGTCTCCATGTCAAGGGCAAACCCACTTTCGACTACACTATTGCCAAATTCCACTTGGGTCATACTTAGATTAAGCATGAAAGGTTCAAGGACCTTGAGTTCAGGGTTTGTATTTTGCACCTACATACGTATACTTTTGGTCCTTGTTACCAACTAAGACCCTACCTAAATTTAAGTACTATAGCTATTGCATTCTTCCAATTGAATCTTTTGAAAGCAAGTCAGATTCAAAGTCCTACATGCCCATATTGAATAAGAGTTAGGAAATTATCTTGGTGTTTATGGAAAGCTCTTGAAGATGTGGGGCATGTGTGTGTGAAAGGTGTGGGGGGGGGGAGGGGAATAGAGCAAGATTTGAAGGACGTATCATTTAAAGCAATGTTTCTTGAAGGACATTCGAAGTAAGATTTGAAGGACATGTTTCTTGAAGGTAAGGTTTGGTAGTACGTTTGTTGCTTGTAAAGCAGTGTCATCAATAGGACCAGATACCTACTTACAAAGGAGAAATTCTTACATGCAGAGTTGAAATCAATAAACTACTAAGTTAACAACCTCCTCTAATATCTGAGCCAAATCTACTCTAGTGGTCGCAAATTAATTCAAATGGGAAGGTATGCATTGGCATTTTTGTCCAAAGTATTATCCACATTTGGGGGTGGTTTACACCAAGACCATAGCTAGGGACCACTTGAATTCAATATTACCCTGCTTTTAGAATTACCATGAGAAGGAAGATTTGATAGTAAGGCATCCATATACACTTATCAACTCAAGCTTTCTTATGGTGCCCATTATGTTGATGACAATGATACGTTGATTGACCTGCTATTCAACATTTGTAATATGTGTCACTATACACACCAACATGATAGCGAAGCTGCTGATGAAGTCTTGGTTTAAAAATAAAATTGCATGCCTCAAACATCTGCAATGCAGTGTGTGCAAATACATCAAAATTGATAGATATATATGTGTGTAAATATATATCCTCCACAACTTGAATCTCTATGTAATCAAAGTGCTGTTTGAAATTCTTTTAGGGGGCAGAGATTGTTGGCAAAACTAGACCTAAAACTTGCAAGGGCTGATGTACTCCTCCCAAGGGTAGTGGAACAAAGAGCAGGAAATTCTGAATTACTCTAAATGCTACATCAATTGTAATCCCTTGACCTCTTCGCATACCTGAAGAAGGAAGGGCCTTGTCAATGGGCGACCCTGTATCTGTCCAACCCTTGAAATTAGGTGCACAAGTGTAAGAAATGCTAATTTCTTCAACCAACCCAGACAACCTCAACATGTACCAGCAATCAGGAACCTAGAAATCCTATTGAGATGACAACTTGGACTTGCTTCTCGAAGAGAAGATACTACAGGAATAGCTACAAGGCCAGAGTAGGATTGCCAAGATGTAGAGAGTAGTCTGAAGGCGCACAGCCATGTTGATCTCCTTGTGCTCCAATGTATTGACTTAGATCACCGACAAGCGCTTCAACCTTGTCAAATTCTCATATTTGCAGATGGGTGATAACCAATAGAGGATACAAGTGATTGTTGTTGAAGGCCTTAAACATCAACTGGGAGTTGAGTAACAGCATCTGCACCATCGTCTTGCTTCAATCCCTTTTGCTGGGATAGAAGGTTCATTGTTTCATCATTTGGAGCAAGTTTGTCTGCCATCAGCCGTTGCACAAATCCAATGGCTGGCAAGCCCTTGTTTAGGTATGCCTTCAAAAGTATGTTGTAAACCCGAATTTCAGGTTTTGGGTAGGCCTTCTTGTATTCCTGGAAGTACTTCTCTGCATTCACCACATTACCCTCTTTGGCATAAGCATCTAAAATGAGGATCATTGTCTCCCTCCACGGCTTGCTCCTACTCTGTTGAGGATCTTCATGTGCTTCATTCAATGCTGCCAGTGCCTTGTCTATCTGATTCGTTTTCAAGTACCCAATCACAATGTGATGGTATGTGATAGCATTTTTCTTTCTACCTGCTGCCAGCATATCTGCCAATAGCTTCTCGGCTTTATCTAACATCCCTTGTCTCGTGTATGCACTCAGTAGCGCATTGAACTGACGGGTCAGCATCAAACCCTTTTCCTGACTCATTTGGGCAAATATTTCCTCAGCCTTCTCCACTTGGCCCAATTTACCAAAAGCCTCAATAACAGTAATATAACTCCGGTTTGAAACAACAGGGACACTCTTGATTTTCTCCCATACCCTTTCGACTCCTTCTAGGTCACCAACAGCTCCATACTGGGAAACGAGAATATCAAATGCGGGACGGTTGCGGTGGACGTCCCCATCTTCCATCTCTTTTAAGTAAATCTTGGCTTGGTCTAATAACCCCGCATGTACACAAGCAGATGCAAGTGTGCCATAAGTAGCAGCATCAGGCTTGACTGATTCCTCAGCTTTCAATTCCTCAAAAACTTTCTCCATACCTTCGATATCACCCGTCCTTGCTTTCACGTCCATCATTATGTTGTAGGTGTACACGTCCCGTTTGATCCCTGCTTTTTTCATGTCCTCAAGCACTTCTGGAAGTTTCTCCACTTCCCCCCTACGCTTGTACACCAACATCATCTGATTGAAGGCAAAAGGGAGGGTGAGAAGGCCTGCTGCCTTCATCTTTTCCAGAACAGCTTCAGCTTTATGTGACATTCGCTGATCAGCATAATTCTTCAAAAGAGTGTGGTATGCAAGCTCGGTCTTGAACTCTGGAGGTGAACGTTCAAGCAACGCCTCTGCAGCCATGAATTGCTTCATCTTTGCCTTGAGATCGATTCGGACAATGTTATCAGCAACCTCCCACGTTATCCCATCTTGTTGAGACATCCAGTCAGATATCTGCACAGGAGAAAGAAACCCCATCAAAAAAGAGGAATGTTCACATCATTGAAAATGTACACCAGCTGCAATTTGTCATCATGCAAATCAACCCAGTATAGACTTGGCCAGCTTCCTCTACCAGTAGGAAGTAGTAGGTTAACCCCTAAGTGTCTGAGAGGCCCAACCTAAACGTTCCAAAAGCGACCCTCACTAAAATATACTCATTCTTCACGTGCACTTCTCATTTCGGATGAAATCCTTGATGTTATCAAAAATTTAGGTTTTGAAAACAGCCTAAATGCCCTTGAATGCAAATACACACTTCATGTTTTAATCATCAGTCATTAGATGTGAGTATATGTTTATTTTCTCCTGCACATAATATAATGTACTAAGTGAAGTTGAAAACCCATGAAAAAAGAGGTGAATTTAAGACTTTTTGAAGCTCATAGAAATTGTGTATATAGGCTGTACATAGAGCCCGATGGTTGTGTACAAAGGGTTAATGTTGTCACAAATTTATGTGGCAAATAGACAGAGGAGAAATATGAGAAGAAACAGACCTCCATAGCTTGTTTGTAACGAGCCCGTCGCCTCAGACGAATCAAGATTGTCACTAAGACACGCTTATCAAGAGCATATCCCTCTGCCAACCATTGGGTAATGTGGGGTACCACCGACTTTTGTGGACTCTGTCTCATTACTTCTATCTTACTCCATAATGCTTGCTGGCTTTTACTCCTCTCATGGTCCCAGCCCGGCTTCTCTAATCCAGTGCCTTGCAGTGCACTATCAGGGTCATCTACGTCAGCATCTGCTTCAGGATCTGTTTCAGTTTCAACAAAAAATGCCTCCTGTGCTTTTCCTTCATGTGCTCCCAAGTCTGACACAACTTCAGAAGAAAATGATCGGATGAAAAGTTGCTCACGGACCCACAGCCCATGGCCATATTGCCTCTGGATCGATGACAAGCTTGTAACTCTTTCAGTTATTGGCAACCCAGTGTTATGAACTGTTTGTGGTTGCTCTCCTGTTAAAGCTCGTTGGTAAGGAGCCTTGTCCTTGCAGCCTTGTCTGCATCTGCAAAAGAATTGGGAAAAAGCTGTGAGAATGGAGTTATCTTCTAACTCAACAGGGCTTTTGGTTGTTTCACAAACAACACGTCCCATGTTCAGAATTTTTTTGGTGCATACTCAAAGTTAGTGTGGAGTTTTGAATGAAGAACATTCTACATTGGTACATTAAGGGTCAAAATCATTTTGACATGCAAGAGGTGCTAAAACGAGTTTAGCCCTCAATATACCAAACATAGGTTGCTCTTCATTCAAGTTCCAAACACTGCCCCCAAACATGCACCACAAGCAGTAAGAAAATATTGATTTTGTATGCAAAAAACAAATGGGAAGTCATAGGGGACCAACTCCTGACAAAAAGTCCCATTGAGTTAACTCTAATATCTAATGTCTATCTTAGTTGAAGATAGATTGAGCAGACTCTGGCCATATTGCCTGCCAAATCTGAGAGGCACTTTACACTAGACCTTGATGGAAACTGCCAAGACCGTCCACTTCACTTTAAACTAGAGCTTGAAGGCCTCAGGGACCAAGGAGATTTGAATGGACAAAAAAAATACATAGTTTCCTACATACCATAGAATGGATAAAGTTTCATGGTCTACCAGATTTTGCGCCAAGTCTATTCCAAAGAGGTGGGACTAATACAAAACTGGGAGACCATGACACTTCCAAATCCCACAACCCTTGATTGATTGACAGTGAATAGGATGATAGTGAGGTTGAGATCCTGGTCCCATATGTCTTTACACTACAGTCAAAGGCTGTGACCACACAAAATTCATATTCAATTTTCCGTGGTACAGCCTTCAGACGAGTTTTAACGACCCCCACAATTTCATGGTCACAGCCCCTGCCATAGTGTAAAATGGCCCTGAGATACAAAGTTTGCAGGTCAGAGATCTGCTACAACCTCTAGGATATCTACCCTTGAACAAATTTGTCAGACCAAGCATAAAAATCCTTAAGTTCACTCATAAAACAGATAAGCTATTTAAAAACAAAAACAAGGGCAAGAGTCGAGCAAAGAAGACTCACCGCTGCTGCAAGCAAGCAGCTCTTGCTGCTCTCCAAATTTTTGACATTGCCCTTATGAGATGCTTATCTGCAACCACACATGCTGATGACAAATGTCAGTGAAAACATTGCAGACAAAGACATTCTTGTTTATTAACAGCACAGTCAGCTGAATCCCTAGCTGACCATTAAACCTGTGTTACTCCTTGCCAGGTCGAGGACATCCTGAATCATGCTGCTAAAGAATCTGATTTAGTGTGGCCTACATTATTCATCATCGATACATGTTAATCATCATACAATCACTGGGTGGCAACTACACTGAAGTGTGGCGTTAAATTTGGTGTAGTGTAGTTGCCAATGATCACACACAAAGATATACCTTAAACCCTACTCCTTAACCCCTCGACTGTGAAACTGCTGGACACCTTAAACGCAGCCTTCAACCATGAGAATATAGTACCTACACTTCCTGAACCAGATAGTGAAATCCCAATCGTTACAGCTCACACGCTGAAATGAAAAGGTGCCACTGTCAAACATTGAGTTGGTTTGTCTTTCCGAGAGGACCAACAATTCCAAGCTACCAAGTTCCTGCAAATGCTCTTCGCCATTGCTCTCACATCTTATGAAAAGGATCACAAATGTAGACAATCCTCTGTATATGGGACCGCTTCTTACTTCAGAAATTTAAAAACAATTTCATTAAACCCTAAATTTCGACAAGCAAATGTCACAAACAGCATCTAATTTCTACAGTCACAGTTGTCATTGTTTGCATGACAAAGGCCTCCTTACATCGCCATAAACCCCTCAAAATTAACCCCATAACAAACAAAGTGAATCTTCACCTCATGAATTGATTTCTACCAACTTCCAATTCAAAACTTTCTGAATTTTGGAAACAGCTCTCTCCCTTCTCACCTCGAGGCTTCTCCCCTCAAACCTCTTAAACCCTAAACCCTGTACCCTTGCTACTGCCCCAGCCCCAGAACACAGAAACGTCCTGTAAACCGTGGGCTTAAAAAGCCCGATCACAACAACAACACATTCATTCACCGATCATTTGCAACACTTCCACCGGAGTTACCAAAAGTTCGATCCACCTTGACAACCTTGGATGCAATGTGTATGCATTTTGCACGTTGCATTTTCTAACTCAAATGATGAATACAAATCACAAGGGCTCACCTTGGGCAGATGCAGATTCAGATGAGGAATGTGGCCGGCGAACCTCGGGAGCGGCAGTTGAAGCTAAAATCGACTATGGCAATGGCGCCGAGAAGTATAGGGCAAAACCCCACAAACAAGCAAGAAGGGGTCTGGCGGTCATAGGGCCAGGTACACGGTAATAGGCTATTACCCTGTTAGCGATCCTATAGCCGTTGCATTCTTCTGCCATGGGGAGCTTCATGGGGAACTCTTCCCACCCAATTCCTTAAACCCTAAATGCTTTCTAGGTCCTAGCTTAACGCTGATGGAGCTTTGCCGATGGCGATCACCCCACCTTCTCTCGACTTTCTCTCGGTATTCCATTCTTCCTATCTTGTTCCCTCTGTTTCTAACGACGTGTTACACTTGTGGGTTCTTTTCATGAAATGAAATGAAATTGATGTAAAGTCCGGAAAGCCAAAAGGCTTATGGGACTTTGAAAGGCAAGTGAGTAATGTTATTGCCATCATCAGTGAGGTTTTCTTCAGGCATTGATGTTACGGACGGTTTGGCTAACGCTGCCATACGAATGCAATTTGTAATGCAAGCGATCACTGGTTTGGCCTTCTTTTTGCATAGTTATGAATTCTACTCTTAAGGAAAGCTGATGGATATCCTCAAGCATGAGAAAGAGAGAAACAACCAATTTTGGTCTGGTATTTTTTTTTTTGACACCATTCGGATATCTATAATGAGGATTTCGCTGTTTTTGATGCCAGTAGGGTATGGGTAATTGATGGTATTTTTTATTTTTGATACCAGTAGGATCTATATACCATGCAAGAACCTTCATACCTAGGTAAAATCGTCCTAGTATCACTGGAGAATGGTATTGACCCAAACAATAACACGAGTACACACAGCTTCTCTCACCTTGACATACCCACCAAATATCAATATTTGACTGATATTACGATTTTGGTACCCGTGGGTAGGTTCTTTAATACCATTATTGATGTTGATTGTTGATACCATGCATTCACCTATATAGCAGACCAACATTAGTCTAAACTGTTATGAATGGGCTGGTTGACCTTATGCATAGATTTAATGGTTTTGGTATTAAATAGCCCCATGCACTCTGATTCCAACGATGTGTTGCACTTGTGGGTTCTTTTCAAGCGATGAATGCTATAGCCGTGATTAAGTGAGGTTTTCTTCCTGCATTGATGGAAGGGACGGTTTAGCTAACACTGCCATACGGATATGCATTTTGTAGTCCAATCAATGACTGGTTTGGCCTTCTTTTTGCATAGTTTTGAATTTTACTCTCAAGGACAGTTGAGGGATGTCCTCAGGCATGGTGAGAGGTCTAATACTGTTATGAATGGGTTTGGTTTAGGCTAAGTACATAGATTGTTGGTTCTGGTATTGAACAGTTTTGCGGAATAAGTAGGTTATGAAAGTTCTGGGCTAGTTTACCCAGCACTGGAGGAGTGGGAAGATATTGCTGATGAATTTCATGGCTTTGAATTGCAGCCAGAGTTTGATGCACTGGAAGCCTTAAGAACCGAAGGACTGCTACCTCCAAACCCTCGTGTACGGCCACTTGATAATCTCCACAAGTGTCGGCGGATTCTGCCTACAGTAAGTCTCTCTCAATTTTTTTAATTTTTTTCTCTCTCGATTGTTCATATCTGCATCGCCAAGTTCAATCAAACATCTTACAAATTCTTCTGCATCTTTGGCCCCTTCAGAAAGAGTTAGGTGGGTTCTTGGACGTGTCCCCATTTCCTTACCAAATATATTAACCTATATACATACAGCAGTCATCCCAGAATTTAATATTGACATGCTGTTAAAGAGGATATGCATATTTAATGGATCACATACACCTTGATTGTCATTTGTGCAGGAGCTTCCAGAGTCTCTTGCTAATGTTCCAGTGAGAGAACCTCGATCCCAAGAGTCCATTGCTGCACAGCAAAGAGCCAAGGTCTCAACTACTTACACATGATCACATTTGAATTTAGAGCTGCTGCTCACATATTTTACTTTTACATGTTGGATTTGACATGGATTACTTCAAGAATTTTGTTCAGGGACTGAATTATGCATAGGTTTTCTTTTGTCAGCTCTTGAAATATCTCCTTGGGACATTCTTATATTGATATTTGGACTACACTGCGGGTCTTTAACCAAAGTTATTGAAAGAGTAAGCAAAGTTACTGAAAAGTAAGCATGGGATGGTTGCAGGCCCGCACATCCTTGTTATTAGAGAAGGCAGCCGAGCGTGCACGTCAGGCCAAGATCCTTGATACTATAGCAGGTGGGTTATTCATGAGAATCTTTATATAAACTATACATAGGTGTAATGACATTTTTTTTGTGATGCCGCTAGTTTGATGTTGCTATATGCTGAAACCTCTTCACCTCCAAGAGCTGCTACTATTTTGCAGATAAGTTGAAGCAAGGTCCATTAGGACTGCTAGTAAATTGCTATGAACATAAAACACGCGTGCAAGTGTGGACACGGCACACACATGGCATCCGAGGCACCATGGTGGGATTTATCCGGGCCTTGGACAAACATTTTAACATGGTATTTCCATCTTCTGTAAGAAGGTAAACTCCTGGGTAGTCCAGTGCAATGTAACCAAGTATCACCAGGGCAAGCTCCACACAAAAGGTCACGTTAACTTTTTGGTCAAATTTGATTCCATGGTCACTTTCTTGTACATTGTTCTGAGGAGCAACAGAGGACATCTCTATGAACTGCCTGAAATGTCAAAGTAGTGAGCTTCCTTCATTTGATAGGTTGTCTCTTGTAATGTGATCCTTAATTTAGTTTCTGCACATAGATCCTACCATGATTGGCATTAAGCATGTCAAATCTACTTTTGCAGGTCTTAAATGATGTTGACGAGCAGTATACAGGTAAAGTCACCCTTGATTGTTTACCCTATAGAAAATTGTTGCACTGTACTGAGTAGGCATTACTTTACATACATGTTATGTTTGTTTGTTTGTTTGTTTAGTACATGAATTTTTTGCACTTTGTATTAGATCCATCTCTTCAGTTTATAGGAATACTCTGGTTTTGTGTGCTGATAGTGTCATAAACAGAGCCCTGGAAGGGTTTCTGACAGGTTATTGTCACTTAGCAGTTACTAGAATAGTTGAAGGAGCCTCAACATTGGGTGACAAGTGCATTTCTAATGTAATTAGCTACTTCCTGATCAATAAGAGGGTTGTAAATTGAGAGTTAGAAAGCTGGGCACATATTTTATCTTAGATTATGGTTTTATCTGGGCTCAAAACTCAGGCAACTGAGTGCTACCCATTGCAATACTGGAATGGCATCATGATATATTCTATCAAAGTCATATTGTGACATCAGAAAGAGACTATGATTTTCAGTCTGCAAGTTCTAAAGATTTACTATTGAAGTCTTGGTCTTTTTAGTGGAATAGTTACTTTCTTGTGGTAAGGACCTCAATGGTGTCGGACCTGGGCTGACATTTTTTTACATTCTACTTTTCCATTGTTGATTCCAGTGCTGCGCCGAGTGCCTCGCCTTGTTCGCAAGCGTGGTCGGGTGCACATCCCACAGCAAGAAGGGAACAAAATTGAATCCCTTTTGGTGGAGGATGTAAGAGATGGTCTGGGCCATGAAAACAAACAACTAGCTCCGACCACAATGGAAGGCCTCACTGAGTCATTGAAGGAATTGAAATTATTTCCAAAACTTGAACATCGGCGGCGGCACCTCAACCAGGTTGGTGGAACAAGTAAATATGGTTGTTGTGTGATTTAACCTTGACTTAAGGTTATTTTCTGGAACTTTCCCTGCTTGTAACCATTCGCTCCCACCCTGTTTCTTCAATTGCAAGCTTTTCTGGGTGTCCCAACAGGAATACCAACTGTAGCTTGGCTTGCTTGCAATCGGTGCCATGTTCTACCTTCTTAAAGTTTGCCTTGGCTCTTCACCTGTCTGTCATGTTCAGGTGTTTGTCCGGGGAGACAATGTAGTTATGGTTCGGAAGCTGTTATGACTTATTCCTCAACAAGCATCATTGGAGGCCTTCACAAGAGCAGCTTGTTAGCTCTCTTGGATTCATACTGGAAAAATTTATCACCTCCTTCGTATCTTTATTTTTGGATCTTCCTGAAGATAGCCATTCAGGCTTATGTTTATAACAAGCTCATCAGTTTGAGCAGTGTGATAAGGGTTAGAGCATCACCTATGGTCAGATGATCTCGAAAGAGCTGTTTCTTTCCATAGTGAGCATCGCCTAGACTCAATCCCATCACAAAATGGACACTAACCTTCATACAAACTTGATTGCTACAGGCTGTAGAAATCACAAAAAGGTACCATTTCTTGTACGAGATACTTCATTCAATGTCCAACTTTTGGTGTTGGATTGTTGTTATTAAACTATTAGGTATTGGCACATCGGATAAGAGGTGGAACCAGCTTCCTGCCAATTCCAGACGCACTGTCTGTGAAACTCGTGACCACATGTTGAAGTAAAGTGAGTATCTGCTGAGGAAGATCTCAAATCCTCAAAACTCTGAAACTACAGAGGACTTCGGCTTGGCCGGGACCCAATCTTGCAGCAACTTCGGCTTGGCAGTGATAATAAGTCTGCTCCAGTCCGCAGTATTTTGGCCCCACCCATCATCAAAATACTCGTACAATTAGCCCGTTGTGTGCCAATCACTCATCACTTCGCATGTTAATCCAGACCCCTTGTGACCCTCAAACATCCAATGGCAACTTTGTGAAACCACACTTGGTTGGTTTCAATCTCTCCTTGCAAGCTGGGCAATGCATGACTTCATTTAGGTTGAAAATGGTGAAACCCTTCATGCAAATCACCCCTTGCCCTTGCGCAATGCAATTTGGCGTTGTGCAAATTCCATGGATGTTTAAGCCATGTGTTGCTTTCCTCCACATTCTGGAGTTGTTCGTCGACCACCCAACCTTCTCCATGGGAGCAGTTTCTAGGTCGACAAATCGGGCTGGGGTTAGGGTTACTGTTCCTGGTAACAGTATCCCCCTCCACCACGTAACCTACCCAACACATGGACAGTGCACCCTGACTGGAGTTTGCTCTCTCTCAATGTGGAGCAATTGATGTTGCTGAGTTGCTTGCCCTCACACATCAAGAATTGTCTTGAAACCGGAATGCCTTCAAACCCTTTGATTGCCTTCTTGAGCTCAAGAACCTTGCATGTGTCTGAGGGCTGGTGCACCTGTAAAGTTTTCCGAGAAATTGTCAGCATGTTTATGCATATGCCCCCCGGGATGGCTCTGGGGTGAATTCTTGTGTGAACTGAGAATCAGCCAGGAAGGCTGATAATTTGGAGCTCCGGAAGATTGAAGTGTAATTTTCTAGCATCATCTTCCAAGCACACACCTCGATACAGCAAAGCAATCACTTCCAGCCCGGTCTGGTTAGCTATGATCTTTTTGAGCCCGGTAATTGTGAGTGAGCTGTAGGTTGATTTGAGCTTGACATTGAAAAACCCATGAAACCTCCTCCGCTGAAAGTTGCAAATTTTGAGATCAACAATTTGGCGCTTTATGTGAGCTGAGATGCATTTCCAACCATGTACAAAAGAGCCCCTGCAGCTTTGAACACTCACATTAGAATCCTATTTAGGCATGTGACACTAGATCTGCCTTCTTGTACATAACATTATTTAGCCTAATCCTACAAATTCCACTGCCCATCTGTGAATGTTTTACTCACTTTATTGTAGTTACAGCCAAAGTGGTGATCACCATTATAGGAAAATTCCTATTCCATGAAATTACTTGGATAAAATATGACACACATCCTTAATTTCTTTGAATATTAACATGTTTGAGTAAGTTCATTAAATTTTTACTTAAAATTTGGGAAAACTATAAAAAGTCCCTGTTGTAGACACAATATTTCATTTTTACAAGTTGAGGTTGATATTTTGCCAAATTTTGTCAAATTAACATACACTTCCTCCCATCCAACTTCAGGTCCTAGGCTAAAATTGAAGCAAGAGTTTTTATTGTGCAGTTTTATCTTAAAATCAGAGTGTAGCAAACTGGGATTATTTCCGAGGAAATAGAATGGGCTCTCCCCACTTGAAACTGTCAATTCTTCAGTCATAACATCGTGCATTAAATTGTTCATATACTTGCAATGCAATAAATAAATAAATCGAAACGTCAGGCATTCCGACGTGAATTTGAGCCCATTGGCCCTACCCTTGCTCAAGAATCCTCTTGGTGAAGGATGGGGTTTATTACCTACCTTGCGGTGGGTGGGAAGAAGAACTCCGGTCTCTGGAGTAGGCCGGAGTGAATAGAGTGTCTGTTCATAGAACATCTTGCGGTGGGTGGGCTCTTGGCTTCCTACCTACCTACCTACCAGAGCCCAACATTTTCCTTCGAATTTGTACCCATGCCCACCCATACCCATCAGCAACGACCTGTGCCCACCCATGCCCACCCATAGCATGACCCGTGCCAACCCATGCCCACCCATGCCCACCCATAGCATGACCCGTGCCAACCCATGCCCACCCATGCCCACCCATAGCATGACCCGTGCCCACCCATGCCCACCCATGCTATTAAAATTGCCGCCAATGTATTCAAAAATTGTGTAATGTGCATTACCCGCCTACACCAAGTCTTGGCCCACCCATGCCCATGCTATTAAAATTGCCGCCAATGTATTCAAAAATTGTGTAATGTGCATTACCCGCCTACACCAAGTCTTGGCCCACCCATGCCCATGCCCACCCTTGCCCACCCATGCCCGCCCATGCCCAATAATATCGAACCCTTGCCCACCCATGCCCACCCATGCCCAATAATATCGAACCCATGCCCACCCAAAACCCATGGGCATGAATGGGTTTGGGCATGGGCATGGGTATGGGCACCCAATGTAGGGCTCTGCTACCTACCTACTTTATTCCGTCAAGTAGAGAGAAGATTTCACAGCAGGAATCGAACTGCCAACCTCTCCATTCGGAAACGGGTACCTCTCCGCTATCACCCGGTAGTTTAAGGTCATCTCAGACCACTTGCAATGCAAATGAAATACTCTTAGCTTATTGTACTATAACAAGCTAGCCCACAACCACTTGTAGCATAACCTGGATTAATTTCTCTAGAGCTAAAACAGTAGATTATGTATGTTGAGGCTACTAACTTTATGTTGGGTGGCCTCGTGAATGTGAACAAATATATCATTGTGAAATGTGATTCACCCGGGATTCACCCGAGATCCACCTAAACAAATTTGAAAAACAAATGCAATCAAGATTGTAACTACTAATGGGAGAAATAAATCATTCCCTTTAAAGGTTATGTATACTAACATTGCAATTCAAATCCTAGACAAAGGCCTTGAATGTAGGTATGTTAAAGACTTGTATCAATTTCACTAACAACAAGATCCAAATGTGTTGTAAGAATGTTGAATATGAATGTTGTAATTATGTTGCAATGTCATCGATAGATTTAAGTTGCAAAATTGGCATTGCAAATGTATTATTTCTTTCTCCTTTGTTTTAATGCAAGGCACACCCATGGAGCATAGAACATACCTAACATGGTGGAGCTTAGTTTGTGTATCTGAGGTAGGACTAGAAGTCATCTTATGCTTCATGTTTTCCACTATTAACTTACTCGAGATTTGAACTCTCCGAACGGCAACTACCTATAGCACTTGCAAGGATTGGCATCTTTTAAAACACGGTTTGGATCTATGAAAATATTCTTAGGAAAAAATATAATAAGCAGTTTTGAAATTTTATGTTTTCTTAAAAGTGAAAAAGAATTCCTAGGGGATTTGAATGATGACCCCAGCTATAGAATTGTTGCTTCTAATTAGTCCTAAGTATGTCAACATTTGCAAGTGTTAATTCAGACACAAACTGGTATCAATGGACTCCTCTTAACACCCTCTTTTCAAGCATTTTACTGGCTCCTCTGTGAAACAGCAAATCATCAATCATTAGATATGTATTACAAGAGATTCAGAAACAATTGTTCTAATTAAAGGGGAGAGTCTTTACCCCAGGGAAAAAACTTGATCCAGAAAAACTAGCAGGCTTCTTGAAGTCCGTGGAGAATGTTGCAACACAAGTGTGCAGGAGAAAAACTGCCTTGAGGTTCCAGTTTGCAAACGCCCAGCCTTGGTGGCACCGTCATTTCCCATGCAATGCATGGACATGTGCAGTTACGCCTCACCTGAGCTAAGCTTTAGGGTACGTACCATCATTGGTCTGGTATATAGGTGAATGCACAGTTTCCATAATCAACATCAATAATTGTATAATAAACCTGCCTGTGGGTATCAAAAACCTACCTGTGGGTATCAAAATTGTAATACCGCTCAAGTATTGATATTTGGTGGATATGTCAAGGTGAGAGAATCTTGGGTTACCGGAGTTATTATTGTTATAAACATGTTGTCATTCTCAAAAAACAACGGCTTCAAACTGAGTGCTGCAGCAAGGTCCCCCCCTATGACCATGAACATCGTATCTTTTTTTATTTAGAATGGGTGAGGTAGCATGAGGCTTAGTAATGTTTATCTCTTCTTGCAATTGAAGCTCAAGAAACGAACATTAGCAATGCCATGTACATGGATTGCCTGGTGTTGCAAACCCCAAGCTCTCAAATCACAAATTTCTGATGAATTCAAGCAACTTTTGGAAATGGAATCATCACTTCAAAATCGGATGTGTGTGGGAGCACATCATTTTCGGTCACAGGTGTTTCCTTAATTTTAGATAAGTTACCAAAAGGCAGTCCATCAGTCTCTGGTGCTGGATTGCTTATATGATCTTGTGTACTAACTCTTCAAAGGTTTCTGAATTGAATTAATTTAGAGTGTTCAAGCCCTGGTGCCACCATCATTTCGCATGCAACACACAGACATGTGCAGTTAAGCCCCACTTAAGTTAAGCTTTAGGGTACATATACCCAAAACGTGTCACTTTAAGAGCTGAGCATATATATTATCTATTGCTAGATTCAAAAGTTTTAAATAAATAACCCCAACAGTGGGTAAAATGGTATTGCAAGTGGGAGGGCCTCTAATAATTTCAAGAGTAGGAGAATCTCGACCTTTGGACTCTTACAACTGTTGTATCTCTACTCTGAAACTTGAAATGACAATCTTTGTAATTCTCAATGGCCAACTGGATGAGAAAATTCTCGAGCCAATCCAATCCCCAATGACTTATTATTGTGGACTTGAAGGCCAGGCATTAGGTTCTTTTCGAAACATGCACATATGAGTAGAGGGCGCATCACAAAAATCAAGTAAACAGCAGGCTCCAAGGATAGCAAACTGTACAGGCTCCAAGCCTTAGTGTCCTACTCCTTCACTTTTGTCAAGATAACTTGATTCAAGATAATATGATATGAAGGATTATGGCAACTTCGTGGTAGGATTGGCATTCAGGTATTCATGCAGACTACAACAACTAAAAAACACATTTCTACGTCACTTGTTGTGTTACCTGAGCACATATGCAGTTCCAAGTTCTCGCTGCTTGCTTGATCCAAAAACCCTTCAGAGCCACGAAACCACAGTTTATTACATCAACAAACTCTCAGATGCCTGAACAACCCTCCACTCTCCATGAACAAAATAACATGTAAGTACTATACCATCAATATACAAATGAAAATCATGTAAAATACACCAAACAACCATCCAAATGACAAACATTTCTTCAAAACCTGCAAAGGTCCATGTGGTGAGAGTGGATCAAACAATCTCCTAACTAGCCTCCCACTTTCCATGAATCAAAAATCATTCGAGTACTTTACCATCCATATGCACATTATAAGATGTAATGTACACCAGATAACCATGCAAACAACAAAATTTCTGTAAAACTTACAAAAGACTTTGCGGTGAGCGTGGATCGAACACGCGACCTTCAGATCTTCAGTCTGACGCTCTCCCAACTGAGCTATCCCCGCAGAGTGTTCCATAACCGGGACTCGAACCCGGGTCGCCTGGGTGAAAGCCAGGTATCCTAACCATCTAGACTATTATGGAAGCCGATGTGACAGAAACTATATTTCCAACGTATTTATACTCATTGTCAAGGAGCACCCAAAATCTTCTACATTATTTTCTAAAGAATGGAATTGAATGCAACGTCGCCCTGCTAATAGCTTACAGAGCCAAATCGTAACATTTTGTGGCTTTTGTCCCCTCCTCGAATCGAAGATCTCCAATTCACCATAATGACTCGAGCTTGAGCAAGTGTGTCATGTTTTAGATTCTAATCTCATGCAATCTGAACTAAATACCTGCCTCTTCCATTATTGGCCTCGTTCAATGCAATACCCAACTCACAGTATACATTGTTGACAAGAATAATGAACAAAAATGAGAAAGAATAAATAAGAATAATTGAGAATGAAAAAATGTCAAATACCTAAAATACCTACAACCCCGTACACACACTTTCTTATTTATGGTATGCACGACTGCTGCCCCAGATGAAAAAAAGGGAGGGGTGCAAAATAAGGTAAACCACCCTCTTCCTGAGGATGATGGCATGTGAGGAGTTTTCGATGGAAAATAATACAAAACAGAGAATAAAACAGATACAAAACAGAACTCTCAGAAGTGAGAGCTTGCATTGTGCACTGCTTCAAGCCTGCCTGCAAGCCCCTGGCCAAGGTCATGGCCATGGTCATGATCATGGTCATGGAAGAAATACGTGAGAATACCCACTGCACACAACACAGTGCCTACGAGCAGCTTATCGTTGCGTTCGATCCAACGGAACTTCAGCTGTGCAGCACCATAATAAGAAAGGGTGACTAATGTAAGCATCACTGCAAGTGTGCTTACTAACAATACGCCAATTGCAAGAGCCAGAGTCCCATTTGAGCCATTACCGACTGCAAGGAAGACTGGGAGTGTGGTAGCACATGGTGACAGGGCTGGCAGCAGAATGAGCCCTGCAACTGCCATCTTCTCCATTGAGTGATTGTGGCCTCCATGGCCTCCCTTTCCAGAAATGAAGAGAAGGATGTATGTTGCGCCCAAGACAATGAGGAGTAAGGATGCAATCAGATGCACCGTTTCCTCTCCGGCGATGGTGTTTGCCATGGTTATTGCAGCAATTCCCAGCAACGAAGTCGACAAGACATGGCACACAGCACCGAAAGCAGCTGCAACCACATCCCACAACCAGTTTCAGAACATAAGAGACTGGCAACAGATCATAGACAAATGAGCAGAAGTAGAGAGTGGTGCATGACTAACACATATGTTACCCCATATGATATCCAATCAAAAACCTCAAAACAGGGAACTGTGTGGACGAGATGTGTTTAGTATATTCGATCCAAAGTAAATCCCATGATCGCATCAAATAACAACTCTGAGGTTGATGACAATGCACTGTGCAATAGCACAACTTTGTCGCAAGTATTTCGCCATATATTGACTAGATTCAGGACGAACAACATGAAGTTTATGATAGCGTTTGTCCGGAGACCTGATTGACTGTGTATAGTTTACTCCAAAGAATACCGAAAAGATTGTAGGTTCGTCTTTAGCATCAATTGACAGGAAAGCACTTGGTAGATAGCCTCAGATGTATGTCCCCTGATAGCCTATTACAAGGAACTATTTGGTCCAGCAATACTATATACATGGTCTTGCAAAACTGCCTGGCCATGTTGACCAAAGATAAAGGTTTACATTGCATATAAAAATAAAATGACAGTCAAAGGAGGTTAGAGTGATACTTCATATGAAGCATACATCTGGAGCTCTACGCACATGACTCTCAATTAGGTCGGAAAATGATTCTGAACTCGATCTCTGTTCAAATTGGTAGAAAAGTCTGTCTAGGCAGTGTTGACACAGGAATTTATCTGATCCTCGCAAACTTGTTGGAAATTTCACCGAGCAAACGACATTTCTTCGAGTATCGGGCAAAACTCTGTGCGCTGACCCTAATTATAGATCTTAGCACTATATTGACTAGATTCAGAACAAACAGCATGGAGTTTTATGATGACTTTGATCCAGAGACCTAAGTGATTATGTCTGGTTTCCTCTAAAGAAAGAGTGCAATGCATATAAAATATGATAGTCAAAGGAGGTTGGAGTGATACTTCATATGACGCATAAATCTGAAGCTCTACGCAAATTACCCTCAATTAGCTTGGACAAGGATTCTGAACTCCTCTACTTAACTTGGTAGAAGAAGTCATTCTAAACAGCATTGACACAAAAATTTATCTGATCCTCACAAACTCTGTCGTCAAGGTAAATCCCATCAAGCAACGCGATCCCCTCCAAAGCTATGGGCTAACCCTAATTGTACACCTTTACTTATGCAAGACACATGTGGAAAAGTCAGCAAGCAAAGATTATAAAACTTACTGACAAGTAGAATCTGAGAGATTGTCCACTTCTGCGCACGACCCACAATCGAAAACGGCAGCCAATGAGTAGGAATGAAAGAATGCAGCACTGAAACTGTCGCTATGCCTCCTATGGTAGACACCTCTTTAGCTATGTCTGCCATGTCTCCTCCTCCTTCTATGAACACCTTGCGCAAGAATTCACATCTGCTCCTTCGGCCGTCGCTTCCACTGCGATTTCCTCATAAGGGCCTTCAAATATCAATTCCTAGATCATTGAGAAAAGAAAAAAGAAGAAAAAAAATTCAGTAGCCAGAAAGGTCAAAAACCCACACCGTCGTCCCTGTAGCTACCTTCACTTAACCCATCACCAGTCACAAACCCTGCTAAACTCTCAACTCCTGCACATCGGTACTAACCAATACAGCAAGAGAGCTTTTCTCACCGACTTGAAATTGAACTTTCGAATTAGGAAGAAGCCAAAGTAAAAGATCTGACAATTTCAATCCTCTCTCTAAAAAATAGCCTTGTCCGACACCGTCACCTATGACATGCAAACAATCAGGTAGGGTGTGTTCGTTGCATAAAACTTACCTACTTACCGGAGCCGCAGTAGTGCAGAGGAATCCGGTGCAACTCGTGAGCAAGAATAGAAGAAAAGGAATCTGTTAGTATTAGGAATCGGTGTCATCAAGATGAGCAAGAAAGTAATAGCTTCACTTATTATGATGAAGGAGAAGATGTTACCGAGCTCATGATGATTCATTAAGTACGCAATTTACCTAAACCTGTTTACTAAACATATTATTGACTTAGGCACGTAGTGGGGCCCTGACCGTAGTTCATAAAAACTGGATGCCCAAATAATTTGGAGGTCCCTTCATTACAACTAGGGCCGGTTCCAAGTCCTAAGTCCCAAGTCACTCGAGGTCAATCCGAGCAATCTCAGCCGTTGAGAGCATGAAAGTTGGGACTTACCACTTCACACGGGTCCCCAGTCCTAAGTTCCAAGTATGACATGGATGCCTACATGGCATCATTTTTTGGAGGCGAGGCTCAGGACTTGTGTTGAGAATTGGGTCGAGCAAAAGCTAGACCCAACTTTCAACACAAGTTTCGGGAATTTTTTTCGTATAAAACATTGAAAATTTGACAAGATCTAGACCGTTAGATGAAAAAAACCAGATCCGTAAAATTTGGCCTAGATGGTGGAGAAGGTGAATTGTCTTCTTCCTCCTCTTCTTCCCCCTCTCTTGCTCATTTTTTTCTTTTTTGCCTTTCATTATTGCTTGATTGCATCTTCTGATTTGTGATGTAGGGTATATAGATTGTTGAAATATTAGGGTTATTGTGATCAAAACGGAGGGTTTTTTTTTAAAAAAAATTCAAAAAGTAGACAAGAGGATTTCATGGCTCTAGAGAGTTAGTTTTCTTCCAAAGAGGAGACCAACACACAACAATCAAGCTTTTTCTGCCTAAGAAATAAGTTGATATTTATTACAAAATTATTATCATTTTTTAGAAGATGGTAAAATTTTATTATTTTCATATTAAATTATTTTTTAAAATAAATACATTTCTAAAAAAGATCATCATATGGATGGACTTATAAATAAGTTGTAATATCTAGCATTAGTTGAAATTTGAGGATCCCTCAAATTAAACTACTCGTTTTTTGGTTGACTTTGGTTTGTAAAAATTTGGTTGATAGATGATGTACTCATGTTGCTTTATGCAACATTTTTTTTACTATTTCTTCTTTTTGTTTAATCTTCCGCATGTTGATTTCAATTCTTCACCTCCTCATCAAGGCTTTTCTCTCCCTTTTTAACAAAATTATCTTGCACAATTCCTCTTTATAATATTCACATCTTCTTAATTATTGATTCTATAATATGAAATATGTTAATATTCTGGAAATCTTCTAGTGCATAATTTGCTTCAATTTTTAATTCTATTTTGTTTCTCTAGCATATGTCATATCAAAATCATCTCCATGAATAATGCATAAATTATGAAGAGAGATGCAAGCAATACTAATTTCATAAACATGTTGTAAAGACATGTGTGAGTATTTTTAGTAATATTCTTCAAATCCCATTCAATATGCCAAATGCCCATTCAACTGCCATACATGTGCTTGATGAAATGGAGTTCAAGTGTGTCCTCTCACATGACAATTTGAAAGATGAATAAAATCAAGATCGCATAGGATAAGCTGCAATACCAATGAATTTATAAGGTAGAAATATTCCTCTCATGGTCTTCTTTCCAATTTTTGTTTCTTAGAATAAAACCCAATCATGTTTACAACCATTCCACCCAAAATCATAATCCCAAAACTTGCATTGTGCATCCACAACCCTTTGAAGCAATGCCGAATAAAAATTATTCTTACAATAATATGAGGCCAGATTACCAAGAAGGTACAATAATGGAAATATGACTCCCATCAATTACTCCCAACACATATGGAATGCCATGAAGGTCTTCAAAATTAGAGGCAGATTTTTAATACGAGCTAATGTTGGTTTCTCAAAAACCAAAGGTCTTACATGATTTTTAATAGCTTCACAACATTCTCTTATAATTATTGAAGCAATACTATGTGCTATTCCATATAAATCAACACACATTATCAAAGTATTGCCACTTCCTAATCGTATTAATGTCAAAGCAACTCTAGTATGTATAGAAATACATTTTCTCATACTCGTATATTTTTTTCTAAAAACATGTCCTAAATTTGCACACAAATAATGAAATATGGAAATTTTCACTTGCATACAATTCTTGAACATATTTTCCGAAAATGAACTCAATCGATTTTGCTCTACATATCCACCTACCCTCTCATATTTCCACAAAGGCTTTGGAGTATTCATTCGACCTCCTTCAAGAACGAAAATGGCCATCAACATCATTTCAACATTTTGTTCACACATAACAATTTGTTGAGATGTCAATAAAGCAACAATCACATGTGTTTATAACCATGAAGAGAGCAAGGACAACAAAAATGTGTTGTCTTCTTTCATCCATGGCTATAAAATTTAAAAAGCGGGTGAACGCATACTTTCATGGTGATAGAAGTACTCAAGAGATCCCTCATGACTTTGCATTGGAAATAGGACTTGAGACTTGTACATGGGACTTTGCACTTCACACAGGTAAGTCCCAAGTCCCATGTAAATACATTTTAATGGCCTCTTGCGGTTCAAAAGTTGGGACTTTGCCTCCAAGTTGGGACTTGTTCACATGGATGGGACTAAAAACTTGGGACCCCGTGTGATTAACCGGCCCTTAGTCATGGCTAATGATTGTCCCAAAAATTCCTGCACAATTTTTACTATGTTTTGGTTCTCCATGCATGATAGATAGTTGGGATAGGCATCAGTGTACAATGGCATTCATGGAACTAAGGGCCACTTCACACACGAGACTGAGAGCCCGTGACCGGTACACTCCAAGCACTCTCTTTGGTGGAAAAGGCGGAGCTGGTCCAAGTTCGCTTCACACTACGCTTGAGGGACCAACGGAGTATGTGAATGCAAGGTGGATGTAAAGTCTACATGGATTCCTACATGGCATCAAATGGATCATGTTTCATGGTCACTTGGACTATTTTCAAGAAACCACCTCTTGGAGGTAGGCCTAACACAAAACCGGGAGACCGTGGCACTCTGAACGTTCACAACCATCGGTTTATTGTGTTTTATCATGTGTGAGGACCCGCATGAATAAAAATTCATTGAAATAGTATTTGGTTGAGGGCCCAGTTACATATGACTTCATAGTAACTGTATGACATATAGTAAGGAGTTTTGGGTTTGGGGTTTTCCAGGATTTTGGGTTTTGAAGGTGGCAGGGCAGTGGTCCTGTGACTTTACATACCAGAAGGTACTCGGTACAACGCCTTATACTGGCGTTACTTTTCCAGATATGGTTGTTGAGAAATAGAGTCGACTTTCGCGATGGACTGAACTCCCACAATGCAAATTGTGAAGCACCGATTGGCAGGGTTTAACGAGTAGAAAGAAGATTGAGCAACAAGAACTGGAAACTTAAGTCACGGAATTAGGGTTTCGGGTTTCGGGTTTTGTGTTTGGAAGTGGAGATGGTCCTGTGACCATGGCTTCATCACAATGCGTGCTTCTGCGATCTGCTCTTCCAAAGCCTCTTGGATGCCTCCGACTCACCTACCATGGGGTCACGATTTCCTCTTGTCCCCAAAATTTGCATTTTAGAAGAATTCATTCTCAGAGCATGGGAGTGACTACTGTGGAAGAGCTTAGCAGCAAGCAGTCCGGGCAGGTGGCTGTGTTCGTGGACCTACTCCTTGAATGGAACCAGGTGAGTTTGAACCCACTTTTCTGTTGGGTCTGGGTTATGTGAGTGGCATAATTCACACAAATTGCGAAGGAGATTACGATTGAAGGTGTCATATCCAGGGGTTTAAGATTACTCTTTGATATTAGAGTTATCCTTTAACTCAGTGGGACTTTTCGTTGGGACTCGATTCCCCATAATTTTCCATTGGTTGTTTGCATACAAAATCTATAATTTCTTTCCACTTGTGGTGCATGCTCGGAGGCAGTGTTTGAATTTGATGAAGAACAACCTATTTCGGTCCATTGAGGGCTAAACTCATTTTTGCACCTCTTCACATGCCAAAAGTTTGACCCTCGATGAACCGATATAGAATGTTGTTTTCGTTCAAACCTCCACACTATCTCCAAGCATGCGCCGAAAACTTACCGAACATGGAAGGTCTTGTATGCAAATCAACCAACTCCCAACCAAAAGTCGTGTTGAGTTAGAGAATAACTCTAATGGGACGGAGTTTTTTGGAGAGCATTTGATGATGGGAGCAACGCTTTTGAGATGTTTGATTCACTAGAATCAATCGCAATAGAATTTAATCAGAGATTGAAGGCTGACAAAAGATTTGTTGGAAAATGCAGAAAATGAATCTCACAGCCGTGACGGAGCGAGGGGCAATGATGGACAGACATATCACAGATTCTTTAGCTCTTTTGCCCACCATTGAGGAAGGTTACGCTGCGCATTCTACTCCTTCTCAAGGGGAGTTTTTGAAGGTAGTTGACATTGGCAGTGGTGCAGGACTCCCAGGAGTAGTCTTGGCCATAGCTCGACCAGGTGCTGCAATTTGATCCAACTTTTTCTTTCTTTCTTTCCAGTCCATGAATGGACAATATACAAACATAACATTCTTAAGTAGCCTATTTAGGTTCCAATGCAAACGAATAATTCTGAGGTAATCCGGATTACCTGAGAAAGATTCCATTGGGGACGATATACCTCTTCATTTGAATCTTGGTAGATGCAAGAAGCCTTTATGTCCAAAGGTAGGCAACAATGAGGTGTCGACTAACGAGAGCTTGATGCCACCTGACTATCCTCGGCATTCATGCATGTACTCAAGGACCTTGATTCTTGAAAATTTATTCCTGAAGCTAGAATAAAAAGAGAACGTCCTTACACAACCTTCAGAATGCTATGAACAATATTAAACTCCAGAAGAGTGTTCCGTGGGACCAGGAATCAAATGGCACTTTGATGCAAGCATCAAAAGCCATGTAAGAGAATATTGTGCAATTTTAAGCTTTAATCTGAAAATGAAGGCTTTGCGTCCTAAGATAGGCTCACTTTTGACTATGCTTGGCATTCATTCCTAGAAATGAGGACCTCCATTCTTGGAGATTTGTTCCTTGAGTCAAAATAGAAAGGGAACAAGCTCACAAGGCTTCAGGCTCAATATTGTATTAGTTTGTAAATGACTGGAACGTCGTTGCAATTTTTTTTGTTCATAACCCTAAACCCTAAACCCTAAGCCCATATCAGGATAGCACTACATTCAATGATAGCTGACCCAATCTATGCAGCCTGGCAGGTGACCCTTCTTGAGTCACTACAAAAAAGATGTGACTTCTTAGAGCATGTTGCACAATCGGCGGGATTGACAAATATTCAAGTTGTTCGAAACCGGGCAGAGGTTAATCTCTATTCCTCTCGAGACTTATATGCAGAATTTTCTATGGTGTGAAGTTCAAAGCACGTAGACATTTAAGTCCAATCTCTGCATATGATAAGTCTGTCCATCAAATAAGTGTGCAAAAATGAGTTCTAGTGCTGGCCACATGCGCAATTCATGTTGTTTGTGTGGTAATGAAAGTGAGCGGTTGCAGGACACTGGCAAAGATGCTGTCTATCGAGAAACCTATGATCTAGCTGTCGCCAGGGCTGTGGCAGAAATGAGAGTTCTTGGTAAGCACTTGAGGTTTTGAGGCCCAACTTTGAATGGCAAATTCTGAAACACTAGGTTGCCAGGGCATAATGTCATTTTGACTCAATACCCACTGCATATAATTTGTTTTAATAAAGCACCTCTGATTGTTACCTGTTTTTCAAACGCGCTAGTCCCAACTCCTTTTTATCTGTTTTTGACTTTGAAATGAATTTCTGTTGTTGCAGCGGAGTTGTGTCTTCCCCTTGTAAGAGTGGGTGGCATCTTGGTTGCTGCAAAAGGCCCCAACCCAGAGGTATATGCCTTCTTTTCATGTTCTTCGGATACTACATGAATGATTGATGACTTAAGAATTATTAGACAAACAGCATTTCAGATCTGTTATCTTTTGGTCTATATGATGGACAACTTATTGCTTTCTCACAAATTGAGGCAAACCACTGGGTGGATTCTGAACAATTGAAGCTGGTGAATGTGATTAGGAGGAAGTTGAGGCTGCAAAGACTGCAGTAAATCTACTCGGTGCCTCAATTGTGTCATTGTGCACAGGTGCGCTCTTCTTTGCAGAACAATATTCATTGAAAATTTTGTTTGGAGCATTTGAGTATGCTTAAATCTTCCACCGTTAGTTATACTTCTCTTTCCTAGTAGAAACAATTTTAAGTTACAAATGAAGTACACTTTTACAATGCTCAGCATGAAGAATTCCACTGCCCTGATTGCACAATCTAAGAATGTCCACAATTTCAGGAGTACTGTAAATTTTCAAGTTCTGGGAGTTGTTTGTGTTTAACGAATAAATGTATGTGCTTGTTCCTCTGAATGTCTATTGGTAGATTCTGCACATGCCTTTATCTATTGATACATGCTTTAGAGGGTGGTGTCCAGAATCACATACAATGATTTAAGAGATGAGTGCTAGAGAATTTCCATCAAAGGATTTTTGGTTGGGGCAGTAATAAATTCAAGATCTGAATTTTGAGTGGATTGTTGCATTTTGTGCAGTGAATTCACAAGGGCCCCTGGGACAACGAACTGCAGTTGTGTGCTTGAAAGATAGGCCAACACCAGCCAAGTACCCTCGCAGGGCAGGAATGCCTAACAAACGACCACTCTAGCTTCTCTATACTTTACCACAGTAACAATCAAAAGTACTTTTGTAAAATAGGGTCAACACAATTTTCCTTCCTCAATTACTCAAGATTTGTTTGACATCTTTTTCCAGTGTGCACTCTCACAAATGTTAAATTGGGTAACAATTTGCAAATTTATCACAACCAAAGTCTTAAGGTAGAGGGTGCTACACCATTTATGGTATTTAGTGTCACTTACTATTTGGAATCATGCAATGCAATAACTTCTTACTATAGAGCCCAGTTTTTACTAGCAAAGGTTGTATAGGTTGTTCATGTATTATAGAATGTAAATGACTTTTCCTGGTAAATATTACATTCTCAATAAATAGTTATAGCACAGCGTAACTCTGAATAGTAAGTGACACTAACTACCATACATGGTGTACCATTACACTAAGCACTGAGTATATTACTATTATTAGTCTGATCAGATTTTAATTGTTCTGCATTAGCTTGAAAGCGATTCCAACGCACTAAATTATGCCTCATTTGAATTATGTATGCAAAAACTATTAGGTTCAAAGTTTTATTTGTAGATTGCCCAAAATCGTTATAGGAGCTTGGTGGTGGATATTCTCAGAGTCAATATGTACTTATTGTGCAAGATTTAGGGGTGTTGGTTTTAGCATCCTCTATCTTACTAGGGGTGACTCTAGAGAAGATGTGGAAAACGTCCCAGTCATTGCTTTTTGTAGTCATTCTTGATTTTTGGAATGCTCGAACATGTTATCTCATTGTTTCATTGGTGGAACTGCAATTTTGAATAAAGGTTTAAAATTCCAAACTTGGAACAAGATGAATATAAGAGCCACTTCATCAGTTACTTACCCCTCAGCTTGTTCATTTACAACAGTAAGTGTTCAAAAAGGCCCATGATAGTCACAAATTACAATGTTCTAGGTCATAATGTACAAAACCAGTACTCTTAAGAGCGTCCCCACCAAACCGTGCATGGGGCATGCCAGTGCCATAAATGGGCATCCCGGGTTCTTAGGTGGCGGTACTATCATTAAGGGGTTGTTTACACCATGGACCATGAAGTTGTCCAAAGGCCATGTAAGAGCGTTGATTGGTTGTTGAAGTCGTCCCGGGACCACTTCGGTTTACAGTAAGGAAAAAATGTCAGAGCAACCATGGAGTTTGAGGTCCCCAAAAGACATATTTTAAGGCCTACATAATCCACTGCCATGGTCCAACATGTTTTGCGGTGAGAGAGGCAAAAGAGGTGGCTTGGTAGAAAAAAGCAAGGGCCCATGGCAGAGAAACGCTCTTATAATGATTTTTTTTGGGGGAGGCTTTATATACAACTCTTCCCACTAGGGTAAGGCTCACAAGGCACACTTTTCAACATCTATGTGCTATAATGAATCTTGAGAAGCAAGTTTGTCCTCTATGTGCCTTGATCATATCATAGCCCATGAGACATACCATTTCTTCCATGCCCTACCCCTTAAACCGGCTCCCACATGTTTCACCAAACAATGTGGGACATCTAGAGCTCAAGAATTCGAGTACACATGGTGAAGTGGGTTGCAAATAATGCTCAATGTACAACACAAGGTACATGTCACATGTAAATTACATTGAACATGTACAAATTAAATTGCTCATTTTTTTTGTAAAAATTGTTGTGAGAAGATTTGCAAGCCACATCTTCGACACATTTAACAAGAAGTGAAGACAGTGAAGCCCAAGAGAAGACAAGAGAATGGTCAAACTTGATTTTTTTCAAAAATGCCCTTTTTGGGCATATATTAAAAAAATCATCACATTCACTTTTTGGTGCATGGTCATTCTTCTTGGTCCACATTCGGTTTACACCTAGTGAGGGGCCTAAAGGCTTTGTAAATTGATTTTTTAAGAAATCGGACCATGGAAGTTGAACCATGAAGTCAGACCATGGAAAAAAGCCATCTTCCATGGTCCGATTTCATGGTCCATGGTGTAAACCGGCCCTAAGTGAGCCCCACCAGTGGCCGGCCCCCCATAATTTAGAACCGGCCCGGGTATAGTTAAGACCTTCCCCCACCATAAATGGTTCATATAGCGGCCCTCCTCCGGCCTGCCAAGAAATTACTTTAAAATCAGATACTCCGATATCCTACTTTATCCCGTGTCAAACAATAGGTGTCATTGTCTTATTAATTGCTTCCTAATTATGGCGGGGGTATGCCTAGGCTTTGGTGGGTTTTGACTCATGATGAACTGCCCCGCCCAAGATGGAGGGCTCCCCAAAGGTATAAAATATTATATGCTTTATTTGGCATGTGCCCATGTCTGGTGGGGATGCTATTAGGCAATATGCAATCCTGGTGACTACATTCTCTTACTATGAATACTTTTGAATATGCAAAAATTATTTCACATCATGTTCATTGTGTTCCGACCCAAAGAAGTTCAATTGCATGGTGCAGATCAATGTTGCATGCATGATATCAATATTCAACATCAACAATTGAATCTTTGAGCATGTAATAACGCATTATGCTTAGCTCTCATAGACTTCCACATCATCACACAAAAATTTAGAGACTCCATATTGTAATCAACAAAAGCCCTCTACGCACCCATAACATTATTCAGACCCATGCAGTGTTCTGTGGGACTGATAGTATTCCGGGGAATATTTCAGGAATTTGTCACATTCAGACTGAATGTGAAAAATTCCCCGGAATACTGTCAGTCCCACAGAACACTGCATGGGTCTGAATAATGTTATGCCTGACATTTATCAGCTGGCTTTTATCTACAAAAAACATTATTAGTTAACACAGGTTCTAACCTCGACATTGTATTAGTGCCAAGCCGAGCTGGCATCTGAGTTGGCACGTCTAAAAACTGTGACAATATCCCAATATTTATGAGCCTGACGTGCAAATTAAAAATAATTGCGACTTTTACGTAGGTTTAGTTCTGGAAAATGGCTGGGACCCTATTGGGCTCAGGGCAAGCTCATCCTGGTTTTTCCCAAGGTCGCAGGTTTAGAGTTGTTATCTAACAACCTTTCCTAAAAAGCAAGCATTGTTGTTGTAGTGCCACCACTTGCTTGTCGCAGATTGCACAAGAATGAGATAACCTAGCATCTGTCTCTAGAATTTGCTACTAATAATCACATGAAGAACACGTAATTCCAATCTTAGATGTGAATTGGTTAGGATTCATCACTTCTACATGTCAAAACTCATTGTACAATCTTGCTATGTCAGTTACTTATTAGAGTTACCTTAGCATAGGATTACCCATGATCTTTTACCTCCCAAGATAGATTAGGAAATCAAGGTTACAATTATTAGCCCACCTTGTATTATTACTTGTTCAAATTACCACCTCACTGAGGATATATATGTATTGGCACTATTCATCAGTAAAGACATCACTTGAACACATGAGTTACATGTGTATGTTCTATCATGGTATTAGAGTGCATGGGTTTTTTCTACGGATCACTCTAGAGAGTTACTCTAGAACTTTGTTAGCCTTTTGAAATAGAGAGATACTCTATTCAGTTTTGATACGACATTGGATAGTTGCTTCGAAACTTCACTAGGAGAGTTGGACGATCATCGGCACCCTGGGAGTTCACGGGCCAACATTCATTGGTGGACAACTTAGTATCACCAAGACTGGTGAAGTAAGTCACAATCAACCAATATTTTTTCGTCATGGATAGTGAGACTATGGTACACGAATCTTGCAAATTGTCTAGTGACGTCAACTATGGGTCTTGGAATTTCATTCTAGAGAATATTTTGCGTAGAGAAGATATGTGGTCTTTCTAATGGTATAGAATTCCAGAAGATGCATCAGAAGAGGAACATAGACTGAGATAACGTGTTCTTTCTATCATCAACCTCTCTATCCACCATTCATTACATCAGTATGTTCGAACATTCAAAGACCCATATGATGTATGGAGTGCTCTCAAAACGAGATATGCTTCAGGCAACTCATCTAGGAAAATCATGCTTTTACAGAAGCTTTTGTCTCTCAAAATGAGTGACACACAAAAATGGATGATTTCTTCTTAGAGACCACAACCTTGGTCGACCAGCTAGGGGAAATAGCTCTTGTATTGCCAGAAGAACTCATATCCATCATAGTATTAAATGCCATGCCAAAGTTGTATAAAGGGTTTGTTCAGTCCCTAATTAGTAGAGACGAGCTTCCTCCCTTAGGAAACATGGAAGCTAAACTTATATCCAAAGATATCATACTCAGAAGCGAAGGACCAGACCCTTCAGACGAAGCTCTTATAGCGACCTCACACAGAACGAGATAACCACCTTACAAATCAGAATAGAGAACTTGATTCTTTCCCCACTTCAAGGGAAGAAACAACCAAGGACCTAAAAGATTCTCATGAGATTTCGAAGGCTGACAACGAGATTTTGACAAACACCGTGAAGGCAAGTGTAACAATTGCGGTCAGGCAGGACACTGGGAGTGCAAATGCCCACTCAAGTCAATAGATGAACAAATACGCAAGTTTGAGCTTAGGAGACATGCCTTCGCAGAACGAAGGCCTATACTGTCTACAATTTCGAACATACTTCAGAAGAAGACTCTGATGAATACCCTCACAGAGATAGATTCAACCACAACGTTCGAAGCAATGAACACATAGATAACCATGACTTCGAAGCACGCCATCACCTTGCACCATGACCACCACCACAGAAGCGTTATTCATTGAAATGTTTTCACAACAAGACCAAAGTAGCCACACACTCGCCATTAAAATCCACTTAGCTACCTGGTACCTTGATTCAAGTGCTCAAACCATGTTACAGGTGATCGCAACCTCTTGGTTTACGTCAAACACGTTGAGCACAACAGAGTGGTTCATACATCAAGAGGCCAATCCTTATCCGTCAAAGGAATAGGGTTTCTCGTTATCAAATTACCAAATGGAGAAATAAAAAAACCATAGGAAATATTTTGTACATCCCATGCCTCACCAAAAACCTATTCTTTGTAGGTTTCAATAGCTAACAAGGGTCTCACAATCCACTTCTCACCTCGTGAATGTCATGTCATCGACAAACATTCGAACCTAACCTTACTCAAAGGTGTATGAGACTCAATGAATTCTCTCTATCACATTGATGATTATGTTTTCGTCAACTGTATAGAAATCAATATCTCTTCTCATACCAACAACATTGGCCCCCTCTGGCATGCTAGACTTGGACCCCTCGATGAAAGACAACTTCACACCTTCATATACGGATAATTAGCATACAGACTACCAACAGTCTCCCAGAAAACTCAGCACCATGTGAGACTTGCGTAGCTGGCAAACAGTGTTGATTCCCTTTCCCTAACGCTACATTACATAGAGCTATCAAACCCTTACAACTAATACATGCAGATCTCTGGGGACCATCTTACTCTGGCACACGCTACTTCCTCTCAATCATCAACAATTTTAGCAGGAAGAATTGGGTTTATTTTCTCAACAAGAAAAATGAAGCGTTCAACAAATTCCGAACCTTTCAACACATGGCGGAGAGGGAAACAGGATTGCCAATCATCACCATATGAACAGACAAAGGGGGAGAGTTCACTTCACATGTATTCAATCAACATTGTCAGGACTATGGCATCCAACGCCAATTAACCATGACTGCCACTTCTCAACAAAACGGAGTTGTTGAACGCCGCAATTGCACTCTCCTGGAGACTGCTAAATGCCTCACTGCCAGCCAAGACCTGCCCCAAAAACTTTGGACAGAAGCAATATCCACTGTGGCATATCTCCACAACCGACTTCCCAGTAGGGCTACTCCTCAGTTCACTCCTGAAATTTTTTATTTTGGTTCCAAACCTGATATCTCTCATCTTCGTGTCTTCTGTTCTATTGCTTTTGTACACATCTTTGTGAACAAATGCAACAAACTCTCTCCTAAAACCACTAAGTGTATTATGGTCGAATATGATCTTCCGAGCAAAACTTACCGTTGTTTTGACCCTACCACACACAAAATCCACCTCTCTCAAGATGTAGAATTCCTTGAAAACCCCCCTTCACACAAAAATCCTTTTACCAAGGTCAGTCTACAGCTGACCTCCTTCCTTGAGCAATTATTCCCACGTGAACCTCAAACTCCTCACATCACAACTTTCCCACCCTCACCACCTCTTCCCTCCCCTGCTACTGACTCTCATCTACTCTCTCCACCCTTTTCCCACCATTTTCCTCCACCTCCCTTGCCTACCCCTTCCCCTTTCCCTTTTGTCTACAACGACATCCCTGAACATCCTCCCCTTCGCCGCTCCTCACGGCAACCTCTCTTCCCACGCCACCTTGATGACTTCGTGGGCATTACTTAGTGTCTCTCTACTGTCACCTCCAAACCTGTCACCTTCCAGGAGGCACTCCAAGACCCTTGTTGGATGCTTGCCATGCAAGACGAATTCAAATTTCTCCAAACCTTCAACACTTGGAAACTCGTTGAACAACCCCTGGACACCACAATCATTTCATGCAAATGGGTGCTCGCCATCAAAACATGACACTTTGGCATGACTAATCGCTACAAGGCTCGCCTTGTTGCAAATGGCTGTCAACAAAATGTGGACATCAACTACGATGAAACCTACGCTCCTCTCGCCAAATGGAACATTTTACGATCTATTGCCGCTATAGTTGCTCATCGTGGTTGGCCCATCCTTCACATGGACATTAAGACTGCATACCTCAATAGCCTTCTTCAACAACAAGTTTACAGGCTTCAACCCCCTGGCTTCACAATCAAAGGCAAGGAGCCTTGGATCCTACTCCTCCTCCAAGCCATCTACGGCCTCAAACAATTTGGTCGATCATGGTACCAAGACATTGACGTCTATCTCCTTCACCTAAATCTTCTCCACACCTCCTCTGACCATAACCTCTACTATCACCATACACCTAACAAATGGGTTATCCTCATCTTATATGTTGACGAAATTTTTATTATGGGCAGTGATCTTTCTTGTATCAACTGGTTATGTGATAAACTGCAATCCAAGTACGACATAACACTCTTCGGACCCATCCGTAAATACATCAGCATCGAATTTTCTCAATCTACCCGGGGTCTCTACCTCCATCAAACTACATCCACCATCTCTTCCTCGAGTTCAATATGCTACATTGCAATCCTTCCTACACCCCTCTTCAGCAAAATATCAAACTTACCACTAACATGGACTTTTCTCCTGCTAACTCCACTCTCGACAAACACTTTGTTGGAAATTTTATTTTTCTTACAAACATACGACCAAACATTACCCATGCGGTCCATCAAGTTGCTTGCTTTGTGCAAGCTCCTCAACTTCCCCACCTCCAAGTTGCTCAATCTATATTCCGCTACCTCTGTCACACCCCTACACACGGCCTGCTCCATGCCCAAGGAGATCCCAACATCCTCTCTGGATTCACTGACATCGACTGGGGAGGCACCTCCGATGCTCGCCGACCTGTCACTGGGTACCTCTTTCGCCTCGGTAGTAGCCCAATCACCTGGGCCAGCAAGTCTTAAACCTTCGTCTAAATCAGCCAGATTGGAATTACGTGTTCTTCCACAGAAAACGAATACTATGCCTTTATGGAGGGTACCCGCGAAGCCCTTTAGTTTAAACGTTGTCGGATAAAGAAGTCTTTGCTTTGGAAAAATACTGGATTTCTGGCTGCAATTAGTTTTGGCATAAGACATGGGAGACTAAGATAATATAAGAAGTATTCATCTTTGAATACATCATATATACAAACCCATATAAGTTTTACACATATCTTCAAAATCCCGGATCTCTCTCTAAAATTGTAGCCAAACTTTGAAGAACCACCAAAATAACAGAAATACTCCAAATCAAGAGTGTTTTAGCATTTTAGAAAGCTATCAAAGTGCTTAACAAAATAAAATAGATATTAAAGGTTAGTAAAATACTGTCCAAGTTTCATAGCTTGTCAAAGGTCATACTCCCAAATTCATTGTTAGCTGCACCTCCCTTCACTTCATAGGACGTTCTAGTTTCATATAAGCTTTGCTAATGCCAACTGATAGTTTTTTGGAAAGCTAACAACATCACACATGTTCTCTCCAGAATTCATTTTTAGAATCCTTACCAAACGTTTTCTATGCTCTGTTGAAGTTGGTACACACTTTCATTGTTGAATCTAATTGGCAGCTTAACACCCTCTTGCCTTGAAAGCCATAACTCTCTCTTCAAAACTCTAAATCAAGAATTTTAAAGCTCCATAAAGAGCTGCTACAATAACACATCACTCACTCAAATTTCATAAACAAAAACACTATACATAAATTTCTACAAGCTTTTGAAATCATGATCTTCTAAATTTCTTTACAACAAACATAGTTTCACTCTAACACTCATAGAAATCACATACAAAGTCCAAATGAAGCGTGCTATAGCATTTCGGAACCACACCGACAAGATGCACCAACTCTCAAATTTTCATAGAAATATTCCAACTACACACTGAGATCTCCCTCTCCACACACACACAAACTAAACTCCACACCTCCTTGAGGAGAGAGGGACCGACCCCTTAGCCTCCTCATCAAAGTCAACACTAGCCCAAACCTATGTCACATGGGCTTCAACTAGTCATTGGCTAACCTCTATAGGCTTACTTCATCCTTATCTATCCCTTAATCCTTATCTATCCTTTAATCCTTGTCATTCCCTTATCTTAGCCATAAGGCATCAAAAGTCAACCTAAATGGTAAACTATGTCTACCTTTTATTTACCAAACTTCAAACACACAAGATGAAGTTTGAAAACATTAAAACTAAACTCATAACATCAAATAAATGTCTAAAAAGAGGTTGAAAATAATTCCAAAATGAATTCTACTCCAACTGCAAGAACTTGAGAATGTGTCGAAAAATAACTGCAATGTAGTCCGCACGATCAGTCTTAGACAATGAATTAACTGGACCTTCAAACCAACGTTGATGGCCTCGACTTCCTTTGATAGGCCTAAGACAGCAAGAGTATTGATCATTTTTAAGCCTTCAAAAATTCCTCCAAACGTCACATCTCGAGTGCCAGGTTCAACACATCTAACCTGCAACAAAATCACCAATGCACGAGCATCTTGTTGAAGGTTTCCGTGCCACCGCTGCTCCACACGAGGTTGCTTTGACGGCCGAGAAGGCCCAGCTTCTTCTTGTGGACGCTCGTACAATGGTGCAATACTAGGTGGCAAAAGAGTACGAATCGGCAGTTGAGATAGAAAAAAATCCAGCTCAAGCTCTGGATGAAGTTCTTCATCTTGACTCTCGGAAAGAACTCTCCAATTCGACATGTTCAAATAAAATCAAAATAACTACATCAAATCGGTGAAGCTTTGAAATGGTCCTTCCTCTAATAACATAAATACTTTCTAGCAAGAAAACGTCATCTTGAAGCTTCCCCAAAAGTGTGATTCTTTCTTCCAATCAAAATCCACTAAAAAAAATTTTAAAAAACAATGTATAAACAATAGATGGGATATAAATCCCTTCAGCATGCTCTAATAAACGCCAAGCCGTGGAAGCCCAACTGGTAAAGTGCTTCAAGCGCCATAGCACTGGTCCAGGTTCGAAACCCTTTGAACTCGTATGAGCGGACGAATGGCCACGTGGCTTGGTACTATTGGTGAAAACTAGGCATGTAACTACCAATTGGCGCCACCTACCCCCTAAGCATGTGAGAAGACGCAGAGACTTCAAGTTACGTGGTTATAACCACGGATCTTTCTCTTCCCCCTTCATTCCTCTGATCTCCCCCTTCCTTTTTGTCTATATTCTTATTATTATTATTATTTTGTTTTATTTTTGTTTTCTTTAAACCCTACTCTCAAACCATTCTACACTATATTTACATATTAAACCATTTCTCGCACGACAACGCCTCCTCCTTGAACCGCAACTTATTCACTCCCATTGCATCTCTCTCACTGTGATAACCTAGGCAGTGTCAAACTCTCTCACAACCCTACCTTTCACTCCATTCTAAACACTTCGACATTCAGCTTCACTTTACACAAGAGAAGGTTCAAGAGGGCGAAATTGAAGTGTTGCACATTCCAACTGATCAACAACCTACCGACATCCCCACCAATCAAGTTTGAAAAATGTTACAATCTACTCGGTATTTTCCCTGTATTAAACACCTAACTCAATGCCTCATCCTTACACCCTCTTATTCCTAAATAGGATTTGCTATAACCATAGACTTCTTTCTCAATATAGGATCTCAACAAACAAAGTTCAAACAGACTCAATCTTGCAACCTCAATTGGCCCTTGAAACATTTTGACAACTACCGCCAACTTGGCCTGACAACATGCTTGCTAATCAATCAATCGAATTGAGGCCAGATTCCACAAATCATCTTTAAAATCAGTGTTCACCAAACAATATGCAGCCCACTCTTCAGATCTAGCAACCAAACACCTCCATTTCGAATTTAGACTATGAAGGACACGGTACAATTCTAAAGTTTCTTTTCTATCTTCTTGTGACCTCTCACTAATCTCTTCATACACCTTTCTCAAACACGGCCATATCCTACTTTCGACCAAGTAGTCAGGGAGTCCCTCAATCAATTCGGATCCCCTTTCCACCCTCCTCTCTTCTAATCTTCAATCTTTCCCGCACTTGAATCAACATTCGACCCAACATCATGGCCTCGACATCCCTCAATGGCTTCCCACGAGCTCCGCTTGCCATTGTGACTAATTACCAGTATGTTACTATTCTCTAACAATCTCCGCTTATAGCCACGGTTGAGAGGGGGTGTCAGAACTCATTGTACAACCTTGCTATGTCAATTACTTACTAGAGTTACCTTAGCATAGGATTACCCAGGATCTTTTACCTCCCAAGATAGATTAGGAAATCAAAGTTACAATTATTTGTCCACCTTGCATTGTTACTTGTTCAAATTACCATCTCACTGAGGATATATATATTGGCACTATTCATCAATAAAGACATTACTTGAACACGTGAGTTACCTGTGTATGTTCTATCACTACACTCTGGGAGAGAACCCTTAGCGTAGCTCTTGTGGACTTCTTCACTGTTAATTAGACCACTATGTGATTATAGATTCACGAAATGCTTGGGATTGACCTGCTCAGGTACACTGGGTCCCTACCGTAACCACTCTTGTATCTACAAGCTTCATGTTGAGGCAATGATCAGGGAGATCCGGCTACTAGCTACAAATGAACCAGTTGAGTTTGAGAAATAACCAGTTGAAGTTCAAGACTTCAAGAAAATTACACATCGGTTTAGAGGAATATAGAGAGTATAGCCCAATTGAATATAGACAAATTGAAAGAAGAAAACATGTGACCGGTTGGACTTGGAAACACTAAGATATGGACCGATTATCTACACCCTAAATCTCCCCGGAAGTGGATTGAACTCCCTACAAATAGTTCTTACCTCCAAAATCAAATGCCTCCTTGTTCTTTGAGAACCCCTTCAAGCGCCTCACTGTGTGTTGGGTCACCCTAAACCCAATTGGATCCTCTTCTGTGCAGATGAAGAAGTTGATCCTGCCTCAATCGAATTGCTGAGCTTAAACCTCTCTCCTCACCAAGCACTAACTTATCCCAGCTTGCTACTAAAGTCCTACCAAGAATGTGGTTTCGGAGGAGGCCATCTTCATAACGGCTAGTGGCATTTGCTAATAGTGCAGTGTCAGGACATGCAGTATTACATGAACCCTAGTGGCTGTTGTCTGTAGCATTAGTTAATTGAACACTCTTAAGTGAGAATATAACCTGAAGCTACCAGTCTATCTGTTGCTCTGTGAAAAGAAGCATAGGCAAGTGGATCGAGACTTTTAGATAATTATGTCATTGTTAGTTAGCGCTTGGTGGGTAGAGAGCTTAAGATTAGTAATCAAAGATCATTTTCCCAATAGAATTATGGAATGTTTCAAGCAGGCATCTTTACCAGCATTTGTTTTTTAGCAGGTTTTTGAACTGTAAAAGTAGACAGAATATTCCAAGATGTGCACTGATACGTGCAAGTAGTTGCATCACGCTAATTTATCGACATTCCACACTATTTTGGATAATTTAGAATATTTGTTTACCATGGTTGTTGCATGGTTGCTGCATGGATGAATAAACAAAGTTGACATATTTTTACGACCCAAGGTAATTTTCACGGGTAAACCTATAAGTGAGGTCAACCGAATACCCCGCATAATAGTGTAGCATATTCCATTAATTTTTAGCATAAAACTAAGAACGCTGTACTTTTGTACCTATTGAAGCTCCTGTGTACCTGACCTAAAAGTAAACAAAGATTTCACTCCCATGAAAGAGGAGTCAAGCTATTGTACCAGTGTCATTTTGTTGAAGAATCTCTTCATTCCAGATCACATATCGAAGGAACTTCACACATCGGTAGCTACACAATAAAAGAATTTAAGCTGAATCTGTAACGATGTCATTCTGTTACTGAGCTTGTTGCTGGCTCAAATAGGGACACCCTTCGATACCTTTCTGGTAGGTGTAACCCTCTGCCTTGGGTCCTTTGGTAAGGCCAGCGAGGAACGCAGTGGGGTCATAAAACACCTCCAGCCCCAAAATCTTCAAATTCTCGTCCACCTGACACAGGAACAAAATACAGGTGAGTACAGTGGATGCATGCGGGCACAGATCAGATGTATGTGCAATTATTATACTGTGACATGTTGGACCGTTTCCAAGTTTCTTGTACTCCAAGCAAGTAGACTAACTTGAAGACTTCCGTGACTCAAAATCCCCCTCTTCCTCACGTACGTGTAAGTAGAAATATTAATGGCAGGTTTCTGGTGGATCTGCAGTGTATAATGTACAAAGTCAGTACCACCTTGGACCTTTCACCTAGGCTAGAATTTCATGGTGTTTACGTAAACTCATCCGTTGGGAAGGTGAACATGTAGTGATCCGAAATTCTACATGTGTCCGAAATATGCATGCACTAAGATGCATTAAAACCCTCTCTCAGATATCACCAAGATCCAATCAGGTTTGAGGCAATATAAGAATACTGATTATGCTCAGGTTATTTGATAGATAATTTTAGACCCGTGATCCTCAAGTCTATGAGTTGCTGTAGATCAGGTACAACTCATAGACTGGTTATTTGATAAATAATTATAAACTTCAAGAACATGTTTTGAACATGAAAACGGTCCCAGGGGAGTCGGTTTCAAACACACCTTCAATCCAACACTTTGAGAAATCTTAGTGTATTAAGACTGTGTTCGAATATTCCGTGCTGAGATGCGTCAAAATCCTCTACCGACGAGATCGAACAAATGTAAGGTTATTTTTATTCTGTGTTTACCTCAGCAATGCAGATACCGATTGACTCGGCGACGACCCCAGTCGGGGAGTGGCCCTTATATGGGCCTTCCACTACCCCCCAATGGCGGTATTTGAAGACCACCTTCGGGGGACCCGAGTAAACCTCTAAAACTTCCCATGCAAATCCGCCCGGGAAAACAGTGCGGAAAATCTCGTGGGAGGATTCGAACGTTTCCTTGGACGCTAGGTAGTTTTTGTACTGGTCGCCCGCCATCAACGCATTGTAGCTACCCACTTGCAAGGTCTCAGCAGCCGAGAGTTTGGGCCCTCCTACAATTTCCCCAATAATCAGTTAATACATTTATGTTTTGGGTCCAGGTCCGAAACACCCCGTAATGTACTTTTAGTCTCAAGATTGGACCCAAGCTTGACGCTTTGTTGAAAGCTGCAATTACAGATTCCTAATTAATCCAATGGAATAATAATTCCCAACTCGAAGAACTAAGGGTGAGTTCGCATTAGGGTCCAAGACAAACATAACTATGAAACCGAGTGTACCTATTGATTGAGAGCAAAACTTTGGGCCTTATAGTAATACGAGGACTCGACAAATACGTACATGAATATAGTCCATGCATTATATTCCTCTGATTCAACTATTGATCCACTAATGGATTCCACCAATGGATCCGTAATGAGAGGATTTGATAAAAATAGCCGGCTGTGGCTCACCGTTTACAGCGATTGTGAACTTTTCGTGGTCGATAGTCTTGAAATCGCTCACTTCCGTTTTATGTGACAACTCCATCTCCCATGTTTTCACCAGATTCTGGACTATTTCCTCCAGGGATCCTTTGGGCCACACCTGCACAATTATAATACGTAAGTTTCCAGATTCACGTTGATCAGCACCCACTGAGTTTGCACAGAACTGCCTACTTCTTTTGCAAATTAATGGACTTCTATAACGACTGCGTGAATTATGAGACTCTGCATTTCTGCAAAGGCAAGCTCATCTCTGCCATCATCCATACGATAAGCCCGCTGCCAAACTGCATTCGTAATGAACTCAACTACATACTGTACTGTTATGACCGGATAGCCCAAACACAATTGAGATGCGAGTTAACCTCCGAGCTTTGAGTGTGGGTGACATGTTTGGCAGACCGTATTTAACAAAGTGCAGAATGCAGTACTTCAGGTCTTTGACCACCAGTAAAATGTCAGGGATTGAATTTTATCTCCATTCACCATTTGTCAAACTCTATAGACCTCTCTAAGCTTGCCTAACTTAGTCCCAAGCAATTGAGTAAGCAAAAACCGGAGTTCTGGGGGCCCTCCAGATCTGAAACTCAATTTTTAAATTATCAATTCTGGATCTGAAACCTCCTATTCATCTGTGTCAGCTACTACACAGTTCCTTGCATATGAAGCACAGAGAAAGAGAGACACAACCTCACAGCCACTACAACTTCGTAGCCCTTGCAAGACGACCCCACAGCACAAAGACGACCCAAAAAATCAAAACTGCAAACTTTCAGTCAAGGACCACCAGCATATTAAAACAATAATTAAAAATTAAAAATTTACAACAACAACAACATGACATACACAAAATGAAAGTTGTCATGAAAGAACTTGAGTCAATAATATTACCTTAGTTCGTCCGCTTTCGAACAAAGCATTGACAACATCATAGGTGGGAGGACCCCCATGCCTCCAAGCTGTTTTAGCCTCAGCATCTCCAACCAAATGCTCTCTGTAGGGATCACCTCCATTCAAACTCAGATCCTTCAAGCCTCCCTCAACTTCTTCGGCAGGGTTAACATGTGCCATGATTCTAATATATATCCTCTCACAGCTAATTCACCTCCAAGTTTCAGCCTTCGTGCTCCAAACCAAGAAACATACCAGCCTTCACCAGGTCAAGAGTTACTTGGATCCACAGACTCAGCACCCGCAGCAACTTCGCAATGATCTGAAACTGAGTGCCTTCACTAGATCTGCAAAGTTAGAATGTTGTGAGTTGAAACAAGCGAAACAAGAAGAGACTCATACAATGTCATCAGATGTATTTATATCCACAAGAACCCAATGATTCTGAGTATCTACTAAGTCAATGCCTGATCTACTTCCGTCGGAACCAGGTGTCGACGAATCACATGTGACAATTCTCAGAACCCCACTTGTAGTGGATGTGCTAAATTCGCTTTGCAGCTTTTGGATGTAACTTGCAATATGACACAAAACCTATGCAAGTGGCAAGCTACTTATTTCATGTCCACTTGCACAGCCGGGGATTCGTGGCACTCAAGTAAAGTCATCCGGTAGCAAAAATCGGATTAGTCCATCAAGAAGCTCGGATGGAGCTTACTTTAGTGAAACACCTCCAAGTTGGCATTTAAGACCCCATTTTTTCCTCATAGCTATTGTGAACTACTAGTTATTTTGTAAATATCAATTAGTTGGCAAGATGCCATGATGTGGATTTGGATGCTCTAAGCCTATTTTCTAAGTTCTTATGATGTGGCTTTGGATTCCACATGGTTATTTTGATAAATAACGCAAGTTGTCAACGTGTGCAACATGTGGTTATGACATGTCGTCATAGACCTTTTTTTGTTCATAATTCATATATTTTGCACGGGTATGATTGTTCAAACATTTGTAATATGTCAAAATAATATATGTCATCTTATGATAAATTGATGAATTCAAAAAATTAATTTAATATAATGATTATTATTATTATTCTATTATATATATAATGAAATTTATTTTAAAATAACTAATATGCACTATATGATTTTAAAGATAATACAATATGTGATGATGATAAAAATATTATAATAACTCAAATAGGCTATAGACAGATACTTATGATTTTATGAGTATACCCCATCCATAAAGTTGTCCCAAGAGTCAATTTCCAAATAACATATTATTTGTTTATACCTCATATTATATTTCTTAAAACATAAAATTGATTTTTATACAAAATTTATTGTTATATATTTTATATTTTATCTTCATTGTTTCATTTTGGTCATCTTATGAACACTTGCACTAATCTATCATGAGAATGATAAAGATAATTTCAAATGGTAAGTTGAAAAAAATAATAACTTTAATGTTAATAAGGATTTTGTAATGTTTTTGACCTCCAAGTTAATTACGTGCTTCATTGATGGTTTCACTTCCGGAATGAAATCCCAATCAATTGCTTATTTACTAATTGGAAGTGCACATATATATTGGATTTTAGACCTTGAAGGTGAAGTGCACTCAATATGGGATTTGTATCAAGCGGCCTTCAAGAATGCAAGGGCAATATTTTTTTTGAAATTGGGCGGGACGGGCAACAATTTTTGGTCCGCCCATACAATCTCTTAAAAATAACCAGACTGGTAGTGATGGGTTGGCAACCCATAATGCACCCACTTATTTCTATATAAGGCATTGTTTTTTATGTCTAACTCCCTTTGTATTATTTCTTTAAGTATTAGATTAGACTATAATTATTTAAAACTACTAAAGTTTGGTATTTGCGAAACCCTTGAGACAAGGAACTGACGATGTAAGGTAGTGTCTAAAGTAGTTTATCTCATCCGCAAAGATGAATGAACTCTCGCTAATGAGAATACATGAGTGCCACGAATCCCTGGCCCACTTGCACCCCTTTAATACGACACTCAATAATATTGGCAACCTCAATATAATGACGCAAATTTTGTCAACCACGCTTTGAAGTTTACCTTTGTGATACGACTGTGACATTATTAACCCCTAGTTTCTCACGCCCAATTTCTCTCAAATCTGCCCAAAGCATGTGACCTCAATTTCAACAACCCTAGCTAAAGATCTAAAGTTTTTTGACAAATTCAACTATATAGATGTTGCAAGTTAGAGGTGACTACTCACGGTCAAACTTTGAAATGTTGAAGCTCTATTGTGTAGGAGATTATAATAGGAATGCCAATAGTGGTCTTGAGGGGTAGCAGTTTAGAAATTAAATCAAGGTTAGTTTTTTTATCAAACCTCCACTCAAATCATCTCCAAATGATAAAATGTGACCCTCGTTCAAAAGAGGGGCAATATACCTACTCGAATCAGCTCACAAATCTTGAAATCATTATCTGTGAATTTTAGGGAAGTTTTGCAATTTGAGGCAATGGTGCCACAACTGTGTAACTTCTACATGGATTTATACCTACCAACACATGTCCAACTAAAAAATCCAATGGTAGATGTTTAGGATATGTCACATTATAAATGTCACATAACATTAAGTAGCAATGCTAGGAGGATACCCTTTGAGTACCCACACATTTACCTCAACAAGAAGGGAAAAGCTTGCAAAGCAAGGGTGAATGAATGGATAATTAATCAAATATAGAAGCTTCAAAAAGGTATCAAAGAGGCTTCCAATGCGGGTGTCGGGAGACTTTTCCAAAAAGTGAAACTACCTTTTTGACCTCACCAACTTTCCCGTTGCTTTATAGCTATTTAGATTTGTTTAGATTGTAATTTGGCCTAGATTAGAATCTTTACCACCACTTGGCATTAGTTTTGTCCTAGAAACCGACATAATTAATTCCAAGCATTGAAAGTAACTATCCAAATAAATTAAAAATAGCCTATGTAAAACTCAAACTTAACGTCACCTTTGCTCATGAAAGAGCATCAATCCGGCACGCGCTGATTTGATGCTCTTTTGAGAAGGTCAATCCGGGCTTGCTACTTAATGTCATGCATGCAAATTTTCAAATCAATTGGGAATCATTTGCACGTAGGAAAACATGTTCAGTATATGCTGCCCCTAAACCATGGAGGTGACAAATGTCAAGTTTGGGTTCATGGACTGGTTCCACTATTGAGAGTACACTCCCATGTTTGAATCAATCCAAAAATAGCTAAATATGTTGAATGAAAATTGTCCATGTGGCAAAACATAGCAAACTTGAACATGATCAAGAGTAGTTGAAACAATCAAGAAAACATATGAACTAGTGTCAAAGGGGTCAACGAATTGCTCACGACCAAATTATGGTTGTAGAGGACATTGGGGGTTAATATGACACTCTTGGACCCCCAAAATGCCATATTATAGAGGGGGAAAATTGCATATGTGGGGGGTCCTACACATTTATAAGCACATAGTTAATATTAAATTTATGTAACTTTCACATATGAAATGTGAATACAATAAACTTCAATGTTAAATGATGTTAAAACATGGGAAGTAAGGGAACTAGGATCTCAATCTCAAAACCTAATCAAGAGACTCATTTGCTTTTGTCTCTTTCGCAATAAATTTTCACTTGAACCCTATACCAAGGTACACAATCTCGTTTCGAGCATTTTGAAGTCATTGTTTGACAAATTGCTTTTGATTTGCATATTGTTGGAAATTTCACTACTTTTTGTGGCAATTTTGTCCAATTCCAAGTTGTATTGGCAGAGTTATGAGCATTTAAAGGCAAGGTTAAGTTTCCGCAATTGATTTCTAGACAACAATCTACTTTTGCATATTCAAAGGTCAGTTCTAATCTGATCTTCCTCATATGCACATTGTTAAAAAGCTATTGAAATTGCGCTTCTTTTGGTGGTGGATTTGCTCAATTATAGGTTGTATTGGCAGAGTTATGACTATTTTGAAGGTTGGTTGAGTTCATAAAAAAACTTCAACTTAGACAAGATGAGATGCCACTTGAAGATTATCTAATAATGGAAGGTGAAGATATCATTGAAGTTGAATATTGCATGGCAGAGCTAGTTGACATGGCCTTGGGACAAAGAATAAAACTACTTAGTTTTGACCTTAATGCGGAGCCCTTGGACTCTTTAAATGTTGATGAGAGACCTCCGCTTATTTTGAAATTGGTAGGATATTGGCAAATGCTCAACATCATGCTCAATGTTAGCTACATGTTTTTTATCGACTTGCCTATTAGAGTTTACTGCCGCAGATGTAATGAAACCGCATGCCAGATCGGAGAAACCCAATAAGATACAAATTGCTAATTTGGAGTGCCAACATCAGTAGACTATTGATTCCTTCTTCAAGTCCACATAAATTTCATGAGAGAAAATTGCATATTTGTAAAGACAATCAAAATAATATTTATTTTGTATATGTGGCAAAATATCTAATGTGTGTTTTCACGACGTACCTTGTTAATTTGTCATATTATTAAATATGTGACACCTCGATAATACGACGGTTTTCTCATTTCCCAAATGTGTCATATTAAAGAGATAGGACCATACATGTAGACACCCAAATACTCAAACACCAAATATTATTTTTTGCGTACCTTAGCTAGTATCTACACTTCAAAACGATTACTACATATACTTGTGAGGATCATCTTATGAGGATATTTCCTATAAGAGCATGTTTAGACATTCTACACCAAATTTGAAACATTGAAGCATCCTTATTTAGTAGAGCCCGACATTTTCCTTCGAATTTGTACCCATACCCAGACCATAACCATCAGCATCGACCTATGCCCACCCATGCCCACCCATGCCCACCCATGCCCACCCATGCCCACCCATGCTATTAAAATTGCACCAATGTATTCAAAAATTGTGTAATGTGTATTACCTGCCTACACCAAGTCTTGGTTGGATCGGACAAATAAAAGGTCGTTCACTGTCACTGGCTTCAGCCCAGAGCGCTTCTTGGTTAGCGTTTTCCCTGCATCTGAGAAGTTTGACTCCGATTTGGAGCTGGATGCAGGGATGCAGGGAAACAATACCCACCCATGCCCACCCATGAACAATAATATCGAACCCATGCCCACCCAAAACCCATGGGCATGGTTTGGGCATGGGCACGGGTATGGGCACCCAATGTAGGGCTCTATTATTTAGTGAGTCCCCTTTAACCGTGTGGAGACACGTTGCCGCTATGTAGTTGTCACATAGCAACACAACCATGACAATTTACGTTATAGGTGGGACCGGGACACACGGAGCCCTGCGGCTACAAATGGTACGACATAGTTAGCGATTCGGGATTCGGGAATCGACTAGGCTTTGCAACGTTGAAATGCGGGTTGGGATTTAAGGGGTTGTTTACACCATGGACCATGAAGTTGTCCCAAGGCCCTATAAAATCCGTGATTGGCTGTTGAACTCGTTCCATGACCACTTCGGTTTACACCAAGCAAAAAATGTCAGAGTGACCATGGAGTTCGAGGTCCCCAAAAGACATATTTTAAGGCCTACAGTATCCACTAACACGATCCAACGAATTTTGCGGTAGGAGAGGCATAAGAGGTGCTTTGACAGAGAAATACTTTTACAATAATTTTGAATGAATTTCGTTTTCAAGAAGAGAAGACGAAGACAAGAGAAGACAAGAGAATGGTCAAACTTGATTTTTTATTTTTTTTCAAAACCGCCTAATCTGGGCATACATTAAAAAAAATCGGCACATCCACTAGACTAGTTGAAAAGAAAAGAAAAGAAAAAATAACGCCCGTGCTAGGTACCAGCATGAAACTAGACCAGTTGAAAATTGAGCATGCATGTCCGGAAGGCTTCTTCTTAGACACGGCAATTTGTGTGTAACTTGCAAAAGCAGACTTAAGGCACACAGCAGCCTGAATTGAATCCGCAACATCACTGTTCAGCAACGTAATGGTACGACACTATTTTACATAGGAACTTGAGATGCTATAAAAACAAGTGCACCGGGGGGGGGACCTAATTTAGGTGGGTCTTATGTAAATGGTTACTTTTCCGATTTTCCCACTCCTCCTAGGATACAAGACATGCGATTAGTGTTAAGATGGTTATAAATCCATATCGAGGCCGTAGCCACTTTCCTCATAATTTTTGAAGCTCACATGAATATCTTAACCATTACCAAACATTGGAAGATTCTTTTTGGTATATGTTCTTGGAGCTACAACAAACCACATACCACTTGAATAAAGATGCCCTGATTAGAAAGTGACAAGACAAGGGTTGTCTAACTTAGGTTTGACATTAGTATATACCTAGGATTAGAGGGCATTTAATTGGGGAATGTTTGTACCTAAAATCAAGTTTCATTCCCTCCCTATAAGTAGAAAACCACACACACGCACACACATACATACTTCGAGGCATTTTCAAGAGAGGTATTGGCAAATACGAATACTTAAACTACACCTTATAGTTTATGTGAATCACTTATTTTCATTCACGTTAGTCATTGAGACATTGTTGGGGGTTGAACCCATATCTAATGAAGACCTTGCCCTTTATAAATAATAATATTATTATTATTATTAATGAGGAAAATGGCTATGGACACTTGTATCCACCCATCCACATCACATCAAATCCTCGTCTAGAATTCCTCCTTGCAAAATAAACCATACCCTTAAGTACATCCAATATATACATACTAGACCATGTTTTTGGTACCATGTAGTATTTATACAAGTTATTTCCCATTTCTCCCCGTAACACCATACATAAGACCCATAATACTTCTACGCATTTGGTAATTTTTGTCCTTGATGAATCAAACCCATGCCATCATTTAGTTTTATATGGGCACCTTAGTGACCTCTTCAAGCATGTACACTAAATCATTACATAGAATAAAAAAATTGCTAGATAAGGAAATTACACTTTGCAGTAGAAGCTTGTAGCAATATGCAAAATTGAATCGTGATCAATACCATAAGTAGTGTCACTACACTAAACATGTGATGTAGTTTGGACACTTGTGCCATGTTTATTAAAGTGGTCTTCGTGACATATCATATAGCATCAAATGCCATGTGACACACTCTCAAGTAGCCACCCAATGATCACAACACAACATTATGGATCCATGATGAATAATGAATCACATATTTAGGGTCGCTTTACACACGGACCAAGAGCCATGACCATGATATCTAACCAAAAGCCGTATCATGGGAAACAGAAATCCAATTTTGCAATTGGTGGGCCCTCAAGCTTAGCATAAGTGGCAATCAACCATGTTAGGTGACCACAACATATTTTATGAATAATTTAAAATAGTAGGTAGTTTGGGACCCACCATGGCAATATAATATTATAGAAGCCACTGACAATTGGTTTCTCGGGCCGATCACACCCCCTTACGTTTTGTAACCACGTGCAATAATGGGGTATTTAATGGGAGGATATTTATGCACCTCTCAATATTTTTTCCCCTCCCTATTTGTAGATACAAGGCTACTTTGACGTATTTTTTATCACCCTATATTTATTTGTAATTGTTTAGAGAGGCTAATTTTTGGCACAATATTTTTTTATAAATCGTACAAGTACCAAATAGTGGACATAATACTATAGCATTGCGAAACCAACTATGTGAGCAACAAACATACCATAACATTCAAATTGTCATTCATTTGGTTTTAATTAGTAGTACCAATCCTAAACCATTCAAAGTACCATTCAAAACACAACCAATTGCACTTGGATACTAGTTAAAGGGTTACTAGTAAACATGGAGATAACAAAATAGACAAGTTGAAATACACACGTTGTAAACACGGATAGAACAAAACAAGAAATACAATCAGTTGTGAGAAGACATGAACTATCTACTCCAAAAAAAAACAAGGTTGCATTCAAGTACAAGAAAACTAAATACATAAAATTAAAAACATTTACTTAAATTGTGTTCACAAACACATTCAACTATAGTCCCATTCAAACCTTGTAACAAACATTTACAATGTGAAGGGTTAGGATACAACTATACACCCTCCAATACTATCAAGATACATGTTCAACATCCTTTATAATGTCATGATAAGACTAATAAATTGTGAGAGGTTTAGCACCAATGACGATGAATATCTAAAACTAGCTGATGGCATGAGGGGGGGCAACCTTCGAAGTCTCCAACCACTCCACCTTGTCTTCCTCCAAAAATCCCACGACATTTCCCTTCACACTACACACTTCTTCATCCAAATAGTCAAACCCATAATTATTCTACTGATCCTACTACACAGTTTTAGGGGGAACATGTGTGTATGAACCTATTTTTTCTATTGATTACTAAAATGGAGGAATTATCCACCACTCAATAGCACCCAAAAGAGACCACAAGTGGTGTGAGCCAACACCTATCTTGCCAATCACTACATCCTTTCCGGTCCACCTATTTTACAATTAGCCATTTTGGATCCACAATCATTCTACCCTTAGGGGCTGATCACACCGGGCAATTCTAACACCATCCGTCGGCATCTCTGGCTGTAATAGTGCAAAAAGTGGTGGGCCGACATCTATTTCTCAACATAATCCCTAGCAATTTCACGGCTAGAACCGGACGGAAAGTTTGGTGTGATCAGGGCATTAGTCTAATGCACCAATAGTGGTCATTGATTGCTTCTGGATATATCTACCTCAAAACATTATCCACTTGTTGTGATGTACGACCCCACGAAGATTTTTCATCCATTCAAATTTTGTTAAGTTGAATCTATAATGTAGTGTGTGTTGGCTTTTGACTCACATCTCAATAAGATAGGCAACAATTTAAAGGTGAAGACTCCTTCAAATATGAAGTTTGGACTAGACTACCGTATATTACATGTTTAACATAAGTTCCTAAAAAGTGACGCTCCCAAATAATGGACTTTTGTTGTTTTCAAGCATCCCCACCATACCCCAGAGGGGAACTCTAATGGGAACCTTCAAAATCCCACACAAATGCTCTCATACAACCGGTTAAATTTCATTTCATTTCAACGTTAGTCATCAAAAAGGGCTTGGAGTTTATGGCTAGTACCCTTGGTTCTACCTTTAAGAAGGAAGAGGCAGGAGTTCGAACCCCCCCCCTTGCGGTTGGCATCATCTCCTCAACAAGTCCTTTTAATGAAAGACTTAGTTTGAAAAACTTCATCCAATATCCATGAGTGGATGGAGGTGGAGATTCATCTAATGTGAAGTGTTTCAAGCTCTACCCGAGGGGAAGAGAAGCCAGAAGTTGGGGCAACATAGGAGCCTTTAGATCTATCATATTGCAATCGATGGCCGAGATCTTCCTAGCCCCCGACCACACGGGAGGCGTTCACAACACCTCAATGACGCGGAGCAAACCTGTGTTGTAAATGGCTTATATGACATGCCTCCCCCGGCCAGCTAGGGCTAGAGTTCATGCCAAACCCTATCATGGGGGATGTCAAGGGTGGGGCCTATGATTGGCCACCCCCATGTAACCCCACCAAAAAAATTGAATTTTTTTGAACTCGATTGAAAACTGCTACTCACCATGCCGGATTTCAAAAAATAAAATTGCGTTTGCATTCTTGAAGGCCATTTGTCCACAAATCCCATATTGAGTGCACTTCACCTTGAAAGTGTAAAATCATATATATATATATATATATATATTCATTCACTTCCCCTTAGTAAATAAGCAATTGATTGGGATTTCATTCTTGAAGTGCATATCAGTGTGGTGATGTCATAATGGTATAATTTATTGAGATAGTTTTTGCGTGGAATTTTTCTTCTTAGGGTAGTTGTATGTAGATTGGGTTAGTGAGCCATTTGGCCTCTAGTTGTGTTTGTTGTATTGGGAAAGTGATTACATTTGTGTCAACGTGGACTTCGTACTCGCTTTCTAGAAGAAAGAATGTTCGGGTCGTGGAAGATAGTTCTAGTGTGGAATTTGTATATCGTGTTTGCTAGGGCTATGGGTATGTAGATTGTTATCATGAGGGGTCATCATTTTTGTATAATAGTATTATTTTTTATGTTTCTAGAGTGTTGAAATTTGTTTGCATTTGTAGCATTGTTTGAAGAATTTGAAGATTAGGTCGTAAAAGGGGGTGGGTAGAGCTTTTATGATTTCATTGGGGATGTTGTATGGGCCCGGTGTTTTTCCTTTAGCAAGGTTTTTGAGGCTTAGGTCAAAGACCTCTCTAGTAAAGTCATTTGCTATGCAGTGGTTGGTGATTCCTCTCTTTTCAAGGATGTATCCATTTGTGTGGTGCCAAGGGTATTTTCGTACTACACATGTACATTGTAGTGGGTGGTCTATGAAGTCCACGCATAGCAGGGCTTGACTTTGAAATGATTGTTGTTGGGATTTGTAGATTTTGTTAGTAATGTCCTTGGGGTTTGTTTGGATGTTGTCTAAAGTGTCTTTTTAAGTTGTCTATGGATATTTGGTCGCTATTTTTGAAGGATTTTTTTGTGTATTAATCATAGTTTTGTTGTGAGGAGGGTTTTGTATTTCTTTATGGTTTTTTAAAAACTAATGGTGGTTTGCTTAGTGGTGATTTTATATGCTTCATTTTTTGTTGTTTTTGCTAGCTCGGGTAGTTCTTTGGTCCATGTTGCTATTTCGTCCATGTGGGATGGGGGGGGATGGTGATTGGGAGTGCAAGTAATTGCTTGATGTCTAGGTGATTTCCAGTTGGCATGGTAGTGGTGGGATGCTCCTTATTGTGTTTCGAATATTGTGGAAGATTAGCAATTATTTTTTCATTGTTTTTGTTGTTGATTGGGTAAGGAAACTGCCTTGGTTTTGTGTTCTATGAGTAAGTTTTAATGGGGGTGGTGCCATGCATGTTTGATCTATCCATGCGCTTAGATTGTTGAGGGTTGCTTGAAAAGTTTCCTGCATATCTTCCCATTTGAGTGTGGTCAATGGTTGGGTTAGCTTTTTGGTAAATGCAATGGTGTTGAGGTGGTTGTGTTCTTGGAATAGTGTGCTAAGGTTTTGGAGTTTGTATGGGGAGATTGTATATGCTATCCTTGGGGTGGGGGTTGCTTGTTGGATTATGGTAATAATACTATTTGGTCCCCGATATAGTGATATTGGATAGTGGTCGGAGTTTTGGTGATGGTTGTTTTGTGATGAATTCAATGTTGGTGTGTTTGTTTGTGTAGAATCCATCGATTAAGCTTGTTGATGTGTAGTTGTGTCCTCCCTGGGAGGAAAAATTTGCTTGGTTGTTTATGGGTTGTAGGCCCATTTGTGTGACGAATGTGTGCCAATTGAGATCTTCTATTGTTTTGGTCGATATTGTGCCATTTCGGGTTCATTCCTTGAGAAGTATATCTTTGTTGAAGTCCTTGCTTAGGAAAACTGTGTGGGCGGCGTATTTTTTTGTAGTGTGATTCAAAATTTTAGGGTAATAGTTTCACTATAGAAAGAGTTACCGAGGGTTACATGGGAGAGGAACCACGTGAAAAAAAAACTAAGTCGTGTGAAAAACAAATGGAGTGTTAGGAATAGAGAAGGTCCAAGGTTAATATGAGAGAGAGAGGCTACTTGACTATTGTTGAAGCCTGTAAAAGGTGAAGAGCATGAAGGATCATGATATTAAACTTGTGATTATAATTGACACAAGGACTATAGTCTTGTTTGTGAGTTTGTAGAAGTTGAGATGAGTGAACCCTTTTACCAACTGAAGATGATGAGAATAGAGTCATGATTCGTTAGGTAATTGTGGGGATGATAGATTGTGAATTAAAGTGTTAGGATAAACTCTAGATTATCATTTTTATTTAGGCATGAGTTGTCCTTGGATGAAGTAAGAATCTAGTCTAGGAACTAAAATCTATGAGTGAAGTGTAAGCTAACCAACTGCTTAACTATGGTCTTGTGTGTTAGGGAGCAAGCATAGTCAAGTATACGGAAAAATGCTCCAGTATACTAAACCATAACGTTTTTGGTCAAATGCCTAAAATTAGAAAAGTGTTGTTTAAATTGGGATTGTTTTCATGGTGCACTCTATTTTTGCGCTAGGTACTCAAATATATAATATCAAGATGAGATCTTCAAATTTTATTATTAAAAGTATTGCTCAAAAGGTAATGGCTAAATTTGGTTTTGGACATAGATTTCTAAATATTTTGAAGTTGGAATTTTTTTTCATATTCCTTAACTTCATTTTAAACTTGAGGGCATCATTACAAAAATTTGTAGAAAAACATCAATGTAATGTAATTTATCATGTTTTAAAAAAAATTAGATGATTATGTGTTCAATATATCTACTTGCACACTACTTGCACCATCTTCTAAAACATGTAGACTTTTCTTGAAAAAAAAATTATCAACATAAATTGCCTGACTATGTAGATCAATGTGTTGTTCAAGTGTTTATGATTTTTTTCCTTCACAAAATTCAAAGTTAGTATATACTTTAGAATCACTTTCATTTAAACCTATGCAAGGTAATGGAGTTGTGTACTTGACCGTGTTTGCGCCCGTTACCTTGGTTGTTGTGAATGTTGCAAGTTATGCAAGGCAGTCAAGACTATAGCTTGACCTTGGTTTCAGTTATTAATTGCATAATTGTAATTAATAATTAAGTCTTGGAAGTACCTAATGAACAATTTGTCTTGCATTGGAATATACATTGACCAATTAATGAAGGAAAATTGTTGTGATTTGAAGATGCATTGGCCTATGATTACAAAGATAATTGTTACATTCCAAAAGATCATGGTTACCAAAGACCATTGTTACTCTGTACTGCGAGGGAACGGAAACTTACAGACCATAGCCAGAAGACAAAACTGAATGAGATATAGGAAGAAAGGTCCTAAGAGGAACCTTTGAGAGAAAGGGAAGTGAAGACGAGTCAATTGTGTCTTAAGAATGTAACAACATCCTTTTTCTTCTAATTAAAGAATTTTAATGTGACAAATACTTATAACAAACACCAATTAGGTCTTTCTTGAGAGTTTGTACCTTGGGTTTTGGTTATTTTAAGTCATAGCAAATACCTAACTACATGTAGTTTCTTTGACGTGGTTTTTAAAGTCTTGTATTAGATGTAAGTCTTCTTGGTGTGTTGGCATGCATATGTGGATTATTGTAATTGGTTGTATGGGTTTGTTGAGAATTTGGATGGTTTGAATGTATGGGGATAGTGTGTGTGGTGTGCTAGTTTTTTGTATGTTTTCTTTGGAGTAAATGGATTTGTGCATCATGGTGAGTAGTCCTCCTCTGTTGGGGGTGTAGGGAGAAAGTGGACATCTCAAGTAGGTTTGTATATCATTTGTGCTATTATATAATTTTCTAGTTGGGGAATTTATTGTCTATGTATTTGGAGGATTTTTATAGAGTTTAGTTTCTTGGATGTGGATGATTTTTGGGGGTGATGAGTGTGTTTCTATGAATTATAGGAATTCGGGATGGCTAGGCTGACGTGGGCGGTGTGTTGTCTGGGTATGTGGATGTGGGGGTTGTGGTGGTTGTGGTGGTTGTATGTGGCTTGGCATAGGATGTTTATGTGCAAATCTTCATATGGGATGTGTAATTTTGATAATCTCCTTGACAAGGTTGTTGGGTATGAATGGGAGTTCTTGGGTTAGAGTGGTAAGGTTAATGGGTTCTTGGTTGGCGATTATGTGGTTGATTATGTTGTAGGTTATTTGAGTGATTGGTGGTTGGGTTTGTGGCGGGGGTCCACAATGTAGGATTTCTTGTATGGGTATTTTGTTGGAGGGGCCATATGTGCGAGCATATGTTGTAGTCTTCAAAGTATAGTGAGACTTCTAAGGTCCATCATGTTGGATAATTGGATGTCGCATTTTTATGGAAGTGGGCTTATTGATGTGATAAATGTAAGAGTTTGTGGTGTGGTGGTGTGTGCGGAGCAGGGCATTGTGTCTTAATAGATGTCCTAGCGGTTGGGTTGTAGATGGATGGTTGTGATGGTTTAGGTAGGTTCAAAATAATTGGGTTAGGTGAGTGTATTGTGCTTTTGAGGTGTAATGTGTTTGGGAGAAAATATTGATTTTTCCTTTATGTGTATTCTTTTGGGAGGCCTTGTAGTATTGTTATTAATGGTCTTGGGTTTGGTAGATGTCTTCACTTCTTAGAAGGAATGTTTGTAGGTTGATGACACAAACGGCTGGGGAATCGTGGCACTCACTTAAAATCATCCATCCTAGATATCGTGGATGAAGTGGCTCCAATGAAAAAAGCCCCCCTATGGGGTTGAGGGCCGATTCATTCGAATGTGACATCACTAGACTAATTCGGGGCCTTTGACTCTATTTCCGGAATCAATTTGCCTAAAAATAGTCATTTAGATGATTCTTGCGTTTTTTCATCCGCATGGATGATTTTAAGTGAGTGCCACGAATCCTTGGCCGACACAATCAGTTGTGTGTATGTATTTAGGATATATATTTTTTGATTTGGCGAGGATATGGAAGGTGATAGTTGAGGATTTTGTGGTGCTTAGTAGGTTAGTAAGTTTGTTATAGAATGGGAGGTGTGAGGGTCTACTTGTATGGGCATGGTGGTTTTAATTGTATGATCTGGAAGAATTTAATATTGGCAAAGATATCAATGATGAGGAGGAGTAATAGGAGTATTGGCTTTGTGAGTGGACTTGATGGTGGCCATGTGGGCCTTTATGTTTTTTGAAGGAAATTTGAGTTCATATTGGTGGTTTTTGTGTGGCTTTATGTGCTTTTGACTAGTGTAGTGGGAGTGGAGACATTTTGGGATGATTGCAAAAATCCAAAGCTTTAGCTTGTATTATTTATTTATAAGGAGATTGTGAGTAAGCTATGGTGGTACTAATCATGGTATGTGTGGTGGTCTTGGTGGTGGTTTGTTGATGCATTGTGGTGTGGTGTTGGGGAAGCCTGCTCGGGGAGGTCACTAGCGAAAATCGTAGAAACAACATGCGATAAGAAATAGGGTCTAATATATTCATTGTAGATAAATTTTGCAAAAACCATACATATAATATAGGGGGTTTTAAAATAGTGAAACATGTTTACATATAAAATACCATCACATATTATGGCCTCTTTTATCTAGTTAGAACATGTAAAATAGTGTGAAAACAATTACTAGGGGTAGCGGGTCTAGGGTAGGGTATGTGCTAGTGGATGAAAATAGGTAATTTTCTGTTGAAAAAGCTTGGATGGATGACTTCGCAGGTTGGTTGGCTTGAATGTTACTGAACCAACGTATCCAATGTGGAGTTAATGTTCTCTACCTACGTGCCAGGAGGGAAAATTTCAACGTGTTGTTTGAATTGCAATCTTCTTTCCAATTTTCTTTGGCAGTATACGTAAAATAGGGTATTTTAAAATGATTCCCCCAAAAATTATAATTACTGATAGGGTGTATTAAAATACAAGCATTTACCTTTATTTTGAGAAATACTATACCTTATAATCTTTTCTGCAAGGTAAATAGCCCCCCGATAAAAAGGTCATGAGCGCACGTGTATGCATTAATTAAAGAGGGAGTGACCTCCCCGAGGAAGCTTGGTGGTGGTTGGACTCCTATGATGGCATTATTGGTGTGTGCAAAGATGCTTTGGTGTAAACTTGGAGGGTTGTGGAGGAATCTTGAGGTAGTGGTGGCAAGCATTTCCTTGACCATGTGCATTATTTGGTGGGAGAGTTGGAATTCCATTACCAAAGTTTCCATCACGTTGTGCATGGCGAGGATATGTGATTTGAGGGTTTCTGTCAATTGCTCCACTCGCCGATCCATGTTGGTGTTGATATTGTGGGCTAGCATGGCGAGTTTCCCTTCGGTTGTGTCCACCAACTCTTTCATTGTCGCGCACCTCTCCATGAGGAGTGTCCACAACACCATGGACATTAGGGGGACCCCGGAGTGACGCCCGGGACTTGTGGCGCCATAGGTGAGAGGGCCCAAGTGATCCTAGTGTGGGTGAGGGCCCCAGCCGTTGAGAACACCTCCCACCCATGGAGACTAAGAGTCACAAGGGTAAGGCCATGAGCATTGAGTAGCTTATGGCCTCTAGATTCTAAAATGCTCAAGAACTCCCCAATTGGAGGTGTGAGCTAGGAGATATGGTAATTTGAGAGGGACACTGCCTAGGGACAGTGCCCAACACTCCAGGGGGCGTTGCGGTGGGATAGCAGCGACCTGGGAGTGGCACACAAGACTGCCGAGGTTAAAATAGCCATAACTCCCTCAACATTTGTCCAAATGGGGCAAGTGAGGAGTCTATCGGCATCTACGCAAAGAGTAGATGTCGATGCACTGGTCGCTTGATAGAATCAGAGATCATAGGACGAAATTATAGAGGTCTAAAGCTATTGGGGGCTTCCAACCCCAATGGCTAAGGGAAAATGTCTACCTAGCCCCAACTCTTAGGAGAGAGATAAAAACATACTTGACGGTGGGGTAGGAGCCCTACCCAGAGTCTTAGAGGCTTATATGGGTGAGGCGGCATTGCCAACCGACCCCACTTGAGATAGAACAACATGGTCTCCACAAGCGTTGGCCCAACGTGAGGGAATAGTTGCCAAATATGCTTCAGGTTGTTGTAGTGTTGCTCCGGCAACGCGATGATCAACTCAAGATTGGATTTTCATGAATGGAAGTCCACATCTAACCATTGGCGACCTACTAAGGGGGAGAGTCCCGAATGCATGTGTAGGAGGATTGGTCACCAAGCTATGAGCTTGGAGGTCCAAGGCATGAGAATCTAACCATGCACGTGTGTGGGATGTGCAGAGTAAGTGCCCGTGACACCTGCTAGAGTTGAGAAATGGTGAAGATAAGTTAAGGGGAGCTAGCAAGGGTCACGACATTCATGGTTCTTGTGAGTACCTTCTCAGTGAGCAATGGTGTGGATGCAGTGGTGTCATGCATTGCTTGGATTTGTTGGGCAATGGCGTCTCTTGCAGGTACTTGGGTGAGGCAAATAACGGTCATGTTGGGACCCATGCCATCAATACCTCCTTTTTGTGGGATGACTTCCACGTGATGACCAAGGGTGTATGTAGATTGGTGAAGCGATTTTGTGTTTATGGCGGCGTTAATTCATTGGATGTGGCACCATCCTCTGTGTTTATCCTCCATGTGGGTCGGGTTGTGTCCAAAGTTGATGTCAGTGATGTTGCCTTCGCCAAAAGATCCACTTTAATATCTTTGTGATGGTGGATTGTGTTTCGCATTGGGGTAGGTTGTTGGCGATGAATGTAGTGCTAATCTGCAATTCCAAGGGGTTGATGGCACCTTTCTCTTTGGTGATGCTCACCTTTAGTTTTTTGGAGTTGAAGGTGAGCATGTTGTGGAAAAATTTGTCCTTTGTTTCCTCTCTTGTGAGTGTGAGAAAGGCAAATTCTAGGGATGTGTTTGGTTTAATGAGTGATAGGATTTCTACATGCCTTCTTTCGGCTTGGTGGGTCCCGGGGGTTGTCCATGGTGGTTGTTGGGGGGTTTTTTTTTGTTTCTCTTTACGTGGCGGTGTTTTGCGCCCGAGGGGTCCCGCCTCCCCTCGGTGTGGGCGTGTTTTCTTCTTGGTTTTATTCATTCTTGGCGTTGGCCGTGTTGGCCTTCTGTCCTTAAAAAAATAAATAAAAATCAAAATAAAATACATGCCTTCCTTCGTTGTAGCATTCCTGCATGAGGGGCTTGAGGATGTTGTGAGTCATGTTGTCTTGGAATGTATCTCCTTTGAGGTGTAAGTGTATGTTACAGGCTTTGGTAATGAAGCCTTTCTCCATTTTGTTGATGACTTGTTGCCCATTCCAGGCCATCCTTAGGATGAAGGCGCGTTCTCCTCAGAGTAATGTTAGTCCATGTTGTGCCGGGTGTTGGAGATGTGGTTTGATGACACCCACCCAAAGTTTTGGTTACCACGTTGATGCCGATGTCCATTGGGTTAGAGTAGGAGGAACCTAGCAGGATGTTCATCTTCTTCAATCTTTCCAAACATGCTACTTTGATTTTGCCACAACTTAGTATTTTGAAGCCGGCCTCAAAACATAGTGTGATGTGAAAACCATATGTGAGACCGGTGTCGGGTGACACATTCATACATTGGTACTTGTGTGAAGTGCAAGTGTTGTCCGGGCATAGCGCCCGGCCTCTCGTCGCCGCGGGGGGGGATTAAAGGGTTGGCTTTGTTCTTAGAAATGTTCTTTAATTTGGAGGTGGGGGTGCATGTGGTGGAGAACTCGGCATTGGTCCTCTTGTTCATCAAGATGTGCTTCTCTTTTTGGGTAGCAAAGGTCTCATGCATGTGAAAATCAAGCCACATTTGTGCGATCATGTCTATACTAAGAGTGTTTCTCCTTCTTGTGTGTGTGGTCATTGGTGTGGGGGCTATTTGTTTATTGGGAATGAAAGTAGCAATATAATCCTCAACCAACCTTTTCTTAGCAAGTTGGCTCTTTGACATGTCTTCTACTCTCGGATTCTTATAGTTTAGTGATGGGGTAGAGCTTTCATCAAGACGCATTACGATAGGGGAGGTACCTTTGGGTTGTGGAGGACCCTCCACAATTAAGAGTTGAAGGGAGCTTCCTCTTCTTTCTAGGAAGACGTGTTCGAGTTGTGCATCCATATCGATGTCGTCCTCTTCTCCAAAACTAGCCTTCTAGTGTGTTTTCTTGGTTGTGGGCGTCTGTTATTGTATTGATATGGTGCTCTGGATTTTGCTGAAAACTTCATGGTATTTCTCTTCTAGAGGGTGTGATCTTGGAAGGTTGTTTGTTTGTGGCAACTCTTTGGCTTGCCATCTTCGTTGGTGTTCACTGGTGAATGACGACTTGGAGTTGCATTGGGTCTCTCTAGGTCGTCTTGTTGGGAAGCTCGCAAGGTGGTGTAGATGTGGTTAGGGGCTCCCAATGGCGCAATGTGTTCCGAAACGTATGTGGGCTGGTGGGCCATTCAGTTGGTGTGGCAGGAGCCACTCTAGTGTGGGGATCTTCTCTCGAGATGCAATGGTGTTTATACTGTTGCATGTGGGTGTTGCTTGGTTAGGGTTAGCTTGGGATACATATGACGTGGGGCTTGTGGAGGGTAGGTGACCTGGGGTAGGATTGTAGGGTTTTTGTGGGTGGCTATGGAGTGTCTCTTGACACTAAATATGGTTTGAAACCATAATGTATATGACGAGGGTTTAGAGTGCCGCTAATTGAAGCTTGGTTGGTGTACAACGCCTTCTGCTAAGTCAATGTTGTTATGGTGTGCAATATGTTGAGCGCCCTAGTTCCCATGTGTGTGTGGGTCTAAAAGTGGTTTAATGAAGGATAAACAATCATTGTCTCCTTGAAACTCGATTGTAATTCCAAAAGCATAGAACTTACTCACCATCTTGGTCAATGGACTTTGCACCCATCGCAAGGCAAGAAAATTGGGTAGAACCCAAGATTTTTTCAACATGGCCTCAAGGCATGCACTTAGTATACACCTTAACCTCCATAATATTGCCTTCTTTAATGTCACTCCTTCTCTTATTGAAACCCTAGGGAATGGATGTTTTCAATTCAAATCTCACTCTTTGTTGTCACACTTCCCTCTCAAATATTATGGGTTTAGCCATGCTTGTTGCGGGATCCTCCGGAGGAAGCACTAATATAATTACCTCAAGCCATTTATTCTTTATTACATGTTACTCTTTTCTCTCAATAATTTACCATCATGGTTGAGGTTTAGGGTTTAGGGGGGCGTTTATATCATATGGGGACAATTAGAGAACATAAATTTACAATAACGGCTTAAGCTGGAGATACTCAAACAACATCTCCATATTTCATTTAGTCTATGCCAATGACTCTCACCGTCATCACTCATCACCAACCCAACACCCTAGGGTTTGGGGTTTGCTTTCGAGATGTCGAGGAGTCTAGAGTAAGTACCAAAGTCATAGTAGTTATGAGCCCAAAATGGTTGCTCATATTTGTTTTATGTTTAGAATTTACTTAGAATTGCATTTGGAGTGTTATTGAAACAATCAAAAGTATAAAAAAAATGAGGCTTGGTGTGGTTGATGTTTTAGGCCTTAAGCTTATTTTGTGTGGTTAATTAGAAGCGTAGTGGCATTAGAGAGTGCTTTGGTTAGGTGAGTAAAGTTTGAAGAAGCAAAGGGAAGAGCCTTGGGTTTAAATGTTTGAATTGGGTTCTATCTTGTTGGTTTAAGGGGTGAGGGTTTAGTGGATAGGATAAGGTCCTACTAAGTAGGAGAAAGTTTAAGGGGTTGTGGTTGGATGCCCTCTCCTTCCCTTCTCTCCTATCCTCCTTCTCTCCCTCTTCTCTCATATATCTCCTTCTCTCCTCTCCCTCTCCTTGTCTTCTCCCCCTTTCCCTAGTTTTAGTCAAACCTGGTTGCAGCTGCTGGACTGCTGGTCGCAGCTACTGAGGTGCTGGGTTTAACTACTGCGAGGCTGTTGGTCGCAGCTACTGAGGCTGTTGGGTTTAACTACGGTTGAGCTGTTGGTCGAGCTACTGAGGTGTTGGGTTTAACTACTGCTGGACTGCTGGTCGCAGCTACTGAGGTGCTGGGTTTAACTACTGCGAGGCTGCTGGTCGTAGCTACTGAGGCTGCTGGGCTTAACTACTGAAGTTGTTAGGAGAAATTGGAGGGCGGCTCAAGGCGTAAGGCTAGGCCTTAGAGATTTGAGTAGAGGACATAAGGGGAACCAAGGTGATATAAAGGGGAAAGCCCATGGTGTCACATTAGGCTCGGTGATGCTTAGTTAATTAGGTTGTTACTTCGTATTAATTTAGACAATTAGTTCATTAGCAAGCTAGGAAGACACGAGGCATTGAATGGTAGGATTAGCAGTTGGAAGTGGATGTGAGTAATGTGGGGGTTGCAATAGAGTGTGTTATGATTGTGATAATGGAGAATAGCGTTTTTTAACGCTTGTATCCTCGCCATGGAATAAATTGGGTGTAATAGTTGATGGAGAATGTAATGGATTCTCACGATGTTGAGACGCGAGGAATCAAGACTAAAAACTCAAGAGGAATATCGGCAAGGGCATGTGTGGCAAGGGCCATGACTTGGGAGCTTGAGTCAGCTAAGGACGCGACTGTGCACGATGCTAGTGGCATTGAGGCATCGTTGTCTCAAGCAACGTGTGAAGCTAAGCAAACTCCCAAATAAGTGTAAATCATTAAATGGGTGGAAGTAGTGAGTTAGTCGCTCTCACACGGAGAGTGGGACAAGCTCTAAAGGGTGAGTAGGAGGAAGGGTGCATGTAAACTCTTAGAAGGAATTAATAAAGATTAGCACGACTAGTGCATTGGTGGAGAATTGAGATTAAGTTTCAAGCTTCTACAATTGTTGACATAAGACATGTGATTCTCAAACCCACACCCGGACTAGGACGCTTAAGGGTGGTGGGTTTGGCCTCACAGTAGTTGAATGTGGACTTACCATTTGACATTCATATTATCAAGTAAAATTACATTGGCACAATGGCATTCATGGCAAGAACCAGTTTATATGTCTTTAAATTACATTCACCAATGAGAACATCTTCCATGAATTTCTTAAATAACAATGAAGTATTTTTGCCTATGTGTATCGGAAACCTAATTTTTGCAAGATATTAATTTCATATATATTACATATGGTATCAATATTACCTATTCCAGGGCAACCATAACATTATTCAGATCCATAATAGTGTTATGTGAGACTAACAATATTATGTGGAATATTCTTCACATCCAGTCTGAATGGTGGAATATTCCGCTGAATATTATCAGTCCCACGTAACACTGTTATGGATCTGAATAATGTTATGACTCTGCTGACCATTGCCCAACATACATCCAAGACTTCTTGCATTTAAGTTAGGGTTTGATCCTCACTCCTACATCAAATTACACGGTTTTTGAAGCGTCGGAGAGATTGAAATGTCATCCTTTGCATAGGGCTTTGTCTCATCAGCATAACATTATTCAACCATCTGGATTGGTTTCATGACCCTGGAATATGTCGATTATATTTTGTGGGGCCCCCAAATGAAGTAGGATCATTTTTTTATTATTCGTATATTAAGGCTGGCACTTGGAAATTTGGGTGGGGTTATACTCCCAACGTTATTCATATGACTTACTATTCATCCCAATATTATTCATTGGAAATACTATTCATAACAACACTATCGTTGAAAATACCGACACTATTCACAAAATTCTTACTATTCATACCGACACTATTCATTATTTGTATTGATGTCAATTTCTTCCTATTTTCTAAGTTTCTCCCCATGAAGGTAAGATAATGGAGGCCCATGTCAAATACGAAATATAGAATGTAACACAACCATGCAACTGAATAATGCTATGAGCCCAGAGAGAGGGAATTATTGTATACAAGCGAAACAAGTAAACTTGTTGATGTTCTATAATGTCCAAACAACCAATTTTTTTTTTGGTAAATTGCGAGATATACAATAAATAGATATAGCATTGCATAATTCCAAATAGTAAAGTGACACTAAATAACATATTTAGTGTAGCTCATGCCCATAGCCATAGAAGGAGCTTTTGAAGTGCCTAAGGCTTTAGTGTGATTGTCCATGTTTAGAAATTCGACATTTCAATTACATTACGGTCTACATCTGGTAATTGAAGCTTCAAGAAGGAATCTTAGTTCCCAGTGTAGGACAAAGTAATCCTGAGGATATGAACATCTTCAGGGCCACTTCACACACAAGGCTGAAGGCCCCTGACCATGGCAATGTAAGAGCTCTCATTGGTCAAAAAGGCGGAGACCGTCCAAGCTCACTTCACACTAGGAGGTGAAGGCCTAAAGGCCCAAAGAAAAGTTCGTGGATGAAAAGTCTACATGGAGTCCTACATGGCATGTTGTGGATAAGGGTGCATGGTCTACCGGAATTTGTGTCAAGCCCACCTCAGGTGGGCTTGACGCAAATTCTGGGAGACCATGATTTTTTTAAATTTTTTTTCCAACAGGATAGATTCCATGATAGATTTCATGGCAAATTCCATAACAGATTCCAGGACTGTCGAGGTCACCTTCAACCCTCAGCAATCTTAGACGGTGTAACCCGCTGCTGACCGGTTTACATGAACGATACGCTTACCTAAATCTAACTGTCGAAGGTGCTTTTGTCAAATCAAGAGTTGTTGCCAGTGTATTCCTTTTGATGAAACCTTAAGGAGTCAGGAGCCCAAGCTTTCAAGCTTATGTACTCCTAAATCCTAATGTCAAGGTTTAGTGTTACAACCGAAGAAAGTGCTCTTTTGGTAATTAATGACAACATTCTTCCATTCGTAAATCCTCAACCAAAGTATGCAATCATATTACTTTGAGTGTTAATTTTAACAAGTCAATGTAATGCCTTCAAGATGGAAGTTGTATGTTTCCTTTTTCTCGAATGATGGCTTTGCAGTTCTCTTAATGTCTTCATTCTTCTAAGGTTCCTTTTTGTCTGGTTTTCCTTTGAATTCTTTACTCATGTGAGTTTTAATCCTTCATCTTCAAGTATCTCTAAATTCCTTGGAAGGAATCTTCTCTAAACTATCTATTCTCTTCGGGTGCTTAGATCTTGGAATCTCCACGCAATCTCCTTAGAATGAACTTTGGATCTTGTCAGATTCTTAGTAACTTTTACTTTTGATATCTTGACATCTCCTTAGTTCTAAAAAGGTACCTTAGACTTCAATGGAAAAGTCCCTCTAAACCTTAGTCGTCAAAGGGGCTTCAAACTCGCGGGACCTTCGGTCTTGGGCTCGCGGTCCTTCAGCGCCGTGGGCCCTCAGTCCTCCAAAATCTTCCGAACGAGCTGCGGTCTCTAATCTCTTCGATCACGTCCTCAGAAACATCTTCAGTCTAAAATCTTCTCTCCCACGGTCACGTGGTCCCTCAGCACTGCGGGCCTTCAGCAACGCGGGCTCCTAGTTTCCAGTCTTGAGTCTTCTCGCTCAAGACCATCCATCTTCAAATATCTTCAAGTATCTCTAAGTCTTCGTCTTCGCGGTCTCGCGGTCTCTCAGCTATGGGCCTCCAGTCTTCGCGGCTCTCGGCTCTCGGCTACCAACTGTTCCTTATACTCGAAGTCCTTCGACTTCGAGTACCTTCAAAATAACTCGGAATCTTTAGTCGTCGTTCTCGTGTTTCGCGGTCTCGCGGGCCCTCAAGGACACGAGCTTTAGACTTGAAGAAGACGAACTTGCGGACCTTTACGCAAGGCCGGCTTCGTTCGTGGTTGCGGACCTTTAAGCAAGGCCGGCTTCGTTCGATTTCGCGGACCTTTAAGCAAGGCCGGCTTCGTTTGATGTTGCGGACCTTTAAGCAAGGCCGGCTTCGTTCGATGTTGCGGACCTTTAAGCAAGGCCGGCTTCGTTGACGCTCACGTAGAAATTTTGGAAATGCTTAATGAGGTGGTATAGGGCCTTGTAGTGCCCCTTTATATAGGCTTGGAAATCTTGTGATTGGTTGAATTGGCGGTTAAACATTTGGCCCCTAATGCCAAATGTCTCAATGGGATAATTTTAGTCTGAATTAAGGCTGCAGTCTAAATTTAGGTCTGACGTATCTATTTACAGAGCTGCACGTGCTAAATATAGATGTTATTGTGGGGAAGATTGGTTATGTTCTTCTAATTTCCTAGATGTGCCTAGGTGTGTTCGGTTACCATTCATGAGCCATCCATCCCAAATCTCATCCTTTCATTGCTTAGATGGTTAAAGCGGTTAATGTCATCCAAGGGATGGAAATCCCTTGGCATTGTCTTCCATCCACACGCGTTAGTAAGTAGGTGTCCACTCATTGTTGATTAACTACTAAGTGGTCACTTCCTATAATCACTAAGTGCTTGCCTCTCATCCAAGAAGTGACTACTTCCTCACTAAAACCTAACTTATCGTACTAAACATCTACATCCATTCCCTAATGGTCGGCTTCCGTTGGTTCGCACTCGCTCCCATTGGTTTAGGCTTGTTCCCGCCGGCCTAACTCCGTTCCCCAACGGGTGGGATCGTTCCCAGTGTCTCCCGTCGCGTCCACGTGGCCGACTCCCATGCGATATCCATTCTTCTGTTGGCGCCCCGCTGTCCGGTTCCAAGCCCGGACCCGTCCTCGTCCTGGTCTCCCTTACAAATACCCGGCCCTGCTCTCCTACCCGGGCTTCTCTCCCCGGTCCCGGTCCCCCAGCTGTCTGCCCCCTTCGCCGCTCGTCACCGTGTCCCGACCTCGGACCTCGCTCTCTCGCCTCGCTCACCACCGCCGCGGTGCCACCGAGCTTGCTTCCACGACTCGCCTTCTCGCTTCCTGTCTTCGAGCTTGCTCGCTCCTTCGAGATCGCCCTGTCTTCCGAGGTCGCAACCCCTTCTTTCATCTTGAGTACACAAGGACAAACAAACACCACCAAGTAATTCTCTTAAATTGATAAAGTTTGAGACATATTATATTAAACCAAGTCCTCCCCTCTTTTTCCGCCAACAAAATATGTAATGGTCCCGCAACATGGTCCATTCTCACTTCACACCATGCTTGAGGAACCCGTGACTACATAAAACGGCTTTCCCAAGACCCATGGTACGGCCTTTGGATGAGAATCAAGGGTCCTCACCATTACAAGGTCACGGCTCTTGGCTCATGTGTGAAGTCGCCCTCAGTAGAGCCCGTAGCCATAAGTGTTAAACTTATAAGGTTCTTCTATAATTGTCAAGTTGCTCTCAATGAACGGGGAGAACTGACTGCTAGCTACAGATGAACCGGTGGAGTTTGAGAAATAACCAGTTGAAGTTCAAGGCTTTAGGAAAATTACCCCATCATTCTTGAGGAATCTATGGAATATACCTCAATTTAATAAAATAAAAACTGAATGGTCACAACATGTAACTGGTTGGTCTTGGAAACACTAGGATATTAAGGTGGAGACATCTATAACCGAACAAATAGGAGAGTTTGCATCTATTTGGGAGGCGTAATAGTAGGGAATTGTTTTTCTTGCGAAGAAAAACTAATTCTAAAGAGAACGCAAATTTATTTTATTTTTTCCATTCATGTTTATGGAATTTGCTACAAGTTTCGAAGTGGTAAACTTAGGGTAACACATAGTCGATTTATAGATCAACCCATAACCGCTCATCTAAATGCTAATGCTTGGTTAGAACAGTAGTCAAAATTCTTATGAGGGTAGAGTAGAGGCCCCCATAACCAATCACTTAAGGGATTTTGCACTGAATCTAGAGAAGTAAAAGGCGGTGCACAATTTATCCACGTAGGAAGATGTAAATCAAGATGATTGCAATTTTTTTTGGGTAATTTTATTCTTAAATTGAAAATACTACGAATTTTTGAAGCCAAAAGTTGGCCCGAACATATTACCAATGTCTAGAGCCTGCCATAACCGCTCATTTTAACCGTTCATTCCTCCTCACTTTAGCACTCAAAACCATGACATGTGCCATGGCACTATTGGCTCTGCCTTGATCAAAATCCAGTCCCAACTTTATCAAAATTTGGATACCCTATAGATTGCCAATGGGATCATGATCGGGAATAGGCGTCTCTACTAAAATCGATCACAACCCGCCACCACATAAAACTTAACTCCGTTCGCCTAAAAAATATAGATCTCATCTACGTCATCATTACATGGCCCTAGTGAACAGTTAAATGCACCTGGTCGGCTATGGATGCCTCGACCTTACCCCCGAAAATCTCCCCGGACATTGGTTGCTCTTCAGTTCAATGATCGAGGAGAACCAACAGCTAATTGCAAATGAACCAATTGAGTTTGAAAAATAACCGGTTGACGTTCAAGACTGCAGGAAAATTACTGATCATTTTAGAGGAATTTATAAAATATGCCCCAATTTAATGAAGGCAAGCCGGAGGATGTCAACATGTAACCGGTTGGACTTGCAAACACTAGGATCTCAACCGATTATGCCCAAAAATCTCCCCGATCAGTGCTTCGGTTCTATGCTCCAAAGAAGAGGGCAAAGGGTCCACAAAGAGCGATTTGATAACTCAAATGCTCACATGCATCCACCATGTCCAGCATTCCCGATCCCGATATCGCACCGGAGCTCCAGAGTTGCACAGCTTGCGCCTCGACTTTCAAACTCAAAACAAACCCTAGATATTAGCCCATGCATAAGCCAAACACCAGCTGTATCTAAGTGTATACCTGGCGAATGACCTTGGGTACGGGCCAGTGTATGTTGATTCCAGGTATCCATATTTGTAAATGGTCCCCAGATACAGACCTCTGCCTGCAAACCCCAGATATTAGCCCATGCAGAGCCAAACACCAGCTGTGTCCGAGTATAAGGTAGAAATACCATAAAGCGTTAACCACCCAATAGCGGTGCACTAGACCGCCTCATAATGGAAAGTGCCATGTCTTAAATGGCGCGGCAACTTCAATGCAGTGCAGCCAATGGGAGGCAAGATCTAATGTACTCATGATTAACGGGTTTAGGTGATAATGTGTATCGGAATGCGGAGAGCCTAGTGAACGGGAAGTGGATTGGACAAACTCTCCACTTTGAAAAATTGTGGAACTTTTTGTACAAGGCAGAAAAATACGAAACAACTTGCATTCTTCATGAATCCTTCTCGTCTATCTTGGAAAATTATCTCATGATTGTCAGACCAGATCTTCAATGCGAATCGCCTTATTTTAACCGTTTATGGTATTTCTACCTTATACCCGGAGAATGGCCTTGGGTGAGTGCCAGTGTCCAGTAATCTCCCGCTTACTAGTTGGTAATCTCCTTGGTCCGAGACGACCTTAAACTACCGGATGATGGTGGAGGGATACCCAAATCTCAAGGAAGAGGTTGGCGGTTCGAATCCCGGCCGTGAAATCTCCTCTTTACCTGACGGAAAACTTGCCAGGTGGTCAACTGCCTCCTGTGCTTTGGCGTTGGCTTGTCGGCCTTCTATCTCCAAAAAAAAAAAAAGTTGGTAATCTTACCTTGGGTGCGAACTTAGTTGGTAGGTGCATACTTTAGATGTTATATAGACCATATCTCACCCTCCACGGAAAAACTAAACTGGCTAAAAATAGTCACACATCCAAAAGGGCGTCAAGAATGCAGTAAAACAACAAAACTCGATTTCTAGCAAAGGAAAATGTAAAGTGGCTAAACATAGTCACATGTCCAAAAGGGCTTCAAGAATGCAGTAAACAATAAAACTCGATTTCTAGCAAAGGCACCCCAGATTCTATTTTTAACCATTTTAGTTTTTCCGTGGAGGGTGAGATATGCGTATGTAGACCATAGAGGCTTTGCATATGTCCATCGAACCAAAAGAAATGAGCGGTTTTTTAAATAGCGATGATGCAAACAACGAGGAATATTGTGTTGTTATGCTAGAGGACGTTGATGAAGTTCAAGAAACGATGTGAATTGAAGAAGAACCACCTATCGATGACGAAATCCAGCCTATTGAGTCATTTGTTGAATCTGAAAGTGCTACCGACTTCAAAGGCATTGAAACTCTACACATCACTGTCCTAGACATTGACGACCAATTGCTTTGCTCCGATGTTCAAATAGAAGTTGCATAGATGTATGATGAATTGCGATGATCGTTTGAGACGTTTCAGCGAAACGTTAACAAACTGACATTGAATGTCAAGCGTAAAAAATTCATGCATTCGTGACAAATGACTTTGCATGGCATGTTCAAACAATAAAGTATGAACCTAACGTATGTACATGGTCCCATATATAGACCTTTGCATGGCATGTTCGAACAATAAAGTATGAACCCTAACGTATGTACATGGTCCCAGATTTAGACCTTTGCATGCGGTTTGGGTATCAACTCATGTACGGGTGGCCCCATGCAAGGGTTGGAAGGAAAAAAAATAGAAAAACAGAAAAAAGAATAACCAAGTATGTTGCCTTGGTGTGTAAGATAGATAAAGTGGATTGTGAATAAGAAAGAGTAAATGTAATAAATCGAAACAAAATACATTGCACCGACTATGTCTTTGGAGATTGTGGAATTGATGTCCTCATTCCTTCATCTTTATATATAGTTCAGTATAGTGTAAACTGACACATCCATAGCTTTACCTATGTTAAAGCTGCTAATCCGCCTCATTCTATATCACAGGGTGCTACTCATTGGACTTGGCGTGTTTGTACATAGGTGATGTTACGCCTCCACTAGGTTTTAAGTTTTGGGACAGATCATGGAACATATGTTTTGTGTCCACTGCTGTCCGATTGGGGCTGCTTTGAAATATGATTCAAAATTTTCATTTATTTTCAAACATAGACTTTGACAAAATAAAAAAAATAAAAAAAATCATTGTTAATTTGTACTTTTTAAAAAGTCATTCGAATTTCATGAAATTATCTTAATCAGACAACTATGTTTGAGTGGTGGGTGGGTAGGTGCAAAAGTACGAATGAATCATGAATGTCACAACATACATATGATATTTCTATCCTCTACTTGACATAAGATTTATATTACATAAATTTCCAAATTTGTGAACATTAAAAGTAAATGGACTCAAGAACTCGGTGAGGCTTGTGAGGCCCTTGGTCTTTTAAGGTTTCCATAGCCTATAGTTTGAGAAGAATGGACACATTCCATAACATTAAGTAGCAAGCCCGGATTGACCTTCTCAAAAGAGCATCAAACCGGCGCGTGCCGGTTTGATGCTCTTTCAAGAGTAAAGGTAGAGCAAAGTTTGAGTTTTACTTAGGCTATTTTTAATTTATTTGGGTAGTTACTTTCAATGCTTAGAATTAATTATGTCGGTTTCTAGGACAAAACTAATGCCAAGTGGTGGTAAAGGTTCTAATCTAGGCTAAATTACGATCTAAACAAATCTAAATACTGTAACTATAAAGCAACGGGAAAGTTGGTGACGTCAAAAAGGTAGTTGCACTTTTTGGAAAAGTCTCCCGACACCCTCATTGGAAACCTCTTTGATACCTTTTTGAAGCTTCTATATTTGATTAATTATCCATTCATTCACCCTTGCTTTGGAAGCTTTTCCCTTCTTGTTGAGGTAAATGTGCGAGTACTCAAAGGGTACCCTCCTAGCATTGCTACTTAATGTTATGTCCATTGATTTGTGTTACAAAATGGATACAAAATGAATACAAAATGAGAAGCACATCACACAAGCAAGATTGCATAATCTTTGAGAACTAGAGAGCAAGACCGAGGGTTCTATTATTTTCTCTCTCAACCTCAGTATCCATTTAAGGTCTTTGATCATAACTACCTCCTAAGATGCTGGAGCACCATACCAACACCTAGTTGCCATCCTACAACAACGTGATATCTTATGTACAGTACCTCACAAAGTTGTTCCAATCATTAGAACTTCTAAATTCAAGATGAAGTTTCAAACAAATGGGTGTCCAAACTTTCAAATAGTAATGTGAGGCGTATATTACATCCAATCTAGTACACATATGTAAAAAATTCCAACTAAATCAAGTATCATTGAAGGAAAAATGAAAGCTTAAAATCAGTATATACATTAGTACAATTTTGTGAGTGCTCTAAGTAAGCTTACCTAATACTCTGTCCATTTCCCTTTTGAAGCTACTACAACTTCCATCCTTTTGGGCATGCTTTCTACAAGTCTCCTGCAATCATGTGTAGAAATAGAAGAAAAAACTTGAACTACACGTTCCCATAATTCAATCATTCCTTTTGGAGGTGAATCATATTGATTCAATCTCCTTTTGAGGATTGCCCATAGATGTTCTATTGGATTTAAATCAGGGGATTGGGTTGGCCACGTTAGAAGATTAAAACTTTGCCTTGAGAACCATTTTTGCATCATCTTTGTGGTGTGAATAGAAGCATTATCTTGTTGGAAAATGACTTTTGTAGCATCTAATTTATATTTTCTGATTGTACCATCTATTGTTTGCTCTAAAATTTGACGGTATCCATGTTGATTGAGGCGACCTTCAATTTTGTACACCAATCCTGGCCCATGACTAGTCATACTGCCCCAAATCACGATCCCACCACCACCATGCTTTACTGTCTCTATAATAGTGCAAGTTGACAACTCGTGTGGATCATGACTCCAACACCAAGAGATTCCATCGGAACAAAATCGATTGATTTTAGATTCATCATAGAAAATGACATGACTCCAATCATCTATAGTCCAATCTAAATGGGCTCTTGCAAAGTCTAAACGTGCTTTGACATTCTTGATTGAGAGACGTGGTTTTTTTTACTTCACTTGTGATTGTAAACCACCTCTACGCAAAGCACGTCTCACTATTTCAACACACACTTGCATCCCAAATGCCTCTTGCACATTTTTTGTAGCCTCTACAACATTATTAAGCTTCCCTCTAGTCATATCCAACACACAAGACCGTTCCATTGTAGGAGTCAATTTTCTTGGTCTACCTCCATGTGATAATTCTACAGTAGAAATTAATTTCTTTCGAAGCCTATGTATAGTTCCAACACCTACATGCAAACTCCTTGACACTTCTCTAACACCAACCCCTCTTTGCAACATGGAAATGACATCTGATTTCTTTTGAGAAGATAATGGACAAACCATCTTTTCTACTTGGGAGTAGGGACTTCAAAGTACAAAGAAAATCAAAAGAGATGGTGTGTACACACACCTTTGCAGCAAGAATTTAAGTCTACTCAATATTGCACAACTCTACATGACAAGAGAACAAGTCTAATTAATATACACACCTCTACAACAAAGCAGGTTTTTGTACACAATGTGCTCACAAAATTGTTCCATTGATGTATCTGGCTTTGAGCTTATGATTATCGTGCATGTGTGCTTCTGCATGCCATTATTTTTGACATGTGGCCTCTAAACTTGCATTAATAGTTAATTGGAACTTACACATGGCCGTTTGTTTTTGCCTGGTGCCATCTAAATTTAATCAAAGGTAGATTTTTCCAACACTAGAACAGTTTTGTGAGGTATTGTATATCATGATGACGATGTTGGATCTACAGACACCTAGTCATCGATGGTAGTGTCATAGCACTCCCCCTAAATACAATGAGTATAATTTAGACATCACGTTGCTTTCTCTTATTAAAAACCTCACCGTGATAAAAATCCTCACAATTGAGGTAAAAAATTTACAAATGAAGGAAAAAAAAGTGGAAGGGCTTAGATGTGATTATTTACATATCAGGTAGGGATGAAAACCTTTGTATCCATATTCCCTAAACAATCTGCCTATACCTAGTTGTTGGTAGTGACTTAGTGAATAAGTCTGTTAGGTTATCAGAAGATCTAACTTGCATCACATTTATATTTGATCTCAATAATTCATGAGTGAAAATGGAACTTTGATAAGATGTGTTTGATTCGGTCTCCTTTGATGTAGCCTGCATTTATCTAAGCAATGTAGGCCGCATTATCTTCATAGATCACTGTTGGAAATTTTGGAAGATTGAGAAAACCAAAAGAACCTTTGATGAAGTCATCCACCAATCTCAACCAAATGCATTTGCGGAAAACCTCGTGTAGGGCTATGATTTAAGGATGTTGCTGCAAGACTATGTTTTGTTAGTTTTCAAGATATTGTTGCACCTTGTCTAAGAAAAACATAACATGTTTGTGATTTCCCTTTATATGGATCGGAAATAAAACCGCATCCACATATCTTTTGATGTTGCTATCCTATCCAATTTTATAAAATAATCATAAATCCTCATTGTCCTTGAGGTATTGTAGGATATGTTTGACGCCATTCCAATGTCGTTTTGTTGGCTTAGCATTAAATCTAGCCAATAAATTAACAACAAATGTAATGTCAAGCCTTGTGCAGTTTGCCAAATACATTAATGTACCTATTACTGCCAAGTATGAAATTTCAGATCCCAAACATTTTTTCCCCTCATTAGATGGTCTAAATTCATTCTTCTTTAGATTCAATGACCGTACTACCATCGGAGAACTTAGTGGATAAGCTACATCTATTGATAAACTTTTGAGTAGCTTTTGAATATACAAACATGCAAAAAATACTTTATGTAAGGTGTTTAATTTGTAAACCAAGACAAAAGGTGGTTTCGCCAAGATCTTTCATATCAAATTCACTTTTGAGTTGAAAAATAATCTCGGAGATGACGTCAATCATGTTGATGATGTTGAGGTCATTAACATATACAACCACAATAACTAGTTATGTATCAACTCGTTTAATAAAAATTACATGGACAAACCTCATCATTCTTAAAACCCCGATCTATTAAAAAATCTCTTAGATGTTTGTACTATATCCTACCAGCCTGTTTAAGGCCTTACAATGCCCTTTCAATTTTAAGGCATTATAGCTCTCTTTGAGAATTTTTGAATTCTACTAACCTTGCATGAATCCTCATGTATATGTCAGTATCCAAACTGCTATACAAGTATGCGGTGACTACATCCATCAACTTTGTTTCTAACTTCTTATTAACTGCAAGACTTAGGAGATACCTGAACGTAATTGAGTCCATCACAGAGAAATATTTCTCTTCATAATCAATGCATAGACGTTGGGTGAAGTCTTGGGCAACTAGCGGTGTTTTGTACCGAAAAACGATTCTAAACTTGTCTCACTTCCTCATAAATACCCATTTACAACCCACTAGGTTAACCATTTTTGACGTAGTCTCAACTGGAGTAAACACCTTCTTTGATATTAAAGACTCTAGATCATATCTCATGGCCTCTTTCCAAATGGGCCAATCACTTCAACTACGAGCCTCGGCTATAGGAGTCATATCAGAATCATTATTCAAATGTTGTGATACATGAGAACAAAAGGTATCATCTAGGTTTACTTGCGTACAGTTACATAATTTTCATGTCTTCACAAAGTTGATTGCAATTTCTATTGAATCAACCGATGCCTTACTTTCAGAGTCATCCAGCTCAATGCTTGGAAACACATATTTAAATGTCGCACATATATTTCCCTGGGTACGTCGTTTGCGAGGTTGAAGATCTTTACCACGACCTCTTTTCATGGGTGTGATTTGAACGCCGGGTCTCTCTAGACAAGCATGAGCATTAGCAACATGAATGTGTGACTTAGCCACATTTGCTGCATATTGAATTAATTGGGTAGTCTATTAGCTAATTAATTCAAATGCAAAATACTTTCCATCTTTTTTTCTTTCATTTTTGGGTACGAAGATTTGGAATTATATTTGAAGTAGATAAAATATTAAAATATGAAATTTTACATAGATTTGACTGTCCTACTAAACATGGAAATATTTTTTCATCGAAAAAATAATAAGCAAATCCTCATTGTAATAAATTTCCAGTTGGAGGATCTAAATATTTAATAATGTTGGGTGATTTACACCCAACATATATCCCCTCTCTCTTTTGAGGACTTATCTTAGTTCTAATTGGGGAGAAATGGACACTAACACCTTACAACCAAAAATTCTTAGATGTTTTATGCTAGGTATTTGTGCAGACACAATTTTTGCAGGTGTAATGGATTTTAGTGAGGAGGATTTTAAACGAACCAACGTTCCTGCATGTAAGATAGCATAACCCTATGTTGAAGTAGGAAGATTGGATCTCATAAGTAATGGTCTAGCAATTAACTGTAACTTCTTAATAAAATATTTTGCTAGACCGTTTGTCTAATGAATATATGATTATGAATATTTTAATTGTATTTCAATTGATTCACAATATGTCTTAAATGCTTGAGACTTAAATTCTCTTGCAACATCTAAATGCATAGACTGAATCAAATGATCTAAGAACCTAGGCCGAAGTTGTATGATTTATACCAACAATCTAAGAAAAATTACATTTTTACCAGCTAAAAAAGAGACGTGTGATTATTTTGTAGATGCATCAATCAAGGTAAGATTATATCTAAATGGTCATCATGGTGGATCTATTGGACTACAAATATCCCTTTAAATTCTTTGAAGTATAACTGGGAATTCATGTGGCAATTTTTATTTGTAGGGGTGAGAAACAAATTTTTTCGAATCACAAAATTTACAAGGTTTCATATCTTTCAATAAATTCAATACTTGAAGTTCGTGTCCTTTTCGTGTTGGGAACAATTCGTCTCATTATTGAAATTTCCGGGTATCATGCATTGAGGTCATGTGTTCATACAAAATGTGGCAATCTCCCTCTTGGACGAACAACTTAAAGAAACGATGTATAGGCGTGAGGAGTATATCGGGATATTTTCAACTAGAAATTCATTATGATCCAAAATCCGTAACAATTCTTGATTGTCTTCTTCAGCTGTACGAAGGTGAAAACCATTGCGTCGAATGTTTTGGAAGCTCAATAAATCTTTTGTGAACGTTGGTGAATAAACAACTCTAGAGCCACGTATACGTGTACTTCTAGCCATAACGAGACATGGTCTACCAATTTGGTATGATATCAAATGGCTACCAGTGATGGTCATGATATACTTTGTCATCACATGATCTAGATATAAAAAATATTTCTTGTGACAAAGAATAGTGTCAGTGGAAACACTATCTAGTAATAAAAATATCTTCAAAGTATGAGGTTCGGTGTCAATAAAAGTGGTATGAAATTATATATTTCCAAATGGATCTATCTTTGTTTCATCGTATGACATCTCCGCGTGCTTCATATGTATGGCGTATGTGTTACGTTGCTCGTCATATTCTTTGTAAAATTTTACAAGGTAAGGGGTAGTCTTAAAGATCTTGGCAATATGACCCTTGATCCCACACTAAAAATATGTATGAGTATCTCAAAAAAATAGTTGTATGTATTATAACTCTGAAAAACGACCATTTTGTGATGATTGTGAAGTGAGTTGTTACAAACTCGTTGAGTTTTTTTTACGTTGGTATTTAACTCTTTTTCTACGACTTCGATGTTCTTCTTGATTATTGGGATATAAATTGCATCATCGACATGTGTGTTGCATGACTTTTCATAGGAAGCAATCCAATAGGTCGTTCTTCATGATTCTTCAACAGTAGTTCATTATGTTTCTCATCAAGTAATAACACTGACATGAGATCCAAATATTTTGTGTATCACATGTTTCGATATTATTGAGCCAATATAATATTGACAACATGAAACGTGGATAGAATATTTTCTATCATCTGCGCATCATCAATCGGTTCACCATACAAAGATAGCTAGGTGTTATTTTATATATTTCAATATTGTACTTAGCTATGGTTGAATAATCTCGAACTCGAAAATGTATCTAATTATAACGAGCATTTGATAAAAATATTGTTCGTTGGTAATTGAACCGATTTTGAAATGACACCCATAAAACATAAGCAAATGTCACAGTATGATACTGCAACTGCAATGTTGGGTTGAGATGATGTCGCATGAAAACTAATATTTGAGCAATCATGATGATTCGTAGGAATTTTTGAAGATGGTTTTTCTATTTTCTTTACAAGGTTACACGTCTGTAAATGCAGTTTGGCATCAAGGGTCCAAACTAAGTAATTCTTTCCATCATGTGCAAGGGGAGAAAAACTTAATTTTTCTAGATGCGTCATTTTGCCTTTAAAATCACAATTCTATATTATGTACTATCCTCTTAAACAATTTTTCTTCTCCTTAAAACGCAAAGAGACAACAATTTCTAATCCCAAATTCAGCACTACAAATCCTATACGAAAATATCATATACGCTCTATACTTCTATACTATATTTCATTACACCTTTCTCTCTTACATATCACAACATCATATTTGGATATACATTTCTTTCTTTCACCTCACAACACTCAACAAAAATACCGTTCAACAAAAATCCACTACAAAATTACAACTCCGTTGCTTCAAGCCTCGTGCTGATAACGTGTTCCAAAATGAATACAAAATGAGAAGCACATCACACAAGCAAGATTGCATAATACTTAAGAACTAGAGAGGAAGACCGAGAGCTCTATTATTTTCTCTCTCAACCTCGGTGTCCATTTAAGGTCTTTAATCATCACCACCTCTTAAGATGATAGGGCACCATACCGACACCTAGTTGCCATCCTACGACAACGAGGCATCATCGACGATGTGATATCTTATGTATACCCATGACGACGAGATTGGGTCTACGGACACCTAGTCATCATAACAATTTGTAGCACAATACGCATGGTGCTCCGACAAAGCTTGTGAGCTCCATAAGGGCATGGATGCACATGAGCCCTAAAGCTTCCATGGATCTAGCCCCCAAATATTTTGCATCCACGAGCTAGGGTTACTCTTCACAGCGAATTCAGGAGAGAGGGAATTATCGCATCCAAGCATGCCACTCATTCATGGAACATAATAGAATATTGTCCGGACCGGAGGTTACCTTTTTTAGTTTATCCGACACCGGAATTAGTTTTATAAAGACTTTGAATTAATGTAGTCCAAGTCATTTGAAGTTGAATCAACCACAAGTTTTTCTGTTGAATGGATGAGAGAGGTACACTCGTATGTGATCAATTCACTCTCTCTGTGAATTCGCATGCACATTCAAATGTCACTTAACCTGTTTGATGCAATAGCTTGAACTCCATGCTTGGGGCATTCAAAAGGGCTGTAAAGTAGCTCGACACAAGTCAGTGTGTGCCGAGCTCTTCATCTTCCTTCAGAATTGAGAGCTTGTGAGACCACAGACCACCAAAGAAAACAGCTGAAATTCCTTACAGAATTCTCAAGCATCGATTCCACCTACAAACTATCTGCAGCATACTACAACTTTTATTTTTTTGTTGCTTCAACTGCCTCTGGAGACTCAGTGGTTCAAGGTTTTTTTTTGCAGCAGTGTAGTGTTCGGTGACATCACAAGCATTCTTCCCTCTATCACCATAACATCAACCCTTCACTAAATCTCCTGAAAACCATAAAAAATTCGACTTTCCGTGATTCAACCAAGACTGTAACCAGAAATGTATGTATCCTTGAATTGCTGATATCCATGCTACAGAACATGATCAGTGAGCGGGGAGAAATTTGAACCAACATGGTCAGTATCCTTACTTCTTTATTATCAACCAGTTATTGATTGAAATTCCTTGTATTTCCACTTCAAATAGGTTATTTTTGTAGTTTGGTTGATTTCCTAGACTTTTGATTTTCAATCGGTAATCTGGGGGGGGGGGGGGATCGGTTCTAGAAGCCAGTTCTCCGCATCCATAGAACATGATTCCTGAATAAAGTGGAACAAAAAACACTGCCGCTGAACCGACACAACACGAACCCCCATCACCTTTCTACCTTCCTTGAACTCGAATGGTATCCCAACTCTGACTTTGACCTCTTATACTAGTGCATCTCAACTCCGATTTTAAACCTTGAAACAACAATCGACACGATTCGCAATTGCTAATCCATCAGGATCTGCATTGCACGATCTATTTAGGAAGCACTTAAAACCCTAAACCCCAACACCACCTTCTTCCGAAAACGAACCCAACTTGCTTGGCAGCTTCACTGAAGAGCACGACTGGGTTCTAATGTGTAGGGAAGTTCTTGGATTGTTTGCACTCCACAAGTTGTTGGAAAATGATAGACACAAAGGCATGAAACATAAGGTGGTATGAATGATTGGGGCAATTTCGATCACTGCTTGGGAAGGCACAAAATTGACAAGGTGTCACAAAGCACATTGGGGTTGCTCTCCAAAAGTATACCAATACGGTGCAAAAAGAATGGTCCTTGTTGGTGGAGATGATATCTTCTAATGTTTGGAATAGCTTGTGTAGAACTACACTAGATATGATATTTAGTGTCACCAATTCTAATTGTCTTGTTCAATACTAATTGTAAACCGCGGTATAGTGTCACCTACACTAAATGTTAACCCAAGATTATTTGTCATTCCTTGTAGATTTTTGGGGGGATTATAGATTTATAGTGTTCCAATTACTGTCACTTACCAAGTGATCTTTCATCCAAATTTCCATCATCCATGACAATATTTCATCACAAGTTGCTGGCAAAAGAAGGTAGGGTTTTGGCCAATGGATGAACTCATCTATTATCCATGACAGTATCTGTAAACTTATTCATAAGAAGTGTCATCCAAAAAGTTACCATAGTGACATTGAGTACCATATGACACAAAATATTATATTTAGTGTAGATGCTTCATGAAGGCCTCTATTGTAGAGTGGTGTCCGGTTCAACATTTTGAGTGCCAAATGCTAATTTCCACGTTGGATTGAGCTAGGCCTTGACCAACGTGGGTTACGATACATGGCAAAATTATCCCCAAAAACAATTATGTTGTATCAAACCAGACATCACCTTGTGGTATACACCTCCACGAATCTACATGGAATTTTAATGTCATCTCCTATACAAACTTGCAATCAAATGGTTTGCGGCCCACTTTCCAACATCAGCCGAATACGCAATGTGTCCTATGCCCATTTGTCAACTTGGCTATCCTAATTTCTAGCTCTACCATAATATGTTCAATTTCTACTCACTACAACCAAAATTATTTTAAAAAATAAAAATAAAAGAATCCGTACGCCACAAATCAACTCCAATTTCAAAATATCAAAGTGTTGTCAATGCCTCATCCAAGTTACACCAAACTTTCCAAGAATACAAAAATTTATCATTTTGACATGGTAAAAGTGGGAGTCGTTATTCATATACAACTCCATGAACAATTAGGATCAAAGAGAAAATCAAATTTTCTCATATTGACCTCTTATAACTTCTGCACTTCAACTTCGATTTTGTAAAAATACATTATAAAAGAAAGAAAGAAGACAGTGCCTACTAGAGTTTGGAGTGAATGAAAGACCATTCACATTTAATTTCAATTCTGAAACTCCAAGCAATAACCTTTGTAATTTGTAGTTGCTAAGCAACTAGACAAGAGAGTTTCCAATCCGATCCAACAGCCAACATGTAAGGTATGCAAGTATTCAGACCTTTAATAGCCCATTAGCTACTTGGGCTAGACCATATTTTTTAGGCCTCAAGCTAGCCATAGCTGGGTTAGCCCATATTTTTCAAGCCCTCGATCTAGCCATATAGCTGGGCTAGCTGACCTAAAAAGCTAGCTCAACTAGCTCATATGTTGAATTCAAGAAGGCGTCGTTTCATCAAGCGCCTTACTATGTGTTGGGTCACCCTGAACCCAATTGGATCCTCTTCTGTGCAGATGAAGAAGTTGATACTGGCTCAGTCAAATTGCTGAGCTTAAAGCTCTCCCCCACCAAGCACTAACTTATCCCAACTTGCTACTAAAGTCCTGCAAAAATGTGGTTTCGGGGGATGCCATCTTCATAACAGCTAGTGGTATTTGCAGTGTATATGAAGCAGAAGAAAAACTCCGCAACAAAGAGAACCACTTCGGTGGTGGAGGGAGCAATATCAAAACTAAGATACTAGTTTAGCAATAACCAGGAGAGGTTTAGAAGGTAGGGAGAAGACGGCAATGTTAGGGGTGACATGGCAGTTTCTCAGCTAAAACGACCCACAAGTAGGCATACATATAAAATTAAAACCAACCATTAAGTACCGGGGCCACAAAATAGCCCGAACCGAACTGCAGTGTGTGTGAACGGGCCCAACCCTACAAGTGGGGCAGGTTTTAGCATTTAAAACCACAACGTCCTAAAGTCAGGTGGGGTTGGGCCTTAGCTTGAGCCGATTGAGCTACCTGACCTATCTTTAGCTAGATGGGCTAGCCCATTTTTCAGGCCTCAATCTAGCTATAGCTGGGCTAGCCCATTTTTTTGTCAGGTACCGTTTTCAGCCATAACTCTTAGCTATTGGGTCAGCCGCTAGCCCAAAAAAAACCGTGGGCTAGAGGTTGTACAAGGTCTGGAAAGTTCATCTCTTTCTGAAATTATTACTACCAATAAGGATTTGTCGACCAATTCACGGTGACCTCACTTGATGTAATGTACTCCAATTTCGCTAGTGCATACAAGACACGAACTCCTTCAAGATGGAAGCTCTCCTACTAGTGTGGACCAATCGTCGGTCCTAGTGTGGGCATGATATCGAAATTCTTATGCACCTTACATGGAGTTGGAAGTGCCCACAATAGGACCACATACCTTAGGGCCACTTCACACACGAGACTGAGAGCCCGTGACCATTACACTTCAAGCACTCTCATTGGTGGGAAAAGGCGGAGCCGGTCTGAGTTCGCTTCACACTACGCTTGAGGGACCAACAGAGTATGTGTATGCAAGATGGATGTAAAGTCTACATGGATTCCTACATGGCATCCAATGGATCGTGTTTCATGGTCACTTGGACTATTCCCAAAAACCACCTCTTGGAGGTAGGATTAACACAAAACCGGGAGACCATGGCATTCCGAATGCTCTCAACCGTTGATTTATACTATTCTATCATGTGTGACGACCCGCGTGGACACAAATTCATTGAAATAGCATTTTGTTGAGGGCCCGGTCACATATGGCTTCACACTACACTTGAGGATCCGTGACCACACTACATGATTTTGGAGGTGTCTTGAGACGGCCTTTGGACACGTTCTTTTGGGCTCTCACAATTTCATGGTCACGGCTCTTGGCTCGCGTGTAAAGTGGCCCTTAGTACTAATTTGTTTATTCTGCAGGAACATGAGTTCTAGTTTGTCTGCTTGCAAAGATATTTCCAGTTCACAATCTCTTGTCCCGAGTCAAAAGAAGACTCAGGACAAGTGAGAAATGAGTGCAGATTTCGCTCCGAAACAGGGGTTCATTCACATTCACATTCATGTGTGGAGATGGACAAATGCTGTTGGGTGCATGCATATACTGTATATAATCCGCACTCGAGGGTGGATGAACTTGGAAAAGGGTTTTTTTTTTACCTGTGGCTCATACATAAAGGGCGCGGCTCCTGTCGGACACGTCTCCGTGGGCTCATGGAAACCTCTTAAGTTTCTAACATCCATGTTGGTTTGTGTGTGCACCATAACAATCTTATCCCGCTACGGGACACAAAGGAAGAGATCGTATGATCGGTGTGCACAAAAGACACACTATTACTTAGCCTAAAAAAGCACGTTCTCTCTCTAATCTCCATAGGAATAAGACCCACCTTTTTATCCACTTCAAACTCATGGTGAAATTGACACAAGTTGACCACATATTGCAGACGAAGCAGATAACATCGTGGAGTGCTCCGTTGAGAGGAGAGAAATTGCTCCACATCCGCCACAAATTTGGTATATATGAACACTTCAAGTTGGGAGTCTTGTGATTAGAATTTATAAATAAATAAATCTTATAAAACAAAAGGGCTATGCTTGAAAATTAATTAAGCTGCTTTTTTCCTATTTGATCAAGGGTTGTAGGATGTCATTGGTTGATTCATGTGTGATTCATGTGAGTGAGATACGCCTCATCCTTAGGTATGATCTGAACTCATATGTAGCTCCGCTCATGTAGTTGTAATTAGAGTAGAGGCACCCATAACCGATCACTCAAGAGATTATGCGCTGGATTTGGAGAAGTATAAGGCGGTGCAAATTTATCGTGTGTGGGAAGATAGAAATAAGGAGGACTGCAGTTTTCCAATAATTGTATTCCTTAAATTGAAATCTCTATAAATTTTTGAAGCCAAAACTTGGCCCGAACATATTACCAATGTCTAGAGTTTGCCATAACCACTCATTCCTCCTCACTTTAACATTCAAAACCATGCAATGTGTCATGGCACCATTGGTTCCGGCCTAATTGAAATTTAGTCCTAGCCTGAACAAAATTTCAGTACCCTATAGATTGCCGATGGGGTCTTGATTGGGAATAGGCACCTCTACTACAATACAAGGAGTGTATAACGTAAACTCCTACCAATGAGTTCTTTGTATAAGCAAGGTATGTGGTCAGTATGTCAAAATATGTCCATCTCTATACATCAAAATTCAGCCCAAATATAGCTCCGATAAGAACTTTAAAAAAATAATTTAAAAATCGGATACATAACTCATGGAGACCGTTGAATAATACTATGTTTGATACCCCAACATTTCTTAATTCTGATTTATCATAAGTTACATGACGGCCTTAACGTTTATGGTTAATAAGAAGAAGATGGAGAACTCACATGTTACAAAAGTTAGACTCCTTGATTTTGCCATAGATTCCAAGATCCCTATGTTTGTGTAACATGTGGTCCGAGATGACCCTAAACTACCAGATGACAGTGGAGAGGTACCCAAATGCGAATGGAGGGGTTGGCGGTTTGATTACCAGATGTGAAGTCTTCTCTCTACTTGACGGAAAAAACTAAGAGCTCACTCACCACAAGGTAGGCAGTAAAACCCACCCTGCACCAAGGGAATCCTTGAACAAGGTAGGGCCAACGGACTCAAATTCACGCCGGATTGCCATTATTATTATTATTATTATTATTATTATGTCTCGGGGTTAATAGGTACCCGTGGTAGTCTAGGCCGACCAAAGATTGGAAAACCTTGAAGGGTTAAAAGACATGTTGCACATACATATAGGTATACCGGTAGTTCATGAACCATGTCCTCCAAGAATCTTGTGGATTGTACTTATTGCAAAAACCAAAATGGCTGCACTTTTTCCTCATTGTGAGTGGGAGTGGCTAGAATGAATGTACCTCGCTATGAGGCTTGCAATAAATGTGCATGGAGGCTTTTTTATTTTCTATTTTTTGGTTTTTACAAATTGAAACAAATTCAATTGCAACGTAAAGAGTACAACGGCCTCGGGGGACCGTGCGACTTGAAGAGGACTTCAAGTAATAATGTCCATCTGTGGCCTAACTTTCCATGTGACCACTAAATTGCTATAAGTAACAATACGACCTTTGATATACCAAACTGAAAGCTTTGGTGATGAGATCAGAGATCATGTTTGTGGGGATATTAGTGTGTAAATGATTTCCAGAAGTAAAGTTACATATTACTCGTACTACCTAACTTGAGGCCAAGGGTTTTTTTTTGTTATTTTTACAATGTCAAAAGGTTTTACAATCGTTGAAGTGAAGAAGCCACATGTGGATGATATCACATAATTTCGTCTAAATATGAGCACATTCATTTTAAGTTCAAACAATTTCATCCCAATATTTTTTTTGGGATGGTTATCGCGATTTCATCAATGACAAAATATTATAATTCTAATTCTAGATGTTACCATTTGGTTTTTCATTCAAAAATTAGGTTTTGACACGATCCCTCGCCCTAGATCGCAAAATTCATATAACTACCAAGACCTCACCATGCAATCACAATATCTATAATTGCTAGAATTTCAACTTGCTTTTGGAGGTTTTTATATGGCTTCCTTGATACTAAACTTGTGTCCGAGACAGAGGTTCATTGATAGTGAAAATGAAACTAACTTGAAACTATGAAAAGTCAAAAGTTTGTGGGACTAAAAGTGCATCAAATTGGTGTCAAAAAAAGGCTAATTTTCTAGAGTAATGGAGTGTAGTGGACTCCATTAGGTAGAAGCTAATATCAACTCGATGGTCCTTGGAAGAATGACTTGAAATGGCCTAGTGCTACATTTGGGAATAGGGAAAGAAACTTATATCTAATGATTCTTAAAGGGACAAGTTTCAATATGTACTGTGCCTCATTTTCAACTACATTGTGGGAGTAGAAGTGACAAGATCTATGATCTCCGAGACTTGGAACAGTTGACCGCTGGCTATAATGGACAAGGATGATCACATGAGTTATTATGAAATATTATGATAGTTTGATTCCACTTTTATAGAATCGCCTTACAATACAACAATCTCAAAGCCTTAAGTTGCCCCCCTTCTCCCCTTATACTTGTTATTAATCTCCATAAGGTTTCACTAAAATTATGCTCCAATGGATAAATTTTGAGCTATGGATAGATACTCAATTTAACCATTCAAGGCCTACTAGGTGTGATCATTACATGATCATAAACCACTTACATAGCGTTTTCTCTATATTGTATCTCGAAGTGTTAAGAATCATTACACACCACATCCATATAGAATTTGATGCTTTGTTATTTAAATTTTGTTTCTCTTGTTTGTTGTTCACCACTATATGATATCCTTAGTTAGCCAATAAGATCAAGATCTTGTGTCACAAATCCAAGTTAATCACTCCTCTACTCAATATGAAGATAGAAATATCTCCATATTTCAGCCCACATGGATCTCATCCATTGATTGTGCTATGGTAACTTTTCATTTGAAGAACTGATTGGGTCTGAGAAATAACCCGGCCGAGTTGAAGAAATATCCGCATAAATAACCGGTGAAATGTTTGGGAAATAACTGGGGAAATGTCCGGTTGAGTTTGAGAAATAACCGGTTGAAGTTCAAGACTCTAGGAGAATCACCGATCATTATAGAGGAATATATAGAATATATCTCAAATTATTATAGAAAACTGAAATATCACAACACTAGGGTCTTGGAACAATGTAACTTGGTTGGACTTGCAAACACTAGGGTCTTGACCAATTATTCCCAAAATCTCCCCGAACACTGAACAAGAATGTGGAAATATCATTCTATCATACATCTTTAGAGAGAGAAAAATAGAAATAAATAAATAGCATATGTGTGTGTGTCATTATGAGATGGTACAAGCATCATCGTCCAAGAACATAACCTCCAATCTTATGTTCACGATATCTTACTTACCGAGGGGGAAGGTGAAAATGTTGATCACAACTACAAAGCCCGGATATTTCTATTTTAAATGATATTAATTCCTAAATTAGGGTTAGAGATCTAGTGAGCTTAAACTGGAGTGAAACAACAACCAACATATAGGGGGTAGGTTCATACTATTATCCCCTCAGTAGGTGTTAGGAAATCACCTCAATATATATATATATATCATTGAAGAGGTCCATAACAATTGGAAGTGCAAAGAAATTCATGTGGTTGGCATCAACATCTCTCTTGGTCATTCTACAAAAGCATTTTTTGGCACCACCCCCCAATGTTCTCCTTCTCTGTCATAAGAAAGACGTTCACACAATCTCCTGAAGGACATATTGATGTATGATGCTTTTTTTAAACATGTTTTCAATAAGAAATTATCCTTAAAATATTGGGATAAGGAGTGTGTTACATGCAAAACACACCTTTCATACACCCAAACTAAAACTTGCTTAAACCCTTATGAGTGTGTGGTCGATTCATCTCAAGTAGAACAATCATGTTGATTTTGGACTTTTGAAACTACTTTTGTTGACAATTCATCTTAATAAATTATTTTGTGGGCTGCAAATCATTTCTACTATCTACATGTAGTAGATTGATCACTATAGATGGTTGATGTGTTTGTCTCATATCAATCTTACATTGGTTGTGACCAACTCGTACCCTAACCCTAAACCATGAACCCCCATGTGAAAATTATAGTTTTACACCAAAAGAGGCAACCTACACTCACAACTTAGGTGATATTTATTCCCCATCCAAACACCTAATTTGAACCCGTAAGACTAGCTTTGTTACTAGCAAGAAGTATACCATGATAAGGGTTTACCTCAAACATATATTTGACTACATCCAAAGCAAGCACAGACTAGTCTAGGGTTTGGCTTGTTTGGGAGGTTACTCACAAAATCGTAACCCTTGCTTGCAAACTACTCTAGGTTCCACAATGTTATTTGAGGTGATGGGTCCCAATCTTAACAAATGCATTCTCTATATATGAATCAAGGGTTTCTGACTTGAAGAAAATGTGTTCCTTTCGGTTTTTATTGGGCTCAAATAATTGCCGAATTCCGGCAAATTCTAGTCTATTATCCCTTGATGGGTGGGCCAAATCGGCAAATATCTGAGCCCTTCCCAAGGGCCTACACTCTAAACTCCATAGTATCACACTTGTGGCAACCAAAGTGCACGTGATATTATGGAGTTATGTAGTGTTAACTTGGATGCGTGAGACTAGTGAATTAGTGTAGCATGTGACACTATGGAATAACACAAAGTGCAACATATTAAATGGTGTGGTGTGGTCCACTCCGCTTCGCCTCCATGGGTGATGTGGCGGATGCATACACCAACACTCAACAAGTGGCATAAGAAGAAGAAGAATAATAAGAATAAGAAGGTGACGCTCCACATATTGACACATGGCACAATGCAAGGGTGTGGGTTGACTTCTTTGGTGGTTTGCATTAATGACAAAATTTGTGATATAAGGGAGAGAAAGGTGACAATAAGGAGTGATATTTGAACTATGAACAACCGTTCCCTAGGGTTTTGGGATATTAGAGAGTGAGTGACATTATGGAGGCTGATATTACGGAGTTTAGGGTGTACTACTCATAGATAATTCGTTGACCAACACATGCTACTCTATTGATGACTAATAGAGTAGAAGGAAATATTGACTTGCACTCCGATATCTTCAACGTTAACTCCTAAAGGCTAAAGTAAAATAATCCATAATCACTTAAAACAATTCAGTTCAATTCAAAAGCTCACCAAAGACAACTTGGCACCTCTTATGGTATATATGATTGTATGGATGCAAGTTTTGTAGAGTAAGAATGTTTCACACAAATGATCAGCCATCCACATGTTCAAAATCATAAGGTTATGACACAAAAGTGGATCAAAAAAATGTTAGGGGTTAAACATGAGGGATTATTCAAAGTTGCAGTATATTAACCCAAGGTAGGCCAATATTGCATACCACTGACCCTTGGGACATAGTGGCCCCAAGAACACAGTAGTTTGATCATCATTTGGGCAAGCATTCTAAAATGGGCAAAGGACATGAGGTCCATTAAGCTACCAAAAGGGATCACCTCCAATACAAGACAAAATAGCACTTACTTGTCCCATAGCCATGCTCTAGAAATTCATTTCACGTTCACAAACGAGCTTGCAGCTATGATCAAGGGTGAAGCATCCCTCATTCACATTACCTTTTGGTTGGTGTTTTCTCTCTTTGAGGTCCATTATACGGCTTATGTACACTAGCTTGGACATGTGTCATCCCGGATCGTAGCACTTGTATATATGTTTCGTAAAGTATATATAGTTGATTCGCCATAAGTTCACCCATGATTCCCCGAACCTTAACCCTTAACCCTCCCACGTTTTTTTAAGCCCCTACAACCCCCTGATCACCCAAATCCCACCCGCTCCCATTGTTTTTGGGGTTCTCCGCCCTTTTGGAACAGTGGAAGGGCGACAACCTCATCATGTTTGTTGTGTTGTATATTAGATAGTTTCTATAAGTACAACTCTTTTATATATACATGTACATATACATATACACATACACATACACATACACATACACATACATAACAAAATAAGCCCAATTGTGTTAATGCCATTGATAAATGGGTTGATTTGTGGTAGGGCCACTCTTAACATTATCAACTAAAAATGCCAACATCTAGTTGAAAACACACATTTTTGTGCACTTAAAGGTCCATAATGGGCCCAGGGGGGAGGGTGGACTCCTCATACCACATATGAACTAACGTGAGTGTAAGGAGGAGTATAATTTGAGGCATTAGCATTCATAGTATACATAATGGGAGAGGTATTATTTTTCTCTAGTGTGTACATCTAGAAAGGTTATTAACTTTTTGAAGTAAAGACAGATGTACAAAAGGGGACCCTAAGGTTTTAGAGATTTTTTTTGACAATAAATGAGTTAGTTTAATTCACGTTTTCATCCATTTTTGGCATATGGTGATAGTCCTCAATGACTATCGTGTATGTTCTTGTTAGGGTTGGCAGTTGGGTTCTAAGTTTTTAGTAATTACATTTTAGAGGCTATTGGAATGCTCAAGACCTTCCTTGAGTTTCTCTCTCCGGATTGTGGCTAATATATTGTGCTCTTGTCTTTGTTTGTTTGATACAACTGTTGAGTTACATGCTATGGATGAAAAAACGTTCAATGACTTTCTCATTGGAAAGTCAAAGTGAATTGTATGTGTATTACAGACTTGTTTAATTCACGACTTATATTTTGTATATGTAGTAGAGGCATTTATCACATTAAATTGAAAAGCTTAGTATAAATACATGAGCCAATTTTCTAGGAAGTTGTTTTTCTCTATAAACTTCTCATATATAGGGGGGTTCAATTTCTTAATGACCCATGCACATTATGTAGGTTTCCAATGAAGAGTTTAACCCCTGGGATAATGGCCATCCATGAGGATTACCTATATGCCCAAGCACATGGTCAATGGTTGCCAACGTTGTTACATGCATATGTGAAAGCTTGACATCACACGTAACCATAGGCTGGGGCGAAACAACCCGTACACTGGTTTCTTGGAGGCAAGGGTTTAGGCATCCAACAAGGAATGAGTGTATGGGTTGGTTCACCCAAATCTGTAACCATACATATGTAGCAAATTCATACAACAATCTTTTCCTCTTGCAACTCTTGCACGTTTCACCCTTGCACCTCCCGCCCTTACTTTGCTTGTAGCATTTAATTTTCTCTCACATACATTTTCACTCAAGACACTCCATATCTAAGGTAGATGTGCCTTAATCCAACGCAACATTAACCCCTAACTTCCAAGCAACCATTTTATGGTTGATGGATGGTTTCTACCCTGCAATAACCCCACCTACCTCGTTTATCCACAATCAAAATAACTACAAACACCAAGCCAACATGGATATCTACCCCTAGACACATGAGCCGTGCAATTTGGAGATGATTGGAATGTATTTATATAAAAAAATTCAAAGTGGGAAGTGGTCATGTTTTTGTTGTGTTGGGAGCTCATGTGAGGGTGTTGACTTCACTCCATTGCAAACTTTGCATGAACATCAAAGATGTTTATTTTGGTAAAAGTGAAATGTTTTTTTGATGTTCATGTAAAAGGGGCCTTTGCTCTCACATCAATTGTTCAATTTAACATTTGGACAATCTTTGAATTGTAAGGATTTATTTTGCATATATGTGGTTGGAATAATGGGATAGTTTACATACTCTAAATGCAAGGTGGCTAGCCTATTGTGGTTTGCACAATTGGCATGAGAATGTGTGGAGGTGCTCAACTATTCAGCACGGGGAGATCACTCCATTGTAAAGTTGAATAACCACGTGCGCTCATTTTACATGTAAAAAATGTAAAAAATGTACATAAAACATCACCAAAATGGGTCAAAATTTTATCAATGTTTTTTCACGAGTAGATATACACGGTACCTATTACATAGTAAAAAATGGTAACTAAATTTGATGGTTTATATATATATATATATATATAACATACTTTCTCTAATTAAAATGACACATAATTGAACTAAAAAAATTACTACAAAAATGAAGATGACTAGAAATTTCAAAACAATATACAAAGGATACCATCAATAATTATGTATATGTAGAAAAAATGTCATAAAATTTAAAATTATCTATGGCATGTAATATAGGGGTAGCAAACTTTGTTCGCACATGGTGTTCAACTTGACAATGGAGTGATCTCCCTGAGCTATTCAATTGTTCCCATCTAGTCGATCGCACAAGCACTTTGCCCATTTTTTAGGTGAATTCGATTGGTCAAAGGTTTGTTTTGGGGGATAGAACATGGTGATTTCTTGTGCATGACTTCCTTCAATTGTTATAGTTTGAAAGTCCAAAGCATTATATGTCCAATTTTTGCCTCAAAATATCTCATCTCCCATATATCTTGATGATAAATCCCATTTTAAGCTCAAAACTTATCCATAAATATTCCATGAGAGAAATGCACTCCAGACAACCCTTTCATAGGCTTGGGAGGTTAGGGGTTAATCTAGACACCTATATTTGAGTGTTATGTATTTAGGTGTGGATCAAAGATCCATACAACAAAAAGATATGGTATATAAGCGATTGGACTATGTGCTTCCAAATATGCTAACCATTCTAGGCTCAATGACAAACATGATTGGGAAAACTAATTTGACCACTTAACATGCACTCTTAATTTATACTTTGATATTAGATAAGATAATGGTTATGTTTGCCTTCCCCGTTTTCAAATTCTACCCGAAATGGGACCAATATTCAAATACTAAGCAAGCATTTTATTCATATATATATTCATATATATATATAATTTTTTATTTAATTTTTTTTTGGGGGCCTAGGTGCTGGCCCAACTGAACCCAATCCCTTGGTTGAAGAATGTTATGCATACCTATCAAAATGTTGTGCCACAATTGGCCATGCCCTCGTATAACATAACATTTGATAGCCTACTAGGGATGGTCCTTATTTTTCTAGAAGGGGAGCCCTAGTAGCTTGCACAAATTCCTCATGCAATATTCCTTGACACCGACTCGATAATAAAGTGGATTTGTCATGGTGACATGCCTATCTAGTGGAGGATAAGTGGATATTTGAATGTGGTAGGCATGCAACTATTGTCAAGCTTGCTAGCTGAACATTTTAATACAAAATCTATTGTTTTATCATTTCAATAATTTTATAAACTAAAACGAACAAATAGCACTTGCATGTTCGCCCTTGCATAGTGAACAATGCTCATGTTGAACGCTATTCATTTTGCAAAGGTGACCCAACATAGGTAGAGAATTATGCTTTCAATTTTTTTGGCTTGAGGGGTGCAACACCCTAGTGATGAGTAATGTTATGAAGGGCATTTAGGGCCACTTCACACACGAGAGTGAGAGCCCGTGACCATTGCACTTCAAGCACTCTCATTGGTGAAAAGGCGGAGCCGGTCCAAGTTCGCTTCACACTATGCTTAAGGGACCAACGGAGTATGTGAATGCAAGATGGATGTAAAGTCTACATGGATGCCTAAATGGCATCGAATGGATCATGTTTCATGGTCACTTGGACTATTTTCAAAAACCACCTCTTGGAGATAGGCCTCACACAAAACCGGGAGACCATGGCACTCTGACATGCTCACAACCGTTGATTTATTCTATTTTATCATGTGTGATGACCCGCATGAATAGAAATTCATTGAAATAGCATTTGATTGGGGCCCAATCACATCTGACTTCACACTACCCTTGAGGGTCCGTGACCACACTACATGATTTTGGAGGTGTCTTAGGACGGCCTTTGGACACTTTCTTTGGGGCTTTCACAACTGCATGGTCACGGCTCTAGGCTCGTGTGTGAAGTGGCCTTTGGTTCGAGCAAGAATCATTTGTAAAATCTAACTCAAGGGCTTAAATAGTTGGACGGCTGGGGCGAACCAACCCATATATCCGTACCTTACCGGGGAGGGCGAACGGCTGGGGATTCGTGGCACTCACTTAAAATCAACCATCCTACATATCGTGGATGAAGTGGCTCCAATACAAAAAGACCCCCTATGAGGTTGAGGGCCGATTCATTCGAATGTGACATCACTAGACATCCGGTAAGGTACCAATGTATGGGTCGGTTCGCCCTAGCCTAGTTGGACCTCGCCCGTGAGGCAAGAGGGGGATTGATACTCTATTCTATTGCCCCTTGGGACATCGCCTAGCCTAGGGGAGTCTAGAATGATCCTAAGCTAGCGCTTGAAGGAAGCAAGCAATTCCGGTACTTGGCCCTTTTGGCCGGTCTTCTATCATTCCCAAATTAGCCATATCACCCCCCCAGCCCCTACCCCCCACCCCTAGGAGCACTCCCATTGGCCGATAACTCACGGGGGACACTTGGTGATGTGGCCGCCTGCCGTCCAAAGGGCCGGGCCGGCCGACCCAACCCCCTGCGTCACCCAACCGCAACCGCAACCGCAACCGGCGTCTGCGTCTCACCATACGGCCGGGCGTCAAGGAGTCCGCGTCTGCATCAGCGGCGCCGCGCGTCTTCGGCCGCCAGGGGCGAGCATTGAAGGAGCGCAGGGGCAATTTCTGGACAGACACTTCTCGAGCCTTCCAGCTGCCTCCTCTACCGATCACCGCAGATTCCAGTAGCTTCGCAGACCTTGAGATTTCGCTTCACTCGAAATCACTCGCATTCGATTTCTGCACTGCAAGTGAGGTGAGATTTCTGACCTTCTCTCTGCACTTTGTTTCATCGAGGGTTGAAGTTTCAGTGCTGAAGAGTGGGTTTCGAGAACTGAGATTCTCTGACATACATTCCCTGTGTGCGTGTATGTGTGTGCGCCTTTTTGTTCTTCCAGGTTCCCGAAGTTTCTCGGAGGTCTCCCTTGTTTGCGAGGGTTTGGTGGAGTTTGCTCAGGGTTCGGTTTTAAGGATTGTTGAGGTTGGCCTGGGGGATTGAGGGAGGTTTGGGAATTGGGTTGTGGTTGGTTTCTGCGTTCGTGGTAAGGTGAAGGGGCGAGGGCTAAGAAGATGGACGCCCAGAACGGAGTGGTGGCCGTCTACGGGAACAATGGAAGCGGGGGATTGTTGGAGAATAACCCTAACAAGAAGGCAGCAACTTCCTACGCTGTGAAAGTGGGGTTGGCACAAATGCTCCGTGGTGGAGTGATCATGGACGTCATTGACGCAGCCCAGGCTCGAATTGCAGAGGAGGCTGGTGCCGTGGCCGTCATGGCTTTGGAGCGCGTGCCTGCTGACATCCGTGCTGAGGGTGGTGTGGCGAGGATGAGTGACCCGGGCATGATCAAGGAGATTAAGAAGGCCGTTACAATTCCCGTCATGGCTAAGGCGAGAATTGGTATGCCACTCTTCACTCTTTTCTTCGACTTAACCTAATGAACTCATTGTTTTCCAGGAACCGGAAGTCTGTGCCAAATGCAGGCAATCACCTTGCTGTACGACACATGTGGGAAGAAATGTGTCCTAAATCTTCCTCCTTTGTTGATTCCCGTTTAACAAATACTTCTGTTTATTCCCAGGGTTTAGGGGTTATGGTTCGGCAGCACTCTTGCAATCTTCATTTACTGCACTTTAATAGAAGGTGGAGTGAGGTAGGGTTAGGCTCTGTGCTTTTCTGCCAAAGCATTGAGGTGTGGTGCTTCAGGAGCTCTTCTTCATCTCACAGCGTTACGTGTGTTATTGTTCACTGGATTTGGTTTATGGAGCATGTATGTATAGTGTTTGGTTGGTTGTAAAATTTGCAATTTTGAGGAGGATTTACATGTGGTAGGTGTTACATGTGCAATTTTGGGTTCATATTCTTCTGAACTGTTGAATTCTGCACTGTTAAGAAAAGGTGGAAGTGAGGTTGGCTTAGTACTGCTTTACATTGAGGCTCTCTGCGTGTTTCTGGTTTATTGAGGTGTAGTGCATCTGAAGTTATCTATTTGACAGGGTTAAGGGATTCTTAGCAGTGTAGCGATTTTTGTTCAGTGGATATTGTTTATGGGGTATGCATTTCTGGTGTTTCATCTGTCGAAATATCATTAATTTAGGGAAGAATTTGATCTGGTAGTTGTTCTGATTCTTTCGTTTATATTCTTCTGAGCTGTTGAACTTTTTAGAACTGCTGAAAAATGTTACTGTACCGTGAAGGTGAATTGAGGTTGGCCGAGTACTCATCTCTACTCATGTGCTCTGCGCTTTTCTGCTGAAGCGTCGAGGTGTAGTGCTTTCGAAGCTCTTCACCTCACCGGGTCATGTAGATTCTTTGCACTGTAGCGATTTTATTTACAAATTATGGTTCATGGAGTGTGTACTTCTAGTGTTGTATTTGTTGACGTATCATGAATTGCGAGGAAGAATTTCTTGTGGTAGTTATTGTAAGGTTCTTTGTTTACATGCTTCTGAACTGTTGAAATATGTACTGCACTGTTAGAGAAGGTGGAGAGAGGTTGGCTTAGTACTACTGCTTTATATTGAGGCCCTCTCTGCTTTTGCTTCATGAGCATTGAGGTGTTCTGCTTTTGAAGCTCTTCAGCTCACAGGGTCATGTGGATTTTTAGCACTGTGGCGATTTTTATTATTGGATATGCTTTATGAAGTAAGCACTTCTGGTGTTTTGTTGTTGAAATATCATAATTTGTGAGGAGTTTTATGTGCTAGCTGTTGTAATTTTCCCGTTTATATTCTTGTGAACTGTGAACTCTTTACTGCACTGCTACAGTAGGTGGAGTGAGGTTGGCTCAATACCGTTTGAGGCCCTCTGCTTTTCTGCCTAAGCATTGAGGTGTAGTGCTTCTGAAGATCTCTACCTCACAGGGCATTCTTAGCACTACAGTGATTTTTTTAGTGGACATGGTTTATGGAGCATATACTTGTGGTGTTTCTTGGTGAAATTATCATATGTTGCAAGAGGAATTGTGTGTGGTATGTGTTCTGATTTTTGGTTGTATTCTTCTGAGCTGTTAAATTAGAACCATCGAAATCTGCACTGTTTATATAAGGTGAAGGGAGGTTAGTTGAGTACTGGTTTTTATTGAAGCTCTATGTGCTTTTTCTGAAGCATTGAGGAGTAGGGCTTTTGAAGCAGTCTGCCTATGAGGAGGAACTTAATGTGGTATTTGTAATTTATTCTGTGAAACTCTTAGAACTGTTGAAATCTACACAATTATAAAAAGTGAATAGAGGTTGCATCAGCAGTGGCTCACATTAAACCTCTCTGCTTTTCCTGCCTAAGCATTGAGGTGTAGTGCTTCTGAAGCACTTCACACCTCAGTGTACAAGGAGCACTGCAGCTAATTTCTTTTACTGGATATGGTTTATGGAGCATGTACTTCTGGTGTTTTATTTATTGAAACATCATGAATGTGTCAAAAAGTTGTCGAGGACTTGTTGTGTGGTGGTTGTTTGTGATTTACTGTTTATATTCTTCTGACCTGTTGATGAGGGTTATGTTTTTTCAGGTCACTTTGTGGAGGCTCAAATCCTGGAAGCCATTGGCGTGGACTACATTGACGAGAGTGAGGTTCTGACACCAGCTGATGATGCCCACCACATCAACAAGCACAACTACAGGATCCCATTTGTGTGTGGATGCCGCAACCTGGGTGAGGCACTTCGGCGCATTGCTGAAGGTGCGGCCATGATCAGGACCAAGGGAGAGGCAGGCACTGGAAATGTAGTTGAGGCTGTGAGGCACACACGATCGGTGTTGGGTGAGATTCGGCGGCTGCAAAACCTCGATGACTCAGAGGTGTTCACATTTGCCAAGGAGATTTCTGCGCCTTATGAACTTGTCAGGCAGACCAAGAACCTCGGAAGGCTTCCTGTCGTGAACTTTGCAGCTGGAGGTGTAGCCACCCCGGCCGATGCGGCGCTCATGATGCAATTGGGATGTGATGGTGTGTTTGTGGGATCCGGAATTTTCAAGAGTGGTGATCCTGCCAAGCGTGCCCGTGCGATTGTGGAAGCTGTGACCCATTACAATGATGCCCATGTTCTTGCTGAAGTGAGCACCGACCTTGGAGAAGCCATGGTGGGCATCAACCTGAGTGACAAGAAGGTGGAGCGCTTCGCAGCGAGGTCCGAGTAGAATTAATAAACTTAAGTTCTTTGAGTATTACCCAGTTTTTAGCCTGTTTGGCTTAACTTTCTATATGGATTAGTTTCTGCTTCATCCTGATGTGATGAGGCGTCGTACCATTCTTTTGATTTTTGGGACACAGCATTTGATCTTTCCAGCCAGCTTCTTGTTGTACAGCATGTGGAGCAGAGACCCTGGTCGGTCATCAGTCTATGCCTCAGTTACTTTTTCTTAAGTGCACAAAAATTGTGCAGTTCCTTTTGAAATGTCTGTTGTGAGGAAGAGCATTTGGGAAGGAGTTAATGAAGGTACTATGAAAAGGCATTTGTAACTTAGTAGCCATGAGATGGCTGTGCTACAGACAGCTGCTCTGAAAATCCAGGTAAAAATGTTACTGTGAACGGTGCACATACCTGTCTTATAAAAATGAAAGTTAAGCACACGATTAATTAATATCTATGCGTAAGCCGCTCCTTTCTATAAGTGCCAAAGATTGTGCAGTCACTATTGAAATGTCTCCTCGATTGAAGGTCTGAAGTGTCTAAGATTTACTAGACATGCAAACCTGCTCAAGTCAAGGATACAAACACCATGTAGCCATGAGATGGAGGTGACCAGGTAAACATGATATACCGAACAGTTGTGTATTATCTAATTGTCATGGAATTGTGGATTGAGTTAGCACAGTCTGAGTTTTGAATTTGTGATGCAATCATTTGACAATGACTTGGTATCAAAAGTCTCTGAAGTCAGATGAACTCTTTCTCTATGACACTGAAACATGGAGGGATCACGTCACTCTGGGGATGCTCATCTGCTTGTCAATATGGCTAGTGGTGTCAAAATCTGGTGTACTCATTGTACATCCTCTCTTTTAGCTGAAAGGCTTGCAGAAAGGCTTTTCTACCAACCTTTGGTTGCAGCATAAAGGTACTTGATAGGGATATACAATGTAACATCGTTTGGATTAGAAGTTACTGAATCGGGCTAGAAAGCGCTTTAGGAAGCTGATTGTCTGCAGGTTTTCGGCCTTTATCACAGGAAGATAGAGATTAGGTTTCCTTTATATGAATATATACACACAGCAAACTTATCCATGGAAAGCCCTTAGGAATAAAAGCATATCTCAAGATATGAGAAATGTTCACGAAAGAGAAGTTGTGAGGTAGTGTTCAAGCACCATGTCCATATGGTTACAAATGTGCTTTTGGTCTTCCCATGATGAAATTGAAGTAAAATCCTAAAATGTTGATCATATTTCCACTGTTCTATATATTTAGCGAATCATGTTAAGGTGAAGTATCATGAAGAATCAAGATGCGAGTGCTTCATGAGGTATAAGTTAGAGCATAACCACTTATGAAATTTTGCGATCTCTTCCCAAGAATGGAGAATATTTTCCTGAGTTCGTCATATACTAAATCATGTAAGAGTGCCAAAAAGCGTCAGCTTTGCAGGAGGCATCCTAATCGTGACAACCTAGGCACGAATCTTGCTTTCTTGTTGATATATGAATTTGAAGAAAATGAAATTATAAATTATGTGAATGTGATTCAGTCGTCACAGGTTTGCAATTTCGTGCAACATCCTGCATGGTTACATAATGCTACTACACCAACTGCAAACTGAAAAACAAGTTGTTATCCTCGATAGGAGAACTTTGGGCATATCCGTTGCCCCTTGAAATTGACTGCTTCTTGGAGCTCGCTGAGAAAATTCTTGGGTGTTGGTACAGTGTTTTGAGTCGAGAAAGAGAGTATTAATTTGTAGTATCAACATTCCAGAATCCATAACTGAAATTGCAGTTTGGATCCTGATTGTCTAAACTCAGATACCTATTCAACTTTTGGTGAGTGAGTTTTTTAAGGTAGACGTGCCTTATATGGATACTTTTCTCTCTCTACCCACTTCTTGTAGGATATGAAACACAGTTACCGGAAGATGATTAGCAAATTCAAATTGTGCCGGATAGCCATTTGGATCAAAAAATTTGGAGGTCATATGAATATATATTTTTTTATAATCAAAGTGAAGATTCTCGCGCTCATTAAGTGGTCATATAATTCTCCCCAATCATGTTGACTATTGAGCCTAGAATAGTCAACATATTTTGAGCACGTAATCTAACATCTCCTAAACACATTTTTTTTTGATGCCAGTTCTTAGATCTACACCTAACCACATACCGCTCAAATATAAGTGTCCATATTATTGTTGTGTTCAATTTAGGCACGTCTATCTTTTATGTGCAAGTGTGGAACCTGCTTTTTGCACGGATTCAACAAGTTACACTTTGGCCCTTGAAAAAACGAGCCTCCTCATCAGCTGAGATCCTCCCACTCAAGGGTGTTCACTCAAGTCCACTTTACACTTGAATTTTAACTTAAGAGCTTGAACTTTGAATTGGGCATACAACACTTAGATGGCCCCTTGATGGATGTCATGTCGAATAAATTCAAAAAGTTTAGGAGTTTAAGAGTTTGAGCTTTGATATAGTGGATTTTAAACATTATGTTGGCTTGTTGAAAATTCTCTTTCGTTTGTGGTCCAAGATGACCTTAAACTACTGGGTGATAGTGGAAAGGTACCCATTTCCGAATGGAGTGGTTGGCGGTTCGATTCCCGCTGTGAAATCTTCTCTCTACTTGATAGAAAAAACTAGCTAGGTAGGAAGGAAGCCAAGAGCCCACCCACCGCAAGGTAGGCAGTAAACCCCACCCTACACCAAGAGTATTCTTGAGCAGGGTAGGGCCAACGGGCTCACATTCAGGTCGGATTGCCTGACATTGGTTATTTATTTATTTCTCTTTGTTTGATACCATTCCCCTCTTGATATCTCACTTTGACCACTTTACACTTTGCTCAAATTATTGAGAACTTGAGAATTGGTTGAGCTTTGGATGCAAGCTTGTCAAATCCAAATATCAAACTCCCTAAAATTGAAAGTTTGAGTGCTCATCTACTGTAAATAGAGTCCAGTCTCCACATAACCATCAAACTCAAAAAGAAAAACTTCATGTGAATGATGCGAAGCCAAAGTTGAGAGAAGCTCAAATCAATGTGATTTCAGAAAAGAAATTTACATAATAAAAGCTATTGTGTTCCTATTGTGGACGTCAACCACGCGGCTTACGAAGCTTGTAAACCAAGTGGTGTTGATCTCGAGAGAGGTCAACGGATCGATTCCCCACACCTGTCACTCCAGGGGTGAAAGCTGGAATAGCTCAGTTGGTTAGAGCGTGTGGCTGTTAACCACAAGGTCGGAGGTTCGACCCCTCCTTCTAGCGATTTTTTTTTTAAAATTTAAATTTTAGGCATTTGATTTTGTTCACATAATGTAGATAATATAGAGTAGAGGCGCCCATAACCGATCACTTAAGAGATTTTGCGCCAGATTTGGAGAAGGATAAGGTGGTGTAAATTTTTTTTAATAGTAAGATAGAAATCAAGAGGACTCCAATTTTTTTGGTACTTTTATTCCTTAAATTAAAATTATTGAGAAATTTTGAAGCCAAAAGTTGGCCTGAACATAATGCCAATGTCCAGAGTCTGCCATAGCCGCTCATTCCTCCTCGTTTTAGCACTCAAACCAAGGACATGTGTCATGTCACTATTGGTTCCCGCCTAATTGAAATTCAATCCCAACGTAATCGAAATTATGGCACCCTATAGGTTCAGAATGGGGTCCTGATCGGGAATGGGTGCCTCTACTCCTAGAGCTTTTCAAGAGCTTTCCAAGAAGCCCCAGAACCGATCACTTAAGAGATTTTGCACCAAATTTGGAGAAGGATAAGGCAATGCAAATTTTTCCTGTGTAGGAAGATAGAAATCAAGAGGATTCCAAATATTTTTGGTGCTTTTATTCTTGAAATTAAAATTTTGAGAACTTTTGAAGCCAAAAGTTGACTTGAACTTAATGCCAATGTCTAGAGTCTGCCATAACCGCTCATTCCTCCTCATTTTAGCACTAAAACCAAGGACATGTGTCATGCCACTATTGGTTCCTGCATGTTCGAAATTCAATCCCAGTGTAATCAAAATTATGCCACCCTATTGGTTCAAAATGGGGTCTTGATCGGGAATAGGTGCCTCTCCTCTAGAACTTTTGAAGAGCTTTCCAAGGAGCCCAAGATTGCGACATAACTCGAAATTGTTTTGAAAGTTATGAGCATTCGAAGATCACACACTCTTCCATGAGATTGTTTAATCAACGATCCTGTCATATTTGAGATTATTGATTGAAGGCGAACAGTCCAAGATGGTGTTGACCATGAGGGAGGTTGGAGGTTGAAGGTTGACTGCGATCTATATTTTTGTTCTTTGCAATTAATTTTGTTCAAAGAATGTAGAGGTTTTTCAAGAGCTTTCCAATGAGCCCAAAACTGCAATCTAACCTCAAATTGTTTGAAACTTATGAATGTTATGAAAGATCACATGCTCTTCCATGCGACTTTTGATGATGCTCTTGTCAAAGTTGAGACTTTTAATTCAGGTGATGTTGATCATGAGAGAGTTGGAAGATTCCTTGCAACGTCGAATCTGCCATCTTAATTGTAACCTCTAGGGAGGGCCGACTGAAGATTCCTCTTTCATAGTTGTTTGAAGTTACACTTTCAATTCGTACACTGATTATCCTAGACAAAACATCCGTAGAATATGCATATAATTTTGTAGCCAGGGGCGTCGCCAGGCTTGGGCCCGAAGGGCCCACCTGAAAGCCTAGGTCATATACAGAGCTTGCATAAGTCCTATATTTGACAAGCGGATATGCATTGGATAATATTCAATTTCCTGAGTGGGCTTACCCTGAAAATCAAGGCTGGCAATGTCCTTGTTTGTAGCATCATCTGTAGTCACCGCCATTTTAAGTCAAGAATTGTCAATTTGATGTGTTTGGATGATCACTTGTTGGTTCAAAAACATGAACATGTGTTGCTAACTTAGTGATTGATGAGGTCAAACAAATACACAATGGATAAGGGTGGCCTTTCGTACATAGCATTACTCAACTCCTTGGTTGTGTTCCGCGGGACCAGGTATCAGGTGAGCATAATTCTCCTTCAATTTCGGGATTCTTCATTTATGGGGAGCGCTTAGGCTATGTACCGTAGAGTTTTCGACAAGCATCTATAGTTTATCATAGCCTTTTAATTGCGGCCATTTTCTTTGGAAAGAGACCATCATCTAGCTACTTAATTACTTAGAAATGAAATGTAAAGTGTTGAACTAGAACAATAAAGAGAGAACAATATCGACTTGCTTAACAACATCATGGATGAGAGCAATGTTATGTGCATGCAAGCATACATGTCATCATCCATCCATGCTCAAAGTTGCCTCCTGTAGGTTTGTGGTCAAGTCATCTCAATTCGCCATTGGCCTAATCGCACTCACAAATCAACTATACATAGTAACCTCCATACCATATTCTATTTAAATACATTTCTTTTGTTGGATGTAACCCCAAATCAATATCAAAAACTCCAAATTGAGATGAATAAACCACAAACGTATGGGGGGTCATGTTTTTACTAGACCCCTTCTACCTTGGTAGTAGAGATTGGGGCCCAACTCAAAAGAGATGGCGCCGTGTCCAATGAGACTTTAATCGATCAAAATCCGAATGTTTCCAAGTCCAACCAATTACATGTTGCAATCTTTCGGTTTTTACTTTATCAGTTTGAGGTATATTCCATAGATTCCCCTAGAATGATCAATCATTTTCCTAAAGTTTTGAACTTCAACCGGTGCACCTGTAACTACATTGTTTTGTCTAATTATTGTGGGCCACACTAATTCCCAATTACCTACACAGTTTTTTAAATTATAATTTGAAGTAGCCCACTATAATTTCTAGTGTGAAAAATTAGTGTGAATTTGTTTGTTTGCATATTTAGATGAAAATACAAGGCAAGGCAAGTACTATAAAAATTACAAATATTAACCAAGGCAAGTACTGTGAAATGATTGGGGGCCACACTAATTTCCCACCCACACTAATTAGAGAAAACAGTGCAGCGGTCGGTTGTCCCCATTCATTGGGTGAGCTTCTAGCCTCCGGCCGTCGTCGATGAATGAGACGTACGCTCGAATGCGATAATTCTCTCTCTCTCTCAAGTATCCAACCGGGCAATTGAAGGCTGCAGCTCAGGATTACCAACTTGGCAGCTCGGAAGTCAGGGTTTGGTGTGTTGCTGTGAAGGTGAGTAGGAGGATCACTGCACACTTGATCTCGTGAACTTAAGCCAGTGTTGGAGTTGGTGTTTTTCACTCTCTTTCACTTTCTCTCCATGCGGACAGAATAGGGTAGGGCAGGAGGAGAGGGGATTCTTTAACTTAACTGGGCAGATTAGACGAAGGAGAAGTAGCGAAGAAGAAGAAGAAGAGATGGCAACAGCATTGTGGGCTCCGTCGCCAACATCGACGCTGGCCGCGCTCTCTTGTCACTCATCGAGGCTTGCAGGGCGCTTGTCGAGCTCGGTGTGCGCCTCGTACTACGTCTGCTGTGTGGGTAGTAGGACGCCCCAATCCGCGACAAATTTGACTCCTCTGACTGTGAGGCGGGGTTCACCGTGGGTTTGCCAAGCGAGGCGGAAGGCGAGCAGGAGAGTGGAAGCGGAGGACGAGTCGGAGCTGGAGGATGATGACCTCCGAAATGGCCTCAATGAGGTAAGAAGCACCTCCTTCAGCCGATTGCACTTTAGTACAACAGTTTTGGTTTGGTGGAATTGCCCTATTTTAGCAACGCAGATTTTGGGCACCGGGATGTGGCAATGTTGAATGTCGTTGAGAAAAATTTCTTTGTGGATCTTGGAGAGAAAATGGCGGTCAAAAATGGGTGGGTGGATGCAGTCGAGTCAAGTCAATCCAATGCAATTAGTTGCCCACTTTTTAATCACGCTAGGATGTGAAATTGGGCACCTGTGTTATGTTCTCTGGGTTTTCTGTTGCGACACTCTGCTTGGTTGGTTTAGGGTATCACTAATTTGTCTCCTAAATAGCTGGAACATGACTTCAAGCCAATGCAATTAGTTTTCCACATCCAATCACACTAGGCTGTAGAAACAGGCACCTGTATCATCTTCCCCGGGCCTTTTGTGGCGAGAATTTGCTTCTTTATTTTATTTCACCAATTTGTCTCCTAGCTGCAGCAAAAGGTCTGGTTAATTTTGGAGAGGAGGCAGATCTTTAAGATGGATTCAAGCCAATGCAATGAGTTCCCTCATACTAGGCGTCCTTATTGTAAAATTGGGCACCTGTATCATCTTCTTCCTTGGGCCAGCCTTCTGTTGCGAGAAACCTCCGCCTGGCTGTTATGTTGTTCTGGGGAAGCACATTTGTGGAAACCCTAATTTCTCAAAGCAATTCGGCACCAGGATGTGTCAATGTTGGACGTCGTCGTGAATTTTGGAGATTAATTACTTCCAAAGGTGGATTCAACCCAATGCAATTGGCTTGTAAATTTGGGCACCTCTATCATCCACTTCCTTGGGCCTTGTGTTGCGAGAATCTCCTTGGTTGTTTTAGGGTTTTAGAGAATCTCCAGTTTGTCTTCTTACTTCTTCCAGGATGCTCAGCTGTTCAAAAGGTACATCTTGTATTCCAAGTTAGACTTGTATCATTAAATACCAAGGCCTAATTTGGCACCACCATGTGGCAGTGTTGGACGTTGTTCAACAGAATTTCTTTGTGAAGTTTGGAGAGAAGATAACTCTCAAAGATGTATTTGGAAGCCAATACAATTAGTATCCCACATTCCAATCACACTAGTCGCAGATCCCAACTGCCTATTGTAAGAATAGGTTTCTTACTGCAATTCTGCACTGGAATGTGGCAATATTGGGCAATGTTTAGTAAAATTCTGGTGAATTATTAAGAGAAATTAGCTTTGAAAGATGGATTCACGTTAAGGCAATCACATATTCCAATCACACTAGGTGCAGATGCCTCCTGTTGTAAATTTGGGCACCTGTATCATCGTCTTCCCCAGGCCTGCATTTACCCAGGACCCACAACTGTTCAAAATGTGAGACAGTTGGGTGGGATATTCTTCCAGAGACTTGCAGCTGTGGCATTTACAATGTGGTGGGTTTTGGGCAGACAGTTACAGAGGCTCTGAAAGTCATGTTGGCAGAGGATGACAAACTGGTGCAAAAGTTTAAAGAGAAGATTGACTATTTTGGGGAGTTTCTGGTGCAAGATGGTGAAATGGAAGCGGCCCGGTTCATGTTGATCCTCCGAGGCATGCTTGAACATGAGGTATGAAAGCTTGAACTGATATTGTGAAGGTTTAACTTGCATACTGGAAGGCTTGTATTCTAATTCCCTGCATTATTATCCTTTCTGGCTTTTTTGCCACTCAGTAGGTTTGATGGTCTTTTGCAACTCATGTTAATACAAAACCCTACGAAGAGTTTAAGAGCAATGGGATATCGAGGGCTTGTTGTGATTGATTTAAGTGGGAACAAGGTTAAGTGGGCTATTTGAACTGACGGTACAATTTGTGAGAGCTGATTGTTGGTTTTGTTCATGTGAGTGACACCATGTGTATTGGCTAAAAGGTGAGTTGAGAGCTTATACATAGAGTCACTCACCCAAGTTTTCTTAAGGCTTAAATTAGTATGCTAAAAGAGTGGGACGTGCTATAAATAGAAACACAGGTTTCTAGCTTGTCATAAGGTAGATGTGCCTAAATTGGTTAATTATCTTAATTGGACACCTATATTTGAGGAGTATGTGGTTAGGTGTCGGTTCAAGAACGGGCACCAAAAAGACATGTGTTTCAAAGAGATCAGACTACATGCTCAAAATATGTGAACCATTCTAAGTTCAATAGTCAACATATTTGGGCATACCTATGCAACCATTTAATGAGCACGAGAACCGCCACTTTCCTAATGAATAAGATACTCACATGAGCTCTGAAAATTATGAGGAAAGTGGCTACAGCTTTAATTTGGATCTGCTAACATCTTGTACTAAGATAAGACCCATCTACCTTACCAGGATTGGTGGGCCAAGCAAGTCTCGCATAGGCCAAGCTAGTCTCGCATAGGCCAAGCCAGTCTCGCATAGGCCAAGCCAAGGTTTTAGGATGGTGGGTTCCACGTATCAGGCCCTAATTTAGATCCTCTAATTATGTCACAGTTTCTTTGAATTGAAAGAGGAGGACTAAGACCTTCACCCAACTTTCAAAATTATGCTCTGACACAAGACACTCTAATGAGCTCTTAATAGGATAGTGCCTCAAAGAGGCACCTTGCAGATAACTCTAATGTGATGAATTCTAGAACCCTTTGTACTAATCCATTGTTCTTGAGCAAGTGCAGGTGTATCCAGAAGCAGGGGATCTAAGAGGACCTTATAAGAAAGCTTTTTTGACACTCTGGAGTCTTCTTGAAGATTCAGGGTGGCTTCTCACACAACCTGGTTCTGCCAAAGACGAAGAAGTTCCTAAGGTATATCATCTGTTGCACCAAAAAGAACCTGGTCATCATCAGTTGAACAATTGTAGAAATCTTCTTTTCTGTCACTGGAGTACCTAACACATCTCTGTGACGAAGTTATGCAGTGAACTAAGTTTATCGCGCCTGGCTAGGTTATTGCTGTATCTAATTGTAATGTTCTAATCAATCTCTGGAGGTGGTGAAAGACTCAGATGTACTGCAAACTTTCAACTGACATGAATTGTTTCCGCAATGTGGTTCTTTGTAGGTGGACTCCTCTCCAGAGCTGCTAAAGAAATATCAAGAGTCCAAATGAGGTCTTCCAATTTTTTTTGAAACGGATCATCGCAACAAAAGCCTATGCTAGTTTTTTTAGTGTAAAACAATTATGGGTTTATGTAACTTTGTAGCTTAAGCTCTGCATAAGGAAAGCCCTTAGCCCTGTCAAATCTTCTCAATAGATTATTCCACGCACTGATTGCAAGAAATAGTAGTAGCAGGTACTGTATCTCTCGTCAAAAGCTGAATCAAAGTTCTGTTCATGCCATGTGTTTGATTTTTGGAGCAAAAATTGCTGGTAGGATTGCAGTGTGAAAATTTCATGGATGTCTCCTGTTAAGGTCCCTTGTTAGGGTCATTGAGAAAGTTTAGCGTGGACTTTTGAATAGCTGTCCCAAAAATTGAATCCAAAAAAAGATTCGATCGCGGTGGAAGAAGATTGGGAAAGAATTTGATCGCGGCAGAAAAAGAAAAGAACTAGTCGCTAGAAGGAGGGGTCGAACCTCCGACCTTGTGGTTAACAGCCACACGCTCTAACCAACTGAGCTATTCCAGCTTCCTCATGGACTACTGGGGTCTTCAGGACCAGATGTCATGAGCAGATTAAACATAATATATAAACCCTTAAACTAATTTCAAATTAATTTCTACCTTCTGCTGATGGAAGTTTACTCTGCTGCTTGTGTCTGGAGGATCAGATAAAAGTCTATAAATTGTTCCATTCTAGTTTCTCACTACATTTGTACTTACACTGATTATCCCAATTAGCGAGGGAGGGCGAATAGTAAGTGTGGGAAATTAGTGAAGGTGATACTATATTTCTTTACGCTACAAAATTAGTGTCACCTAAAGATCTAGGAAGAATTGTTCATCCCAACACTTTTCATTGATAATATTATTCATAGAATCATTATTTAATGAGTATCAGTATTTAATCACTATTCATTAAAAATATCAGCACTATTCATTAAAAATATCAGCACTATTCATTGAAAGTATCAGCACTATTCATTAAAATTATCAGCACTATTCATTGAAAGTATCAGCACTATTCATTGAAAGTATCAGCACTATTCATTGAAAGTATCAGCACTATTCATTGAAAGTATCAGCACTATTCATTGAAAGTATCAGCACTATTCATTGAAAGTATCAGCACTATTCATTGAAAGTACCAGCACTATTCACTAAAAGTATCAGCACTATTCACTAAAAGTATTGGCTCTGCACATCCTGGCAATATACATTGCATATAATTTTTTCTATCACTCTCCAAACAACTTAGAGCACGCATTAATTTTCTTGAATTATATGGTAAATGAGCATGTATTCTTGAATTTAGTTTCACTCGATAAAAAGTTCAGCCCTCGTTAATTTTGAGACTTGGAAAAATAGTATGTGTCTTGGGAATTGGTACCACATGCACTTGTTGGGAAAATCATTGTAGTTTGGTGCATCTTAAGATTCCTCATAGACACCAAGATCGCCTCCTAACTCTTTGTCATTTGGGAGCGATGATCGTTCAAAGGTCAGTTGCTTTTCATGTTGATCTTTGAAAACAATTTCGGACTTAGGAAGTGACATTAGGCTTTTGGATTCACATTCTCAAAGTTTTCATTTGATGCTTCATCCACAACTAGAAGGAATACAAGGAGAACATAGAGTGGTTGAAGATTCAAGTGTGTGACTATGATTAGAGACTTGTTTCTTGCGCGACGATGTATAATATGAACTACAGTAATAGGGTTGCCCATGGTAAGTCACACTATACAATTTGCCCAAAATATTATTACCATAATCACTGTAGTTGAATTGGCTATTCATGTGGACTAAAACCGACTAAGGTGTTTACAATGTGCACATTTGGTTTTCTTCAACACATGCTAATGAAAGATTATTGCGCTACTTGTGTCTAGATAGATATGATACAAGTATGTAAATTACCTTGTTCTAGTAGCTTCTCTTAAGTTTGAATTTGCTAGTTTAAATTGGTTGTATATGTGGGAATGAAACATCTTTGAAAGCTAAAGATATATTCTTGATGTTGTAGGTTATCTTTGGCTATGATTGTTCGATGCTACACTAAACATTTGATTTAGTGTGGCCAACACTATGCATCATCAAACCACAATAATTTACTTGCCATCACTGGGTGACAATTGTAGAGTGTCATATGACACTTGGTAGTACATTATTGTCAAGGTAGTATTTAGCACTATGTTTTAAGAACATAAATATCCGTAGTAAACCAACCTGTCAAAAACTGACTAGTTGGTCACAAATTGTCAAAAGGGCAAAAAATGCAAGTTTACTATTTGACGTCAAATTTGTCCCTAATACAACTAGTTATTAGAACATCCACTAGTTGTTTGTTATTGTTTTACTACTGAACAGTCTATTCAGTAGTAGTAATTATTTGGTGTTAGTAACTTAGTTGGTCAGAAAATGACTTGTAGGTCCAAAGTTATTAAAATGGCATTGTGAGCCTTTTATTAGTTAACCGTTTTTTATGACCTCAGCATGTTGGTTGGTCGTGAATTGGATAAAGGGCCCAAAAACGTCAGGATAACAAGTTGCAGTGTTTTGACAGGGTGGCAACCTACCACCTAGTATGTAGTTGTTTTAAAGTATATAAGGATTGTCCTAGAGCCTTTTGGCTCTCTTAGTTCACATGTGCAAAGATAGCTTAGACTCTTAGAGAGGGTGTGTATGCTTGTGAGTTCTAGATCTGGATGGGTAGCGTCTTGGAAATATGTGGCAGTCCAGAAGGACATCAATCCTGGAAAACAAGCAGTAAAGTGTTGAAAGAAGGATTCAAATAGTAGACTCATTGTTGGTATTCTCCTATTATTGCTCTTTTTGTAAGCTAACATAGTCCTTAGTGTTGACAAGATGAAGGTGTTGAATGTGTTACTAAAAGTGTGCATTGGACAACTCGTGATGTATTACCTAGGAATGCATTAGGAAGTAGAGGGGGTGGGTATGTGTAGATGTGACGCTCATGGGAGGACGTCCAGAGCAAGTGGTTAGAATGACTTGAAAACTATACTATAGGTTGGTAGAAGGTTAGAGAGGGCAAATCCGGACTTGGTTTGCAAAAACCACCTCTAGAAGTTGGCCGATTTGACCAAAAACATTAGTTGGTCGGAAATATGTAAGTGGCCAGAACAACCTGAAAACTCTACCATAGGTTGTTAAAGGTTAGAGATGCCAGATCCAAGCTTAGTTTGTGGAAACTACCTCCGGAAGTTGGCTGATTGGGCCAAAAACGTGAGTTGGTAGGTAATGTTTAGAGCATATGTTCAAGCCTTAAATGGAAATTTTAGGGTATTATACATCGGAGGAGCATTCTAGGGATGAAGGACTAGCTTCGGAGGCGTTTTTGCAAGGCTTGGACATGACTAGCGGCGAACCAGTTAATGGAGAAGGAAGGAGTGCGAAAACCCATTAACAATTACATGTCACGAAGATCGCTCTAATCAAACATGGCACACTAATTTAGCATAGTGACCCATTATATTTAAATTGAAACATATGGTTATGTTGAAACTGATGTTATATAGACAACCTAGCATTGTTGAACATGCAATGCAACAAACATACCCAATGCTTTGAAATTGTACAATGTTTTAAGTATTTAGTGATGATGAGCACCTCCCAAAAGGAAGGAAGTACCCCTACAATGACGCTTGGTGAAACATGATCAGAGTAAGAAAGAATGATTATCCCATTCACGTCAAGACTAAACATGCACCAATGTCCATTTTATTTTTACCTATTGGTAATTAGTGTCGTTTAGTATTCGGAGATACACAATGCTATATTCTTTTACCTAAAATGTAGATTCTTACCAAATAGATTCTATTGTGTCCAATAATCACTGAACTACCTATCTCAACTTTGTTTGATATAAATGAAATTCAAAGTATACTCGTAGCCTTGAGTGAATCCTAATAGTGAGTGACACCATGTATCTTAAACAATGTAGTTCGCATTCTTCGGATTCTCATAACATTATTCAGATCCATAACAATGTTATGTGGGACTGACAATATTTTATGGAATATTCTTGGATATTACCCACATTCAATCTAATATGAAGAATATTCTATGGAATACTATCAATCCCACAAAACACTATTATGGATCTGAAGAATGTTATGCTAATCTTCACATAAAAATCAACTTCAATCCCAACCGCAGCACAACATTATTTAGACCCATGACAGTGTTATGTGGGACTGACAATATTCTGGGGAATATTCTTCCACATTCAGACTAAATGTGGAAAATACCAAGAATACTTCTTGGAATACTGTCAGTCCCACAGAACACTGTCATGGGTTTGAATAATGTTATGAGTAAATAGGGGCATGGTAATAATATTTAAAACTTTCTTATCTAGCATCCATGACTCATTGAGTGAGGAGTTTTCCTTTGAGTCGTGTTATATGTAGCAAGGTGAAGTATGCAGCCTCGAGGTTCTTAAATATTTATAAATTAGTTCAATATTTGACACCGGGAATTAGCTTTCAAGTCCCCAAATTCACTTTGAAAAGTGATTTAAGATTAATCAATCACAAATCTATGAGTTTTTTTGGCATCTTGGACTTTGACATCTAAAAAATTAAATCCATCTTATTCCATAGCGGTCAAGGTTTTATGGTGGGTGGGTGAGAGGTATATAGTCTACCCTTTCTAAGTGTTACCTCTTTAGGTGTTATATTGCCATAAAGTGCTAGGATTTTCATTTTCCCTTGAAAACACACTAGTAGGTGTTATATGCTACTATGTTATAAAGAAATTACTCCCCTCTTTGTTTATGTACATTGTATAACTGTTATTTGCACCAAAATCCATGAAACATATACTCTATTGATGTGAATTTGTGACCACTACTCTAAGTGACCATGTTGGAAGGAGGAGGAGAGTGAGCCAATGTAGAGAGTGGCAGAGATTGAGCCTCACACCAATTTGGTTTTCCATGTTGATTCACATGTAAGCCTTTGTAGGGTGGTGAGGAGTTTTGTTGTTGAGTCTCAAAACAAATTTGGATATTTAATAAATTTTTCATTGAGTCATAAGTATGTCTTATCAGTGTCTATTTTTTACGTTAGTTTCTCTTCTTATGACTTTCATTATCGTGATTGGACATGTGTCAACTGCTATTCACTTGGTTTGTTTTCTACTCCAATCAAGTATTGCAAGTGCAAGTTACCACTAGAATCTTCTCTAGGCTATGATTTGGCTACGAGATCGAGAAGGGTTGAGTGCCAATGTTTGCATAGACACCAAATCTCCCTATTCCTTTTTGTAAATGTAGTATACTTTGTCAATTATCAATTACAAAATGGGATAGCGAGTTTGTAGTGACAATGAGTGCACAAGAATATGTGCGTTTTGAAGTTGAGGTTGATATAAATCATCCTTATGTTCCAATTGAGGAAGATATCTTGAATATACTTGGTGCATCATAGTTATTTGAAGTCATTGAGGGTAGTTCAAAAGTTAGTGAAGTGCCAGTTCTTAATGTTTCGTTTTCTCAAGCTTAGGATGCAATCGCAACCCTATCTACATTTCTAGAATAACAATAGAGAAATATTAGTGAACTTAGGAGAAAACTTTAGTCTTTAGAGAAATTCGTCATAGTTCCCCATATTCAAGAGTCTCATCAAACAAAAATAGACTCTTATTTTGGCCACTAAGTAAGTGTAAAATTATGTTTATATTACTATACATGATGACATTGTACAATCCCAATCAATTGCTTATTTACTAATTGGAAGTGCACATATATATATTGAATTTTAGACCTTGAAGGTGAAGTGCACTCAATATGGGATTTGTAGTCAAGCGGCCATGCCCAGTCATGCTCAGCCATGCCCACACATTAGTGTTCCGGCGTTGCAGTGTTCCAACGACTCGGGTTCGGGACACTGCGCAGTGTCCCGGGCGCCAACAAGTTACGACCGTATTTGTTACCCTGGGGGGTAAAATGGGCCAGGCACCACCGCGGGGCCCGCGTGCCACGGTAGCCATGCACGAGCCAGCTGTGCGTTAGTACAGGGGATTTAGCCTTCTCCTAAGAGGTAACAGAAGGTAGACTGTACTCGCATGCGATAATTCCCTTAGCCCCCAAGTGTTCAAAGTGTCCGCTTTTGGCACTTCTACGGTCTAATCCTATGTCCCAGGAGATAATTAGGCATAATCAGTCAAAATCTTAGTGTTTCCCAAGTCCATCTGGTTATGTGTGTGTGATCTTTTGGTTTTCCTTTTATTAAATAGAGGTATATCCCATAGATTCCTCTAAAATGATGGGTTAAATTTCCTGAAGTGTTGAACTTCAACTTGTTATTCTTCGAGAACCGGCAACTATGATAGTTTTAATTGGAAGCAAGCCTTGTTTGGGACAAGGATTCCTAAGAAATTCGGCAAAAATATTAAAATTTGACACCTTTTACATGGTATTACGCTTTGGACCATGAACAATGGCATGATTCTAAGGTCAAACATCGGATCTGAAATGAACTGATCATCTATGCCAAGACGGCTTGGGAACAAGTGATCAAGCAAATTAAGATCAGTAGCTTATCCGTTGCAACCATGCTCCAAGGTTTCAACCAAACGTGGGTGCTAGGAATGTCTTCTATAGGAGGAACAATTTACATATTGCATGGAATTGGATGCGGCAATGTAGTTAGGTAGCTTAGCTCCATGTTGGGCGTTGTTGGTGGCCTGGAGGTTGTCCTTGGCAAGTGGGGTGGGGGTTGTCCTTGGCTTGGTGGGTCCAATGGGTTGTCCGTGGTGGGGTCTTGTGGTTATTACTTTTTACATGGCGGTGTTTCGCGTCCAAGGGGCCCTGCCTCCCCTCACTGTGGGGGCATTTTACTAGTTCTTAATACATTTGGCATTGACTTTGTTGGCCTTCTGTCTCATAAAAATTGTAAATAAATAAAACTACACTAAATAGGATATTTAGTGTTTGATTATATTTAGTGTTGTTACCATCCTACCCTGCTCAACACTAATTTTCAATTCCTTGATAATTAGTGTTAGACATAAATGTGCCGCTACCTTCCCTACTGCTACTTCCCTTATTATATCCTCTCTTTTTATATCATTATCAACACTAAATTCAAACATGTAACTTCCACATATTACCATAGTTGATATTTAGTGCTTGAGTTTACATTTAATGTTACTTATTTTCATAGGGTTATTGAAATTTAGTGTATGCATTCGTATGTAGTGTATCAAACACTAAATATCCTATTTAGTGTAGTTATTCTTCAAACTCGACTGTTCTCCCCGTTCATTGGTTCCACTAACCAAACTGGCTTACCAAACTGTGACTTTACCAAACTGGCTTGTAATCATCATAACCTAGAAACTAGCTTCAGCTTTAACAGTTGTGATGAACTGAATAACTTTAGTGCTCCTTTCTTTAGATGCAAGCTTGCTTCCAAATCAGCATGCTAGCTGATATTGCACCTGCCTGGCTGGACTCAATGATTCCCAGCACATACATGCATGCACATAGCAAGCATCTTTCCACATACATTATAGGGTTAAGTAACGGATGCCTCGAAAGTCAAAACTTGTGAACTTATTCCTTCAGTGCAGAAGAATCTCAACCCCTTCCCATCGACTCTGAAATTAGCATGATCTTCACCTTGTCAAGCACGAGTCCTGTCCTTTGTCACAATCTTGGGCGATGATCGAGCACTATAAACGATTCTTCACTATAAACGAATTCTTTCATCTAACCTGCTTGCATCATCACAACGAGTTTAGAGCATGATCACACATTGTACGCCAAACACAAACACAAAGGGGTGCTAAATCGGGTAACGTTACTTTAGAGGGGGGAGGAGTTACGTTATATGTCCCATGCGTTTATTTTATACGAGTTCCATGAACTATGGGTACCATGATCAAACGAATACTTTACGATACAGAAAGCCTTTAAACATAGAAATAGATGAAGTCATGGTTCTTTTTTTAATCAGTGATTGTGAGGTATTGATAGTTGATTCCTTCGTACAGGAGTTGGAACTCACCCCTCTAAAAGTTGAATCTTTGAAGGGGCGGAAGGCTTTAGAGGGGAGGGAGCCTCCCGTCAAAATTGGTGGTACTGAGAATGTGTGGGAGCCTCTTATGTTAATAATCCCATGTAAATTGGCAGTAAGGGATTTCGGAGGTGTGTGTGTGTTGGTAACGCGTGAACATGCTCTCACAACTTCACAAGTTGTATATAAATTCGTGAGACATGAGCATTGAGCAATTATGGCAGGTGATTCAAATGCAAAACAATGCATAAAAAAACTCGGTGCCTACTTTAAATATGATATTTAGTGTCATATGGTATTTTATGTCACCATGGGAACATTTTGGATGACATTTCTTATGAATAAGTGAAAAATTATTGTCATGGATGATGGATGAGTTCATCCATTGGCCAAAACCCTACCTTCTCTTGTCAGCAACTTGTGATGAAATATTGTCATGGATGATTGAAGCTTGAATGAAAAATCACTTGGTAAGTGACAGTAATTGCAATACTGTACATCCATACTCCCCAAAAATATTTGCAAGGAATGCCAAGTCATGTCGGGTTAACATTTAGTGTTGGCGACACTATTCTGCGGTTTATAATTAGTATTGAGCAAGACAATTAGAATTGGTGACACTAAATAGTGTAGTTTTCTGTAAGGATAAGGCACTTATCACTCCTCATGAGATGCGAGTTACCTCATTTCCCATGCGAATGGTACGTCCATGTGTTGGAGAAGAGCGGTACATTGAACATTCAACCAGATGACCTGCACTAGAACAGAATATATTCTTGAAGTACACAGCCAATTTGGCAATATGTGTATGGGGAAAGTTCTATATTACTTAAACCCATATCTGACACTTGCAGCAAGTGCAAGAATCAAGGAGAATGAATGTCACAAATAAGTTAACTCACATTCTTTACATTCCTTTGATTCAGTCCATCAAATATAAGCTGACATGATCTGAGATGACCCTAAACTAGCGCAGGATAGTGGAGTAGTACCCAAAACTGAATGGAGTAGTCGGCGGTTGGGTCCCAGCCACAAAATCTTCTCCCTATCTGACGGAACAACTAGCCAGGTGGCCACGCGCCTCTTGTCTTCCAATATATGTATATATGCGCGCGAATATTGCAGAAGGCACCTGCAGCCCATGGCTTGAGGTGAAGAGACAATTACCCACATTGACTGTCGAATCGTCCAAGCTTTCTTCTTAGAAATGATCAAGTGAGCATTTGAAGAGAACTTGCACTCTTTCAACCAAATTCGACAATCACTTTTTGCCTAGAGTTTGAAGGACTTCGCACCCAGTGTGTATGTTTGACGAATTTCATTCCACGTTCAACTTCAAATCCAAAGTGTCACGTGACGTTTTCAAAAACAAAAATGAATATCAATTGACACCTACATTTTCTTCTAAAATGTCACCTCAATGTCACATGCCTAGTAGTACATGTCATTTCAATTTGTAAAGTGTCAATTGACATGTGGTTTTTTTCTTCACAAGTCACATTACATGTCAAAATCTAAATTGTGCATGTCAATCGACGTGCATTTTATTTTGGTGCGATTTTTTGCATGTCGAATATCAAAAACTTGCAAAAACTTTGTCAAAAATACACATTGCTCGCACCTTTTGCAGTAGCTATTTTCACGCAATTGGCCCTCTGAACTTGGGCTCCTGCATGCTAAGTTTGATCCGAAGGGAGGTCCCGTGCTTATTTGATGGAGGGAAGGGATTATATGGAAGCCTTGAGGTCTGGAAGTTGATACAATATTAGATGACCCCCCCAATGGACACGATCGTGCTATAAAAAGGTCCTCCATGGGATTGGATCTATATATGCTGATCTGCGAGTGCACGTTCGCTCCCTTCCTTTTGGCCACCTTCATAGTTGCTTTATTTGGTCGTCGACTTCCCAGGATTGAGCGTTATACAGATCTCTACATACGTACATGCTGGTTCACATGCGTAGACCATTTGGGGTCCAGTGGGTTGACTCTGACCATGCGTCCTGCACGCATGAAGGTTCTCACCACCTTGGGATAAATTTGGAATATGGATACTCCAGTATGCAACACCTTTAAACCCTTCATCATTACCATCATGGAGTGCCAGATTGACTTCGGAGACTCATCAGTAAGTACAGTAACAAATTTCTGAGCCGCACATGAGCTGCTGATCGTCAATCTATCACTATATTGCAAGCTGGGTTGTGGGGTAAAGGCTTTTAGCCTGTAATGCAGCTTCCAGCTAGAGCCCGCATAAGAAGTCTAGAAGGTGCAGCTGATCCATTTTTAGTTTCCTTGTAACCGGATCGCTTGGAGGTGAACGACGTCGTCGGTGGTGGGGCACAGTATTTATACGTAAGATACATGGGGATATGATGACGATGGTCACTTTTTTGCATGCATCGTGATCGAGTCTCGTCTAATTTGCAAGTTGGATTCGCCCCCGGCCCGACCTCTATAATAAGGGAGTTTGGAGAAGCCAATTAGTGGATTCCCAATTTCCCACCCTTTGTAACTGCAAGTTCGACGGTTGATTTCGAGGGTCTAAAGTTGGAGTGTGATCAGGGTGAAGCAGGCTGTTGAGTCGCCGCGGTCTGGCTTGGGAAGGCAGGCAGGCAGGCCGGTCACCTCCTCCCTCGTTGATGAGATGCAGCGAACGATTCACGGGGGTCTCTAGTGCCGTGTCGTTGCTATATGTTAAGAGCTCGGTGGAGCCAGAGAGCTGTGCGAAGCGTCGACGTTGGAGGTTTTGAATCATGCTGACGAGGATGGTGGATGGGCGGGTTGCAAGTGGGAACTTGTAGACGTAGACATGGAGCTTTCGGCACATTTGCAATCAGCAGCTTGAAGAGCCAGCTTGCGAGGTACTCCGGATGAAGAGTCAACCATGTGATTGGCGTTCACGGTGTAGAAGAGAAACTGTTGATGACAATCTCCAACATTCAAGGTTAGTCTTGGGATCACAAAGGTAGTGAAGTTCAGAGTCGAAGTTGTTGTCGCCAGACAAAACTTACTTATAGTCCGAGTCCTAGCATTCCAAAAAACACATCGTACACTTTGCAATCTTTATGCCTGGGAACAACAGAGTGAAAAGAATGTACAGCATTATGAAGCTCGGGATTGGGCGTTGAAAGGGAGAATTGCCAAATGGTAGCAAGAGAGATGCTTGAGGAGGACGAGAGAATATCCTTTCAGACTATGCTCGGAGGTTCCTTCTGTGAATGAAAGGCGTCCATAGCCAGAGATTCGAGGGTTTGGCACCTGCGCAACAATTCTGCAAGAGTTTGGAAGGACTTTAGCCCCAAGGCTATTTTGTCAAGTGAAGATTTTTAAGGAAATTAATTAGTTCCGTTTTGTGACCATTTGCATGACAGAGATATCCGGAAGCACTGCGAAACAGAAATGTAGCATTTCGACTGTCTGTCTGAGTTTGTAGACTTACTCAAGCATGGCAGAGATTTACACGTTGAGTCGAGGTGTGATCAAGGGAGTGCAAGAGAGGGATGTCAAGTTCAACCACTGCCAACGGGAGCTACTCGCAAGGACATATGCTCATTTCCTGGACGACTTGGAGAACTCGTTCCGCAAGGACTCCACGAAGGACGACTGCTTGCGACAATGCGCCAAGGCGCTGACAGAATTGTGGCGAGTGATGACGTACGGGGAGATGCTGGTCGCAGAGTGGACGAGCGAGGAATGGTGGAGGACGGTGATGAGTTCTTCGGTTTCGTGGTCACTCCAAACGCACCTTAACTTCCTCCTCCAAGACTTTCTTCGTTGTGTCGACCTTACCAGAATCGCCATAGCCGAGACGACTTGCAACCACAATTTTGTATTTCCAAGCATGAGCAACTACCAGTCATTTGCTGTGATTGTTGATGAAGCTTACAAAAGAGACTCTCACACGTTACTGCGGGACATCGAGGCGCTGAAAGAGGGCAAAACATTCCTGCAGAGGAAATTTGGCACAACATATGGCTTATCGAAGTACTTGCTACGAAAATTCAAACCCGAAACCTTCGACCCGGAGTCTCGCCGGCATTACATTTTGGATTCTCACTTTGTAGAAATTTCTGAGCGGTGCTTAGGAACAGGATCATTCGGGACAGTGTTCGAATGCAAATGCTTCGGAATGCCGGCCATAGCAAAGTTGTTCTCTTCTGCAGATGAGGAGATCGTCAGGGGAGTGGAAAGGGAAATTGAACTGTTCTCAAAGTTGCAACATGCAAATTTGGTGCAATTCATAGGATACACAGTCCAACAGGAGACGCAACAACATGTGTTGCTCACGGAGCAGGGAGACCAAAACCTCCGCACATACCTCACACTTTGTAGAGCGAAGCATAAGCGTCCGGCGCCGGTATCACTTCTTGTTGCGCTCGACCTTATGTTGCAGATAGCAGAGGCGATGAAGTACCTTCATCAACGTGAAATCAAGCATGGTAACCTGAAGCCAAGCAACATTCTCGTGAATGTGACCGAGAAGAAAAATGTGTCCAAGGAGCACTTCTGGTCTAACCAAGTGAAGCTTGCAGACTTTGGTTTGTTAGAGCTGAAACTTAGCACAGCGCGTGCGAGCATCGCAACGGATCAGGCCCGCGTCACGCCATGGCGAGCCCCCGAAGCGTATGAGAACATCTCAGGCTATGCACAGAAGTACACAAACGCAGCAGATGTGTACAGCTTTGCAATGACGATGTTCGAGATCCTAACAGGCGTCGAGCCGTTCGATTCTTTGGAACCATTGGAGGTTCAATCAAGGTTGCTTACCGGATGGAGACCAACTCTTCCCCCGAAGGATCAATGTCCGCTGCACCTCACCGCCTACATCCAGCGATGCTGGTCCACAAATCCTAAAGAGCGTCCACTCTTCCCCGATATTTGCAAAATGTTGTCCTACTGCAAGGGCGCACTTCTGCGCCACTCCTTCCCTTCACCGCTGAGCTGCGTCAACGAGTACGACGCTCAAACCGTGTCAAGCCATCTAGGCTCCAAATGGTGCATCCAGGAGGGCGCCAAGGGTAACCTTCCCTTGGAGGTGTACAGTTACGCCATTTTCGACGCTTGCCGGAGCCAGAAACTTACCGCAGAAGACAATTCTGGCGTAGACTGGACCACCGAGGGAATGACAGCCGGTAGGTGGTTCGGAAACTGGAGGAAACATCCCTGGCATCCGGAGAAGGCATTCAAACTGTTCATTAAAGCAGCATACTACAATGACTCCGAGGCGCTGTGGCGACTTGGCATGTGCTACGAGCTCGGGATCGGCACCGGGAAGAATGAAGCAAAGGCCATCATGATGTACGAAACGGCGCGCGATTTGAAATTCGCATCGGCTCTCGTCGAGCTCGGATACTGCCACGCAACTGGCCATGGCGTCCCTGTGAACTTCGAGCTTGCCAAGACCAACTGGCTGAGCGCATTGCAAATGCAAAACAAAACTGGTAAAAACATCCAATGCATACAGGAACTGCTGGACTACTTGACCAGAGACATCCGAGCCTTCTTATTACCTGGCTCGGATGCGGCTTACAAAGCTTTGGCGCTGCGGCTGCTGGAGCTCACCAAATTCGACATTGGCAGGCGCCTCGTTGCCGGACCAGATTCTTGCAACGCTGCTCTGTTGCAGGAGATTGCAAACACAAAGTGTCCGTTCTTGCAAGAGACTCTAGAGCAGATAGTGCAGAACCTCGGGAAGGAAGGTGATCTAATTCAGTGCAAAAAGACTGAGCTTATTAGTCCTGATGATGATGATGATCGCACACCGCAAGAACCCTCGAGTCTAGCTAAGCCTTGTGATCGATTAGATGCAGACATGTTAGGAAAGGTTAGTGTTAAAGTTGTTAGGTCGACAGTTTTGTTCTCAAATTTCATCGTTATAGCGTTGGTGTGCCTTCTTGCGGCATGTGCAATAAAGTACTTCATACCTTGGCGGACGGCCAGTTACTCTTGTCTCCCGCAACTACTGTTCAGTCGTTGCTTGTTCTCTTAAGGTTGCCACTTCAATCGGAGCTCATTGTTCCTGAATCTAGGATCAAACTGCGAGAGAAGTAATTTCTGTAATCAGCCGGTAGCATCTGCATTTAAACCTCCTGTATATATTGGTTAATCTGTAAACAAATGAACCAAATAAATCCTCAACTATCAAAACCTCATTAGAAGCAGGTCATTGCAAATCTGTGACCGTAGTTTGGCATGGCTTGCCTACTCTGCAATTGCCTGCCGCAGAATTGCTGTAATCAGCCGATGCAAGATTTAACTTTAACATCTGCACTTAAACCTCCTACATGTTAGTTGAGCTGTAAACAAATGAGTCAAATAAATCCTTCCCTGTCAAAACCTTACAAGTAAGTAGCAGGTCATTGCAAAACTGTGACCGTAGTTTGTCATGACTTGCCTATTCTGCAATTGCCTGCCGCAAGATTTCTAGACTCCTTCAAATCCGGTGCCGCTCGCAGGGTTAATCTGCAATGAGCGAGGAAATACTATGACAAATATTCTCCCACTCTTTAGATCTCTACAAGCAATCCCCCTATTTTGTGTGCATTTCCTCATGCCCATTGCGATTTTGATGATTATCAATAACTAAAACTTTGGACTACAATTTTAGATGTTGTTGGATGAATGAGGGATATGCTCGTATGCAATAATTTTCTCTCGTTGTTTTGCAACACAAATGGACAAGTAATCGTAGCTTGCATACAATTCTAGTTCTTTGAACTTGAACTCTGCTCTTAACGATAAGGCATAGGGAAGCTACAAAGACACGAGGGAACCAAGGGGCCTCTCTCGGATGTGCGGCTCTAAGGTTGGAATGTTACCTCTTAAATTCCTTCACGATGTCGTATAGAGGGGTTTAATGTTGCTTCTTGATCATTTTAGTTGAATGTGTCAAAAGTGATTCTATTTACATTTAGCCCATTTATCGTATGCGTTATTCCAGTTAGAGCATACATATATGCAGAAAGAATTATATGGAGACATGAATTCGTATAAATAACCTAGACTCAAACACATACCATGTATATCTAATCATTGTTGTCACACATGTATTTATTTTCACTTCCTTTTGTGCTTAATATAGATTCAACACCATAGACCAAATGTAATCTTATTTCAATACTTGTTGGGGGTTCTTCCCGAGTTTGTACAAATCATCGCTTATCCCATATACACACACCTTGATACTTTAAAGGTTAATGTGCTTCACTCTCACAATGCACACCTAACTAGGATTTGTTGAGATTGCTCTCTCCTCTTTGTGGCTTCCCCTGTGCCTAACCTTAAGAGGGGAATTTTGATTCTCATTTATATGGAACTTTAAATGCTACATTTCAAATAATAATAAAATTAGACTCTAGAATATGATGTTTTACTCCTCCTTACATTCCATAACAAATGTATGTGAGCTTCCTCGTCAATTAAGCAACCCAAAAATTGCACAATGTGTGGATGATAAAGTAGAGCATGCCAAAACCATTTCCCAAACAAAACCCAACATCTTGAAAACCTTGCACCATAGATACAAACTCTTTTTGAGAATGTCCATCTTCGTAACATCATGCTCCCAATTAATTAAAACCTTATAACTTTTGCATGAAGATTTCAAATAAGGCATACGTTGTTGCATCGACGATCACTAACAATAATTAATCAAAACCTTTAGTTACTAATAAAATATAGGATCCATGCTCAAATTTTAAACCAATTATGGCTTTATGCAACCATTGTCATATTTTGCCCGAAGGTTTATTAAGAGACCATCAACATTCTTATATGCAGAATACATCACTAAGTTAGATTGTATGTGTATGTGTCTAATTGACGTAATACAAAGTCCTATGAATGTGAGCACACATAAGGTTCTAAGAAAGCCTAGGATGTTCAATAGAGGTCCATCTTCACGTCAGTAAATCGACGTTGGTATCTTCCACCATTGATGTTACCGCACACAAAATTTTGAATGACTTGCAAATGTATGTGGAGTTTGTGCATGCAATCATATTTAAATAAAAATTATCCGCAATATCTTGTGACTTTACAAAGTGTGAACTCTCCGAGCTAAGGAAAAAAAAAATTAAATATAATATCAAAAGAAAATCACATAGTGGCCCACCTAAGGGGTACATTACATGCCCTAAACATTCCACTATGCTAGCACATATTGGGTGTGCAGCCAAACTTATTCAAAATTTTCATCGCCCATTAGTGGCCAAGTTTATTGGTTTCTCATAATCATTTTTTTGTCTTTAACTTGAAGGTTATATGACTACATTGGCCACTTCACATGTTGAGTTAGACTTCAACAATTCAAAAATTGGGTTTGTGAGGGACCTTCATTGCAACATAATTTGCTACAAATGAGGGGGTTACAATTTGTGTTGCATAAGCTTCCCGTATCATCCATGGGCAAGCAAATGGGGTTTTGTGCATGAGTTGTGCTTCCGAATTGCCCATCTCTCTTGGCAAACTATGAATGTACCCAAATTTAGTTTGGTGACCTTGCTCATGCTCTCATTGAAGTGGTTGTTGCTAAAGTTGTTGAGTAAGCAATCTTGGTTGCAGTCTTGCCCTCTGCACCTTACCTCACCTTCGTTGCCCTCAACTACCCTTCTGTGTGCACATGGGCCTACTCGCCTTGATCTTCCTCCCTTTGAGCACTCCACCATGCCCTTGTTAAGGCAAGATATAATTAAACATGGATACGATGATAGGATCAACCCAACAATCAAACTCATGGTAAGCACTACAGTTGGTTCACGCAATGTTAACATAATAATAACTCTGGGATAATCTTAGTTACCACAAATCTATGTTTTGCCATGACTAGGTAATATGCAAAGGTGTCATGCAAGGTCGATAAGATAAGGAAATTGATTCGTAGCCACAAGAACCAATCAAAGGATAATACCACACTATAGACTAGGGTTATTATACTTAGAGAAGACGTACCATACCAATCTCTTGCAACCACCATAGTCTTGGCAGTGGCCATTACCTCGATTCAATGGCACCATGCTCGGTGTGGATGTTTGTAACCGCAATGGCGACATTTCGTACGCTTAACATTTTGGCGACCATGCAGGGGATGAGTGCCTAACGGTTTTTATCCGAATCAACCTTTTACAACTACCACGGACCCTCCAACAGAAAAATCAAACAAGGACAATCAGGAACAACCAACATCGGCATCACCAGAACTAGAAAACAAAGAAGTGTTTCAACAAGAACTTTATGAAGCCATCGGAGATCTCATTAAACAGTTTTATATACTAGATCAACTCTTCAAATGATTCGATCAGAAAGAAGGGGACACCAAAAAGCATTATTCCCAATAAGTAATGCCACACCAACATCGGTAGCAACATTGATACCTACTCCAGGAGTGTTGCCACCACCAATGGCTATTCCCATACCAGTGCCAATATCCCAACCTACAAACACATGGCCTCCAGCACCACGAACTCTTCCACCCTATTGGAACTAGCCAACAACAATTCCCCCATATCCCTTTCCCTCATTCTTTCCAAACAAAGCCATCTTGCATCGTAATAAGCATTCATACCCGATTTTGATAACGGATCGGATCCGGATGCTCATGTGCATTTGTGATTTCAAGATCGTGTGTGAGTATGTCCAACCATTTGACCATTAAAATTGGCTAGTTTGTTCTTAATAATCCATTGTGAGAGCTCTTTGGCTCAGCAAATATGCTTGTAGATGCCTTTCTGGGTGCAAATAGTCTTTTTGGAGTTCCAAGTATCCATTCTTTAATTATGTTTTAATGTGATTTATAATGAATGAAAACATGATATAGACTATAGTGAGATTTGAGTCACAAACCAACAATTTAGTCTCACAAAGACTATACCTATCACTTCAACCTAAAAGGTAAAGTTTGGCGTATCAAGCTTGTACATCACTCTAAAGTATGGAGAAATGTTTATGAAATTAGATTATTACTTTTGATTATGCATGGAATAAGCTGTTTTATAAAGCCAAACAACAAGGTCATGATACTCTTACCTTGCTCTGCAATTAACCCTAGGGCTCTTTGATTTCCTAATACCTCGGGGGGTGGACTCTTCATTGAAAACCTAAATGATGTGTGTGGGTCACAATGAAATTAAACCCCTATATACAAGAAGTGCATAAAGATAAACAAATGTATAACATACTAATAGTATGCTAACAAATGGACTCATGTATTTGTACTAAGCTTTTCAATTTAGTGCGATCCTCGGGGAAGTCACTTAGTGTATTCTTTGGGGACACATGAGCGTACAACACATATTTTTTGGGGGGCTATGTAGCTCATTTACTGCATTTTAGTGGACCCTATATTTTTTAATAATTCTACTTTCTTCAATTTCTTACCACCCTATGTGTAATTATAAATTAAAATCTCCATAATATTTCAGACCCTTCATTATTTATATTTATTTGAATTTTCCTTTGTGGACAATAGCATTGTACTATAGCATTAGAAATGGAATTCATCACACAACAAAAATTAAGCTGTGTATACAAGAAGCACATTATTCTTGTCTTGTGTGGGAGGAACAACCAGAGAATTATACAAATGTCAATGAAATGTTCCTCAAAAGTACACTTAATAACCCTCATCCAACGAGTTCATCCATTTTGTAGATGGATTTGTGATCATTTTTCATCTAGTTCTTGAATTTTTCTTATCCTAAACTCAACCTAAAAATAATAAAAATTCCCTACCAATTACTATAATGCTATTTTAGAAATACTATAAACATAATTTTGGGTATTACAAGTGACCCTATATTATATATAATGTGCTACCTCACATTTCTTCAAGGCTATGGTATATCAAAAAAAGATATAATTTTTATCAACCATGAATAAATGTCACCCTACATTTGTTCTCTCATAGTTATCTAAATTTTCGACAGTGACTTCCCCGGGGTGCGATCAATGCCTCCACTACGTATACAAACTATAAATCATGAATTAAATTATCCTTTATTACATATAACATCCACTTTCACTTTCCAAAGAGAAAGTCAATTAATGTTTTTCATCCATTACATGTAATTCAATGATTGCATCAAACAAACAAAGATAAGAGCACAATAACTTAGCCACAATCTAGAGAGAAAAACTAAAGGAAGTCCATGAGAGATCCAAGAGCCTCAAATTGGTAAAAACCTAGAACCCAAATGCAAACCCTAACAAGAAGACATGTGGTAGTCATTGAGGACTATGGCTAAAAACAATGGGTGAAAATGTGAAGTGGATGAAACCAACACTCTAGGTTTCAAATTTTTGTCTAAACCTTAGGGCCTTCTTTGAACATTTTCCTTTACTTCATAGAATTTTGATAGTCTTTTTTAGTGTACATACTAGAGGAAAAACAATACCTCTCCCTTACGTATAGTATGTACTCTAATGCCTCAAAATAATACCCCTTCTTGCACTCACATTAGTTTGTACATGGCATGAAGGCACCGCGGGCCTTGGCTTGGTGGTTAGGGCTCACAGCCCCCAATGAGGAGGTTGTGGGTTCTATTCCCCATGCCGGCGTGGTGCTCACCACCTTAGTCCACCCAACTATGGTGGGGGGTCCTTGGACCTTGTTGTATGGGTACCTCAAAGCCCTTTGGGGGGATACCATGTTCGGTATCTTCAAGGCACTAGTGGCTAGCTAGGAACTAGTGATAGTGTCTACTCTCGAAAGGGGGGAGTAGATCCTTGCTTCCATACCTTTGTCCTGTGGGCATCGGATTGGGGGTGGATCGAACAGACACTTAATTCACGTCGGTTTCCTCCGGTGACCGAAGTTATTCTTCTTCTGTACATGGCATGAAGAGTCCACCCCCGGGCCTAATATTGTAGTGGAGGGAAGCTAAGACATGAGCAATGAGCAATGAGCAATGAGTAGTGAGCAGTGAGTAGTGAGTAGTGAGCGGTGAACAATAACATATGAGTGATAAGCCTTAACATGTGAGCGGTGAGCTTGAAATAGTGAAACCCCCATGGTTATAGGCTTTTTAATGTGATTTTTTTACACTTGTTTTAGTAATTGTGTCATAAGATACATGTGGATAATAAATTTTCATTTCTACATATAAAATAATGCCTATTACCATGCACTATAGTATGTGTGGTCAAATCATAAAGCATTTTTATTAGAATTCCAAATTGATTATTGGTTGTAACGGCCATTGAATACAAACATCACTATATTTGTTAATTTTGGACTTTTTCGGCATTTTGAGACAGTTACAAATATAAGAACATGGATAAAATCACACAAATATTGGAGAATGTTGTAAGATGCAAATGCTTTGATGCGGGTGTTCATATCAAGAACCCAATCAAGAACTCATATCAAGATGGTTTAGGTAGGATGACCCAAACATTAGACCATGTTGTTGTGGTCCATATATTAATTTGAGACAAGAGAAAGTCTCAAATTAACGAATATAGTGATAAACATTTAATATCATCCATTGTAAGTAAAAATATATGTATCATAAATCAGCCTTAAAATATCTTGGGGGTTGACTATGCACAAACTAGGTGATGTAAAATATGATTTGTAAATTATTAGTTCAAAGGAATCACTATATTTGCAGTACAAGTACTATAGTGGAACCCCAAGCGATAGACATTTCCCAACGCTTACAAGTACAACAACATGCTAACAACTAAGAGAACGCAATACTGAACCAAGTAGAAAACAAACTAGACAATAAGACCATACCATGATATGGCTCACAATTCAAGCCAAAAAAATGGATAACATTACATTGGAGACTCCGTATCACAACCCCCACAAATATAAGTGCCCGTGCTCATAATTATAAACACATAAACTTTCCATGGAAAAGAAATTTGCAGGCTTACATACAATGACAATCATCAAACCCTTCCAATAACAAAATTGAGCAGCATGAACTCCATCCAATAACAAGTTACAAATCCTAGTTTCAATGAGGTGTGCGATGATTCCATGTAAACCTTAGGCATACGGCATGGCCAACATCTAATAGGATAGAATAAACCTACCAAGAAAACATTCTAAACACATTAATGTTATGTCTCAATTTTTCACACAAAACAAATGATATTGCATCCAAAACATTCTATACATCCGTTCTTAGTCAAAATCCAATGCTAGCTTAGACTTGCTAATTTCCTGCTACTTCACCTTTTTATCCATCCTATTTTATTTATACCTACACATGTCATTTCACTTCAACCATTTCTTAGAACTAAGAAGTTTGTAAGTTTCAACTCCAAGGAATAAGAATAACCCTACCTATTTTCCTTAACCGATTTCTAAGATGACTGGAGTCACTCACATGAGATTGTTTGTAGTTGATTTCCGCCTTGCATAGACATTTGAAAAAATAATAAAGGTATTTGAAGTCCAATCCTTTCATTTTCTTCCTAGAGATACCAAGCATATTGGCCCAATTTTGGTGAATTCAAGACAAGTGTATTGCGGAAAATTGGCAATGAAAACATGATAGGCTTTATCATCCTTTCGAAATGATAGCAATGATGGCCTCTTATCATGGCTATAGAATGGTTGCGACATTGTTGACATAGTACCTGTCCATAGGACTTGTGCTTCCCAATATTTTCTATATTATTTTCACAAGGTTACATGAGGGCATCCCAATATGTTGATGCAGTGTCGAGGCATGTGTTGGGAGGGCTTGTTCGACATGAATCTTGTCTAGATTGGCATATTAATGAAATAGGCACACACAATCATGGTCATCCATTGGAATAATGGTGTCACCCAATCTGTAAGTCACAATATTCACTGACCATGTAGTGGGAACACGTGGCCAATCGAACACATAGATGTTATTTTTCCCCTTAATTCAACGATTGATACCATCAGCACAAAATCCACATTCCAATGGCATGTGGTGGCTTGGACCGTATACCCTTTTCATTCCAGTGTATGTTGGTACTGTCATTTAGTCATTGTCCCCAATGACTATCCAGGTCCTCTCCTTTGGGTTTGCATTTGTATTCTAGGTTTTTCCAAATTGGAGGCTCTTCAAATACACTTCAAGCATGCATTGATAAGTTACAACAAAAAGGCTCACAGTATAAATTGTGGGATCTTAAAATTTGGTTCCAAATCTTAAATGTTCTACAAACATTTTCTACAAATAATTCTAGCAAAGTTTCCAAGTGTTTTTGAAGCACCCTTACATGATATCGAAAAATAAAATAAATATTTGACTTGGTACCAAGACTAAAATGTCCAGATTTTTGGACACACAAAAGTTGGTTCCAAATTTTATTTATCTTTTTAAATATTCTTCAAAATGACCATCGCCATGCTTCCCAGCGTCTTCCCATGGCTTTGGAGAAATGCCCAAAAAAGTTAAAATTATTGACTTGGATCCAAGACTATACTTTTCAAAAAAATTGACACAAAAAATTATTTCCAATTCATTTTTTTCAAAGTCTTAAAAAATGACTCTTGCAATGCTTCCCAGAGGTTTCCTAGCACTTTGAAAAAAAAAAGCCCAAAATTTTGAAAATTGTCCCCTTTGATCCGAGGCTAAAATTTCAATATTATACGAAATTTGGTTCTAGTTTCCCCCCCCCCCCCCCAAATTCTCCAAAACTGACCATTGGAGCACTTATGAGGTTTTCCTAGGGCTTTGGAAAACTACCCAAGTATTTGAAAATTTTCATCTCAGATCCGAGGCTACAAGGTTCACCACTTTGAACAAAAAAAGTTGGTTGCAATGTTTTATTTTTTTCAAATTCTTCAAAATTGACCATTGCAACGCTTCCGAGGGTTTTTCCCATGGCTTTGGAAATTTTCCCAAAAAATTGAAATTTATCCACTCGGATCCAAGGCTGAAATTTTCAGCATTTTGGGCACACAAAATTTTATTTTTATTTTTGGTTCTTGATTTTCAAATTCTACAAAACTAACTCTCACAACGCTTCCCATGGTTGTTCTAGGGTTTTGAAAAAATGCCCAATTTTTTTTTGAAAATTACCAACTCGGATCCAAGGCTACAATTTTCAATATTTTGGACACAAAAGTTGGTTCCAACTTCTTTTTTTCCAAATTCTTCAAAAATGACCATCGCATCAATTTCCAAGGTTTTTCCCGGGCTTTACAAAAATGCCCAAATATTCAAAATTTGTCATTCCGGATCAGAGGCTACAACTTTCAACATTTTTGGTTACACAAAGTATCATATGTGAGTGCCTTGTTGTTGCCCTTTAAGGGCTTGCATTTGGTTAGAGTCGGGATTGGGTGGTTATTGCCAGCCCCTCCCAATTGGTTCAACGACTTCAATGACTTGAAGGCAAATTAGTGAGACTTCGGGAAAATTACCAATCATTTCAATGAATTAATGCAATATGCCTCAATTTTGTAAAGAAAAACCGAAAGATCACAACATGTAACTGGTTGGACTTGGAAACTCTAGGATTTTGATCGTTTATGCCCAAGAATCTCCTTGGACATTGGGGTTTACCATCGAACATCACCGAAGGGCTTTGGACTTTCTTTAGAACTTCAAACAAAATTAAACAAATCAAATTATTAAACTCATTTTCTAAAATACATATTGTTGGAAATTATTAGTGTTGGGTTGGTATCACTTTTCTTTTGATGTCATTTAGGAATGCAGAAGATTTCCTCATTTTTTCTATTGGTAGGGTGTGGGTATTAATAGATAGTTATATGTTTTTGGTATTATTATGGTCTTAGCTATACAATTCGGACAACCTCGGTAAAATTTTGACCTTTTGAACTTGGGGAACTCCAATGGGAACTTAGGGAATCCTTTGGGAACCTTCAAAATCCCACACAAATACTCTCATACGATGGGACGAACAATCAACCCCTTCATCTTGCAAACATTGATTTTTCATCCGCCAAAATTTCATTTGTCGAATGTTTTTTCCGGGCTGCCCAAACAGTTTTAGAGACTGTAGGATGGGGCTCTATGAATGGATGGCTTGGATGTGGTCTACCCACAACCACACACCCTTTATTCACAACGCCTCAATGACATGGCATGGGACCAATTATCACATGAGCATATTTATCCTTCAATTATGGGATTCCTCATTAATGGGGAACACTCAAGTTGCGTATTGTGAACTTCTCAACAGTTGTTTGTTGAGAAGTTTTTTAATCACACCCTTTCTATAATAACAATAAAAGAACATCATGTAGCTACTTAGGGGCGGTTTACACCAGGGATTACACGTCACGTCGCGTCACGTCGCGTCACGTCCTGTGACAGCGACGTGACGGCAGACCTGAAAACGTCACGTCCGTTTGGGGGGGGGGTAAAACAGTTTACCCTGTCGTCACACAGGGTAAACTGTCGTCAACAGTGTCGACTGCTAGTGGGCAGTCGACGAGTTACAGCGACTGCTACTAGGCAGTCGACACACTGAATCGACTGCTAAAGGGCAGTCGTATAGGTGTGTCGACTACTGACGGCAGTCGAATTTCCATGTCGACTGCTAATAGCAGTCGACTTGGGTTGTCGACGGCTCTTGGGCAGTCGACATGGAAATTCGACTGCTATTAGCAGTCGACGACAGGCGGGCGACTGCTTGTGAGCAGTCATCTGCCCTTCAAGTCGACTGCTATTAGCAGTCGACTTGGACTGTCGACTGTCCAACTGCAGTCGACAACCCAAGTCGACTGCTAATAGCAGTCGACAAAGTCCGGACGACTACTGGTGGGCAGTCGCACCCCTTCGTCGACTGCTAATAGCAGTCGACGAAGGGATGCGACTGCTTACAAGCAGTCATCTGCCCTTCAAGTCGACTGCTAATAGCAGTCGACTTGGACAGTCGACTGCCCAACTGCAGTCGACAACCCAAGTCGACTGCTAATAGCAGTCGACAAAGTGCGGACGACTGCTGGTGGGCAGTCGCACCCCTTCGTCGACTGCTATTAGCAGTTGACGAAGAAGGGCAGACGACTGCTGGTGGGCAGTCGCACCCCTTCGTCGACTGCTAATAGCAGTCGACGAAGGGATGCGACTGCTTACAAGCAGTCGTCTGCCCTTCAAGTCAACTGCTATTAGCAGTCGACGAAGACAGTCGACTGCCCAACTGCAGTCGACAAAGTGCGGACGACTGCTGGTGAGCAGTCGCACCCTATGGTCGACTGCTATCAGCAGTCGACTTGAATGGGTTGCGACTGCTCGTGAGCAGTCGCACCCCATGGTCGACTGCTAATAGCAGTCGCACCCCATGGTTGACTGCTAATAGCAGTCGACGAAGGGGTGCGACTGCTCACGAGCAGTCGCGTAGAGACACCCATGGGCACGTGGCGTCCATGGGTTGGTCCAGGGGGCGTCTAATCGAAAGGACGCCTCCTTGGGGTATATATGGACCCCACTTCCCTCATTCCCTCACTCCCACCTCCCTCCATTTGGGCCTAGGTTGTTAATCAGCCCTTGCCATTTGGAGATAGAGGTGAGCTGGAGGGCTACAGGTGGACATACGTACTGAAATACGTATACGGTGCATACGATATACTGTTATTGCCTAACGTGTGTATTGCAACCCACCTACATACGGTCTACATTGTACCCCATTGCGGTTAGTTTGAACCATACCGGAAATTGTTATATGTGAACACTTATTTTGAAAGTGGTTTAAATCTAATTATGTAGTTTGAACTTTGAACGGCCTTAATTTGGTTTTAGTGGATTGGGAAAAAAATTGTGGGTGGTGGCGCTTATTTTGGAAGTGCTACCATATTAGGTTTAATTTATAGTAGGCATACAAAGCTAGGGGTTAGGGGCAACGATGGCAGACGAAGATAACTTGCCGCCGGAACCTCCACGTGGCGGGGATTTGGATCCGGGGGGGACTCCGCAAGCGAGACCGGGGTCGGCAGGCGCTAGAAGACGCGGCAATGCGCCGAGGGGCAGGCCGCAACCAATCAATTTGGAGGTGGCGCGGGACCCGAACATTCTCGCCAATCCCGGCTGGCAAAATGAGAGGGGCATGTGGTTGTATAGCACGGTCCGAAGGTACGTAGAGTGGACCCATTTGACGAGGATGTTCGTTCCTAGCGCGAATGCTGAACGGATGTCTAGACAACGCTATGGCATATGGAGGGAGGTGAGCCATCAAATATTTGGAGAACGGTGCAAGGAGGTGTGGGATTTCTTGTGGGGTGCACCGAGGGAATTTGATCGCGGGCATATGCTAATGTGGTTATGCCAAATGGTCTACGCGGAGGTAATTTTGGGAGTGGATATCGACTGGTCCACCATACCCCGCACGAGCCCGGACTTGAGGCAGGCACGCCGGGTCACGGTCATACCAAGTGCCGTGCTAGGACGGAACGCTGGCCGTCCGATTCCATTGGCATGGCAAACTCCAATGAATCCTTTGAGGGTCCGATCTTATTTTGATTTCCTTGCGGGATCAGATCATCAAATTGTGGGGACTCCACCGGCCGCCGAGTCAAACATGGACGAGCACAATATTGTCATAGGGTTGCCGGTTGAACCACCTAGCCGGCGACAAAGGGTCCACGTGACACCGCCACATGGTTCCCGGTTGGTTTGTCCTCCATCTTCGCCCGTTGATGTGGAGATGGCATCGGCGGTGCCATCCCCACCACTGGTAGTTGCCGACAACGACGTTGTGGAGGCGTTGAGGGCAGAGTTGGCAAAATGCAAATCTGACCACGAACGGGAATTGGAGATGGTCCGACGTGCACACGCCGAGGAGGTCCAAGGGTTGAAGGCCGAGATTGCACGTTTGACCAACCTTGAACTTGCGAGGGCTGATGCGCCACAACTGCCGCAAGCAATGTCTGGTAGTGATGGACAAGGGCGGGAGCCGTCGCCCACAACAAACTTGGAGGCAATGAGGGTTGATTACGACCGGGTCATTAGGAGGAACCGGTTGTTGGAGGACGACTACATGGGCATGGTCACAACCACTATCATGTTCGCCATGCGTGAGAGGGCATTGATGGACGAGCTGACACACTATAGGGACCACGGCGAACAGTGGCCCGAACGACGGCTTCTTTTTACCTCGTGGCCGCCATTGGATTTCATGTATCCTGAGAACCTCTCGGTCGATGACGACCATTACCCCAGTATTGCGTGGACCAAGAGGCCCGAGGATGAATTCCAATGGGATACCGCAGTATCATCCCGCATCGTGATACCCCCGGCCAGACCAGCCTTGTTGTGGCCATGCGTCCCCGATTGGATCAAGGACGGGAGCATGTGCCCCATTTGTTCCAATCCTTGGGGACCCGAAGGCGCATGGATCGTTGGGTCGTGCGGTCACATGGTCCACCCGAATTGTTTGTTGCCACACATGTTGCAAACACGCCGTTGTCCTACGTGCCAAGCCCCTCTGCATCGAAGGTTGTACGAGCAATTCGGAGTGCAATGGGGAATGCCTCCCGATTTTGAATATACAATAATCCATGGTGTGCCGCCCGCAGAATACGGCGATCCTCCTGCTTATAGCTGGCGTACACGGAGGTATTTGAAGGACCTGCGAGGCTACCCGACAAACTTCACGCCTGAAATGTACACAAGGGTTGCTCATGAGTTTTACCCCGGCTCCTCTCCTCAGGCCGTAGGTTTGAGGGCATTTTTGTACTGTGTTGTGGGTGGGCATGCCGGAGAGACGGGTGAATACGTCCCAGGTCCTCACCCCCACGGATACGTGTATGACTCCAACGGCAATGTGACAGTGGGGGTATTACCACGGGAACCGGTCCCGGGCGAGGAAACAACTTGGGATGTGGAACACGTGTTGGACACAACAAGTTTTGAGGCCGATCTGGAGAGGCAGGAGGCCGTTACACAAGAGGGTAGCTTCCATGAGGTGGACGTCCAAATCCGGATGAATGAGTGGAAATACGTCAACGGCCTTTTGGACATCCGTGACGGGGCCTCTAGCCCCACCATGCAAGACGTCCTGCGCCATCCGAATGCCGCGAGGGGGTTGCACATTGGAGACCGCGCGCGCGCTCGTGCACAAGCTGACCGGGAGACTGCGGCGCAAGAACTATGGGCCATCACCGAGAGCAGGCGTGAGGTGAGGCGCCGGACACTACGGCCACCAAATCTGAACGGTGCAAGCTCAAGCCGCGGACCCCCCATTGCATTGGATAGTGATTCGGAGCCGGATTAGGAATGTTGGCTAGTGTTTGTGAGATAGGCGTTGGACTAGGAGGCATTATTTGATACTCAATTGTACACAATGCGGGAAAAACCATGATTTTGGAAATGTTTATAAGTGAATTATTGTTCACTATCAATTTTGGGAGTAATAAACAAGTGTCGCACAATGATCATTTCTTATGTTTGCCCACACAATCGGTTGCCACAAACATCCAATTAAACCATGGACTTTGCATCTACATGCATTTGCACTTGAATCAAACACGTATCGATGCAAATAACTGTGACAATGATTCCATGTGGCATGATTATAAGTTCACACCAAGCGGAAAACATCACCGCAATATTACTAGGAATTCATATATTGCGCATTTCCAACTTACCAACATACGTAAGTATACGTGCAAGTACAAATTTGATACTACGCTCTCACCATATTCGTGGGCAAATCTTACATTGACGACCTAAGTGTGTACTCTCTATACACCCGGTATTCCTTTTGGTGCGCGGTGCACCGGTTGAACCCCCAATGAATTGCGTCATGCACCGAGTGTTTTATGGTTTGGTAGAACCTCCACAAGGTCCCATAGTTTTTTCGAAAATACAATTGATTTTTCCCCTTCGTGAGAACGTCGCTAAGGTCCTGAAACAAGTGCCATGGGAAAAGTTTTTCCTTGTAACCGATGCGGCATGCGGGCCTTTCTTGGGCGTCCAAGTATCCGCGGTGGTGACGATCAACTTGTCTCCTAGGCAGTCGAACCCAATAGAATTCAGTGAACCCTTGAATCGGACGTAAAACACTGCGCAAATCGTCCTCATTTCGAGTGTTCTCTGCAACCACCTCGGGTGTAAATTCGTCTGGTTCGTCCGGCAAGCCCCATGCGTGTCGGGGATTGTAATACATACTTCTTGACGAACCACCCGCATCCCGTATCTTGCCACTCCCAGCCATCGCAATCCTATGGATTGCCCACACCGTAGTTGATCTTGGGCAATGTATGCGACGCATACAAGGTCCTCAAAATCACTACGAGGCAAGGTGGCCTCATGGTGGGTAGCACACTTGATTTTATAGGGATATCGCAGTGTGGGCCCTCGGGTGGCATCCAATGATTTGGCAGGTTGGGTTACGGGTGTATCTAATTAGTTGTCTAAGTTAAGCTGCAAGGCAGTCGACTGCTGTGTAGCAGTCGACCATCCACAGTCGACTGCCTTGTAGCAGTCGATTTGCATAGTCGACTGCTACACAGCAGTCGACTGTGGATGGTCGACTGCTACACAGCAGCCGACTATGCAAATCGACTGCTTCATAGCAGTTGACTATGTAAATCGACTGCTGGGCAGCAATCGATTGATAAATGCCCAGCAGTCGACTGTGGCTGGTCGACTGCTACACAGCAATCGACTGATAAAATCGACTGCTTCCTAGCAGTCGACTGATAAAATCGACTGCTTCCTAGCAGTCGACTAAGATGGTCGACTGCTGGAAGGCAGTCATTCATCCACAGTCGACTGTCTTCCAGCAGTCGATTTTAACAGTCGACTGCTGTGTAGCAGTCGACCATCCACAGTCGACTGCTGCCCAGCAGTCGAATATGGCAATCGACTGCTGCCCAGCAGTCGAATATGGCAATCGACTGCTGCCCAGCAGTCGAAATTAGGCGTTAAGGTTTGGGAAGAGCGTTAGCTTAGTCAAATCATGCATTAAATGCATACAATCATGACAAAGGATGCATATATATAGCAATCCAACCTCCCATTTCCCTCATTCCCAAGTTCTCCATTGGCCATAGCCTGTTTTAGCAAGCTTTGCAAACGGAGAACAAAGGGAGAAGGAGCGGAGAAGCTGCTATTTCAGAGTTGTGCTAAACATGGCACCGTCGACCATTTTACCCGGATTGACCGCGGAAATTGTGGGGGAGCACATATTGCCGAAGGTCCTAGAGCCTATTTTGGAGCCATATCACCGAGGAGAGTATGGGCGGGGGTGTGAAGTGAGGGCGAATTTTTTAACTCTCATATGTATTTTTAAATACATGGGAGTTAACAAAGCTTGGCGGGAACATTTTGGTATGGGAGAAGTCTACAATGCGTTGCGTATGTCGATTTGGGACGTAGACATACCAATGGGGCATCGATTTAGGGGCGTGAGAGGGACTTCGGAGCTCGCCGAATTGTTGCGAGCGTTCCGACTGAACCTCTTCATGTTCAGCCATACGCAACGCATTGCCATCCCAATTCGATGGCAAGTTCAGCATGCTCGGCTCAATGATATTTTCATAATGGAACTTGAATACTTGCGGGATATGCTTGTGGAGAATGGAGAATATTGGCTTCAAGTCAACAAACGTTCTGCCGAATATCGTCGATGCACCAACTTTTGGATTTGTCCTTCGGAACGACTATTGACATTATAATTTTTCTATGTAGATGTAGCGGTTCATGTTCTATATAGTTCGCCGATTTAATCCTAGCAAACACATTGTATATGTGTTTAGGCCTAGTGGATATAATCGCACTATGTAAAAGATATGATCCGTAATGTGAAATAAAAGTGGATCGCTATTTAAACAAATGATAACTTCCTTATTAGCTACACCCGTGTGCAATATGTATGTCTAACATGTATGGGTGTACGTGCAAATTGCAATATGTATGTGTATGTGCAATATATATGTGGGTTCCCGGTATACCGTATGTTCTATATGTATGCGCTATATATATGGATGTATGTGCAATATATATATTTGGGGGTATTTGCAATATATATATATATATGTGTGTGTGTGGACATTAATTCCATCCTCGCCCATGACATAGGGCCTATTGGCATTACAAATCAATTCCATATGTCCTACTCCTAACCTTAGTGCACATTGGACATTCATTTCATCCTCCCACATGACATAGGGCTAGAGGTGCATTTATTTTTACTTTATCTTAAAATACACATTTAAAATGCATTTTAAAATCCTCGACAAATTTCTACGGCATTTTTAAATTTTTTTTATTATAAGTTCACGACTATAGCCAATCCATGGCAATAGGGCAAATATAGACACGCTCAACTTTGACAATTGTTCCATATTACCATATAGCATTAGTACATTCAAACTCAATGGCAATGTTTGAGCCTTGAGCATTGTCAATTTGCCACACAAATTGGCAAATATTGGAATACATAACGCCCCACATGGCACATCGGACAAGTCATGAATGGTGGTCTGCATTTACAATGTCATCATTCTTGGATCAATATTTGGGCGGAGAAGAGCTCGATGACCTAATCCTAGAAGAGGGGAATGTTTTCGACAATGATTTGCCATAAAGGACCTCACGGATTGATGTCTTCGATGATTTTCAATAATAAAAACATAAAAATAGTCTTAAATATTCTTTAAACTATTTTATAATGCCGCCTCCGACCTATAGAATAAAAAATGCAACACTACATAGGGCTTATTGGCATTACAAATCAATTCCATGTGTCCTACTCCTGAGTCCTAACCTTAGTGCACATTGGACATTCATTTCCTAAACCCTACATCATACATGGAGGCTCAATTTCTAGTCAACATCCAACATACAAATTTGAAATTCACATTATTTTTTCAACAAACATACCCAAAAATAGTTATTACAAAAATTGATCACCAATACAACTAAACCCATTGAACACCATAGGACATTTGACATTACTATAAATATTCATTCATGAAGGGGCATTATCGTTATCTTGAGGAATAGAATTCCTTGTCCTGCGTGGCCCTCCCACAGCTACCCTTGGGGGCGGTGCTTGGTAATCACTATCATCGGGAGCTTCGCCTACGCCGGATTCATCGTCCGTGCTGGCATTGTCATCTGTTCGGGCGTCGGACTCGTGGCCATCAATTGCCGGGCCGGGAATTCGACTAAGCCGTGTGCCAGCCCTTGGCATTCTAATCGATACCATTGGTCTTGAACCCGTTGCATCCATAACGCCATCAGTTTGTGGACGTGCAAGTGGGGTGGCCCCGGTAGTCCTCCATTCTCGCACATCCCTTTGTCGTTTTCTTTTTTGACCTCTCGTGGTCCGACCAAAGTTTGTCAATGCAATATTAGGGGGTGGCCTAGCCGGTGTGGGGCATGGGGCGCGCATGCCGATGGTGGCACCAACCAACCGGGAGCCCATGCGTGGTATTGTTGGGGCCCGACGCGCAATGTGTTGCGCCAATGTGTCATCCGAGTCGGATTCCGGTGCTAGCGCAACGGCCGGGCATTGCCCAATACCTCGCAATGGACTATTGTTAAGGACAACATTGGACGTGCCCTCTCCGTGGGGCTCGGGAAAGGGTGGTGTAGTTTGCATGGGTTGTGCATATGTTGTCGGCACAATAGGAGTGGGCACAACATCCGTCGGTGGATGAATGGGGGAAGCATGTGGTGGGACTTCGTCCATGTCCATCCGGTTCGGAACCGCTTCAAGAGCTTCATCCACATGTGGTTCGGCCACTACATCTTCATCCACTACGGGTTGAATGTCTACCGGTACATCGGGTATTGTAGTTGTCGGCGTAGCGGGACGCACATGCGTAGTCGAGAGAAACTCCCGACCGGCTATGTTGGCCCACATGTGAAGATCACCATCGTCCTCGGCGTCAAGTCCATCGTATGCAAACGGATCATTGTGGTTGTCAAGGCCCAAATTCCCTCCACCATGTCCCCCATCGCTCTCGTTGTCCGAAGGCCCCGAGGAATCCCCGCCGGGTCCCGCGGGGGGGTCACCATTTATATCCTCGTCGGCCGAATAGTCGGAGTCTTCGGACATCATGTTCACTAGATACCATGCGGCCGAGTCCCGATCAACCCTCTCCCGTGCCAACCGTGAATTGGTATAAATGTACACCAAATTCTCGGCCCTCGCCGAACTCAACCGGTTCCTAGTCTTGTTGTGCACAAACGAATAACTACTCCAATTCCTTTCGCAAGACGAAGAGGAGCACACTTGGGCCAATATTCGCTTTGCCAAAGGGGCCAAGTGGGTGCCACCTTCGCCCACGAGGTCCCACCACTCGTGGGGTGGGATGTTGGCTTCCATGGCTAGGGGCATATTGGCGAACGCGCCCCTACGCTCTTTGAATGCTTGAAATTCGGCCACAACCCGACCGTAATGACCGTCCTTGCCCGTGGTCAACCTCCTCATGGCGTCCAAGAATCCGGATTTAACGGCCGCGTCTTCATGGACGACGTTGTCGTCCACTAAATAAGTATTCAAAATTGCACCGGCATGGTGTAGGTCCGTGGTCATCATACGCCACCGGCTGTAGAAATCTTCTTCGGCCAAGGTAGCGAGGTTGTGTGCTAGGTTGAAAGGAGGATTCCTTAGGCTAAGCACATGTTTCTCCAAGTTCTTCATGGTCAACCAAGCCTTGCCCATTGCCGGTTCAACGCCATCAAACACTCTCAATGCTTTCAACACCTCCTCCGACATGTGGCGGTAATTATCGCAACTTGTCCAAAAATTATCGTCATTAACCGTTGTCTTGATTTGACGTGCCTCCATTGCACTTCTCCTTCGATCATCGCCTCCTCTATTTAATTTGTTCACGTAGGCGGTCCAATCGGGATGAATAACCGTTTGTTCCAAAGCATGTCTCACCTTTAGAAGCCGGTCAATCATGAGGAAGTTGGTGGCGAATCGTGTGGACCCGGGCATCTTCAAGCCCAAATTGGGCGAGAAGGTGAGGAAGACCGCCGTCGGACATTGGTGGGCCCGGATGTATTTGACAATGTCCTTCGCCTTGTCTACGACGTCCTTCGCCCATCGTTGTTTACCCCAATCCTTCAACAACAAGTTCAAACAATGCGCCGCACACCCTTGCCAATATATGTGTGGCCATTCCCGGCTAATATTGCTCGCCGCGGTTTTCATGGCCGCCGCATTATCGAAGCAAACTTGAACAACCTTTGTGGGGTCCACTCCAACGATGTAGCGTTTGACCTCGGTGGCCACGTAGGCGGCATCCTTTGTGCTACCGGTGGTGTCGATGGAACCAAGGAACACGTTGCCCGCCGGACAAATTTGCATGACGTTCATCAAAGGGCGGTGGACAACATTCTCCCATCCGTCCGAACAAATAGTGCACCCATATTTGTGGATGGATGATGTTGTCTTCAAGTCCACGATTTTTTGTGTATTGAACCGTGCATCGTCAAGTAAACTCTTGCGCATTGCATGGTATGTTGGGGGTTTGTACATAATTCTAGCCTCGGCGGTTGCCTTAACGGCCTGGATGAACGCGGGATGGCGGACAATACTAATGGGGATATTAGCCTCATAAAAGGCTTGCGACCATTTTGTATCCAAGTCTCGTTTTGTCGAATTTTGCAACCCTTCTTTTAGTCCCATTTTCCGTTGGGAACGTCGGTGGGGTTCGGGAGTCGTCCCGGACACCAACTCCCTTGCCACTGACGGTGCGGGCGATGGTGGAGCGGTTTGGCTTCCGTTCGCGTTCGACAATGCACCGCATGACGCTTGTTATTGGGACCCGACCACAGCTTCTCCCCCGTCCTCAACGCACTCGTCCACAAAGTCATCCGGAATTGGCGGCCACGATCCGCCGCACCTCGAAAATAAAGACTTTACAATCGGCCCTTGACGTTGACACAATGCCACCCCCCGCATCTTGCCGTCATTTTTTTGGTATCCCAAATGGGCAACCATGCGGTCCTTCCTATAAACTAATTCCAACGCGCAAAATTTGCACTCGACCTTCTTGGACGTTGGAGTCCACTCCTTGGGCACAAACCAAGGCTTCCATTCGTTTCGCATGCCCATCCCAATATAACCTACTACCTCTCTCCACTTGCAACGAATGCCAAAAGGCAATCAAGGCCAACTAGAGCGAGGGGGAATGATGAATGCTAATGAGCGGTGAACCCTTTATAGTCCCGACGCTTGAACGTGCACTAAATATAAAAGATGCTATGATATTAAAAGTGTTTAGAGTAATCTGCTATAGGATCCATTGCAAAAACAATTTGTTTATGTTTGGAGGGGGGGAGGTCCAATGTCTGCCATTCGCAGCGGACTTCGGGGGTCGACTGCTGCTTGGCAGTCGACGTGGCAGTCGAATTCCAGGGCCGACTGCAAACTAGCAGTCGACATGGCGGTCGACTGCCACGTCGACTGCCACTGCTGCTTGGCAGTCGACGTGGCAGTCGAATTCCAGGGTCGACTGCAAACTAGCAGTCGACGCCGCGGTCGACTGCCACGTCGACTGCCATTCGCAGTCGACATAGGGGGTCGACTGCTGCTTGGCAGTCGACGTGGCAGTCGACTTCCAGGTTCGACTGCAAACTAGCAGTCGACATGGCAGTCGACCGCCACGTCGACTGCCACTCGCAGTCGACATCGGGGGTCGACTGCTGCTTGGCAGTCAACGTGGCAGTCGAATTCCAGGGTCGACTGCCACTCGCAGTCGACATCGGGGGTCGACTGCTGCTTGGCAGTCGACGTGGCAGTCGACTTCCAGGGTCGACTGCAAACTAGCAGTCGACATGGCAGTCGACCCCCGCAGTCGACTGCTAAATGCAGTCGGCCCACACGTCGACTGCCACATAGCAGTCGACGCCGCGGTCGACTGCTAATTGTCGACTGCCTTATCCAGAGTCGACTGCTATCTGGCAGTCGACTGGATGGTCGACTGCCGTATAGCAGTCGACCAATCGTCGCATCCATCCTGGCCGTTGGATGATGCACGGTCCAACGGTCAGGATCCAGGGGCGCGGCGTCCGGTCGTACCGTCGGTGTGAGGCCCACCCAACCTATATATATAAGTGGGGAGGCCTCATTGACATCATTTTTCAACCACCCCTCCTCAAGCGGGACATTGGGACTAAGCATGCCTAGCATCTTTTGCCTAATGTTTTGAGAGGGCCTAGGGGGCGGTTGGAAGATTGGTTTAGGGTGCAAACTCTTGCCAATTTTGGATCCGATTTTTTGCGGTGGAGCGGTTTGAATACGGCCGTGTTTGTGAACACATTTGAGTTGTGTTTGTGAACACAATAATAGCGTGTTTTTTAACACGATGGAGGATCGAAGTTGGAGGATGCCGGAGGACGAGCCGGATGCACCCGGCAGGGTGCACAAACGGCCCCCTAAGCGGCAACGACATTCCGATGTGGGATCAGGAAGTGCTTCTGGAACGGGAGCCAATATTACCCCCCGTTCAGATACTACCGTTCCCGTCCGCCCAAATGCCGGTGCCCCTACGAGCAGCCAAGGAGGGGCTTCCGCGGCCTCAGGGTCGTCGAGTAGGAGCGGGAAACCAAGGGTAAAATTCTCGGATGCGATAACGGCAAAGGTCCACCAAGCCATAGTTGACTGGTATTTGAGGAATGGGGAGGCCGGCATCAAATTCCGTTTTTTGGAGCAGCCGAAACACAAAAGGGTTGAGATAATTAAAAGGAACATGGAGGTTGCTATTCGACAGGAAGTGGATGGCCCCGAGTTTAGCGGTGATAGGAATCTTGCGGGGTTCGATTCATGGGTGAAGAATAAGGCCCAAAATGGTATTTTCAACCTCAAGCAATTGGTTGAGAACATGTTCCCGGAGGGCGAAACAGGCGAGGTGTTGAGCCCTCGAGCTGTAAGAATCCGGGAAGTATTTTTGTGGTGGGATCCCGTGGCCAAAGGATTGTCCAAGACGGCCTCCAAAATAATTCCTTGGAAGGCGGAGAAATTGGAGAAGTGGCTAAGGATGTCGGACCCATGCCAACTATTGTGGATTCCCGATACGGCAAATGTCGTGAGTTTGAAGAGCATAAAGAAGGTGGGGGGTTACGGGGAGGTGAGGAAGGTGAGGATCGAGGGCGACGATCGTCTCCCACCGGAGATTACGTGGGCTGAAAAGACCCCAAAGACGTCGGATAGGCAAAAAGCTCGTATCCAAGTAAGTGCGGAGGCATACGTTTTAAAGAGCACGCATCCAGGTTTCATCAAGTTTTGGTTAATCAACAGTGTGTCCAATGCGGGCTATACACTATGGTGGAACGGGGGCACTCTACGAGAGATGTTCATTCGGGATAGAGCCCACCGCCCAAATGCCAACATTTTGACAATGGACGCAACCGAATGGCAACTCTATGACCAAGTCCAAAAGTTCTGGGCGAAGAGGGTAAAGTTGGTTTGGGCATTGTTATGGATCATGGAGGCTTTGCACGCTGCAAATGTGCAACACAACGATCTATCCATTGACAACAGTATGTTGCATTGGGAATCGGACGGGAGCCTCAAGATTGGGGTGTGCGATTGGGGATGTGCAACGCATTCGGGTGAGGATGTCCTATCGCTATGGCATGCGGAAACCGTAGAAGCGAAGGAAAATTTGAGGAAGGAGAAGTTTTGGGTGGCGCCGGAACTGTTTTACATCCAAAACAGGAGACACCATGATCCCGATGTATATTACACCGCGGAGGCTGAGTGTTATGCGGTCGGCATGATTGCTCGACAACTTTGCAACGATGGTGATGACCGAATTATCTTTGCCAATGAAGGAAGGAAAATTTGGGATGTCACTTTGAGTGCATTGACATGCGAGAACGTGTCCAACCGCATTTCATTGACCATCGCCAAACTACGGATGCAGATGCCGTTTGTGGGGTGGGATGAGCCGATAGACTGCTGGAGAACTGAGGTTAAGGATAGTGTTTAGTCTGTTTAGTTCTTTAGGCAACATCGTAGGGGTTAAGGTAGTATGCGTGTATCATTGATATGGACAACCTTGTATATTTTTTATATCTTTACGATATACTTGTTTTAATACAACGCGGTTTTTTTTCTTCTACATATCATTGTTGGCTTTAATCACATTTTTCCTAAACTACTTCCATCCATCCATATTCCACTATACCCAAACCATTAAAATTTAACCCAACAAACATATGATGTTGATTGCATTTGTCTGTTAATAGTATCAGTCGACGGCAATGGTCGACTGCTACAACTGCAGTCGACTATCTTCGTCGACGGCAACATAGCAGTCGACTATCAACCATGGTCGACTGCCAATGTAGCAGTCGACTGCTACATTAGCAGTCGACCATTGTAGTCGACTGCTAAGTTAGCAGTCGATTAAGTGGTCGACTGCTACATTAGCAGTCGACCATTGTAGTCGACTGCTAATGTAGCAGTCGACTAAGTGGTCGACTGCTATATAGGCAGTCGACCACTTAGTCGACTGCTACATTAGCAGTCGACCATTGTAGTCGACTGCTGAGTTAGCAGTCGATTAAGTGGTCGACTGCCTATATAGCAGTCGACCATGGTAGACGACTGCCTGTATTGATGTCGAAATAATTACTTATCTGAAGAAAAAAATCCCATTAGTAATTTTTTTTTACTACAGTAACGTCCGTTTGGCGTCACACCCTGGACGTGACGCGACGTGACGCCGTTACGTCATTCGTGACGCGACGTGACGCGTTTAGGCCGCGTCACGTCCATTTGTACATCCCTGGTTTACACTATGGACCATGAAGTTGTCCCACGGCGATGTAAGAGCGTTGATTGGCTGTTGAACTCGTCCCGGGACAACTTCGGTTTACACTAGAGAAAAAATGGCAAAGGGACCACGGAGGTCGAGGTCCCCAAAATATAAATTTTAAAGCGTAATAAATGCACTGACATGGTCCAACGGGTTTTTCGTTGAGAGAGGCAAGAGAGGTGGTCTGGTAGGAAAAGGCAAGGGCCCATGGCAGAGAATCACCATTTTAATAATTCTTTAACAAATCTACCCTCTATGTGCCTTAATCATAGCATGGCCCATGAGACATACCAGCACTACCTTGTTTTTCCCCTTATACCGGCTCCCACGTGTTTCACCAAACAACGTGGGACATCTAGAACTCAAGAATTTGAGTGCAGATTTGTTTTTCTGCTCTACCAACTGCAATATTCGGAATTTTGGGGCTTGTAATATACCATTGGAAAGGTCTTGAAAATACCTTTCCAACGGTATATTACACGCCCCCAAAAATGTAAAATTATAGTTGAAAAACAAAAAAGAAAAATCTGTAGTTGTTTAGTGACTGCAGATCAGGGTGGTCAAAAGAACCGCAATGGGAAATCTTCTAACACTAATTATCAAAGAATTGAACTTTAGTGTTGAGCAAGGTAGGGTGGTAACAACATTAAATATAATCAAACACTAAATATCCTATTTAGTGTAGTGACAACACAAGGTACATGTCACATGTAAATTACATTGAACATGTACAAATTTAATCGCTCATTTTTTTTGTAAAAATTGTTGTGAGAAGATTTGCAAGCCACATCTTCGACACATTTAACAAGAAGTGAAGACAAGTGAAGCCCAAGAGAAGACAAGAGAATGATCAAACTTGAATTTTTTTCAAAGTTGCCCTTTTGGGCATGTATTAAAAAAATCAGCACCTTCACTTTTTGGTGCATGGTCATCTTCTTGGTCCACATTCGGTTTACACCTAGTGAGGGGCCCAACGGCTTTGTAAATCAATTTTTTAAGAACTCGGACCATGAAATGTAGACCATGAACTCGTACCGCGGAATAAGGCATCTTCCGTGGGACGAGTTCATGGTCTATGGTGTAAACTGCCCCTTAGTAATGTTATGTAAGACATCAGAGATTACCTAATTTTAAACATTGGAGTATACAATTAAGAAGTTTGAGGTGCCTTAAGTGACCGGCCCTGTCTTCAGCAAGATGTTATGGAGATGCAAACCCAAATGTGCGGCGGACATTAACTTCATTTAAAGCTTTCAAGGTCACTGGATGTTTATATATGGAGTCTCTCGCTTGACTTCAAACAATATAGTATCTTGTCTGTATACTTAGCAGCGTCCGAAAAGTTTTTGAAGTTATTAAGGTTAATTGCCTACCTCTTTAAAAGGGCATAGGCTATTTCCCTCATGGCATAGGTTGCATCCTACAATATCAAATTTTTGTAAGTTGAAAACCTTTTGAGTTTTTAAGTTACCCGCCAATTGCCTTCAAAACTAATTTTTAGTAGGTTAAAATCCTTCATATCTTTTAATGTTGTAGGCTTTAAATTCTAAATTTGAGTACTAAGTGGTATCCTTGGCAGGAATTGAACCTGGCTAAGCCCTTCACCACGTTTGAAGGCCAAGGATTAACCAACTCTTTTTTAAAGAGTTGATTATAAGTTATGAAAGGTTGCTAAAATTCAAATGAGTTTAAGGGTGAAAGTCCTCACCATCTTCTGATTCAACCTCTACTCTTCCTGCAAGATATTTCTCAGGATTAGTAAACAAGAATCGAAACTTTCTTGAATCCTTCCACAAAGATTCAAGAGAGAGAGAGAGAGAGGCTGAGTGCTGCTTCTCGGTGGTGCAACATCGCAACTGATGAGAGAGGAGCTGTGATGAATGGTGCGGTGATGGGGCTTGGGCTGTGGTATTTGTAAAGATCGGCGGGGAGGGAGTCAGGGCTATTATTGATATCCACCTATGTGCCACCCAAGAGCCCCGAGTATTAGCCTAAAGATATGTACTTAGGCCAACTAATTTCCCAATTTGAAGAAGGATGAATGGCTAAAATCCTCTCTTTTAAAAAATTTGTGGGCAAAATTTCCTACATGTTTTTTATCACATAGGTTGATATCCTATGTTTTTAAATTGTCCATAGGCTCTTTGTCCTACACTTTCAAAATTTTATAGGCTAAGTCACAAATTTTGTAGGCTGCATTTGTATTAGCCTTAGGCTCTTGCCGGACGCTGATACTTAGACGTGAGGTTTAGACTTTGAAGCTACTGCATCTATATTCAGGGTCTTGGGGCCTTTCACCGTTAATAAAGAAACCAAGGACATTGTTGAACGGAGCTCCGCCTCCAGCCTCCAAGCACTTCAAAAGCTTGAGGATGTCCAAAGTCCAAAATATTCACGCAGTTTCAACATTCAACCTGCGTACAGTGGACTCGGGACTGTACTGTCGTGGATGCTTGTGAGAAAGCTTATTCCGTAGAAGGTACCAATTGTAGACTTTTGTTAGCGTCGACGTGCATTGTTTGGAGACTTTTCTCTCTAGAGTTGAAGGTAGAGGGTGCTCAAACCAACACTTTAAGATATTGCACATACATATGGCTATGTGGTTAATATAAAGAAAATCATATTAGCCTTTGAGCTAAACATAGGTACAAAGAAGAAAAATTAGCCTCGATTGAATATTTGATGAATGTTCAGAGTCAAAACCATTAGCTTCCTTAAACCAATCCCTAGGTCATGTGTATGATAACCTTGCATGTGATGAGGATCCCCACCTTCATTGCCTAGAACCAACACAACATAGTTGGGGACGAGACTTAAGTTAAATCAAAGCTCAACATGGCCATCTCCATTATCCGACTTGGTTCGGTTGTAGAACCATCCCCTTGCATCCCGGGTACCGACCCCCTTTGTGCTTTGTGGGCCTACCTCTTTGACTTGGTGAATAGAATGGCTAAAACTCTCCATGTGTATGACAACCTTGCATATGATGAGGACCCCCACCTTCATTGCCTAGAACCAACACAACATAGTTGGGGACTAGACCCAAGCTAGATCAGAGCTTAACATGGCCACCTCCATGATCCCACCTGGTTTGGTAGTAGAACAGTCCCCTTGCATCCCGGGTACCGACCCCCTTTGTGCTTTGTGGGCCTACCTCCTTGGCTTTGTGAATAGAATGGCTAGAATTGTCCCCCCCCCCCCTTCTAGTAAATAGAATGGCTAGAATAGGCACCGACAAGCCACCCTTAACCCATCTTGAACCGACCCGACATAGAGTGGATTTATTACCTACCCTACATGGAGGTAGTGGAGGGCGGTATGAGGTGGCGCCACTAATGGCACCTAAAACTGTCACTTTGTGGGCCCAAGCACTCCTACACCATGGGGAATAGTTCAAGATAGTAGAGTGTTGGCGATTGGGAGGCGTTTATAGGTGTTGGTTTTAGGTGGGGTGTTGGTTTTAACACCTTCCACCTTATACCCACTTGTTATAGGATATGAAACATACAATCAGTGTGTGATATGATTAGCAAATCCTCATTGCGCCCGTAGCAATGAACGGGGAGAACCGACCGCTAGTTACACATGAATCCGATTGAGTTTGAGAAATAACCAGTTGAAGTTTGAGACTTCAAGAAAATTACCACTCATTTTAGAGGAAATCTATGCAACATACTTCAAAATATAATTTTAAAAACCCGAAAGATCACAACATGTATCTAGTTAAACTCATAAACACCAGGATTTTGACCGCTTATGTCCAAAAACCTCCATGGACATTGGTCCGTAGCCGTTTGCCTCATAATTTTTGGAACTCGTACAAAAATAACTGAAGATTCTCATGCTCATTAAGTGGTCATATACATCTCCCACCACCAAATCAACTTGTCTTTTTAGCTTACAGTAGGCAACATACTTTGAGCACATAGAGTCCAATCTCATCGTGAGGTGTTAGGTTGCACAAAATGTTAACCCTTGAACATCATATTGACAAGGCAAAATGCCATAACTGACTAAACTAACTCACTAATCACCAACCCTAATATTGACAAAATGCGCCTTTGAACTACACCTATTGGTAGCTTATTGTGTTGGTGGTCCGAATGGGTGCCATGGAAAAGGAGGTTTTGTTGATGATTATGATAATTGTTTTAGAGCCACTATAGTCCTTGTCATCAACAACGTCCTTCATTGATTTCACGAATCCAAGTTGATTTGGCTTCTCTTTGGAACTTGGAGGAGGAGTGGTCGGTTTTGGTGTTGGATTCGGGCCTTTGCCGTGTGGTGTAGAGTGTTTGTCTTGGGTGGTTGAACACCTTGGTTGTTGGGGATATCTAGTCTTCTTTGGGACAATTCTTTGTTAAAAAAGCCAATCTAGGGACCCCTCTTCGGCTTCAACATCATCCATTCTCGTGTCATTTGAATTTACATTCTTTTATGGATGGTGATCCTCTCCTACTATAATTGTTGGCAAGTAGATGGTGCCATCATATTCATGACATGTGGGGGTTGAAGCATTGCACGATTTCCCATGAAAGCATTTTTTTATCTCTCATATGGCAGCTTCACCCTAGTTGGAAAGGTGGGTCTACATGACACCCCAATCCAACACAAAGTGTTCAGAATGACACCAATTGTAGATGGAATTTGGTGGGGGTAGGGTTCGTATGTGCCAACTACACTATTGTGTCTAATTAGTGTGGGCCACACTAATTCCTAATAAAACACGCTAATTTCAAATTATACTTTAGAGTGGCCCACACTAATTTCAAAGGTGAAAAATTTGTGTGGGTTTTGTCGTTTCCACAATTGGATGAAACTTCATAATTCCATCCAATTGTGTTTGAAGACTTTCCCCACATTGACCTAACGGAGGTTGTTTGCGGAGAACCCTAACACACACGGATGGATGACATTACATTTTTCATCCAAAGTGACCCAAACACTTGAAATTTAGTGTGGGCCACACTAATTTCCAACCCACGTGCATTTCCCACCCACACTAATTAGACACAATAGTGTAGCTACTCTCATCTTCTCAAATCCATGCTCACCTACTAACCTTCTCCTCCTCCTAAAACCGGACTTCAATCTTTTGGTGACCAACACTTGTAGGTTAAAAAATGCTTTAGTGGGTGCATGGAAGTCCAATGGGCCAATGTCCACGGCACTCCACATCCTAGTAGGCCATCCAGTAGAATGTGGTTGGTTGGTGGCTTGTGCTTATCTACATGAGAACACCTCCCACCGACTATTATCTAGAATCTAGTGGGCAAGTGGCTGACATGGAAACTTACCCTTAGTAACTTGAAGGCTATCCATGTGCATGAAAATCCACCTCAATGTCATCTTAGTTGTCCAACTACATGAGAACTTCGTCAAGACGCCCCATTCTTGGGGAGCATATTGTTAATCGACAAGGACAAAAATCTCTTATATTGCCCTCTATATCACTTATTCCTTAATGCATTGCATGGTTTTTGGGGGACAAGGTTGGCTATGTTCACCGCATTTCATCCTCAAACTAATGGATGGACGGAACAAGTAAATTGCGTCGCTAAGTACATGTTGCAACATTATGTAAATTCTACGTAGGATAACTAGGATAACATAATTAGGATATTGCTATGGTAGAATTTGCATATAACGACTATTGACATGAGTATGTTCGGAATACTTTGTTTGTTTTGAACACAAGCCAACATCCCGTGACACCAATAAGTGGGATCAACATGTGTCAAGTCCCTACTATACAATTATTTTGCCGAGCCTATGTTTGATATAATTGGCTAGGCCAAGAGACATTTAATTGTTGCGCAACAACCGCATAAATACTATGTTGATGAGAAGTTTCTTATGAGTTGGACCAACAAATGTTTGTAAAAACTGCCAACATTAAGTTGAAGGTCCAAGGTGCTAGAAAGCTATTACCACGGTGGAATGGCCCATTTCGGATGACCAAGAGGATAGGGGTCGTAGCATATTGCGTGCAACTGCCAAACACATTTAAGATTCATAATATCTTTCATGTGTCATTTCTTTGGTTGTATACGGTCGATGGCAGGGTACAACCTCCTTCCGCTAGGCTTTGAGGAGGATGCATCATATGAAGTAGAATGCATGCTTTCACATAAAGATAGACGGTTTCATTCTCACCCCAAAAAATAATGTATGATTAAATGGCTTGGACATGCACTTAAGGATAATTTTTGGGAGCCGAAGAACAACTTGAGTGTAGCAATCCTCAAGGAGTACTAGGTTGTAGTAGCCAAGTTGGAGGACATGCTTACACATCATGGTGTTAAGTGTGACCACAAAGCCCCAACAATGCATAAACATTTGAGGCGAAAGGTATCTTAAGGGTAGACGCGGATGCGGATGCGGATGTTCATTTCTAAGTGGGGAGGTGTGTAACGTATATCTAATTATTAGTTACCTTTGCTATCTCTAATTCCAAGTAGACTATTATATGTGAGACTAGAGGACTCAAAATTCCAACTAGACTCTACTATTTGTAGCACTAAAGGACTCCACATTGGGAGATATAATAGTTCTAAAAGGTAAAGGAGAGTTATCCACTCGTTGGGACTGTGGTGTGACACGATGTTTTCACCTCGTAAGTAACGATCATTAGTTAAGAGCACTTAACTCACCCCGAAAGGTTGATTCTACATTGTTGATGCATCTTTTGATTGTTGGGATTAATCAAAAGACCATATTGCAGATTCTACACTGTTGAGAAAATTGAAATTTGAGTGCTCAAAATACAAACCAAATTCTAGGAATGCTTCAATCATGTGCCTCTTGTAACTTTTTCATTTGCAACTTCTTACCAAGTAATATACATGTATTGTCTCTACCACAAATGAAGATTTGGTAGAAATTTTTTGTTAATGTTCAATATTATTTTCCCGGTTTTTTTTACATGCACAAAAGTATAACCATCCAAATGTGATCTAGTCATGTTCAAATTGTGGTTGTAGCTTCAAATTTATGTAGGATTTTACTTTAGAATTTGCGATCATCCAAATAAACAAAAAAAATTCATATGCAGTGCTTTGACTTCATCGAAATAGGCCCATGCATTTAGGGATTAAGTCTATGCTCCATTAACAATTGATGTATGATCAACAAAAGAATTATATTGAAAATCATGCTTCCCCTTATTCATTTGTAGTTTTAGGAGATCCTCCCAATTTTGTTGCCTAGTGAATGTAGAATAGTTAAAAAAAATCCAAAGACATAGTCCAATCTCTTTTACACATGTATATTTAAGGTAGAGGGTGCTTAAATCAACACTTTAAGCTATTGCACATACATATGGCCACATGGTTGATATAAAAATATATATTCATATTAGCCTTTGTTCTAAACATAGGTATACAGAAAGAAAAATATTTTTAGCCGCAATTAGATATTTGATGAATATTCAAAGTCAAAACCACTAGCTTCCTTAAACCAATATATAGGCCCCATGTATGACGACCTTGGATATGATGAGGACCCCTGCCTTCATTGCCTAGAACCAACACAACATAGTTGGGTACTAGACCCAAGCTAGAGCCACATGGTCACCTCCATGATCCCACCTAGTTCGCTTGCAAAACCATCACCTTGCATCCTGGGTACCAACCCCCTTTGTGCTTTGTGGGCCTATCTCCGTGACTTTGTGAATAGAATGGCTATAACCCCTCCCCCTTGCAATGTATAGAATGGCTATAATAAGGCATTGACAAGCCACCCTAAATCCATCTTGAACCAACCCGAGATAGAGTGGAGCCCGTTACCTACCCTACATGAAGGTATTGGAGGATGCTATGAGGTGGTGCCACTAATGGCACCTAAAAGCGTCACTCCGTGGGCCCATACACTCCTACACCATGGGGAACACTTCAAGGTAGTAGAGTGTTGGTGATTGGGAGGCATTTATAGGTGTTGCTTTTGGGTGGGGTGTTGGTTTTAGCACCCTCTACCTTATGTGATATTTATCCTTAGATCAATACACAACAACACACCATTCAAATAAAGGTGTGCCATTACCCTTAACTTCCTAAGCCTAGGAAGGGGTTGTTTTAAGTGGATTTTACTCAATGTTGGATTTTCATGGACAAGTTTTGAGGTTAAAATGGGATTTATCCATAGGATCTTGCAACATGGGAGATGACTCAGATGAGCTATTTCAAGGGAATAAATGGGCATGAATTGACCCTTTGTATTTTTAGATTATAGCAATTGAAGGAAGTGATGCACAAGAAAAATGCCTTGTTTTATCAATCGAATTCACTTGGAAAATGAGCGGAATGCTTGTGTGATCCACTAGATGGGAGCAACTCAATAGTTGACCACTTTCACCAATTCTCCTGCCAAAATGTGCAAACCACAATAGGTTAGTCACCTTGCATTTGGAGTGTGTAAATTGCACCATGCTTCTAACCACATACATGAAATAATTCCTTAAAAACCAGAGAGTGTCCAAATGTTAAACTGGATGGTCAATGTGAGCACAAAGGCCATTTTCACATGATTTAAAAAAATCCACTTTTACCAAAATGACACCTTTGATGCTCTTGCAAAGTTTGAATTGAAGTGGCAAACATTGATTGGAATCAAATACCCTCGCATGAGCTCCCAACACAACATAAACACGACCATTTCCCGCTTTGACATTTTTACACATTCTGATTATCTCCAAATTACATTGGTCATGAGTTTGTAAGTTGACATCCATGTTGGCTTGATGTTTAGGGTTATTTATTATGGATGAATGATTTAGTCGAGATTGATGTAGGAAAAAATCATCCATCAACCATAAATGGGTTGCTTGGGAAGTTAGGGGTTAAGAAAAATAACCAAATAAACACCCACATACCTTGCGGTGTGCGTGTGTGTTTTTGGACCCGGACCCCGACCCTTATGCAATCACACCCTTATATAGAGACTTAAATACGGCACCTACTATGTCCATTACCTCCGAGTCCGAATCCGTATCATAAAAAAAGTGAGTATAGTACGACACTACTATCCACACACAGGCTATTGCTTACGTGTGGAGCCTAGTTTTTCTCTCTTTCTAGGATGGCTCGCTAGGACTAGACTCCCTTTCCATTTGACCCCACTACTAACTTACCGATGGCCACGTCGGAGTATGTACCCACCATGTACATTTCAGCCACACAGAGCCAGTCAACACAGTCTCTCATTATCATCGTGAGCTCCTTCTTCTTCTCCGAACTTGGCTTTGCTCCCGACCGGCCGGGCTCCACAAATCCTTCCTTTAATCGTTTATTGTGACCAAGACCATCATCATTCAATAGCCACTCCATTGGTGCATGTTTAATAGAATTCTACACTCTGCTGCTGTAGTGGCTCCCTGCTGCTGTTGTTGTTGTCGTCGTCGTCAGCTTGGGTTGAAAATCGGTGGCCAGTCATCAGGGGTTGGATTGGAGCCTAGGATCATTGATTGGAGATGCGGGAGCATGCAGAGAGAGGTGTTGGGCTGGGCATACTTGTTTGGTTGAGTTTGTTCGGAGGTTTGTAAAGGTGAGTTTGGCGGTTGAATCTTTTTAACATATCGGTCTGTTGGCGGCATTTAAGTCCTCCACAAGTGCCAGTTTACTGCGGGTGAGTGACTTTTGGAGTGCTTGGTGAGGAACATCTGTGCAATTTTTTTTTTGTGTCTGTCTTGTTGCTGGAAGGTCGATTGTTGCAACGGAATGGTGCTGTGGGCTTTGTTATTGTTTTCGGTTCGACATGTCGAATCGGGATGATGGGTGTTGCTGAAGAAAAGATCGAATTTCTGGGTCGCCCTGGAAGGTTCATTCGTGAGAGTCTATAAGCTCGACTTGCTTGTACTCGGCGGGTTTTGAAGCATTTTCAATATAGACTTGATTCGAGCTTCGTGCCTGCAGTATGTAGTTTGTACTCATCGAGTAAGACAAGGATGGCAATGAGGTGTTATCCAGGTGCAACAATCTCCGTTCAAGGGCCAAGGTAGTGCAATCTCTGAGTCTCGATCATTCACTTTGACACCGGAATAGTACTTCGAATAGGGTTACATACTTGTGACGGGCCCAAAGATTGGCCGAGCTCCATTTCCATCCGATTCGAATTAGATGCGCACCAGTGCTTTTCTTCACAGTGGAGGTCGCAGATGGTAGAGTCACGATTGAAATGCGACAGGGAGCTTATTTGTATAAAATTTACTCTGCCTGTCTGTCTGTTTGTACTTTAGATTTCCTGTCGCTTGGAGGGAACCGTACTGCTACAGAGTTCGGCGGTAGTGCACAGGGCTGTGATGTCTTGATAGGATTTTAAGGTGAGCATCTCTTTGTTAAAGGCGTTAGATTGTGGCTGATTCAGGAATTCTTCCTTCCACAAGTTTTGCCTCGAGATTAGTATATCTCTTCGGTAATGAAGATCTTCAAGAAGCAGCAGCAGCAGAGTTGCCACACTTTTGCTTCACCGATGTAGCCCCATTTCTTCCAATCGGAATTAGATGCGCACCCAGGATGACACATGCATTTCTTCACAGTGACGGGGTGGATCGCAGATAGTAGAGTCACCATTGAAATTTAAGCTTTTAAGTCTGGAGCTTCTTGCATCAATTAACCCTGTGTGCGCGCGCGCGCGCGTGTTGCAGAGGAGGGAGTCGTACTGCTACAGAGTTGGGCGGTAATGCCGAGTGATGAAATTTTAGGGTGAGCATCTCTTGTTTGAAGGCTCGTAGTGTGGTTGATTCGGTGACACTAATTCCTTGCTGCTGCAACCACAGGATTACCTTCGATCGAATTTCAGCAATGGCGATCTTCAAGAGTTCCATTTGTTTCAACCAGGATTACAAGCGCACCGAGACTACACACAGGATGCTTTTCTTCACAGATGGTAGAGTCACCATTGAAATGTGAAAGGATGGGGCTCACTGCATAAATTAACCCTATCTGTGTGTATGTGTGGTGGGGTGCAGATCACTACGGTAATGCCGAGTGATAGGAGGTTAGGGTGAGCATCTCTTGTTGGTAGAGTAAGAGTGTGGTTGATTCGAGGATACTACACCCTTCCTTCCACAACAAGTTTTGCCTCCGCATTAGTCTACTTCGGCAATGGCGACCTTCAGGAGGCGGCAGCAGCAGCAGCAGAGCCGCGCCTTTGCCGCACCGATTTACACAGTTGTTGTTGTGACGCTTGCCCTCAGTGGATTCTTCCACACAGCGAATGCGCAGCAAGATTACAACAACGTCACCGGCTACGTGTGCAATGGGCAAAGCAGCACGTGCACAGCCTACGCGATTTACAGGACGCAGAACGACACAGAAACATTCGCCAGCGTTGGTGCTCTCTTCAACCTAACGGCCTTGAACATCGCCACGGACAGCGGCAAGACCCTGACGACGACAGCCCTGGGGTCCCAAACCCCCTTGTACATCCGCCTCGCATGTGGCTGCTCGAACGGGACCTACTTCCGATCCGTGGGCCACAAGGTCGTTTCAGGCGACACTTACTCGAGAATTTCCACAGTGACTTACGAGAATTTGACGACCTACCAAGCAATGGAGGCCGCGAACCCGACTGTTCCGGCACTTGACATCCAGGTCGGCTCGACGTTGAACGTGCCCCTGCGGTGTGCGTGTCCAACGGCGTCTCAGGTGACAAACAGCGGGACCACGGTGTTGCTCACATACGTCATTCGCCCGCAAGAGTCTTTGGCGGCAATCGCCAGCCACTTCAATGTCACGACCGACGTGATAGAGGCCGCGAACAATGTGACGAACAGCACACAGTTGCAGGCCTTCACGACACTGCTTGTGCCGTTCACCACGTTGCCTGCGTTGAGCTCCATCAACTTGAACTCTACCAGCAGCGGTGCTGGGTCTTCGTCCACGACGCCCGTGCCCACACCCTCGCCGCCGTCGTCAGGGGCGGCAATGAAGCTCGCGACCGTCACCGTGCCTTTGTGTGTTAGCATCGGAGTCAGTGTCTTTGGGGCAATGGTTTCCGGCTTCGACTTCTAGTAAGCGTGTCGACAAGATGATGCTCGTTGACGAGGGAGGTCTAGTTGGCCGCTTGCTGGTGTATGTTGGCGTTTGGATTTACTTCGATACCAAGAACGATTGAGCTCCCAAACTATGTCAGGCCTATGTATGTTTGGCGGTGCAGATGGCGGCTTCGGAATGACAATTCTCGGTTTCTGAAGAACATGATAATAAGTCCGATCTCATTTGATGAGGGAGGTCGGTGTGGGCGTCATTTGTATATCAGCGTCCCAGTGGGGCGATTTGTAAGTGGGAGTCAAAAGCTATGATTTTAGCTCGCAAATGTCATGCCTTTGTAGGTTGAATCGGCATTGCAGGTGGAATCTTCGGGACGAGGAGTTGCAGCTTTTTGAGCACAGCATATTGTACGCCTTTTGTATGTGGGCGTCGCAGTTAGGCGCTTTTTGGGAAGGATTCTAGGGATTCAAACATGTATAATAAGCTATATATGATGTGGGCCGGCGATGGTTGCCACTGCTAACCTGAAAAGGGCACATATTATCTCTCTTTGAGCAAGTTATAAGGCATTACGTTTGTTAAGTTGAGAACGTTTCAGAGAGTGTGTGGTGTCAGAGAGTGTGTTGTGAATCCTTCTTTGTACTGGAGTATCCAATTGAGTATCAAATGCATCAACCAGCCAGTACCTCACAACTGGACATGTAGTCCTCAATGTTGATGTTGTTGTTGTTGTCGTCGTCGTCGTCATTGAGTTTGTTATAGGAATGCATGAATCTTGTTGTGGGCTTAAATTCCAACAGTATTAAAAATGCCCAGTAGAACGTCAATCATCATGAAACCAATTAAGGTAGCTAAATACTCCCTCCGTCCCAAAATGTTTGTCCTACTTCTTGGATTTTTTTTTGTGTCCCAAAATGATTCTCCGGTTTATTTGCCCGGCTAGAAATTTGAGGTTCAAAATTTTCGTGCCAAACTTTCTATATCAAGAAGTTTTTGACACCACAACTTCCAGAGTGTTTCGGAGTAGTTGTTGTTTTCTATTTTAAGAGTCATACTTACAAGTACTCAATGAATGTTCAGTGGGCCTTAATCTCACCAAAGTTAAAAACACGGACAATCATTTTGGGACGGAGGGAGTACTACTTCCATCCCCTACCCAGTGGTTTTTATTTCAGATTTTCAAGAGAGGAGCATTGACTACAAGCATTGGAGTGACAAAGCTACATATGCATGAATATATAAATTTCATCCGAACCATACACAATCATCTAATTTTTGATGATTGTTGGGGATATTTTGGGTAATTCATCCACAAAATCATGTAATAATCATAAAATATTTTATTTTCCATTTCTAGATCACCAATCAGTAGTGCAAGGCCAATTTGAAAATCACTAATTCGGCCCCCTATACCCACCTCCCATTATTGTACCTTTATTAAGCCTAATGCCACCCTATGCTTACTATTTGGCTCAACAATAGTATGGTGAGTGCATGAGGAAGGGCTCACAATAAGGCTCTAAGAAGCCGGTTGGGATAGAATGGGATGAGAAAAAGCTAGGGAGAGAAGGAATATTATTATAAAATACTTGCTTTGCAACTACTTGGTGGCCTAGTCAAGCACACCCTACAATCTGACATGAAGAAGCTAGTACATGTTGTGAAAAAACATTTTCCTACAATATTCATGTTGTGTGTAAATTTTCACTTTTATGGCAATGTGCTTCCATTTGCTAAGTCAATTATGCCTTCACTTATACGAGCACAATGCTACATATAGATTACATCAGCCAAAAGGTTGGTTCAAACATCCTCTACTTTGCCTTGTGAAAAACAAAACAAACACATTCGTTCATTTTGAATTCAACAAGTTCACCCTATGCTCTAGGGTTTCTTAAAGCAAATTGTAAGTACTCAAGATATACCTAGACTAGACATGCCATGTTGTTAAGTGCATTGTGGCAACTCATAGGCCATTCATAACTTTGTTGGAACTAACCTTCAAAAGAATAGACTAACATATATGTGTGTGCCACACCAACATCATGCCAATTTGAGGATCAAACATAAGCCAATCTCAATCTTTTATGCCAACTTGACATTTGAGAGCAGAAACCCTACTTTGCAAGTGAATATGCATCTGCATAGAACAAACAATAAATTAAAACCGGGCATTTCGGGAGTCCCAAAATCGTCCATGCCAAGATATTTCAAGTACCTCAAAATTATGTATGCATGGTTGTTTTTGTGGACAAGGAGTTTTCCATAACAAGGCAACTATGTTAACTCAATCAATGGTATCAATTGTCCCAACCATACATAATAGTTGGTTTCAATGCCTTATTTTCAACAACACACAAAAGATGATACTAGTACATGAATGCAAAGACATGTCATATCATTTGGTTCAAATTTTCCCACAAAAATGGATTTTAGTACATTGAGTTTATGATTTAGAGTGGTATAAAAAACTAATATTCCATGTTAATAAGAGTAACCTCCATGACTTATCATGCCACCTTCTCTAGTTACCACATAGTGATTGTAAAAAAATGTACTAGGTGGTGGATGATGAATGATGTGGGTCATGCTAAATGAAATGTAGTAGTTTGTGAGTAGGTTTTAGAGATGAGGTTCACATGCTATCCTTCCAATGCCCAAAGTTTTGACCAAATCTATGATGCTTGTGCGGATCGGAAGTTTCCCATACTTTTGGTTGACATTTTATGTATTACGATAACATAGTATGCGGCTACTTGAGTTCGTTGCCATGATCTTCTTTGTAAGCCATCTCCACTAGTGGCCCACAAAAAAATATCAACACGATTACATCACATGTGCACTTTTCTTGCAATAGCCTTACTTAATATCTTAACTTTGTGACTAGACTAAAATGTGTGATTCATTTGGGACCAAGATACATTCAAAGGATCTACATTATTCTTCAACTTTGGATGTCATGTGGACCCTTTCACATCTTTATCCATGAATTCTCGTTTATAAATTTTTAATGTTGGGTAGCATAGACGATATAGTTGTTGGAAGCTAGCACTGGTTTCGTTAAAAGTGCAATTCAATATGTAAAAGTGCACATGAACAAATTATTGCAAACGCATAGATTTCAATGAAAATATGACCATATTATAACTGTATTGGTTATAAAAAAAGAAATTATAAATATGAGTACATTTATTTCAATGTGCTTGGTCATTAATCAAATTATAATTTGGTGATTTTTGTAAAAAGACTTGATTTTACAACAATATGAGGAATTCTTTGAGGGTGTGACATATGCCTCACCCCCTCAAACCCGAACAAAACTAATTACTGTTACAAAGGGTGTGGCATGTGCCTCACCCCCTCAAACCTGAGCAAAACTAATTACCGTTAAAGAGAGTATGGCATATGCTTTAGCCCCACAACTGTTTGAAGTTATAGATTTAAGAACAATAATTTTTTTGATGTCTTGCGACAATGAGGTCTTGAGAAAGAGCTTGCATGTCAAGGAACTTTCATCTTTCCACCCGTTCGAACTCTTATCTAGAAATCATTTTAAGGTGGTTTGTAGTATTTTCCATCCCCACAAATGACACTTTTTAAGTGTATCTTTCACACCTTCCACAACCTACTTAGCTTACATGTATTAGTGGTAATTAATGAAATTTATTGTGGACACAAAACAACTAATTGTCACGAGGGCATATATTTCCTTGCTCTGAACATCGTAATATTACAATTTGGAACAAATATTTGAAACTTGGGCCATGACAATATGTTTTTTTAAACCATCGTACTTTGATTTTATTGTCAATGAAGTTCCTTGGAGATTGAGAAAAAATAAAATAAACCTCAGTGTTGTTTTGTATGAGAACATGATCCAAAAGTCCTTGACGAATCATCTGGTTGTCTTGTCAATTGTGAGCTTACCAAGATCTACAATCGTCTAGTTAGCTAAAGACCATATTAAGGACATGAATACCAGGTGGTGAGACTGTGTTCACATGATCATGCACAAGTTTAATTCTATTCATACCAAATTTTTTTGTAACGGAGCCAAACATACATGACCAATTTCTATTCAAAAGAAAAATGATGGATAGAGGTTTTTTAATTCATGGAGTGAAATTGATAGACAATTTTACTCCTCGTGTCCTATGATTATGGATAGTAATTATCAACATTGACAACAACCAATTTGCTAGATTGCTACTTTATTGATTGCTTTTGATACCATTGTGCTAATGTAAGAACTCCATAAAATTCTTCAACCCCCAAACCAATCGTTTATTTTTGTGATGTGAACACACATCATGGTTGGGGTTTCATGGTGTCTATTCAAACTCGTATATAATCATGAATGTAAAGGTTGTAGTAAAACCAAACCCTGTATAATTCAAGAGCCAATTCACTTTAATTGAGCCCTACTAAACTAAATTTGAGAGTCATATTGCCAATACCAAAATCATTGTGTAAAAAATTTAGTTTTTGAAATCGTTCAATGCAATTTCACTTTCCCAATGGATGAGTTTAACTCTAGCCCGGAAATTATAGCTCCTTACAACGACGCTAGGTTCCTTTGTCAACTCCATTAACTCCGAGTCACGTATTCTAAGATAAGTCCGTATTGTTTAACCATTCTTCACGCCATGGCCCGGCCGGGGATCTTGACTCGCCCTTGAACTAATAGTACCGTGGACTAACTTGCAATTGCCTCGTACGAGTTCCTTAATGATGGACATGGCCGTAGGATTGTACTTGTCCTTGGGAAAACAAATCTCCAACATAGACTTTCAATGACACCCGCTTTCAATCACTTTTATAAAAATCTTATGTTGAAGAGTTAGTAGGGCTCTTACATGATTGTTGGTGAGCGGACCTTCTTCACAAGATAGATTAGATGCGATGAACGGGGAGAACCGACCGCCACACTATTTTGTCTAATTAGTGTGGGTTACCATTAGGAGTTACACATTGCTATAACATTTTACCGAGAGTATCATTTTTTTATGGTATAACTTAGTTGGTAAAAAATGACAATGTCGGTAAAAAGTTATAGCAACATGTAAGTCCATATGGTAATCCACAATAATTAGACAAAATAGTGTAGTTGCAAATGAACTGGTTCGTTTTGAGGGATAACTAGTTGAAGTTGAAGACCACGTGGAATTATCCATCATTTTAGAGGGACCTATGGAATATAACTCAAATAAATAAATAAAATTTGAAAGATGTCAACATGTAACCAGTTGGACTTGGAAACACTAGGGATCTTGACCGATTATGTTCAAAATCCTCCATGGACTCCCAAGCCAATCACTTAGCATGTTTTCATGTATACACATGTGTTCATAGGGTAATTAAATGTAGGAGGGGGGGGGTAAAGTTTGGTGCAAGGTAGTATTTTTTGGACCCCTTCAATTGTGCACTTAATATATTGAGGGGCATATTTGTTAAGAAACACTCCCCACCCCTGAAAACCCCATTCAAAGTCCAAAATAGACCTCCTAACAAAAGACACGATTAGCCTATACAAACACTTATACATTAGGAAACCATAGCATGGCAATTTTAGTTGTTTATAACCTTGTACATGGAACCAACTGTCACATGTAGGTACGGTTTCACTCCTCTTTTTTACATACCCTTTTTATTATTAAAATTTAAGAAATTATGAGTAATAATCAAACCCTTGTGTTTACTATTCAAATGACTCTCAAAGTTCATTAGGGGTTTGTTTTCCCTAAAAATGTTTAAACAATTGTCTCAAAAGAATTAAAAGGTGCCATATGTTTGATTTCACATTGTTTTCCAACCTTCTAAGTGACCGACATGGACCTAGGCTCTGGATAGAGGGGCCTTAATCGGATAGCAGGCTTAATAGAACACCTAGATTTGAGTGGTATGTGGTTGGGTATGAATCTAAGAACGGACACTAAAAAGACATGTGTCCAAAAGAAATTGGGTTATGTGTTCAAAATGTGCTAACTAGTCTGGGTTCAATAGTCAACATATACTGGAGGAACTTGATTTATGTAACCAATTGATGAGCACGATAATCTTCACTTTGATAATGAATTAGATGTTCATACGTGCTTCAAAAAGTATGAGGGAAATCGCTACATGCACAATTTGGGGTTGCTAATTATCTTGCAGTAATTGCGTGCTTCTTATCGTACGGGAAGTGGTGCATGAAGAAAAGTTCAAATAACACACAAAGTGTACCTTACACCGGTTTGTTTTCTTTTTATAATGAAGGTGGGCATCGACATCGTGAAATTGTAGAATGACAATAAATAGCTCAATACCATGTTTGGGGCAAGCTTTGTTTGGCATGTTTCCCAAATGCTAAATATAGTTTGTTCCCTCAATGTGCAATGACCATGGGCCAACGTCTTGGTACGATTGTCACTAAACTTTGACATACCAAAAGAGATGATGCGATATTCCCTAGAGTCTTGCCTAGGCTAACATCCCACCTACTACACCTCATGTTCATGTATGATATATATATGTCAAATAATAAGGTTGCCTCCATTCTTAAGTCTTGGTGACCTCCTACAATCTCCAACCACACATCGGATGATCATTCTCTTTATATTCAAACTCAGATTGGATGAGAGTTTCATGAATCTATTGTTGGAATTCAAGAAATATACATGTCAAGAGGGGCACCACCTTGGCCACATGACAAGGTCACGCGGTGGAATCATCCTAGAAAAATAAGGTCACTGGGATTTTCATAAGAGAAATAGGTTAATGCCCAACTACTAATGTAGTGGGGATTGTAGGACCATGGCAATTTTGGCGTTATTTATAGTATTTGGGGATTTGCAAGAAACCTTGAAAAAAAATTGTTGTCAAAAAACCTCATTTTTGGAAAGAAAGGTGACAATCTAGCACAATATTCTATTTGTTGAAGTGGATATTTAACATGGATCAATGATGAATGATGCAAGCCACACTGCATCAAATGTAAAGTGTAGTATTTAAACACCATGCTGCTTTTTTTTAGAGGGAGAAATAAGAAATGCCACTTCTGTTGATTTTTCTACATGATGCTATTTGTCAATATAAGTACTTTTGAAGTGAAGTGTTTTTACAACATGACACTTAGTGTACCACATTGGAGTGTTTGGGATTATAAGTTTACGAGTTACTGAGCATGAGACAAATATTATTGAGAATACGAAAGCCAAGTGTCAAGTGGTCACACTAATGGACCTCAACTTGTTGGCCATTAGTGTAACCTAGGCAAAGGCCTCATAAAAGGGTAAGTGACACTATTGGACCAGTGATACTATATACCATAAACAATGTAATTCTCTTCCTGTAGATGATATTATGATCTACATAGATGGTAAATTAAAATCCACATTCAAATATTTATAACCAAATATTGGAAAAGAAAAAGTGGTAAGACCACACAAATCCCATAGTCACTTTAGTTTTTTTTACAATCTTCTTATGAAACTGAACGATTGGATTCGTGTTTTGATATTTTATTATTTTCATTGCCATTTTATTAGTGGAATACAAAGGGTTATGTCCTATGTGCCCATGCTATCTAAACAACCTTGTTCCATACTTTACTATCATGCAACTAACTTGAAAGAAATTGTCCTAATATGTGCAATTAGGTTGCTTTCATGAATAGGTTGTCAAAACCAAATCACCAGCACTTGTAACTTTGTTTATTCACATGTATAGCAACCACAATAACCGAATTATTAATGTATAATGTTATATTTCAATAGAATATTTTTGAAATAATGTGGAATGTTGATAAATTAGTGTGGGGCAACTAATTGCACATATCAATACGATTCATTGTAGATACTTAAGGTAGACGTGCCTAATTTGGTTACCTTCTTCATCAGAGGCCAATATTTGAGTGGCACGGGTACGTGTGGCTTCAAGAACAAATACCAAAAAGACACGTGTTTAGAAAAGTTTGAACTATATCCTCAAAATATGATGACTATTTGCTCAATACCGTAGTACCATAGCAGGTTCGTCCTAAAATAATTCTAAAAATAAAAAACGTAAAAATTAGAAAATTCTGAAGACAAAAAAACGAAAATAGAATAAATTAGTTTTTGAAATATTTTGCTATTTCTAAGCTATTTAGGGTCATGTTTACTTATTTTTTGCTAAAAAACAAAAATTGAGAAATTCAGTTTTTGAGAGGCGAACCTTATTTTTTCAAAAAAATTAAATATTCGTTCGCCAGGTGGCGAACCTGCTATGGTGTTACGGTAGTTAATATCATTGGTGGGGGGTGGGGACCTATATGACCATTTAATGAGCACGAAAATCTCCACTTTGATAATGAGTTAGATATTCATATGAGCTCCAAAAATGAAGAGGAAAGTGGTTTGGTAACTCAACCCATCCATTGCTTATGAGCAATATACACTGCCCCTATTCTAGTAAAATCCCCCCCCCTTTTTTGAGATAGAGGGCCGATAGGCCAGCGCCAAAGCACAAGAGGCAATTAACTACCTGGCAAGTTTCTGTCAAGTAGAGAGGAGATTTCACAGCTGGGAATCAAAATTCCCCAATTCTCGTAGACTCAATCTTTGTTGACCAGTTGGGGCTAGGTCTAATGGGAAAAATGCCACATCCACTTGCGTAGAAGCTTCATTGGAAGGGTGCTGAACCAAAGATCATGTAGATGTTGCAATGTTGATACATGTAGAAGCCGATATGTTGATTCATAAGAATATGTGACAATGTCGTTGGAATCTCCTACATTCTCCCATGTAAGGGCTTCATGTGCAATATGCGCATATATTGCACGGAGACGGCGTAGAGAATGAATTCATGGCACGATTGGACCCGGGGGGGGGGTCACTTAGTGCATTTTAAAAACGACGTGCGGCATAATATAGGGAGGATTAAATTCGTTTGACATAAAATTTATAAAAGAATTCAAAATAATGAAGGGTCCATTAAAAGTAGACAATCCCATTACAAGTAAGATAGATAGGTATAAAATATGGGCCATTCCTTTTTTGTAAAAATAATATAGGGGCTGAAAATAAGGATCCTAGGATGTATGTTTAGTAGAATCAATTTTGTACGCATGCCTCACGAGGGATGGATGAAAAATGACTCATTGTTTACCCAAAAATGGATGAAATTGTAAGCCTAACCCTAACTCTCTTCCCGACACCTCTCGGTGGCTTCTCTCCCTTCTCTTGGTGGCCTCTCAATTTTCATTTTTCCTATGTGAGAGAGAGATCATTTTGCAAGCAATCAAGCAAACTTGCAAAGCTACTTGCTTAGAGTTCATTTCAAACACACTCCTCACAAATAAATGACTTAGTTTCTCGTTTCTTGCTTCATGTGAAGAAATCGGGTAAGGAAAAAACTGAACCCTCTAGAAGCTTCTAGAGAAGTTGTTGTTTGTTGGGTGGAATTTATGATACTAATAAGCTGAGTAAGCTGTGGTAGGTGACTAAGTTAGCATGAAGAAGAGTGTCTTTGTTTTTCTTTGGAGGTTTAACTTTGTGATGGGTCATAAGGGTTAAGTTGTGGCAGAGTCTTAGTTTCTTAGCCCACACCTGTGTATGGCCATGGAAGGAAGTGCAGTGTAATAAGGAATTATTAGCAGTGTTGTGTTTTGATTTGAGTTTGAGTTTGGTCGAGTTGCTTCGGACTAGTACTACTTGAGGTGGTGGGGGTTGAAGAAAAAAATTGGGGTTTATAAGGAGAGGGTTGTGTTGAGTGTGACATAGTTTGAGCATTTGTGAACATTTCTTCTGTCTATGGCGTTGGTGAGTTTTTAATTAAGTTAGTTGAGCGAGCTCCAATGTTGCAAACTGCGTTTAGATTTGCAGTGATAGTGAACATCAGCAAGGTAAAGGCACATCATTGCATTGTAGGAAGGGTGCAATCTGGGAGCCTTTGATTTGTCACATATTCACCTATTTGTTGAGTTTCGGATCATGGGTGTGAGCGAGGTTTGGGTTGGGTCACAAGATTCTTAGTTTTCCTGTGAGAGCCAATTGAGATGTAAGATTGAGGGATATTTGAGCTTCACGTTGGACTACTTTCCTTTGACCAAGGGGGGAGCTTCTGTGTAGATTTTTCTTAATTTTTGATTTTGGATGAGGTGAAACTGGGTGTTTTACATAACATAATGTAACAAGTGTACGAAGTAGGATGTTGAAAAAAGCATGTGCCTTTTATCGAAGTAAATTTCCCTTCTGATGCGTTGTAAACTCACAAAGTTTTTTGCCTCTACCTCTGAAATTATTAGACTCGCCCTCTTCTGTGTTGAGCTTCAGTTTGAAATTAATGAAAATTTGTGTTGAGCTTCGGCCGTAACAAATTTAAGTATGATCACATGGATAGCAAATGGATTGATGTAGATTGCGTTATATCTACTGTAACCATGAGCTACAATTCTACAAATGAAGTATACACTCTACATAGGAATGATTCAGAGCAACTGTCCAAGTTTGTGACAGAATGAACTATATAGGGTTCATGACCAAGCTTGGTGTGTTTCACACTATGCAAGTATTGTACACTATGGTTTTGGTCTTCACTATTATGTAAATTGACTTTGAATGAAGGATTTTTACAGAGCGGGTGTTGTGTTTGTGAATACACACTCACTCTTGTTGTGTTTCCATCCTAAGCCTTCTTGTTGTGTTTCCACTTTAAGTTTTTGTACTTGGTTTTTGCAATGGTGTGTATTCTTTATACCTTTTTGTTGCCATGCTTTTTCCCACCACTTTTGCATTACATACATTTTTTAATTATTATTTTTTAATTAAAAGGAATGTAGACTACAAAAAATTGCAATGACATGGGCATTATAAGTAATGGTAGGGTGCAAAAAAATAGGCCATTTTAGAAAATTAAGTAATTATAGGGAGCTTTTAATTCGTGCCTTGGAGGTAAATAGCCCCTAAACAAACACCCCTCCGCAGCACGTGGTGCAAAAAAATCCTATAGAGTGACCCCCCCCGTGGATTGGACATTGTAACGTCAAAGTCTCATGATCATAAACACCAAAATTGCTCACCAAAAGGCTATGCTCATGGCAATGTGTCATTGAGGAGAACAAAATAATATGCAATTCGAAGAAACTAGGTGCTAGGATTCAAATCACGCTCCGCATTGATGGCTAGGAACATGGGCATGATGACATAGGGTTGTTATGACTAGGTCCATGGATGGCATATATGGATGGGTGCCATTGGTGGGGGGGGGGGCGTTACAATGGTGCAGGGCATGGGTGGTGGTTAGAGTGGCAGACATGACAACGGGTGGCGATGGGGTGGCAATCGTATGTTATGGGGGGCATGGTGGACATGCTGGCAAGGGAGTGTGGTTGGGCCGGGGAGCAGAAGCGCACAATGTGACAGAGTGTCCTTCCATGGCTGCACAAACATGGACTAGGTTAATTTTACATAAAGTTTTTTTGGCGTCCTGCATCCCAAATGTTCAATCGACATAAATGATTTTCTTGAAAAGTCCCAAAACCTAAATTTTGATTGTTTTTAATGTCCATGACATAGAACAAGAAAAACTTGGCGTCCCGTAATAATAATAAATTCCCCTACTTGTCCATGTAATTATGATTTTCTTAAAATTATTATTATTATTAATATGATGTCATGATCCGTTAGGTATTAAATATCAAAATTTCTTTGAATACCTTTACCCACTAAGTATCTAGAAATGATTCTAAAGCATTGTGCTTGATTTGGCGTGTAATCTTAAATAGGCACCTAATGCATCATGCATGTGGGTGTTATTTGTTCATTTTTCACACGGGGGGGGGGGGGTCACTCTATAGGATTTTTGTGCACCACGTGCGGCGGAGGGGTATTTGTTTAGGGGCTATTTACCTCCAAGGCACGAATTAAAAGCTCCCTATAATTACTTAATTTTCTAAAATGACCTATTTTTTTGCACCCTACCATTACTTATAATGCCCATGTCATTGCAATTTTTTGTAGTCTACATTCCTTTTAATTAAAAATTAATTAATTTAAAAATGTATGTAATGCAAAAGTGGTGGGAAAAAGCATGGCAACAAAAAGGTATAAAGAATACATATCATTGCAAAAACCAAGTACAACAAATTTAAAGTGGAAACACAACAAGAAGGCTTAGGATGGAAACACAACAAGAGTGAGCATGTGTTCACAAACACAACACCCGCTCCGTAAAAATCCTTCATTCAAAGACCAAAACCATAGTGTACAATACTTACATAGTGCGAAACACTCCAAATCACTATATTCGTTAATTTGGGACTTTTTCGGCATTTTGAGACAGTTACAAATATAAGAACATGGATAAAGTCACACAGATATTGGAGAATGTTGTAAGATGCAAATACTTTGAAGTGGGTGTTCATATCAAGAACCCAATTAAGAACTCATATCAAGATGGTTTAGGTAGGACGACCCAAACATTAGACCATGTTGTTGTGGTCCATATATTAATTTGAGACAAGAGAAAGTCTCAAATTAACAAATATAGTGATCCAAGCTTGATCATGAACCCTATATAGTCATGACGCCAGAGAAAATATGTCAGCAACACATTTAGAGAGTGCAAGAATCTACCTACAAGACGTTGAGATTGCACAATGAGAGAGAGCTTGGAGCGATCAAAGATGGAAGTTGGATTGAAGGCAACATCACAATGATCTCGCAAAAAGATCGCAAAATGAAGAAAATTGAACAGTTGGGCAAATGTGGCAGGGGCAACATGCAATTCACAAAGACTCCATCATTGAATAAAACGTGTGCTATGAAGAAGCAGTGGTGGAAGTGAACATACTTGTTGGAGATGACGATGTTGGAGTAGAGAAGTCACCAAAAAATGAGAAGCCATAGGAAAAATGCAAAATGAGAGGCCACCAAGAGAAGGGAGAGAAGGGAGAGAAGCCACCAAGAGGTGTCAGGAAGAGAGTTAGGGTTAGGCTTACAATTTCATCCATTTTTGGGTGAATGATGAGTCATTTTTCATCCATCCTTCGTGAGGCATGCGTACAAAATTGATTCTACTAAGCATATAACCTAGGATCCTTATTTTTGGCCCCTATATTATTTTTACAAAAAAAGAATGGCCCATATTTTATACCTATCTACCTTACTTGTAATGGGATTGTCTGCTTTTAATGGACCCTTCATTATTTGGAATTCTTTTATAATTTTTATGTCAAATGAATTAAATCCTCCCTATATTATGCCGCACGTCGTTTTTAAAATGCACTAAGTGACCCCCCCCGTGATTTTTCATCTTCTCCTTGACTTCCACTAATTAGAGTTACACAACGAAACTTTGTTGCATTGGCAAATCAACTATGAAAGCATCAACAAATATCATATTGAAAATCAAACCTCCCCTAATTATGTTACGGTTATCAGAAGTACATGTTTGTTGGTTCTTTAACTGACTACATAAGTCCTCCCAATTGTGTTCACTATCATAGTGTCAAGTAGTTATTTAGATTTGAAGACACAATATTCCAATCTCTTTTACACATGTGTCTTCCGGTGTTTGTTCTTCAATCCTCATTGAACCACATACCAATCAAATATAGGTGTTTGATTAAAAAAAAAGTAACAGATGAACGCTTGCATCCCTTTTATTTGAGTGGTGTATGGTTGGATGTGAATCTAAGAACGGACATCAAAAAGACACATCTTGAAAAGAGATTGCCAACGTCTTCAAATTTCATCCACTATTCCAGACGCAATAGTCAACAAGAATGGAGGGAAACCTATATGATCACTTTGACAATGAGTAGAATATTCATACAAACTCTGAGAAAAATTTATAGGGAAAGTGGCCCCTACGGTCATGAGGTTTGGATTTGCTAATCATCTTGCACTAATTTGCGTGTTTCATATCCTACAAGAAATAAAGGCCGAGAGAACATTGTCCATTTAAGGTAGAAATACCCAAACCGGTTAACCACCCTCTACCCGTGCACTAGACCACCGTCATAATAGTGAAGTGCCATTTCAGAAACCGATCATGGCGAGGCGGCAACTTCAATGCGTGTACACTTAGTGTAGCCAATGGGAGTCAAGTTTAATGTACTTATGAGTTAACCGGTTTAGGTGATGTTTCGTATGGAAATGCAAATTACCGTGTTTGGTGCAGGGAGAATCTAGTGAACGAGTAGGGGGTTTGACAAATTTTCACTTTGAAAAATTGTAGAATTATTTGTACATGACAAAAAAATATGCATTCTTCATGAATTCTTCTCGTCTATCTTGGAAAATTATAGCTTGATTGTAAGACCATATCTTCAATGCGAATCACCTTATTTTCACGGGTTATGGTATTTCTACCTTAAGCCTTGCTCACCTTTAGCGGAATCTAAAATATCTTCACCAGAGCCCGAGTCCCGCCCCAGCCAACCGGTATTGAACCCGGCCAGCCGGCCAACCGGTATTGAAGAGGGTTGAGGCTGCGTAATGTTAGGCAGCGAGAAAATTTGAAGGGTTACTCGTATTTCATGGGGAAGGGTTACTTAAAATTTTGCCTTTCAAAATGAAGGGTTACTTCAAAAATTGCCCTTCACATATTTACAATTTTTTTCTTTCAAAAATGCACAATGTAATGTTTGAATCTTAGGTTATATTGTAAACTGAAGTGAAATGTAATTTACATGGAACAAAATCTGAAAAGAAATATGATTAGAACATTTATTTATTTCATGTATAGAGCTCACATAACAAAAGCAATTTTGTGTCGAAAAACATTCTCCCGTCGCCCAGGCCCCAAGGATAAGAGCGGCATGTAGTTCTCACCGGGTGTGGGAGGGTATCTACGGTTCTCCTGAGGGTATGAGCGTATCTGCAAGACTGCATCAGCCACAAGCCGGAGCCTCCAGGGAAATGAGCTAGCCGGATCTCCCGAGGGTATGAAGGCCCAAGGGACCGGTTGTTTTAAAAATGCCCTTCCCTTTGAAAGTTTCCTGGAATTTTTGCCGGTCCCTTTTGAAGGGCTGGCCCAGCTGTTGAAGGGAAAGTGAAGGGCTGCACCCTAGAATAAGGGGTATAGCCCTTCAATTTTATTCGCTGATGTTAGGGGGGACCGATGTTGGTCAGTCAACACAGTCTACCTTACCTCTCCCCAAGCTTCTTCCCCGAAACCCTCCTGCGTAGCTCAGACAATTCTTTGTTTTATCGATCGTGACCATGAACTTACACCGAATCCGAGACTGGGCCGAGACTGCAATTTTCAATTTTGATTTCTATCTGCTGCGGTCAGAGCTCGTAACGGGTGGCAGGTTGAGGGTTGAATCCGGTAGCCAGCTGCAAGAGGAGTTGAAACGGGGAGGCAAGCTCACTGATTCGGAGATGCTTACGGAAGGTAATCAAAGGCGTAGGCTGAATTTTCTCGGGGTCGGTGTGATTCCGTAGCTTGTATTTTATTTTCTCCTCTTCTGTCGGAGGTAGGCTTCGACCAGAATTTGTCGGGGCGGAGAGTCCTCCAAAAATGGCAGTTTCGCAGTGATTTGTGCAGAGAGATGCGCGAGGTTTAGGGTTTTGAAAATTGTGTGCATTCTGGGGGTATGTACTGAGGTGCTTTGCTCTCTCTGTTTCATAGATTGTGCGGTAAGGCTGAATTGAGGATTTTTGCAAGGGGGTTTCTTAAGGTTAGATTGAAGTTGTGGGTACCTTGAGTGCAAGCCTTTGTAAAACTGGACTTAGCGTTCCTTCGTAAGTACTTCTGTAGCTGTTCTAAAGCATTTTTGATCTAAACCTTCAACCTTCTTACCTAGAGTGTGTAGTCGGTAATTGAGTGAGACGAGGATGGTAGCGAGGAAAACCAGGTCCATCTCTCTGTCATGATTCAATTCTAATGCTTGGATGAATTCGTGGAGAGGTAGCCAAGAAACATTTCGTAAAACCCCTATAATGGCCATGTTCAGTTCCTGCCGATCAGTACTAAATATGCACCAGCACTAGTTTGAAAATATAAACGGGAGCTGATTGCAAAAACTCTGTGGATGTGTGTTGCAGAAACCTGTAACCTCGGCCCGTGGTTGGAGGAACAGCGTACGGTTTCAGCTTCAGGGTTTGGCGAAATTGCTTTAGGCACGTTGACGTTCGGATGGGATGGTAGGGTAAGCATCTCTTGTTGAAGGAGTGAGAGTCTGGAACAACCACAAGGTTGAATTCTCGTCGGTGGAGTTTCGGAGATGGGGATCTTGTCACCGATTTATGGAGTTGTTCTTGTGATGATGATTGCTCTTGGACTCTCCCACGGAGCGAGTGCACAGCAATCGTACAACGACGTTAACGGCTATGCGTGCACAGGGCAAAACAAGACTTGCACCACATACGCCATATACAGGACGCAGAGCAGCCAAGAAACTTTTGCAACAGTTGGTAATCTTTTCAACCTTACGGCAGCGGAGGTGGCCAAGGACAGTGGGATGAACTTGACGACCGCCGCTCTGGCTGCGAAGACAGCTTTGTACATCAAACTCTCATGTGGCTGCACGAATAACACATACCGTGGAACTGTGACACACAAGGTTGTTGCACTTGACACTTACTCTACGCTCGCCAACAACACATATGAGGGTTTGACAACCTACCAGGCGATGGAGGCAGCGAATCCTGCTTACTCGCCAACCACTCTTCAAATTGGTCAGATCCTCGATGTGCCCCTGCGTTGTGCTTGTCCTTCAGCTTCACAGGCAGAGAATGGAACTAAGCTGCTGCTTACATATGTGATATTTCCGCAAGAAACCTTGGGAATTATGAGTGGCTACTTCGGTAATTCACTTGCAGACTTGGAAGCTGCAAACAACGTGACCGCCACCACTGTCGTGCAGGCATTTTCGACATTTCTGATACCTCTCAAAGCACTCAAAGCTTTGAGCGCTATCTCGTTCGTCTATCCTACTCCAACCTCCCCATCCCCAACCCCCCCTCCCACAAGCAGTAACAATAACAGCTCTGCTTCTACAGGTGCAACGGTAACGAAGAGTGCATCCAACACGCCTTTGTACATTGGCATCGCAGTTGGAGTCCTTGGAATGGTTCTAGCAGCTGTTTTTGGAGCTCTTCTTGTGTTGGTCACGCGTCGAAGACAAAAGAGAGCCAGATCGCAGCATGAAAGCCAGAGGAGCTTGAAGAAGGATGCTGCTCTAATTGGTTTGCAGAATCATCAGGACTCGATGAACTCGAGCCTTGAGACTGGATTCCTTGCTGACATGTCTGATGTAATGGGCAGCGATAAGCCCACTGTGTTTACATATGAGGAGTTGCAGCATGCCACGAACAATTTCAGCAATGACAGCCGGATTCAAGGGTCTGTCTACTTCGGCAAATTGCAGGGGACGCTTGTGGCCATCAAACAGATGAAGGGAAATTTGACACAGGAGCTGAGGATTCTTTCACAAGTCCACCATGGCAATGTGGTAAGCCTTTTGGCAAATGCTTGATTCTCATTTTCTTGTCCAGATTCTTCTCGACACCAGCATCAATAGAGTTGAGCCTTTAACTCAATGGGACTTTCTGTCCCATGATTTTCCATTCATTGTTTTGCATATAATATCAGTAATTTCTTTCCACTTGTGATGGTGCATGCTTTGTGGTAGTGCTTGAATCTGAATGAAGACTAACCTATTTCAGTTCATTGTGGGCCAAACTCATTTTAGCACCTCTCACATGCCAAAATGAGTTTGACCCTCAATGAAGCGATATAGAATGTTCTTTTAACAAATCTCCACACTAACTCCAAGCAATGCACTGCAAACTTACCGAACATGGAAGGTATTGTATGCAAAACAACCAACTCCTGTCTAAATGTCATGTTGAGTTAGAGGATAACTCTAATGTCTTGCTCCGAGTACACATAGAAATATCAAGTCAGGAAATATTCTCTGCTTTGCTTACGTGAAGGTTGCAATGGTTATGTGACCCTACTGTTTTTGTTTCACTTCAGGTGCGGCTTGTCGGAATATGCGCAAACAATGCCGGCAACGTCTTCCTTGTGTACGAGTACGCCGAAAATGGATCACTCAGTGATTGCCTGCACTATCAAGTTGCAAATCCAAGCTCCAATTTCTCCAGGTCTGTTGGATTGTTGCCCTGGACAAAACGGGTGCAAATCTCCTTAGACGTGGCTTCCGGCCTGGAGTATATCCACAATTACACAAACCCTAGCTTCGTGCACAAGGATGTGAAGAGCAGCAACATTCTTCTGGACGAGAATTTCCGGGCGAAGGTGGCCAACTTTGGGATGGCGAGGTCTGCCAACATGTCTGGGGCAGGCCCAATGCTCACAAACCACATCGTTGGAACGCAGGGGTACATGGCGCCAGAGTATCTTGAGCACGGCTTGGTCACAACCAAGGCGGATGTCTTCTCCTTCGGAGTGGTACTTCTGGAATTGCTTTCTGGTGAGGAGGCCATTGTGAAGCAAGACAGTGGAGGGAAGGACCAAATGTTGTCATTGATGGTTTTTGAGGTTCTCGAGGGTGAGAATCAGATGCCGCAGCTGCAGGCCTGGATGGATCCGCGGCTACAGAATGCCTATCCTCTTGACATAGCTTACAGCGTCGCAAGCTTGGCGAAGACTTGTGTCGATCCCAACCCGGCGTTGCGTCCAACCATGAAAGACATCACATATGCGCTGTCGAAAATGTTGGCCGCGTCCTTGGAGTGGGAGTCTACTGTGGTTTTCACGAGCCGTATGTCTAATGTCTCCATTGAAGCTCGCTGATGCCCTAAATTTCAGAAGAAAACATCTGTAGTACTAAATTTTGTAGCATATGTAACCTGTAGCGCACTCTCACCACAACTCCACTGTGCAATTCTTTGCGCTCAGGTGAGCAAGAAAGAAAGAGTGGTGGCAGTGCGAAATTGTATAGCGTTTGCGTCCTTGTAAACTTAGAGCGAGCAATTCAAGAAATATGCACAACAACCGTGATTGTTTTACATTACTTACATCCATTAGTGGCAGAAAGGTGCATTATGTAGATGAGAGTTATAGATGACGGTGCAGCTTTTTCCTGTTAGCTGCATCAATCGATTCACGGCGAAGTGGTTGCAAGACCACTTCTTAGGGCACAAAGGAAATTATATCAAACCTACATTGATTTTACTTGATTGTTTTAGATTTGGCTTCGATAGGGAGGTCCAGAACAGTATTCATTTGACAGATTTTCTTCAAGAGTGGCTTTCTCCTTGACTCCGCTTCACCATAGTTTTCACAAGACGTATGTCCACAATCCATTGATGCGTGCTAAAGGCCTCAATCTCAGAAACACCAGTAGAAAACATCTGTAGTATTATATTTTGTAACATATTTAACCTCTAAGTGCACTCCGCCACAAATTCACCTGTGCAGTTCTTTGCAGTCAGGTGAGCAAGCAAAGAGAGAAAGAAAGAAAGAAAGAAAGAGCAATGGCAGTGCTCGAATGTATAGCGTATACATCCTTGTCAACTTAGAGTAAGCAGCTCAAGAAATATGCATAACAAACCGCGATTGTCTCGGAAGCCATTAGATGAGATTTACAGACGACAGTGGAGCTCTTGCTTGTAAGCTGCATCAATCAATTCATGGCGAAGTGGTTGCAAGTCCACTTCTTAGGTTATACATTTGACAATCTTCATTTTTGAGTGGATTTCTCTGGCCCTGGAGTCTCTTGACTTGATCGTCCATTTTCTTTCAGAAACTTGATTCCCGGTGCAGCAAATTGTTTCAGTGGTTAGCTTGCATCTTTGTATCACCTCTACTTACTGTTAGATTCACCTGTCAGGCTTCACTATTGGACCAGGTCCCTAAACACAAAACCATAGATATTTAGAAATTTTCCTGCAGAGGTGCTCATCAACGCATTCGTAAGATGTATTAGTTCCAAGATAAAAAGCAGAGGCGCACAAGAAGTGATGAAATAACCAAGCAATTTAAAATTTTAAAAAATGCAACCACTACACTAAATATTCGTATTTAGTGTCACTTACTATTTGGAATTACGCAATGCTATATCTATTTACTGTATATCTAATATTTTGCCAACAAATGTCAAATTGGTTGTTTGGACATTATAGAACATTAAAAACTTCACTTGGTAAAAATTCACATCAATAGTAAAAATTTATAGTATTGTGTAACTCCAAATGTAAGTGACACTAAACATCATATTTAGTGTAGTTTACACAAGCATAATTAGTGTTAAGTACATGGTTTATGGTATTTAGTGTCACATGTGTAATAGTGTCACTTGCCCTATTTTAAGGTGTATGCTAGGTTATGCTAATGATCAACAACTTCATCATTAGTGTCACCTCGTGGACAAATGCGCTTACTAATATCTTGGCATGAGTATGTTCAATAGTGTTATGAGGTGTATGCCTATGTTACAAAATGGTCGATAAGTTGATTAAAGTGTACACAAAATGACACTTACCATCAATATACTCAATAATATCTTCCCTTGCATACTCAAACGCAAAAATATCACCTCAAGTATCCCAATGTGCTACGCTAAACATCATAATGTAAATAATGTTTCACTTCAATAAAATAACTTATGTTGACAAATAGTATCATATTGGGAATTAGCGGACATGACACTTTGAGACCTCTAGGCATCTTGTTTAGGCCCTTCTCAAGTACACTAAATAGTATATTTAGTGTTAGTTACTATTCGGAGTTACTCACTCCTATATCTTTTTATTATTAATGTAATTTTTTACCAACGAAGGTCGAATTGGGTTGTTGGACATTATAGAACATTAACATCTTTACGTGGTAAAAAATTACATTAATAGTAAAAAGATATAGGAGTGAGTAACTCCGAATAGTAACTAACACTAAATATACTATTTAGTGTAGTGTACATGACACTAAATACCATAAATAGTGTAGTTAACACAAGCATCATCACTAATAGGACCCTATCTCAATTCTTCTAAATTTTTCTTTAGCTTCAATACGTACCACTCGTGGCCCCTTGTTGTCATTGGTTGTTGCTACGTAGTTACTAAATAACTATGGGGCTCTCTCCAACCTAATGACCACAAAAGGAAGAAATATCCTAGTGTTTCCAAATCCGACCAGTTACATGTTGTGATCTTTCGGTTTTTTTTTGTTGATTTGAAGTATATTTTATAGATTCCTCTAGAATGATGGGTAATTTTCCTAAAGTCTTGAACTTCAACTGGTTATTTTTCAAACTCAACCAAGTTTATATGTAACTAGTGGTCAATTCTCCCCGTTCATTGCCACACGCTGAGTCCCAACAATACCCTATTAATTATATAGGAAAATATATTTAGAACAATAGAATATTTAGCACCGCCTCTTGATGGATCAAGTGAAGAAGATGAGGTACCAAGTGAGGTATGTAGGCCTTTATGTGGTCACTCTTCTTAATCAAACACTTATACTTTGAATGGTTTATGGCAAGGCTTATAATCCTCCTAGTTACAAAATTCGAGTGCAAAGGAGACGTCCTCTTGAAGAAGGTTGCTAGATTCATATATGCATGCCTTGTGCACACAACCACCTTCCACTTCTCAAGCATCATTACACTAAATATTGTATTTAGTGTCACCAGTTCTATTTGTCATGCTCAATACTAAATGTAAACTACCCCTATAGTGTCACCAACACTAAATATATACTAAACATTGTTTGTCATCCCTTGTAAAAGAATTTGTGCATTGTAGATTTGTAATGTTGCAATTATTGTCACTTACTAAGTGATTTTTCATCCAATTTTCAATCGTCCATGACAATATTTCATTACATAATTGTTAGGATGCAAAATAAACCAAACTTTGTTTCAATTATTGGCATTTGGATGAACTGAAAGTAAGTTGGGATGACAATATTTGTAAACTTATTCATAAGAGGTGTTACTAAAAATGTTACGACAGTGAAATGAAATACTAGGTTATGTGCTTTGCACTTTTCAACAAGTAGCTGTAAAATATCAAAGCTGTTTTTAATTACAGCTTCTTTCTTTGGAAAGAGGCCATCATGTAGTTGCTTAGTAATGTTACGTTGACAAAAAAAAGTGAGTGAAATGACAATGAAGCTAAATGCCTAAATGACGTGCAATTGTTATTGACAAAATTCAAGCATGTTTACGACCTGCACATTCTAGTAATATAGTCTAATCACTTTGATGAGGGGGCAAACTAGATACAAGCTAAGGTAGATGTGCCTAATTCCAATACAACAATAATTTGGACACCTATATTTGAGTGGTATGTGGTTAGTTATGGATCTAAGAATGGACACTAAAACAACACGTGTTTAAAAGAGATTGGACTAAGTGCTCAAAACATGCAAATTTTTCAAGGCTCAATAGTCAGTATGATCGGGGGGGGGGAGGGGGAGACCTGTATGACCACTTAATGAACATGAGAATCTTCACTTTGAAAAAATGAACATAATAGTCATATGAGCTCCAAAAACCATGAGGCAAATTGCTACATGCACAATATGAATTTGCTTAAGGTTTCCTATGTGAACTATACGTAACAATAAAAGTAACCAAATAACACATCTACTTCAGTGTTTTGGGGATTTTTTGGGCATAACCGGTCAAACTCTGAGTGTTTCCAAATCTGACCAGTTACATGTTGTGATCTTTCGAGTTTTCTTTGTTAATTTGAAGTGTATTCAATAGATTCCTCTAAAATGACGGATGATTTTCCTGAATGTCAACTGGTCATTTCTCAAACTCAACCAGTTCATCTGTAACTAGCGGTTGGTCCTCCCTGTTCATTGGTCTACCTCAAGTTAGTGCCAACTTCCCAAATGAGTATTTGGTTTCTTTTCAAGGTTTTTCTTTTTCTTTTTCTTTGAACACTGTCATGGCATGCGGCGATATTTGGCTGCATCCTATTAATTGCTGAATGACAAACGATCACTGTCGATCCTCGTGACCCACATTGCTCCAAATGCCACTCTATAACCACTTTGTGGATCAATAAAAAAACTCTTCTAAAGTACACCTTCACACAATAAAGTTATTTGTAAAGTAAAGGAGATGAAACCATGGGTTTAATCCCAAAATCCTGAGTTTAGGAGAATTAACATAAAGTTATCCAAGTTTTCTTCATGCTTAAATTACCATACACAAAGAGTGGTGTTAGGCGATTAAAAACTGACCTTTTAGCTTGTCCTGCTAGGGTGGGTGGTCTTGCATAGGCCGATTTAGGATAGCAAGTCCCATACACATGCCCTATTTTAGATCCTAGAATTCTCTCGAAGTTTTTGAGGTGGAAAGAAGAGGTCTTAAAAGTTCCACCCATCTTCAAATAGGCTTGATACACGATGACCTAACGAGCCCTCAACAAAAAAACGTTTTCTCAAAGATTGATTAAACCCACGGTTCCGTCCCTCTTTGAGGGACTTTACGGATAACTCTCATGAACGGGAAGAACCAACTACTACACTAAATAACCCTATTATTGTGGGCCATAGTAATTTTTCTAGAGCTCACACTAATTCTTGTAATAACAATAAATGTAGGTCACATTAATTTCTTAACCCACACTAAATTTTTTCTCTAGAAAATCAATGTGGGTGATTGTTTTATTTTGTGCTACTTTTGTCCTACAACTAATGTTCAATATGTTGATCATAAGTTTTCATAAAGACTTAAGGAAAGACCATGGGTCTTGAACCCACATTAATACCACTTTGACTTGAAAATTAGTGTGGCCCACGTTAATTATCTCCATGTTAATTTTACACCCACATTAATAGGAGTATTTAGTGTAGTTATAGATCATCCAATCCATTTTCCAAATTACCAATTCAAAGTCAGAATTCTAGGAAATCGACCATACCATATTCTAGCAAATTTTAATTTTGAGGAAGGATACAAGAAACAACCAAAATATTTCAATGAACAACCGATTGAAAATAGAGAAGTAAGGATGCGACCAAGTTAGCTCAAATTTCTCCCTTTTCACTCTCTCCAAGCATTGCTTACCTTGTTTGTTTGTTTGTTTCCTCCCAGCTGTCTCTTTGAGTCAATTTTAGAGCATCTTTGCCAATTTAGTAAGAAGTTGCATCATGAGGACAACCGTCATAAAATTACTCAGTGTGCAACTCTTGTTCCGTGGGCCCTTAGAATATAACAATGGGATGTTCAAAAAGTTGTGCAAAGAGACTCAAATTCAAACTGAACTCCCATCATCCCATTGTTATATTCTAAGGGCCCACGTTACTAAATAATGTTACGATGAACATTATATGAATCAATTCGTAGCAGTAAGAATCATTTGTTCAGATGAATTCAATGTTGGTTTGGCCTGCTGTTTCATTTTAGTTTCAAGGATCTGAACTAGGTACTGCTTCCACTTGAAAAATAAAATAAAAATAAATAAATAAAATAAAAATAAAAATAAAAATAAAAATAAAATAAAAATAAATAAATAAATAAATAAATAAATAAATAAATAAATAAATAAATAAATAAATAAATAAATAAATAAATAAATAAATAAATCGTTTCAGTTTACACTGTGACATGGAGGCCGCAGAAAATTGAAAAGATGAGCTGCTTGCTATTGCAATTTGGCTTGTACAGATGACTCGCTTGAAGTTGGCGAAGAAAATTCCTCAGCAATTCATCAACATTCAATTGATTCGAACGGATCAACTAACTAAAGTCTTTTACATTACATAGAATTATAGCAATCTGCTGGAAACGTTATAGCTCCACAGTGAGAGAAGGAGGGCTTGTCTCATGTGAAGAAGCTGCAAAGATTCGCTTTGACTTGGAAATAACGAACATGGCCTACAACTCCAGGGTCGGTTCACATGGGTCCCAAGTCCTAAGTCTCAGTTTACTTGAGGTCAATCTGTGCATCAGCCATTGAGAGCATGGAAGTTGGGACTTAACACTTCACACGGTCCCAGTACCAAGGCCCAAGTATGACATGGATGCCTACATGGCAATATTTTTGGAGGCTCGGCTCGGCTCGGGACTTGTATTGAGAATTGGGTCAAGAAAAAGGCTGGACCCAATTTTTAACACAACATAACATTATTCAACTGACTCTATACGCTGGGTGGGGCGAAGAATAAACTGGATTTCATTCAGAATTCCATTCGGAATTATGCTTTGTTTATTCTCATAGCAGAGTATTATATTAGTATATTCAAACTAGAAGACTCAGGTGAAGCAATGCATTGATATAATTAAAATGGAACAACTGATAGCAACTGAATAATGTTATGAAGTCCAAAGACTATTTTGCATACAATAATCTAGATCTGAATTTAATGTATATAAACCATAATCTAATGATTTCTTGAGGCTCAAAAGTTGGGACTTTGCCTCCATGTTGGGACTTGGGACCCCCTGTGAACCGGCTCTAAGGACTTTTGGCTTGCACTTCGAGTGCTTTATTACTCCGTCACGTGCACGAGCATTGTGTGCAACTCTCGGACCGACTTCATCTACCCCGCCAGCATTCCTGGTAATTAATTTGTGAAGTCTACAGGCATCACTTTATCTATCCTCTTGGCTTAATTCTCCATGACTCGCAGTTGGAACTTGATGAGATCGTGACTTCAGATGAGGAGACATCGCGGTGGTTGTGTGGTTGCAGAGAGAGATTGCAGAGAAATGGAATCTGCGGCATCCGGGTATGGCGTTAAGGTCATCAGGAGGACCTGGCAAAAGTGGGTGCTGGACGCGCGCACAGCGACAAGGCTTCCTTATCTTGTCTTATCTCATACCTTAATAAATAGGATCTGCGTTGACTCTTGAGGGCTCAATTTTGAATTGATCCTGGCGTGCATATATGATGTACACGCAGCTCATGCAAACTATCTTCCAAGCGCGGCGGACAACCTTTATTTAATCTGCCAGGATCGGGTATGCCGAGCAATATGTGAGTGCGATGCTCAACTTCTAGTGCACATCAGTGAATCACGAGAAGAGGCTGGCCAGTGAGTCAGGATTCAGCTCGAAGCACGTGCCCTGATGCATCGCTAGAATTGCGAAATCGTCGTCACGATAATAAAATGGTCACAAGCCTCAGATTCCCCAGTTCAGTGTGCCTGTCTTGTGGTGGAGGGCGAAGGAATTGATCTCCCCAGCACACGAGGTACGTAAAAGCATTGAGTGGATCCAGCAGTTTGTCGATTCAAGAGTTCTTAGGAAATTCGGAAAGAGACAGGTTCGAAATCGACCGAGTCACGCAGCTCTGAGCTGCGTCTACATCTTGAAGACGTGAAATCACGTGACTCGCTCACATTGATTGCTTGCACTCTGCTTCCTTTTATTCCATTGCAGACTAAGACACAAAACCATGGCAAGGGTTAGAGCGCCGCTGCTGTGCCGCTGTGTGTTTTGTCGATTCTAAATTGTAGGTCTGCAGTTGCATCGAGTAAGAAACGCAGACCATTTCCAAGATCTGGGCTGAGTTTGTATCTTGAAGATCGAGATCGATTTGAGCTCAGATCTCTTTTCGAAGATCTGAGCTGAGTTTGCATCTTGAAGACATGTAGACACTTGACTTGCTCACATTAATTGCTTGCGCTTTGCTTGATTTTGATCCATTGCAGCGAAGCTATAAACCATGGCAAAGGTTATATCGCCGCTGCTGTTGCTATTCTTCGTTCTGGCAGCTGCAAGCTCAACTTCTCATGCGAAGGTTATTGACAATGTAGCAGTGCAGTGGAACTCGCTCCTCACTTCAATCATCTGCGCAGATTCAGTCATATACCTCGACGCCAACACCTACTACTCCCAGCTACACCTGGCGCAATGGCACGCTCTTCTTGCTCTCCGTGACACCGGCAGTAGCTCGGTCACAGAAGAAGCGGTAGTTGCGTATGCAAGCCACACAATCCTCACAAACTACCTCCCCTTGACGCAGGACGTTTACCTCGACCCGCTATTAGAATCACAGCTTAAAGCACTAACCTCTCTCGGCACCTCACAGAAGAAGCTTGCGAAGCGGCTGGGCGAAGCGGTGGCACTCAGGCTTGTCATTTCCAGAGTTGGCGATCCAGGCAGGGAGTTCGCGAAGGAAGCAACGAGAGAAGCTCTGGATGCATACCAAGCGCCAGGGTTATACCGATACCTCGAAACCCCCACTAGCAACTACTTCTCGCATCTCCCGCTGGTAAGAACGTATGTTGTCCCTAACCCGAATCTGTTCAAAGAAAAAAATGAGGAAATCCAAAAGAGAAACCAAGCGTCAACCCAAGCCCACCTCCGTGACAGATTCAGGGGAGCCAGAGGACATAGAAATCTGCCAAAGATGCGCAGAACCGCACTCCGAGAGCAACTGGCCAGTATGGATACTTCCAGAGAACCCAGAGTAACCAGGAACATGGCCAGCCGACTGGACAGCGGGTGACGCTGGAGAACCCAAAATATTGGCAATTTTCTGGGACACCTGAAGGGGCAACGTGGAATCACTTCTTTCCTTTCTTTTGAGTGGCCTTCTTTCCTCTGACACCTGAAAAAAATGGGAACACCGTGAGACGCTAGGCAAAGCATCGGGAGGTCTCCCGATGTCAATACTTGGGTTGAAACTAAGGCGCTCTGTCCACATCATCTAGCTTAAACCTCCTGGAGTAGCCAGCCATAAGCTTAATGTAGCGAGAGTCAAACTTACGGAGCTGGGCCTTTCCATCCGGGAGGGGGTTCTTTTCAACAAACTTCCGCACATCCATGTTTGAGGCCAAGAGATTTTTCAACCAGTCAAACAAAGTCCGGAGAAGGTAATTATCCTCATGTAGGAATTCAGGCCTAAACGTGGGAGGATGGATGGCCTGACTCCAGTGGTTAGGACAATTTTTATCCGGGGAGTCATCAATAAGCAGAACATTACGTAATGTAGCATTAGGAAGTTTTTTGAAAACCCTAAATGTGAGATCCTTCATGAAAATGGGTTGGTCGGGATTATCCCTATGCTTGGAGACAGTGCAATGATCCTGATAAAAGAATCCATAGTCATCAAGGGGAATATCAAGGCGACCAAGCTTGAATCGCCTGCAATCCTACATAAGAGCATCAACCATCTGCAAGGCTTTGTGCTTCCGGGTTGAAGTCCAGAACAAGACGTCAGCCTTCTCGTACAACCAATCTAGGAATTCACGGGCACCACTCCGCAAAAAGGTCTTGTCATCTTTGTTACGCGGTTTAGAACAAAGGAGCCCGTTGAGATCAAAGACTAAGAAATATCTTACCGATGGCACACTAATGGACTGCGGAGGCAAGACAGTCGTTGCTGCAAGACAATGGAACATAATTTCAGAACAAGGTTACATGAACCTCATACAATAAAAGTATATCTATGGAGATCCATCATCGGGAGACCTCTTGGTCCTCAAAGAGAATATTGCAAAAGAGTATTAAAGTGAGAAAGAACTCACCTCGGGGGGACGTTTGAGTGGCCGGAGTCTCCTGGAGGATAGCAATATCCACAGCGACAGACTCCACAGTATGTTGTTCTCTGTCAGCAGTGGCGGTGCGCCTAGATATAGGTTTGGGTGAATGCGAACCCGAACTGCCAATGGGCATGGGACCACCAACCACTTGGGACTTCAACTTTTGGCGAACAGGGGGAGGGAGGGGAGGGGGAGTAAAACTCGTGTTATCACCATCTACTGGGGTAGAAATATCATGGAGGAATTCATTCTGCATGGCTTCATCCGCAACAATATCCATGTCAAGATCGTCATCAGCAACGAGGATAGGCGATGGAGGTCGCACGGGTGGAGGAGACATTGGTGTGAGTAGAGGCATCGGGGGGTCTCCCGATGCCCGAGGAGGTGAGGCTGGAGGAGAAACGTAGCTTGGGCCACTGGCAGAGTGAGTTGGCGAAGCTACAATGGCGGGCGTGACGTCTTCGTCCATTGGGAGGTCGCCCGATGGATCACCTCGGTGAGAGGGGCCTCCTCTATCGCCTGGCTGCTCCTAGTCACCAAGGTTAACAACCTCCATGTCAGTGTCTGAGTCTTCAACAGGGGTGGGTTCGTCCAGTTCCATGACCTTTTTCTTCTTCTTGTCCTTCCTGGAGGCACGAGCAAGTTGTTTCTGCGCCAGCCCATGCAAATATTGAATGATCTGTTCTCCCAACTCTGTGGCATGAGTATGACTCACATTGTCTTGGACGATGTCCGCAGTGGGGACAAGTTTATGGAGACCCAAAATCGTCAAATTTCCCCCGCATTGTATGTTCAAGAGAATCATGTCGGGTTTAAGAACACCCCCCATAATTGCGTCGAGGGAGGCGACGGTGAGCTCTGCGCTTTGGGATGACCAATTTCCCAATTCAGGTTGGTCGAGGGAATTGGCATCCACAAAGGTGGGTAGCTTGGGTGAACCGAAAATCCTCCGCAAATGTTTGGCGCTATCACCATCCTGGACAATCTTCGGGAATACAACCAAGATGTACCTCCAGGCCACCTAAGACCGCAAAGGAAGCTAGCCTCGAAGATCTATTGCGCATGCAGAAGAGCTCTAGGACCAACCCCAAGAAGCTGGAAATCATCAACCAGGCCATCCACAATCATCTTGAGCCATTGTACGTTTGGGGCTGCGAGCCACTCGACGACGCCAATGGTCGGAGGGTGAAGGTGCCATTGAACCGGCTGCACTGCGCACCGGCTACTTGGGTGCACAGGCAAGTCACAATGGGGCGACGCCAACAGTTGATAGACAAAGTCATCGCGCTCCATGGATCCAGGGCTAAGCAACCAGTGTTTGTCATGCCAATTGTATTTGATAACACATTGCAAGGGTTCAAGCCTTTCGATTTCAAACCGACCTTGAAAGAGGATATGCTGCATTGCGATTTTTGGATTATTGGTGGTCAACACACAATTCAGGCCATGAAAGAGGTAATGGCCATACCAGATCTCGCCGCCAAGCAGGACATCAAGACCTATTGCGAGAATCACGAGATTGTCGTGGTGTGGTCCCTGGACAAGGAGAAAGTTATGTACATGTCCAAAGTGTTGAACCTCAAAATTCACGACAAAGACGCCAAGCCTACATTCTTCGAGGACGTGACTCAAGGGCGTGCAGTTTGGATGGACCACAACAAACCACAACCTGCTAAGTTGGGTGGCATACACTCTCCTGAATGGAATGTAAGTATTATTCTCCTCAGTATTATTGTTCGAGTTTTGATATACTTATCCATTTATCGGGAGGCCTCCCGATGCCTTTAGCTTACTGTTTCTATTGTCACATATTCTGACGTCGCTCTACACCATGTCCATAAATTCAAGCTTGCAGTGACAACAACATTCCACGACACGGGAAGTATCAAAGAGTGTTTCCCCCTTGTCATATGCAGCGACATTACGTTTACCACTTGGAGATTGGTGTTTGACAATTGGGTTGATGGGATCATTCCCGACGGTCACGGGGTCACTCTTTCCGGGACATCAAAACGACCTCCCCTCACCAAATCCGATGTTAGCAGAATTCAGGGCCTCCCTGACGATATGCTCCATGAGATTGGCAACCTCATTCTCCAAGGGAATGTGTGTTGCAAATCTTTGCAGCCTGGTGTTGCAGGTCTTGTCTCCCTCACTGATATGTGCGACGAGAAGAAGGACGAGATGGTCATTAGGCAAGAGGTGATTGCAAAATTCGGCTGGGAGAGACCACACAAGGGGAAAGGATACAAGGCTTGGACCTATTCCGAATGGCAAGCCGTGGCCAAAGAGCACAAATTCGATGCCGCTTTCATGGCCATGATGCGTAAGCTTGTGAAGGGAACAGAAGCTGGGAAAGCTTGGTTGAAAGAGAGGAAGGACTTGATGAAAATCTCCCAGGAACCTGTTCTTCCTGATTTCTGGGATGTTTACAATGCTTACTTGCAGGGGTTACTTCCACGCCGCGTGCAGATGATGCCATCAGGTCAAAACACCTTGTCATCAAGGCAAAGGGTGCTCAAGATATTCTTCATGTTGTGCGCGCTTGGAATATCTCTGATGAGCCTTACATTGTCAGTGCCTCCAATTTCTGGGACAGAAAACGAGGTGTCCCATCCATACATCCTATACGTCGAGATTTCCTAGAGGTCTTCGAGGAAAACTCTTCAACTTTGGGGGTGCACTATTTCTTTTGTTCCTTCCCGACCGCTTCAGAATTTGCCTCGTGGGTGCGTCGTTCGTCCGTCTGGGATTATCACATAGTCGTGTATTCCCCACACACGGAACATGAAAAATTTGTTACTCCCGCCCATGAAACACGGGTGTTCGTGAGGCTTACCTAAAGGACTACAAGCCCCCTGCGGTGCCTTCATCCGCTTGGGATATAGAGTACAATGACCTCAAGGACATTGGTCGAGTAGATTGGGCAGGTCGAACAACGGAGATGGACAACACCGCGAGCTTCTGGTTTGGTGCACCGAAGAAAGGCTCCCTGTGCACGCAGACAACCTTCTGGGCTTCGGCTGCCATTGAGTTGCTACCGGCGAGCACTCCCTTATTTGAGACTGTTGTGCTGTTTGCGAAGATGCATGTGGCCATACATGATGCGACTGTGGTGGGGTCGAACTTGCAGTGGGGGTATTGGTTTTGGCGTCCAATCTCCGCATACAGGCTTGGAGATCCACACCATAAGCCTAACCCTGCCTGGACACCGTGGGCGCTCTACAACCTCCACCCTGAGTACCCTAGCCTCACAACCTCCATCGCCGGAGCCGGGGCCGAGGTTTTGAAGACATTCTTCAAGAAACAGAACAAGAAGATGAGCAGTTTTACTGTGGAGGGAGGCACAACCGGAGATGCTTGCAACGCATCGGACCCTGGCATCGGCCCTCGGCACTACGCATCGGTGGATGCGGCGGTGCGGGATGCGCAGCTTGGGAGGATGTATGCTGGCCATCACTTCAACATCTCCGTCACGCACGGAGCTGAGCTTGGGGCTAAGGTTGCGGATTTTGTAGAAAAGTTCTGGACCGAAGCGCCGAACTCAGGGGTGCTCCCTGACGCTACCTACCTGAATGTGGTTGCGCAACTTCCCGATGAGGCGGGCGATTACAGCCCCGTCAAGCTCCAGCTCTGATCATTCAATCTCGCGGGTCGTTGTAAGGATGCACATTCTACAAATCGATCAAACGCACCAATTCTCCCAGAATGCTCAGTCCCCTTTGAGCTACATCATGTACATCTTCATTCCTTTACCGGATAAAATCATTTGAATAAAAGTCATCGCATGTACACTTCTGTTGGACCAATCCTTTCAGATTGGGCGAAATCTTCATTGCATTGATGCATCACTGGTACAGGCCTCGTCTATCTCGACCGTAGTAAGCATGCACCCTAGAGAATTTCCTTGCCTTGTATTTGGCGACCTTGTATGTTTTTTGGCAATGAATCAAACAGGACATCTCTCACGCATGATAGAACGCAGATGTAAAAATATGTTTTTTTTTCAAAATTGATTGGTTGACATGAAATTTAAAGTGACTTGAGTAATCGACCGGTCAAATTTACTAGTTGATTTCATTTTTACTTTTATTTTCAAAATAATCATATGTTTTGGAAGGTCGGTTTGGAGGTCAACCAGTCAAGCTGGTGTGGAATAATATGATTTGTAGATCTGACCAATTGACCTAAAAAATTTAGATCGACTACCCCAATCGACCAGTTTGCTCATTAAACTAAAAGTAAGCTTTAAAATTCAGAAAAGTTTTTTGCTAACCAACAAGCCAACTGGTTTGCTAGCATGGATTGTTATGATTGGCCTAATTTTATTCCACTTGGGTATTTTTTTGCCCCGTTAGTTCGAATTTGACAGTATATGATGGACCGGATGGCGACAACCCTCCTCATTTGTTGGGAGTTCTCAAGGGCCAAGAATAAACATGTTGTGATTCTTGAAGAACGACAGAATAAGTCTTAGTGATGTGGCAAGGTTCCCATGAAACATGGCACCCCTTCAATTTAGAGAGGGTGAGGGAACATGAGGCTCAACAATGTTATGAGTGCTATTGAATCAAGATTCGATAGGGGACCCAACAAACAAATTTTTTGTAACTATTTTTTGTGGCTGGAACTCTTTTGATCTCATTTTTTGTGCCTTCCCATGATCATCATGATGTCTCCTTGCAGGCTGCTTACAGATAGAACATGACCATAGCGAGAATGAATAAGCTCATGACTGGACTTCCTAAGGCAAACGACTCAGCAACACAAATTGGCCATAGATCAAGCAAGCTACAATGTGATGCCCACAACTCCTCCACCTTCGCACTATATTAATATAGATATATGGAAGCCCAAGCCCAATTGATCTCCACGTAGCTTCCAACACCGAGCCAATCCATCTTGGCAGGAGGGAGCATCAACCACTTCCACCCTACAGTGTCTGCAAGCACAAATTTGGTCACCAATGGAACTATGTCTACATGGTTGGACTATCTCACACAGCCTGCAAGCACTAGTACTACCACAACCATGAGGATATAGCCAACGCCGACACTCCATGTTGTGGTGGACAGCATACTAACATTGGTGTAGCAAGTCAACAACGGTGGCATCATGCAAGACAAGTTTCTCAAGAGTGTGTTGCAGCCATCTAGGTTAGAGTTTGCTACCACCAACAACTTATATGACACCGGTCCAATTTTTCAATATTTTGTAATGCATCTTGGGAAGTGGTGGCTTGTTCGATCATACAATCTTTGGTTGATGGTGAGACTAAGAGACCTTTTTTTCAACTCTCCAATTTTGCATATCATCATGTTTTGGCAACGTATTGCAATCATTCTTCATGATGCAACTGCATAAAAGGTTTGAAGGTTGTTGAGGCTTGTTGGATGTCACAAGGGGTTTACATGCAACTACAATCATAGTTGATTGATTGTTGATGGTTGTAGTTTACTTTCTTTGGCTCCCTGCTTTTCAAGGATTTGTAGGGATAAGACAACCACAACCACAACCACAACAACTATTATTCTATCAAATACAATATAATTGAGGATGGTTGCAATGATTGTAATTTACTTTCTTTAGTTTACTTTACTTTGTAGTTGCTGTGTAGCAGGCTTCCCACCATTGAGCAACAATGGGAATGTCTCCAATGGGCTAGACTATCTCACACAGCCTAGAAGTACAGCCTCAAACTGCATGGTTGGTGGCACTCAGTAACTATATAAGGGATTGCAATGCAAGACAAGTTTGTGACAAGTGTGTCACAACCGCATGGACACAAGACATTGCCAGCAGCTCACATCACAGCTCAATTTCCAGTAGTGGTGGCTCAGTCAACCACTAGACTTTGAGACTAGGGAATTTTTGTTTCCATTACCCAACCTTTTTGTTTCATCAAATTTGAGGTCTTGCAATGATATTCCAGTTTGCGGCTGCATGCGAGAGTTGAAGACTCTTGAGGCTTGTTGGATGTCATTTAGTTCGTTCACCAGTTCAGGCAGTCAACGGACCAGAACTTCCTGTTTAATATCTGAATGCATATTATGAAGCTTTAAGGTAAGTGGGCCTTGAATGGTTACTTTTCCAATATTAAACACATTAGTACAAGATAATTAGCAAATCCAAATCCAAACCGTACTCATTTTCCTCATAATTTTCAGAGGTCCTTTGGTTATGGTCTTCATTATCAAAGTGAAAATTCTCCTTATTTATCATATAGGTCAAACACCCTCCCCCCCCAATTTATGTTCTGTATTGAGCCTAGAATAATTAACAAATTTTGAGCACGTAGTCCAATATTTTCTAACATGTCTTTTTGGCATCCGTTCTTAGATCCACACCCCACTCAAATAGAGATGTCGACAAGTGCCCGAATACAAAAACTACTTAACTTACGATTGGGTGAAATATCTCCTGTTCATTTAAAGACTGGGTGTTACAAGCACTTACAAGCACTTACATTGGAAAAAGAATAGTTTGCACACAATACTTGACTTTCAAAACTCATGCATCCAAATTAATAATATCAATATACATACAGTGTGTTGAAATACTTCTGTAAATGAGTGGCTTTAAGCTGGCCTGCACATGTCTGCTGGAGAACAATTCTACAGATGGCTTCTCTGATGTCTTCATGTACACACAAAATGCTCTGCAAAGCAATCAAGAAGACAATCAGGGTAGAATCCAAATGCATCATGTTAGCAATCAAGAGGAAACACAGATAAGAGTGACAACAGGAATCAGTACTAGCTTTGTTTGCAGGTGCATGGTCATCAATCACAACATCACACAAACACCGACAAAAAAATTCAGGACCTCTAGGCATCTTTAACAACCACTATGTAAGTGCTTCAGATCACAAACCAAACTTCAAACAACAAATGGACATCAAACATTTGACGTACCTCTTCATTGACCAAACCATCTGGCGTCACTGACCAAACAGGTGTTTGTGAAGGCATGAACAGTGGGCTATATTATTATGTTGCACTTAATTGGAGGATCTCCCAAACTGTACGTCTTCGAAAGTAGTTCATATGTGCCTTAAAAGTACAGTATCCATGTGTTATGAAAGACATAAGATGCCACAATAACAGACAACATTCTAATAATTCCAGGAATATAACAGTTGGGTTGCTAGCAAAAGTATTCAAATACTACACAACATTAGCATGATTGAGAAACAAGCATTTATCATCATAAACAGAATGAAGTCTTGTCCAGAAACCTTAACTATCTAATTATGTCACAAAGTGGCCAGCACAACTCACTTGGGTAAAGCCTAGTGGTGCACCACGGCTGTGAAGGTCAGCATATTTTAGCATGAACATGCCACAATCGCAACTGTATGAAACAATAAGCACAAACACAGAGTCAAGTCTTGAAAAGATATCAATCGACTGAAAAACACGCAAACAAGATGGAATCTTTCAATATTCCAGTCTATTCTTTATTTTATGATCGAGATGTACTAGGGTTATCCTTCAATTGAACAAGACTTTTGGTTGGGAGTTGGTTGTTTTGCATGCAACACTTTCTATGTTCGGTAAGTTCTTGGTGCATGCTTGGAGTTGGTGTGGAGGTTTGGAAGAAGGAATTTCTATATCAGTTCATTGAGGGCCAAAGTCCTTATAGCACCTCATGGCAAGCCAAAAGGAGTTCGACTCTCAATTGACCAATATAGAATGTTCTTCATTTGAACCTCCACACCAACTCCAAGCATGCATTAAAAACTTACCAAACATGGAAAGTGTTGTATGCAAAACAACCAACTCCCTACCAAAAGTCTTATTGAATTAAAGGATAACTCTACTGTACTAAATTTATGCAAGAACCAAACCCGTTTACATCAGAGGCAGGGGGTGCAAGAAGTACCCATTGTGCTGTTTGGGGATGTTTTTAGTGTAAATGTGCTCCCACATGCTGACATCCAACTCTTCACCTGCTTTGTCCTTTGACTCGTCCGCAATGTATCGGGCCTTGAGATGCCACCAATCAGATCACAACAATTTTTCAGATAATGGTGGGCATTACCAAATGACATGAGATCACAACCAAGGGAGCTACTATTCTTACCAGCAATAAGATGTGTATCAGCATGACAATGCCTTCTGAAACAAAACTAAAATGAAACCTCAGCAACAAATAAAAAGAAATAGAATGGCGTTAAATAATTTCAAAAGAATAATATTGGGCTTACAAGAGCTGGTAGAACATTTTTGTCCCTCCCTTGTAGTGAATCAAGATACTGGAGTTGTTTCATGCGCACATCAATCACCGCAAGACACCAGTGCACATCATGGTGGATGGGTATTAAGATCTGTTGCACGTCATATCCCACATTGCAAAGAGTTCAGCCCACAAACCAAAATTGTTGTGATTATCAAATCATGAAATCATGAGTGCTTGGTTTAGTGATTGACAACCTTGTCACATTCGAGGAGGCTGTAACCAAGCTTTTTGTGTGTGGTCCATCTCTGCACAGCTTGGTAGTCATAGGTTCGAGAGTTTTTAAAGAGCTGTGTCACACAAATGGAGTCAAAGAAGGTTGACACTCAGTTTCACAAAAATAAATACAGCTCGGGACAGTCATTGAGATTTCCTTAACATGAAATACAACAAACTAGGGAACATTGCTCAGCTGTGATTACAAGATCATCTCAATTTTGTGAAGGTCTACAGAATCTTCAAAACAGGTATTGGAAAGGACCAAGAAGGAACCTTGTTATAAAAGAATGTGTTGAAAAAATGACACTTCAAAACTTTCTTAGGCTCCCGCAGTTCCCGTTCTTTGAGCAATTCCATATACACATTGATGACCTGCAGACATACTGGCACCGAAATTCTAAGTCTCATGAACATGAACATGAACAATGAAATCCTGCAAATGGAATGATCTGGAAATCTGCCCACATTTGCTAGCCCTTTGTTATTGCTGCAAGCTCACACCAATAGTCTCCAGGAGAGACTGCAAAGTACAAACCCATAAGGATCCAATTGGCATTTCTGGAACTGCTACCGAAAGAAACAAATTGTCAAAAAAGTTCAAATGAAAGGTTAACCTACTTCATCATTTAGCCAGGAGCCTGGTCGTAGGCATTGTATGACAGCTCTTGTCACCTCTATGTTAGATCGCCTATGAAACACAAGAACCTCATCCCTGATCAAACCAGACTTCAGTCAGACACCTTTCGCTTGCCAATACAGCATGTTGACATAATTGTGTAATCAAAATGACTGGTGCAAGTGACAACAACAAAAGAATTGCACAGGTTAGTAATGCAACTGATAAAAACAGCAAGATGCAGTTCACAGGTTTATGTAGTCGAGTATGCATGTATTAAACTCTTCCCTGAACAGCTGAAAAATGTACTGGTATTTGAGTTGAAAGATGTTGACAACTGGAGTACCTTCTTGATTGTCCCAAGGCTTTGTTGACTGCACTCTCTGCTTCCCATGAAAGAGGAGTAAAAACCTCACACTGCTAGCAAGTATAACCAATCATCAGGAAAACCAATGCTCATAGCAGCATTTACACTTGACATTCTTGTTTGATTTCTTAGAAAATGGATGACAAGTCAAGTAGGGTTTACTTGCTACAGTGTTTATATGCAAAGCTTGCATACCTTGCGGATCAGATGACGTTCAGTAATGACCATTGGGAGGTGTATTTCCAGATGTGAATCTCAAGACGTCTTCAAAGCTCCAGCTGCTCATTGAAGAACCAAGAATACAACACAGAAATATACCTCCTAATAGTCATTGCTTACCATGTCAAGAGGTTCACACAACAAAGTCTCAGAGTGTTGCTAACTGATGAGAAAACTGAGTTACAACCACTAATTCTTCAAAGGTCGCCATTTACTATACATCTGTCAATGTAATTCCAATTTTTCATTTACAGTGGCTACCACTTTCAAAATAGTGAACATTGTAAGTAGAACTGCCTGATATGACCTTTGACGATGTGACCCATCGTGACAAAATTGTGACCTAATTATCATATTTGTGAACCCATAGAAATCTAAATCGGGCCCATAAGTACATGTTTTCAATACTGATGACACATACCAATTTATTGTCATCCCTTGTAGCAAGCCGGCCCTTTTGTTTGTCATCTTGTAACTCTTCCTTATCCGTCTGCAATTCCAGCTTTGTAAAATGTGCAGAAAGGTCTTCAGCCGTGAATGCAGTCGGAAAATCTCCCTTAATCTCTTTGTTTTTGCCTCCATCAAAGGACTCATCAGTCTGCCCACTCCCACCCTCAAGGAGGATCTTCTCACCGGAGTTACCAATTTCGTCTTGGTCTTGGCATGCGGCATTTTGATCTGGCACAAGCTCACCATGTCCAATCAGAGAGCCCCAACTAAAAACTATACCTACACTGTCAAGAGCTCGAGTTGAATGGGGTACTGTCATGTCTGTGTCTTGGGTACCGGAATTGTGATTGTGTGTCTCCAAATTACTTTTTGCCTGCACATCATCACTTTGGCATCCTCCATTTTCAGGTAAATGTCCAGCTTCAAAACTTTCTCCCCATTTATTGAACTCGTCAGTGTAATTCCTACTCCAGCCTTCAAGAGCTTGACATGGCAATGTGCCAAACAAAGAGCTGGAGCTTCCTACAACCCAGTTATGCCCTTCTCCACGATTTGCAATCTCATTATTATCAGCGTCACACTCTCCTTGCATCTGCGTAATTCTGTTGCCGTCATTCGACTTCAATTGCTCTGTAATAACCAGACAGTTGAGGTTCGCTGTTTCTAGTTTAGCAGACACATCTCCTGGGTGAAGGTTATCCCTAATTTCATCCTTTGCCTCAGTCTGGAGTTCTTCTTCTCCATTTTCTTTGGCATCTGCCCTGTTGTGAGAAGGCATGTCACTTAATCCTTCACCATCTCCATCATCACAACTTAAGCTCTCACCCAGAACCTCGTCAACTCCACAATTTAAAGCTGGTGCAATTTGCTCGCCAGGTTCTGTAATAACCAGATAGTCGAGGTTCGCTGTTTCTAGTTTAGCAGACACATCCTCTGGGTTTAGGTTATCCCTAACTTCATACTTGGCCTGAGATTGGAGTTCTTCTCCTCCATTTTCTTTGACATCCGTCACATTGAGAGAAGGCATGGCACTTAAACCCTCCCCATAACCCCCACGACCCGTACAAATCGACCATGCAATCGATTCTTGTTCGCCAGTTGCAGAGTCTTGTGCAATTTCCTCACCACCTTTCACAGACATTTTGATCATTACAAACTCCAATCACTCATGAGGATAAAACTGGGTTAGGTCCTTAAATCCTAATTTATCTCCTGGGATTTCGAAGTGCGCAACCTCAATCACTCTGGTGAAGAAATTCTTGAATACTCCACAGCACAAGCTCGTAGTTCACCAAAAGCACCCAATCGTAAAGCATAGTCCCAACATCCCTCCCGAGACTTACGCGCCTTAAACCCTAACCTGCAAAATTACAAGAAAGTCTCATTAGACTGTCACACGTGCCTCAACATAGAAACACCTTAAACCTAGTCAAGATCCACCAGAATTTTCTATGCCCCTTCCAAACCCAGAATAACCCAGGAAAAATATTTCCAGGAAACAGCAATCGGCTCTCTCTTGAAGTAAATCCTTGATTTGAAACAATCACAAAATGTTTCACAATATCCAGATTACGAATGTATAAGATACAATCTACTCAAATAAAAACTGACCTGCGAGTCAAACGCACCGATCCTCACCTCACCTACCCTATATCGGCAGACCACATTCTTGAGCACCACATGACTGGAATTGTGAAGCTCCACACCTGGGACATTGCATTAGGTTTGAACTGAAAAAAATTATTCCTTTAAATTAGCCCTTTTGTGTAAAGCCGATTACACATCAGAATTGTTAAAAACAACACAAAAACAAAAACAATAACAAAATCAAAACAAAAGACAAGAACTATGCAGAACTTTAAGAATACATAAACCCTAATAGTGCTTTGGAAATACCGGATCTTTCAAGTGGCGCTGATGAACATTCATGGAGATGATTTTGCCAAGTTATTTTGGTGGGTTTTTGCATCCTCTTCCGTTCCTTTCTCACATCGTCCAAAGGAGGGGAAAGTGGAGGGAAGTTGGGCATTCGAATGACTCCAGCCAGTGAAGATCAACAGTAACAAAATTGGAAGGATTTCATCAAGATAGAGGAGAAAATTCGACAATTTCAACACTACACCTTGGATTTCAATTAGTGTGGATTATGAGCGTTTGGAAGTATATTATACTGTAGTTTCTAATAGGCAAGGTATTTTTTGATTACACAAAGAGATGATACTTATACATACTAAATCACATTGGCCTAAAACGATTTAAATTTACTAATTACATTCTCCATAAACAACACTTTTACATGAAAGTAAATTCAATTATATTCCTTAGGTTGCAATTTGGCAGTTGTTCATGTTTGTGTTATGTTTATTTCTTGTGAATAGGGTTTGACGGATGTGAAATAGGGTTAATGGTTGAGTTTGGGTATGATGGGGGTGTGACGATAATGTGATTGATCATGTTGAATGAAAAAGTTATACCTAAGCGTAACACAAGATGGTATCATGACACCTTACAATCGATACAATAAATAGCAAAACTTTCATTACAAGAAGTTATATTTTGTGAGCACACCTTTCACGCCTATTAGTGTGTTTTATCATTTCAAGTTACACATTGCTTAAGACCATCGCAACTTTTTACTAAGAGCGTCATTTTCTACCAAATAGGTGATGTTATGTTTCTTAACACGCATGCTATCAGTTTATGTAATCCAGACACACAAACAATAATAATAATAATAATAATAGGTTATAGCAACATATATCTCATGTTGGTGAACCATAGTAATAGGTGTGAAAGGTGTATTGTAGTTATAGCACTACGTAACTTCGAATGATAATTCACACAAACTAGAATAAATAGTGTGATTTCTTTCACATCGCCAAAGTCATGCAATCTCAAACATCCTTTCCCATGTGAATAATTGCACCTCGTAGTTTTGCGAGCTTCACTAAATAAGCCTATTAGTGTGGGTGGGATATTAGTGTGGAAATAATTAATGTGGGCCACACTAATTTTCTAGTCAAGGTGGAATTAAGATGGGTCCAAGACCCTAGGTCTTCCCCCAAGTCTTCATGAAAACTTCCGACCAACAACATTGAATATCAGTTATAGGGGGGAAAAATAGCACAAAATAAGTTAATCACCCACACTATTTTCTAGGAAAACAAATATTATGACCCACAAAAAAATTCTACTAGAAATTTAACTTGGGTTGAAAATTAATGTGGTCCAGATTAATTCTCATCATGAAAATTAGCGTGGACTCTAGACAATTATTGTGGCCCACAGTAATAGGACTATTTTTATGTTGTTGCGATGTCCTCCTTGAAGGATGCGGCTAGAGTCAAATCAAAGAAAAGAAGTGACAATGCTTTTGCAAGAGATTGAATTTAGTGTTACTATCTTTGTTGGAGGGAGAGATGTTAATCTTGCTAATCTTGAGCTGCTGCATGAGGGAATGAACGGGGAGAACCGATCACTAGTTACAGATGAACCGGTTGAGTTTGAGAAATAATCAGTTGAAGTTCGAGACTTCAGGAAACTTACTGATCATTTTAGAGGAATCTCGGGAATATACTTCAAATCAATGTAGAGAAACCGAAAGAGCACAACATGTAACCAGTGGGACTTGGAAACCTTATTGTGCTCAAAAATCTCCCCGGTCTTATGAGGGTGTTCTTAGGGTTAGTTTCCATGTAGGCCGTTGCTCACCAAATTCTAGTGGAAATATAGATTCTACCAAGTGGAATCTACATTTCCACTATAATGTAGTGGGCAGCGGCCTATTGTACATGGAAACTAACCTTTAGAGAGGGAATGCATGAGCAATTTGGGGTCATTGTAGAGAGGTGGGTGCTCTCCAACACTTTTATTACGGATGATATGTCACGTGCATGTTGTTGAATGTTGAACCAAGAAAGCTTGGGGTTGGGTAAGAATTGTCTTGCATGGGGTATTATCTAGGGGGAGAGGGAATGAAGGTAAACGTGCCTAATTCAGTTGCTTATCTTAATTGGACACCTATATGTGAGTGGTATGTGGTTGAGTGTGGCTCCAAGAACGGATACCAAAAAGACATGTGTTTTAAAGAGATCAGACTACGTGTTCAAATATGATAATTATTTTAGGTTCAATAGTCTAAATGATAGGAGGGACCTATATGACCACTTAATGAGCATGAGAATCTCCACTATGATCATGAATAAGATATTCATATGAGCTCGGAAATTTACGAGGAAAGTGGCTTTGGCCTTGATTTGGGTGTCCTGACCACCTTGTACTAGAGTAGACAAACCCATCTCCAAATAGCCCCCCCCCAAAAAAAAAATATATTAAAAAAAAATATTAAAAAAAGCTCAATACATAGAGTACCCTAAAGTCGTGAAGTTCCACACATGTAGTTGTCATTTTCTAACGTGATGAAAAAAATCAGGAAGAATCACAAATGTAGTTGTTACATTTGGCATGATGGAAAAAACTATGTTAGAAGGGCACAAATTTGGGTTCCTTGAAAAGGGCACTAATTGTACTCAAGTTTTCATCTCCCAATTATCAGAAATAGATCGACATGTGCTATGAATATGGGTTCGGAGAGAATCTTGCCTTTGAAGATTTACAATTATTTAAAAACTTAGAAATAAGTTGTGATTTTTTAATTAAACATTGTGATATCAATGTCCAAACCTATGAAAAATCACCTTTTCAAACTTGTGTATTTATGGTGCTTGTAATTGATCCTCACCTAACCACACACCAATCAAATACAGGTGTCTGAGTAAGAAAAGTAACAGAATAACACCCGCATACCTTATCAAAATATGTTATTGGACCCTTTTCAATTGCTCTTCCTCTGATCTTTAAGACAATAACCAAGCCTCCCAATGTAAGTGTGGATCCCATGTTGCTTCAACAACTTGCACTAGATAACGGAGAGAGGATTCAATTATCATATACAAACGTACCTCTCGTTGTTCCAACATAAAACCTTGGCCCCCTTATAGGTTTATTATTGATTCATCTCCTAATGACCTTGGGGACTGATTTGGAATCTTTAAAAATAATTCCCATGTAAAATCAACTGCATATTCTCCATCTTTTATTGTAGATTTACACAACAAAGCTTGTGTTGCATTAACAAATCTTTGATGAAACATGTACCAAAAGCATATTGAAAATCAGACCTCCCTTGATTTAGTTATGGTTATTGGAAGTGCATCTTTGTTGATTTCTTAACTAGATACATAGGTCCTCCCAATTGTGTTCACATTGAGTGTATAGTAGTTATTGATATTTGAAGACATAATCCAATCTCTTTTAAACATGTGTCTTTATGATGATTGCTCTTTGATCCTCACCAAACCACATATCAATCAAATACAGGGATCTGATTAAGAAAACGAGCCACTTAAGACCCATCTACCTTAGTTTAGATTCCAAAGAGGAAGTTTTTGGATCCTTTTGCACACATAATTGCCTAAAATGGGGCATAAAATCGTGAGCAAAGTACTTAGGTACAACAAAACCTCGCTCATGTGGCAGTGTTAGTAGCACACCCTAACTTTTGTAATGTCACCCTTTGTTATGTCACACCCTCTCTTATTTCCCGAAACCCTAGGGAATGGATATGCTCAGTTTAAATCTCCCTCCATGTTGTCACATCCTCTCATATATCATGGGTGTTGATATTAAAACAATCCACCAAAGAAATCAAACCACATGCTCGCACGCATCATGTTGCCATCATTGTCATTATTGCAATGTTGACTTTGTGTTATTTCATAATGACACATGCTACACAAATTCTTTACTATCACACATCCATGCTAACATCGCAAATCTCCTTAATATCACATGCACTTTGCTTGCCACACCTTGATATTAGAGAGTTTAGAGTGTAGTACCAACAATACATTAGGTATGTGGATGTTATTTAGTTGCATTTCTTAATCCGACCCCTATATTTAAGTGGTGTGTGGTTCAATTCGGATCAAAGAACACATATCATAAAAGCACATGTTCAAAAGAGATTGACCAACATCTACAAATTTTGTTGTGTAGATCTAAATAACTTGTAGAAGTTGGAGAACATGATAAACGAACAGAATGATACCCACATACCTTATATAGCATACCTGGAAGCTAAAAATTCCCTTTCCTAATGCCAATTGTAAGGTTGAACTTATACAAGGTGTTAGTATGAAGGAAATACTTGCAACTCACAACGAGGGCTCAGAGCGCGAATATCATGTGGCAACTCTTTGCCAAAAGAGGTAACCTTGGCCCTCATAAATCTTTCTGTATGATGCAATGCCTCTTCGATCAACCTTTGTGTAAGGCACTGAAATGGTTCAACCAGATTCGGTTCTTCTTGAGAAGCGGATTGCCTTGGACCATTTGGCATCAATAGAACGATTTGGTCTTTAACTCGACCAAATGGCCCATCGAGAAAACTCATTAGGTCATTTGAGACGCCCTGCAAGACTATGGTAGGATTGCGTGGCAACATACTCTCTCGGACTTGGAGAAGGCGCCTGACGTTGCCTACCAAGATGTCCTGAATGAATTTGATTGGTGTGGGGTGTCAAAGGTCTTATTGTGACCCGTAGCAATCTTATGGTCACTTGGAAGGCTAGGCCCCAAATGAGCATTATTTCTTAAATTTCCCCTCGGGTGTCGGGTTTTCCCGGGGCGGTTGTATTTTGTCTTTCTCGCAATTGATTCTTCAATTTGTGCCCCAAAAAAAAAGACAATGGCTCATAGCCACTTCACACACAAGACTGAGAGCATGTGACCATTACACTCCAAGCACTCTCATTGGTGGAAAAGGCGGACCCGGTCCAAGTTCGCTTCACACTAAGCTTGAGGGACCAACGGAGTATGTGAATGCAAGATGGATGTAAAGTCTACATGGATTCCTACATGGCATCGAATGGATCATGTTTCATGGTCACTTGGATTATTTTCAAAAACCATCTCTTGGAGGTAGGTCTAACACAAAACCGGGAGACCATGGCACTCCGAACGCTCACAACCGTTGGCTTATCCTATATTATCATGTGTGAAGACCCGCATGATAGAAATTCATTGAAACAACATTTGGTTGAGGGCCCAATCTCATATAAACTCACACTACACTTGAGGATCCGTGACTACACTACATGATTTTGGAGGTGGCTTAGGATGGCCTTTGGACACTTTCTTTTGGGCTCTCACAATTTCATGGTCACGGCTCTTGGCTCGTGTGTGAAGTGGCCCTTACATGAGGTGTTAGTATCAAGGAAATACTTGCAGCTCACGACGAGGGCTCAGTTCAAGCCTTGCACCCACGTACCAAGGGAAACCTATAAGCTATTTTTTTTCTCTATTTTTTTCTTCCGATTTTCAAATGGTAAACTTGTTGCATTGGGAAATCCAACACTGGGCCAAAGAACTGACAGCAGGGTGCAAACGGTGACTTGGATCCCAAACTACACTGATTGCAGTACTTAGCGAATGTCAGACTGCACAAAATATTGTATTGAGTGTCACCAATTCTATTTGTCTTGCTCAATTCTAATTGTAGATCGCCCATGTAGTGCCCCCAACATTAAATGTAAATGTAAGATTATTTCTTAATCCTTGTAAAACAAAAATTGGGCATTGTAGATTTACAATGTTGCAATTATTATCACCTACTAAGCGTTTCTCATCCACATTCAATCAACCATCTCAGTATTCCATTACAAGAATATTAGGTAAATTTGAGTTCTGTTGTGTAAATCTAATCAGTAGAAATCGGAGAATATGAAAAATGAACCAAACTATACTCACATACCTTTCGTACTTGGATCGAATTTTTATTTCTTCAAAAAACTATTGAAGCAGATCTTTTTATGATGGAACTGTATGCACAGTTATTAATTCTGCATCAGATGTACTGAAATTGTTTCTTGTCATTTGTGCAAGGACAAGGGCAATGCGTCTCGTGTTGGTGTCCTGAGGTTGCACTTCAGAAAGCTTTGGAATCAGAAACGGGTACCTCAGATGATATGTCATATTATTAGGTTAGCTTTTCTTGTTCTCCATCTTCTATGAATCAGATTCTTTGTGTCCTGAAATTCCAGTGCATTCTCCTCCCAAAAACCTGATGTATTAGAGTTATCCGCAAAGTCCTCCAAGAGAGACAAAACCGTGGGTTTGATCCTCCTTTGAGGAAACCTTCTGTTAAGAGATCGTTGTACATTGTACATTGGCGCATATTTTGAGAGTTGGGTGAAACTTTTGGGACTTCCTCCTTTTTTTTCTTTTCTTTGAGATAGAAGTCCGACAGGCCAGTGCCAAAGCACAGGAGGCAGTTGACCACCTGGCAAGTTTCTATCAAGTAGAGAGGAGATTTCACAGCCGGGAATCGAACCACCAACCTCTTCCTTGAGATTTTGGGTATCTCTCCACCATCATCCAGTAGTTTAGGGTCGTCTTGGACCATGGGACTTCCTCTTTCCACCTCTCAAGTTTTGAGAGAATTTTAGGATCTAAAATAGGTATGTGCATGGGACCCACTGTCTTAAATCCAAGATTGGTTGATGCAAGGCTAGCTTGGCCCACCTATCTTAGTGGGATAAGCTAGAAAGCCAGTTTTAAATAGCCGTGACACCACTCTTTGTGTATGATAAGGGCATGTTTACAACATGCATTAGGTCATGGCTCATAAATGACCATGGTACCCCGATTTTTGGATGAGACCATACAGGAGTCCATGGTGGTGTTCAATGTCCTAGTAACATAGAGTGATATGGGGGTGAGTGTCTTCATTGTGGGTGATACACCGAGTATTGAGTTTGGAGTGCACCTCTCCACCTCATCATGGGTGGTGATTCAAGTTTATGAAGCTAATGTGTAGGTGTTGTTTGGAGGATGTTGGGTGTTACTTGGTGAATATTAGGTGGATAATGGGTGCTACTAGGTTGGTATTTGGTAGTTGTTGGGTTGGGTATCAATGGGAGTCATGGTGTAGGGTGTTGTTGGGTGACTAAGTGTTTGGATTGGTATTCTTGGTTGTTATTTGGTGACACATAATGATAATTAGTAATTAATTTATGCATAGATTGTGAATTGTAGGACTTGAACACTTCTTAATCATTCTAAAATGTCAGAATTGGACCAAAACTCCCTACCAAACCATGAGTTTTTGAGAGACTTTAAGGATAACTCTTATGCACAACATCTTCACAATTAAGGTATGTAGATCAATGTTGGTTTGGTATCATATACAGTATCTACAATGGGGATTTCATCATTTTTGATGTCATTAAGGGCATATGTATTTGACGGCATTTTTTTTTCTATGCCATTGAGGTCTATATACCACGCTAGAACCTGCATACCTTAGCAAAATCATCCTAGTATCAAATTTAGGGTTTAGAATGATATCAACCCAACAACTTAAACCTAGGCATATACAAAGATTCTCTCACCTTGATATATCCACCAAATATCAATGTTTGACTAATAATACAATTGTTGTACCCACGTGTAGGTTCTTTAATATCATTGTTGATGTTGATTATTGATACCATGCACTCACCTATGCACCAGTCCAATGTTGGTGTATACCCAAAACCAACATTATCTACTCAATCATACGTTCAAGAGTTTGAAATGTATGATTACAGTAGATAGTGTTGTTTTGAATATGTTTACCTTACTTAACACACGATGAATTCATAAAGTAGTAATGAAAGTTGTCATAGTTTTCTATTTGAACCCATGACGTTAGTTTCCACGTAAGGTATGTGGACTTTATGTGGTCAATTTTCTTAATCAGACATACATAGATGTGTGATACTTATACTGCAAGTTCATAGCAAGAATGGAGAACAACAAGAGATCACTAGTAGAAAACATGGTAAAAAAGAACCGCAATCGTTTTCCCATTGCGGTTCTTTTGACCACCCTGATCTGCAGTCCCTAAACGACTGCAGATTTGTTTTTTTGGTTTACCGACTGAAAGTTTCAAAATTTGGGGGCTTGTAATATACCATTGGAAAGGTCTTCAAAATACCTTTCCAACGGTGTATTACACGCCCCGGTATTTTGAAATTTTCAGTCGGTATACCAAAAAAACAAATCTGCAGTCATTTAGTGACTGCAGATCAGGGTGGTCAAAAGAACCGCAATGGGAAAACGACTGTGGTTCTTTTTTACCATGTTTTCTACTAGTGGATGTGTTACAACCTGTTATGATGAGATTGAATTGTGTGCTCAACCTGTAGACACCATTCTTGGATCAATTGTTAACACAATAGGTAGGCCTATATTATTGCTTAAAAGAAAAAGAGTTTACACTTTGACTTCTCATAACATCTGCATTTCAACTTCGTGTCCAATTCTTGAAATGATAATCTGCGTTATCCAATCCAGCTGCCAATCTGTTTTTGACGTGCAGTTGCACTCAAGCACCCACAAGAGGAAAGAAAACGAAAAGCCATGTTTGATGTGACATGGATTGAGCCCACTATTATAACATACCCTCCTCCAGTGTCTCGGGAGATTTTTGGGCATAATCGGTCAAGATCCGAAGCATTTCCAAGATCAACCGGTTACATGTTGGCATCTTTCGGTTTTTCTTTATTGAATTGAAGAATAATCTAGAAATTCCTCTAAATCGATCAGTAATTTTCCTTGAAGTCTTGAATTTGATCTGGTTATTCCTCAGACTCAACCAGTTCATCTGTAACTAGCGATCGGTTCTCTCCATTCTTTGTCCTCCTCTAATGAAAAACTACAAGAAAAATGGCTACGGGCACAACCTGGATTTGCTAATCATCATCTTGCACTAATCGCACGTCCATATCCCACAAGACATGAGTGCAAAGCTAAAAACGGTTCGTCAAGACCAGTGTTGGACTGGTATTACTATTTTATGATACCAGTGGGGTCCTGATATGCAATGACTTTGTAGCTCACTATTAGGCCTTGTCAAGGTACTAGGGGGTTCATGAAATGTAAAGCCTGGTATAATATTAAACATGCAAGAATCATGGCTCTGCAATGGTATCAAATACCAGTTCAAGCGCCTTGCTGATAACATCCAAGGCTAAAAATGGTATGTTATGATTTTAAATCTTACTTTTCAATGCGTGGTGAAGTTTAATAAAAAATTTAAGATCCAATTGTTGTTGAATTAAAAGTTCAAGACAAACATATTAGCCCATGTCACCAAAATAAATGAAACTTCATCAAATTTTGTTTATAGATGTGAACATACAAATACAAGTGGTGAAAAAATGCATCTTGGTAAAATGCATACTTGGTAAAATGTTTCATTTGTTTCAAAAAAAACAAAAATGCATCTTGGCCATCCAACATCTTGAACTAAACGGTATACTAATTATACTCATCTAATTCGTCATCTGAGCAAGTAGGGTCTTCCTCAAAGCAACCTGCTACTTGTAATTCATCTTCATGAGCATCTACTAATTCAACCTCGTTAACAAAAAATTCACCGAGATCGGATTTTGCAAAAGAGTTGCACTCATCTCTAGCATTATGGGCCAATTTTTGAGTATCATGACGAGTGCATCTAAATTTTGGATGCCCAACCAACAACGACGCAAGGCACACAAAAGTCCAGCAACACTAAAAATTCTTTTTGTCTCGATCTGAGAACATGGTATTGCTCAAATCTGCCTCGCAAGAAATGATACGTGCGGAAATCGAGGGGCATTATCCCTCCACCAAGCAAGTGGAGCAATATCTTTATCTGCAGATACAAAAAGCTTCCAAAACAAGATGAGCTCCGATTTCAGCATGCCTTCACTAGCCTCCTCTGTAGAACTAGTATGCCCAAAAAGAGAATCAGTTGTAGCCTCCAATGTAGGTGTCAAGTTATTCTCCAAGCTCGGATTCAACAACCGTGACACCTTCACAAGCAAAGGCACCAAAACAAATTGATCATATTCTGCCACAATATGCATGGCCTTCTTGCGTCCTACGTAGTCAATAATCACCTACAACCCCTTATACCTAGGGTCTAACATCAACGACAACATATTATGTGCCTTCTCATGAGTGAAATCAACTGCAAATGCAAGACATGGTTTGATAACTTCAATTGATTCAAAAGCCATGCAGCCATAAAGTAGTTGCAGCTCCGAGTCCATCTGCCCACATCGAAGTGTTGGCACCGCAAGCATCCTCCGATCATACTCATTTTGTAGTTGGATGCTAATATAGAAGGTTGCATACAATGCATCGCTCAAAAGCTAATACCCGCGAGATTGGTTTAAAATGTATTGTTGCACGACAGGGCGCAAAATCTCTGTGACTGCCTTTGCCACAACCCAAGTCAACCCACTTGGAACTCGGGCTTGCAAGGCTGCAGTCTGCCTACCATAACATATATTAATCGCCGTTGCATACTCTTATGTTTCCTACAACATAACAACAACATTCAATAAGTTCAAGTTCAGTAGAAGGAGAAGGAGAAGAAGAAGGTCAAGGTCAAGTTCAAGTTCAAGTTCAAGTTCAAGTTCAAGCTCAAGCTCAAGTTCAAGAAGTTCAAGAAGTTCAAGAAGTTCAAGTTCAAGCTCAAGCTCAAGCTCACATACAAGACCAAGCACTTCCCATAAGCATTGTACATTCCCTTTTAGGTACCCTTTTATAAGGAAAAAAACGGAGAAGAAGAAGGAGAAGGAGAAGGAAAAGGCGCAGGCGCAGGTTCATGTTCATGTTCATTCCTCACCTGAAAGAGTAGGACTTTGCTTGCGAATCTTGTTTTTACAAGTGTCTTCAACTTTTGAGAAGCAGGTCCCGCTTCAACGCAAGCTTTCTCCCACTCTGCTCTTCCTTTTCCGGATTTTTTTGTCCATGTAATTGTTTTCTGCAGGTTAGTTTGAACCTCTTTAATGGACACCTTCTTCATTCCAATACAAACTTTTGTGTCATTTGTAGAATATTGGCATGCCTTTGACATAATGTGTCCAAACCACACTCCCGGGTAGGACTGCGACAAAGCCAAAGGCTTGCACGAGACAACCAATGTTAAAGCTGATGCCAATGTTCTTAAATTACTACCTTCATCTTTCACATATGAAATTACTTTGTCTGTGAGGTGAAAATTTGAAAGCAACCTCTTCACAATAACTGCTAAAGTTGCTCCTGCAGTATCTGATGCTTCAAAAATACCTACAGTGATATGTCGGGGTTCCCAATCGCTATCTATGAAGTTCACAACCAAACAGAATGTGTCCACTCTCGTACGCGACATCCACAGATCGAAAGTCACTACAACAGTTACACAACTTGCCAATGCCGGCAATACAAAACGTTCCATAGTCTTTTGCAACATAGACGGGATGATCTCCTTCACCAATTGTTTTCGTGTGGGAAACCTGACCTTCGGATCGCGCACGGGAGGTTCACTTAGTACATTTTAAAAACGACGTGTGGCATAATATAGGGAGAATTAAATTCGTTTGACATAAAATTTATAAAAGAATTCCAAATAATGAAGGGTCCATTAAAAGTAGACAATCCCATTACAAGCAAAATAGATAGGTATAAAATATGGGCCATTCCTTTCTTGTAAAAATAATATAGGGGTTGAAAATAAGGATCCTAGGATGTATGTTTAGTAGAATCAATTTTGTACACATGCCTCATGAGGGATGGATGAAAAATGACTCATAATTTATCCGAAAATGGATGAAATTGTAAGCCTAACCCTAACTCTCTTCCCGACATCTCTCGGTGGCTTCTCTCCCTTCTCTTGGTGGCCTCTTATTTTTCATTTTTCATGTGGCTTCTCATTTTTCGCTCGGGGAAGTCACTTAGTGTATTCTTTGGGGACACATGAGCGTACAACACATATTTTTTGGGGGGCTATGTAGCTCATTTACTGCATTTTAGTGGACCCTATATTTTTTTAATAATTCTACTTTCTTCAATTTCTTACCACCCTATGTGTAGTTATAAATTAAAATCTCCGTAATATTTCAGACCCTTCATTATTTATATTTATTTGAATTTTCCTTCGTGGACAATAGCATTGTACTATAGCATTAGAAATGGAATTCATCACACAACAAAAATTAAGCTGTGTATACAAGAAACATGTTATTCTTGTCTTGCGTGGGAGGAACAATCAGAGAATTATACAAACGTCAATGAAATGTTTCTCAAAAGTACACTTAATAACCCTCATCCAACGAGTTCATCCATTTTGTAGATGGATTTGTGATCATTTTTCATCTAGTTCTTGAATTTTTCTTACCCTAAACTCAACCTAAAAATAATAAAAATTCCCTACCAATTACTATAATGCTATTTTAGAAATACTATAAACATAATTTTGGGTATTACAAGTGACCCTATATTATATATAATGTGCTACCTCACATTTCTTCAAGGCTATGGTATATCAAAAAAAGATATAATTTTTATCAACCATGAATAAATGTCACCCTACATTTGTTCTCTCATAGTTATCTAAATTTTTGACAGTGACTTCCCCGGGATTTTTCGGTGACTTCTCTACTCCGACATCGTCATCTCCAACATGTATGTTCATTTCCAGTACCACTTCTTCGTAGAACACACGTTTTATTCAATGTTGGAGTCTTTGTGATTTGCATGTTGTCCCTGCCATATTTGCCCAACTATTCAGTTTTCTTTATTTTGCGATCTTTTTGCGAGATCATGGTGACGTTGCCTTCAATCCAACTTCGATCTTTGATCGCTCCAAGCTCTCCCTCATCGTGCAATCTCAACATCTTGTAGGTAGATTCTTGTAGGTATTCTTTATACCCTTTTCTTGCCATGCTTTTTTCCACCACTTTGGCATTGCATGCACTTTTAAATTAATTTTTTTAATTAAAAGGAATGTAGACTACAAAAAATTGCAATGACATGGGCATTATAAGTAATGGTAGGGTGCAAAAAAGTAGGCCATTTTAGAAAATTAATTAATTATAGAAAGCTTTTAATTCATGCCTTGGAGGTAAATAGTCCCTAAACAAATACCCCTCCGCCGCACATGGTGCACAAAAATCCTATAGAGTGATCCCCCCGTGGGATCGCGTCGCAACACCAAATGCCGCAACCACAGATTCTCCACTGCAGAGAATGCAATGTATCCTTTTGCAATATAAAGAACAAGATCATCCAAAAACCTTTGTTGTGCTACATCATTCTTCCCATAAGGGCTAGTACTACCATAGTATTCAGTTATGGCACTAGGGTTCACTTGTTTTTTTTCTTGCATTTCTGTTTTTTTCCCTCTGCATCAGTGGCTGCCACAACTTCCTTATATCTCTCCATATTAGCAGCATGCTCATTCATCACATGTTTCATCATAGAGGTAGATCCATGTGCAGGGTTGTAGTTAAGGATATCTTTCATGGAACGAGTAGTAGGTTGTGAGACAGTGGAGCTTTGCCCTTCAGACACAATTGGAATGGATGATGTTGGATGGCACAAAACACACCTCATTGTTTGTGGCACCTTTACATCAACCTGTATTCCTTGCAGATGCAACAAGAAAAATGCTCATACTAAAGAGGTTCTATGATAAGGTATCCAAAACCCGTGGTTGTCTTGTAGATGAGTGAGTCGCACACGCCAAACTACCAACTCCTCTGCAACATGCAACTCTTCTATTGTAACTCCAGCATCTGCAATGGTGTTGTGTGTGTCTTCTGTTGTTATTGGCTCTGTGTTGGAAGGCTCTCCTCCTGGTAAATCATGTCCTCCCCATTCAGATTGAACTAAAGTTGTTGTCATATTTGCTGAAATCTAACTACGAAACCCTAAAAGAGGAACCCTAGTCTTTGAGAGCTAATCTTTGCAAACAGATCACATCTTGTTCATGCGACCTTCCAAGCCATGAACACAAGGATCTTGTTAACATGTGTTTGTCACAACTAGAAAACGAAAATGACACCCATCAACCAAGGAACAATAACATGAAATCTTGAACTAAACTAGGTGATACAAGTTTAGGGCCAAACCTCAACAACCACCATGAAGGCAATGATGGCTTGAATCTTCAAAAACTAATGCAGCAAATCTCTTCCCATTCTGTATCAAAACCAAGGTGGGCCGCCAATATCTTCCATCCCTATCTGCTTAACTACAACCTTCGAATGCAACCCTAAGAAAGTGAGGAACAATACTGTGGAGAAATGACGTGACCATGTGCACAATAATGGTCTTAGTATTGCATTCTAAACCCCTCCTTGGTATTGGTATGTTCATAAATATATCCTGCCCATGCTGCACAGGTATGACCTAGTGCACTGTCCCCTTTGATACCAGTTGGGTATGGTCTGCGATACCCTACTTGGTACCAGTGCTTATACCAGGCCCTAACATATATACCGGTCCAACATTGGTCAAGACCTGCTTATCTTATAAGTTAACTTAGATCTGAACATAGTAGAGCCAATGGGCTCATATTCACGTCGGAATAAAATCCAACATTTGTTTTTCTCTTTTCATTTTCTTTTTGTTTCTTAGATCTAAGTAGAGAACTGCTTCTGTGAAATGATCAAATGTCCGGGAAGTTAGGCTCCTTCATGACTGCACACATGCGCCTGCAGCAAAAGGGTTCTGGACACGGCCATGTAAACTTAAGTATAAGTGTGTGTCTGTCAGGTCCCCATTGAGTCAATCCTCCTCATTTTGTCTTACTTTGGGGTTTTGTTCTGGTAGCCGCATGGGGTTGAGCAAGACCTGCCATGTCCACGGACACTGCCAAATTTGTTGGTTGATTTGTTGTATTCTACATAATTGGGTGCGGAGGACAAGGAGCTAGACAAACACAAAACTGTGTGCAGTTCCAGGTTAAAGTCCTTCAACACGAACTGGACCATGTGCATTGGAATAATGATGCTTAACTTTGCTTAAATTCTGGGCACGCCTTCTCTGGGACCTGCTGATGGCCAATAGCCACGGTGGCCCAAGGTATGTGGGTGTTATTGAGTTCGTTTTTTGTGTTCTTCAACCTCTACCAATAAGATTTACACAACGGAACTTTGAGAAACATCAACAAAAATCGGATTGAGAATTGGACCTTCCTTGATTTAGTTATGACTGTCGAAAGTGCATGTGTGTCGATTCTTTCAGTGAATACCTAGGCCCTATGATTGTGTTGATTATTCAGGTTTAAATGGGTGATAACTTTTAAGCATATATTCCAATCTTTTCTAAACACATGTTTTGTTGGGTTTTGTTCTTAGATCTAAACTAACCACACACCACTCAAATATAGATGTCAAATTAAGATAATCAATTGCCTCTTAAAACCCTTGTGCACAAAATGTTATATATATATATATATGTGTGCATCAATGGATGCAATGATGGGAAGGTCAACAAACATGGCCAACCTCCTATACAATTCTCTCTACATGCCTACAAAAATGTGTATTTACATAGACACATGGTACTCTACACCACATCCTTTTCAAAAAGGCTTGCTCATCTACCTCCTCCTCCGCTTCATCCAAGAGGTATGCCTCGTTGATGTAGAAACCATCCACATCGTTGCTGCAAATTGCATCTCCAAGTCGTGCATGTCCTAGCCAATTCTTGCATATCAATATGAGGGCGTCCAAGTTTGAGATCCCCAACATGCATCTTTGTATCTACTCCATTGCAACTCTCATGGAGAAGATGCACTCACACTCTATTTGGATCCCAAAGATTCTCAAAAAAAAAAGGCCAAGAAGCCAATGTTAGGAAATTGACTACAATTCTCCTTCAAATAGAGGAGAGGATGCTCACAGTCCTATGGATACAACAAGTAGGAGTAGAGCTATTTGGTACATGCTCAACTTGCTACCAACATCCCATTGTTGGTTTCTCCACTTGGCAACGGGGATTTTGAACAAAGAATATTTGCATTGCATGACATGTGCAACATGTGTGCTTTCAGCTTAGGGAGAGGGTGGGGGGGGGGGAAACAAAATTTGTTGATGTCAAATTACGTTGCAAATGGCCCCAAAAACTTGAATGCTTTCTTGGGCCATGCACACATACAAAATCTCCAGCTCTACGTCCGCCAAGCCGCAAACTAGTGGAGGCACCATAGGTGCCTCCTTGCATACTCCGCAACAATTTTCCCTACAATACAAGGAGCCCACAAGGAGAACCATAGACTACATCCGTTAGCAACCAATAGCCCCCATATTGGATTAACACACATTGTTTGAGGTTCACAACATGGTTGGGTACATCAGTGACAACCCTTCCAATCGCCTAGGTGATGCTGGTTGGCAAGTGAATCTACAATTGTAAGCTTTGATGGCCTTACCAACTAAAATGAGCCAATTGGTCCACTCAATTTAATGTAGGGAATGTGCCCTTGTAGCTTATATGAATCAACCAATATGTTTGAAACATTGTGTTTTTCTATCTTGATGACCTTCTTGTTGTTCTAAACATTGTCAATGAGGCATTTTCACGGGATTTTGCTCGTGAACTACATTCCCAATACATGTTCCCAAGGTACAGATTGTCTCATAATGGCCCAATTGGCTCATTTTAGTTGGTAACTCCATTTTGGTGCTCATAGCACAATTTAATGGCATATGCCGAGGTCTCCTGAAAGAAACAACCTTGATTGCAAACCTCATCTTCATTAACGTCTTTAGTTTCTAAGGTAGCATAGCTGCATCAATACATGCCTTCTCCCATTCAATCCACTCCTTCCCATTCTTCTTCATCCATGTGATGGTCTTCTAAAGGGTTGCATGTGCATTTCTCAAAGACACCTCCTTCATAACCTGGCATACTCTCAACTCATTAGTAGCATATGGACATCACTTAGACATAGCATGCCCAATGCTACTTAGACATAGGGGTGGTCAAGTTGGAGTGGCTTGCATGAGACAATAGATTGGTGAGCAGCAGCCAAGGTGCTCAAATTGGCATCTTGTCCTTAACATAGGCCATATTCTTATTAGTCAATAAAAAAAAATCAAGAAGGATTTGACAATCTTTGCGAGGGCAACACTTGATGTGTTTGCCACCTCAAACAACCCCACAATGACGTGCCTCAATGTCCAAGTGTCTTTAATAAAATTGACAACCGTACCCAATGTATCGTACCCGTACCTACTCATCCACAAGTTGAAGGTGATGCTCATTGTCGCACAACTAGCAATGGTTGGACGGACATATGTGTTCATTGTGCGCTTCAACATTGTTGGTATATGCTCTTGCACAAAAACCTTGTGGGAGGGGATTTGAATAATTGGAACTCTACGTATGACCAACCTCCTCAACTATGATTTCTCTACCGTATGCAATGCCTCATACCCTTTTCCAATGTAGAGGACAAAGTCCTTAATAAGTTGTACATGGGCAAGGTCATTCTTCGAGTAGCCTCTCTCACTTGCTCCAAAGTACTATGTTATGTTGGAGGGGCCATTCCCTTGCACTTCTTTGACTTATGTTTGCCCTCACTTGTAGTTGCCTCCTCTGCCTTCCTATCTAGGATGAACCACTCCCAATCATCTCCATGGTCATGCACCATGTGCTTCTTCGTGGAGGTGGATCCATGTGTTGATTATATTACAAAAATCCCTTTCTGGAACATGTGATGCTATGGTAGGATGAATTGGTAGAAGAGTTGGCAAATAAATTTGAGCTTGTGGCATGCGGATGGTAGATGATGCACCTCATCATTTGTATTTGCATCACATTTGCAACATTTAAGTTTCTTGCAAGCCAAAATTGCTCACATTTCACTTGTGTGGTGGTATGGCACCCAAGTTCGCATCATGTGGAGTAACAGCGCATAGCGCAACCACCATGCAACAAGCTCCTCAACATGAATAACCTTTGTAGGTGGCAATACAGATTTGTGGGCATTGTTGCCATGCCTATGAGTATGTTCCAAGCCTCCATAATACATGTAGCACCCATTTCAATATCCATCTTCCTCTAAAAACTGTTCAAGGATAAACCCTCCATGTTTGAAACCCTTACACAACAAACACCCCCTTCCCCCCACCCCCACCCCCACGCCCTCCCCCTCCCCCTCCCCCTCCCCACAAAAACAAAACTAAAAATTAAAAAAACTATATGAGGGTGCATTCACAATAACACGACCCACGGAAACTGTAACCAGTGGTTAATTTAACGGATTGTTAAGCAATAATCTTATCATATGAATTGATAATGCAATACAAATTAGTAACTGCATATAATATATGTCATTATACAATATACTAAAGTTTGACGATGTTTGGGAAGTTATTGGTACTCCAAAAGGACTAAAATATGGTCATAACCAGTCCTTAATAACGACTAAAATGTGCTAAAATGTTCAAAATATGTCGCAAAATGTCCTTAAATTTTTCTAATATCTACATAAATTGAAGATATTTTTTTCTAAGCACTCATCAAGAGTCGTTATAACTTGGCGGGGTTGGCTCGTGTTATTGTGAATTCACCCATGACCTTCCCCTAATCACCAATACCACCAAACGTTGTAGGTTTGACAGCAATAGTGACATTTAATAAAAATACGCTCTCCCCCCCCCCATCCCCATAGTGCACCCACATAATATGAACGGCATGCCTTGACCATGGTGTTGTTGCGCATGAATTTATTCTCTAAACTAACCTTGATGTTTGTCTTTGCATGCATTGTGATCAAAATTGTCAAGAAACTCCACCTAAAGCATGAAAGTACTCAAATATGCAAATTTCCCAGTTACATAGGATAAATTTCTAGTGACATAAGTCAATTGCCTAAGACTTGTATGCTTTTAGTGATAGTGAGGACAAGCCTAATAGGTCCAAGAGGAGCCCCGGCCTCTCCCATCATTGACCACCGCCGTTATGTGGATGTTGGTCCAAACAAAGGTGGCTTCCTCGTGAAATTTTCAACTTGTGCCAAATCGTAGACCACCTTTAAAGGTATTGTTCTTCAAAAGATATAAAAACACACAACATCCAAGCATGTGAAAATTCGGTCACTTGCTATTTCCCTTTGTATGATGCCTACATTCAAAGAGCTCCATCATGGGTTGGCAAAGCAAGCGCTCTAAGTTATAAGTTAAAGCTTGGCTGCATGTCCAGTCCCATTCGTGTGACAAAGAAAGATTGAATTGTCTTTCATGCAGGATTTGAGTCTGAGTTCCGGAGTTCGTGTATATGATACATTACTTATTGTTGGTTTCTTTTTTGGATGATAGATTTAACAAAATGTTGGGCATCTTTAGAATTCTTACGGATTATATTTTTCTCTTTGTATCGTGACATTTGAACCACAAATGTGTCAAAAGGTGTGTCACCTTATGCCGGCATTTCCAAGGCCATAGACAATTTTGACCGTTGCATCAGATTGCAACTTGTCTCATCCACTTAGCAATGATGAACCATGCAGTTTGCCATTTCAAATTCTAGAATCATCGGATTTACAATGTACGAGTTATAGAAGGACAAAGTGAAGAGATTGTCTTTTTTTCTTTTCGATCGATTATACATCCTCTAATTTGTCTATGTTTTGAGCACATGTTCCAATCTCATTGTGACATGTGTCTTCTTGGTGTTCATTTTTTGCTACAAGCCTTGTAAGTGTCCACTTTAGAAGAGGGGACCACATACTACTAACATACAAGTCGTAGACAATCTTCATGCGTTGGAGAAAAAAATATGTAGTTCTACCATTGTGATAGATTTGCAAAATTTATAATGACATAGAAGAATCTTACATGACTTGAGGACAATTGCTTAGAACTCATATGCTTGTAGTTACATAAAACCCACATAAAGTAATAACATCTCACCTTTCTTTACATGCGACCTTGGGATCATCAAGCAAGTGTTGCATCCGAATGAATTGGAAGTCAAAAAATGAAAATGTATACTACGCAAGTTACTCACCTACCTCATGCATTTAGTTTGAGTGGCGTTGTCGAAAGTTCTAGGCTAAAGAGACAGCCCACGATGAACATGTCCGGACCCTAGATACTATATTGTTTAGAGGAACCTTCGGTTCATGAGTTTTGTGCTACCTTGTGCATTGCTAGGGACGTGCACTTTTCTTCAAGTCTTTAGATTATTTGTTTTGTTGCATTGAGAAAGGAACCAAGTACAAAGCTTGGATTGTTTTACACATGTGACTAAGGGCCGTAACAAAAATTGATGTTGGATTTCTTGTGGGCACGGTTGGCAGTCCAAAGTCATGATCAAAAATGAATCATGGACAATTTTTTTAAAGCTTTAGTCATGGGACATAGTATAAACTCAACGTAGTGCTTTTGATATAAATAAATAAAATAATTAGAGAACTACTTATAATCATAATAATTTAAGTACTAACAAGACGTTGTTAAATTGAAACTTAGTATAAAGAAAGTTACATGGTCACCTTCATTTATTTGTTGTGAGAACTTATTTAGGTTCTCTCACATGCAAATCCGAATGATTACCAAACAATATCCCATTCTATATATGTAGAATTTCATGTACTTTCACATTCATCTTCTGATATGGTCACTCTTGTTTTTGGTGACCTTGTGTAAGACAAAATGAAACTGTCACTTGTTTCTCAACCAATGAGAGATTTTAGAAAGTGATGGTCATGGTCCATGATCATCACTAGTGTAAAGATGGCCTTGGGCCATGGGAACCACCAAGTAAAAGATCCCATCATTGGTGGTTGATTAATACATATGATATTTTTATCATGTTTGAAGCAAAATAATTCTCTAAGCCACACATGCTCTATCGAACCCATCAAAGAATTTTTTTCTCGTAAATAGGTTAGGTAGCAAAGTATTTAAGAGTGTCATCCGACATATGCAACCTACCTTAGTCATGTTAGTGCTCCTACATCTAATGATATACCAACACACAACGTGCAAGTTACCCAACTACCTTAGGGCCCACCTGCACTTTCGGGTTAAAACTTCACTCAGAGTAGGTAACCACTCAAATTGATTTATCAAACTAGCAAAACTTTATGGACCTCACTTTTGTGAAGAAATCTCAACTCATCCATATCCCTGATGCTCACTAACTTTTCACCAATAATTAGCCCAATTTTTTTTCTTGGATGTTTGCCTCTCGTTTCCCCTATCTCTCCTTCGTTCCACTATAAGGTGGGCCACACTATTAATTACATCACCCTAAATTAGCATACATTTTGAATCATATATTATATTATTATTATAAATCATCTTTTAATACAATTTCAATGTTCAAGTTTAGGTAAATGATCATGTATAAGAATATTTGATTTCAAAATGGTTATTATAGAACACAAATGATATGGGCCACATAATTCATAATGTTTATAATTAGCATTATGTTCAAAACTTGGACAAGTTGAGTAAAACTTTGGTTGGTCAACCTTCACTCCTCTCTAAAATTGGTCAACCTTTGGTTAGTTGTAACCAATGTTGTACTAGTATCACAGTCATGGCATGCCAAATTGGACTTGGATGGGTATGGTAATGGTATTGCATTACAAAGGTCGGGTATGGTATAGGCAAGGTACAAGTAATAAGTTTTTCGAGACTAGATATAAGTATGGTATCGGTATTAAGATTTTGTCACCCAATATTGCATCAATATGCATCTTACCCAAGGTACGGGTATTGTAGACCTTTCATTTACCTCAATCATTTCACTCGATCCAAATCAATTCACGTGATTATGCCCACTTGCATCTTCATCACAATAACCAAGATTGTGGGCATCTACTCACACATCCAACTAATGTTTCTCCCTAGGGGGGGGGGGCACTTGATCACTGCAACATTTCTCCTATTTATCATAGGTTGTCAAACCTTAAATACTCCTACTTAGGGAATTCCCAATATATGCTATCTGCAGTGATGGTTTCAACAGGAGTATTTTTGAGGACACACTATGCTAGGTATGTTATGAACCCAGGTATTACAAAGCAATGTACCTTGCATGTATGTTCTTTGGCAAGGTATTAGGTTAAACATAGCATGGTGGGCTAGCGTCCTACATGGAAACTCACCCTAAAACCAACACCTATAAATGCCTCCCAATCACCAACACTCTACTACTTTGAATTGTTCCCCATGGTATAGGAGTGCCCATGCCCATGGAGTGATGGTTTTAGGTGCCATTAGTGGCACCACCTCATATTGGCCTCCACTACCTCCATGTAGGGTACATAACGGGCTCCACTCTATCTCAGGTGGGTTTAGGGTGGCTTGTCGGTGCCTATTCTAGCCACTCTATTCACGCCACGCGCAGGGGGGGATGGTCCTAGCCATTATGTTCACAAAGCCAAGGACGTAGGCCCACATAGCACAAAGGGGGTCGGCATTTGAGATGCAAGGTGATGATTTTACAACCAAACCAGGTGGGATCATGGAGATGGCCATATGGCTTTGTGCACCATCACTAGTTGGACTCTAATCTAGCTTGGGTCTAACACCCAACTATGTTGTGTTGGTTCTAGGCAATGAAGGCGGGGTCCTCATCATATGCAAGGTCATCATACACGTGGCCTAGGGATGGGTCTAAGGAAGCCAATCATTTTGACTTTGAACATTCATCAAATATTTCATTCGAGGCTTTTTCCTTTTTTCTTTATACCTATGTGTAGCCCAAAGCCTAGTATGATGTTTTCCTTATTTTAATATCAACCACATAGCCAACGTATGTGCAATAGCTTAAAGTGTTCGTTTAAAGCACCCTCAACCTTAAAGCAAGTGATCTTTTGAGAACTCCATACTCTAAAAAAACTCATCTAGAAACTTTTCTCATGATTCGGATACTAGGGAGCAACATGTTTAAGATTGTCATCCCTAGTCAACCTACCTACTAGGTATGCCTCGTCACGCAAGTGCTCCACAATTGATAATAAAAACTTGAAAACGATTTCCAATACGCAAGTTAACTCACCTACCTTACACATTGAATAGGAATAATGTTGTTGGCGAAAGCTATGGACCGAAAAGACTGTCACGATGAATGTGTCAGAATCTCATTTTTTTTAACAGAAATCTACAATTCATGCACTTTGTGCTCCCTTACCCTTTGTGGGCACGTGAAAACTTTGCTAAATAATATTTTTCAACCTACTCAAGTATTACATTTTACTAAAAGAAAAGAAAAAGAAAAAGAAAAAGATACTTCGATGTTTGTGCACCGACGTGAATGAGAGCATGTTTATTTGTACCTTTTACTAGGATATAGGGATTCAACGTCAAAGTGCGTTGCATGTGTTTCATTATTTCATGTATTAGAAGTGCCATGCAAAGTTGAAGTTGATAGTGATGTTTCGTAACACCTACCAAGGGGAGATGGTGAAATCTTTGATTGCTATGTAGAGTTCAATGTTTAATGTTTTTGGCCATACTCGGATCTAAATTGGGGTCAAAAACCTTAAATTGGTCTTTTGAAGTTAAATCATGACTACTTGGCAACAAGCTTACAGGGGGTAGGTTTTCATTGCACTGCCATGCACTAGTTGGATTGTGGGTTGCATCACACAACCCTCTTGAGTCGGAACTGATTGCAAATGCCTCATTCCTTGGTTGTAAAACAGATGGGTTGGGCCCAAGGTCCCAATAAATCCTAGTCAATGGGGTGGTTTGAGCTTGTTCCATACATTCCAGGTATGACAAAATGACGAACTTTGATAACAATAATTTTCCTTATGTAATTCACGATTTACAAGCAACTTTTGGTTGGTTAATAATCTATAGTAAATTTACTTTTGATTTCAGTGCAGTGAAGTAATTGCTTGATATGTTAAAAATACAAGCATAGTAGGCAATCCACCCCACCCGTAGGAAAAGCCCTCATGGATTTTCCAAGTGCCTAGGGTACTAGCCTAGGATAAATGGAGGCCGAGGGACTTTGAACTAGACATGTCATGGATTTCAAACCATGTCCATAGCCATCAACTCCGCTCACATTGCATGTGCACATATTTGGCAGATATTGAAGCATTGGGTAACATGTTTTTGTTCCACGAGATGCAATAAGTCTTTGACCAATGAGAAGTTGGATTACATGAGGTCCACTAAAATAATGTGGCCACAAAAACTCTCTAGAATTGTTAAGGTAGTACTAAGAATAGATTGATCCAACAACCAAATAATTGGACCCAATAATAGTGAGGCAAAGCGCTGATGGACAACCAACGGAGGCAAAGTTGCCAACAAGGGAGCTCAAAGTTTGTACTGGGTAGTTGGAAATTAGGACGACCTTATAGTTTTAAGATCTAGGGTTTTAGATATCAGGGTTGAGTGACGGAAATGAATTTATTTTTTATCTATTTATTTTGCTAGACACACCTTTGCAAGGATATTGTTAACATGACTAAGGGCCCTTGCCCTAGGTTTTGTACCAATGACCATTACAAAAGGAATTAAGGAAACTCTTGACTTATTGGTGAATATTGTATGAGGATTTAAGAGGTTAGGAAGTCATGTTGGTTGAACATGTTAGTCAAAGAGGTGGGAACCATGGGTTGCAAACGTGCAACTCCATGCAAATGCTCGTACTAATCCTGGCCAAGTAAGATAGACAAATGGTTAGGGCAAGACGAAACGGGACCATGAACTAGACACAACCAAAACCAAATTCTTGGTTCGGCTTTGGGACATCCCCAAAGAGAGAACCATGGAACCATGTCGGAGACAAGCAACCATGACTTAGAACCATGAGAGGTAAAACGTTCAACACATAATCCATTGAAACTAGAGTAGGATAACGCCCCTTGGATCACATAACATTATTAAGTGCGTCAGTGTGTTCTCACGGCCCCCGGGAATATAAGCCAGGATGCCGTCAGTTAGCTCACATTTAGACGGGATGCCGTGAGTTAGCTCACATTCAGTCTAAATGTGAGCTAACTGACAACATCCCGACTTATATTCCCGGGGGCCATGAGAACACACTGACGCACTTAATAATGTTATGCAAGCACAACCAAGCCATGGAAGGGTTAGGAAAGCCCCTAGGATAAGGTGGATGTACATAAGGTAACTAGAAGGGACACTAACCATAATGAGAACTACAAGGAATTGGAGGAGTGGTTAACGAGAACTCCACTTGACTCTCATAATGAAAATTAATGTTGGCCACATTCCTTACAATCCACACCATGTATATCCTCTTAAATCAAGTTGAACCATATTAACTGTTTATTTGTGGGAAATTGATGTGGGTGCTTGTATGAATTTATGTTACTTTGATGCCAATTCATGCTATTTTCATGTTTTATGCTTGAATTGTAATGAACCAGCAACAAACTTATATGGGGCAAGTAAACCCTAAACCCTAAACCCCTTTGGGACAATGTCCAGGAGATTTTTGGGTGTAAGCGGTCAAGATCCTAGTGTCTCTAAGTCCAACCAGTTACGTGTTGTGATCTTTCGGTTTTCCTTTATTGATTTGAGGTATATTCCATAGATTCCTCTAACACAATGGGTAAATTTTCTTAAGTCTTGAACTTCAACTGATCATTTCTCAAACTGAACTGGTTCATTTGTAATTAGCAGTTGGTTCTCCTTCTTCGTTGCTTCGGGAGCCTTCAAGAACCAATCGTTGTAGGCCTTGGGGAATCGTTGGAAAACCCCGTCCTCAGTAATCCTACAAACTTTTATACATGCTAATGTTGAGGCATCCATAACGAATAAAATAAGAGAGTTTGCATATGTTTAGGAGGAATAATAGTGGAAAATTGTTTTTCTTGTGCAGGGAATCAAATTCCAAGGAGAATGTAACAAACAAATTAATCTTTTTTCCATGAATATGGAAATTGCTACAAATTTCAAAGTAGTAAAGTTAGGATAACACATAGTTGATTTATAGGTGAACCCATAACCACTCATCTAAATGATAATTCTTGGTCATAATAGTTGTCAAAACTCTTATGAGGGTAATCAATCACAAGCCGCCACCACATACACCTTAACTCCATTCATGTAAAAAAGTATAGATCTTGTCTATGTCGGCATTACATGACCCTAGTGAGTGGTTAAATGGACTTGGTCGACTATGGATGCCTCGACCTTTTTGGGACCATGATGTAGTGACCGCTTTCCATGCCTATTTCGTAGGGCCGATTTTACACTACACCATTTAGGGTATTTAGTGTCGCATGCATAATAATATCACTTACCCTCTTTTGAGGCATATGCTAGATTACACAAATGACCAACCACTTCATCATTTAGTGTCACCTCATGACACTTGGCATTCATTGTGCACTTACTAATATCTTGGCATGAGTATGTTCAATAGTGTTATGAGGTGTATGCCTATGTTACACAATGGTCTACAAGTTCACTAAAAGTGTACAAATGACCCTTGGCATTAGTATGCTCAAGAATATCTTCCTCTTGGAAACTAGAATGTAAACATATGACACTTGTGATTATTTTGCTCAATAATATATTCCCCTTGGAAACTAAAATGCAAAAATATAATCTCAGGGCGGAAGCATGGCCATGTACACAACTCCATTACCCTACATAGGTTTAAGTGAAAGTGTTTCAAAACCATATACTAACATTGAATTTTGTGAAGGAAAAGTCATAAACATTTGAGAAGCACACTGACAAGCCAAATAATTTGTTTGACAAATTTGACAAATTGTTTTTCAAGAAAAGTCTACATATTTTAGAAGAAGGTGCAAGTAGTGTGCAAGTAGGTGAACGCATAGTTGCCTAAATTTTGTTCAAATATGACAAAATTAAATCAAATTAATATTTTTCTACAAAATTTTGTAATGGTGCCCTCAAGTTCATAATGATGCATACTTTCATAATGAGTGAGGTACACTCACTCACTTGTGGTTGTTTTTTGTTTAGAGTTTTGCATGTGCTTAGAGTGGCATTCACATGTGCCTACTTGAGTGTTAAATGGTGTCTTAAAATGGATACTTCTTCACATTCAAACAAGCAAGTTTTGTTTTTGAAACTCTACTTATGAGACATTTGTTGGAAACATGGAAGTGATATCAAAGGGGTTACAAAATACAACTACAAGTGAGTGTCTTCAAATGTCATTGTGGCTAACTTGAGCCACTCCTTCTTCAATTACCGGCATCAAGCTCCATAATGAAAGTGGTCATCCAAGGTCGTGCACCTATGCCTTGAATGACTCGATTGCTTCTTATATATACATGAGGCACCAATAACTATAGTGTCCACATAAGGCACACATACCCGAAAGGTTCAAAAGCCCCATCCCGGGCATCAAGGTGTCCCATGGAAGTCTTCGAAAAAGTGACCCCATCTTCAATAAACTCACATGTCAATTTCATTTTTCCAATTGAAACATGCACACATGTAAAAGAAAATGCAAGAAGACTTGAGTATATATAAACAAGCTAGATTTAAATACATACCACGTGTATCTTATCTCCAAAATCACTTATGATTGTACTTTCACTTCCTCTATGTCGTAGGTTGTGTTAAGAAATCATTTCACTCCGAAAGAGTCAATGTTTGTCGTCGACTTGTTCATTCTATCACATACGGCCTAGAAAGTACAACGCTTTTAAGGGGCCCAAGGATTTGTGCCACTCAATTCATTTGAAAGTGAAAACGTTGAGAATCCCTTACGGCCTAAAGTTTTTTTTTTACTAGCACACTTGGCTCCAGAATTTGCATATTTGGCCTCAAACGAGGCAAGTGAGATTAACTTGGGATGAATCAATCATAAACCTATAGGGAGTGAGGGAATTACCGTATACAAGGATACATCCCAATCAAACATAGGGTAGAGGTTATTTTTTTAGTTCATTTGGCACCGGAATTAGTATTAAGATCCCAAATTAGTGTACTCAAAATCATTTGAGATGAATGGGCAACAAACCTATAGGAGGTCAAGTGTTTATGTTGGGTGGATGAGAGGTACACTCAAATATATTAATCCCCTCTCTCCAACCTTTTGGGTGTAAGTTCATACAAAGCAGACTTGTATCCATTTGCCTCATAAATTTTGGAGCTCATATGAATATCTTATTCATTATCAAAGTGAAGAATCTCGTGCTCATCTAGTGGTCATATAGGTTCCCTCCCCGTCCCCAGCTTCCAATCATGTTGATTATTGAGCCTAGAATAGTTAACATATTTTGAGCACATAGTCCAATGTAATTTAAACATATGTCTTGTTTTTTATGTTTGTTCTCGAATCCACACCAAACCACATACCATTATTGCTATGTTCGACTAGGGCACGTTTACCCTAACCCTTTTAAAGGTCCGAGAGGCCCATTCCATGCCTCAAGATGTCATATAAAAGGGTTTAAGATTGCTTCTCGATGTTTTTAGCTAAAACTGTAAAAAATGACCCTATTGAAGTTAACGTGTCTATCATATGCATTATTCCAATCAAAGTGCATATATATATACATATAAAAGTTCATAAGTTCATATAGTTGATTTATAAGTTCATATGATTCATCTAGAGTCAAATACGTATCACGTATATCTAATCACCATCGTCACATATGACTCTTAGTTCACTTCCTCTGTTTGACAAAGTGTGCTTAATATAGATCACATTAGCCAAATAAGATATTATTATAGTATTTGTTAGGGGTCATACAAAAAGTCATGTATCGTGTATAAAAACTCCCTCGATCCTTAACGGCCTAAAATATGTCAAAGCAACGAACAGGGAGAACCGACCGCTAAGTTACAGATAAAGTGGTTGAAGTTTGAGACGATTGCAGGAAATTTACCCATCGTTTTAAAGAAATCTGTAGAATATGCGTCAAATCAATAAAGAAAAACCACAAGACGACAACATGGGAACCAATTGGACTTGGAAGCTCTGGGATCTTGAGCGATTATGCCCAAGAATCTCCCCGGACACTGTGTCAAAGGACTTGCAAAAAGGAAGATGCAGTCAGCCCAAGGATGTGCTTGCAGGTTCGCCACGAGGAGGCTCCAGTAAAGTGCAAGCTATGTGCCCGTACAGACAGGGAACAAAACTTAGTAGAGAATGTTTTTTTTCCCATTCTTACAAGCAGAGTTTCCCATCAAGTGCACGAGGACAGGTAAAGTGGTTGAAGTTTAGGGCCACTTCACACACGAGACTGAGAGCCCGTGACCATTACACTTCAAGCACTCTCATTGGTGGAAAAGGTGGAGCTGGTCCAAGTTCGTTTCATACTACGCTTGAGGGACCAACAAAGTATGTGAATGCAAGGTGGATGTAAAGTCTACGTGGATTCCTACATGGCATCGAACGGATCATGTTTCATGGCCACTTGGACTGTTTTCAAAAACCACCTCTTGGAGGTAGGCCGAACACAAAATCGGGAGACCATGGCACTCCGAACGCTCACAACCGTTGATTTATTCTATTTTATCATGTGTGAGGACTCGCATGAATAGAAATCCATTGAAATAGCATTTGGTTGAGGGCCTGGTCACATATGACTTCACACTACATGATTGTGGAGGTGTGGTGGGATGGCCTTTGGACACTTTCTTTTGGGCTCTCAAAATTTCATGGTCACAACTCTTGGCTCGTGTGTGAAGTGGCCCTTAGGCATAATCGGTCCTAGCGTTGCCAAGTCCAACTTGTTACATGGTGTGCTCTTTCGGTTTTTCTTTATTCATTTGAGGGTATATATTCCATAGATTCTTCATACATGATGGGTAAAAGGTCCGAGATGACCCTAAACTATTGGATGATGGTGGAGAGATACCCAAATCTTAAGGAAGAGGTTGGCCGTTCGATTCTCGACTGTGAAATCTCCTCTCTACTTGACAGAAACTTGTCAGGTGGTTACCTGCCTCCTGTGCTTTGGCACTGGTCTGTCGGCCTTCTGTCTCAAAAATAAATAAATAAAATACACGATGGATAAATTTCCCTAAAGTCTTGAACTGCAACCGGTTATTTCTCAAACTAAACCGGTTCATCTGTAACAACTAGCAGCCGGCTCTCCCCGTTCCTTGGTACATGATTCCAACTCACGAGCCGCTGATGAAAGAGTCATTTGAGAAACTCCGCAATCAGTGGTGGGCAAAGAGGCAGAGAGGCTGCAGGCTTTGTGTTGCAAGGGGGGAACACAAAGATGAGAGTGCCCAACCTTTGCCATTCTTTACTTATTAAGCCATCACCCAACCGCACGTGAGCAACACCAAATTGGGTGACCGTCATTATGGCAAATTCTTCCAATTGGTCATATAGAGAATGTAGGTAAGTGTGTGGGAAAGGAAGAAAGAAAAGAAAGAAAGAAAGAAAGATGACTTGTAAGATCACTCAATTGTGCATCAATGTTATGTGGGGCCGGGATCCCCGAGCATTATGCCTCTTCTATTATGGGGTTTCCCCACATTTGGAGTATACTCAGCCAGAGTGCTACGGATTGGAGATTGGTAGTCACTGGCAGTTGGTCGTTGATGTAAAAACAATGTATTAGTAATGTTTTTGTGCGTCACATTTGCAGTTGGATTTGGAATGTTATATATTACTCTTCAAACGGATTTGCTTGTTGCTGCTCAACTAGTTTGCTACCCAATTGTGGATCACCATGATATTACTCAAAATCTACGTATTTGAATTATGAGGCTACCTCAATTTTGGTAAGTGACCAAGTATGAAGCATGTCTAATGGTGTGCTCTAGTGTCACCACCGCCATGAATTATGTAAGGTAGATGTGTGTTATTTGGATGTTTTTCTCTCTACACCCACTTCTCGTCAAATATGAAACATGCAATTAGTGTGAGGTGATTAGTGAATCCAAATCATGCCCGTAGCCATGTGCCTCACAATTTCTGGAGCTTGTATGATTTATCTTGTTCATTGTTGAAGTGAAGATTCTCTTGCTCACTAAGTGGTCATGTAGGTCCCCCCCCCCAATCATGTTACATTGTTGAGCCTAGAACGGTTACCACATTTTGAGCTCGTAGTCCAATCCCTTTTGAACATGTGTCTTTTTAAAGTATGTTCTTAAATCCACACCTAAGCCCATACAACTCAAGTACATGTTTGGAGGTTATTTCAATCAGATGTTATGACTTATGATTGTGTATTGCTATTTGGAATTTCATGAACCATGAATTTACGTTCATAAAACCATTTACTTTCAACTACAATGTCTTTCACTCCACCAAGTGCACACCATACTGATGCACTTTTATGTTTCAAATAGAAGCTATAAATGTCAAGACACCATTGTCGACAATGATAAGGTGTCAGTAGACCCAACTTTGTTGGCATAGCATGTTACCATGAAAATATCATCGTCATCACACAACGAGACTAAACCTTCCTTATGTATATGAACATAATTTTAATAAATAGAAAAAGAACCCTCAATGTCTCAACTCTCGCTTGTAGAGTTTTTTTCTTTTTCTTTTTTCCCCGCGTATCATTACTTCTCACTTTTGTAATAATAAAATAACATATAAATTCATAATTACTAACTAGATGAGACATTTTCCAGTCAAGGCCAATGGCCATAAATGATTGTAGCCTTGGAAGTGCCCACAGTATGAACACATATGTTATTTATTGTTTTATGTCCTTAGTGTAAGATTATCATGAGTTTGACCCTTTGTAGAGAACAAAATTAATTCATTTGTCACCATTTTCATGCACGGTGTTATAGTTTTAGCTCTTCTTTTTTTGTGGTCCTTAATCAATATAACCATCCACATCAATATTTGCATGTCTTTATAATATTTGGTTATCCAACATAAACTATGGGTAAATGTCAATGCAGAAATGTTCTTGAATGATATTACAAGGAGATGCGAGGTAAAATTTCTTTCAGGAGAATTACTGATCATTTTAGAGTAATCTAGGGAATATATCCTCAAATGAATAAAGCAAAACCGGAAGATGTCAACATGTAACTGGCTGGATTTAGAATCACTAGGATCTTGACCGACTATGCCCACAAACTTCCCAGGCACTGCTTGGAACTTCCTCGAGGATGACATTGTGCATGACATTGTTTAGTTTCAATACCATTAGACGAAGACCGTTTATGGTGTTTTGTGTCACTTATTACGTACTTGGAGTTATGGAATGCTATAACTTTTTACCTAAGACGAAGGTTTTACGAGGTTGAGTTGTTTATGTCTTATGATGTTTGAACAACATACTTAACCTTTGTTGGTAAATTGAAGAATCTATAGCAAAATGTACCAGATAATCCATGGAAGCCCACTTTTCAAAAAGAACTAGATGCGATTGAATTGTTTCAGTGTCTTGCAAAGAGGCATATCAAAGAGGCATTGCATCATTGAAAAATATTTTTGAGGGCCAAGGTTACCTCTTTTGGCAAAGAGTTGTCACATAATGTTAGCAACATAATGTGACACTTGTTGAGCTAAAGGGCAGCTATAGAACATGTGCGACACCAATTCCACAAATTGTGAGCCACAATGAGGTCAACTTATGTCAATCACCCACCGAGATTCTCCCACGCCATTCATTCACTGCCACCGTCTTATGAATGATTGACCATAGGAAAGCCGCCTCCTTTCGTGCCTTATGTTTGTGCCAAATGATATTCCATTTCAAAGAAGTGGAGGGAGGAAATTTATTTTGCCATATACAAGGGATTAATTTTTTGAGGGCCTCTTGAGTAATAATCCATTTCCTCCCAAGCTTGGCTGAGTATGTGGGGAAGGAAGTAATCTCAGGCCACCACCAACATGCTAGGTCAAAGAAGAGTTGGTCCAATCTCCCAAAGTACAATGTGAATTGGGTATGGACACTCCCACGTGTCAATCCATCCATCTTGACTCGTGACATCCATCCTAAGAAATCCATGGGTGGTGCTGCATTCCTTGCATTCGGTTTCACCTCCATGAGAGTAAAGTAGTGCGAGCATACTGTGGACTTAGGGACAACGCCCATAAATTCTACACTAAACTACACTGGACGTAAGTTAAATTCCTTGAAGTAACCAACACTAGCCACACATTCAGGCAAAATGTCCTCTAGGTTTCTATACATGCCAACTCATTTATGTGACGTGGGTTGAGCTCCATGTTGGTTGAGCATCCTATCACAAAAGGATCCATAAAACTCCACCAAACTCAACCCAAAAATCATAGTAAATCTTGACAAAAGAGAATTTAGCTTTTGCTTCCTCCCATTCCAAAAAATCATTCCTTCCAATATCCCAAATGTCCCGGAAGTATCTCAAGCCTTTTCTATAGAGAATAAGAGCTCTATCCACAGTAATACCAAAGTATAGACCTTGATATTCCGTCTACCACAAAAGATTAAGTTGCAAAATTTATTCCAAAGTAGACATGGAAAGGTTTGCTACCGTTCATGTCATTATTGTCCACAACTGAGCAATGTGATGCCAAACTTTTGAACCACCTTTGATGGAGAAATTAGGAGAAACAACTAGAGAGGATGGACCCTAAGAACCAGGGTAAGAAGGTTGCAATTGTGTGATGCAGTACCTCAACAAGGTTTGCAAATTCGAGTGGCCGGGTAAAAGTGCTTGAACAATTCATTTGCTCACAAATGTTCTCATAGCATCCTCCATAGAAATAAGACTAAGTCCACCAAACTTTTTTGGCATCATATAGTCGTCCCAGCTCACACGTGCTTTGGCCATGTTTTAACTGCGCAACAAGGCCTTAATCTTCCCCAATACTTTATTGGAACCAACCCATACCGTGATGAAATACCAAAGAGATTACATTTACACCTAATTCACAATGAGAGTCCGACCAACAAAGGACAAGTGTGTGGAAATTTAGTACTTGAGTTTGTCCTTGACTCTGTTCACCAAAAATCAATCAACATTTTGCAATTCTATATACAAACCAAAAGGTGTACCAAATAATTTTGACAAATCTCCATTTGCAGCCCACTTCCACTGATATTTCTCCACCCAATTTGGTGGGGTTCCTTGGCCATACCAGTACGCCACAATTTTATGCCAGTTAATCTCCAAACCATAAACCAAACCAAATTTGTGCAGAATCCCAACAAGAGTATCAACGCTATATTCATCCACTCTCACAGTGAACAATGATGTATCATCACGGGGGGGGGGGGTCACTCCATTGTCAAGTTGAACACCACGTGTGGCCAAAAAAAATCTACTTTTGGTAAGTTGCATCACCAAAATGGGTCAAAATTTTATCAATTTTTTTTCATGGGTAGATATACATGATATCTATTACATAGTAAAAAAAATGGTATCCAAATTTGATGATCTATTTTTTTAATAAAAAATATCGTTTCTAACTAGAATGACGTAGAATTGAACTAAAATAATTACTACAAAAATGAAGATGACTAAAAATTTCAAAAATATATACAAAAGATATTATCAATGTTTATGTACATGTAGAAAAAATATCATGATTTTTAAATTTATCTATTCCATGTAATATAGGGGTAGCAAACTTTGGCCGCACGTGGTGTTCAACTTGACATGGAGTGAGCCCCCCGTGTGTATCATCAACATACTGGCTAATAATTTGTTGGGAATTGCACTGAGGAAGGGCAATGCCTTTGAGACGACCAATCCTAATTGCATGTTTAATTGCCGCATTGAGTGCCCCGTAACAATAATGAACAATTAAGGAGCTAAAGGACAACCTTGGAGGACTCCTTTATGAAGTTCAAAAGGCTCAGTCACTTGGTTGTTAATGTTAATAGAGACAGTCGCATCTTGGAACAACAATTTAATCATATTAATAAATGAGTTAAGCACGGAACCATGTATCCCATGAACATAAACCTCCTTTAATCGGGGATTCCCCATTCATGGGGGAGCACCTGACTATATAATGTGAACTTTTCAATAAGCAATTGTATATTATCAGGGTTTTTATTAATCGCAACCTCTTGCTCTGGGGAAGAGACCATCATGTAGATGCTTAGTAATCTTATGCCAATGCCGCGCACACCACTAGCCCTTTTCAAAGAAGGTGGGGTTTCCAAACAATATGGTCCACACTTATAACTTAACCATGCAATGTAGTACTATAATGTAGAAAATGCTTGCGAGGGCCATCTTACCATATACAAGACTAGAATGTTCGGGTTGACACCTCTCATCCCCAAATCCGATGGTTGCTTTTTTCTAACAAAGAGATAGCTAGCTTCAAATTTTGATACGTGCAGCTGAGCCCTACGAATATCTTCCAAGAATATCAAAGTGGTGCAAGATAGTTATGATTCATAACACTTTTTGACACAAGCATGATTTGAGATAGTTTAGATTCATCGTACCTTTTTGAAGGACTGTTGATTTTGATCCTCAATAGAGTTATCCTTAAAGTCTCTAAAGACACATGGTTTGGAATAGAGTTTTGGTCACTTTTGACATTCAATAGTGTTTTAGGAGCGAATCAAGTGGGTGTCTAAACCCACAATTATAGTGAAGGGGAAGCATTTGAGTTTGGCCAAAAGATGGCTATATTAAAGCGAACTCCATGTCAAACTTTCAAGAGCATCATTTTAGGTGCCTTCAAAAGCTTGCCATGAGATTCATTTCTATGTAGTCGTATTTTGGCCAAAGTCAAACGCCTCGCCAAATTTCACTAGAATTGGGGTTCTGACACCACTTGAATACTCCTTGAGGTTGAGGCATCTATAAACAAAATGATAAGAGATTTTGCATTTGTTTGGGAGGAGTAAGAGCGGGGACTTGTTTTCTTGCAAAGAGAACATTCTAACAAGAATGCAATTTTATTTTTATTTTCATGAATATGGGAATTGCTACAAATTTTTAAAGCGGAAAAATTTACTGGAATGCACACTTGATCTATAGGTTAAACCCATAACTGCTCATCTAAATCCTAATTCTTGGTCATGACAGTTGTCAAAACTCTTATGAGGGTAATCAATCACAAGCCGGCACCACATAAACCTTAACTCCGTTAGCCTAACAAATATAGTTCTCAACCATGTTGACATTACATGTACCCTGGTGAGTTATTAAATGCACATGGCTGACCATGGATGCCTCGACCTTAAACATGACGGGCAAAAGCTCCCTACCAAACCATGAGGTTTGAGAGACTTTAAGGATAACTCTAATGTCACATATGACTTATTTTTATTTTCTCTTCAACATAGATGATCTACTGAATAGAATTGCAAATTATAAATATGGCTATGAGAGTATCCATGTTATAGATATTCATCAAGTTGTGGAATATTATAGGATCGCATAGTCACAATATAAGTCTCCAAACGACAACATAGTGGGAGGGTCATTTCTATGTGAAATTTCAACCCAAAAAATGGTACAATGTATCGAATACACAAAATACATGATGCTTGTGAGGTTTACGGTGGTAACTTATGATCTTCTACAAGGTTTTAGGCCTATATCAAACAATTAGGAAGGAAATTGCTCCAAGAAGTTGGTAAAGCTTCCTTGTCTTCATTTAAGGTTCCAAGTAAAACTTCCATCCGTGACGAATAGCATGGACATTGCCCAAGCATGAGCCCAACTTGAAGCCTTTTATAATCCTTAAGTTCCCGAGCATATTGTGCTTTCTTTAGATCATCTAAAATCCAAGCTTTCTAAAACCTCAATTTAATTGTACCTAAAACAAAAGTTGTTGCCAATGATTTGACATCACATGAACAAAATAGTAACATTTTAGTAATTTTCATGATTTTTTTATATTAATTGATTTAAAATAATTAAACTTCAAGAAAGTCTGAAAAATATATGCAATGAATTATAGTCCAAACTTTCAAGATTGTATTAAGAATAGATATACACTTTGAGGTAAGAAAAAAAGTCCATATGAAATTGACAATATTCAATCAAAATAATACTAAGTTACTATATATATAGTGTTTCGTCAACAAAGGGAAAGTCAATTCATTTCTTGGTTTTAAAGATCTCTTGTGAACTATCATCTTTTCATAATGGAATGGGATCATCACCATTGACACAAAAAATTTCATGAGGAACATAACGATATCTATTGTAACCTTCCTAACACCTTCCTTTTGGATGAATTTGCCTCCAAGAATCATTCATAAGCCCAAATATGGCCAAGGGTTAAGGATTCGACTGATCCCTCCGGTTCCCACGCTTTGCTCATATAAGGTCTTCACAAACCTTATAAAGCCCCCTTTTGCTTACGCACCTAACCAGTATCTGTAATTATCGGTTTCCTATATTGGGTTCCAAATTTGTTTTTTAAATTCAATGCCAATAGAATATAAGCTCGTCTATAGTTTAAGCGGTCCATTTCAGATTCATGTAAACACAAAGTCGACAAAAGGCATTCATGAAGAAGCAGAGTCCCATAAGAACGTCTCCATGGGCCCATCCAGTGTTCAAGATTGAAGCCCTCATATGCGTTTCATTTTGAAGGGCTCTCAAATTTCAACCCTTCGATTGAAGAGCTGGTTCAAATCCAAGACGTCAATCTAAGAATATAGAAATGAAATACAAAACTCATATTAAACTTGTGCATGAATTATATGGTACATGTTTCCAGTACAATGTGAAGAATTAAGAATCAATCATCTAACTCCACTTCTTGTAGTGACAATGCCCTACGCTTGTTGGTTCTTGTGGCGGGCGTATTATATTGAGGACTTCAAGTGACGTCTTCATTTTCAGTTTGGGGTTGCGTTTTGAAGGGTTGTTTTGAGAGAGGTATATTTTGAAGGGCCAAATCGCGTTTGAAGGGCATTGAAGACTTCAATCTTGAACACTGGGCCCATCCTAACCAGTGCCCGGGAAGTTTTTGGGCACAGTCAGTCATAGATCTTAGTGATTCTAAATCCAGCCGGTTACATGTTGATATCTTCCGGTTTTTCTTTATTCATTTGAGGTATATTCTATATATTCCTCTACAATGATGGGTAATTCTCCTGAAGTCTCCAACTTCAACCGGTTATTTCCCAAACTCAACCGGTTCATATGTAACTAACTGCCGGTTCTTCCCGGACATAGATACTAACTAAGGTTGAAGCAGCTATAACTGATAAAATAAGAGAGTTGCATCTGTTTAGGAGGAGTAACAACGGGAATTCTTTTCTTGTGAAGAGAAAGAATATCTAAGGGGAACGCAATTTTTTATTCTCTTCATGAATATGGAAATTCCTACAAATTTTGAAGTGGTATAGCTAGGGTAACACATAGTCGACCTATAGATTAACCAATAAGCGCTCATCTAAATGTCAATGCTTGGCTACAACAGTTGTCAAAACTCTTATGAGGGTAACCAATCACAAGCTGCCACCACGTAAATCTTAACTCAGTTTGCCTAAAAACTATAGATCTCCTCCATGTCAACATTAGATGACCCTAGTGAGTGGTTAAATGGAATTGGTCCTTAGCCCGTCAACGGCATCTTGCAAAACCTAAGGCAAAACGAACTACCAAATGACTCATATTGGTAGTCCACCTCACTTATAAGTTGGGCAAGTCCTCTGCCCAAGTCCCTAGGTCCTACTGAAAGAGGGCCATGCACGGACAACCAATGACCCGGACCATCGGATGTACATCTACGATCAAGATTGATAGGCGTTTTTTTGAGTTGGGGCAGCCTGTAGAATCCTAAGATTCGTCCAATTTGCGGATTTCATCCATGTATTGAATAATTAATGTTCCCAACGAATGGATGTTCAAGTGTTCCCTATGAACTTGAAATTCAACTTTACTTGGACTAAGTGTGAGAGCCACACTTCGCTAGAAAATGTGGAGGCATAAAGATATTGGAGTAAGAAATGGAACCTATATATCGTACATCGCAACGGTCTAGCATGCGCACCTAGTAACCATCGACACACTTTTCATCTTGTGTACAAATCTTATCCTTAAAGGTTATCAAAAGAGATAGAGCAAGCTCCAAGAGTGCTCAAGGGGAATTATGTTCCTGCTTGAACACTCCCAGAGCCCGCTCTACATCCAATGACATCCATCCACCAACTCTTCTTGCCCGCCCTAAAAAGTTTTGATCAGGTCCCTTCATGGCCCCCCTTTTGGTGGGAGCCAGGGACTTGGGATTCACCACATATGCTTGAAAAGACCGCCATATATTGGCTCTTGTATCATGCATGCTTCCTCAACACCAACAACACGCCGTGATGACAATTACTTTATTGTTGTGATGTCATGCTCCCAATTTATTTATGGACCCAAATACTTAAGGAGGATAATGTGGGCTTTGGCCCATCTGCTTTGAGAAACTTTGGAAGCTCAGCCCCGCCACCACTTGGGGGCTCTCCATAGACCCCACTTGACAAGTTTGGCAGTTTTGTTTAATGGCTACTCGTGGGGACGATTTAAGTGGTGGTGAAGTTTTAGCCATTTTGGTCTCTCGTTTTCTTAGGGGTCAAACCCACCTCTTTGAGGTAGACCTATTACTCCACCACGCATATTCTACATGCGTCTTCATTCTCTTTCTCTCCCATTGCATTGTTTACTTTTCACATTTGAGGGAGTTACTATCTCATTTTGATTTTTTCATTAAATCCAAGGTTTTAGTGTTGTTTATTCCCAAGAAGACACCCATAAGATTAATGAAGCTCAAAGTTTGGTTGAGTTATGAACAATCTCATAGACATTAGCAAGCATCTATCACCAACAACCCAAATTAATTTGGTCAAAAAATAGTATAATTGCACCAAACCATAATTAATTGCTGAGAAAACAATGTGTTCAAAAAAAACGAGGGCCATGTGGAGTGCATCCAACATTCATCAGGTGTCACATCTACTCACACAATTGTTGCATGTCGCCAAAGTTATACCATCCAGGCAGATGGGGAGAGTAAGGATTTTGCCTAGTCGAAAAAGTTCAACATTTGCTTTCACCAAGTTTTGCATGTGGGTGGTCAGGCATCTACATTTAACAAAGGTAGTTGCCATGTGGTGCTCATGACACTCATTTGCCCACCTACCCTACACTATTGCATAACTATCTAGTGGTCATCTCCATTTCATTTTTATTATTAACAAAATACGGGTTGGTCATCACATAATTTATTACAAAGAAACTTGAGTAGGGTAGTGCGTGGTCAACTATATTAAGGCAGTGTGTGGCTAGGTGTAGATGCGAGAATGGACACCAAAAATACACGTGTTCCAAAGAGATTGGACTATGTGTTCAAGATTTATTAACCATTCTAAGCTCAATAGTCTACATTGATGATTTTTATTTAATAAATGGGGGTGGGGACCCATATTCCCATTCAATGAGCTTGAGAATTTTCACTTTGTTAATGAATAAGATATTTATATGAGGCCTAGAAATAATAAGACAAATGTCTATATGCACAACTTGAAAGTGGCATGCATATCACACTAATTACAAATTTCACATTCTAGGAGAAGTGTTTGCAGAGTTGAAAATGTCCATTTGAAGCCCACATAATTTAAGCCATGAAATAGAGTCTACCTTCCGAAAGGAAGACAGTAAACCACATGTTACATCACCAATAACCTTGATCAGTATAGGACAACAAGCTCACATTCACATTGGTGCAAGAACACCAATAATTCATTTTCTTTCTCTTTGGCCCGTAAATGTCATACATTGAAGTTGGAGTCTTCCTTGAATAATATATTCGAGTTCTTGCTTTGAGAATGGTATGTTTTTAGATGTTGTTTCCAAACTTTTTGTTGTTTGCGGGGAAGGAAACCTCCTTCTTGGTAGGTGTGGTCCGGCAAGGGGAGTGGGGCTTGTTTGTTTATACATGCTTCATCAATGTAGAAACTGAGTGTGTTTATGAGGTCTTGGAATCTGTCTTGGGCATAATCCCATTCGGTGAAGGCCATTTTGTAGAGTTGTGTTTAGTAGTAATGATTCTAGATTGGTGGCTTCTTGGAACTTAATGAGGAGTGTTTGTATGTTTTCTTGGGGGATTGGGTAGGCAATTTTTGGTTGGTATTCTAGTGACTGGTGTGATTTTCAAGCCTGTTGTACAAAGTTGTGTGTATGACTGACTAGGTAATGGTTTGAGTTTTGATTTTGATTAGTTAAGGTTTGACATTTTGGTAGGGCATGAAGTGGGATGTTGGTGCACTTTTACAATCTCGTAGTTGTTGATGTTCACTTTCTTTCTTTTTGTCTTTATTTCTTTTACAGTCTGGCCTTTTTTCAACAAAATAAAAAGTAAGGTTGGTTTCAAGTTGCCCAGTGTCCAGGGAGATTTTTGGGCATAACCGGTCAAGATCCTAATCTTTCCAAGTCCAACTGTTTACTTAGTGTGATCTTTCGGTTTTCCTTTATTAATTTGAGGAACGTTTCATAGATTTCCTCTGAAACGATCAGTACTTTTCCTGAAGTCTTGAAATTGAACCGGTCATTTCCAAAACTCAACCGGTTATTTCTAACACTCAACCGGTTAGTTCTCAAACTCACCCAGTTCATCTGTATCTAGCGGTTGGTTCTCCCCATTTCATTGAAGTAGCCATGATATACACTTACTATTGTAGGGATCCACAATTACTTGTTCTTAATAAGATAAATGATTCCACAACTTCAAGATTCTTGAAGGAAGGCATGATCCTAGCTAGCCTTGACAAAAAAACATTTGCGCATTGAACAAAGTTGTGGAGATTCCGAAAGCCTATCTAGATATTTGTGAATGTCATGACATCCATATCTCAATTGCTAGTCCGAGTCTAGACATAGGCTTTGAAGGTTACCCGAATACTTCTTATGGGATACTTGCACCTACTTCCTCCCCAAGTTTCGTCACCCTTTTTGGCAACCCCTAGTAGCGCCAGCTAAGCTTGAAGGAATTGTTCGGCATCCCACAAATCAACACAAGCCTACGACCTCCGCTACGATTGGTGAGACGAAGAATCTCTCCCATGATTCCACCCATCGTATTGTGGGCTCTTTTAAAGTGGGCTAGACGCGCTCCGTGCTCTCCAAGACCACAACGAATCTAAAGTTAAGGGTGCGTTCACACTAGGGTCCAAGTCCAAAGACCCTCCGAAATCAAGCCATCCTATTGGCCAAGAGCAAATTTTGAACCCAAGGATTTTACACTAGGGTCCGGATCCGAGAAATGAAACTATGAAGCGGTACTTCACTCAATTTGAAATTATTGAGTCCTTATAGTTTTTGTCACAACAACACTCACCAAAAGCAAGGTTACACTCTTGCTTAAATAAGAAGCTCTTATAAAATGGCAAACCCTACATTGTGGGCTCCGGTAAGTCTAATCGATATTAGTAGTAGTCGGTCAGTGCATCATGTATAGGCTATTCTTCTGTGGAGCCATGGTAGTATGGTTGCACAATGCCATAAAACATAGACATACCCATTTCTAGTAACTTCAATATTTTCGCATAAGTATTTATTTGGCACATGTGTGATACTGACTTTTCACATGCTTGGAAATTGATATCAAGATGTTTAACAAAAAAAAATCATAATTTCTTTTGGAGTATTGAAATTACAATAAAATTTCAACGGCAAAATTCACTCCCAGCCCATACTCACAACATAGGTCAACCTACTTGTAGACAAAAACTTGAGTATAGTCAATACCTTATTTAAGTTTGTACCTTTTTAGCATACATATTCCATCACGCCAAACTCTTCAAGGGCTAAGACTCATGTCTCACTTGGTCACTATCTATTTCCAACATTCCAAATTACAAAATGACTCTTCCAAGTGTGGGACTTCACGGCTTTAGGGGAGGTCTATGTATTCTTATATGTTTTAATTGGAGCCATGCATACATAACATTACTCACACCTCTCTTTGTGCTATGTGCGCACGGGGATTACTTGGGCATTATGCCCCCATTATTTTGGGATTGCTTTTTGGCTAGAGCTACATGAGTATTGTAGGCTTGGAACCCATTCCCAATGGTTGTTGGAGGCGGGAAATGGGTTGCAAACCAACTTTAAGTGGATTAATTCATTTATGATAACCGCCCCAATTGTAATACACAAAGATCCCAAAAAGCGAAAAGCAATCCCAAAATTGTGGGGGCATAATGCCCAAATAATCCCTTGTGCCCACATAGCACACATAGCACAAAGAGAGGTATGAGTAATGTTATGTATGCATGACTCCAATTAAAACATATAAGAAAACCTACCCTTTGGCTATGTCCTGATGCTCACTCAAAACCAACTCCGCTTTCCCCCAAAACTGCCCTCGCTATGCACCGTGGACATAAGGACGGTTGGGTGTCATATAACTGCCCTCGGTAGGTGTCATATAACCGTCCTTGCTAGGTATCATGCAGTTACGGATGTAGGAGGTGTTCATAAGAATGCATTTTTATGACATGGAAATGATTAATGCCCTCGACCTTATGCTCGTGTAATAAGGTATTGTTAATTTGGTACAAGCAAACCTCCCGACCATCGTGAAGAACTCGCCCCTTTGGATTCCTATTGTGTGTCATTAGACTTAAAATCAAATGTTCTCGACTTACTTCTTTTACGTTTCCAAAATAATAACGTAATATCTTAAGGGCCTTAGATGATCCGCGTTGATTTCAATGGGACGAATGACAAATCAACTCATATGTAACAACTGCCCATGGTTTAGGATTTTGTGACAGCCAAGTCAAGGGGTCAAATATACACCCATGTCCTATATGCTTGATTAATTCATCTTATCTTAATCACACTACACCGATTGTCCCAATTAGTGCATGTTACTCTTTGGAGTTACGTAGTAATGAATATATAATATTTAATTAAAAACATCATTTATGTTCTATAATCTCCGAACAACCTACTGAACTTTCGTTAGTAAACATTGAACTCTCCAGTAAGACGTTATTTTATTGCGTGACTTCAAATAATAACACGCACTTATTGGGATAATTAGTGTACACTAAACTATCTTGTCTAATTAGCGTGGGGTACCATTTGGAGTTATGCTTCACTATAACATTTTACTGAGAATATCATTTTTTATCCAAATAACATAAGTAGTTAGTATGCACACTGTAGAATGTGATATAACTTAGTTGGTAAAAAAATGATAGTGTCAGTAAAAATTTGTAGCAACACGTAACTCCGAATGGTAACCCACACTAATTAGAAAAAATAGTGTAGCTTCGGCTCTCTAATTTTAATCTCAAGGTGAAACATTTAAAAAATAGACCAGTATCAACTATGACACTCGAGATTCTTAACGTGTTCACCTTCAACTTACATGGTTGCCACGAATCCTTGACCATTCCAAACTGTGATTGGCACTTGAAAATATCTTTTGAACTTACCCACCACACAACTATCTACATTAAATATGATATTTAGTATCACTTACTATTTGGAATTACAAATTACTCATGTTACTATTAATATTTTCTACCAAGTAAAGATGTTAATATTCTATAATGTCCAAACAACCAATTCGACCTTTGCTGGTAAAAAAATGAAATCTATAGTAAACAATTATAGCATTGCGTAATTCCAACTAGGACGTGACACTAAATATCATATTTAGTGTACTACACAACATCCACATGGGGCTGGGGCGAAACAACATGTACACTGGTTCCTTGGAGGCAAGGGTTTAGGGGCCAGGGCGAACCAACCCGTACATTGGTAGCTTACCGGATGTCTAGTGATGTCACATTCGAATGAATCGGCCCTCAACCCCATAGGGGGGCTTCTTCTTTTTTGTATTGAAGCCACTTCATCCACGATATCTAGGATGGATGATTTTAAGTGAGTGCCACGAATCCCTAGCCGTTCGCCCTCCCCGGTAAGGTACCAATATACGGGTTGGTTCGCCCCAACCAGGGTTTAGGCATCCAACAAGGAACAAGTGTATGGGTTGGTTCGCCCAAATCGTCCACATGGAGACCTAGTATAAGTTCCATTGGGAGCCTATACGATTCCCCCCTTCTCCCGTTCAAGAGGCCCTATAAGCATTGGCCAAGGCCAAATCAACCGCCGGCGGGGCCCTTGGAAAGCACCTAAAACACCCGCTTCCTTTGGTCCCGGCTTTGGCTCCTCCAAGTTGGGATCCCCATCTGTCTCCAATTTTTGTTGTTATGTGGCCTCATACGCGTTCCTTTCAAGCCTATGCGGGGGGCTCTCATTACGACTATTTTGTCCGAGTCCCGCAATGATGCTTGTAAGGCCTAGTTTGAGATTTCAATAACTACACTATTGTGTCTAATTAGTGTGGGCCACACTAATTCCTAATAAAACATGCTAATTTCAAATTATAATTTAGAGTGGCCCACACTAATTTCAAAGGTGAAAAATTTGTGTGGGTTTTGTCGTTTCCACAATTGGATGAAACTTCATAATTACATCCAATTGTGTTTGAAGACTTTCCCCACATTGGCCTAGCTAACGGAGGTTGTTTGCGGAGAACCCTAACACACACGGATGGATGACATTACATTTTTCATCCAAAGTGACCCAAACACTTGAAATTTAGTGTGGGCCACACTAATTTCCAACCCACGTGCATTTCCCACCCACACTAAATAGACACAATAGTGTAGCGTGTGGGAGCTAAACATTGTACACTTAAACATTGTGTTTAGTGCCACTTCACACACGAGACTGAGAGCTCGTGTCCATTACACTTCAAGCACTCTCATTGGTGGGAAAAGGCGGAGCCGGTCCAAGTTCGCTTCACACTACGCTTCAGGGACCAACGGAGTATGTGAATGCAAGATGGATGTAAAGTCTACATGGATTCCTACATGGCATCGAATGGATCATGTTTCATGCTCACTTGGACTATTCTCAAAAACTGCCTCTTGGAGGTAGGCCGAACACAAAACTAGGAGACCATGGCACTCTCAACGCTCACAATTGTTGGTTTATTCTATTTTATCATGTGTGAAGACCCGCATGAATAGAAATCCATTGAAATATAATTTGGTTGAGGGCCCAGTCACATATGACTTCACACTACACTTGAGGGTCCGTGACCACACTACATGATTTTGGAGGTGATTTGGGACGGCCCTTGGACACTTTCTTTGGGCTCTCACAATTTCATGGTCATGGCTCTTGGCTCATGTGTAAAGTGGCCCTTAGTGTCAACAAATCTATTTGTCCGGTGGGCACCGGGCCATTAACACTACGAACAGACACTCAATTCATGCCGGCCTTGCAAAAGGTCCGGAGTTTTTATCTATCTATCTATCAACAAATCTATTTGTCTCAATCAATACTGATTGTAAACTGCCTGTGTAGTGTCACCAACACTAAACGTAACCTAACATTATTTTTTTATTCCTTATATAATTTTTTTTGGGCATTGTAGATTTAAAATGTTCCAGTTACCATCACTTTACTAAGTGCTTTTTCATCCAAATTTCAATACAAAACGGCAGGGTGCGGAATATACCAAACTTTGTTCCGATAATTGGCATTTGGATGAACTAGAAGTAAGTTAGGATGACAATAGTGGTAAACTTATTCATAAGAAGTGTCATTAAAAAATGTTATCATAGTGACATCATATGACACTAAATACAATATTTGGTGCAGTGGTCATTTCACTGCATGTGGAAAACCAAAAGTTTGGAGCTACACGTCAAGGAAACCCAAGACCATTCTTGTGTCATAGGTTATTTATGCACACATGTTGGGAGGATTGGCCCTCCAATTAGAGCCACAATCACTACCATGATATGAGTCCTAATCAATCATCTTATGTCATGCGTCAATGAAAGAGATATGTAAAATCTATGTCTGTGGTAGATTTATAGATTTCCAAGTGACATGGGACAATTTCCTAGTGTTACATGACAATCGCCCTTGACTCATATGTTTGTAGTGAATGTTTGAAGTTGCAATACTCTCCTAGTGGCATAGAGGGCATAATAGATGGATGAAGAAGGTTGAAAAGTAGTAGCGAGTATTGCTTTTAAACTCTCCAACACATTGTTGAAGTTTTCGAAGTGCGAAGAACGGAGTGCCGACAAAGCTTATGGTTAAATTTTTACGACGTCTCCAATGCGTCTAAAGGCTTTGGCCACTACACTACAAAGCACTGCTGTGTAGACTATAGTGATTTGTATGGTACCATCGAGGTACTAAAAGCGGTGGTTAAGTGAGACCAACAAGGGGGGGACACGGTGTAAAGAGCATGTAAGCTTAGATCAAAGGGAAAGGTGAAGTTGCTTTTTTGGAAATTTGGGTCCAAAAAGGGTGTAAAAGTATCTCCCAACTATCTTGTTTGATAGACCGAAAATGACTTCCAAAGCACCATAACCTAGCTAAAAAGAACATATCAAGGGTGTGAGGTTTAGGGTTTAGGGTTTAAAGGAGACTCTCATCTACATCATCACAAAGTCCATGTGCTTGTGTGTCGCTTGGATATCCCTTCAAATCGAGTTGGTAGAAGAGCCTCCCCAAGCATTTTGTACGTAAAACTTGCAAAGTGAAAGGCCGATCGATAGCCTTGGCCCTTGGCTACATCCATGCATGTAAGTTTCCTTACTAGGTGTTCCTCATACCTTACACTAAAATCTCACACCGCACTTTCCTTTACTTGTGCATGGGATCCTAGACAATTCAAGTGACACATGGAATGGTGTCCTTGAAAAGATATGAAAAGATATGAAAAGATATGAAAAGATATTCATAGTGTTGGAATAACCTTGGATTATCAATGACAACATAAAATCGGTGGAAAGTTAGGTCTCTTTGATGAATGATCCTAAGCCAAAACGTACAAAATATCATATTATTCTTAGCTATTAGTGTCATGGAACTTCAATGAATTGTGACAAAGTTCAAACTCACCTTGAGAACAACTTCTCGGTGTTGTGGGTGCTATCTATCCTCAAAGAAATATGTGTTAAAATCTTGGGTTTCTTGTTCAAGAGATTAGATGAAAACCCGTCGAGATTTTCATAGAGACGAAAAACCTCAAGCTTCATTGATAGCTGCTAATTGGAGTTATCCATAAAGTCCCTCAAACCACGGGTTTGATCCTTCTTCAAGAAAACCTTCTATTAAGAGCTCGTTAGCTCATTGCGGATTGGAGCCTATTTTGAAAGTTGGGTGAAGCTTCTGGACCTCTTGTTTCCTCCTCTCAAATCTCGAGAGAATTTTAGAATCTAAAATAGGTTATGTGCATGGGACTTATTGTCCTAAATTTTGTATTGGCCTATGCAAGGCTAGCTTGGCTCACCCATCCTAGTAAGACAAGTTAGAAAGCTAGTTTTAAATGGTCCGACAACATTTTCTAAGCATTAAGAGAACTTGGGTGACTTTGCGATTGTAAAGTTGACCATCAATTTCAATCATGTTCAACAATGAAAATGAAACCCACGTTTATGTTTTAGATGACATAAATCCTTGACTTTGCCCAAGGATGCAAGTTGTAGGTGAAAACATTGCACACTTATTACAACTCAACTTATTTTCTTCTTTTGAAAGATAAATAATGTTAGAAAAGCAAAATCAACCCCAATTTTAACCTAGTGTAATTGAGTTAAGATAAATCAACCATATATTTTTTAATAGAGAATGGGCTTTTACTAGCCCCTTACCATGACTGCATGGTTTATGGTATTTAGGGTCACATGCATAATAGTGTCGTTTACCCTATTATGAGGCGTATGCCAGGTTACACTAATGATCAAACAAATTCACCATTAGTGTCACCTCGTGACACTTGGAGTTCAAGTGCACTTGCTAATAACTTGGCATGAGTATGTTCAAAGTGTTATGAGATGTATGTCTATGTTACACAATGGTCTACAAGTTGACGAAGGTGTGCCCAATTAATGATTGACATTAGTATGCTCAAGAATATCTTCCTCTTGCATACTAAAACGTAAACACATGACACTTTCCGTTAGTTTGCTCAATAATATCTTCCCCTTGCATACTAAAACTCAAGAGTATCATCTCAAGTATCCCAATGTGCTGCCCTAATTGTCATAATGTAAATAAAATTTACATTATGTTGAGAATAGTATCATATTGGCAACTAAGGGACGTGGCACTTTGAGACCTGTAGACATCTAGGTTAGGCCCTTTGCAAATAGTGTACGTGACACTAAATACCATAAATGGTGGACCACAAATCCTATGCCCTTGACGCTAGCCTAATAAAAGAGCTTACTAGACACACATACACGTGTATATAAAGTGGTCCCAACCTTATCCAATGCTTCCTCCAATACTATCAATTGAGCACATTAAATGTACACCCCATTCAATACCCGGTAAAATACACCAACAGTTGCGCTCTCGTGGCCACAATATCTGGAACCTTCAAGCATCTTCTTGTAGTAGATCTTAGTTCCATTCATTCATTCATTCAAGAAAGATATTCTCAATGGACCTGGAATTGGTTCCCACACTTAAAGGTTTTTTGTGCATGGTTTGAGGCCCACTAACTTATGTTGGAGTTGGGCAAACACAAGGTACATGCATGCCAATCAAGGGCTAAATCACCACGGTAAAGCACCAAAAGCAAAGCCGGCCCAATCGCTTTTGGGACCATTTGAAGGGCCAAGGTTTGTGTAGTGGACATTCCACTAAGCTTCCCTAGTTGCAAAGTGGTTCGCTAACAACTATGGAGGAGTTCCAAAAGCGCTTGCCATTGCCCTTGATGGTGTAAGTGAGGCCACTTACACACGGACCAAGACCCGCAATCATGAAAATGTAAGGACCCTTGAAATTTGTCCGAAGGCCGTACCATGGGAATTAGAAATTCAATTTGCAATTGATGGGTCCTCATGCTTAATGTGAAGTGAAAGTGGACCATGTTGAGGGATTGCGATATATTTTATGGATAATCCAAAATAATAGGTAGTCTAGGACCCACCATGACGATATCATATTTTGACGAGTTCATGGCAATTTAATTGCTTGTCATGGCCCCTTGTTTTGCATTGAACCCACCTCTTTTTGATGTACCCAACACAACATCCAGTTGGTCATGAAACATCATCCATTTGATGCCATGTAGATTTCTCATTCATTTGAATTTCATTGGTCCTTCATGCCTTCAAGGTCTATTGTAAAGCAAACTTAGATTGTCTCCAACTTATCAAAAATTCACATAATTTGTGTATCATAAGTCAAGGGTCCTCGAAGATCTAGTCTAAAGTGGCCATATGTAATAATTGTGGCCCTCAATACCCACCACACCACTCTCACACCAAGACCCACCCCACCGAACATTGCAACTGGTGGAGCCACTTATCACACTATGGGACAATAGCCCCCACCTAAAAATTCTTGAACCAACTGACCACAAATGTAAACATCACCAATTTAAAACCCTCAACCATATTAAAATCAACAATATCTTGCAACTCATTGAGGGATCAAGCAAACACCTACTATGCCACCAACCTTCAAAACACACGTCATCACACCCAAAAAGGATGCCCTAGACACAATGTACACAAATTTTATGCTACCGATCACATAACATATGGATGGGTCCTTGCTCCATCACATGACTGACACCCCCCCCCCCAAAAAAATTGAAGACCAACCCCAAATTGAAAAGATAATGAGCATAACCCCCCCCCCCCACACACACACACATTTCCATCGATGAATACAATGCCACTCACTTGATCGTTTCAAACTAATCAAGGAAGGGATTCCAATAAAACACCATTGCATTGAACGAGAGCCTATTTTGCAAAACAGAGGAATGCAATCATGAGGTCAACAAAGCCTCAATCTAGCAATACTACGGACAACACCACACTCACACCATGACTATTGCCCAAAATAATCACACTCAACCTATTCCACAAAAGACCCTAACTTCATTCTCCTAGACATGCACATCCCCCATCTCCAAATGCAAATGGAAGAAGTCAACCCCGACATAGACATCACTCCCAATTCAACCTCACACACAAGACCCCACTCACCACCCACCCACATCTCCAACCCACAAGGAACACACATTGGCTCCCCTTCCCATGGCTCTGGCAACAAAACCACTCACCCAACACGAACCCAACAATCCACCCTTGCAAACAATATTTCTCTACTAAAATCATATGGCTACTAGATCGTTGAATGGCAACCGTACTTTCCAAATGCCCTCCTCCTATACCAAACTAGATAAAACCATCTCACATGCCACCATACCACCACAATTTCTCAACATCCTTATAAACAAATTCGACATTACGCAATCTTATTTCTCATCCCCACTCACGTGCCCCACCCCCACACTCACCTATTACGAAGTCCCCACCCTTTGGATTGTGTTTTTGGTGCCAAGGGCACTAATACCTCGCACAAATGGCATGGTAACGGCCTCACCATTCCCCTCCGTGACGCAACCAAACAAACCATCAAATGGGCCCAAACCACGGCCACTCAATCCCCACCTTTATCACCATCCTCGTGGTATTTCACCAGAACTAGAACACCCAATGCAACTCCATGGACCAACTCATTTTGACATCCACATACTTACCCACGACATCGGAAATACCCTTCAAGACCAAGCCAACGACCCCTCTCCTAGTTACATTCATAAAGAGAAACTCAAACCCATGTCACTCCTATGCACAACACACACACACACACACACGCACGCACCTCCCCTTCTACCCCCTTGTAACAACAACCACAAAGCCCCCCCCCCATAACACTCCCACCTCTAATAAGCCAAGCAACTAGACGATAAAAAATCTACCTTTCCCCCAAAGAAATTTAACTCCACACACACCCCCTTACCTCCGCACTACCATACTTCCTTACTCAACCAAACCTCAATTTCCCAACCGTAGAAAGCATATTCATTGGATGGGTCCTTGATAGAAACACCCCTACTCACGGCCAAGCCCTCGCCTCCCAAAACGCCCAAACATACTATGAGCATAACTCATGGCTATCTACACCTCTGAAGGCTACTAGGGTTAAGCGCTATAAGACTTGGACAAATGAACAATTCACAACATTTGATTTACTATAACATGTAAAAATATGCACATATTGTTGGCAACGATGCCTACAACTTTATTTCAAATAGAGGTCCTCCTTGATTACCATGAGGAGGTTGTTGGCATCAATCCAATAGAAGCTTACGTCCTTGTAGACAACAAATGTCATGGAAATATTTAGCTCGAATATCAAATCATATCACATCATTTCCAACAAAAGATAATTAAAGACTCGGGGGGGGGGGTGGGGGGTGGGGGGATGTAGTGCAAATCTTATAAACCATGTGAGAGCAAGGAATGGTCCCTTCGGTTTTTTATATATGTTTAAAAAGAAAACCAACTACTTGTTGCGACAAGAGGTTACTAACAATCCTTGCATTAAATAGGTAGCAAGTCATATAAATGAATGGTACTAGATATGGTGGGTAGTGAAATAGTGTCACAAATAATATAGATGGAATAGATACAAACTTTTAAGAACCATCCCATAGGATAATGTGGGGTATGTAATGTAGAGCGGATTCATGAGGGTATTGGTTGATGCCCCTAAGGTATTGCCATGTCCAGGTGTAAGGGACGGGAGCTTAGGGTTTACATGGAATTGTCTATTTCTTGGATGTTGTGTTTTAGAGTTTAAGGTTTCAGCATGTCAAGCTTTGTTGTCGCTTTGTTGCCGATTCTTATAGGAAATTTGTGGTGCAAAATTATGCGTTTCCTTGAGTTGTGGAGTATTTGCATGAGGTTGGTGACATGCTCATGCTTCATTGCAGTGTTGTTTGTTCGATTGGCATAGCCTCTCCAAATATGTTTGTTGATTCAATGTTTCTACCTCTTTTGTGATATTTAGAGGGCTAACATGTTTGTTGTTAATACACCACTTATGCATTTTTTTTTGTGTCTTCTCATTAATATGGTAGAAAAAAAACATGTATGTAGCACATGGTATTGATTAAACCCAGAAAAAAACCTTTTAAACAACCAACGCTTGCATCAAAAAACTGCAATTTGGAAATCGTATAATTGAATGGTCCTTGAAATTATCTTCAAAATGGATAAGGAAATACAAAAACAAGAAGAAGGAAAAAAGTCCCCCATCAATACCTTTTGCTCACATTATGCTACACTAAGTGCCCCCCCCCGGAACTTTGAGTAAACAATCACGCATAAATAGAGACAAAATAACATTCAAATTCTACATAGATTTTAGTAGTATTTGCTTGACCAAAGTTTTAATCAAAGAGTAATAAAATAACCGTGTTGCAACCTTTGGGTATTAAGGGTAGTATCATGTTATACTTGAGAAATCGAATCATGAATTCAGATCCGACCTAATGGGAGTGTTGATTTTATGAACCCCTTGACCATAACACCTACACCAATATGTGCAATCAAGTTGCCCACATCAATTTATGAAGATTTCACACTATTTTCCGCAATAATAACATTGTAAAAATATATATCTTATTGTGATTTTTAAACGAATCAAATAAAAAAGAAATAAATCTATGTGTTATGATTATAACCCAAGGGTAATTTGCTTGGATAAATAGGCAACCTAATTGCACATATCAATGTAGAATAATGTCCAATAGGAAGAAATTGCCAAGGGATGAAAAGTTATGAATCACATGGATAGATGTAAGAATTCCACTTGTCCGGCATGACATCATACCATTACGTACGCAGAATCTTTAGGTCCCCAATGAATCTCGGGGGAATATTTTGGTGGGTTTTAAAAGCCGTGTATGGGAGGTTGCGGTTCTCGTGGTGGGCCGCTTAACCCTAAGGGCCTAAGCCTCCAACAAAGTACTTAAGGGTTGGGCTTTTTAGATACATTAAGACCCTTGACTCAAGAATGAAGACTTTTCTACACACAAGCATGACATTTCTCACAATATAACCCTTGCCTTAAAGGTCCATGAAGGGAACTTTGGTTCTAAAATGCACACCTCGGAATAGGATCTTGGATATTAGTAGTGTCCCACATGTGTCACCTTGAATTTGTACGAAGAATATTATGCAGCTCAAACATCATTACCATGCGCTTTGGGACCTTCATAACATTACTAAGCACGTCTAAATGATGTTTTCTTTCCAAAGAAAAAGGTCGCGATTAAAATATATATGGTTGTTTACAACTACTTGTCGAAAAGTTTATAGTATACAACTTGGATGCTCTAGATAAACGGGGAGTCCCGGAATTAAAGGAGAATTGTGTTCATGTGATACATGGTCCCACAGAACGCAACCAAGGAACTATGTAATGTTTTGTTCCCATGCTTCTCTCACCTGCATTGATATGCAAATTTCATGCATTTATTAAGTAAGTATATAATGTTTGCAAGGTAATAGTGGAAATGATGTTAAGTACATCATGATGAAGTGTTACCACAAAGTGTTGTATCAAAATGTTGCTTTTCCCCGTTTTTGTACATGGTTGTGGCTTTGTGCCCAAAAATATCCAAGAACTATCTTAAGCATAGAATATGTATCAACAATGCCAAATAAAGCGTTAATTCTTGTAAAGCACATCCCTTGAGAACCTTTATTTTATGGGTCAATGACATAGTGGTGTCCCCAATTGCCTTGGGATCCGGTCACGACTACAATTGCATGGGAGCCACCATGATATCTATGTTGGAACGCGGCATGCTTTCCGTGTAAGAGCGGCCTCTTCTTCGTACACAAGCCCTAACTTGATCCTACACAAGGCTCGCCCGTCAATAGAACCCGTTACCGTAAAGAGGTATATTATAGGAGGCCCCAATTGGGACACCCATCCTTTCCCTTGCATTCATGCATGTAAGTACCTCACTACCTCATCCTCGCTCACAAACTTACACCACATCGCATCACTAGTGTGGCCCCCCCACCCACACTACTAAGGTAGTTGAACCCACTTGTGAACCCCAAAATCTAGGATCCAACGTCATGTTGTTTCACAACTTTGAGGCTTCGTCATGTCCCAAATGGGTACATCCATCTTATGGGCACTTATGTATTTCTCTTGGGTTTGGGGGCTTTATGATGTACCATTGGTTCAAAGAAGTGTTTGGGCGGAGATATTCTCATGTGCCACAACACATGCTTCCGAGTCGCTTTGAGCTTGGAGTCAAGTTTTGAGTTAGGTCTACTTTATATTCACTTGGGTTTGCAAGTGGTGTGTTGGGAATATAAATTATACTCCACCTTCCGAAATATGATGAAAGGCTTGTAAGGGCATGTTTACACTACACAAAATATGATATTTAGTGTTTGATACACTAAATACGAACGCATACACTAAATATGAATAACCCTATGAAAGTAAGTAACATTAAATGTAAACTCAAACACTAAATATCAACTATGGTAATATGTGGAAGTTACATGTTTGAATTTAGTGTTAGTAAAGATATGAAAAAAAGGATATAATAAGGGAGGTGGCAGTAGGGAAGGTAGCGGCACATTTATGTCTAACACTAATTGTCAAAGAAGTGAAAATTAGTGTTGAGCATGGTAGGGTGGTAACAACACTAAATATAATCAAACACTAAATATCATATTTTGTGTAGTGATTGCAATAAATAGTGTATTTAGTGTCATGTGGTGTTTTATGTCATTGTGGTAACTTTTGTGACACTATTTTAAACCAATTTACATGGATTGTCATTCCGATTAACTTTTAGTTCATCCACTACCCAAAATCCTACATGTTCCATGGGGTTGTTGATGTGGGGGTGCATGCCTGTTCTTGCTCGCCCATTCTATTGTGGCATAACGCATGAAATGCATGCCAATTATTGATATATTTCATAGCCCAACATTTATGTAATGAAATAGTGGCGTAGATGATTAAACTTTGGATGAAAAACCACTTAGTAATGATAGTAATTGCAACATTGTAGTTCTATATTGCCCAAATGCTTTTAGAAGGAATGACAAATAAAGTTAGCTTTACATTTAGTGTTAGTGACACTACACATGCAATCTACAATTAGTATTGACAAAGACATATAGGATTGGTGACATTAAATACAATAGTTAGTGTAGTGGTTGTGATTGCCACTTTCTAGAAGCTCTCATGGGTTGGGAAAAGAGTGACAAATCCAATGAAGTTCCCTCAACAAAAAAGAAAAGAAAAGGTGATCATTTCAGACGAAAGATCACAATTTTAATCAAAAAAAAAATTTAAGTTATTTTTTCTCTTCATAATTTCACTACGTCCAATTTTAAGTGCGCTTTACACTATGTCATGTGACCAAAGCCTTCTAAACGTGGGTTACATATGTCTCTTGGTTGTGGTCTTTGGACCATTGACCATGACCACAAGAAATCCTAAATCGATTTTTTTCCCACCAACCCTTGGTTACTTGTGTACAACAACCCTAAGATCGCCCCACAACCATATGTACTATGAACTCTCCTAACAATGAACACTCCGATATGTGACATGCAATAGAGTTATTTATCTTACCCAATGCCTCTTGCCACCATCCATTTCACACCCACAAGCTTTGTGGAGATCTCCACTATGATTATCCCAAATAGTGCATGTTACTATTCAAAGTTACTCATTGCAATAACATCTTACTCAAGAGTTCAATTTTGACTTACAAAATTTCAATAAGTTGTTTGGACATTATAGAACATAAATGACTTTACTTGGCAAAATATTGCATTCTCATTAAATAGTTATAGCAAAGCGCAACTCCAAATAGTAACACGCAATAATTGGGATAATTAGTGTGACTCAAAACTTAGTTAATCCTCCTAACTGGGTAGTGCGGGTAGGCCTAGGTTAGAGTGGATGGACTACATGTCAACTCTAAATTGTTGGTTGAGTGGTTCTCCTTGAAACCTAGTTTTACCTTTGTTGTTGGTATATTTGCCACATGTTGGGGTTAGGTCTTATTTTGGCAATCAAAAGAAGGTTTCTTTCATTTTCTTCAACATATGTACACATACACATGCACATGCCCACACACATAGGGTAGAGGGTGCTAAACCAACACCCCACCCAAAACCAACACATGAAATCTTGCACAATAAGTACATATTGATTATGAGAATGTTCATCATCTAAACACCAGGACTCCCCATCGGTTTTGGGTAATCTACTAAATTTAACCCTTATGACTTTTGCACACTTTTGCACATTGAAATTCAAAGACGTCATACTTTGGTGCATTGGAATCCCCTTTCAATTGCTAGCAAGAGGCACTTTGGTTGTTTCCAATCCAATATATATATATATATACATATGTATATACATACACATATATATACATATATACATATATACATATATACATATACATATATACATATATATATACATATATATATATACATATATATATATATATACATATATATATACATATATATGTATACATATATATATATATATATATACATATATATATAGCACCCTCTACCTTATGCGTATATGAGTAAATACAGCCCAAATTTCAAAATGCATGTATAGTTGGGGTAAAAAGTATAAGGTAAATGTGCCTAATTCAATAAATTATCTTATTTGAACACCTATATTTGACTAGTGTGTGGTAGGTGTGTATCTAAGAATGAACATGGAAATAAACATATGTTTACAAGAGAGTGGACTACGTGCCAAAAATTTGCTAACCAATCTAATTTCAACAATCAACATAATTTGGGGGACTTGCTTGGTTGTTATAGACCTCCGGCATTGTTAGCTCTAAAAATTTATCCCAACAACATGGGAGATAAAAAAATAATCCATGAGTTGTTGCTAAAATCACATATCATTCACGGATCCAAGAGGATCCTTAATGCCAAAATCCTAGTTGAGATTTATGTATTGGATCGTCACATTCTTGTCTAATTAGTGTGGGTTACCATTTGGAGTTACGCGATGGTATGACATTTTACCGAGAGTATCATTATTACCCAAATGGCTTAAGTAGTTAGTATGCACACTGAAGAACATGATATAACTTAGTTGGTAAAAAATTGATGATGTTGGGGAACGTTATAGCAACACGTGACTCCAAATAGTAACTCACACTAATAGGACAATTGAGTATAGTTCTTTTCCTAACCTAGTAGACACTTCTCCTATTTTTCCATGAATTTCATATTCATGCTATGTCGCTTCCTACATGCTTATTCTACAAGCAAAGTGCAACTGAACTCACTAAGTTAACGCTATCCCCAAGGAGAAAGAACAAACTCTCCCCATTCGATCATGTTATCTATGCGCATTTTAAAAGTGTGTGCGTGTGTTTTTTAGACAAAAGGCTGACATGCCAGCGCCAAAGCACAGAAGGCAGTTAACCACCTTGCAAGTTTTTGTCAAATAGAGAGGAGATTTCACAGCCGGGAATCGAACTGCCAACCTCTTCCCTGGGATTTGGGTATCTCTCCACCATCATCCAGTAGTTTAAGGTCGTCTCATATCAAATTTTAAAAGTGTTGGAGTGTAAAATACTCTCAACATTGACGGGGGAACGATGGGAACTTCACATGTCATCCTTAATTGGATAAACAACGCTAATTGCAATAATTTATTACCATATTGTTGTGATAATTTGGTGACTATGCTTTTCCAACGAGGGTGTCTTGTATATACTCTAAGTTATTCCCCCCCCGCGGCACTAAATCATATAATCGATATTGTTAGTGTGACCATTTGATTTTCCAAAGTTGAAACACGTGGTTGAGATCCTACTAACCTTGTACTTTGATGCTAGAGTGAAACGGCGGTGCCACATGTGGGGAGGACCTTTGAATCCGAGCAACTCATAAGACTTTTGGGTTGTTGTTGTTGGCTTGGGAGAAACAAACGAAGTGGGGACCTTTTCGCCTCCTTTTCCAATGCAATGTTCACTACAATGTAGCTTAATTCCTCCCCTTGGCACCTCTCTAGTGTGCAATGAGCCTTCAACATGTAGGTACTTTTAACGCATCTTTTGAGGTTGCGGAATCTCACACTTTGTGTATGTATGAAGGTCGCTAGGAGTTCATTGTCTTGGGTTCGGTCAAATGTTCAAGGAATCGTGGGCCTCGACCCACCGGAGCCCACCATAGTTCTAACCTACAATAGTTAGTGAATATATATATAGACATATACTCAATCAAATGGCCAACCACATGCTAATTATAGTTAACTTCTCCACCACGAGTGCATGCTCCGGTGAATGTTATGAGCCGGCTCACAATTACCAACAATTGGATGCTCTTGGAGGATGGGTTTAAGGCTAACTCACTATGTAGTCACCGGGCTAGGGCGAACCGACCCATACATTGGTACCTTACCGGATGTCTAGTGATGTCACATTCGAATGAATCGGCCCTCAACCTCATAGGGGGTCTTTTTGTATTGGAGCCACTTCATCCACAATATGTAGGATGGTTGATTTTAAGTGAGTGCCACGAATCCCTAGCCGTTCGCCCTCCCCGGTAAGGTACGGATATATGGGTTGGTTCGCCCCAGCCGTAGTCACCGCTACCCTCGAAACTTGAATCCACGTGGATGAATGTTAGGGGGCTTTCTCATCCAAGGAAGTAATGTGGATGAGATAACAACTGGGTTAGAGCTTCATGGTGTTTAGGCAAACTTAATCTATTGGGGAGGTGAAGTTTGCAATGAACTATTATAGAGTGTGAAATATATAGTTTAAGACGCTTCTAATTTAAAAAAAGACATCAAAGATCTTAAATTAGGGCTGGTTCACATGGGGTCCTAAGTCCTAAGTCTCAAGTAACTTGAGGTCAATCCATGCATTCTTGGCCGTTGAGAGAATGGAAATTGGGACTTACCACTTCACATAGGGTCCCAAGTCCTAAGCCCCAAGTATGACATGGATGCCTACATGGCAATACTTTTTGAAGGCGAGGCTTTGGGACTTGTGTTGAGAGTTGGGTCAAGCAAAAAACTCAATCCAACTCTCCGCACGAGTCCCGCAATTTTTTTGCATAAAAGAATAAAGATCTTACTTTGATGACAATTAACCATGCTTTAACCTTGAGGCTCAAAAGTTGGGACTTTGCCTCCATGTTGGAACTTGCTGACATGTGTGGGACTTGGGACTCCATGTGAACCGACCCTTAGTCTAGTGACTAGACCCAGATGAAATGAATCGGTCCTCATAACCCTGCCAAGGAGAGGGAAGGGTAATCTCTAGAGATAGGAACTTATCGTATGTGATCATACCGCAAATCCATCCCACATATAAACTTGACCCCATTATAGATTTATTGCCAATTCTAGTTTGAGATGACCCTAAACTATTGGGTGATAGTGGAGAGGTACCCATTTCCAAATGAAGCGGCTGGCGGTTCGATTCCCACTATGAAATCTTCTCTCTACTTGACAGAAAAAACTAGATAGGTAGGTAGGAGGCCAAGAGCCCACCCACCGCAAGGTAGGTAGTAAACCCCACCCTACTCCAAGAGGATTCTTGAGTAGGGTAGGGCCAACGGGCTCAAAGTCACGTCGGATTGCCTGACATTGGTTGGTTATTTATTTATTGCCAACTCATCTCACATGGTTTCAAGCAGCCTAATTCGAGCTCTTTAAATCTAATTCCAGTGTCAAATCAACTAGAAAAATCAACATATGGGTTACATACTATTCCAAGGCTTTAATGTTGGATGAATGAGAAGTACGCTCATATATGATAATTCCCTCTCTCCGTATTCTCATGCTAAAAGGCAAGCATTACTAGATGCACGGAGATGTACCTAGCATCAAGTCCCATACTAGGTTTTAGCTGAAGTCACATGATGTTTTCTGACATGGCTATTTATGCTAGAACAAAAATATCAAGTGGGGTTTCCGGTTCATGCATGGAACCAGTGTGTATGTTTGACAAATTTGATTTGACATCCAACTTCAAATCCAAAGTGTCAATTGACATCTACATTTTTTCTAAAATGTCACCTCAATGTCACATGCCAAGTAGTACGTGTCATTTCAAATTCTAAAGTGTCAATTGACGTGTGGTTTTTTTTCTTCACAAGTCACACTACATGTCAAAATCTAAATTGTGCGTGTCAATTGACGTGCATTTTATTTTTGTGCAAGTTTTTGCGTGTCAAATGTCAAAAACTTGCAAAAACTTTGTCAAACATACACACTGCATGGAACAAGCTCATCATAGTTTTCAATTTGTGCCGGATCCAAAGAACAACTACACGAAATTGTTGCATACAACTCAATGTTCCTCTATTCCGTCATCTTAGGGCCGCTTTACACCTAGAGGCCGGGCCAAACCCCCTTGAGGCCAATTGCATGAAATTTCAGCACTTTTTGGGTTGGAGGCCAGCCTCAACTACACATTATAATAAGATTGTAACATGGGCCAATTTTCCCATATGTAAAGGCCTTAGGGCCAAGAAGCTAGGCCGATTCAATAAATCTAACATAATCCAACGGATCTAGCATAATCTAGCATAGAGCCGTTTAGATTTCCACATAATCCAACAGATCTAGTTCGCTAAAAAAATCATACTTTATTTAAGAAGGTTTTTTTAGTGAGATATGACTTTGGCCCCGAGGCCAAGAATTGGCCCTCCATTTTGGGTGCACCCAATTCAACGAGCTCGGGCCATGTCATAACATACATTTTTTAATTTAAAAAATCATACCACCAAATTGGCCCGGCCTCTAGGTGTAAAGGGGTTGGGACCGATTTGAGCCTTTTGGCCAATCACAAGTGAGGATTTCAAGCCTCTTACACAACGAATTGACCCGGCTTCTAGGTGTAAAGCGGCCCTTAGTGGAAACTCATTCATGTCCGATATTGTATTGGGTCCCATTACATTAAATCGAGGTTGAAGGTGGCGCAAATTCTAATGTTTTGAAATCGATATATGGACGGTTCACCATGTTTACTAAATGGATGAAAAATATATAAGGATGGAAAAGTACGGTCACTACACAAGTGGGCCCCATCAAATGGGCCATCTCATAAGAGGAGCAAGGGACGGACTCGATATTATTGCTTCATGAGATTCCTATTATATAGACATACTATCCGCATGGCATGATGAATATGTGTAGAAATGGATGAAAAAGTGTATGAGAATTCTATTGTCCGTGTGGCTCCTGTGATGACCTGAATCAGACCACAACTGCCACTCGCACCCCCGCCGACAATCAAACAAAATTAGGGCCCGTTCACACCTCACTCATTCAAATGACCTCTACAACTCTTCTAAGGGTCTAGCCGCACCACCTAGGTAAGAGAATTAGGGGTTGTTTACACCATGGACCATAAAGTCGTTCCAAGGCCCTGTAAAATCTGCGATTGGTTGTTGAACTCGTCCTGGGACCACTTCGGTTTACACCAAGGAAAATTTGTTAGAGTGACCATGGAGTTCGAGGTCCCCAAAAGACATATTTTAAGGCCTACATTATCCACTGACATGGTCCAACGGGTTTGGCGGTCGGAGAGGCAAACGAGGTGCTCTGGTAGAAAAAGAAAAGGGGTCCATGGCAAAGAAATGTTGTTATGATAAATTTTCAATGAATTTTTTGGGGGAGGCAAAGATGAAGACAAGAGAACACAAGAGAATGGTCAAACTTGAATTTTTTTTTGTCAAAACTACCCTGATTGGGCATATGTGGAAAAAAATCAGCACGTTCAGTTTCTGGTGCATGGTCATTCCTCTTGGTCCATAATCAATTTACACCTAGTGAGGGGCCCAAAGGCTTTGTAAATTGGTTTTTTTAAGGAATCGGACCATGGAAGTTGGACCATCAAATCGGACCATGGAAAAAGGCCATCTTCCATGGTCCAACTTCATGGTCCATGGTGTTAACTGGCCCTTAGCTAACTTGCAAGTTAGTGAGGATTAGCTAACCAAATTTCTAGCTAACTGTGAGGCCAAACCCCCCACCCTTAAGCGTCCGTAGTCCGAGTAGTGGGTTTGGGCTCACATTCCTCCGCGGTATTGGATTTGGACTTGGATGAGTCCATAGTGCAAGGTTCACCCTTCAAGTGGTCTTGGATTTAACTTTGGTTTTTGCTTCCTTTGTCTTGCCATCGCGAGAGTGCTCCACATTCTCCATTAATTTGTGCACGTGGTTTATTTTTAAAGAGAGGATGCAAGTGTTAAAAAACACTATTCTCTATAGTCAATCTCAAATACATTTACTTGTGAAAGCCACACATAACACTAACTAGCATAATGTAACTAACTACTTGTCTATGAGCTAATTAAGTAGGCTATCTACTAAGCTCCTTCATGAACCCATCTCTTTACTTTCTAATTACATAAACCTAGCTCCTTCATAAACCCAACTCCTTCATGAACCCAACTCCTTAGCTTCTAACTAAATAAACCCAGCTCCTTCGTAAACCCAGCTTCTTAGCTTCTAACTAAATAAACCCAGCTCCTTCATAAACCCAGCTCCTTCATAAACCCAGCTTCTTAGCTTCTAACTAAACAAACCCAGCTCCTTCATAAACCCAGCTCCTTCATGAACCCAGCTCCTTAGCTTCTAACTAAACAAACCCAGGTCCTTCATAAACCCAGCTCTTTACTTTCTAACTAAACAAACCCAGCTCCTTCATAAACCCAGCTCCTTCATGAACCCACAACTTTGTAGTTGTAATCCCCAACTACCTCACTAATTATTCAAGCCCTTAACTAATCTTCCTACCTAATTTTCCTAATTCTACTAACAACCCCTTTCTAATCACACAATTCTTCTCTAATCCTAAAATCCTAAAATCCTAGAGAGGAGAGGGGGAGAGAGAATTTCCTAACTTCACTAAGACTAACTAATCCACACAAGTATATTTTTGCACTCATCACAACCTCAAGTGCTCAACTCTTAAACATGGAACTTGCAACCACGTGTATTCAAAACATGAACTTTAAGTACCACAAATTGGAATCATGAATTAACTTTAAAATCCTTCACGTCAACACTAATTCTACCAAGAGGTCAAGCCCTCTTCAAGGCTAACAAGCCTTGGCTCTCAAACTAAAAACTAAGCACACACATGTGCTCCAATATGGCTTCCCACACCCACACTTATAACTCGTGGGGTGCCTTGGAGCACAAAGGAAAGAGAGGATGAGTGAGGGAAGAATGAGGGATTATATAGTAAGCTTGAGGGGGTGAGCACCCTCAAGGCTCACGATAAGCCCTTGAGATTTCCTCCTACTTAGTAGGCGCCAATCCTATCTTCTAAGCCTTCCTCCCTCAAATGATCAACAAGGATCCTAATTCGAACATTTAACTAGCCTTGGCTTTCTACCTACCACACTTTACCAAACTTGGGATGCTTCAACCCAAACTTAGCCTCCTTCACTTTCCGCCGCCATAACTTTCTCCCCTTACTTTCCCAAATCGTCGCTCACCACTTAATTCAAACCACGATGCTTAACTCGTGATTTGATTGGTGCTTTGAGAATTTGCTTATCCTCCACCTTGCATTCTTCCTTGGACCTTCCCCATTAAGTGGCCATGATGAGGTGGTCCACTTGTGCGCTCCATGTGATCCTCCATTCATCCCAATTCGAATGCACTTGCCTCTTGAGTCACTTTGGTTGTCTCCATCCATTTGTACTAGCCTACTCACTAACTACTCAATCCAAGTTCTCCTTACCTATCCTCATTCACTCAAATCCTTCCGAAGGTAAAAACACAATAACAACTCACATCCTAGCCTCTTACAACATGGTACTTCTAAGACTAACATTTCACTCTTTTTATATTTTTGTGAAGTAACATGCTACTTCAAAGTGCATCAACTAACGTTTCAAGGGTCTAAGACTAAATGTGGGCACCCTTTTGGGCTCACACTAACTAAAATCATGGCCACACCTAGCTAGGAGAATTAGCTAACAATGTGAGTTAGTGTAAGGAACTACCTTAGAGGGCTCTCAATTCCAACACCAAATAATTATTTTCCCTTCAAAATTTGCCATGCCCCACTTGTATCCCACATGGGAACTACATTCCAACCCATATAAAGATGAGATAGGGAGCCATCTACGGTAACTCACATGTGAGCTAACCGATTGCACGAGGAGAAAGAAGATGGTTGAAAACCTTAAGAAATGTAATAGCATGTATGAATGGAAGTGAATAGGCTGAGTAGCCGAAGTTTACGAGTTGACAAAGTTCAAGTGAGGAAATTAGCTTGAGTGAAAGATGAAGGGCATAGCCAATACCCAGAGAGTTAACCATAAGAGTGAAATGCACTACCTTGTGGTGAAGACTAAGAGGCATGCAATGTGCACAATCACAACTAAATAAGTTTGATAGGCCATAGCCAAGCCTTGGCCTGAGAGTTAGGCAAGTAGCCCCAAAGAAAGAAGGTAGCCAAGAGATGCCTGTGATGGGCGGAGCGGCCATAGCCGCATCAAAAACTGAGATTCAACATAGAGAAAGGACATTCCCATGTATTGAGAGAGTATAGCCGAGTTAGGTCTATTGCACCTTGTTATATTAAGACCGAGGCTACATGCAGTGATGACGAAGCTAGTGATACTTTGTGCAGGCTATAAGCTGCTAAGGACATTACCTAGAAAGGAGACAGACTTTACCTTACTAAAGTAAATGGATAAATAATACAAATTATTCGTGTATAGACTAAGAACATATAAACAAAGGGTTTAGCCTATCTTGATGATGTGTTGATGTTAAGTTAACCTATCTGGTTGAATCTTGAGATAAGTTGCCAAGTCCACCAAAGATGAAAGTGGTGATTATAGTTGTGAAGTTTGGCATGATGATTGTAAGTTAATTAAAATGAGTTAAATGTGAGATTATTGCAAGAATAATTCATGGTAATTAAAGACGATGCAATTCCTCAAAAGACATTACCTTGGACATTGTCATGACTATGAGCCATTGACTATTTGCCAAGCTTTTGAGCTTCACGACTGCTTTAGATGATTTAATTGGGGTGATAGAAGTCCACATATACATAGGACTGAATCACACACACGGCTGGGAAAGCACATAGAACCATGAGAGTAGAGATTAGGTTTAATAAAGAAGAAGTGAACATAACATTATTTAGACCCATGATAGTGTTCTGTGGATCTCCACATTCAGACTAAATGTGGAAAATACTAGGAATATTCCCTAGAATACTGTCAGTCCCACAGAATATTGTCATGGGTCTGAATAATGTTATGAAGGAGTATAAAACCTAGATTGTTATTAGAATCCTTACTCCAATGTGACATTGATACTAGCTCGGGCTTCCTTGACACCTAGTTCCTTGGGTTGTTTCCTTGGGCGAGTTTGAAACCTAACAAAAAACATTAACTACATGTCATGTTGTGTCATGCAAGAGGTTCAGGGATGAGGGTTTGCTTACCTTCTTGGGTATGGTTGGATATTACATGAAAAATAATGGGGAGGAGCATTTTGAGTTTGTGCATCACATTGTTTTAGTGGAAGACATGAATGATGGGAAATTGGAGTATGTGAAATTTGGGAAGGTGGGTTTAAACAATTGTGTGAGTCTTTTGCTTAACAACATATTACAAAAGACTCATCAATGGGCTCATTTTCGCATGAAGAACCATTTGGGTGCCACTCTTCCCGGGACTTCACTTCAAATGTACAAGAGTGGCCAATTCTACCTAAATCCAAATTGGGTCATTCCATTCCAATCTGAGGGCATGGATGTCCAACATGAGATACTCCAAGTCTCAATAAATGATGCTTGCTTATCGCAACGAGGACAAAGAGATCAATGTTGTTCTTCGTCAACGTTGTGGCGGGGACTTGGATGATGGCATTGAAGATCTCCAACACCAGTGGCTGAATGAGGATGTTATTTGTTACAACTACGTCATACATCTGGACTAGTTGACAACTAACTCTACAAAGGGGGATTCGTGAGAAACGATTATGAACCCGGTACGGTTATGGTAGTTGGAAACCGAGCCTTCCTTTGTCTCTCTTAAAGCTTAGTGGGAGGAGCTTTGTTCCTCACTTCGCATATTATTAATATAATGAACTGTTATAAACTTAAGCTTCTTTGATTTTCGGTATGATTCATGATTGTATTATTTGTAGAGTCATGAAAGGAGAGGGATGATAGTGGAGCGTCGACATGAGTTCAATTAGGTTTAACCGGTTCTAACATTATTGATGGTGTTGAATAGGGCTTGGAGGCTTTGGAAGTCGCCCATGTTGTTGTTTCAAGTCCTACAACCTCGTTGTCATGGCACTCGCACAATTGCTAGTCGACGGCATGTGTTGTCGCATGGGGGTTGGACAAGGGACAGTGGCGCCTCCACGAGTCATGTCAAGGAGCAAGTTGTTAGTTGCCACCTTGAGGGTGGCACTATACGTGGTTGTTAGGGGCCTCCACAATGTTTATGACAAGGAGGCCTTTTGAGGCTATGTTGTACATTCTTTTGGACTAATAAAATATGTCCAACTTATGAAAATCTCAACATGTTTTTTTTTTGCCTCTTCTCCCCTCCCCCTCCTCATTTCAATTATTTATTAATGAAACACCCAATATATAGAAGACTACATGGCTTCATTTCAAGTTCAAAGAAAACATGCATTGTGGACAATTCCCCGCAATAATCCATTGCACTTTTATAGAAGATGTAATTTTCCTCCATACTTCAATCAAGGCGCCAAGATATTCACTTGCTTAACAGATCCCTACAATTGCATGATTATTGAACAATGATACAAAATGGTCAAAACTCATTACATTATTTGGGAAGTAACTTACATAGGCCATGAGCTTTTGTGTATAGTTTGAAATTATGGAGGTCAAGGGTTTACATACATTGATCATTTTCATCCTTGTTAAAAAGTTGCTACAATTATCATGGGAAATGTTTATAGAATTTAATGTCATGTCCACTATTTGCAAAGGAGTGGACTATATTGATTGTGACATAAAAATTGCCACATCTAAACTAATTATCAACAAAACACTATTTGTCAACATCAACAATCTTTTGATACATTGTTTTCATCATTCACATTCTGACATTTGAAGTAAGCAATGAGAAACGAGGAGTGAACTAAAGGTGACTAACTTGAACTCAATCCACCACATGTGCAAGACCTCTTCATGTTTATTATTAGTATTGAATAATATATGTACATAACAAACTACTCATATGCATGCAATTAATCATTCTTATTCTTATTTTTATTCTTGTTACTTTAACAATAATACTATATTTTTCTTGGGGTTCTAGTGATACAATTAAGTCTAATACAAGTTTGAACTCATGTTTACTTTGGTCTAATTTTAATCTTCATCGCAATTTACTAGCCGTCGGTGATATGCTACCGGAATTTGCATCGTGCTTTGTATAAAGTTGTTGAGGATTGAGTGTGGAGGTGAGCTTGCTTGCTTGCATGTGATCCTTGCATGTTGTATAAAATAGTTTTTGCAACATTTCAAACCAAACATGCTTCACACGTGGCACCTAAGTCCAATGAACTTGGACCCTCTTGAATGTGAATGGGTTTCGTTACTTCCAAATTTCACATCCAATTCAATTTATTTTGTACAGTTGAATCTACTTTTATCCAAAATAATCATCCGTTACATCATCCAACTATCATATCCTCCTACAAGGTTTGGTATTTTAAGTGCCGAACTAATTCATAGGTACTTGGAAATATTTTTGTGCACAGTAGCAGCTACTTATCTTGGGCCAAGGATTCGTGGCACTCACTTAAAATCATCCATGCGGATGAAAAAAACACAGGAATCATCTAAATGACTATTTTAAGGAAATGTGATTCCGGAAATAGAGTCAAAGGCCCCGAATTGGTCTAGTGATGTCACATTCGAATGAATCGGCCCTCAACCCCGTAGGGGGGCTTTTTTTATTGGAGCCACTTCATCCACGATATCTAGGATGGATGATTTTAAGTGAGTGCCACGAATCCCCAGTCCTTATCTTGGTAACACAATACATATATATATATATATATCATCTACAAACGTTAGGAAATCTTAAGTAGGGTTAGTGATTGGACATTGAGGTGAATGGGTGTTAAATGGTTACTTTTTCCAACTAGCCTACCCCTCCCATGATTTGAAATCTAGGGGAGTTTGCTGGCGATTTACGTAGAAACAATGTGTGAGAAAAGGTAGGGTGCAATATATTCATAAGACATAAAACTATATGTTTTTAAATCTACATTAGGCTCGATTAAATGTTTATAAGTAATCTATATAGAGCGTAGGGTATTATAAGATGTGCTAGTTATTTAAAAAAACTGTAATATAGCCTAACAAAAAATTGGAATGAATCAAATTTTTTGGATGATGAGTACATTTTGAGGGTTTGTTAAGTTATATTAAAAAAATAGTGGGGATTCATTGGAAACATAAATGGAATTTCAATGAATGTGGATGAGATTTGGTTCACTATGGATGAACTTTGGTCAAATGTGGATGAAACAAGAAAAATAGATTTTTTTAAGGGCTAGAAGCATGGTGAGGTACGTTTCTCTCTTCATTGTCATTTTGCACAGCTCCCTCAACTGCATAATCATGCCATCTTCATATTGTTTACATGTTTTGTCATTTTGCTATGTTATCTTGGATGACAGACAACAAAGGCACTCCAATACCACAAGGAAAAATTTTGAATTCCTATTTCTTCTAAATAAAATAGGGTGCAATTTCTTGCACAAATTGTGGAATTTATAATTATATTTAGGGTGGAGGAAAATAATGATAAGTAGGATTTTCAATAATTATAGGGTCCCAAAATTTTCAAAGACTTAGATAAATAGCCCGTAAACAAATACTTACTTCTTGCACATGTAAGTGAATTTTCTATAGAGGTGCCTTCCATGGGTTTTAAATACAAAATTAGTATGAGATTTTTAGCAAATCCAAATCCAAGCCGTACCCATTTTCCTCATAAATTTTGGAGCTATTGTTCTCCCTCTTTAGTATGACACGTTTGGGAAACACAAAAAATGTCGTATTATCGAGGTGTTGTCTTCTCATTAATATGACAAATGGCGTAAAATTATCGTACTATCGAGGGAATACAAAAACATAAGCAATATGAACTTAAAAATATATACAACAAGTTTAAGCAATATAGATGGTATGAAATAATAATTTATAACTCCAAACAAATGCAAATATTCTCAAGAACTCTTGAAATAGGAGTCCAAGGATCTCTGGTGTTGCCTACCCAAGTTAGCAACTGTCATCTTATCTAAATTCCCTACTAACTTTGAAAACTAATAAATTTATTAACACCAACATATAAAGAGTTCTTTAATAAGAAACTAGACAACAATGATGCATGACATTTAGCATCACTAAGCTTTATTGTAGGTGGAGCAACATCATCCAAATCTACTGAATGTAGATCAATATTAATATCAAAGTCTTGTGCATAATTGGTTCCCAAAGCAACATCCACCAACTCATCATTGCTCAATTCTAGCTCTGTAATCTCTTCCCCATCCATCTAAATGTAAGACTTGATCAACATCTCATCATCACCCAATCGCAACTTTGAAATCAGAGCACCAAGTTCATCTGATTCTTCTTGCATTATATTTTTCTCCCTTTCATCAACTAGGGTAAAATCAACATTCCATGTTGCAGGTAATATATGCGCCATCCTCCAACAATTCTTGACTATCTGTGCATCCAACTCACTCCATACTTTTTCTTTTTGGCACAAATTGAAAACTCACTCCATACTTCATAACTCATGATATTATGTCTGATGTTGGGCGCCACCTTCTTTAAGTCCTTCAATGTAGCATCATCATATTGTGATAAATTTCTTCTTGTATTGAATTTGGAAAGATGCTATTATACCTTGATCCAAAGGTTGAACTACATTTGTAACATTGGGAGGAATCATAATCACCTTTCGATTTTGGCATGTGAACTGATTGTTGAGCTGCAAAATCCAAGCTTCAAATATATCTCCCTTCATCCAAGCTATTTTATTTGAATGCCACCAAACATACTCATGAGGTTGCCACCTTCCAAAACATCGTGATTGCTTAGACATATAAATCATAAGCAACTTCAACTTATCAGTCCCAATTTAATTAATAGCAAGAGCAAGTGTTACACGCTCCTTTTGTAACTTCCGACCTTTCACCTTCCCTTGTGCTAATGTTTTATTAGGATGTGCTCTAAAATACAATCCAGTCTCATCCATGTTGTAAACATCTTTAGGCTCATAATCTGACCAAAAAATAGGAAGGAGGCCATTCTAACCCTAACCAAGTCCATTCTACACTAGTAACCCTAATTATTATTAAGTTCCCAAGCAGTTCCCAAGTGAAAATGGATGTATTTTAGATGTATATATCATAGATGAAAGGAATTTTAGTATTAACTACCTCTTTAATATGACAAAATGGAGATTCTAAATGTCATATTATCGAGTGTCGTAGTCGTATAAAAGAGGGAGTTTTGAACTAAAAAGTTTGGTCGCGCAAAAATGTGTTGTAATATCGAGGGTGTCGTATTAACAAGGTTAGACTATAATACGTATATCTAATTCAAGATCGAAGTGGAGGTTTTTGTGCTCAATAAGTTGTCATTGAGATCTCTGAAATATGTTGACTACATGAGCCTGAGATGGTTATCATATTCCGAGCACATAGTTCAAGCTCTTTTAGACATATGCATTTTTAGTATCCATTCTTGGCGCCACACCACATAACATTATTTAGCTGCATTCTTGTGTCTCATTCTATATTTAACATATGACAAAGGCCTCCACTATCTTACCTTCATGGGAAGACACTTATAAAATTAGAAGAAATTGATGCCAATACGAATAATGAATAATGCCAGTATGAATAATAACAATATTGTGAATAGTGTCGATATTGGTTTTATTAATAATAAATTAGGGAACAATATTGGGATGAACATTGTTTCCTACGAATATTCATAGGATGAAGGGTAATTCATGCGCATAGTGTCAGGAGTATAACTCCACCCAAATTCTCAAGTTTAGCCCAAATGTATGAATAGTAAACAAATATTCCTAGCTTGTTCAAGGTGCTTACGGCATATAATTTGACATATTCTAAGGTCATGAAACCGGCCCACATGGCTCAATATTGTTATGCAAACCACCCACCACTCAAATATAGGTTTTCTAATAAGAAAAGTAACCAAGTAAAGGTTGTCTGCCTTAATTTTGAACATTAGAAGCTTTATATTTGAGTTATGTTACGTCTACAAAGTAGAGGTTGGAATTTTGAAGATGTGAGCATTGTTTTCTTTAATAAATTTGTGTCTAATCCCACAAAAAGGACATGGTCTTTTTGCTAACTTTCCCAACTTGATAACTTCAACTTTGGGATTGCTGAATCTCTTAGAAATTTGATGAAGATTTAAAGATTTCAGGTTTTACATATGTGTTGCAAAGTTAGTTTAGTTTTAAGTAGAGAATGGCGTGAGAAAGAAAAATAAGTACAAAAAGTAAAAAGGGCACATGTTTGGGTTCCTTAAAATGGGTGCTAATTGTACTCAAGTTTTCGTCTCCTAATTATTGGAAATAAGTCGACTTGTGCTATGAATATGAGGTTAGGGTCATAATATTGTCTTTGAAAATTTACAAAAAATTTAAAAGTTAGAAATTAATTATGATTTATTTCTTTAATGTTGTACTAGCAATTGCCAGACATGTGAAAAATCACCCCAATATCACACATGTACCACACTTATGTGAAATTGCTTAAGTTAACGGAAATAGTTTTGTTTGCTCTGAACACACCCTTGATCCTTTAAAGACCAACCCTTAAGTAACCATGGGGCCTAGACTAGGCCTCTCCGTGAACAAAAACATGTTTTTGAGTTACATAATTTCATTTAAGCTATTGTTCATAAATGACTATATCTAAAATAACCTATTCTTCAAGTGCACTTTTTGAATTGGCTGAATACCATGATCTTTTTTAATGTTTGTGTTCCCAATACACAACATGAGTGCCCTTGGATTCAAACCATATTTTGTAGTTTGATCATCTATGTCACATATGAGCATATTTCTATTTACATTTGACACAAGATAGTGTACTTGATAAAATTTGGAAACCCCAAATTTCAAGAATGGTCTAGTGAGGCTCATAGAAATTGTGGATAATGTTGTACGCTAACCCCCTACGACCTTTAAGGGCTAACATGTTGCCCTCAATGTCATTTTTGGCACCTTCAAAACAAAGTGGGGGGGGGGGTTTGAATTGTGGATAAAAGTATCTAATTGCACTTCCCAATGTTTGTGACATATGATGGAGAAGTGCAAACTCTACATAGCAATATGCCCGTTCAATAAACAAGTTGAAAGTCCCATTATGTTGGCACAACCGAATGAGGAACAACATTGGCAATAAATTCGTGATCGGACTTTGTTCTTGGAATTTCCAATGAGTGAACATTTAACGATTCATAAAGTAGCGTGAACAAGAAGTGATTATGCAATTAACAATTGATTAGCATTGACATTTATATGTGCTCTATAACAATACTCAACGACGTAGACCCTCAAAATATAACAGTGAGATGTTGGGAGTTCAGTTTGAATTTGAGTCTCCTTGCATGACCTTTTGAGCGCTCGACTGTTATATTATGAGGGCCCATAAAATGAAAGTTGAATGTTGAATAATGTTATATCACTTGAACGTCGAGAAATGTTATATCACTTGCCATGTGTTAGATAATGTGTTAAATAATAGTTTGCCATATTCAAACAAGCATGTCTTGTGTATGAAACTTTACCCATGAGATGCTTGTTAGATATATGGAACTGTCTCATAATGCTAGTACACAATAATTTCCTCTTTCAATAGAAAGTCGTTCCATGATGGTTAATAATAATGTATGTAGTTAGTTTTTTGGTTAACAAACAAACCCAGGGAAACAATCAGGGAAGACTCAAAAGGTGATTCATGTAACATCTAGGTGTCTTAGATAAGACTTATTAGGGAAAACACAAGGTTAATTCACTTCAATTAGGATAAGGACTGACAATTGGCTCATGGGTGAGGGATAAAAACTTCTAAAAACCACTCCATGTCAGTACATGCAAATGTGACAGTCTCACACCTCACACTACTTTCCCAGGCAATAGACTGGCAGTGAGTTCATTTTAATAGGACCAAGTGCGGTGCACAAGCATAGGCACAGCCATAGTCAATAATCTTGCAATAGTGACCCATTTTTGTCTCTTTACCGAGGCCAAGGGCACCTCGGAATAGTCAATTGTCTTTCCTTCATTAATTTCATTTAATGTAACTTGAAAAGTCAGTGCGGTAATCCTTTCAGGATAAACAGTCTTCTTTGGTTAGATTCGAGTTTAATTAGGCAGTCCGACAATTGTCTTTTACCTGGTATCGGCCAAACTCAATCTCAACCTTTTTCCTCAAGGCAATGAGTCCAAAACCACGTATGCACGTTAACATATTCTCACATCACTCATGAACTCATTCCATTTAGTTAAGATTCCTATTCAATATCATTAGATGCCAAAGTATTCAATTCACAATTCCATTTAATTATTGCAATGAAGGTTAAACGATTCCATTATTGAAATTGTTAAAATTCCAAATTAGCCTTAATAACCTTAAGGTTGCAATTCACGACAAGGGTTACCGATATAACAGTCAGCACGTCCTTGTCTCCTCCGCCTCTGGGTAATCTTCCGTAGACAATGGTCTTAACACGATGTCACTTTGACTTCCATCGGAAGATCGGAACAGTTTCTCCATTTACACATGGAAGACAATAGTCTTGTACCTTACTCAATTTAATTGTGGCCGGGAATCCGGTTCCACAATTCATTAAGACTTCCACATATTACAACGACAATACTCTCTTTGCTTAAACTGATTTGGAGAATGAAATCTTATTAAAGTCAATTGACTCAGGGCGCAATTAATCTTAAAGGCAATTTAGAAATGTGTAAGTGCATCTATGAAAGGACGATAGCCTCTGTATTATGTCATACCAGCAAATATGTGGGTGATACGTTAAACAATTCAATCTTATCATTCAACTTTGATTACGAGATTGCACGTCCCACAACAACCACTCCCTGAAGAAATCATATTTAGTAATTATCTACGCTAAAATTATTAGATTAATCCCATCGGCCACGCACAGTAATAAGGACCTTGCACATTCTCGGATCACTTAATTTGCAGTATCAACGGTAATTCAATATGGATCAGACCATAGTCTCGACTGAATACACTCTCAGACGATTAAACCATGCAGTATGAGATTACAACACAAATATATTCAATTAGGCTCTAAGATTAGACTCTTGAGACCATGGCCTAAAATGAGACTTTTAATTTAAGAGAACTAGTTCTAAACTTTAATTAAATTAATTTGTTGCATGTACTTCACTCAGGGTTCATAATTCTCTCGAAAGAAATATCAGTACCCTTGCCCTGAAATTACGGGGTTCTTCATAATCACAGACTATCGACGTACTCAGCAAATTAGCCACACAATTTTTAATATCAGGCTAAGTTGGATCCGAACAAGGATTAACTTTTATACGGGCATGAAAGACTTCAAATAATTGAAGACAGTAATTGCTTACAGGTTGCTCATATCCCCAAAATGATAAGAATTCATCTTGACAGACGTACAAATTCGCATTACATTAGACTGCGACTTTTTACTGAAACAGATAATTTCCCCGGGATTTCCTGCCCGTTATATAACCAGGTAATTCGTTTAGATAATCAATCCCTGCGAAATTACCTCACACAGATGCCGAACTGAGACAATAGACTCATCAATACCAGTAGGTGCCATCTCAGACAATCGACTTGCTGTGAAAGTAAGCAGCAACTGATACGGAATATGAAGGCTGACGCAGTCATCAAATAACTCCAGATTACAACATACACTTAATACTCGAGAACCAAAACTGATTAAGGCATAAGCAATCTGGTCCTCGCACTTTGTTCCGAAATCAAACAATGGTTTAAGTACAATTCCAGTAAAATCTCCCTGGAACTACAATAATTATCACAACAACAACAGCGACAACAATAACCACAACAGACAATAGTCTTGAGCAGATGTGCATCCCACACATGTGCTATAACAAAACTTTAATATTCAAAGGTAAATTCGCACAAAAATTCACATAAAAATCAGAAGGTTCAACAAAAACTCTCTTCAGCTCTCGGCCTCTCACCTACGAGTCATACATAATGAATGGCCTCTCTCTTCCCTTCTCTTCTTCCACAAAAATTAGTTATAACCGTCTTTGCCTCTTCAAACCAGACCATAGACTTCACATGGCTTAGTTTCACATACCACAAGACAATAGCCATTTCTCACCACAAAGTTTCATCTTTTCTAGTTCATGAAGTGGCTATTCACACTTGAAAGACATTTAGACTTCAAAAATCAAAAAATTCGTACGACATAGCCCCTTACTTAGCTTGTTGCTGGCCCTCCAGCAACTCATTTCCTAAGTAGCTTGGGTGGACGTCTATGTTGTTGAGCAGCTTCCTCGGCCAGCCGCTTGAGCTCCTTAGTCTCGACCTTCTCAATCGCACGCTGCAAATCCTCGTCACGTGCTACCAACTCAGGTGCATTCGTCCGTTGCCATCGAAGAAATCTCTCAAAAGGTCCGGCGCGGGTATTCGGAAATTCATTAATGAGACACTTATGAGCGCCCGCGATGAAATGAGTAATCGCCATCACTTCCACCAGCCTCACCCATCGCGTGGGCCTGTACTGCAACTTGAGCAGCAACAAGAACTCGTGGTGGCTGTCATGATACTGGTTCACGTCTATTGTCACGTTCCACTGGCCACACCAATCTGACAAAGCCTTGGAGAACACGGCTGCCCTAAAACAAACCGGATCCTTGTGGTTAATGTGACTTTGAAAAAACTTGAGATAAGTAGTCTTGCACTCGGCTGCAGTAGCCTTTGGTCCTTGAATCACGGGCCAATTGTACTCAAGACTGGTCAAGGTAGCCTTGGGATCCCACTTACACCTTCTAAGACAATTGCAGAAATGAGGGTGGGTTAACACGGCCACCGGAGGAGCATCAGTCCATTGTCTAGAAATCCTCCGATATTGAATGTCGGCTGGCACATCCTCAATTCGCGACAGTCCATAATCTTCGAGTAACCACGACATTGCTAACCAGGTTGGCACTGGTTCTTCGGCCGGCGAGTCGAACATGCTCTCATAGTACCCCAAATACTTTAGTGTCAATGGGCTGCCCACTACAGGTACCTCAATAGTCTGGTAAGCTGGTACAAACTCGGCAGGTGGTAGATCGAACTGCACCTGGCCGTGTAAATTCAAAACGGGCTTATTTTGCATTGCTACCTCCCGTAGCGACCTCTCTAGCCTATTGACCACTCTATCATATTGGAAAAAATAATGTGAACCACAAAAATCAACACCCTGAGACGTAGAAAGACGCTGCACATTTGCAGACAAGACATCAGACATGAAATCAGGACGTTTAAGCTGCACCAATAACTCCTGCAAAGTAACCTGCCACTGCTGTAAATTCTCTAAGGGTTGGGCATAAAATTGAGAACAGACTTGCGCACTATATTCCTTCCCAGACACCTCTCTTCTCTCGGCATTGATAGGGTATTTAGACTTTAGAAGCCACTGACTCTCTAGAGACGCGTAATACAAGAGAATTCTGGCCCCAAAATCTCCTATCACAATAAATGCAGAATAAGGATCCGACAAATTGACCTGCCTCCTAGCCAAAATTTCCACAAATAAATTCTCCACCCCCCACTCAAGACTTCGCTGCCAAAGCTTCAAAAAACAACTATGATCAATCCAAGCAGACTTCTTGAGACCAACAACTAGCAAAAACAACTGACTCTGACACTCAAACATTTGAAAAAGACTCCTAGGGACAGGGCCCTTAGACTCCCAACTCCACAAACCAGAAAACAACTCCTTGTGCACAACAGGGTTGGGGTCCAGAGTTGACACAGTTGAGGTAATTGAAGGCTGCCCTGCACTAACTCGGCTAGTCATTGCTCTCTGTTGAGCCATTTCCTCACCCTGCAGCCTCAACTTCTCCTTCAATTTCTGGTTGTCAGTTGAAACCTGGTGTAACTCTTGCTGACATTGCTCTAATTGCCCCTGCACCAGTTTGCAGCCATCCAACTGTTGCTGCAGTATCACATTTTGTTGCTCCTTCTCAGCTAGTTGCCTCTGGTACAGGTCAATAGCCTTTTTGTTCTCATCCAGCACCACTTGCTGGTCCAATTTCTCCTTCAAAGCTACAGCCAAATCTAAAATGTGCTTCACTGTGGTTGCCTGACTTGCAACCAAGGCTTCACCCTTCTCACACAACTGGTTCGATTTCTCTCTCAATAAAGCCTCATATTGATTCACTTCCAACCTGAGCCTCTGATTCTCTTCCAAGATTCCTTCAGCACCTCTAGGGCTAGACAATGGACTCTGACTCGGTGTAGAGCTCGAGGGTGTATCAGTCACAACTGCATGCGGAGGTAGCTCCTGACAACAAAATGAAATGTAAAATGCTGAAAGTAACTCCCAAGTCTTAGAACCTCCATTCTGCCACCTCTTGATTTCGTCCCCTGTCATCTGATGCACAATTTGAGCCCAATTTACTCTCTTTCCATTCCACGTGTGCATGGCCGCAAGTACAATCCTCTGAGACATCATCTCCTTTTGAGGCCTGAACACAAGATAGTCATTCACAAATCTCAACCAAATTTTCCAGGGATGCTTAGCCTTGTCCAGATGGCAACCCTTTGGAGTTCGAGGGAATTCACCTTCGAACATCTCCTCATGCTGTTCCTTGCTCAACCCTGGTAATTCATCTAAAATCATCCCATCAGCAGGTAATCTCAAACGTCTTGCTACCACCTGGGCTGAGAAATCTATGGTCTTGCCCTTCACTTGAGCAGTCTCAGCATCTGGTGAGTAAGTCTGAACAAATTGAGTCACCTCTTCCACATAAGCTGCCCTGGTGGCTCCTTGAATCCAACACAAAAAGTGAAACACCCCTGCTTGCTCCAGTCGTTCATGGTTAGCCTTCCAGGCTTTCTTCAAAGCTAGGGTAATCAGGGGTAAAACTATGGGCTTAAGGGTTAAAGCCTTCTCTGATTCTTCCAAAACTTCGGACTCCGAGGTGATATAACTGTGAAGAACCATGCTGACAGAACAGGGTAGTGGCAGACAAGTTTTTTACTAATATATCAAATTCTGAAAAATACACCCCTAGCCTATAGTCTGTGAAGATGTGTAACTCAACCCTGTAAGTACAAGATAACTCATCAGTCTATTGTCAATATGAAAATTTTCAGCAACTTTAGAATATTGCCACATCTGATTTACCCTTACTTATACTCAATTCACTCTTCTGAGATGAAATAAGGATTTAGAGGTTGTAGAAGAAATTACCTACTGGCAGCAGTGGGCCCTAATAGAAGGAAGAATTCACTCTTTCTACTGGAGGTACCCTAACAGGAAATTTCCACAAAATTACAGTTTAAATAACCATCTAACTTCATTCAGCTGACTTCCAGGGTTTCTTCTGTAACCAGATCTTATTATCTGTAATTGAGAGAATCTGGCCACTTTTCAAGAGAGTTGTCGGCTGCTCCTAATTTCTGGTTTATGTTAATCTTTACTTCCAGAGTTCACTTGTGTAACAGAAAAAAGAAAAATATCTCAACTGGCTTCACTCGGCATATTTGTTACTCTGCAACTGCTTTCCAGGGTTTTTTCAGAGTTTTTATGAGTAATTCCCAGATTTATGCTTCAATTCTCTCTCAGAAATTAACCTACTGCTTACAAGTGACTTAAAATCTAACAGAAGTTGAAACAACTTTAAATGCTCTCTTAATCTCCCTGTCAAGCCCTCTTGCAACTGTTACAGCATCTCTTCCCTGTTCTCACAGTTTTCTTTCAAAAGATTATTCTCTGCCTCTCTTTTCCCACTTTTTCCTAATTTTGGAAGGCTATTTGTCTTGTAAGTCACACCTCAGAACTCTCTCAGAGTTTTCTTGCAGATTTTTCCTCTCTCTGTGCTAATTTTCACTCAAAAGATTTTTTCTTGAAACTAAGTATAATCTGCTGAAAAAACTCTAATTACTACTACCTAACCTAAAGCCTTCTCTTTCAACAGCAATTGTCTCCTCTTGACCCTAGCTCTCAACTGGTCACTTAACCTAATTTCTAGCAAGGCCATAGTCTTTTTGGTTTCCAAGAAGCAGCAATTACTTGTGTAGGTCCATAGCCTGGTATACAATATAGATACTTACTTAAGATATCGCAGAAAGCACACTTAGCAGAAAATATACACTTAGAAAAGCAGTAAAAACTCACCTGATAGGGTCGCCGAAGTTCCTCCGCGTTTGCTGCTGCGCCTGCAAAAAGCCTGTCACTCTCCTTTCTTGCCAGACTGCTCCCTTTCTCCAACTGACTGCTTCTTGAGTCTCTGTGCCAGCTCAGCTTGGACGGAAAAAACAAAAACCCTAGTCTATAGCCTATCGGGCGTCTCTTGGCTTTCTGTTGCCTTACTAGGCTGTCACTAAGTTAATTTTAGTGAGCCTATTGCCTCAGATATTAACTTTGAGTTCTGGCCTAAACTAGCCTATTAGACTTACCAATTTCTAATTTTTTTTTTACTTAAACAACCATTCTGATTTTAAGCTGAATTAATTTGAATTAATTCAAATCATATATATAATTTTTTAATTAAATGGCCAATCAAATTTAATTTAATTTAAATGTATCTAAGTTTATGTTAACCATTTAATCATAATATTAATCATATTATTGATCATAATATTAAGCAAAAAATTCAAAATAATAGGGTCTAGAATAGTAGGGTCTCCCCCTTACTTTATACAAGTAACTGTCCCCAGTTACTTATGATATTTTTTTAGACGATAGCCATTAATGCGCGTAAGCAAAGGTGTGCCATCAAAATCCACTAAATCGAATGACCCATTGTCATGTGCAATTTTAACTTGATAGGGGCCCATCCAATGAAGTTTAAATTTACCAGGAAATTTTTGGAAACGGCTATCATAAAGTAAAACCAAATCATCAGCGGTAAGCGTTTTAGATTTCATTTTACTGTCATAGTAAGTCTTGCGCCATTTCTGAATGGCTGCCATATTTAAATAGGCTTGATTACGCACTTCATCCAATCTTTCTAACATAGCAATGCGCTCTTTGAGGGATTCCTCGTCACTCAATCTCTCGTCAATTGCTATACGTAAAGAGGGTAGTTCCAATTCTACGGGTAAGATTGCTTCTTGGCCATAAACTAATTGAAAGGGTGTAAACTTAGTTGTGACCTTATAGGCTGTGCGGTAAGCCCATAATGCGTCTAACAACTTGCTGTCCCAATCAGTCATAGAGTTTTGGACAGTCTTTGTAATGATCTTACACAAAATCCCATTAGTTTTTTCAGTTTGACCATTCGCTCGTGGGTGATATGGTGAAGTGAGTCGGTGTTTAATTTTATATTTCTCTGTGAGTTCTTTGATAACATCATTTACAAAGTGTGTTCCGCGATCACTGACCAATTCTTTTGGACAACCATAACGTGATAAGATCTTTTCTCTCAAAAACTTAGCTACCACATGTTTATCGTCTTTTCTAGTGGCTTCAGCCTCTGCCCATTTAGTGACATAATCTGTAGCCACTAAAATATATTGATATCTCCCGTGACGACTTGGTGGGTTTATGGGTCCCACAAAATCAATTCCCCATTTCTCAAATGGTGCTAAAGCAAGGATAGGGGTAAGTGGCATCGCGGATGACTCGGTTGGTTTTCCTACCCTCTGGCAAACATCACATTGCCTAGTGTATGTTATACAATCAGCAAATAGGGTGGGCCACCAATAACCACTTTGTAATATTTTCCTAGCAGTAACATCTCCTGCAAAATGACCTCCTGCCATATTGTCATGACACTCTTTTAAAATCAAAGGGATTTCTGAACTAGTGACACAACGACGTAAAACACCATCTTTCCCTTGTTTGTATAAGGTGTCTGCAATAATGGTGTAAGGCATGGCTTTGAAAACCAACCTACGCTTTTGTTTTTCAGTAAAGTCCGTAGGGAATTTATTGCTTTGTAAATATTCAATTATTTCGGCATACTCATGAGGAATCACATCAATATAAAATAATTGGGCGTCTGGAAATGAATCATCAATGGGTTCGGATCCAGATTCCTCATTTAATCTCGAAAGGTGGTCGGCGTTGGCATGACTTTTGCCTGGTCTAACTTCAACTGTAAAGTTAAACTCTTGCAAAAGTAATACCCATCTTGCTATTCTGCCACTCAATTGGGGTTTGTTTATCATGTACTTCAATGCGTCATGATCTACATGGAATACAAATGTGTTTCCCAAGAGATAATGACGAAACTTTTGGACTGAGAATACCATGCCCAAAGCCTCACGTTCAGTGACAGTATAATTTCTCTCAGCTTGCACCAATTGACGACTAGCAAAATAGATAGGATGGTCATGTCCATTTTCATCTTTCTGACTTAGAACTGACCCAATGGCTACATTGGACGCATCAACAAATATATGAAATTCTTTCTCCCAATTAGGGGATACAAGTATTGGAGCTGACACCAACTTCCTTTTTAGTGTATTGAAGGCATGGGTGCAAGCAGAAGTCCAAATTGGAGCTTCGTCGCCTTTCTTAAGCAGTTCGGTCAAAGGCATCGCAATTATTGCATACCGGAAAATAAATCTTCTGTAATAGCCGGTGTGCCCAAGGAATCCTTTAACTTCAGTAACAGTGGTAGGAATTGGTAAAGACACAATATTTGCAATCTTATCAGGGTCAGTAGCTATGCCTTGTTCAGACACAATGTGTCCTACTAATCTGCCAAATGGCACTAAGAAAACTGACTTAGCGGCATTAATTGAAATGCCAAACTCCATACATTTATCAAAACATTTTTGGAGATAATTTGCGTGGTTGTTGTCGTCACCAAAGACAGCAAAATCATCCAAAAAGATTTCCATGAATTTACGAAGATATTCTTGAAAAGCTTCCGTCATGACACGTTGAAAAGTAGCAGGGGCATTGCATAAACCAAATGGCATTACAATGTAGGCAAAGGTACCCCAATCCGTGGTAAAGGTCGTGTACCAACGGTGTGGTTCAAAAATTTGGATTTGGTTATACCCTGAAAATCCATCCATGAAGGAGTAGCGTTTGTATCCCGCTACTGCGTCTAACATGGTGTCAGTAAAAGGTAAGGGGAAGTAGTCTTTCCGGGTGACACTATTAAGTCTCCGGAAATCTTGACAAATCCTTAGTTTCCCATTCTTTTTAGGAACTACAACAATGGGTGACACCCACTCACTATAAGGTACTTTATAAATGAATCCTGCCTCAAGGAGTTTGTCTATCTCTTCTTTGACCATTAAGGAGTATTTAGGATTCATACGATATTGTCTCTGTCTCACTGGGGCTGTTCCTTCCTCAAGTACGATTTTGTGTTCACATACTTCTGGAGGGACTCCTCTCAAGTCTTTGTAAGTCCACGCAAAGACTTTAATATTTCTTTTGAAGAAATTATACCAATACTGCCATTCCGTCTTGGATAGCTTCTCATGCACTTTAATAATCTTAGGAACTTCTTCGGTTCCTAGGTTCATTTCTTTGTAGACATCTTTAGACACATAACTCTTAATAGGTGCATTAGAAGAAAACATGGCATCTTCCCATTCTTCCTCAAAAGGGGGTGGATTAGTCTCAAGTTCTTTTAATGGGGTTGACCGTTTCTTCGGGTTGGGTGTTAATAAGGTTTTATCCTGAGGTTGTGGTTCAGTAACCGTAGTGACATTATTAACTGGACAAGAATTCTGCCAACTTAATATGGCATTATCAGAATCATCATCCTTCATAGAGATGAAATATTCTCCTATCCCGACTGGGTTATAGGATCTCTGGTGTCTACCAATATTATGGATGGACTCAATTGGGGTATCCTCTGACTCGGTCTCATAACCGTCAGTTGTGAATTCAGTTCCCTCATCATGAGTCTCTCCTTGGTATCGGGTAGGAAACAAAGGTAAGACCATTTTATCTTTCCCTTTGCCTAAGGTAAGTGTACCTTTTCCCCAATCTTCCTTAGCCTCAGCTACAATCAACCAAGGTCTTCCTAATATTCCAGGGATGGGTTGTATAGCGTCAGTGGTTCGGAATATAACAAAATCAATCTTATATTCCCTACCAGCAATTTGGACTGGAACTTGGAGTAATTGACCTAAAGGTTTGGTACGAGTATGATCTGCCATCTTAAGAATGATAGAAGTAGGAACCATATTGGTGAGTCCTAATTCTTCCATTGTTTCCATACTCATAAGATTAACACTGGATCCAGTATCGACTTGAAATCCTGCTACCATCACCCCATCAATTATTACATCTACCGCGGGAGCTCCCGGATCTTGACTTAGGGTGACATCATGAATTTCAACAACTTTGGGTTTCTTGCGAATCATTGCCGAACCTAAGGTGGTACGACATTGAGGCGCAATTGCCAAAAGTTGTCTCATGGTAATCTGAGGTTGAATGTTGTCTAAGTCCTTCATAATATCATAGGGTTGCAAACCTTTAGATAATTCCATTACTCTCGGTTGTTTTGAATTTGACTTGGACCTCAAACCCCGTACTTGTGGTATTTGGTAAGGTGTGGGTTTAGTCCTAGAATCCGTAGATTGAACCTGGGGAATATTTGATGATGGGTTTCTCTCCAAGATAGTATAAGGTCTTGGAGGTACAGGAGGTGTGGGTAGAGATATCGGTACAGGTTGAACTAACTCTACCCTTGGCAAAGCCGTGGGCGTAGAATTGTCTTTAGACACAACCGTAGGCTCAACAATCAATTTGTTTCTAGGATCATCCTCATGTAAATTGTCTCGTAGCTCCTCAACACTCGGTTCACTACTATTTTCATCAATGATTGGGTAAGGTTCTTTGATGGCTTTAGACCTTGTTGTTACTGCATTAATCTTACGTTCCCGTAATGGTGAGGTAGAGAAATGCTGAATATGATTTACATTTCGAGCTCCCTCTTCCTCATCCTCCGGATCTTGTATTCTCACTCGTTTTCCCTTTTTCCAATCTCTCTCATTGGGAGGGTATTCTTTCTTAGGGTGAGGACACTCATCTGTGGGGTGTCCTGCTGTCTTGCAGTTACCACACAAAGGAACATAATCCTGGGGTTTCTTAGGGTTTGGACAGTTGTTAGCATAATGACCCAATTCCTTACACCTATAACAGACAGGATATTTCCTTGGGTCGTCAGGGTTTGAATCAAACCTCCTATAATTTTGATTATAGGATGGAGATTCCTGCCAATTAGAAGAATCATTTTGTTGATTCCAATTGGTACGACCTTGAAAATTCAAAGGGACTGGGCGACGATTAAAATTCCTTTTAGGATTATAATTAGCATTGGGTCCTGGCCCATTTCGTTCTTGTTGCCAAGGACGAGATTGACCGCTATCGACTTGATTAACAGCCTTTTGCTGCTTAAGGTTCCAACACTCTTGGACTGCATGATTTCCTCCACAGAATATGCATTTAGTCCTAAATCCCTTTGGGGTGGGACACTCATTAGCAAGGTGTCCTTGACCCTTACAATTATGACACCACACATTATTTCGCTCCTCTGTGGGTTGAGGTCTCTTAGGTCTATTGTTGGCCACTTTGACTGACAATTCAGACAATTGTTTGGTCAAGTTCCATAGGGCATTATCATATTTATCATTTGCAAGATCCTGTTGAGGAGACTTGTTAATTACAGGTTGGGTATACAAAGGTGCATTTGAATTTCGCACATATGGTGCATCCGTGACATAATAATGATTACTCTCAGTGATGGGGAAAGTTCCCGAACGCGGGGGAATAGGATTGTTGGAATACGTGTTGTCAGTATATAGGACCAACTCATTTTCCAACCTACATTCCTCCCAAGTTTTTGCTCTGGCATAAGCTTGAGCAAATGTAGCAGTGGTTCCTTCCTTAACATAAGTTCTCAACTCCAATGGGTACAAACCCCCTATAAATATACTCATAAGGAAATCATCTGGGATCTGATGATTACCCATACGCTGCAAGATATCTTGCATTCTGCCATAATAGTTATCAACTCTCTCGTTGACACCCATTCTAACAGTGCGCAATTTTTCTTTTAGACTCGAGGCAAAGCCCAAGGGTCTAAAGTAAGCTAAGAATGCAGCCTTTAATGCATTCCAATTAGCAAATGGGGGTTGTCTTAGATACCATGCAAAGGCATCTTCTTGCAAGGACGCTGCAAAAACCTCTGGAAGTTTCGCAGCCGGAATATCATTGGCGTGGCAAGTAAGTTCAAATTTTGATACATGAGTATCAGGATCTGAACCTGGTCTCCCAAGAAAATATGGGATGTGAACTATGTTAGTAATCCTCGGGCCAACCGGTACATTAGCCATTATAATGGGAAATATTGGAGGTGGTAAGGGCGGTGTTGGTAATGGTTGTAATACAACTGGTGTTGGTAAGACTGAAGGTGTTAAAGGGTTTTGAACTGGTTGTTCCTGTGAAGTTCCTGAGGTTGAACCAAAATATAATTGTTGGGGTTTAAGAGGTGATAATAACTCTTCTGGACCTTTATTCTCTAAAGGTATTGGTTCCTCTAGACTTGGGTTAACATCAGGATTTTCCTTGTGCAGTTTAAGGACAGACCTTAACCAACTCTTTCTCCTTTCAGCTTTCTTTCTTTGATAATCTCTAGCACGTGCACGATCCTCTCTAGCCTTATCATTGGCTGCTTTTCTTACTGAGGCTGTTTGTGCATGTGACCTTTCATGTGCGGGTTCCAGTATGGAAGCTGCATATGATCATATGTAAACTATGTCCTGTTTTGTCTATTGGATTTCACAATCCGTCTTCTTCCGTTCAAGCATAACTTTGCAAAATTCACAAAGTTCTCGCCTTGAAGTGAAGAATCGGAAAAGTCTGGTATGTGGACACTAGTACAGGGATCAAAAGGTCCGTAATAAAAACGAGCTTCGTTGCTAGAAAAAAGCCCTCCGTTCCAACAACCGTAACCAAATTTACTAATTGGGAAGCTTTCTGCTTTATGTTTGCTATAAATGAGAAACAAAAATCTCAAATCAACTCTCAATCTGGGATATCCTTTGTTAATAATGACTTCATTAAAACCCTCTCCGTTATTCCAAATATTCTCCAAAATCTTTTCTTGAAGGTGAGTGGGTAAATCAAGGAAATTGGCTAGAAATCCTTTTGGATAGACTGGGTGATTTGGTCCAATATGGATTCCACATCCCCAAAATGATGCTTTATAAAAACGATATAAAGCAGTAAACAAATGTGGTCCTTTGTATAACTCACTATCCAGGGTGCTCAACTTTTGTCGGTTAAGCTCCCACGGCCACATTTTGACAATCGACACATGAGTGTGAAGGATACTACCCTCATAGGGAATCAGTTTGTGACTCAACTGTACGGGTTGACACTTTTGATTTCCACCTTTCGACAGTTTTAGTCTTAGACTTAAACTTATTCACCTCACAATCCCTCGAGTAGTGTCCTGAACCTTTACAAGTCCGACACACTATTTGGGGACGTGACTCTGTTTGACAAGCACTCTCAAGTTGTTTCTTTGGTTCAACTGGTGTTTCAAGGTGACATTTACAAATTCTCTTGACAATTCTCTCAACGGCTTCTTCGAAGCCAACAAGTTTTAGCTCTCCCAAGGTACTCTCAGAAAGTCCAAAGGGTGTATATTTTAAAGGATAATTTAATGAATTTTGATGACCCCTAGATTTCCATACTTGGGGTTGATCCATAAATAAGACATTTGGTTGTAACTCTAGGCATTTGGTTTTTGATACAATTCTGAATTCAAATTAATACTTTAGGATTGTGAAAAAGTTTCAGAAACAGCTATCGACTTGTTTCTTTACTTTTTGAATCTCCCAAAGACTTTAATTTAAATTCCTTATTCAAAATCCAAGCCTACCAGTTTTCCTAACAGATTTATCTACCTAGACTTAAATCGACCGAAGCCTTCCCCGGCAGCGGCGCCAAAATGTAGTTAGTTTTTTGGTTAACAAACAAACCCAGGGAAACAATCAGGGAAGACTCAAAAGGTGATTCATGTAACATCTAGGTGTCTTAGATAAGACTTATTAGGGAAAACACAAGGTTAATTCACTTCAATTAGGATAAGGACTGACAATTGGCTCATGGGTGAGGGATAAAAACTTCTAAAAACCACTCCATGTCAGTACATGCAAATGTGACAGTCTCACACCTCACACTACTTTCCCAGGCAATAGACTGGCAGTGAGTTCATTTTAATAGGACCAAGTGCGGTGCACAAGCATAGGCACAGCCATAGTCAATAATCTTGCAATAGTGACCCATTTTTGTCTCTTTACCGAGGCCAAGGGCACCTCGGAATAGTCAATTGTCTTTCCTTCATTAATTTCATTTAATGTAACTTGAAAAGTCAGTGCGGTAATCCTTTCAGGATAAACAGTCTTCTTTGGTTAGATTCGAGTTTAATTAGGCAGTCCGACAATTGTCTTTTACCTGGTATCGGCCAAACTCAATCTCAACCTTTTTCCTCAAGGCAATGAGTCCAAAACCACGTATGCACGTTAACATATTCTCACATCACTCATGAACTCATTCCATTTAGTTAAGATTCCTATTCAATATCATTAGATGCCAAAGTATTCAATTCACAATTCCATTTAATTATTGCAATGAAGGTTAAACGATTCCATTATTGAAATTGTTAAAATTCCAAATTAGCCTTAATAACCTTAAGGTTGCAATTCACGACAAGGGTTACCGATATAACAGTCAGCACGTCCTTGTCTCCTCCGCCTCTGGGTAATCTTCCGTAGACAATGGTCTTAACACGATGTCACTTTGACTTCCATCGGAAGATCGGAACAGTTTCTCCATTTACACATGGAAGACAATAGTCTTGTACCTTACTCAATTTAATTGTGGCCGGGAATCCGGTTCCACAATTCATTAAGACTTCCACATATTACAACGACAATACTCTCTTTGCTTAAACTGATTTGGAGAATGAAATCTTATTAAAGTCAATTGACTCAGGGCGCAATTAATCTTAAAGGCAATTTAGAAATGTGTAAGTGCATCTATGAAAGGACGATAGCCTCTGTATTATGTCATACCAGCAAATATGTGGGTGATACGTTAAACAATTCAATCTTATCATTCAACTTTGATTACGAGATTGCACGTCCCACAACAACCACTCCCTGAAGAAATCATATTTAGTAATTATCTACGCTAAAATTATTAGATTAATCCCATCGGCCACGCACAGTAATAAGGACCTTGCACATTCTCGGATCACTTAATTTGCAGTATCAACGGTAATTCAATATGGATCAGACCATAGTCTCGACTGAATACACTCTCAGACGATTAAACCATGCAGTATGAGATTACAACACAAATATATTCAATTAGGCTCTAAGATTAGACTCTTGAGACCATGGCCTAAAATGAGACTTTTAATTTAAGAGAACTAGTTCTGAACTTTAATTAAATTAATTTGTTGCATGTACTTCACTCAGGGTTCATAATTCTCTCGAAAGAAATATCAGTACCCTTGCCCTGAAATTACGGGGTTCTTCATAATCACAGACTATCGACGTACTCAGCAAATTAGCCACACAATTTTTAATATCAGGCTAAGTTGGATCCGAACAAGGATTAACTTTTATACGGGCATGAAAGACTTCAAATAATTGAAGACAGTAATTGCTTACAGGTTGCTCATATCCCCAAAATGATAAGAATTCATCTTGACAGACGTACAAATTCGCATTACATTAGACTGCGACTTTTTACTGAAACAGATAATTTCCCCGGGATTTCCTGCCCGTTATATAACCAGGTAATTCGTTTAGATAATCAATCCCTGCGAAATTACCTCACACAGATGCCGAACTGAGACAATAGACTCATCAATACCAGTAGGTGCCATCTCAGACAATCGACTTGCTGTGAAAGTAAGCAGCAACTGATACGGAATATGAAGGCTGACGCAGTCATCAAATAACTCCAGATTACAACATACACTTAATACTCGAGAACCAAAACTGATTAAGGCATAAGCAATCTGGTCCTCGCACTTTGTTCCGAAATCAAACAATGGTTTAAGTACAATTCCAGTAAAATCTCCCTGGAACTACAATAATTATCACAACAACAACAGCGACAACAATAACCACAACAGACAATAGTCTTGAGCAGATGTGCATCCCACACATGTGCTATAACAAAACTTTAATATTCAAAGGTAAATTCGCACAAAAATTCACATAAAAATCAGAAGGTTCAACAAAAACTCTCTTCAGCTCTCGGCCTCTCACCTACGAGTCATACATAATGAATGGCCTCTCTCTTCCCTTCTCTTCTTCCACAAAAATTAGTTATAACCGTCTTTGCCTCTTCAAACCAGACCATAGACTTCACATGGCTTAGTTTCACATACCACAAGACAATAGCCATTTCTCACCACAAAGTTTCATCTTTTCTAGTTCATGAAGTGGCTATTCACACTTGAAAGACATTTAGACTTCAAAAATCAAAAAATTCGTACGACAATGTACAAAGTCGGGCAATCTGACATGAATTTGAGCCCATTGGCCCTACCGTGCTCAAGAACTCCCTCGGTGCAGGGTGAGGTTTATTGCCTACCTTGCGGTTGGTGGGCTCTTGGTTTTTCCGTCAAGTAGAGAGAAGATTTCACAGCGGGGAATCGAACCGCCAACCCCTCCGTTCAGATTTGGGCACCTCTCCACTGTCATCCGGTAGTTTAGGGTCATCTCGGACTTCCATGGCAGTTACATTTTAGCTGATGACAATAAGTTTCATGAATGAAAGCGGACATCTCCTCTAAGGTTGTGCAATTATGCTTAGAGTGGCATGATCACACTCCATCATACATGGTATACACATCATCGAAATTCAACCAATTTATGCATGCTTCAACTCCAAATTAGCTAGCCACATTAGACAAGGTACCACTTAAGACACACATACCATAGTGCAATTGCCATTCTTAGGGAGATAATGATTCCCTTCCACCAAAGAAAATGAAACACAAAGCTTTCGTTTGGTGCAAATACAAAAACGTAGGGTGGGTTTACACGAAAATCCAAGACCAAAGAAATTCCAAAATTGAATGATCCTATTGGTCGAGAGCCAATAATTGGACCTGAGGAGTTTACATTAGGGTATGGGTCCAATATATGAGAAACTGATGTGACGCTGATGTGAAATAGCTTTCCCACCAAATCTTGGTGGTCCTCACTCAAAAACAACGCTCTTTCTCTTCAAGCTCAAGTCCAATCTTGAGTTTGAATGTAAGGTTCATTAACCCTTATCAGTGTGGGGTCTCAATATACAGCCATATACACAATTTATACATGCTTCACCAAGTTCATAGATTACATGTTATATATGCATATATTTGACACCTTACTATATACATTATCTTATGTCAAGGAGAAAAATAAAAAGATACTCATACTAGACATCGAGGTTTTACTTGGGTTTGATGCCAACCGATGTGTGCGTGAGATGATTGCTCAAAGGAGCAACACCGTCCGTTAGTTGGTGATCAGTGTCCAGGGAGATTTTTGGTCATATTTGGTGAATATCCTAGTGTTTCCAAGTCCAACCGATTACATGTTGTGATTATTTGGTTTTTCTTTATTAATTTAAAAATATATTCCATGGATACCTCTAAAATGATCGGTAACATTCATGAAGTCTTGAACTTCAACCAGTTCATCTGTAACTAGCGGTTGGTTATCCCCGTTCATTGTTGGTGATGGGGCCATATTAAATAACTCCCCGTTGTGGGTTTCCTCTCTAAGTCAAGTGGTTGTATCTCTTAACTAGCAATCGAGTTTCTCAGAAGTGCACCCAAATTTATATATAGAGAGATAATATGAGGGACAATGTAACCCCGTTCCATCAGCCTTGTATAAAATCGAGATCTCACTTTGACACATTAAAAAAAAAAAAAAAAAAAAAGACATTACAAAGCTTAGGCTTGCATACGTTAACTTAACTACACTAAATATTGTATTTAAAATGAGTTTCCATGTAGGTCGCTTGCCCACTAGATTATAGAATACAGTGGGTCGGAGGTGTTCGCATGTATTTAAGCGCAAACCACCATCCAACCACATTCGGGTAGTCCGCTAAAATGTGGAGGGTTGTGGACACAGGCTGCTACACTTCCATGCATCCACTAAAGAATCTTCAACATATAAATGCCGGTCACCGAAGGTTTTGCATACTAGTTTTAGAAGCAGGAGGAGGTTAATAGGAGGTAGTTAGTAGGAGGTTTGAGAAGATGGAAGTAGCTAGTTGGCACATACGAACTCTACCCCACTAGATTCCCTCTACATTTGGACGGGTTTATCCTTATTTACACTAGAATCTGGTGGGCGAGTGGCCTACATGGAAGCTCATCCTTCGTGTCACCGATTCTATTTGTGTCTTGCTCATGTAGTGTCACCGACACTAAATTTAAACTTAATAGTATCTGCCATTCCTTGTAGAGAAAATTGGGCATTATAGATTTACAACGTTGCGATTACTGTCACTCACTACGTGATTTTTCATTCAAAGTCCGATCATCCATGACAATATTTCATCACAGAAAGTGTTAGGATGCAGAATACACCAAACTTTGTTTCAATTAGTGACATTTGGATGCACTAAAGGTAAGTTGGGATTACAATACTTGTAAAACCTCTCTCATAAGAAGTGTCATTGGAAAAGCTACCTTAGTGACATAAAATACCATATGACACTACGTACAATATTTAGTGTACACTAGTCACTCCAAAAGGAATCACAACAATCAATAGCGAACCGAGGCAGCTAGGGACACGTGTTGTCTGCGTGAACTCATCCATTGCAAAGGTGAAAACATAGTGAATTTTATTGTAACTTGTAAATGACTACACCGTTAATGGTATTTATCATCACTTACTATTTGGAGTTACGTTGTGCTATAATTGTTTAGTACGGATCTCATTTCTTAACAACAAAGGTCAAATTGGCCGTTTTGACAGTATATAACATTCACATCTTTACTTGGTAGAAATTTGCATCAACGATATAATGTTATAGCAATGTGTAACTCCGAATAGTAAGTGACACTAACACCATAAATAGTGTACTTTAAGAACATTGTCTAGGGAGAACTGGCGGTTAGTTACAAATGAACCGGTTGAGTTTGAGAAATAACCGGTTGAAGTTCGAGACTTCAGGAGGATTACTGATCATTTTAGAGGAATCTATAGAATATACCTCAAATGAATAAAGAAAAACCGGAAGGTATCAACATGTAACTGGTTGGATTTAGAATCACTAGGATCTTGACCAACTATGCCCAAAAACTTCCCAGGCACTGTTTAAGAAGATTTGACTCTGAAAGCACATAACATTATTCAGATCCATAACAGTGTTATGTGGGAGTGACAATATTCTGCAAAATATTTCCCACATTCAGCCTGAATGATGGAATGTTTTGCAGAATACTGTCAGTCCCATAGAACACTATTATGGATTTGAATAATGTTATGTAGAGTCGAACACCACAAACTAATATAGTGGAGTCAAATTGGAATGAATTAGCCCTCAATCTCATAGGATACCTTTCTTATATAAAAAAATCGAGCCCCTTCGTCCATGATGGATGAGTTTATATAGACTCCATGAATCCCAAACCAACTGAGGCACTTCGCTATGTGTTTTTCTTTTTTGGCACAAATTAAGAAATTCAATTGCCAAGGAAACCCAAAATACAACCAACCCGGGCGAGCCAGCGCAACCCAAGTAAAATCAAGAAATAATGCTCATATGTGGTCTATCCATCCAAGTGACAACTAAGTTACTCCGAATCACATGTATGTGCTTTTCACCAACGCAGGGACACTCATACACTACAAATAAAAATGGCGTACTAGGGTTTATGAGATCTTACCTTTACAAACGCAAAAAAGACAAAACAAATCTTTTGTTTTGACTCACCCGGACTTAAAGTAGTCGCCACTAGGTATCTAGATTTTGACTACGGTCGTGGGATTGAGATGCCGTACGAATCGCAACCGTCGAATCTCATCCAACGGAGGCACCGGCGGTTGGATATGATGAGAGCATCCCGATTGTGGGGTGGTTTTTTTCCTGCCACGGTTCACTCCGGATATAAATTTGGATATAAAATATAATAATAAGGAGAAGAAGTTATGATACAAGCCCACCATTCATGTCCCGGGCCCCGAGAAACACGGCCGTTGCCCTAGGGTTTGGGAGCTCTCGACACCAATGACAAAACCAAAAAGACAAGACACCGTGTATATAGATTATAGTTTCCCACATTGCATAATACACTCGTACAAATCACGGCCGTCGCATCGAATCCGTGGGGGCCCACTTTGAGGGGTCCTTGAAACATGATTCCGACCATCCAATTGAACCGAGGCCCACCTCATCGGGTAGAGGTGCCTAATTTGGATACTTATGTGAATCGGATGACTATATTTGAGTGGTATGTGGTTACGTGTGGCTCCGAGAACAAATACTAGGAAGACATGTGCTTAACAAGGCTGGGGCGAAACAACCCATACACTGGTTCCTTGGAGGCAAGGGTTTAGGCATCCAACCACAAATGAGTGGATGGGTTGGTTTGCCCAAATCTGCTTAACAAGAGATTAGACTATGCACTCAAAATACGTTAATCATTCTAGATCGAATATGCAACATGATTGGGGGCATCTGATAACTATTTAATGAGCATGAGAATCTTTACTTTGTTAATGAATAAGATATTCATGCGATTTGGGAAGACGAAGGTTGAAAACAATCGTTCAGGTAGACTCCCTAACCTTTTGTGGGATTAGAGCGCAAGGGACTGCGAGGAGTTCGGCTATGGCCACGATTTGGATTTGCTAATTGTCTCGTACTAATCGTGTGTTTCATATCCTAGGAGAAGTGGGTTGGGTAGAAAAAACTAACCATTTAAGACCCATCCACCTTACGTAAAATCACCACCATGGATCACAATCATGTTCAACTTGAACTTTGTTGAGAGAACTGAGGGCCGCTTCATTCACGAGCTGAATGTTGTGACCACGTAATTGCGAGGGCCTTTCATTCTCATCCAAAGGCCGCACCACTAACACGCTCTGCTGGAATTTGTGTCATGTCTACCTCTTGGAGGTGGGCTTGACGCAAATTCTAGCAGATCGTGAAACATACATAGTCTACCATGTAGGAATCCATGCAGACCTTTCATCCATGATAATTGTGTCGGGCCCATAGGCCTTCGCCTTCTAGTGTGAAGTGAACCTGGATGGTCTCGGCCTTTTCGACCAATGAGAGATCTTAGAAGCGAATGGTCACATGCCTTTAGTCTCGTGTGTGAAGTGGCCCTGAGGCATGAGTGTGAAGGCCATTCACCGGGGGTAGCTTCCAACCATCCTCAAATCAAAGCTAGGGCATAACGCAATTTTTGGTAAGAACTGTCGAACGATAATAAAACCAAGGCTTGCATAGGAAAGCTATGGGGTTTGTGGTGTGTATGTAAATTTATCCATTAGGGTGGTGAAAACGCATCAAATTATTTTTATTGTTTGAGACTCCAGTAAATAGTCCTATTACTGTGGGTCACAATAATTTTCTAGATCCCACACTAATTCTCATAATGAAAACTAATGTTGGTTGTACCCAAAAAAAAGGAGACCAATGTTGGCCACAATAATTTACAACCCATGCTATATGTTTAGTCAAAATTTAGTGTGGGCCACATTAGATTGTTTTTTTAGAAAATTAATGTGGGTGATTATTTTATTTTGTGCTACTTTTGTCCTGAAACTACACTAAATATGATATTTAGTGTCACCAATTCTAATCATCTTGCTCAATACTAATTGTAAACTGTGGTATAGTGCCAGCAACACTAAATGTTAACCCAACACTATTTTTCATTCCTTCTAAAATTCTGGGGATTATACATTTACAGTGTTGCAATTACTGTCACTTACCAAGTGATTTTTCATCCAAATTTCAATCATCCATGACAACATTTCATCACAAGTTGCTGACAAGAATACGCAGGGTTTTGGCCAATTGATGAACTCATCCATCATCCATGACAGTAATTGTTCACTTATTCATAAGAAGTGTCATCCATAAAGTTACCATTAGTGACATAAAATACCATATGACACTAAATATCATAGTTGGTGAAATATTCGATGTGTTGGCCGCAAGTCTTCTTGAAGACTTGGGGGAAGCCATGTGGTCTTGGACCCACTTTAATTACACCTTGACTAGAAAATTAGTGTGGTCCATGTCAATTATTTCCTCAATAATTTTTCACCCACACAAGTAGGAATAAGTGTAGTTTTGGACAACTTAAATTTGAGCATTAGAGAGTTCGAATTAGTTTGGCAAGTCCAATTGGGTTGAGTTAGCCTTGAACTTACAAGGGACTAATTTTCATCATAGCCTCTTCGTCCACAATGGATGAGTTTACATACTCCATGGATCCCCAAGCCATGCAGGATGCTAGATGGGCTTACATTACCAAACCAAAAATAAATAAAAACAACCCTTAAGGAGGCCCCAGGCTAAATCACATCTGTGTTCGGCTGGGCCCCACCCCTCCCACACCTCCTTCACTACCCGGTCTTCCTGCCCACACCTGCGTGGGAACTCTTCCTCATTGGGAGCAAATGTGACAATACCTGGTCAAAATTACAAATATTCAAGCTAACATCACTTTCATTATTTCCAAGCTAATTGATGGAGTTCCTTCACATGCCAAAGGAGTTGAATGGCTTAAGTGACTAGGTATTGTCACATTGGTTCCCAACGGAGAAGAGTTCCCGCGCAGGTGCGGGCAAGAAGACCAGGCAGTGAAAGAGGCGTGGGAAGGGTGGAGCCCAGCCGAACACAAATGTGATTTAGCCCGAGGCCTTAAGAAGCCTTATGTTTTCGACCCAAGATTGGACCCACATTTGAAGATCAACCTAATAAAAATATTTTCTTGTGTGGGGACCGTCACAATTCGACCGGAAAGTGATGCCAAATTAACGCCCCTTCATTTTATTTTTCATGCCGTGGACCTAGAAACTTGTGTGTCCAAAAAAATGCCTGTGTGGGAACTCGGAAGGTTGTTCCGTGAGAAGATTCTCATTGTTGTTGGATCACAGGAATTGGTTTGCAAAGACTTCCACCAATGCACGGGGAGAGCCGACCACTACTTTCAGATGAACCGATTGAGATTAGTCAAGGCTTCCAGGAGAATTATGGACCATTTTAGAGGAATCTATGCGACATATCTCAATTGAATAAAGGAAGAACCGAAAGATCACAACATGCAATCGGTTGGACTCGGAGACACTAGGATCTTGACCAATTATGCCCAACAACCTCCCCGGACACTGAATTCCATCGTACTCGGAAAACACTTTTTTATTATAAGGAATCCACCGTTGGATCAAGGTCATTGTGAGTTTGGAGGCTATGAACGGGGAGAACTGAGCGCTACACTATTGTGTCTAATTAGTGTGAGCCACACTAATTCCCAATAAAACACACTAATTTCAAATTATAATTTAGAGTGGCCCACACTAATTTCAAAGGTGAAAATTTTGTGTGGGCGTTGTCGTTTCCACAATTGGATGAAACTTCATAATTCCATCCCGGGAAGCACCTCGGGAAGCACCTAACACATCCCACGGAGGTTGTTTGCGGAGAACCCTAACACACACGGATGGATGACAGTACGGATTACATCCAAAGTGATGCAAACACTTGAAATTTAGTGTGGGCCACACTAATTTCCAACCCACGTGAATTTCCCACCCACACTAATTAGACACAATAGTGTAGTTACAGATGAACCGGTTGAGTTTGAGAAACGACCGGTTGAAGTTCATCAAGACTTTGGGAAAATTACCCATCATTTTAGAGGAATCCATAGAATATACCCCAAATCAATAAAGAAAATCCCGGAAGATGTCAACATGTAACTGGTTGGACATGGAAACACGAGGATTCTGACCGATTATATTAAGAATCTCCTCAGACACTGAGGGGCTGATCGCACCAACCAGTTCAGACACCATCCGTCAGCATCTCCAGTTGTAATAGTGTGAAAAGTGGTGGGCCACTCATCTATTTCTCAACATAATCCCCCAACAATTTCACGGATGGAACCAGACGGATATTTTGGTGCGATCGGGGCATGAGTGGGAGTCGGTAACAGGATATCAACCGTCGAACCAAAGCGGGCGTAGCCCTGCCCACTGACAAGTGGTGAAGGTATGGGAAGATCTCCACCGTCAGATCACACCTCCGTGCAACCAGAGGCCTACGGTGATAAAGGCAGTCTGACAAGAGTTTCATGTGAAGTTTGGCACCGTCAGATCAGGAACTGGGATTCTTTTGTGAAGTTGTTATATTATTATATTATTCTGTACACCGTCGAATGGAATGGAGGCCTACGAAGCGGGAGCCACTTGCTGTAAAGGCTCCGCTCTTTCTTCTCTTTAGTCTTTTAGTGTGGGTTTTGTGACTGCAAACTTCTCTCCAATGTTCAAGATTGAAGTCTTCAATGCCCTTCAAACGTGATTTGGCCCTTCAAAATATACCTCTCTCAAAACAACCCTTCAAAACGCAACCCCAAATTGAAAATGAAGACGTCACTTGAAGTTCTCAATATAATCTGCCCACCACAAGAACCAACAAGCGTAGGGCATTGTCACTACAAGAAGTGGAGTTAGATGGTTGATTCTTAATTCTTCACATTGTACTGGAAACATGTACCATATAATTCATGCACAAGTTTAATATGAGTTTTTTTATTTCATTTCTATATTCTTGGATTGACGTCTTGGATTTAAACCAGCCCTTCAACTGAAGGGCTGAAATTTGGGAGCCCTTCAAAATGAAACTCATATGAGGGCTTCAATCTTGAACACTACTTCTCTCGTTAACCCTTACCTTCATGGAGCGTATTGTGATTTCATTTAAGGTAGAAATATCCAAACCGGTTAACCACCCTCTACCCGTGTAGTAGACCGCCGTCAGAATAGTGAAGTGCCATTTCTGAAAGCAATCATGGCGAGGCTAGCAACTTCAATGCATGTACACTTAGTTTAGCCAAATTTAGTCATGTTTAATGTACTCATGAGTTAACCGGTTTAGGTGATATTCCATATGGAAATGCGGATTACTGTGTTCGGTGTAGGGATAATCTAGTGAACGAGTAGGGGGTTTGACAACTTTCCACTTTGAAAATTTGTAGAATTTTCTGTACAAGGCAGGAAAATATGAAACAACTTGCATTCTTCATGAATCCTTCTCATCTATCTTGAAAAATTATCTCATGATTGCAAGACCATATCTTCAATGTGAATCCCCTTATTTTCATGGGTTATGGTATTTCTACCTTAGATCATCTTAAAAGTAAGCTTTCTAAACCTCAATTTTCATTGTACCTAGAAAAGAAAAGTTGTCATTACATCTTTTGATGTGGACTTGCACACTGTAATTGTTCACTTTGAGAGCATTGGTGAAACGGTGTGCAAGGATTCTCAAGATCTATACAATGAGAGAGCTATTTCCATACATATTGGTCACTTTGAGAGCATTGGCAAAAGCCCACACATGCAAGTGCCCCAAAGTTTCACAACAACGTTTAAGGAGAAGGTGCTTAAACCAACACTTTAAGCTATTGCAGATACACATGGCTATGTGGTTGATATACAAAATATACGTTCATATTCGCCTTTGGGCTTAAAATAGGGATAAAGAAAGAAAGAAAAATTAGCCTCAATTGAATTTTTGATGAATCTTCAAAAGTCAAAACCACTAGCTTTCTTAAATGGATTCCTAGGCCCTGTGTATGAGGTCCTTGCATATGATGAGAACCCCCACTTTCATTGCCTAGAACTGACACCAACTTAGTTGGGTTCCAAACCTAAGCTAGATCAAAGCCAAACTAGTAACGGTGCACAAAAGTCACATGGCCACCTCCATGATCCCACCCGGTTCGGTTGCAAAACCATTAGGTTGCATCCTAGGTGCCAACCCCCTTGCATCCCGGGTGCTGACCCCTATATGCCTAGAATTGACCCTTTTGTGCTTTGAAAGACTATGGTCTACTAAGAAGGGTTGTAGCCCTAAGAAAACATATAAAGTGAGATGAAAGAAAAGAGTAGGTGTGTGTGTGTGTGTGCGCGCGCGTGTTTTCTTTCTTACGAGAGATCCAAAAACAACGTTTTTTTAACTTTGGTCGACAGGACAATTATCTCACAATGTATTGAGGATCAGGGATTGATCCTCGTTTATATCAATTTACCCTAGTTGAGAGGACTAGTGGTTATGCTCTTTGTAATAAGGAATGATTCTTTAGGCTATTGTCTACATAAAGGACTTTGTATCAGTTTATAACACTACTTGAAAGCAAAGTGATGTTGATCTCTATGGTTGAGACTATGGTTTGTGTGATAGTCAATAAAAATCTGCAAGTGGCAATCCCGGGAAAATAAATTCATTATTAATCATATCTATGTTTTCATGCAAATTGTTTGTGATTCGTTGGAACTTACTCAATCAATGATCTAAGCAAAATGCGATTTGAGTAAGAATAATCTATTAAGTTGTTAGGGTGAGGTTATTGCCTCCCAAGTAATGTGAGTGTTTCACATAACCAAGTATTGTATGTTATCTTGGAAAACTCTGTGATTGAGTTATTGGGATAAAAGTTCAATTGTGAAAGAATTACTTTGTTGGAGAGAAACTTCAATCAATAATTTTTGTTAAGATGAAATAATTATGAGAACAGAAATGTGATTGCTTGAAATCAATAAATTACTGAGAATTACCAAAGTTGTTTGAGATAGACGAATGCCTACTAAATCAAGTAAAGGAAATTCTTGCTAGCAAATTGATTGTCAAATAAAAGAGATCATGTCATCCAAAAAAAAACCCTTGACAACTATAATGAGTTAGGGAGAATAACTCAAAACCAATTGTTTGAGAGAAGTATAGAGAATTGATTACAAGATGTAAGATTGCCTCCCGTATCTAACTTTTAATGATATCACAAGATTATGTGATTGATGAGATCAATCCAAATCCCTCGTTAATATTATAAAAGAGAAGCATTCAATGCTTAGGGATGAGGTCTTGAGAAAGACTATCGTCTCAGTGTGTTGATACATTCTCAAGAGAACTAATCTCCATTATGTGTCATTGTAGTATAATTATAGATTATAAGTGTTTGTCACAGATGGAACTCCTTGAAGATAGTAATGAAAGGTCAATAATCTTTGGAAGGCCAAGAGGTACCCATGAGAGACTATGGACTATTGAATGTTACTTAGAAGTCCAAGAGGTGGAGAGGACCGTACCAAAGTAAGTCATGAAACCGACCTAGTGATGTTGATATGCAATTGCGAAGCAAATTTAATCCACTAGGCCATAGTCTAGAGATTTGTTTGAGAGGGACTAAAAAATAAATAATCTCAAGACCATTGTCTGACAATATAATTAAATTACGAAATTAATCAAAGAAGAATGAGAATCCTATAAGGATGATTGTATTGTCATTTCAAGTTATACTAATTTTTTTTTAATTAACATGAAACTATCGACTACATCAAGGTGCCCTTGGCTTTGGTAAAGAAACTTGATTGGGATACTTTATGCAAGGCTATTATCGATAGTTGTGCCTATGCTTGAGCACTGCACTTGGTTCAATTGAAATGAACTCATTGCCAGATTATTGTATGGGAAAATAATGTGAGGTCGAGTGATTGTCACAAAATGCATGTATTGTGATTGAGTGATTTTGAAATTTTGTGTTAAATTGAATGAATTGTGACTATAACACCCAAAATAAATGACAGAACCCTATGTTGGTCCTAATAAAACTCATTTGAGACACCTAGATGATACAAGGATCACCTTTTAAGTCTTCCTTGAGTGCTTCCCTGGTTTTTGTCTTATCCAAATTCCTAACTACAATGTCCAAAAGATGTGTATCAACCATAGGGGACATTATGAGCTCATCGGCTCCTCTTCCGCCCACACCATACCGTTCTTTCAAATTCATGAGATGTCGAGGAAAATTTTTCTCACATGATAAGGATGTCCAATACTGGAGATAGATAATTCCCAGAGCATCCATGATGTCATAAGCAATGAAGTGCTTCTCAAGCTCGTCACAAACATGTGAGGTTGCCATTACACATTGGTGTTGCATTGAGGACAGACATTGGCCAAGGTGTTCAAGGTTAACTTATGTACATGGAGTTCTCAATCACCTTAGTCTTCATGAGAATGCTAGAACCAACCACCTCATGGCAAGGTTCTGAGCACATGTATTAAGGTCATGCACCCACTTGGTTGTTATATGCTCGGAGGTGTTGTAGTAGAGGTCCTATAATTATAACCTTTTTTTCTTTATGGACATTAGAGTTTTTTACAAAGTCCTTCCAGGAGGCACCAAGCATAAAGTTTGGAGCCTCTTTGAAGATTTTTTCTATTAAGAGGTCATTGGAGTATGAAGAAAGTATCTTGTGTATAAGGCTAATTGTGAAACATGTGTGAAACTCCGTGGACCATTGTCTTTAGTGCATAAAATTTTGAGATCATTTTAGAATCTAAAATAAGGTTTTACATGTGTGACATGTCATCCTAACCCTTATGCTTGTTTCCAACTTGATGGATGTTGTTTGCTAGCACCTACCATGGGGGTGCGGTGAAAAACTTGCCCTTGGAAGGTTTGTTGTTGCTTCATCCTACTTTAGATTTCGTAGACTAATTCAAGATCTCTAGATCCAATTTGAATATTAATTTGGCTTAAAAGAAAACCATGGACTCCACATAACAATCATCATTTTCACCCTGCCTTTGGTAGGTGCTACAAAATATCATCCCAACTCGACCCACCGGCATTCTTGGTCTGACAAGCTAAAAAAATCCAGTTTATTGTAACCCGGTTCCATTCTTGAGTAGGTTAAATAGTCTTAATAAGTTCAAATCACTTCAAGCTTCAACTCTTGAAGTCTTAGCCAACTCTTCTGGAGTTTGACCCCTCGGCTTGATGGAGAACTCTATTAATTCAATGATGAGTGCATACCATTACACAACTCCTTAGTTGCGTTCCGTGGGACCAAATATCACATGAGCATAATTCTCCCGTACTTGTGAGGAACACTCAGGTTGTGTGATGTGAACTTTTTGATAAGCAACCATAAATCATCAAAGTTTTCTAGTCACAACCTCGTTTATTTAGAAACAAACCATCATGTAACTACTTAGTAATGTACAATGTTGTCAATAACCGATGTAAAATCGATATTGATGTATGGATCTAAAGATTTGTGATGACTTAGCTACATTGATTATAATAGTTAGCGTCAGTACTAAATTAATGTGGATTGATAAATATGTGCACGTGCATGTCACCCCAAGATTTGTTGGTGAAAGCTCTCTTAACAAAGCACTTTGTGTGCCTCCCACACCTCAATTTCTTACTGTGAAACAATTGTAATATGTGCAGCTGAGAACTTGATCAACAACTTGACAATTCATGACACTAGTAGAAAACATGGTAAAAAAGAACCGCAGTCGTTTTCCCATTGCGGTTCTTTTGACCACCCTGATCTGCAGTCACTAAACGACTGCATATTTGTTTTTTTGGTTTACCAATTGAAATTTTAAGAATTTAGGGGCTTGTAATATACCGTTGGAAAGGTCTTCAAAATACCTTTCCAACGGTGTATCACACGTCCCAAAAAATTTAAAATTTCAGTCGGTAAACTAGAAAACAAATCTGCAGTCGTTTAGTGACTGCAGATCATGGTGGTCAAAAGAACCGCAATGGGAGAATGACTGCGGTTCTTTTTTACCATGTTTTCTACTAGTGTGAACAGATGAGATGCGCAAAAAGCAACAGGATTTAGGACAAGCTTCCACCGTCAATCCACCGTCGATCCACCGTCCAGCATGAGCACATCACAATATATGATAGAGTTTTAGTGGGGCATTACAATTGGTGTCCCAAGTGTATTAGAGAGAGGTTCACTAAGCAGCAAGTGTCCCATGCTACTTTGTCTGGGTGCCACTTAGCAATTGCAAGATTGTTTGCATGTTGATGCTGAACACCTAGTGTGGGTCACACTAACTCCGATGTCTAGTGTAGTGGGTCCCCGGTTTTAAAAGTTGTTCTTCTCCATTGAGCGTGAACTGTTAGAGAAGCAAGACAAACTCACTTGCTTGGTGAGGCACTAGAGCCTCGTGATAATTGGATCGTACATTTTAATCTAGACAAGGGTCGCAATTGTGAAGCCAAATCCAAGCAAGATGCGATAATTTATTTGATCTAGTGTGGCATTACATTTAATGTGCTATGTTAATTAGAGTGGTTTCGTGAATTGTCTTGTAGCAGCAAGTGGTTCGTGCTACTAGTGATTGCAAGATTGTTTACGGGGTTGAGGATGTAAACCTGGTCATTGGTGTGGGCTGCACCAATTCAAATGTATACATAGTGTAGTGGGAGCCCGACTAATGAAAAACTAGTTTTTCTCCTCCATCAAATCCAAACGATGGGTGGCAAAACTAATCGATTGCATTCCCCTAGTGAGATCCTAGAGCCTCCTAACCAACCCTTCCTTTGAGGGCTAGGAAGGGCCACATAGCAAAACAAATTAAGTTGCCACAAAAAACCTATGTTGACATATATGGGTTCACATAGAGGCAGGGGTCATAATCACTCTGGTTGTCACATGTCCGGGGCCACAACGTGCCATGAGTGTTGGCCTCCACTAAGGGTGAGGCACTACCCATCCTCTCACAGCTACCCACGTCCCCTTCGGTCTACCAACAAAGCATCACACCAACCAGCGGATTCTAGTCCCATTGCCACATGTGATTTTTCCCATGTCCACTTCCCCCTCCCTTCAACTCTTCATCACCTTTAATTGCACCAATATGTGGGGTTTCATTGCCCAAGATGGATGTGCATTGGCTCCTAAACTGTAGTGTTTGGTGGTGGTAATTAGTGACTAGTCTATTTGTTGATTACTCCCCAATCCAACTTGCCAAGTTTTTGTTCTTGGAAGTGGTGTTTCTACATGTGCTCTTCATGTCAAAGAGGAGTGGGGGGAATGGTTAGCAATTGCTTTGCACACGGTTGCGGATATTCTACGTTCAACTTGCTTGCAAGGTGCAAGATGTTTTTGTTTGCAAGAGCTTCACATGGTTCAATTTCCAAGTTTCATTCCAAATCCCTCTAATTCTCAATGATGAGTAGTGCTGGCTCAAGGACATTGGGCCGCCATGCTGAGATGCACCTCCATGGGTCTTTGATTGCAGTTGAGGTTCAGATGTTTGTTGTGGCTACATAGTGTTGCTCAAATGCTTGTTGTAGTTGCAAAGTATGGTTCATATGTTTGTTGTAGTTGCAGATTGTGGTTCAAATGGTAGTTCTAGCTCCGAAGTGTGGTTCATATGCTTTAAATATGGCTTTGAGTATGGCTTTGACTCTTGAGTATGTGCTTTGAGTATAGCTTTGAGTATGTGCTTTGATTAAAGATTGCAAAATTGTTTGTAGATTGGAGATTGGAGATTGCAAAGTGTAGGTGCAAAATGTGCAATGCAACCTTTTTTGGGGGGCATTTTGGCTTTTGCCTCTGTGTGAACCTAGGTATTTCAACATAGGCTTTGTGTGGCAACCAATTTTTTTGGCTATGTGGTTCCTTGTAGCCATCAAAAAAAAAGTATGGTGTAATGTGAATTTTAGGTTTTATGTTTGAATTGTCGTAACTTAGAAAGTGGAGGTGCTTATCACTGGTTGCCACAACCGAGGCCAACTTTGAAAGACAACCCATGTTTTTAGCTTTAGGCCTTCATAGCTTTTTTAGACTCAAACAATTCATGTATCACATATGAGTACTAGTTACTTTTTCATTTAATTTTTTTCCATATATTTCGATCTTGATTTCACTTTGTAAAGCCAATTTGTGAAAGTATTGAGTTATTTTGTCAATACATACTACATAAACATGTTTGTCGCAGCCACATAGCCACATATGCCACAATCAACAGTTGCCTAAAGCCAACTAATCAATATTCAAAATACTCCCCCAAAAAGGTTGCTCTTGACCATTCAAATTGTACCTTCAATATTGACAAGGATCACAACCATCAAGTGAGACTAAACCCCAAGTATGCTACATTGTATATATGATTTAGTGTGGCATCAAAATTGATGTGTCATGTTGATTAAAGTCACAGGTGGCCTTCACGACTTAACCTTTAGCAATAATGTCCCATGCTATCCATTTGTTGCCAACCTGTGATTGCATAATCATAAAGGCTACTTGTTCATGAACACCTAGTGTAGGTTAAACCAAATTGTAGGTATGTCATAAGTTAAATGTTTTATTTTAAAAAAAAGTGATACATGAGATTTTGTGGAGGTTCCGACTAATAAAATGAAATTAATTTTAAAGTCCGGGAAGCCAAAAGGATTATAAGGGACTAAAAGTACATCATCCTAGTGTCAAACCGGCTAATTCCCTTGAGTGCATAGTGTGGTAACCTCAATGACGTAGAGGCTAATGTCGTGTTGATGGTCCAATTGAAAGAAAGACTCAAGACTCCCTAATACAACATTCTCAAACAATGATTGAAATTTATCTTGAATGGAGGTATATAGGGGACACTCCAACACAAAGTGTGCCTCATTTTTAACTGCAATTTAAGAGCAAAAGTGGCATAGCCTATTATCTATAGGGATAGTCAACCATCATCCAATTTCAATGGCAAAGTCTATGATTCAAAGTGTCATAAGCATCAATGATCTTGCATTGTAGTGGTATCAATGGTTGCTTCAAGTACAATTCACATTTGTATTTGAGAAAATCCTTGAGGTGGAGGTAGTCTAGTTTCTTACCCAAGAAATGGAAAGAGTTCCACTGTTTAGCAAGAAAAAACCTCCTTCATATCATCAAATGTGATTTTTGATGTTGCAAGGTTGTCATCGGTTTCCAATGAGATAGACCCTATGATGCCTTCCACATGGTTATCACTTTGTACCACATGTCAAATCCTTGTTTAGTAAGGTGTCGGGAAAGTGAGGTTGCTTGACTAACTAACCAAGAGGAGGGGCAAACCATTGTTGAAAGCCCAAAACCTATCCAAAGAGCATATAATTCCATGGGAAGTTCTCCAAATCCAACCAGCAAAATTTGATAAGATGTTGAATAACACACTTTGACGTAAGACATCATATGCATCTAATAGAAAAATGTTGTGTGAAAATGTTGCTCTAATTTTAAATAATTTTTTGGGAACATGCTTATCACCTAGAATAGTGTCATGGGAGCCCAAGTTGATAAACCAATTCTACTCCAAACCCAAACCGTCAAAGGCCAAAGTAATCAAAGGCACTCACCAAGTGAGACACTAGGAACCCCCCCCCCCCCCGCCCCCTTTATTTTATTGTACCTTCAATCTAGACAAGGATAACAAATGGTCAAGTGGAACCAAACCATAGTACACTACACTCTATAGTTGTGGCATCAAAATTGATGTGTCAAGTTGCTTATAGTGACCTTCACAACTTATCTAGTAAGCACCAATAGCATTGTATGTCCCATGCCCCCCCTTCATTGGTTACCACCTAGTGATTGCAAGTTCAGTTATACGAGTTCATGATGACTACTTACCATGGGCCACACTAAATCAAGCGTACATTGTAACATGGACCCGGTGAATAACCCAGTTCACACCCTAACTTCTGTTAAAATACCCTCTATAATGTCACTCCCTCCCTTATATCCTGAAACCCCAGGGAACAAATGTGCTCGGTTTACATTCTCCCTCCATGTTATCACGTTCCCCTTCCATATGTCACAAATGTTGACATTATAATAATCCACCAAAAACTTCAAACCACACGCTCGCACGCATCACAGTGTCATCATTGTAATATTGACTTTATGTTATTCCATAATATCACATGCTACACTAATTCTCTATTATCATGCATCCATGTTAACATTGTAGACCTCCATAATATCACGTGCACTTCGGTTGCCATAGGCATGATATTATGGAGGTTAGAGTGCATTATGAATCGGTTATTCTCCTCCGTTGAAACCGTAGTGTCGGAGGCCACAACGAACCCAAAAAGCACTCGCTCGTGGAGACCCTCCAGCGTCTCGCAACTGTTGGATCCCACCCTCCGATCTCTACAAGGATCGCAGCCGTCAAATGAACCCACGACCGAGAGAACCCCCACCGTAGGATCAAACACAGGGGGGAATTCCACCGCCAGATCCCGTCGAATCTGGAGCGGGACAATCCAGGCCGTCCATCTAGATCCCTTTCAGGCTCGGCACCGAGGCGGAGGGCCGGGTGGCGGAGCCTGGGTTAACTATCTTTTACAGGGGACAGTTTCTTTCCAGGGGGCCATGGGAACCCCCGGTTCCTTTTAGCATCCACGCCATAGCCATCTCCAGCCACTCTCCGGCGATTACACCGCTCGGGCCCAGCCAGCTAGCCCCCACACACACACTCACTTTTCTCTTCGCCAATCTCACCCGATGCCATCACCTCGTGGTTCAATTCGTTTTCTGTATTCAATTCGGCAGGTATAAAGCTGAAGGATGGCACTGGCAGATTAAAGAGTCGTGCTTCACCTTGGCTGTATGCGTGTTAGTGCACAGAACCATTCGAGGTTCTTCAAGTTGAGGTCTGAAGAATAATCTGTTTGAGAGATAGGACTTCTATCCCAGTTCTGAGTGTTTTGTCGACACAATTTTCTGCAGAGTATAGTGGTTGGATTGAGTTAAGGCTGTCGCGAATGTTGGCAAGGGTGAAATTGAGGATAGAGGGAGGAGGAGGAGGAGGAGGAGGGAGCGGTGTTCTGAGGGAGACGAGGGAGACGAGAACTCTGTTGTGGTGGTGCTGGTGGGAACGATAGTTGTTGTTGTCGTTGTTGTTGTAGTTTTTGTGGTTGTTTTGGTTTTTGCAGAGGGAAATACGACGGATCCCGCGGAGGTGCAATCGGTGTGGGAGGAGGCGAAGCCACCTGATCTAAGTGGAGCGGTGAGAGCAAGGGAAACTTTAAGCTAGGTGGAGTGGAGAGGAGTACTGCAAGCGGAGTGTTCTTGTTGTGCTTTTTGTTTTGGGGGAGGAGAGAAGAAGAGTAATTGCTCTATGGGGACTGCGCAAGTGGAGAAGATGGGGACAGCGAGCTCCCTAGCCGTGACACAACGGCGGGGCGACACGCACCTAATGAAGTCCGTGTCCGAGGTGGTGGAGAATTACACACAGTGGACGGCCGTGGATCCCGTGGAGGAGGAGGAGAGCCACTCGGAGCGGTGCGAGTGCTGTGGACTGATGGAGGAGTGCACGGTACCTTACATTGACCGCACAAAGGAGAAGTTCTGCGGCCACTTCGTGTGCGGTCTGTGCGCTGAAGCCGTGAAGGAGGAGCGGAGCCGGATGGGAAAGGGAACCGCCATGGAGGACGGGCTCCGCGCACACATGAATATGTGCTTCCAGTTTAACACATCTCCACGTACCGACCCCGTTGTACATCTGGCTGATACGTTGAAGCACATGCTGCGTCGGAGTGTGGACGCTTCTAGATCGCCTCGGTCGTCACCGGGATATAAGTGGCAACGCGCGGGGCTATCTCGCAGCGAGAGCTGTGTGATTATCCGCAGGCAAACCAGCGCTCCATGATGCCTGAAATGCATCGCCATAACTAGCCATGGCCGGTTCCTCCTCCTGATCATCATCAACTTTCTACTTCGTAAAGGGGGAGGCGACCAGTAGTACTACTGCAGCTCAAACTATCTATCTGCCGCAGGGGTTGTATATCGACTTATCTTTTCTTGCACCGGGTGCAATTGATCGCACGTTGCTGGCGGTCAATTGCACTCTTCATGGTGCTTGTACTGGAACATGGAAATCTAACAGCAACGTCTTCGGAGGTGTGTTAGTGTGAAGAAGAAGAAGCGGTGAAGATTTGGCGCCATAGCCAGTCCGCTCTTCTTTCTCTGTACTATAGAAGGTCTGTAGGGAAGTCCCAAGTGATTTCATCATCATGAAGGGCGAGGACTTATTCTTGTGATGTAAATGCTGGCGAAGAAGCCATTATACTATGGAAGGTTATCATATCTAACTTGTTCAAATCAAGAGGGGGTGAGTGGTTAGGAAGTATTATTAGATATACATAGGTACATATCTACTCTACATCATACACATGGTGGAATGATACAAAGAGAGGAGTTCGAGATCGGTGAGTGACAGAAGGTTGTCCACATTCCTACTGCAGGAAGTTAGTTTTTAGGGGGGAGAGAGGTTTTCTGTGTGAAGGAAGTGTAATTTTATGGTCAGAAACTTCATGGTGCCATCATCAACTGCAGCCGTTTGGAAGAGCAAGCTGATGAGTATGGGCAATTACAGAAGCCAAGCCGGTAGGGTAGAAACAAAGGAGGAGGTGAAGTTTAATGCAGGTAATATTTTGCAAAGAGTGGGATGCTTACGAAGGTCAAGAGTAAATGGACGACGAGGGGCAGAAGGAGAAGACAAGAGTCCCAGAAACCTTAAACTGTAGAGAGAGCTTGAGAAACAGCCCCCACGTTTGAGGTCGTCTGGCGTAATAAACTACTGCCCTGCAATTTTTGCAGAAAATTTCTTCGTAGCCATCCTTGGCCGGGTGAGTGTAGAAGTTTTGCGGAGCCAACACTTGTTTGTAAGTAATGCTTGAATATATAGTCTTCTACGGTAGCATCATCAGCTAGCTGGAGCCTGACCTTCTTCTCTGTCTTGTGACTTTATCAATTTATGATCACACATCTCTACGCAAAATTTGCAATGTGTGACAGGTTTGTCATTCAACCCTGGTTCACGGAGTTATATGTTCACTTGGAGTTGTGGTTGTGTGATCTCGGTCTCATGTTAAATTCAGATACAACAATAGAACACCGGTAAGTGTTGTATTGGCCAGGGTTCAGATATTTATTCATCAGATAACATGAGTATACCATTCAACCTTTTTTGAACAGAGAATTTAAGCAAAGTTGAACAACTGATTCCTTCAGGTGGCTTCGCGATTTCAACGAGCATGGTACCTGCCTGCTGCGACCCCACTATTTTTTGCAACTGTCGTCAAGTTAGCTCCTACTTGATCAACCATAAGGAGCCCAGCGAAAGCCGAGTCTGTAGGATATTTATGATGTTTCTGTTGGTATCCACTTGTATATTGGAAGGTCCACCGCTTTCAAATCAGAGATGTCTACTTCTGTAGCTCGAGCTGCACAAAATTGTTGATAATTTTCCACATCGGGCTCTGTATGAATTATGCTCTCCGAAAGACCTTGACTCCAGGTTCAAGGCAACCCTGCTCATCGGTTGACCATAGGACGTAGGATCTACCACCATTGACTCTTTTTAACTGCAGATTTTCTGTGTACTTGGTGATTTTCATATTGTAACGATGGTTAATAAGATCAACGCACCTCTCGGGTGATCTGGAAGTGTCTGCAAAACCAACACCGGAATGTATGGGGATGGTTGGACAGGTTCTAATTAAGGAGAGAGTCTCCTACAGTGCAATTTGGAGGAGAACTGATTTCGAGGTAATGTTGTTCCATACAGAGAGTACTCTTTTAAACAGAGTTAGTAATCTGTACTGAGTTGAGGTAGGTAATTGAGGAGATATTTACACCCTTAACCCCCACTTCCCTCCCAGGATGCTTAAAATATGTTTTTACTCCTTATGATAATATACTGCATGTGAAGAGAATCTTTGGGCCTGGGACGAGAAAAAGGTGCACAGCAGGTTTTAAAGCAGGCCACTATGACTCTACTGCTTTATTGTGGGCACTGTTTTGCAGGATGATAGTTGCCTGACACCGCGGTGGATATCAATGGTTGAAGCGATGTTTTGCATTAAGACGCGGCCCTAAGAAATTCACCAAGTTCTGATTGATTCCTTTACAATCAGATTCTCAGATTCCAGAATGATTTGTAATTTGGAGTGTTGAGAGCTTATGCCATCCAGCATCTTGAGCTGGGAAACATCCACAGTTCACGTACCATGAACCTCAATCATTCTGCTTCATTTTTGTTTCTATTTAGGGGTTTACAAATTACTGGGCAAGGCAAGGCAAGGCAAGGCCGGGCAAAGTAGCTTTTCTGCTGCTGATGGTACTTGGCATGAGAGTTGTTTCTTTTTCCCATAAGACTATTTTGATTCAGAAGTTCTTGCAATATAATGGCATGCCCTGCCGTGTTTCGAATAGTAGTAGCTGATTGTGGATTGAAAGTGGTCTCTCAAACTCATACATCTGTTAAGATTTATCGTCCTGTCACTTGTTTGCAAGTGTGAATCATTCTGGCGCCCACCAAATCTAAATATAGACCAGGATTCTTGTCTGATCAAAATTTATGTTTGTGGGTAAGGTACAGTCCTATCATGGTGCACGCACGTGTTTGAACACCACAATTGCTGGAGGCCTCCAGGAACCACGAGGCATGTCAATACCCGTGGCAACCCAGCATTTTTCTCGTGTTTGTGGTAGAAAGTAGAAAGCAGCAGGATATTTGCGTGAAAATCTTAAGAGAAGTTATATTTAGTAACAAATCCTTTGTCTCTTGACGGATGAGATAACCGTATTTCTCTCCAAATATTTAAGTATATATATTCCTAAGGATGTGATTGGTGGCTTCTTTACCCCTAGCCCGAATGTGGTTTTCTTGGAGATTTGAAAGAAGAAACCACTCACTACAAATATCATGCTTCGAGTCCAACTAACCATGTTGACCAATCCACATTAAATTAGTCATGTTGATGGATGATTGTTGGCATAACTTAACATTGCTCAGCCCTGTGGGACCTGGAACCCCTTCCTAAGGAATAACACAAAGCCTCCTATTCCCAAGAATAATGGGCCGGCCATTTCTACCGAGTTAAGGCTGATTCTTGGAGACGCAACTCAATCATGCCATTTTTAAACCCTCTACTCAAAAGGGTGAGCTCCTTACCTTACTCTATTAACACTGTTATGGGCATCTTCAACAATTCTCAGCGTAACATTTAAGGAGAGATTTGTGTCCTTAGGTTTTCCCAACCATCACCTTCATAACATTGCTCAACGAGAGGTGCATCGTTTTTGTGGGTCCGAGGAATATAATCATGGGATGTTGGGAGCTCAGTCATCCCATGGTTATGTTCCTAGGGTGCACAAAATGGAAGCACATTGTTGAGTACTGTTTCATTTTTGTCCCCAAAACCCTCATCTTTTTGTTCAAGTTGATGAAGATAGATTGTTCAGTAGATTGATGGATTTTAATCGGTTTGGTTTCTTAACACCTACCAAGGAGATAATAGTAAGAAAAAAAATTGATCCCTTATAGGTTGGTTGTTGATTCATCCCAAGTTAAGCTCGCTAGAATAACTTGGGTCTCGGGCCTTGGTTTAGGAGTTAATTGAGCTAAATATAGAAATCATCGGGCTCTACTCCGCCTTGGTAGATGTTATGAACATTCATGTTCACCCGTTTTTAACTTAGTCTATTATCCCATTTAAGTAGGCACTCCTCCTTTGTACGACGCCCTCCAGATATTAAAGATTGTTGCTGCTTTAAGTAGTCACTGTTTGATTAGAATCCTTCCTCTGGCAGTGATCTCTTGCTTTTTAAGTGCCTCTTTATACACTTCACATGATGCATGTGACCTAGAGTAGCCTTTTCCCAACCTTCCCCAAGTCCAAAGAGTCTTAAGTGTACAGTGAAGACTTTACAGTAGAGAGGGGCCTCCATGGACTCGCATTTTGATGCTTTTACCCTTGGCATGAGCAACACATGGCAATGTGATTTTCTCAAAAGACGGGCGAGGTCTCAAATATAGCCTTAGCATTAATTGCCCGGGGGTGCATTCCGTTCCAATGAACTTGGAGCTTTATACACTACAAGCATGTGAGTCCTAAGTAATTGTCCTGCATCAGTAGAAACTTACATCACTAGGAAATATGTAAATCTATCACAATGGTAGATTTATATAGTTCTTTCACCAACGCATGGCAATTGTCTAACATTCAAATGTTGGTAGTGATACCATCCTTGAAGTTAAGGGCATTTGCACCCACTGCCACCAACATTCATCTTTGATCTACACTCCATAATGAAGATGGGTGAAAATAAATTTTTTCATCTCAACAAGATTTGAGAAGATACGATGGTCACATAGTATAAGTATCAAAGTTGGGGCAGTTAGGAAAATCTTGGTTTATTTATTTATTTTGGATGATGTCTTTGTGTAATAAATAAGAATACATACATGTGAGAATTTGAAATTCCACATTTGGAGTTCATATGCCTATTCTAGAGGTAGCCAAAGTTCACTGACTGGATGATGGGTTATCTTTCATATCGAAACGATAGCCATTTTTGAAACATTTTTGGTTTTAGGCCATTGTCTCAACCTCTAAAATTAGCTAGAAATTGCAACAAACAATACCCTTGGGCAAGAAAACTTGCCTCCTTACTTAAGTCTAGCGACCTTCTACGAGCATCAAATACACTTTAGAACATTGTTCTCCTTCAAATCTAAACATGATCTTATAGGGCTTGCACCTATCTATTCTTCATAATTGAGACCGTATTAGAATCCTCATTGTTGAGGGTGGCATGAGATGACAGGTTGAAGTTCTTTCCCTCGAAGAGCATTGAAACCGTTCAAGCTTGTTAGGGCAATAAAGAGTTAAATTTAAGAAATTGCCGGTTGAAACTTATTTAGGCATGCATTTTGCCTACATCTTGCATAATTACGACATACAAACATAAGAATTTAAGTCAAAATAAGTTCGGTTCTTAGTATACTTTCAGTGATCAATAACTTGGCCCTAAGAACTGATACCAATCACTTCCAACATATGAAGTCTTTGGCAATTGTCATGTGTCATTAGAAGAAAAGTGCAAACCTATCATTGTGATAGATTTTCAAATTTGTCTAGTGACATAAGACAATTTTCAAGTAACACAAGTCAATTACCTAGACCTCACATGCTTGTAGTGAATGTCTTCATCAAATATTGTGAAACTAATATTATATATATTTATGAAGATTAATCATCCCAAGAATTAGTCTTTTCCAAATGTCAATTATGATGTTATTTGATTAGTGAAAACCCCAATGCTACTAGATTGCACGTTTTAGTACATGTCAAATTATACGAGGCAATTCCATAACATTTGACAATACTAGAATCTCCTTGTAAGTTAGAGGAACCTTTGAAACAATATCTTCAAGGACACGCGTGCTACTAGAAGACGAATTGTTTTTCCCACCCCCACTCTTTTCTTTCACTAAAGGCCACTAAGATTCAAGGTTGGAAGAATCGCCTACTTAACACTAGAGGGGGGTTTGGCACTTGACATTGCACGAAGGTAGCATGGAAAGGTACCTAGATTCATTGGATACTATCTATTGAGATCTTTACAATACAAACTTTAGGGGGAGGTGTCAGTCGGTTTGACTTGGTGGTACCCAACAAAATCTTGGTGTTGAACATATATATTTACCACTAAGTACGGTCGTTGCACTACAAGTTTGTAAAGCTTCACTTGGTGGTGGAAAGGACCACCATGTTTATGTGGATCTATTATTGACTTCCGTGTCATTGAAACCCTAAGAGGACAAGGGGAATCGCACATTTCTTAGGTGTGTTATGGTAAGATGTTTTCAAGGGTCTAGTGAAACCGTAGCTCTCTAGTAGCTTGGGCACCTTTCTGCCTAATAATTAATTGACGTGCGAAAGTAAGTTAGGCAACACAAAAAAACAATATTCTAAAATTGGGAAGATTCAAAAAAGTAATTTAAAACAAGTTAGACATTCATCCAAGTCATTTTTATAATTCATGGATGCTTTTCTTGATTTCATCTACGGCGACTATAATTAGCCTAAACAATTCCCTTAACTTGTCACTTGCATTGTTGTGATTTTAGGCACTCTTTGAATGTTTGTTTTCGGGACACTCAACGAAATGAATTTCCCATAAATTTAGACGCCTTCAAAATTAATTATTTTTTGCCCAAGCTACTAGAGAGTTACGGTAATTGCATGAGATATGAACTAGCCTTTTTTATTTATTTAAAGAGAATGTGTAAATTTGCATATAAGAGTCCCATTTCAAGTTGTTTAGGTTTTCAAGGGTCGATGGACTACTAAGTAATGTTATTTGGGTTTGTCACTCACTCACATAACATCGGCCAATCTTGTTTAGTTGTGCCCTATTCCAATTAGGGGGTTGTGTGAATAAAATAATGTTATGGGCATTGTTAGCAAATCCATGTGTCAACTTTCTCGAGCTTGGGGAGGCTTTTCAACTGGCTAGCTCGGTAGTTAGGTTGCATACCATACTAGGCACAAAGCCTGCAACTTAAGATAAAAAACGAGGAGCTTAATTCGACTTTGCCACGACGTCATGTATTTGTAAAGTATGGCCCACCGACCCATAATTTGGTAGTCTATGACAAAATTTATATTGGTGGCATTGTATATCCCTAGTATATCCTATAGGCCTTTGGCGTAGTCTCCTATCTACCCTCTCACATTGGGACTCCAAAAAGGTACACTAAATATGATATTTAGTGTCACGAACTACTTGGAATTACGCAATGCTATATCTATTCACTGTATATCTCATATTTTACGAACAAATGTTAAATTGGTTGTAAGGACATTAACGACTTTACTTGGTAAGAAATCGCATCAATAGCAAAAGGATATAGCACTATATAAATCCAAATAGTAAGTGACACTAAATATCATAGTTAGTCACAACCCTGACTACTAGTGGGTCCCGGTGACGAAGAATTAACCCTCCAACAACTTCAACTTCTTATTGTCTTACCATAACTCAAAGTCAGTTTGCATGTGAGTCTAAAGAATATCCCGGGAAACACTGTACAATTAATGCTTTGTGGATGCATGGGCCCATGGTACAAGGCAACATTGTTGATTGATGTTATGCATCTTAGGGCCACTTCACACATGAGCCAAGAGCCGTGACCATGAAATTGTGAGAGCCCAAAAGAAAGTGTCCAAAGGCCGTCCCGACACACCTCCAAAATCATGTAGTGTGGTCACGGATCCTCCTCAAGTGTAGTATGAAGTCATATGTGACCGGGCCCTCAACCAAATGCTATTTCAATGAATTTTTATTCACACGGGTCCTCACATGATAAAATAGAATAAATCAACGGTCATGAGCGTTTGGAGTGCCATGGTCTCCCGGTTTTGTGTTAGGCCTACCTCCAAGAGGTGGTTTTTGAAAATAGTCCAAGTGACCATGAAACATGATCCATTCGATGCCATGTAGGAGTCCATGTAGACTTTACATCCATCTTGCATTCACTTACTCCGTTGGTCCCTCAAGCGTAGTGTGAAGCAAACTTGGACCAGCTCCGCCTTTTCCACCGATGAGAGTGCTTGAAGTGTAATGGTCACAGGCTCTCAGTCTCATGTGTGAAGTGGCTCTTAGACGCATAAGTTTGTCCTTGAATGAATGTGTTTATGAGGGTTTGACGAGTGGATGAACTTTATCTTGCATAAGTCCCTTTGAATTAGAATGTTGAGGTGTCTAAGGTAAGTGCGCCAATGACCAAACGCAACCCTCGGACCGAACGCAACCCATGGACCGCACAACCACCGCACAGCCATCGCACAGCCACCGCACAAATTTCATTCATGAGAACTCCCGAGGGAACTTCAATACCATCACTATTAGGTGTTTTATTACAAGTACCGCACGGTGTGCGGTGAAGGGCTTAGTAAGCTTTTGAGATCCACATGTGTATGTCTGGATTCAATTTGTGATAGCTTTCACAAATCATAATATCTTTTAATTTTAACTTTTTGTAGGAGAATCCCCACTTCACAATCAACAATCCTTCAAAATTTGAAACGATTTAAGCTTGTAAATTATTATTTACAAGGATTTGAAGATTGACCGTGCGGTCATTGGCACACTTACCTTACTCGATGAGGGATAACATAGAAGCAAAGAAAATATGATGACCATTTGTTGAAAGTAAGATTCAAGTATGCATAGATAGATAGAAACTCCGGTCCCTTTTTAGCAAGGGGCCGGCGTGAATAAAGTGTCCGTTCATAATGCCAATGACCCGATGCCCACCGGACAAGGGGACATTGGGACAATACTACTCTCCCCTTTCGAGGATGGACACTATAGTGACTATACTAGTTCCTAGCAAGCCACAAGTGCCTTGAAGATACCGGACATGGCATCCCCCCAAGGGCTTTGAGGTACCCATACAACAAGGTCCAAGGACCCCACCATAGTTGGGTGGACTAAGGTGGTGAGCACCACGCTGGCATGGGGAATAGAACCCACAACCTCCTCATTGGGGGCCATGAGCCCTAACCACCAAGCCAAGGCCCGTGGTGCCTTCAAGTATGCATATATGTATGCAACAATTCTAGCAGCTTATTTTTGTGGTCCACATGTAACATGATTTAAATCATACTAACTCATAACTATATATTAAGCTCAAGAATCTCTCTCTCTCTCTCTCGCTCTCTCTCTCTCTCTAAAATCTGTTTTTACCATGCCTTAAATAAATCGCACAGAAGGTAAAATACAACCCCAAAGGTTTAACTACTTTAGGGTTAGGTAAGTTTTACCTAACAAATATCCACCCTAGGTCCGATACTATGCATCTACGGACAAGGATAGTTACCTAATCATATATTAAGTGAAAGGAAACAAGAGAACATCCTTTCAAGGTTAAGCCGCATGAGCAGTTTACCCTTGGTAACTTCTGAGATTAGGGTAAAACTGTGTGAAAGTGTGGAAAGCGTAGGCCAAGTACCTCGTGCTTCGATCACACAATATGGCTAAAGAACAGGTAGAATACTCAAGGATGGTTTGAGTATGTATTGATACAAAATGTATGAGTTTGCCTTGTATGATTGTGTGACATAGATAACAATTGGGTTCGGCTGTTATTCACCTCGTGTACGTTACTAACCCTCCCTTTGGATTTGGTTGGTGGCATGGGCACAGGTGAGGTAGACCCTTCACAACCTTGACGGCATCATTAGGTTTTGTATTTTCATCTTATTACAAAAATAATATGTGGACAATGGCTAGGTATTATGCAGTGATAAAGAATACTTAGCATGAGAGGATGTGAGAGGCAACCTGTGGGGTAAATGTTAGACTTAGTCTTTATGCCTTCTTTTGAAATTTGAATATGAAAGCCTTGGATATGAAACATCAATATTTAGTAAAACCTTAGACATGTGGATGTTCAAAAGTTGTTGTCTTTAAATTATTAGGCAATACTCCAAGATGAAATAGTGACAAGGACATGATGATAGATATGCAATGTTGTAGCCTTGAGGGATGGTCCCACCCACCCTCCCGAGTTTTACAAAGGAACATGGATATGTAGAAGAATGGTTTGGCCTCTAAATAAGAGGATGTGTTTGAAAGGTTTATGCTTGAAAATAAGCTTAGATCTATTCAAGAAATGCCCAGCTCTCTCTCTCTCTCTCTCTCTCTCTCTCTACATCTTGAATTCTTGAAAGCGTAAGCCTAAATATTCTCTTACGGGCTGCCCGACAGAAAAATAAAAATAGTCGGAAAGAGATACAGAATGCCGAGGAGTCTGCGGAACTCCCGGAAACACAGAGTAGTTCTGTATACACCTGCTCACACTGGTCTCAGTATCGCAAGATCTCGGAGCAATACAGTTAATAGTTCTGATGTGTGAAGACAACTCGCAATATCCGAGACCTTTAGACACTGTGTTTTGTTACGATCATACTCATAGAACTCTCAAGCGTGTGGAATCATCCGGGAATGCAGTCCGGTTGTGTCTGCTCAATAAGTTCTTGAAAGATTGACTGCTGAGATTGACGAGGTTCAAGAACCCAGAATAACAACAAGATGAGCAAGTCAAATACTGATGAGTTCAAGGTGCAGATCTAAGTCTAGTATATGGACAGACCACACTTGAAAGATGATTGCAAACTCGAGTTAGTACAAGGCTTACTTGAGTTTGAATATCTATTTGTCAATCTTTTTGAATGTATGCAACATTATATGTAGAGATGATATAGGGTATCTACCTCTAAGGAAGTGGTATAGCCTTGTTGACATCGATAACAAGTAAGAGGTCTGCTAACACCTGATGTACGCTCTACTAACATACTTTGTGGTATTCTTGGGGAGCATGGGCACAGGTGAGGACCTCTTCTACAAGTGCTACACGCCTTCCGAAGAATTGTCCACTCATTGCAATTTTCCAAGACATTTCTCTTTGAGTTTGGAATATTGACTATGAGTTTATCTTTCTTGATAAAAACACTCTGATCTCTCTACATTTTGATTGACACCCGCACTAGATTTTACACAAATCAGATAGTCGGGGAATAAGACAAAACGTGCTATGAATACAATGACTGGTAAGCTGCTGAGATATTTCGAAATAATACCCTGCACATATTCGGTTGCTGAGTAGATGCAAACTAACTTGCTGTGATTAACGTGACTATTGAGTCACTGAGTAACAAAAGCAATCATACCCTCTGTACTTCTGATAACTATATGAGAGCAGGTAGCACAAATGTGCTTTCAAATAAAGTGGTTTCGAGTAAACTATTGAGGAGAGTTTTAAGGACTACATGACCTGATTTGAACTAACAAGTTCTTAACATATCTCTGCATGGATTAGAGGCATGATCAGAATTCTTATGGACATAAAGCACAGGAATCCGACACTGAGGGATGTCCATACCACAAGTTGTAATGAAATGCTTTAAGGGGCAACTTGATAATTACAACGGGTGATGACAGGAAGAAATCACACCAGTTTTTACCTCAAGATGGAATAACACGTTGAAGAATGAATAGTGACTTATCACTTGATTATCTGGACCCTTCCTTGGAAGGGATGTATGTTGTCTTTGACTTTACCTAACATAACTCTACAATAGTGATGACATATCCTATTCTGACAAGAGTTTGATCAAGACAAGATTAGTCAGCTCTCTTTGAAGTCAAACCACATTACACGCAAAGACATAAACATGGATGCCATTTCCACAACCTTGTCAAATGAATCCTCTTACCTCTGTCAATCATGTAACTAGATTTTAAGTAACTCTAGACTTATTCATGAATTCTAAACAAAATGATAATGTATACGTGCAATTCTATCAGCGAAGCCTATAATAGAAATGGCATATGCTAGTCTTAGATGTAGATTTCATATCTTGTTGTAGCACGTTCTAGTAGCATGCACACTATGTTTGTGGAAAATACACATCTAGAGTGATTATTTGGCCTGGGGGGTAGACTCTTCATGCCATGTACGAACTAACATTAGCGTAAGAAGGGGTATTATTTGAGGCACTAGCGTACATAGTTTACATAAGGGAGAGGTATTATTTTCCTCTAGTGTATACATCTTGAAGGTCTATAAAGAATTCAAAGGTATAGGCAGATGTATAAAAAGGGGCCCTAAGGTTTAGGGAAAATTGACAACATGTGTGTTAGTTTCATCCAATTCACATTTTCATTCATTGTTGTCATATGGTAATAGTCCTCAAAAACTACCTTGTTCATTCTTCTTGAGGTTTGCTTTTGGAGAGATTCATGGGCTTCCTTTGAGTTTTGCTCTCCAAATTGCGGCTAAGTTATTGTACTCTTGTCTGTGTTTGTTTGATCCAATCGTTGAGTTACATGACATGGTGATAAAATGTTCGATGACTTTCTCATTGGAAAGTGAAAGTGGGTTTTATATGTGATAAGAGGCCTATTTTATTCATGTATTTTGTATTTGTAGTGCATGCAATCATGACATGAAATTAAAAAGCTTAGTATAAATACTTGAGTCCATTTTGTAGCTTGCCATTAGTACGTATACATTTGTTTTCCTCTATAAACTTCTCATACATAAGGGGTTCAATTTCATAGTGACTTGCGCAATTCATTTAGGTTTCCAACGAAGAGTCCACCCCAAGGGTTAACTGCTCACATTTTCTTCTCAAAGTATGTATGGTTAGGGTTTTTCTCATGAACTCTGGCTCTTTTTCCCCAAACCTTTTTTGATTTTGTTTTTTTTGATTTGTTCTGGTTTTTGTTCTTGTTTTTGGTGGGTGCAATGTGCATGCCTTGAAATCTCTCAAGAAAATCCCTCAAATACACTATCATTTTTGGACAAGTCTTTTTTTCCATATAAACTTAAATCCTAGTTATGTGCCAATAAATTGGGAGAACCGATAGCTAGTTGCAGATGAACCAATTGAGTTTGAGAAATTACCGGTTCAAATTGAAGACTTCGAGAAAATTCCCAATTGGTTTAGAGCAATTCATAGTATATTCCTCAATTTAATTGAAAAACCAAAAGATGTCAATATGTAACCGTTTTCTATTGGAAACAATAGGACTTTGACCAATTATGCTCAAAAATCTCCTAGGACATGAGTTATGTGCTCATAATTGTTGTCAATTTTAGGGGTTGGCCGCATGTGCCGTGTCCATGGTAGCTACCATCTCTAACAGTGGCCTTGGAGAAGAGGTCTCAGTGTTGTCGGAGGCATGATGTTGTGTGTCTTAACGATGCGACTTCCTATCTCTAGAGATAATAGATTATGTCACTTTTGCTCACTTGCATCGGGTATTGATTGTCAAAGTTTAGGCTATATTTCTTTAAAAATATTATTTTGTATATGTTGTGTAGCATCATGGCTCCCAAGACTTCCAAGACTTCTACAAGTTCAATAGTGAGATGGGAAGATGAGCAAGTCACCTCTTTACTCAAAATTTACGAAGTGCTCTATGTGACTCACATTAACGGTTAACCATAACAACTTCAAAGCACGTCATTGGAGTGAGATTGTCAAAAAATTAATTAAATAACAAGGCGTGAACCATCAATATCATTCAATCAAAGATTGACTAGTGTAAGAAACACCACAAAACTGAACGAGCCAAGTTGTTAAGATTACTAGAGGGGTGCCCTTGGAATGGCCATGGTATGACAAACGTGACTGCTTGTGGGGAGCTACTCCAGAAAATGTGGGCATGCCAGATGCACATGACCTTGGAAGTAATGGACAAGGTCATGGATCTTCGGCATCAAGTGAACTTAAATAGAAGATAGACACGTATGTTGAGGTACTATTCCAAGTATAAGTTTCTAGGTATTGGTATATTATAGGTTAAGTTAGGTTTATAGATAGATAGATAGATAGATAGATAGATAGATTGTACCTACTTTTCTTTAACAATGTTCTACATTAATAGTACAAGAATATTGTATATTTTGAGGAGTTACTTCATGATTTTATAAATGCAATCTTACCTTAAGCCCCTTGAATTTTGTTTGTTCTAACTGTCCAATGTGGAGAATATTATAAGATTATAGGCATGATGACATTTTCTCAACTTTTGTCTTTTCATTTAGCTTGGTCCTTTAGCTAGTCTTGCACATGTCCTATATTATTTATCATATTTATTGTCACCTACATTATTGGCAAATGGTTGCACTATTGCCTAGAGGCCTAGAAATGTCAAGTCCACCACTTGTCAATGTGACAATATAGTCTAACACAAATAGCTTTATGAAGAGAATAATTTATTGCAATATGGCACGGAACTTAATACATAGGAATACATTTTATAATAGGTTTTTGTATGTAGGTATAGAATATAGACTATGTCAATCTCCAATATTTTCAAAGATGACTTAATACAATATTCATCATAATAAAAATAAATTTAATATTTGAAAAATTCTCTAAAATACTAATTTTATGCCTGTATCAAATTTTAGAAGATAAATGTAGTCATCTATATATATATATATATATGTATGCATTTATTTCTTATATAATATTCCACCAAAACACAATGTATCATCAGTCTATGTACTAACCAATTACCTATAATAAGCATCTTCCAATCTTCAAATAAATCCTCCTTAATCCTCCCAACTACAACTTTTGATTGGTTCTCAGTTTCTAATTGTCTATGATGGTCCAAACCATTAAAATCTTCAAGTGGAAGGGGTGGATATTCAACAAGTTTGTTTGCATGTAATTTGCAAAAATTGTGTAACACACAACATGCAAGATAACTTGCCCAGGAATGAAGAATGTTGAAATTAAGATTCTTCAATGCCCGCCACCTTCTCTTTAAAAGGGAATTAAAAAATAAAAAATAAAAATCTTTACACAACCACTTTGCAATGTCTTGTCATAAGTATCTCTTTGTACATCTCCATAAAAACGTTGACTATATTTTTTGGATATTGATGGAAAAATGATAAGTTCTATCACCAACTACATAGGGCCTAATGTTTTCCCCTCCTAGGTTAAGAATTGGTTCTTGTAAGATTTCATGGTGCATGAATCCTTTATATAAGGACGAAGCACAAAGGTGACTTGCATCATGTGTCCCACCAGGTGCTAATATAGCCACATTCCAAGCAAAAAAACATTAGAATCACAAACCGTTTATACTAAGACACTATGATAATTATATCTATTCTAGTAATCTCCCAGAAGAAGTGTTACTTTAGGTTTCTCTGCAAGCTTGATGTGTGTACCATCAATAGCACCACACATATGACTTATCCATGTCAAATCTTTAAAACTTGCGATAATATCGACTAATCTTTGTCCATGCAATCTACTAATAAACATAGGGAAAAGTTTATCTCTAGCAAATTATGCATCAATAACAAAGAGTGTGTACTTCATGAACGTACTCTTTCCTATGCCACCGTATTGGCTAGAAATATCTTCATTTGATGCTCTTGATGCTAATCTTTTTAAAACTACAACAACGGCTTTTTCAAACTCTATTGGTTTCCTTCAAGTTGTAGTTGTGACTTGCGCATAAGGTCTATATAACAAGCTAGCCTAGCTTGAACTACCGAGAACTCTCTCTCTAGACAACCATGAGGAAGAGCAGTGTCTTATGGCATGAACCACCCCACCATAGAGCCATGAGGAAGATAGCCCCTTGCCATGCAAACCTTCCTCATGCAAAGTACTTGCCCCCATGCCACTTTTCAAAGTTAAGAGGAGTTGCCACTAATTAACTCCCACTAGTTGGAGCGCCACCAATCCTTACGGCTAAGGCTCCTTGATAGCCTTGCTCACACTACTAGTGGCACTATGGCTTTGCCACTAGTTAACTCCTACTAGTTGGATCACCACCAATTCTTATGGCTAAAGCTCCTTAATAGCCTTGCTCACACTACTACTGGTACTATGGCTCCATAATAGCCTTGTTCACACTACTAGTGCGTTATATTCTTCCCCCTCTAGATTTGAGCGTCTCTGCTCAATACACAAGTAAACCCATCAATTACTTAGGTACAACTTGTTCAAAGATCTAATGTAAAGAAATTTACGACCTAAGGATTTTTTCGCCTCTTCCTTTTAGACAAAATATTGGGTAAACTTTCACGTCCAACACCATGACGTGATAGTCGTTCGTTAGCGCGGACTACAGAATCCCAATATTCTTTGAGTACTTCAAGACTCAGATTAGATTCAGGCTCCCAAAAGTTATGCTCAAGCCTATAATTGAGCCATGCGATGAAGTAGAATTTAACGGGAAAGGAACAACTCCCTCTAACCTCGTATTGTAAAACACGTTCCACTTCATATGATATATCATGATTTTTAATAACTGGCGGTGGCGGAGGCTTTATCTTGCCATTAGCCTTGTAACGCTTCAACAAAGAGACGTGGAAAACATTATGAATTCCTATGGTCTCTAGCAATTTCAAACGGTATGCTACGACGCCAATTCTCTTAACAATCTCAAATGGGCCAATCCATCGAGGAAATAATTTCCTCGCACCTGGGGTTTTCAACTTAATATTGGAAGTATTAAGAAGCACCTCAGATTCCACCTCATACTATACATCACGTTGTTTGGTGTCAGCATAAGATTTTTGTCTTTGTTGGACTGCCAACAAATGTTTCTTAGCTTTGCTAATAATATTACTCATGGCCGAAGCAAATTTTTTTACAACCAGGACTTGAGACCCGCTGATCCTTCTATTCACAGGTGTTGAAGAATGTTGATCATAATTCAACAGAAAAGGTGTGATTTTGATGGATTCTTGCCATGAGTTATTGTAGGCAAATTCAACCATCGACAAATACTCATCCTAGTCATCTTGGGAAGGACTCACATAATGCCTAAGCATATCCTCAAGGACTCTATTTAACCTCCATGTTTGACCATCGGTCTGATGATGAAAAGATGTAGATATGGCCAATTGAGTGCCTAACAAGTAGTGGAATTCTTGCCAAAATCTACCCATAAATCTCGCATCTCTATCACTGATTAACTTAAAGGGAATACCATGTAGCTTATAGACATGATCCCTAAATAATCTTGCCATCTCCTCGGCAGTCACAGTTTTGGTAGTCGCCATAAAATGAGCCATTTTGCTCAATTTATCGACACACACAAAAATTGCATCATGCCCTTGCTTAGTTGGGGTAAGTCCGACAATAAAGTCTATGCTTACACATTCTCATTTTCTCTCAGGGATTTCTAAGGGTTGTAACAATCCACCGGGTTACGTAGTAAGGGCTTTACTATGTTGGCAAACATCGCAAGAATTTATATATTTCTGAACATTCTCCCTCATTTTTGGCCACCAAAAACGAATTTGAATCTTCTTGAGCGTCTTAGAAATACCCATATGACCACTATACAGCAAATCGTGGTGTTCATAGAGTATATACTTTCTTAAAGACCCCAAATTAGATTCACCAACTACCACATTTGGTACCACAATTGTATCATGGTGTCACCAAAGGCCATCCTTGAAAATCAATTGGGAAACATTATTCAAATCCATAAACCATTGATCATGAGCGTCACCTGCAACGATGGATTGAAAGAACAATTGCTCTTTAACAACCAATTGTTCATTGACGCACTCAGGACCACTACACACTTCATTTGTTGGCGCTCTAGGAGCACCCTTTGAGATGTCTGCAGCCATCTCTCCGGAGCTCAACATAGAACAACTCATAGCTAGTAAGGCTCTTAACCTGACATCTCTACATCCCAAAAAGTCATGGCTCAAGACATCAGCATAAGCATTATCTCCTAGAGGGTTACGACTCAAAGGATCGGCAATATTAATGCACCCTGGCCTATATTCCCATCTGCATGTAAAATTTTGTTCTAAATACTCTAACTATCGGGCCTAATGCCTTGACAATACTTGTTATGACTTTAAATAGGTGAGGGGATTGTGGTCTATCACTACTACGCAAACCGCACCTTCCAAATAACAACGCCAAGTGCGCAAGGCATGCACAACCGCTGTAAGTTCTTGCTCTCCAGTGGTATAATTCTTTTCAGCAGGGGAAAGCTTTTGACTTTCAAAAGCTATCGGTCGTCATTTTTGTAAAAGAATCGCACCAATACCAACAATGGATGCAGCGCAAATGACCTCAAAAGGTTCACCGAAAAGTGGGCAAGGCTAACATGGGAGCGTGTATTAGCAGATATTTCTTTGTCAAATGTCTCTTTGCATTCAACCGTCCAATTATACTTAGAATCATGCCGAGAGGCTACAAGGGTTGAATATCCTTAAATAAAACGTCTGAAATAATTACATAACCCCAAAAATGAGCGCAATTGCCCAACATCATGAGGCGTAATCCATTTCATGACAATTTCAATTTTAGCCGAATCAACTTTAACCCCATCTTTGCCCAGGACATGACCTGAATAATGAAGCTCGTCCTTTGCAAAATGACATTTAGACAACTTTGCAAACAATCGATGTTTACGAAGAATTTTGAGGACTTTGCTCATGTGGGCTACATTACGGGTTGGATGCCTAATTGTTTAGGCGGTAATGATAGTATTTTTTACCTAAACCGGTGGCTAACTTTTTTTCAGGAATGGGGAAGAGGACCGGAACATGCCATTGAAAAACTTTACTGAGACAAAGATGAGCTGTTGTTCCTCTTCATTCTTCAAGAATACCAATATGTCATCAAGGTACACCAAGACAAACTCACCAAGGTACTTGTGAAAATTTTGATTCTTCACACCTTGAAATGTTGCCGGTACATTAGTTAATCCAAAGCTTAAAACTTTAAATTGATAATGTCTGAACGGAGTTCTAAATGCCATCTTAGGGGCATCCTCATCCGAAATTAGAATTTGGTGATAATCTTGTGCTAAATCAAGAGACGAAAAAATTCAAGCACCTGCCAATTGATCAAATAAATCATCAATTCTAGGCAAAGGGTATCTATTTTTTTTATTGTATGCTTATCCAACGCGCTGTAATCGACCACCATTCTCAAAATTCCATCCTTCTTCTGTATAAAAAGAATGGGAGATTCATAAGGCAAGGCACTAGGTTCAATCCATCCTTTTTCTAAGTATTCTTGTACTTGCCTCTTCACCTCTTCCAATTCTTTTGGACTTAGGCAGTAAATCGGCCTAAAAGGCGGTTTACTACCTTCCTCCAAAGGAATGGTATGAGTCATTTCCCTCTCAGGGGGTAGCCCACTTGGCCAAGGTTCAAAATGATCTTCAAACTTCTCCAAAAGTGCGGCTAAGCACCCTGTGACAACAAGTTGGGACGAGGTTTCCTCATCATCAACCTTGGTCAATTGGAATAAAATGGGCATAGCCCCTTTTATTACTGCCCTTTTAAACTGCATTGCCGAGAGGCATTTTGTTGAGGATTTAGATGCCCAATGCGTCAAAGGATTGGCTTGCAACGAAAAATTTTGCTTGCCCTTTTGAATGACACATGTTTTGGATTCATAATCCGCATGTGCCTTATACTTGTTCAACCAATCATCACCAAGCATTAAATTTGTGCCGTCATTAAGTTTTATGATCACGCACGTTAGGTGACCATAATATTGTTGAACTTTGACACGCAACTTGACATATCCTTCAACTTGAACTTCCTCTCCATTTGCCAATTGCAAAACACTAGAATCCTTAACATATTGCAATCCAAAATTGTTAAGGTAGCTAGAATTGACAAAACAATCAGTGGCCACAGTGTCCAATATCACATAAGCAGTAAGTCCCGAAACGGACGACACTTGTATGTGAGCGGAGAGCGGAGAGCGGAGATTTGGAGAGCGGAGAGCGTAGAAGATATAATAATAGCAAACTTGAAATGCCAAAAAAAGACATTTGTAAATATAGACTGGAATATACCTGGAATATTCTTGAATCTGCCAAATATAGTAAAAAAAAGGACCTATTTCCGTGGAGGGTAAAGGCCCGGAATTTGGAATGGTCTCATTAAGTTTGGAAACCGTGAGGTGGTTGAATTATTAAAACCAAGGATGATCACAAGAAAAAATCAATGAAAATTGATTTTCGGAGATTGGTATAATTGAAGAATGAGTCAATCAAAATACAAAGGAATCAAAATAATTAACTTCCTTTGTTTGGATTCATCACTTTTCTCTTTGTCTTATATGTGAGTCAACTCTATAGCTTGGACTTTAGCAATTATTGTGTGTGGCCGAATAGATTATATATTGGACTCTTACCCAACATCATTGTATATACACTTGCATACAATGGGTGATGAAAGAGATATGTTTGCTGGATTAGGATGGGAGAAGGAAATAAGGAGTCTAGCAGATCCTCATATTCCGGTTAATTTATCGCCGGAATTTTCGTTTGCTGCTGGAAATCGAAGTAGTGATGACTATGACCTGACTCCATTTTCGCAGTCTACACAAGCATGGAGGTGGAGGACGCGGGAGGAGCAAAAACAACGCGAGCAAAAAGAAAAGAGGCAAGAAGATGTGCCGGAGAAGGACGCTGATTTGGATGAAGACAAATCGAACGAGACGGAGGAGGAGGTGAACGTTATAGGGGAATCTTCGAAGTCTCTTTCATTTCGCGAACGGATGAGGGGAATGACGCCGCATCATCTTCCGCTAAAGGAACGAATGAAAGATAAGACAGTTTCTTATATGGATTTGCTTCGACCGGGTCCACCTCCCTCGGATTCATCCAAGAAGTATGCAAAACGGAAATAGAGTTGATAGACATAGGAAGCATTGTAATCATACCTTTAGTATATCAATAAATTATTGCAATTGGTTTCGGCGGTGACGGTTCTTGGAAAGGAGGGATCTGGAAGAGATAAGAGTACCCAAAATGTAGTGAACCATGAAAGGGACATGGTTGAAAGAGGTGTGTCCAAATTCGATGACTCGAATTTGGCCACACCTCTTTCAACCATGCTCCTTTCATAGTTCACTACATTTTGTGTACTCTATGCGGAGTAGAGCTACAGATGAAGAGTCACTTCAATGCGCTGGAGGCCGAAGAGAAACGTCATGTATCTTAAATTGTTGATGCTTGAATGTGTATCCAGATAATTTAGGCAGTCTTGTAAATATATATTTTCTGCCTAAGCTGGTAGGAAGCATTGTAATACACAATTTTGAAGTAAATAAAAATAATCATTGAGATTATACCTTTATTATATCAATCAATTATTGCTTCACAAGATGTCCAGAAATGGACACAAATATCATAGCCTAATGTAGTGCTAGGCTGAGAGGAATTCTAGGAAGTTGAATGTGTCAAGAGACCTCCCTCCATGATGAGTTTGACCTCATTGAAGCTAAATGTCGGGGCGTGTATGAACAAATTTACATCCGCATCCAAATTAGAAACCTTGACGTAGATGTAATACAGATGCTTACAATTCATATAAGAATTCCGTTTGCGGCCGAACTTGGAAATCATATCCAAGAAGTATGGGCAGTTGCATTCTGGAAGAGAACTCACTGTGACTTGGTAGATGGGTGGCTGCGGTTCTGACTTGGACTGCAGTGTGATAATGCAACCAAATCCCGGTTGAGGGATCATAGTTAACTTGAGAACAGTAGCATGCATAGCTTCAGCAGATGCCACCATCTGCCTCTGCTTTGCGGAAGGAGCGCTACTGGATCGCCGAACAAGTTTGGACAATCTTGTCGTAGGGATGGCGTCGGGGTTTTCTGGAACACGGATTCGAGACATATCCAGCGGGGTCGCAGAGTTGGTGAAGAGTCGAGACGGTGTGATGCGCTCCTTTGGTGGGAGTTGAAAACCTGCGTTCTCAAGCGCGAAGATCTCCGAGCGGGTGAGGTTGGTACCAATCTTCACGGGCCAGATTGGGGGGATAGGAGGCTTCTGGTCATTAGCAGAGAACGGCATGACCCATTTCCGACGAGGGCCCTTGACGCAACGCTCGATGTCGTCTGGGCAAAAGACAAAGTCTGTGCGCTTCATAGATTGGAGTTTGTAATGATGCCACATACCGGTGTAGGTGGGCGCAGGGACGCTCTTGTTATTGGTGACGATTCTTGCGGTGCATTTTTTTTTCGTGCCCGCATGATTAGCCCAACAAGACTTTCCAGAGGTATAGGGTATGCGGGCAATATGCCAAAGAGAGACATCTACTTTGGTTTCTTGCACTGCGGTGACACGCTGGAAACCAAGTCCTGCAGGTGAAGGCACTTGAACCTCTTGTACAGAGGGGGAAGACTCCTCAATGATAGTAGGCAGTGTTTCAGGTTGAGAGCGAGTGACTCGCTTAGCAGGGGGAGGGCGAGAGAAGTTCACTGTATCGGGACGGTGGGTCTCGCCATCATCACCAATTGGAGTGTCGGGTCTTCGCTTCTGCGATCCAAACACCTCGGCGCCCTCAAGGTGGGGATCGCGAGTGCAAAACTCTTCCCCACCGGGCATTTCAAGCAAGACCTTCTGCAACACTGTCGGGTCGCCAGTACGCTGAGCTCGACGTTGAGCACCTCTCAGCTTTAGTTCTTCTTTGCTTGGACCATCACCGCCACTTCCACCTTTAAGGAATTGGTAGTATGCCACAACCTGTAAGAAGGCGCGAATGTAGTCGTCAACCGTAGCCACGTATAAATCTCCACCCTTGTTGCCGGAGGCTTGAAGCCACTTGTTGTGGACAGACTCCGCAAGATTGCAGGACGGCATCTCGGCCAACTGGTCTTGGGTTAAAACCTTTTCCTGAATGGACAAATCAAGTATTAATATAAATGTACACAGAGAGGAAAACGAAGCCAAGAAAAACCAATAATGAATTATGACGGAGATGTACCAATTCCATGAAACCACCCCATTGAAGGTAGCGGAAGTGCCAGAAAGCAAGCCAGAGCTGAAGATGCTTGAGACCGTCTTCACTTGTACAATTGGATGAAGCCCACCAAGCTTTGATAGCTAGGTACCTAGTCTCCGCCTCTTGCATAGATGAGGCATTTCGATATTGAAGGCAAAGGTGTCTATGTTGGTCTTGCAACTCATGCTTTATATACGATTTCGTATGTTTCTCGAGCGATTGTTTCCAATGAAAAAAACAAGTGCGCTCACGACCCTCCATTGGAACTTTGGGATCTCCAGAACCATACACAGTGCGAACAGCGTTCCAATTGGCTTGGGCACTGTCGGCCATGAAGCCTATAAAGTTTGGATGTGGGATACCGTGGCGGGCCATGACGTGGTTGAGGTTCTGCCAGAAGAGAACTTGGGCATCCTTATCCTCCGATTGGAAATCACAGCATGAAATGGTCATGACCCGTTGATAAGTCCCATCGTATACATGAGCGGCCATGGTGGTCCACCCTTTGACCCGCTTCACGTGATCGGACATCATCCACGCATTCTCGAGGTCCCCCCCCGGTTGCATCCGACGAACCAAATCCACACCACTTCCAGGACCAACCTCGGACATCTTGAAGACGAACACCTTGTCTGTATCATCACCTTGTCCTGGGAATTGGTTGCGTTGGACGTAAGCCCAATTGCTAACGCCCCGGAGCTTTGCGATGCCATCCATAACCCCGAACCTCCTCAAATATTTGAAGGAGGTAACCTTAGAGCGAAGGTTAGGGGAATTTAACTCTCTATAACTTTCGAACACAGGTTCGAGCTCTTTCAAGGAGAGGAGACGTTGCGTGACATTATCGCCAGAAAGAAGGAACTCACCAACAATGTCCTTGCTGGCTTCAAGCACGATCTTGCTGTGAGTGGCTTGAGGCATACGCTCAACATGCTCCTCGATAAGTGCATTGATACGCTTCCGACTGTCTCTGCAGTCTCCAACCTTCACTGGGTGTTGATGAGTACCGATATGAATGCAGGCTCTTTGAGAAGACTCCTTCCCATGGACGTAGAAGATTTTGGCATCGCACAGAGCAATGCATTTGGGGGGTTGTTTGCAGATCCTGCAGACAAGAGTAGATCGGGATGGCACAATGCCAGAGAGAGGGAAAGGATCTTTAGTGAAACCCTCAAATTCCGTGTCATTAACCTTAGAGGTACGATGGGCGCGTTGAAGGTAATCACAACTAGGGTTTTGGCATTGGAGGTGGCCAACACAGGCAGAGGAACGAAAAGCAAGGCCAACGTCGTTGGTAATGTTGGTGGTTTGAGTCTTGGTCCAAACATGGCCATCATATTGCTTGTCCATGCCGTCCAACGACTTGGCTCTCGATTGAGATGAAGAGAATTCAGCGGCAGGGAGGACAAATAACTGGGTACCATCGAAACGAGGGGGGAGGTGATTAACCTCTTGGATTTTGAGTTTATCGTAATCCAATTTCTTGAGGACATTCTTACAACCAGGCATAGAACCAAGACGACGAAGACATTGAACAATAGGTTGAGGAGGTTCGGACGCAGACGGTACAGAAGGAGTGGAAGGAAAAGAGGGAGAAAGAGAAGGCGTTACAAAGGAAGCAGAAGGAAAGAAAGAAGGGGAATCATGGAAAACAACCTTCTGCAATGATACATCATCATTCGAAGAATCAGACAAGTCTATAACGTCGTCTAAACCGGGCTCTGTCTTGACACTTATTACCGGCGGGGTGCTAAAGTCAGCAGTCGACGATCGAAGAGGAGCAAGGATTTTTGTTGACTCTCCCAGCTGAGAATCTGGCCAGCCACAAACCCTATACTTTCCCGGGCCAAGCTCCCACACTACATTGCCATTGTCAGTTACCTTGGAGGTCTCATGGAAGGTATGAATAAGCAATCCAGTATCAGGATGGGAGATCTCACGTTCTACCCATATTGTACTTGCCTGCAAAGAGAACCTAATGCTAAGATGAAGGCATGAGACAACAGCAATACCTGCTGCATCAATAGGGAACAGAATAGGGACCCCGATGCCATTGGAACGAAGCTCGGCCATCTCAGAGACGGGAGGAATAATTGAGGTGGAAGCCATGAAGGCAGACAATGAAAACGTAAAGGAACAAAAATTTGAAGATCCATAAAGAAGGAGAATGGTGATAACGATGAGGTTATAAAGAAATAAGCATAATTAGCAGAGAGAGACAAACTTGTCAGGCATACTAAAAAAAGATAGCCCTAATTAGGAACACGGTTGGGCGATAGTGAAGCGCGCCTAACATCGGGAGTTATCGCAATTATATACGGAGAGGAATGAGATTGCCCACTTTCTTTCCAATGTTTGAGGTTGATGCGGTGAGGTTGTGGAAAGGAAATAGAGCGAGTAGGTTTGAATCACGGGAGGGTTGAACACATGAAGGAAATAGGGAATTCACAACCTCCGACAGCGGAACCATCTAAGAAAAAGAAGAGGAGGCGAACGTCTACACATTACACCGACAAGAAGAGAAACAGGGTGAGGACACAGAAGACACAGGCAAGGAAGGCGCCAATCGAGGGCCGTGGGACGCCTGAGGATTTGAGCGAAAGCATAAAAGACCTGCGGAAACCTTCGTGGAGGCTAGATTGTGAAATTCCGCCTTTTCACTTATCACCAATTGTAGAAGAGGCGGACGGAAGTAAACCGCGGTCAATGGCAGAAGGGGAGGAGTTGGGAATTGACAGCATCCAAGAAGATTCACGCGAACACACGAACTCTAGCAGTGTCGTACGTATTCTTGGGATCTACAAATATTCTGTTGATTTAGCACATAATGAAAATGGTAGTACAAATTCAACGCTGAATTTACTTTTTTTTAAGTATTCGGGTTTCTTATCATTGTTATAACCATTGGGACGCTGGTAAATATAGGCGGATGGGGAAAGTGGAGATAGTGGAAATATCCACGAAGAAAACAACGAGGAGGTAGCACAAGAAATTGAGAAGGGGTTAGATGAGCGAGAACCGGTGTCAGGACAGCCAACAATTCAAGGAAGAGAAAATATGAAGGCGTCCAAGAGGAAAGTGGCAAAGGAAGAGCTCAGATCGAATTTGATGGGAGACCGAGAAAGAGAGGAGGGAGGAGACTTAGGAACTGAAACCCTCGTTCAAGATAATGTGACACATGCTCCAAGAATTCTGCGAAGCAAGGCGGGCGGAACACAACCAACATCAAGGCGAGGGCGTGGACGCGGGAGAGGAATGGCAGAGGTAAACCTCGGCGATTCGAGGAGCACTCCACTAACGCCGCCAGGGGACGGGACATCTGAAGACAGTGGAGCCGATGTCGGGGCAACAGTGGAGGGCATACTTCAAAATCTGGTAAGGCGTCGGCTACATGGAATGTCCACTTAACATACTGACGGCGATGTATTGTTTTGGGTTTAGGAGGATTTGAGATGTAGGGTTTCAAGCAAATGAGAGGGATTATGCGTTCTCAAACACCAATGAATGTTCCAGTGGCATGCTGTCGGCCATCCAGTTTGGCATGCTCTAGGCCAATCACCTTATTTACTTGCGGCCACTCCTCTAGACTTATTCGCGGCCATTCCACTAGATTTACTTTCGGCCATTGCGCTATACTTAGTCTTGGCCAATCCAAGTAGGGTTTGGGTGAGAGAATGTATTAGAACAACCAAAAAGGTAGGTGCATGGAGGAATACTTTCGGCCTTTGGTTAGGCTAGTGGATAAGGAGCATTCGGATGAGAAGGAGAGTTGGAGGTGCTCTCGGCCATCTCAAGTTTGAGGTGCTCCCAGCCATTTCAGGTTTTGAGGCACTCTCGGCCATTTCAGGTTATACTAGGATATGTGTATGAATGTGCAAAGAGGCGAGGCCTCATTCTAGAGTGCAAAATTTGATTTCAGAATATTGAATATATGTTTGGATTTGAGGCACTCTCGGCCATTTCAGATTATGCTAGGGTATGTGAACGAGTTGTGGGAAGAGGCCTCGGATCCGAGGCCTCATTCTAGAGTGCACAAACTGATTTCTTAACGGGGGCTAATATGATGATTTTGAGGCCCTCTCGGCCATTTCAGGTTATGCTAGGGTATTTGTATGACTTGTGGGAAGAGGCCTCGGATCCGAGGCCTCATTCTAGAGTGCACAAACTGATTTCTTAAGGGGGGCCAATATGATGATTTTGAGGCCCCCTCGGCCATTTCAGGTTATGCTAGGGTATTTGTATGAATGTGGGAAGAGGCCTCGGATCCGAGGCCTCATTCTAGAGTGCACAATCTGATTTCTTAAGGGGGGCTAATATGATGATTTTGAGGCCCCCTCGGCCATTTCAGGTTCTGATAGGCTAAGTGTATGACTTGTGGGAAGAGGCCTCGGATCCGAGGCCTCATTCTAGAGTGCACAAACTGATTTCTTAAGGGGGGCCAATATGATGATTTTGAGGCCCTCTCGGCCATTTCAGGTTCTGATAGGCTAAGTGTATGACTTGTGGGAAGAGGCCTCGGATCCGAGGCCTCATTCTAGAGTGCACAAACTGATTTCTTAAGGGGGGCCAATATGATGATTTTGAGGCCCTCTCGGCCATTTCAGGTTCTGATAGGCTAAGTGTATGACTTGTGGGAAGAGTCCTCGGATCCGAGGCCTCATTCTAGAGGGCACAATCTGATTTCTTAAGGGGAGCTAATATGATGATTTTGAGGCCCCCTCGGCCATTTCAGGTTATGCTAGGGTATTTGTATGAGTTGTGGGAAGAGGCCTCGGATCCGAGGCCTCATTCTAGAGTGCACAAACTGATTTCTTAAGGGGGGCAAATATGATGATTTTGAGGCCCTCTCGGCCATTTCAGGTTCTGATAGGCTAAGTGTATGACTTGTGGGAAGAGGCCTCGGATCCGAGGCCTCATTCTAGAGGGCACAATCTGATTTCTTAAGGGGGGCTAATATGATGATTTTGAGGCCCTCTCGGCCATTTCAGGTTATGCTAGGGTATTTGTATGACTTGTGGGAAGAGGCCTCGGATCCGAGGCCTCATTCTAGAGTGCACAAACTGATTTCTTAAGGGGGGCCAATATGATGATTTTGAGGCCCCCTCGGCCATTTCAGGTTGTGCTAGGGTATTTGTATGAATGTGGGAAGAGGCCTCGGATCCGAGGCCTCACTCTAGAGTGCACAAACTGATTTGTTAAGGGGGGCCAATATGATGATTTTGAGGCCCGCTCGGCCATTTCAGGTTATGCTAGGGTATTTGTATGAGTTGTGGGAAGAGGCCTCGGATCCGAGGCCTCATTCTAGAGTGCACAAACTGATTTCTTAAGGGGGGCCAATATGATGATTTTGAGGCCCTCTCGGCCATTTCAGGTTCTGATAGGCTAAGTGTATGACTTGTGGGAAGAGGCCTCGGATCCGAGGCCTCATTCTAGAGTGCACAATCTGATTTCTTAAGGGGGGCTAATATGATGATTTTGAGGCCCCCTCGGCCATTTCAGGTTATGCTAGGGTATTTGTATGAGTTGTGGGAAGAGGCCTCGGATCCGAGGCCTCATTCTAGAGTGCACAAACTGATTTCTTAACGGGGGCGAATATGATGATTTTGAGGCCCTCTCGGCCATTTCAGGTTATGCTAGGGTATTTGTATGAGTTGTGGGAAGAGGCCTCGGATCCGAGGCCTCATTCTAGAGTGCACAAACTGATTTCTTAAGGGGGGCCAATATGATGATTTTGAGGCCCTCTCGGCCATTTCAGGTTCTTATAGGCTAAGTGTATGACTTGTGGGAAGAGGCCTCGGATCCGAGGCCTCATTCTAGAGTGCACAATCTGATTTCTTAAGGGGGGCTAATATGATGATTTTGAGGCCCCCTCGGCCATTTCAGGTTCTGATAGGCTAAGTGTATGACTTGTGGGAAGAGGCCTCGGATCCGAGGCCTCATTCTAGAGTGCACAAACTGATTTCTTAAGGGGGGCCAATATGATGATTTTGAGGCCCTCTCGGCCATTTCAGGTTCTTATAGGCTAAGTGTATGACTTGTGGGAAGAGGCCTCGGATCCGAGGCCTCATTCTAGAGTGCACAAACTGATTTCTTAAGGGGGGCCAATATGATGATTTTGAGGCCCTCTCGGCCATTTCAGGTTCTGATAGGCTAAGTGTATGACTTGTGGGAAGAGGCCTCGGATCCGAGGCCTCATTCTAGAGGGCACAATCTGATTTCTTAAGGGGGGCTAATATGATGATTTTGAGGCCCCCTCGGCCATTTCAGGTTATGCTAGGGTATTTGTATGACTTGTGGGAAGAGGCCTCGGATCCGAGGCCTCATTCTAGAGTGCACAATCTGATTTCTTAAGGGGGGCTAATATGATGATTTTGAGGCCCTCTCGGCCATTTCAGGTTCTTATAGGCTAAGTGTATGACTTGTGGGTAGAGGCCTCGGATCCGAGGCCTCATTCTAGAGTGCACAAACTGATTTCTTAAGGGGGGCCAATATGATGATTTTGAGGCCCTCTCGGCCATTTCAGGTTCTGATAGGCTAAGTGTATGACTTGTGGGAAGAGGCCTCGGATCCGAGGCCTCATTCTAGAGTGCACAAACTGATTTCTTAAAGGGGGCCAATATGATGATTTTGAGGCCCTCTCGGCCATTTCAGGTTCTTATAGGCTAAGTGTATGACTTGTGGGAAGAGGCCTCGGATCCGAGGCCTCATTCTAGAGTGCACAAACTGATTTCTTAAGGGGGGCTAATATGATGATTTTGAGGCCCCCTCGGCCATTTCAGGTTATGCTAGGGTATTTGTATGAATGTGGGAAGAGGCCTCGGATCCGAGGCCTCATTCTAGAGTGCACAAACTGATTTCTTAAGGGGGGCCAATATGATGATTTTGAGGCCCTCTCGGCCATTTCAGGTTCTGATAGGCTAAGTGTATGACTTGTGGGAAGAGGCCTCGGATCCGAGGCCTCATTCTTGAGTGCACAATCTGATTTCTTAAGGGGGGCTAATATGATGATTTTGAGGCCCCCTCGGCCATTTCAGGTTCTGATAGGCTAAGTGTATGACTTGTGGGAAGAGGCCTCGGATCCGAGGCCTCATTCTAGAGTGCACAAACTGATTTCTTAAGGGGGGCTGTGAGCCCAAAAGGGTGCCCACATTTAGTCTTAGACCCTTGAAACGTTAGTTGATGCACTTTGAAGTAGCATGTTACTTCACAAAAATATAAAAAGAGTGAAATGTTAGTCTTAGAAGTACCATGTTGTAAGAGGCTAGGATGTGAGTTGTTATTGTGTTTTTACCTTCGGAAGGATTTGAGTGAATGAGGATAGGTAAGGAGAACTTGGATTGAGTAGTTAGTGAGTAGGCTAGTACAAATGGATGGAGACAACCAAAGTGACTCAAGAGGCAAGTGCATTCGAATTGGGATGAATGGAGGATCACATGGAGCGCACAAGTGGACCACCTCATCATGGCCACTTAATGGGGAAGGTCCAAGGAAGAATGCAAGGTGGAGGATAAGCAAATTCTCAAAGCACCAATCAAATCACGAGTTCAGCATCGTGGTTTGAATTAAGTGGTGAGCGACGAATTGGGAAAGTAAGGGGAGAAAGTTATGGCGGCGGAAAGCGAAGGAGGCTAAGTTTGGGTTGAAGCATCCCAAGTTTGGTAAAGTGTGGTAGGTAGAAAGCCAAGGCTAGTTAAATGTTCGAATTAGGATCCTTGTTGATCATTTGAGGGAGGAAGACTTAGAAGATAGGATTGGCGCCTACTAAGTAGGAGGAAATCTCAAGGGCTTATCGTGAGCCTTGAGGGTGCTCACCCCCTCAAGCTTACTATATAATCCCTCATTCTTCCCTCACTCATCCTCTCTTTCCTTTGTGCTCCAAGGCACCCCACGAGTTATAAGTGTGGGTGTGGGAAGCCATATTGGAGCACATGTGTGTGCTTAGTTTTTAGTTTGAGAGCCAAGGCTTGTTAGCCTTGAAGAGGGCTTGACCTCTTGGTAGAATTAGTGTTGACGTGAAGGATTTTAAAGTTAATTCATGATTCCAATTTGTGGTACTTAAAGTTCATGTTTTGAATACACGTGGTTGCAAGTTCCATGTTTAAGAGTTGAGCACTTGAGGTTGTGATGAGTGCAAAAATATACTTGTGTGGATTAGTTAGTCTTAGTGAAGTTAGGAAATTCTCTCTCCCCCTCTCCTCTCTAGGATTTTAGGATTTTAGGATTAGAGAAGAATTGTGTGATTAGAAAGGGGTTGTTAATAGAATTAGGAAAATTAGGTAGGAAGATTAGTTAAGGGCTTGAATAATTAGTGAGGTAGTTGGGGATTACAACTACAAAGTTGTGGGTTCATGAAGGAGCTGGGTTTATGAAGGAGCTGGGTTTGTTTAGTTAGAAAGTAAAGAGCTGGGTTTATGAAGGAGCTGGGTTTGTTTAGTTAGAAGCTAAGAAGCTGGGTTTATGAAGGAGCTGGGTTTATTTAGTTAGAAGCTAAGGAGTTGGGTTCATGAAGGAGTTGGGTTTATGAAGGAGCTAGGTTTATGTAATTAGAAAGTAAAGAGATGGGTTCATGAAGGAGCTTAGTAGATAGCCTACTTAATTAGCTCATAGACAAGTAGTTAGTTACATTATGCTAGTTAGTGTTATGTGTGGCTTTCACAAGTAAATGTATTTGAGATTGACTATAGAGAATAGTGTTTTTTAACACTTGCATCCTCTCTTTAAAAATAAACCACGTGCACAAATTAATGGAGAATGTGGAGCACTCTCGCGATGGCAAGACAAAGGAAGCAAAGACCAAAGGTGCGAGGGAGAGATTGACATAAGTCACATAAGTATTTCTTAATACTTAAAGGCTTATGTACGGTATGGAGACACCAATTAAATCCAAGACCACTTGAAGGGTGAACCTTGCACTATGGACTCATCCAAGTCCAAATCCAATACCGCGGAGGAATGTGAGCCCAAACCCACTACTCGGACTACGGACGCTTAAGGGTGGGGGGTTTGGCCTCACATAATTGGTGCGTCCGCCGGGAGCGAAGCGGAAGGTAGTTACAAGACTTGGAGGCGACTAGGAGACTTGGAGGCAACTAGGAAAAATTGGAGACACAAACTTGAGAGAAGGGAAGGAGCACCCGAAACTCGGTAAGTATTCTCTCTTTGGGTTACATTTGAATTCATTGTATTTCAACTATTCCTTGGAATGAATTGCATTGTCAATTACGCAAATTCATTTTTGAGGAAGGAGCGCGGCGAAGGTACGTCCTCAACCTTTTTGGGGATTTGCTAAGAACTTAAAAGGAACCTATAACCGAGTAGCTCATTAAAACATTAGAGGGTAAATTCACCTTAGGACATTGAACTTTGACACTCACCTCGGGGTGAGTCTCAAAGTTTTGGGAGTTGTCATTTCATGCTCTAGATTAAATTAATATTTCACAAAGTTTATGGTGTTGTTACATTGAGTCACGATTGAGGGGAGTGCTAACTCACAGGGGGATGCGATTGCTCAAGGTATGTTTATTTCTTCAAAGTGAACTCATTAACTAATTAAGGAATGCCTTTTGTACTCGTGATTGTTGTTATCCGTTGTAGAGGGTAATTCCCGAATTGTGGATGGTGTGAGAAGTTGAAGGGTGAAGCCTCGACTTTTAACATAATCTACTCGGAAGGTCACCCCCTCACAATCGGTATTGTGGTGAGTGTTAATTTGCGGGAAGGTGCGGAGGTGATGCTCCGACTTAACCAAAAAATTAACATGAACATGCCTATCCCCTATTGGGATTCTTTCACCTAAGTGGGCTTGCAGGTTCTTTTCCTCACCTCCTAAAAAAATTATAACCACACCAAGACAAGTGAAAATATTAAGAGGGGAATTGCTAGGATTATGTGTGGTCAAGTGAGGGTCGATCGATTCTTATGGAATGCAAGGTAGGACTCGCTCACAAAAACCAAGTTTGATAGTAGGACTAGAGAAATCTACTCGAAAGAGGCGGTCCTCTAAAATCAGTGATAGATTAGAACAAGATAATGTTAGAATAGAGAGTTGTTTGAACGTCGAACCTAGGACTAGGTCAATTCTAGACACCTTAGAACTTGGAGCTCAACTTGAAGAGGAGATCACTCCCTCCAAATTGAGTGGTGAAACTTCTTCGGAAAATTACACACTTAGAGAAGAATTCCCGGTAGAAGTTGATAGGGGATTGTTGAATAGTTCACCGGTCACCATGGCCGAGGAACGGGGGATGGATCCACCACCCATACCCCCAATTCCGCCCATACCTCCTATACCTCCAATAGACCCATTGGTTAGGCCAAGAGGCCTACCAATTGTGGTTCCACAAAATTTAGCGGCGATGGATATACCATCTCATCTCCCTAAATTTTATGGGACCAAGGATGAGGACCCCTCTCGGCACATGGAACGGTATATCGAACGGTTGGCTAGCTTCCTCATAACCGACCCGGGTTATTGGTTAGTGTGGTTTCCTACCACTCTAGAGGGGGAAGCCTATGAATGGTATCGGGATCATGCCGAGGGACATTTTAGGGGATGGGAACAATTACAAAGGGAGTTTCTTAACGAATTTAGGCCGGAAGTGGGTCAAAGTACCGCATTAAGGGCATTGTCGTCATTGAAGCAAGGAAGGGAGGAAGAAATTTCGGCTTACATTAGGAGGTTTGATTTAGTGTGCACTAGATTTGTGGGTACCATGCTCAACGACGACACGCTAAAGCAATTTTTCATTCAAGGGTTTTTTAAGTCCGGAACTATTAGGGGTGTTCTAGAAAGGAATCCCTTGACCTTGGCGGATGCCAAGCGTGCGGCTAGAGATATTGAAAACTTGGATAAAGATCACGAAAGGCTATGGAGAAGGGAGGATGAATTGATCCCACAATTCATCCCCATACGCCCTAGGGTGGTAGCGGTAGAACCCGCTAAGTATGAGAACCAAATTCCATATGCCATTGTGGACACCGGCCCCCGACCTTTAGCGGTTAGGGAACCGGCACCTCTTTTGGCACTACCGGCCCCTAGAACGGATCCACACTTGGAGGAGGTTGAGAGAAGACTAGGTGCTAGCCAACTAGGATTCCAAGAGGCTATGATAAAACAAATGCAAAGCCTCACGGATCAAATGTCATTAATGATCCGGAGTCAACAACCGGGGCCTCCACCCCCGGTTGAGTCGGGTAGGCATTCTTCCGGATTATGGTGTGTCCAATGTGGCCAACCGGGCCACACGCGTCAATTTTGTAGAAGTGGACAAAACCGTGACCAAAGAGGAAACGGTAACCCACCTCAACAAAATCAACGAGGTCAAGCGCCACCTCACTATGGAAATGGAAGCAATAGAGGACCACAACCTAGAGGGCAAGGTGGCCAAAATTTAGAGAAGAAGGAATTTCATCCCTTTTGTGGAAGGTGGCACGCTCAAGGACAATGTTGGTCCGAAGGTCAAGAGTTTAATTGTAGCAATTGTGGAGGAAGTCATCCCTCGGATACGTGTCGCCAACCGGACAAAATAATTAATGTCCCTTACCCGGTGGCTAATCCACAACAACAAGCAAGGGATAATATGCGAGGTGCTAGGCCACAAGGAGTACCGGCCAATGAACTTAGGCCACCTAACTTATACTATGACCATAGTAATGCTAGGCAAACTTTTCATCCACCGGCGGGCTTGCAAACTACAACCGGTTACATTCCAATACAAAATAGACAAGGAGTTCCACCTAATGGTAGTAACGGGAGACAAGCGCCTCCAACGGATCCGGGACCATCTAACTCCCAAGATGTTAGGTTCATGGATGGAGTGTTGGAGGCCACATGTGATGACATGCTTCCTCTCCCAACGAGAATTGGAGAGGAGCAAAGTCAATGGCCTCCTCACACCAATGCTATTACATATGAGTTAGTGAAGGGTAAGGGTGTGGTTGAAGAAGCACCTGCACTAGCGGTAACTACTAGGGCTAGGAGAGGGGATGCCCCGTTGGAGGTAGGAATAGGAGAGCAAGGAAATTACTCTTCGGATGAAGAGATTAATCTCTCCGAGTTGGATAGGGTAGCTAGAAGAGCTACTAAGGATGTGGAGAGGGAGAATATAATTTTACAAGATAGGGAGAGGACTAATGCGGTACATGACTTGGATAATAGCGATGTGGGTGAATGGGAAGGACCGGGGGTTCCCGTAGACGAATTCGACGTAGTGGGTAATTCTAAGGTGGAAAGATCTACCGGGTACGACTTGTGGGCGGACCTTAGTACACTCAAGGCGGATATTACTTTCGGCCAACTATTGGAAATTTCACCCACGGCAAGGAAAACATTAAAGGAGGGAATGCCGGTACACAAGAGGATGAGGAAGGTGAAAGCTAAAATAGCCGCTAGGATCCAATCACAAGGTGGAAGAGACGTGAAAGCTATAGAAATAGAAGTTGTTATAGTAGATAAGGTGGTTCCTAATGTGCTAGTCGACGGAGGGAGTAGTCTAAATATACTACCGGAGGATACTATGAAAAAATTGGGACTTGGACTCACGGGGCCTTCACCTTTGGTCATAAATATGGCAAATCAAAGTTCGACTACGCCTTTGGGGATGATCAAGGATTGTAGAATGACTACGGGAGGTGAGGAGTACTTGGTCACCTTCCATGTCATTAAAATGCACTCCAACAAGGACACCTTCCCCATTTTGCTAGGTAGGCCTTGGTTGCGGATGGCGAATGCTATGGTCAATTGGGGTGGACCTAAACCATCCATCACTTATGGTCCGGAGGGTAATAGGGTCATAGTGTCCATTGGTTCATTAGAAGGATGGATGAAGAAGGAGATGTATTTGCCATTGGAGAAGGAAATTGATGACTTAAACGAGAATGAGATTGGCAAGGCATTGGTGGGAGTCGTCCATCCCGAAGGTCAAAGGGTTGTTATAGATTCGGGCTCGGGAAGTCTAGGTCCTAATTTTTACAATTATGGGGATAATGGGGATTATGCCCAATGGCTAAGGGAGTACCCCGAGTCCGAGGTTGATGTAATGGTTACATTTCACCAAGTAGGCTTAGGGAGTGAATTTCCTAGTGTTAGTTTAGGAGAGGGCTCATTGTTGGAGCCATGTGAGGTGCTCACCGAGGAAGAGTGGGTTAGCGGTGGGTTAACACCTTGGGTAGATGACGTGGAAGAGGGTGAGGTTAGTTTAATTCATGTAGATGGGACTCAAGAGGAGGATGTGATTATTGAGTCATCGAAATTGGAGGAGCCTTTACATTTCAAGACCACGTCTACGGGGATAGTTGTAGGTCAAGATGTGAAAGATTACCCCAATGTGCCTTCCGATTGGTATCGGAACAAAGAGGAACAAGCACATGTGTCGGAAGCGGATTGGCGGTACGTGGATGTGAAATTAAAGAATGGAAAAACCCGACAAATGAAGATGGGTTCCAAATTGGGGGAGAAAGAGGTTAGGGAGTATAGCAATTTGGTGGATGAGTTTAGTGATACTTTTGCATGGTCCTACGATGAGCTTAAGGGAATTCCTAGGGAAATGGTAGAGCACCGGATTCCTTTAATTCCGGGGGCGAGGCCAATTAGACAAAAGGAGAGGAGGATGAATCCTCAATTGCAATTGTTGGTGAAAGCGGAATTGGAAAGGTTATTGAAGGCCGGGTTTATCAAGCCGGTGGAAATCACGGATTGGGTTTCTCCTATGGTCTTAGTAAAGAAAAAAAATGGGAAATTAAGGGTTTGTGTCGACTATAGGAAATTGAATTCGTGCACACAAAAGGATCACTTCCCCTTACCTTTTATCACCTTGTTGCTTGAGGAGGTTGGAGGTCATTCGCGATATACCTTTATGGATGGGTATGCGGGTTATAATCAAATTTCCATAGCCCTCCAAGATATCCATAAAACGGCTTTTACTACACCTTGGGGTACTTTTGTGTGGGTAGTGATGCCATTTGGGTTATGTAATGCCCCGGCTACTTTCCAACGATTAGTAATGTATATCTTCACCGACTTGTTGTTCAAATCCATGACCGTCTTTGTGGACGATTTTAGCACACAAAGTAATGTGGACGATCACCTACATTGTGTTAGGGAGGCATTGGTTAGGTGTAGGAAGATGAGGTTAGCATTGAACCCGGATAAGACATTTTTGGGAGTGAATAAGGGAGTGTTGTTGGGTTATGTTGTTAGTGAGAAAGGTAGAGAACCCGATCCGGATAAGATTGCGGCCATAAGCGACTTGGCAACTCCAACCAATTCCAAGGGGATCTCTAAGTTGTTAGGACATGTGGGATGGTACCGGGAACTTATTCCTAATTTTTCAAAGATAGCGGTGCCCATTACCCATTTGCTCAAAAAGGATGTCAAATTCGAGTGGACGGATGCTTGTCAAAAAGCCTTTGAGGAATTGCGGGATAGGTTGAGCACCTATCCGGTGTTGATACCACCCAATTGGGGTAAACCTTTTCACGTCTATTGTGATGCTAGTAATGTGGCAATAGGGAGTGCGCTTTGTCAAGCAACGGGAGAAAAAGAGAAGGATCAACCTATAGCTTATGCGAGTAAGCAATTGACCCCCGCCGAAAGAAACTACTCTACAACGGAGAGGGAGTGCCTAGCCATGGTGTTTTCCGTTAAAAAGTTTAGGCATTACCTCATGTGCAACCCGGTTGTATTTTTTGTTGACCACATGGCTATCAAGTATCTAGTTAACAAGGCGGAGTTAAGTGGTAGGTTAGCTAGGTGGGTTTTGTTATTAGAAGAATTCGACTACACGGTGGAATATAAACCGGGTCGTATGCATTTACAAGCGGACCACTTGTCTAGGTTGTCGGAGGAGATAGGAAAAAATCCGGTAAATGATATGTTAGTAGATGATAGCCTCTTTGTGGTCACTTCTACACCGGAGTGGTATGCGGGCATAGTGGAATTTCTAACAACCCACAAGTTGCCCAAAGAGTGGACAAAAGAAGAGAGAAGGAAGGTGAGGGTAAATAGTAGGCAATTTGTTGTAGTGGGCCATAGGTTGTTTAGAAGGGGGTCCGATGGTATTTTACGACGATGCGTGTCAAAAACGGAGGTTGAAGCGATTTTAATCGCTTGCCACGATAGCGCTTGCGGCGGTCACTTCTCGGGTCAACTCACCGGGCAAAAAATACTTAGAGCGGGCTACTTTTGGCCTACACTATTTAAGGACGCCCATGACTATGTAAGGAAATGCGACGCTTGCCAACGGTATGCCCGAAACGACCTTAGAATGGAGATGCCTTTACATGTATCATTACCCTTAATTCCTTTCGAAAAATGGGGCATCGACTATGTGGGTGAGGTCCATCCCCAATCTTCAAAAGGAATGAAATATATTGTGGTGGCAACCGAGTACCTCACCAAGTGGGCGGAAGCCAAAGCGGTGAAGACCGACACGGCGGAACACGCGGCAACATTTATGTACGAAAACATAATTTCGCGGTTCGGGGTGCCGAAGATCCTAGTAAGCGATAGGGGTACTCACTTTTTGAATGACTTGATTCGAGAGATGACAGAGAAATTTAAAATTGATCACCGGAAGACTACTCCCTACCACCCACAAACCAATGGACAAACGGAAAGGGTTAACGGAATTTTGGTGAGTATACTACGCAAGACGGTTATAGACTCGAAACGGGATTGGGATACGAAACTAACGGCGGCACTTTGGGCATACCGTACAACCTATAAGGTAACTACGCGTGCTACACCATTTTCCTTAGTCTATGGTCTTGAAGCGACACTACCAATCGAATATGAAGTCGAGTCACTTAGGGTGGCCGTGAGTACGAGACTTACCGAAAGTCAATCCTTACGAAATCGACTAACCGATTTGGAAGCACTTGACGAAGGGAGGAGAATGGCGGCTCAACATATTGAGGCAATCCAAAGAAGGAGAAAGATTACTTTCGACAAACGACATAAGAGAAGGGCCCTAACACCGGGAATGATGGTCATGATTCAAGACGCACGAAAGCTTGAATTTCCGGCGAAATTCGATGCAATATGGTTAGGACCTTACCTTGTCTATGAGGTCTTTCCTAATAATTCAATTCAATTGGAAACGTTGAATGGTGAGCTCTTTCCTACCCGTACATCGGGAAGTAGATGTAAGGAGTACCGAGCTTGACTAGGCAACTTACCCTTGGAGCAAGAGATGTTTGGATTCATCCCCCGATGGTCGCCAATTATGTGAGCCCAAAAGGGTGCCCACATTTAGTCTTAGACCCTTGAAACGTTAGTTGATGCACTTTGAAGTAGCATGTTACTTCACAAAAATATAAAAAGAGTGAAATGTTAGTCTTAGAAGTACCATGTTGTAAGAGGCTAGGATGTGAGTTGTTATTGTGTTTTTACCTTCGGAAGGATTTGAGTGAATGAGGATAGGTAAGGAGAACTTGGATTGAGTAGTTAGTGAGTAGGCTAGTACAAATGGATGGAGACAACCAAAGTGACTCAAGAGGCAAGTGCATTCGAATTGGGATGAATGGAGGATCACATGGAGCGCACAAGTGGACCACCTCATCATGGCCACTTAATGGGGAAGGTCCAAGGAAGAATGCAAGGTGGAGGATAAGCAAATTCTCAAAGCACCAATCAAATCACGAGTTCAGCATCGTGGTTTGAATTAAGTGGTGAGCGACGAATTGGGAAAGTAAGGGGAGAAAGTTATGGCGGCGGAAAGCGAAGGAGGCTAAGTTTGGGTTGAAGCATCCCAAGTTTGGTAAAGTGTGGTAGGTAGAAAGCCAAGGCTAGTTAAATGTTCGAATTAGGATCCTTGTTGATCATTTGAGGGAGGAAGACTTAGAAGATAGGATTGGCGCCTACTAAGTAGGAGGAAATCTCAAGGGCTTATCGTGAGCCTTGAGGGTGCTCACCCCCTCAAGCTTACTATATAATCCCTCATTCTTCCCTCACTCATCCTCTCTTTCCTTTGTGCTCCAAGGCACCCCACGAGTTATAAGTGTGGGTGTGGGAAGCCATATTGGAGCACATGTGTGTGCTTAGTTTTTAGTTTGAGAGCCAAGGCTTGTTAGCCTTGAAGAGGGCTTGACCTCTTGGTAGAATTAGTGTTGACGTGAAGGATTTTAAAGTTAATTCATGATTCCAATTTGTGGTACTTAAAGTTCATGTTTTGAATACACGTGGTTGCAAGTTCCATGTTTAAGAGTTGAGCACTTGAGGTTGTGATGAGTGCAAAAATATACTTGTGTGGATTAGTTAGTCTTAGTGAAGTTAGGAAATTCTCTCTCCCCCTCTCCTCTCTAGGATTTTAGGATTTTAGGATTAGAGAAGAATTGTGTGATTAGAAAGGGGTTGTTAATAGAATTAGGAAAATTAGGTAGGAAGATTAGTTAAGGGCTTGAATAATTAGTGAGGTAGTTGGGGATTACAACTACAAAGTTGTGGGTTCATGAAGGAGCTGGGTTTATGAAGGAGCTGGGTTTGTTTAGTTAGAAAGTAAAGAGCTGGGTTTATGAAGGAGCTGGGTTTGTTTAGTTAGAAGCTAAGAAGCTGGGTTTATGAAGGAGCTGGGTTTATTTAGTTAGAAGCTAAGGAGTTGGGTTCATGAAGGAGTTGGGTTTATGAAGGAGCTAGGTTTATGTAATTAGAAAGTAAAGAGATGGGTTCATGAAGGAGCTTAGTAGATAGCCTACTTAATTAGCTCATAGACAAGTAGTTAGTTACATTATGCTAGTTAGTGTTATGTGTGGCTTTCACAAGTAAATGTATTTGAGATTGACTATAGAGAATAGTGTTTTTTAACACTTGCATCCTCTCTTTAAAAATAAACCACGTGCACAAATTAATGGAGAATGTGGAGCACTCTCGCGATGGCAAGACAAAGGAAGCAAAGACCAAAGGTGCGAGGGAGAGATTGACATAAGTCACATAAGTATTTCTTAATACTTAAAGGCTTATGTACGGTATGGAGACACCAATTAAATCCAAGACCACTTGAAGGGTGAACCTTGCACTATGGACTCATCCAAGTCCAAATCCAATACCGCGGAGGAATGTGAGCCCAAACCCACTACTCGGACTACGGACGCTTAAGGGTGGGGGGTTTGGCCTCACAGGGGCCAATATGATGATTTTGAGGCCCTCTCGGCCATTTCAGGTTCTTATAGGCTAAGTGTATGACTTGTGGGTAGAGGCCTCGGATCCGAGGCCTCATTCTAGAGTGCACAAACTGATTTCTTAAGGGGGGCCAATATGATGATTTTGAGGCCCTCTCGGCCATTTCAGGTTCTGATAGGCTAAGTGTATGACTTGTGGGAAGAGGCCTCGGATCCGAGGCCTCATTCTAGAGTGCACAAACTGATTTCTTAAGGGGGGCCAATATGATGATTTTGAGGCCCTCTCGGCCATTTCAGGTTCTGATAGGCTAAGTGTATGACTTGTGGGAAGAGGCCTCGGATCCGAGGCCTCATTCTAGAGTGCACAAACTGATTTCTTAAGGGGAGCTAATATGATGATTTTGAGGCCCCCTCGGCCATTTCAGGTTATGCTAGGGTATTTGTATGAATGTGGGAAGAGGCCTCGGATCCGAGGCCTCATTCTAGAGTGCACAAACTGATTTCTTAAGGGGGGCCAATATGATGATTTTGAGGCCCTCTCGGCCATTTCAGGTTCTGATAGGCTAAGTGTATGACTTGTGGGAAGAGGCCTCGGATCCGAGGCCTCATTCTTGAGTGCACAATCTGATTTCTTAAGGGGGGCTAATATGATGATTTTGAGGCCCCCTCGGCCATTTCAGGTTCTGATAGGCTAAGTGTATGACTTGTGGGAAGAGGCCTCGGATCCGAGGCCTCATTCTAGAGTGCACAAACTGATTTCTTAAGGGGGGCCAATATGATGATTTTGAGGCCCTCTCGGCCATTTCAGGTTCTGATAGGCTAAGTGTATGACTTGTGGGAAGAGGCCTCGGATCCGAGGCCTCATTCTAGAGTGCACAAACTGATTTCTTAAGGGGGGCCAATATGATGATTTTGAGGCCCTCTCGGCCATTTCAGGTTCTGATAGGCTAAGTGTATGACTTGTGGGAAGAGGCCTCGGATCCGAGGCCTCATTCTAGAGTGCACAATCTGATTTCTTAAGGGGGGCCAATATGATGATTTTGAGGCCCTCTCGGCCATTTCATGTTCTTATAGGCTGTGAGCCCAAAAGGGTGCCCACATTTAGTCTTAGACCCTTGAAACGTTAGTTGATGCACTTTGAATTAGCATGTTACTTCACAAAAATATAAAAAGAGTGAAATGTTAGTCTTAGAAGTACCATGTTGTAAGAGGCTAGGATGTGAGTTGTTATTGTGTTTTTACCTTCGGAAGGATTTGAGTGAATGAGGATAGGTAAGGAGAACTTGGATTGAGTAGTTAGTGAGTAGGCTAGTACAAATGGATGGAGACAACCAAAGTGACTCAAGAGGCAAGTGCATTCGAATTGGGATGAATGGAGGATCACATGGAGCGCACAAGTGGACCACCTCATCATGGCCACTTAATGGGGAAGGTCCAAGGAAGAATGCAAGGTGGAGGATAAGCAAATTCTCAAAGCACCAATCAAATCACGAGTTAAGCATCGTGGTTTGAATTAAGTGGTGAGCAACGATTTGGGAAAGTAAGGGGAGAAAGTTATGGCGGCGGAAAGCGAAGGAGGCTAAGTTTGGGTTGAAGCATCCCAAGTTTGGTAAAGTGTGGTAGGTAGAAAGCCAAGGCTAGTTAAATGTTCGAATTAGGATCCTTGTTGATCATTTGAGGGAGGAAGGCTTAGAAGATAGGATTGGCGCCTACTAAGTAGGAGGAAATCTCAAGGGCTTATCGTGAGCCTTGAGGGTGCTCACCCCCTCAAGCTTACTATATAATCCCTCATTCTTCCCTCACTCATCCTCTCTTTCCTTTGTGCTCCAAGGCACCCCACGAGTTATAAGTGTGGGTGTGGAAAGCCATATTGGAGCACATGTGTGTGCTTAGTTTTTAGTTTGAGAGCCAAGGCTTGTTAGCCTTGAAGAGGGCTTGACCTCTTGGTAGAATTAGTGTTGACGTGAAGGATTTTAAAGTTAATTCATGATTCCAATTTGTGGTACTTAAAGTTCATGTTTTGAATACACGTGGTTGCAAGTTCCATGTTTAAGAGTTGAGCACTTGAGGTTGTGATGAGTGCAAAAATATACTTGTGTGGATTAGTTAGTCTTAGTGAAGTTAGGAAATTCTCTCTCCCCCTCTCCTCTCTAGGATTTTAGGATTTTAGGATTAGAGAAGAATTGTGTGATTAGAAAGGGGTTGTTAGTAGAATTAGGAAAATTAGGTAGGAAGATTAGTAAGGGCTTGAATAATTAGTGAGGTAGTTGGGGATTACAACTACAAAGTTGTGGGTTCATGAAGGAGCTGGGTTTATGAAGGAGCTGGGTTTGTTTAGTTAGAAAGTAAAGAGCTGGGTTTATGAAGGACCTGGGTTTGTTTAGTTAGAAGCTAAGAAGCTGGGTTTATGAAGGAGCTGGGTTTATGAAGGAGCTGGGTTTGTTTAGTTAGAAGCTAAGAAGTTGGGTTTATGAAGGAGCTTAGTAGATAGCCTACTTAATTAGCTCATAGATAAGTAGTTAGTTACATTATGCTAGTTAGTGTTATGTGTGGCTTTCACAAGTAAATGTATTTGAGATTGACTATAGAGAATAGTGTTTTTTAACACTTGCATCCTCTCTTTAAAAATAAACCACGTGCACAAATTAATGGAGAATGTGGAGCACTCTCGCGATGGCAAGACAAAGGAAGCAAAGACCAAAGGTGCGAGGGAGAGATTGACATAAGTCACATAAGTATTTCTTAATACTTAAAGGCTTATGTACGGTATGGAGACACCAAGTGAGACCTCTTATAGTAGCGATACGGAATACACAAGTGATAGTTCAAGTGGTAGTATAGAGTCAACGGCACGGACTCCATTTAGGAGAGGGATATCCTTAAGGGCTTGTGTAGCTAAAGCGGCCGGATGGACGTTAGAAGCAAACAAAGACAAAATAGCACCCGAGCATAAGGAGGTTAAAATAACATAGTTAACTTGTGCATTCTCCACATACGTATTGAAATCGTACATTGAGTTGTTAAAAGTGAAATTCCAGTTAAATCCAAGACCACTTGAAGGGTGAACCTTGCACTATGGACTCATCCAAGTCCAAATCCAATACCGCGGAGGAATGTGAGCCCAAACCCACTACTCGGACTACGGACGCTTAAGGGTGGGGGGTTTGGCCTCACATAGGCTAAGTGTATGACTTGTGGGAAGAGGCCTCGGATCCGAGGCCTCATTCTAGAGTGCACAAACTGATTTCTTAAGGGGGGCCAATATGATGATTTTGAGGCCCTCTCGGCCATTTCAGGTTCTGATAGGCTAAGTGTATGACTTGTGGGAAGAGGCCTCGGATCCGAGGCCTCATTCTAGAGTGCACAAACTGATTTCTTAAGGGGGGCCAATATGATGATTTTGAGGCCCTCTCGGCCATTTCAGGTTCTTATAGGCTAAGTGTATGACTTGTGGGAAGAGGCCTCGGATCCGAGGCCTCATTCTAGAGTGCACAAACTGATTTCTTAAGGGGGGCTAATATGATGATTTTGAGGCCCCCTCGGCCATTTCAGGTTATGCTAGGGTATTTGTATGAATGTGGGAAGAGGCCTCGGATCCGAGGCCTCATTCTAGAGTGCACAAACTGATTTCTTAAGGGGGGCCAATATGATGATTTTGAGGCCCTCTCGGCCATTTCAGGTTCTGATAGGCTAAGTGTATGACTTGTGGGAAGAGGCCTCGGATCCGAGGCCTCATTCTAGAGTGCACAAACTGATTTCTTAAGGGGGGCTAATATGATGATTTTGAGGCCCTCTCGGCCATTTCAGGTTCTGATAGGCTAAGTGTATGACTTGTGGGAAGAGGCCTCGGATCCGAGGCCTCATTCTAGAGTGCACAAACTGATTTCTTAAGGGGGGCCAATATGATGATTTTGAGGCCCTCTCGGCCATTTCAGGTTCTGATAGGCTAAGTGTATGACTTGTGGGAAGAGGCCTCGGATCCGAGGCCTCATTCTAGAGTGCACAAATTGATTTCTTAAGGGGGGCCAATATGATGATTTTGAGGCCCTCTCGGCCATTTCAGGTTCTTATAGGCTAACTGTATGACTTGTGGGAAGAGGCCTCGGATCCGAGGCCTCATTCTAGAGTGCACAAACTGATTTCTTAAGGGGGGCCAATATGATGATTTTGAGGCCCTCTCGGCCATTTCAGGTTCTGATAGGCTAAGTGTATGACTTGTGGGAAGAGGCCTCGGATCCGAGGCCTCATTCTAGAGTGCACAAACTGATTTCTTAAGGGGGGCCAATATGATGATTTTGAGGCCCTCTCGGCCATTTCAGGTTCTTATAGGCTAAGTGTATGACTTGTGGGAAGAGGCCTCGGATCCGAGGCCTCATTCTAGAGGGCACAATCTGATTTCTTAAGGGGGGCTAATATGATGATTTTGAGGCCCCCTCGGCCATTTCAGGTTATGCTAGGGTATTTGTATGAGTTGTGGGAAGAGGCCTCGGATCCGAGGCCTCATTCTAGAGTGCACAAACTGATTTCTTAAGGGGGGCCAATATGATGATTTTGAGGCCCTCTCGGCCATTTCAGGTTCTGATAGGCTAAGTGTATGACTTGTGGGAAGAGGCCTCGGATCCGAGGCCTCATTCTAGAGGGCACAATCTGATTTCTTAAGGGGGGCTAATATGATGATTTTGAGGCCTTCTCGGCCATTTCAGGTTATGCTAGGGTATTTGTATGACTTGTGGGAAGAGGCCTCGGATCCGAGGCCTCATTCTAGAGTGCACAAACTGATTTCATATTTTCGAGTCTATGGTGTGTGGAAGGAGGTTTGGGTTTTTGTTTTTTTATGGTCACTAAAATATTGACCTTGCTTTTTGAAATTCTCATTCTCTTCATGTTCTTAGGAAATGGACTCTTCACAAGGCGCTCAATCGCAACCCGAATTTGGAGAGGATGTTGTTGTTGAGGCTCCGTTTGTTGAAGTTGAAGCCGTCCAGGTGGATGCTTTTAATTCAGAAGGCGAAATGCAAGTAGAGGTAAGTTGGATGGTTGTTGAGTGATGTGTTTAGCAAATTTCTTGTGTTCAAGCATTCTTAGCATTCATTTCTTGTTTGTGATTTTGTTAGGCTCTCCCAATGAGTGACGATGCCGTGCAAGCTGTTTCCGACACCGATCCTGTTGTGTGTGAACTTGAGCTTCGGAAATCACAAAAGGAAGATTCCGTTGGTGTTATCCAACGCCTCCGGATTAAGCCAACGGGTAAGTCCCGTTTATCCATTCCTTTGTGCCGCTTGAGAGCCCTCCCTCTTGTCCGTCCTATCAGTGAGGTTGAGGTGCAGCGCTTGGAATGTGAGTTTGTAATGGGATACCGAGAGGGTGATCGAGTTCTTTACGTTTCTATTTTCAACGATGTTCCCGTGGACCTTCCCATTCCCCCTGGCATCATGGCCTCTTGGAGCCCCCTTTGGCAAGAGGCCTCCGCAGAATTTGATACCAAGCTCAAGCTGGATCCGGATCTCGCACATTTCGCGGGGAAGATGTTCTTCGTTTGGGAAGGCAATCATCGTCTCACTGCTTGGTGGAGGCATGTCAATAACCACCACCCCGATGAAAAGAGTTGGCATATCTCGGTGGACTGCATAATTGTTGACCCTAGAGGCTACACTGGTGTATTCCTCAATGCCATGAGCGACATTAATTGGTAAACTCACTCACTTATTCATTCATTTTGCATTTTTTATTCAATTTTTTTGCATTATTTTCAGTGCAACTTCCTCACATACTTTGTCTCAGGTCAACCGAGCATGATTATGTCAAAGCAAATATTCCGGCCAAGCTTCTTCGAATCCGCACTTTTGGAAGGTTAGAATTGTCCACCTTCAAGGATCTCATATCGCCAGCTGACTACAAAGCATGCGAGAAAATAAAGGAGAGTCGCCCAACTTGGTACACCTTGACGGCTGATGTGTTCGTTAAGTTTCTTTACAAGGTATGGTTTTGTGCATTCAATCATTTATAGCTTCCAACATAGACAATCTCCTTTAATATAAACTCACCAAGTTCTATCTCGCAGAGAGACATTTCAGCTCAAGCAGACATTGCAGTGAGGCATTACCGTGAGACGACACCAGTTGCAGAGAGATCAGCCACTGAGATTTGGAATGTTATGACCAAAGCCCAAGAGAGAACAATTAAGAGTATTCGGGCCCGTTCTTTTGAGAAGTACATATCCGTTGCACACCCTGACAATGGAGATGATTTCTTTCATGAGGTACTGTCTTCATCTCAAATCACTCTAGAATCCAACTCATCCCATTCAAGCATTGACTCTCTTTATCTCAAATCATTTTTTCTTCGTGCACAGATTGACCGCCATTTTAATGAGTTCTCGTCGACGGACATGACAATTGAAAAATTACAAAAAATTGTCACATGTCCGGTCGAAGCTTCGTTCAAAGCTAAGTGGCTTCATTGGTGGAACGCCCCTCTTCCTGAAAGGTTAGATAACAAGTTCCCCGTCGACAAGCCTTTGAGGGAGAGGGCTTTGGACGACTGGCTACACAAGGCGTCCTTTTGGGCTCAGGTAAATCCCTTTCTCGGCCTTCTTTGATTTCATTTTCCTTTATTGGAGTTATCTCGTATCTAATCATCTCCCTCTGCAGTTGGAGAAGGAAGTCGCGGTTGAAATTGAGACCTTAGAGGAAAGCCTCTCCGTGGACATTGATTGGGACGCATCAGAAACTATCCTTCGCCCTCGTGAATACGTTGATCACTGGCGGATTATCCTTTGGGACAAGGCCTTCAAGCCTTACCTCGGCGATAAACCTAACATCGGCTTTGCCAAAGGTGATAACCTCTTGGAGTTCGAGGAGGGGTCACTCGCTGTCAAGCGTGTGGCGTATCGGTAATATATCTATCATCTTCTCGCACCTATCCTTATTCTCATTTCTTGCTCTTTTTCTTGTTTTTCTTACTTTCTTGTTTTGTCATGTAGGTATATTATGAGAGAGTTGGTTGAGAAAAATGCATTGGCCTCGTCTTCCTTGCCGGAGTACCTCTCGGACTGGGTGAATGTTTATTCTAGCCTTTGTGTGTACACGTCGGCGCAAACAAGCAAGTTCTCCGAATTGCACTTGCAGGGTGGTGGATGGTACTTGGATTGTGCTGCAGGATTCGTCCCCGGGGAAGAGAAGGCTTTGTTTGCTAGCCTAGTGGGTAGTGCTCCGGATGATAACATTCTCAGCTTGGACGAGCCTGATATCGTTGAGCTTCCCCCTCCTCCTCCTAAGGCACCAAGAGGAAAGGGCAAAGCAAAGAAGTCTGCCACTCAAGCATCTTCCCAAGTTCTCACTCGGTCAGCTTCCAAGACCCCGGTTGAGCCACCCACTCTCCCACACAGTCCATCTTTCGCTCCATCCGTTGCTCCCTCTCTTGCTCCCTCTCTTACTCCATCTGCATTTCGTCCACAACCTCTTGACACTCCATCTCACAGTGGCACTTCTCTGCTCTCTTTGCCTCGCAAGAGGAAAGCTGCTCTCTTGGATACCACTGCCACCTCTTCGGATTCTCCTAACACGCTTTCTCTCATCGAAAATGTTGACATGGTTCAACTAATGCTCGATTCCGATGTTGCCGGAGGTTCCCTCCCCCCATATACCCGCATCCAAGAGTTCATTGCCAAGGTTTGTTTACTTACCTTTGTCAATTCTCCATTTTATTTCCTTTTTGGTTTTCTTTGTTTTTGCATCCTTGTTCTCATGAAGCTTCATTCGCAGGTTGGGGCTGGTCGTTCCCGTGTTAACACGTCGAATTCAGCTCACAAGGGCCTCGACTTGCTCTTTGCCGATATTCCCGAGAACTTGCCTGTGCCCAACATCTCCACAGATGTTCCTGTTTGGAACAAGCTCCACGAATCATACTATGAGTGTCTGTTTGCATTTGCGAAATCTAACCTCTATGACCATGGTGTCCTTGTCCTTGCCCATTGTGCGAGTGCCAAAGTTTCTAAGAGTATTTTCGATTGGGCACACACTTATGACTTCTACGTCGCGGAAGATTGGTTTGGAATGAATGATTTGGACCTCCAATCTCCCGTTGTTCCCTCTGGAGTGGTAAGCTACTCTCCCTCTCTTCCGCTTCCGTCTTGCATTTCATTTCAATTTCAATTCAATCTCAATCCCATTTCATTTCAATTCATTTTCCTTTTGATTGTTGCAGACTCGGAAGTTCAGCATCAAGGTTCTTGTTCGTGTTAACTCCGTTCTTAGAGTTCGGGAGGAGGCCATGCAGGAATATGGTTACAACCTCCAGCGAGATGGATGGTTGAATACCTTCACCGATGAAAAGAGCCAGGCCATGCGCAGTGATGGGGTACCTTGGCGAGGTGCCCGTGAGAAACATCCTGTTTTTTTTTCCATCCTTCTTGCTACTCTCACCGACAAGAATGATGTCATTATGGACTGGCAATGTGGTGTAGGTACGCCTTCTTTTTCAACTTCATCCTTACTTTGATTTTTCCGTTGTTTGTCCTTAACTTGTTTCAATACTAACTTTTTGCATCTCTTTGCATTAGGTGGTTCAATTACAGCATGTCGATCCCTTGAGCGGCATATTGTGGCCCTTGAGAGTGACCCCCTCATTTTCAATGCACTCCTACTCCCTATGCGCGATCCCCAACCTGCGCGTATATCTCGCTCAGTTGCATCTCCATCTACATCTATCTTTGATCCTCCTCAAAAGATGACCAAGAGAGCATTCGGATTCCTTTGTGCGTAAGTTTGCTTTCTAGATTTTGCCTTGTTTGCCTTAATTTCAAGTTCTCATTTTCTAGTGTCATCATGTTCCTAATCCTTTTGCTTGGATGTTTAGAGAGCCAGCGGATGTCGCAGTCATTCGTGGGGACATGTTTTCAAGTCCTCCGAAGCCGTTTGAGCTTCCCCCGTATGCTAGTGCAATGGCGAATTGCTTTGCGAAGGCTGACTCCCCACCTCCTCCTCGCGTTCGTCATTTCTCGCGTGGAACACGCAATCTTTTCTTGTTAGAAGCAAATGAGGGTGAGGAGAGTGATAGGGAATGTTCTCCAAGCCCTTAGTTTTTCATTTTGGTTTTGGAGATTATAACTCCGTTTGTTCTTGTTTTCCGGCTATAATAAAAGTTATGTGTTGGTTTTATTGTTGATATCTGGCGCAAGTTTCATTCTTTCTCTCCGCCATTTCATATTCTTAATGTCAACCCGCATTGCATTCTTCATGTTTTCATCATCGTTTGTATCTCTTCTCTTGTACTCAATTGTACTCGGATCCGATGCCTCTTCCCACACCACATACGCATTACCCAATACCAAAAGGACATAAAACATTCAAAAATGAACAAAACATATTAAGTTTACAATCCCATCCCTGGACTCATGCTACTGAATGCTAATCCTAATACAAGGCATACTACAGAAGTGGCATAGAGCAATCGATTCTGATGAAAACATTTTAAGTTTTCAACACAATGCCTGCACCCAAAAATGAGGCCTCGGATCCGAGGCCTCTTCCCACACCACATAGTAACGCATTACCCAATACTAAAAAGACATAAAACATTCAAAAATGAACAATACATTTTAAATTTTCAATCCCATCCCTGGTCTCATGCTACTGAATGCTACTCCTCATACAAGGCATACTACAAAAAATTGCTGAGAGCATTCAAATATGATGAAATCATATTAAGTTTTCAAGCCCATGCCTCGAAAAAAAAGTGAGGCCTCTTCCAAATGCCCCTCATTATGCCAGGCCTTTATAGATTGCAAATTTTTACTTCTTTGCCTCGATTTCAGGGTAGGCCTCGATTTGAGGGTTGGCCTCGATTTCAGGGAGGCCTCGATTTCAGGGTAGGCCACACTCTCTGTTCTAATTTATATATTTAAAGTGTGTGTTTCTGATGTTTGTTTTTGTTATGTGAATGAGGGTGTAGGCCACATTCTTGGTTTGGATTCAGGTATTGAATCCAAGTGCTTGTGAATGTTGTTTTGGTTTGTTAGGGAAGAGGATAGGCCAGCATTTTAGGATCTAGTATTGCATCTAAGATGTTGAATGCATTTGATTTGGATTGTAATCTTTTCTTTTGGAATCTGGTTTTGCACCTAAGTGTTTAAATGTATTGGAATTGCATTAGGCTTTTGTTTAGGAAATTGGTAGTTTCAACTTGCAATCTGGTTTTGCACCTAAGAGTTTACATGTATTCGAATTGTATTAGGCTTTTGTTTAGGAATTTGGTAGTTTCAATTTGCAATCTGGTTTTGCACCTAAGAGTTTACATGTATTCGAATTGTATTAGGCTTTTGTTTAGGAATTTGGTAGTTTCAATTTGCAATCTGGTTTTGCATCTAAGAGGTTGTATGTATTGGCTTTGGGTTGAAATCTTTTGTTTAGGAGTTTGGTAGTTTCAATTTGCAATCTGGTTTTGCATCTAAGAGGTTGAATGTATTGGCTTTGGGTTGAAATCTTTTGTTTAGGAATTTGGTTGTTTCAATTTGCAATCAGGTTTTGCATCTAAGAGGTTGAATGTTTTGGATTTAGGTTAGGCTTTTGTTTTGGAATTTGGTTGTTTCAATTTGCCATCTCAGCATATTCAAGATGCCGTGGGTGGGTAAGTTCCTTGGGCCCTTAGCCTACATTTTTAATTTGATTTCTGCTGGATAATGTAGCCACATTATTTGTGTGCAAGCCACATTTGAATTCTGTTGGTTTATTCTTATGTTATTATATTCAGGTTGTGTGTTTCAATGTGACTCAGGTAACGCAAAAACGCGCCGATTCGTCGTCATTGTGCCCCACGTATTGGAGCTGGACCTAGATGTACAGTTGTCCGTATTAGTTCCGAACTTAGTGGTGGGTGCTACAAAGGATTATACGAGCCGGGAGAAGGCGTTTGACACCAAACGCCGTTTGTTGGTGATCGGCAAATTACGACTATGTTGCAAAGCATGGAAGGACATTGTCGATACCAGTGTGGAGTACCATGCGCTTCGTTTGGCGGCGCATGAGTTTAGGATGGGTCCACATGCTCTCCCAGAGTTGTGTTTGCCACGCGAACACAACCTGGTAAAACTTTTTAAATTGAACCTCATGTTGTTTTCGCAGAGCCGCCACGTCACCTCAACAATTTCCAAGAGGATTTTGCGGTCGGAGTTGGCGGAGTTGTCTTTGCGTAATTTGGCTAGGCTTAGAGATGAATTAGAAAGTTGTTATGGTGCAACGGAGTTTTATGGCATGTTTTTTGGATCTTTTTACCCATATTGGACATGCCCCGCAGATAGGGTGTAGATGGCCCTAAACTAGACTATATAGCTACTTGAACTAACTACACATTTTTGTAAGTCTTCATGTTGGATACATTTTGTTGACCAATAAATTATTTTTTGTGTATGGTATTTTGATTTTCATTTGTTGATGTTAGCCCTAATCAAATATATTACATTTTAAACATATACTAAAAGATGTTTAATAACAAATGCAATCTTCCACGCCTATAGGATCCATTGGTTTCTCAAACAATTCTAAGTTATACTGTCCACGGGAATGGGGTTCCTTTCCAAAAAATGTAATTGAAAATATCTCTAATTCCACGGAAATAGGTACTGCTTCTCCTAAAATTACCTAACAAAATCTAAATTTTCCGCTCTCCAATCTCCGCTCTCCGCTCTCCGCTCTCTGCTCTACGCTCACATACTTGAGTTTCCCGTCCCGAAACTTGATGCAAAAATTGCATTGCAAGTCTCCTAGTCCCACCACAAATATTCAATTTTTTTGGCCTAGGTGCATCATAATAAACTTGCAATGTGAGGGGTTTGTTGTCTTTGAAGACTTGAAACTCAAGTAACAATTGCAATCCTTTCAAGGCCCTTTTTACAAACACACTTTTGTGTTTTTCAATCAAAAAGCAAGCTCTTGTATCAAAAGGATGCAACCTTTTACCTTCTCTATAAGCCAATGGAAATCTTTCGATCATGAGAGGAGTCAAATCCACAAACATACATTTGCCATAGATTTCCGAGTGAAAATCTATCAAAAAATCAAGTGAGCGTTTACATGGAATAGAAAGTGTTTCTTCTTTATTATCCGGATACGTACAAATGAGGAAATCAAAAGAATGTTCTATCTTGGCCTCTATCAAAGAGATCAAAGAGCTATCAACAAAATTAACACATTGTTCTTCTTTACCAACATGGAGCCCACTAGTCAACTGTTGGCGATTCAAAAATCCTTCTTGGTTTTGAACTTCGATTTCTCAGAAGGTGCTCCACCATCCTTCTTCTCCCCCGTGCAGTCCTTGGCTTGGTCCCTTTTTGCTCGCAAAGGAAACATTTTCCTTCGTGACGAAGTACATTCCCCTTATAGAAATCCAATGATTTTCCATTAGACAAAGTCATAGCCTTGCCACGTGCCTTGTCCTTGCAAATAGGACCACTACCTCCGCAATGTTCAAACAAGGCCCTAATATGCGGGGGTACCATCCTACATGTGGAAACATCAGAAGCACCCCCTACATGAGGTCTATAACCAAGGTGGGCCAACATTCTATCTCCTCGGTAAGATATGACGAACGGGCAAAACCTACATTTAACCTGCCTTTGTGATTTACCGGGAACCCTCCCCTTATCCTCGTACCAATGATCCCATGCATCGTTTCGGCGTGGCATGACTTCAACAAAACCTGCAAATACAAACAAGTTAGATCAAGTCACTTTGATCGCATACTAGGTCCTGTTCAAGAGTGCCACGAGGGCAACCCTAATTCACAGACACTAGATTGGACAAAGTATACTCTGCATTCGGGTCTCACGCATTCAATCCTCACTCCTCAAAGGAGAATCAAAAGACTTGAGACACACTATGTCAGTGGAGGCAAAAATGGCACCTTGCACCCTCAATTTATAGTGTTCGAATCGGACGGGGGAGCGGACGGAAGGGGTGGGAGCGGACGGGGGGGGGGCGGACGGGGGGGGAGCGGACGGGGGGGGGGGGGGGAGCGGACGGGGGGGGGGGAGCGGACGGGGGGGCGGACGGGGGGGCGGACGGGGGGGCGGACGGGGGAGCGGACGGGGGGGGGCGGACGGGGGAGCGGACGGGTTGGGAGCGGGGCGGGGGACGTGGGCAGACGGAGGTTGGGAACGGGAGCGGACGGGGTGGAACGGGGATTGGGAACGAGGGCGGACGGGTGGGAACGGGGATTGGGAACGGGGGCGGACGGGGGGGCGGACGGGCGCTAGTAGAATTTTCCCCACTTTCCCTTTACTTTGCTGACATGTCGTCACACGTGGACAATGTAAATCCTACGTGTCCGAAATTGGGTAATGTAATTCTTTCGCATTTCTTTGGGATATGATTGCTCAATGGTGGCGTCCATTGCTACCGCGTAGGTAAGCAATCGCTTAAAGTCCTCCCAACGGCCACCCTCGTTGAAGGGATCAACACTAACTCGCTCGCGGATTTCTAGTTTTAATCCACAGACAAAGCGATCAATTTTGTCGTCCACGCTCAACTCTTAGTTTGTAATTTGCGTACAAAGGAGTTGGAACTGGGTGGCATATGCCTCCACTGACCCCTTTTGTGTCAAATTCCATAACTTATTTTGGGCAACTTGCTCAAGAAGGACATTCTCATAAGCCCGAATCAATGTTTGGCGGAAATTTTTCCACAAACGGTTATCTTGCCCAGCAACCTCAAGCTCTTTAACAAGAGTTTGCCAATATTGGGTCATGCGCGGCTCGAGGTAAGTCCAAGCAACTTGGACTTTTTCCTCTTTAGCAACTTGACCCGCGGTCAAGTAGTGCTCCCTACAGTCTAACCACTGTAAGATATCGGATCCCGGCTTATCCTTAAAGCGCTCGGGTTCCATCAACTTAATGCATTGGATAGAGGCCCCTTGGGCATTCCCACCTTGTGTTCTCAAGGCACGCAATTGTTCTTCCAATAAAGTCCACTCGATAGTTTCATTACCGAGTAAATTATCCAATCGATTTACCTCTCATAAGATAGGACCCAATCTTTCATCTACATACCTCGCATCCCGCTCTTGGAACTCATCGACGGGTTCTACACTAGCCATTTGCTTTAAATTTTGCAACTTTATGGAGGAAGTTTTGATTGAGAATTCAACCCCCACAAAGTTCAAAACAATAAATGACTTTCAATGGAATCTCACCCACGCCGAGATTCGTTAAAGCTTTGATACCAATATAACAAGCTAGCCTAGCTTGAACTACTGAGAACTTTCTCTCTAGACAACCATGAGGAAGAGTAGTGTTTTATGGCATGAACCACCCCACCATAGAGCCATGAGGAAGATAGCCCCTTACCATGCACACCTTCCTCATACAAAGTGCTCACCCCCATGCCACTTTTCAAAGTTAAGAGGAGTTGCTACTAGTTAACTCCTACTAGTTGGATCGCCACCAATCCTTACGGCTAAGGCTCCTTGATAGCCTTGCTCACACTACTAGTGGTACTATGGCTTTGCTACTAGTTAACTCTCACTAGTTGGATCGCCACCAATCCTTATGGCTAAGGCTTCTTAATAGCATTGCTCACACTACTAGCGTGTTACATTCTAAGCAAGTCACACAAAACATTAAAAGAATGAAAAGTCATATGATATCCTATCACATAATACTCATCATACATTTCCATGGTGACTTGCCGCTACTTTATGTGTAGCCTTCCAATAATGGTTGGACCTAGGGTACACCCAAAACTCCCTAAAAAAAATTCAACCCATATTTGGAACTAAAGACCATGAGAAATAAGAATCAAAATGTGAACTTGTTCCACGCCATTGTCATGGAACAAAGGAGAGGAGGGCAACAATAACTCAGGAGGGTTCATTGACATTACACAAATACAAATCTTGAGTAATGAAGAGAGAATTCCCAGTGACCCCCCTCCATGGTATTATAGGAGTGATTCTTCAAATTATAAAAATTATTTTTAAAAAAAATCTTGAATAGAGAAGAGGGGTGGGAACCAAGTAAATTATTTAATATTTGGTCAAAGCACATGGTAAAGGTGTGTGGGACCTTGCGGCTCTTCAACCCACCACATGTCATTAAACTAACGGAACAACAACTCATTTGCACATGTAGTGTGACCGCAAGTTTCAAAACATCCAATTTCACCTCTCCGGTCCGAGACAGTTTTTAATGAAAACCTCTAGTTTTGGACGTGTGTGGGCTCCACTTGAGGCCTTAAAGTAACACCTCCTTTTTTGACATCTATTTTTAATCCTTAAATTATCAACAAGTGAGTGCAACGGTGCCATTGAGTAATAGCCCACCCACACTTACTGGTGTGGGCCAACAACAAACGGCTCCAACTAGCAAGGGCCACTTTTACCTCCAATTTGGCCAGTGAGAGCCACTGGATGTAACTAATGCTAGTAGAAACCGTTCAATGGTAGCTTGCACCAGTAAGTGTGGGTGGGCTATAAGTCATTGTTAAAAGCAATTAATCATATGGAGCATCAAGTATAAATAACACCACTTTGGCCATTCATAATAGCGGTGTAAGAAAGATGCAAGAATGCTTTTAAAAGAACACCAACTTTGGCCAATCACAATGGCTAATCGGGGATCTATTCGCTCAACAAGGCGGTGCAAGAAGTGATCCATGAGAAGGGGACAACACCTTCATTCAATAGAAGATCCTTGCCCACAATAAGGTAAATTTTGTGGTGATTCTCACCTAGCAATCCAACATCAATAGACCCCCTAGTGGAGAATAAAAGGCTCTTTCCTTAAGGCAACTTTGGAAATCTTTGTAGGTTGCATATGAATTTATTTATGTTTGGAAAAAAAATCAACTTTTTATAGATTTTCTAATCTATGGAAGTTTTTGAAAAAATTCCAAGCTATTTAACGTACATGAAATATGAAAAGCTTCCTGAAGTGTCGCTTTAAGGCCTCAGTACCTTACTATGTCGTGGACTTCGGAGTTTTGCGCTTACAAGTTGGAGGGCGGGAAGGATATATCTTGAAGCATGAACAAAAGGCACATTCCTCATATGGTGACATGTTTGAGGCATCTTGGAGTACTTTTCAGGGGCTACTCTTCATCAATTGAATGATCAAGATGGACACCTGCCAAATCCAGGCCAGGCCCTTAAATTAGTGGAAATTTGATTCAAATCCACAATAATGTCTATTCATAACAACATAAGCTTATTGCACATATCATTTACCAATATCCATTGGCTAGATTATGCATAACATTATTCAGATCCATAACAATGTTCTGTGGGATTGACAGTATTTTGCATAATATTCCATCATTCAGGCTGAATGTGAGGAATATTCCACAAAATATTGTTAGTCCACATGTAATTGTTATGAATCTGAATAATGTTATGTGATGTCTTCCATTTCCATTCCAATCACTTGATGCACAAGGACACAAAAACGCAATCCAGTCAGCAATTGTTGTCTCTTGTGCGTCTTCATTCATCATTGGCTTAAAGGGGCTTTGATCATCTCCAAAAACCAAGTGCCAAATTGTAAGTAGACACGTGCATGCCCATCATCAATACTGCATCTGATTTTTGTTCCAGTTAACATGAGAAGCTTCATTTTAGGAAAACTTGCCCACTGCCATATATTGTAATCTAGACTACAACACGAGGTTGCATATGTTCAACCAAAACCATCCTCATTTGTGAATGGATTTTTTTCATACCTCTTTGGCGAATGTATGTTACCTTTTGCGACCAACTTATAGAAAAAGGATATGTGAGCTCCGTAACAACACACTTATTGAAGTGCTCAAATACACGACATTGATTAACCTCATTGATACCACCACATCAGCTTCGTGAATCGGTCTAAAAGCTAGTTAACACAAATACTCGCAAACTATGAAACATTATCCATAGTCTATCATGTAGACTTTTCATCCATGATAATTTCTCTGGGCCCTTAGGCCTTCACCTTCTAGTGTGAAGTGAACTTGGACAATTTCAGCCTTTTCGACATATGAGAGACCTTAGAATGCAATGGTCATGGGCCTTTGGTCTCGTGTGTGAAGTGGCCCTAAGTTTCATTGCAGAAGAGAAGTTGCAAAGCTTTCTCAATTCAAATAACATCACTTTCTCAATACAAATTCTATGAACTAACAATTGCATGTCTAAGCTTACCAGCCGCACTTAAACAAGTGGTGACTCAATGTTTCCAAGTAAGCCTCTTAAACTCACATTTTCATGAAAGAGAAGTTCAGACATTGGGTAGAGACCAATCTTGGTCTGGTATATAGGTATCAATAATATAATCAACACCAATGATGATAGCAAAGAACCCTACCTCTGAGGGCATCACAGTGTGTAGAACCATGCAAATAAGGTAGAAATACCCAAACCAGTTAACCACCCTCTACCCATGCACTAGACTGCCGTCATAATAGTGAAGTGCCATTTTTGAAACCGATCATGGCGAGGCCCAAATTTCAATGCATGTACACTTAGTGTAGCCAATGGGAGTCAAGTTTAATGTTAACCAATTTAGGCGATGTTATGTATGGAAATGCAGATTACCATGTTCGGTGTAGGGAGAATCTAGCAAACAAATAGGGGGTTTGACAACTTTCCACTGAAAAATTGTAGAATTTTTTGTACAAGGCAAAAAAATATGAAACAACTTGCATTCTTCATGAATCCTTCTCGTCTATCTTGGAAAATTATCTCATGATTGTAAAACCATATCTTCAATGCGAATCACCTTATTTTCACGGATTATGGTATTTCTACCTCATTGATATTTGGTTGGTATGTCAAGGTGAGAGAATCTTTGCATACCCGAGTTATTATTTGGGTCAATGTCATTCTAAACCATCTTGATATTGGTATGAAGGTCCTTGCATGATATATAGACCAACCTGATTGGTATTGGAAACAAAAGTACCATCAAATACCCGTACCCTACTGGTGTCAACAAATGTGACATCCTCATTATAGATGCCCAAATGATGCCAAAAGAAGACAATTCTGGACCAACACAAATAGAGACCAGTCTCCACAGATTGAGCATCAATAGCCGGATTGGAAGACATCCGTAGTCTATAAATGTTGCCATTTTCCTTCAATTCAACACTTGTAAGTTTCCTGTTTGATCACCTTTTCGCAAAGAATTGGATATTTATTGGTCTGATCTGCAGTTCCTGACCACAGTATCAGCTCACTCACCCAATAGGCAATGGACAGTGGAACTCACACTTTATTAACTTCCTCATTTTTCCAAATGTAAACACTTTCATGTCTCATGGTATGCTCTACCATATATGACAAGTTGAAAAATCTCGACAACCTTCTCAGAAGTAGCTGTAAAAATGAACCTTACCCACTAATGTCAAATGCTACTGAACAAATAAAATCTACAAAACTTGCTCTAAATCCAATTTTTAACTCGATGGCAAAGAGTCATAAAGAATCATCAGTAAACAAACAGGCAAAGTTGTATCGTACCAAAGTTGAAGACTTCTTCTTGCATGTACGTGAGCAGCAGTACAACCCAAGAACAATAGTGCGTTGGCTTTGACAGTCTTGATAATGACTGCATCTTTCACCACCACCTTATCACTTTGACTGACAAAATCTGTACAAATTGAAGTCACCAAACGCGTGGTGCCCTTGGAGGCACGCCATAGCTTAGGGCTTGATTCAAAGCCTCTTCATCGCCAAGAGGGATAGCATGCGTCAAAGTCAACTTCCAGGATCAAATTGAGAAGATGATGCACAGATAGCTATCGTACAGACCTAGGCTTGTTGATGTTGAGGATTTCTTTTGGCTTGCTCATTAACAATCTGGTAATTTGATGGTAAATAGACCCACTTGACACACCTAAATACAAGATCGGGTAATAGCGCCGCCACTATGACAATCGGCTGTAACAACCAATAAGTAGGCGAGGGTGCTAACACTTCCAAGAATTCCTTGTACGCGATTGTTGACCAAGCCGGTTTCAACGCGCCATAAACAATGATAAACAAATACCAACTAGCAATACTAGCCCAAATTGCCACATGATGGATCCACGTGAAATAGTGGACGGCGGAGTATAGTTGCAGATTGGGCACAACGACGAGCACAGAAAACATGGCCGCCCCAAAATCTTGTGCAGCCGCAACTTGACCGCCTTGACGGAACGCCGTGAGTCCTGAGAAGAGTACAAGTGGGAAGAAGAAAATAACTGCAGAGGCATATAGGGAATTTCCAAGCCAATATAACAGGGCTTTTTTGTTGAAAAGCTCCCCACGTTGTCCGGATCCATAAAGCTGTGGGTATCGATACGCCTCGGCTGCGGACACATCCTGGTCCAATACACCTATGATGCAAACTGGAAGGGCTGTAAACATTGTGTTGTAAAATGAAGCATACCAATCATTGTACAGTGGGTTGCCAGAAAAATATGAAAATATGTTGGAGTAGAAGGAGATCCAGCCCATGATGCACACTTTGTAGAAAAAGTAAAGAATCTGCCCAAACATAACAAACAAACACCTAATTAGGCTTTGGCACATGTATGATGTGCCAGAACAAATGGTTAACACCCTAGTATTAACCACATACAATTGTCTACACCTCATAAATGAAAGTTTCTAACCTTACAAAGTGCTGTCCAATATCCACACGCAATGAGTCTCAGTTACCTTTTCAACACAAATGGCGAACCTACTAGAACCAAATGGGTGAGACTTTACCATCAATGAAATTCTTCTGTAACACCACCTTCCATGGACTAGGAGAAGGCGCTCCAAAAACCGAAATTGTCCAATTGCATAGTCAGCTGCCATTGCCGCCTGAACAACAAACCAAGAAATCATGAGAAATAGCTTGGAACTCTTTAACATGTCCACGGAGACCATCTACAAAACCAAGACTTATTTTTGACCACACCTGAACTAAATCTGCAGAGATCATCATCCCCTTTCTGCTGAAACAAAGCGATCACCACTATTTTTCAAAACTTGTATGCATCTATTACTAGAACTCCGGTTGCTAAAAAAGGTTACTGATGGTTCGCAAGAATCTTTACCTGAGCCCCTTCAACACCCGTAATACCAACACCGACATTGGCTGCCTGGATCATTCCAACATCATTCGCTCCATCCCCAATGGCTAAGCATAACCTGTTCTGCCCAAGACCCTTCCTTACTAGGGTGGTCACCTGGGCTTTTTGACGTGGTGAAACTCTACAGCAAAGAACTGAAGAGCAGTTGATACACACTTGTAGAAAGAGTTCCTGAAGCTCCTCTTCAGCCAAAATGAAGGCAAGAGATTGCCCATCTATAACAAGTGCATAGTCGATGGAGTTGGTTAAACCTATCTGGTTCCCAAAAGCGTCTTTCTTACAAGCAAATTCTCTTTGATCTAACCCTTCACCGTTAAGGCCCACTTTTTGCCCATCCATAGATCCCAAAGGCATCATCTGGTATCCATTTTGTCCAGCACTTGAGGTCCGCGAGTGACGGCCACTGGCAGTGCTCCGATTTCGTGACAATACACCACTGTTCCCACTCAGGCTCCGAGACAGTGCACTTTGTAAGCTCTCTGTTAGGCTTAACCTCCTTTCACTGATACTTGTGCCTCGAATATTATCATGGCCTCCTATGACCAACTCCAGTGCATCTGTAAGTTTTTTTGAGACAAACCTTTTTTGCTCCTGATGCATAGAATGACCAAGCCAAGTTAGTTAAGCTTTCTCTAAAAGTGGAGCCAACCAAATACATGCTCTCACTATCCTGCAATACAAACAAATGTACTCCCAGATTTGAGTGAAGAGGGTCATGAAGAAAAATCTTATCACAAACCTTTAAAATTGCATCACGAGATAGGTTTTCTCTTTCTGCCTTCTCATCAAAAGCACGAGCTTCAGGACCCTCCAAACTCACGATGAGATTATCCATACCTTGGCGGAGTAAACTGCAACCCACAATAGGACAGCACAAACAAGTTTGAAGTTCAATAATCTAACAAATATGAAATACCACATAAGATAACCAAAGGACTGTCGCTTTCAGATCCACTTTTAAATGAAGACAGTAAAAAACTTCGCATAGTCCTCTTCATGCCTTATCCTTTATTGCAAATACTCTAGATACGACTATCATTTTCTTCTCAAGCTTGTTCTTCCAAACCTCTAAGTAGTCGCCAAAATGGCATATGTTTGATTCCTCATTTCCACATGCATTACCAAATGTGATCGAGTAAATCCATCCAAAATAATATTAACCAAACTACTAAATCAGTTAAGCAACTTGGCTGGATGCTTCAAAAGATAGCATGCTTAAGGTGCATCTTCTAAAGAAGTGCAAAATATGATCCCCTGTCTGAGTATGGCTTAAAACCCACATCCTAAAGAGAAGAGTACAGTAATGCAGAACCAAGCACAGCAATGATAGGGATAAAAAAACCTGCAAGCATAGCCAATGTTGATAGCAGTTTCCACTTTGTCACCAGTTAAAACCCAAATGTTTATTCCTGCTCTTGCCAGCCGATCTACAGCCTCAGGAACCCCATCTTGCAACTTATCCTCAACTCCAGTGCCCCCCACAATAATAAGGTCCTTTTCAATCTCTTCTGCTACTTCCTCTGTACGCAACTCCCTATCCTTTCCCAGAGCAGCTCGTGCTTGTACATACTTAGTTTGCCATATCTGATACTCCTTTTCATCCAACACTTTATACCCAACCAGGAGTGTGCGAAGGCCAACCTCCCCAAATTGTCGCAAGTGCCTTGTTGTCTCTTTTACTGGACCACTATTCCTTCGATTGACCCGCTGAAGTATGACAGAATCAGCTCCTTTTGACAGTAGCAGTATGCGACCATCTGGGAACCGGACAATGACAGACATCCGCTTTCGTGCACTGCTAAACTCCAACACATTCAATAGTTGATACATTTGGTCCTCCGGAGGCCCGTTTTTCGTAAGAGTCTCTCTCACATACAAAGCTGTAGGAGTTCTTTTATAAAAATAGAAGCCAAACTGTTTGGCAGCTACAACTAATGCTGCCTCATCAGGAGACTCAGCCCTGTATTGCATCTTAGACGGTTCTTCAGGTGTGCCCTCTGGTATGGCTGTGTGACATAGTGCAAGAATTCGGAAGAAAAATCTCAAGTCGTCAGCATTTTGTTCTCTGGTCCAATTAGTACCTAGTAGGCGTTCATCATAAAAATTGAACCCTTTTTCTCTGTAAGGATTGTGTTCAGGCCCCTCATTATCAGATTTGATCACATTGAGATCAGTTTGAGTGTCCAGACTTTGAGTTCTGGAGTCTGTTTCTTTTCTGGGGTCACGCGGAGAGGGAGCAAGAGGAAGGCCCAGGCGCTCAGCTGCTCTCTCAACCTCAGTTGTTCCTTTCCCATACGCAACACCTCCAATTGTGACCCGGAAAAAGTCCATTTGGTTACACGTAAGAGTACCTGTTTTGTCTGAAAAGATCGTGTCAACCTGCCCTAACTCTTCATTCAATCCCGAGGACTTCACCTTGGCTGGCTGATCTGTGGTAGAATCATACATCTGGAGATCCATGGTGATAAAAATTGCTTGCAGAACCCGAACAATCTCTAGAGACACATAGAGAGCGATGGGAATCAGATATCCATAAAGCACAAGGCCATTAAAGAAGGCCACTATGCCTGCAACAGCAGCGTGAGTTGGGTTGTAATACGAATTACTGATAGTGGGCTCCAAATACCACACATTTGTTCCATCTGCCTTTGTGCGAACTCCCAATATGATCCCTGTTAAAGCACCCATTGCAAGTAGTAATATGAACATGGCCCATATGACTTTGTCCAGAGACCGGTCCACACGACTACGCTTGGATGGGGCCGGTGTTGAATTCTGCATCGATTTGGTATCATGTCCTGTGAAAACCACCACACCCAAAATGTTTCCAGTATTCTGCAGACTCGAGTCTCGCAGAAGTAACTGAGGAGGTTCCACAGGCAATGAAATCCCATCAGGAAATTCCAGATTTCCTACAAATGTGTACAGCGAAGCATTTGGACGTTCACATTTCAAAGTAGCCTCAAAGTCTCTCAAAATATTCTCATCCTTCCCATCAATCCCCCACGTCCTCTCGAGCGCTTGTCGGACCTGCCTTGCAGGAAAAAAAAACACAACATTAGCATGCATATATTGTCACTGATCGTGCACTTTGATCATAGCTTTTTGAAGCTGTCCTTCAACTGGAGGAGTCTTCACCTCTCGTCTACCCACTGCCTGAAAATTAGTTGTCAATCTGGACCTTTGCACCTCACCATAATGCTACTGCTAAACCTTAGGTTTCCAATGAAGGCCATCCCGTGGAAGTTGAGATTGGAAATGGAACAGGCAGAAGACGAGATGGCCTGAAATTAGTTTTCCCACCTAAGACCATATGAAGAAGTATGGAGCTCACTGCATCCGTCTAGCGGCGAACAGTAAATTAGGGGTCCTTCTTGGAGAAGGCAGAGCAGGTATTTTCTAACCAATGAACAGAAAATTGGGTCAGAAGTAAGGATAAAGAACTCCAATGAAGGCCAGATCATGTGGAAGTTGTCATTGACCACTAAATGGCTGGTAGAAGAGGAGGTGTCCTATAATAAGCTTGTCCAACTTAGACCATCTGTAGAAGTATGAAGCTCAATGCAGCAGTCCGGCCACAGTGAGCAGTACATTAGGCATCATTCTTGGACATTGCAGCAAAATTGATTGCTAACCAAATGAACAGGAATTGGGTTAGAAATACGGATTAGACTTGCAATGAAGGCCAGATCCATTGGAAGTAGGAATAGGTTACCAATAGCTGTTAGATGAGGAGTGACCTCAAATTAGCTTGTCCAACTAAGACCATCTGTAAAAGTATTTACTCATTGCATCCGTCTGGCGACGTAAGTGACCAGCAAATTAGGGCTCCCTCTTGGAGATTGCACCACAAGCAAATTCTCGCCCAAATGGACACACACCGGGTGAGGAAGGAAGGATTAGACTGACTGACTAACTGACTGACTCCAGAATGCTGAAGAACCTGACCTTCAAATTCGTCTCTCCATCCAAGTTCATGGTCTCCACATAGCAAATTCCATCGGGTCCGCTGGAAGAAAGTAGCAGAAGGTCGGAAGGGAAATAATTGCCATCCAGAACCTTGACAATATCCCCAACACGCACATCCTTCCACTGCTTCTCGATAAAGTGGCCGTTCCCATCGTGCACCAATATTTTCCTAGAATTCACCTCCTTGTCACCCCTCGACCGGCGCAGATCCTCCCATAGCTCTCTTAGAAGGCCTAGACCAAGCACAAATGCAAGAGGGAGCCAGACACTAACAGGGTTGTAGGGACTAAATGGAACTAACGAAAGCGCCGCCATGGCCGTGAAATACCAATACGCTGCTCTCCTATACTGCACAAAGAGCGCCAACGGTAGGAAGCTCCACCATGAGTACTTCCTTGTCGAAGTTTTATTAGATGCGAACCTGAATTCATCACAACCACAGAAACCATGGGTGTCAACGCCAGACTCCACATTCACTGAGAGAGGGAATTTTCTGAAGCTCCAAGGAGCACTATGAGCTAGAAGACCCTGGCGTATGCTGATGATGTCGTAGCCTTGTTACGAGCTTCCCTCTCCAAATTCCCTCGTACAGACACAAAATTTTAAAGAACTGTACATCGACGAAGAGAAAAGAAAAAAAATCTGTGGCAAGAGTTTAGGGATAGACAGGCTTGCCAGCTTTTCCCTTACCAAATCTTTCGAAAACCTAGAGTTCTTAAATTTCAAAAGGGACAGTATTGTCGATTTATGACCCTCTACCTTCTTCTTCTCGTCAACACAAAGGACACACATGAACACAGTGAAGCTAAGTGCAGAAGAAAATAAATAGATCATTATTCATAGGAGAGGGTAATAATCTAACTCCTCATCATCTACTCGAAGCTTGTATGTCGGACATCTACTCGAAGCTTGTGTATCAAATACCTACTCGAAGCTTCCATGACTGCACAAGAAACCATTTCAAAATTGAAATCTAAACCTACAGGAACTACTACTTCGATCTTGATAAACTTATACTACGATGTCGCCTTGCCTTGTGCCTGTTCCGTGATCCACCTTAAGCGAAAAAGTAAATCTGGAACTTACTATCAAAGGCCATCAAGAATTGGAGAGGAGGAATAGTCATCATCATCAACTCTGCTGCACATACAAAACCCTTGGAGCCGACATACAATGTTCTCAGCCAAAGTAAGAGCCCGCCAACTCTAATGATAGCTACACGGATGTGTGTGTGTGTGTGAGAGAGAGCGAGAGAGAGGCATCACACCTGAAGTTGCCTGGTCGATTGCAATGGATTATCCTAGGCTCGTCATCATCATGTTCTGCCAGGACGCCATTTCTCGGGTTGGAGTGTGTCCGATTCTTCCCCCTCTTCCACAGCTTCATCCAGTTTATTGTCATTGTAAAAGCACCTGATCTACCCCTACTCCTCGTCTTAACTAGTGTCCCCTTCAAACTCCGAACTTATTACCTCCAGCGGCCTGCTTCCCATTCTTACGCTCCGAAACCTACAGCTTCATAGTCCACTCCGACAAAACGAAACCTCGCTAAAGACTCTAAAGAGCTGCTGCCCAGGCTTTTAAGTCCACCAACAGTCTGCACCCCGCCACTTTGGATTGATGGACTCTTTCCACAACACAAGAAGGAGGTTTAGCCTGAGCCTGAGCCTGAGCCTGAGCCTGAGCCTTGTGCTCCAATTCCTTTACTCTTCCATAACCTTCACCCGAAAGGTTAGCACCCTCACCACTCTAAAGGAACAGAACTCCCATAGCTACGCAGTGATGATCCACGAATCCACAAAACAAGTGGCTACGAAATTTGAGTTAGATAACTTCGAAATTTAAATCCTGGAAGCTATAAGGTTATTACGAAGACTGGCAGGCACACCTTGGTGGCTGTCGTGGATATTCACCGAGCGCAAGCCTGCCATGAACCCATCCCGCACGCACACAAACGCTGGAGCTACCTCTACACGTGAGCCGCCACACCAACATGATGGAAGAATATGGTGACGGCCACGAGAATTGGCAACAATCAAGCACACTTGCACAGGAAGCTGCTGGACACACGGCAACATGAAAAAATGGCGACGACTAGCATACTACTCATTACGAGTTAAAAACTGGCCCCCGGGCTTGCAGGGGAGGAAAGTACCGCATCAGGAGACAGGAGCCAGAGCTAAGCTACAGAAAGCCTTGCTGCATGTAGGCGACTACTGGAAGCGACAACGCGGGAAGGGACTTGATGGAAAGAAAGCGCAAACGGCGCAACGAAAATGTGGGGGGCAGTAAAGTCCAGAAATGCTCCCAGGACTCCTCGGGGGAGGGGGACTCTAGTGATGACTGATGAAAGGCGAAGGGCCAGAGAGGCCAGATATCGTTGTGATGAGTAAGTTAAAAAGAGTGACGGTATTGGCAATAGTGCGGGATAATAGTAGGCTCGTGATGATGATGGTTGATTGATTTCAAGGTAGCTTAACTTAGTAGTAGCGACGAGGAAAGAAGGAAATGGAAAAGGAAAATAAAGGAAGAGAGGCTTCGATCGAGGTGGAGCCGCGGACGACAGAAGAAGGATCTATCGGCAAGCTGTGGCCCCGGGAAGCAAGGAGCGCGAGGCGAGGAGAGATGACGAGCTTCGGCCGCAGCTTCCCCAACAGCCACCTCGCCCTGGGAGGGAGGGAGGGAGGGAGGGAAGGATGATTCCTCCGATGGTTGGATGGATGGATGGATGAATTATTGGGTGCTTTCCTAATTAGGGTGCATCATTTGCAGGGAGGGTCTTAATGAAATGGGATCGATTTTACTAAAGGGTCATGGAAGCCAGAAGGCTGATGGGACACTGGGGGCCGGCCGCACATGCTGGAAAATTGCCGGTTTCTCTCAATGACGCCACTCTCTTAGCATTTTAGGAGTCGAATACAAAGTTGATTCTTCGTTGAACTGGCGACCGGGAACGGGGGTTGCCTTCTCACAAGACTAACATCTTCTGAAATATGATGGGGGCAAAACACAGCCCATCATTTTGGGAGCCAATAAGAACTCGACATTTGGTCTTAGATGTTTAAAAATTGATCTTTGTATATTTTTGTAAGTAGTCATCTTTGAGGTGGGGTGTCACTAAATTAACAAAAATGACGGCTCATTTGCACATGTTGTAGTGTGGCCCCAAGTTTCAAAACATCCAATTTCACCTCTTCGGTCCGAGACATCTTTTTGTGAAAACCTCCGATTTTGGGCATGTGTGGCCTCCACTTGAAAGTAAGGTTACATCATGATGGTTTCAAAACGGCTAATTTCTTGGAGTGGCAAAGTGCAGTAGCCTTCATGAGATAGAGACTAGTGTTAACTTGATGATCCGATTCAAAGAAAGACTTGAGGCTTCCTAGAAATACATTCTCAAATATTGATGGGAAACTTATCTATTAATGCAAACTTAGGGGTACCTTCTCATAAGAACCCAATTAAGGGGCGGCTTTTCCCTTACTTTAGTTTATGAATTCATTTCAATTGTTTCCAGCAAATAAAAATAAAGATGTAGGGGTTTTGGAGGGGTTTGGAGGGAGTTTGGAGGGAAGTACACTAGGGTCCAGGTCCAAGGTATGAAAAATGAAGTGGTACCTATATGGCACCACTTTTCCGCCAAATTTTGGCGGTTCCAACTCGATTAAAATACTCCTCTCAGTTATAGAAACCAATCTTCAAGCTTGATCCAATTGTGAGTCCGAAAGTAAGCATTCAAGGGATGGTTTTAGACCCCAAGTTTCTTAGATTTTCAAGATGGCTTTACACTAATGTCCAAGACCAAAGGAACTCCCAAGTCAAGTGATCTTATTGGTTGAGAGCAATATTTTGGACCCAAGGGATTTGCATTAGAGTTAGGGCACCAAGTACAAAACGATTGATTTGGCGCTAATGTGGCATCACTTTCCTGGCAACTCTCGGTGGTACGACCCCAAGGAAATACTCGTCTCAGTTTGGGAAACCGATCTTCAAGTTTGGGTCCACTATTGAGGGCAAACGTAACGTCCACCTAAGGGGTGTATTGGACCCCATGTTTCTTGGACCAAAATCATAAAATGGAATGCACAATACTTCCTTAAGAATGCCATCACGGGGCCTTAGTTATGTCTTCTTCTTCTTCTTCTTCTTCTTTCAATTTGTTGGTTTTCCAACATTGTAATTTCCACAACATGCACCTTGCATTCAAAGGGAGTGGATGATCTCTTGGGTGGATGGAAGATTCTTGGGTGCTTCCTAATTAAGGGCAAGCCCACCGTTGCCATATCCACATAACAAATCTTGTTACATCCATCCACTTTTTGTTTGTGGTTTAGGAGACGGCAAGCATTTCCTCACCCATTGATGTATCTTTATCTACATTCATGGAGAAATCTTCACTAACTACATGCAAATATATATGATAAAGAGCTCATCAATTGAAGGTTTTTTACCTATTTTAGGTAAATGACTCACCTTGAGGTGGAAATTAGTCACATTAAGGTAAATGAGTCAAGTGACAATCTAAAGGGGAAGAAGGGCATTGATGATTGTTCGTCTCAATTCCATAGAGGCCGCTCTATTACGTCTTTGATGGTGCTAGATTGTAGTGTCCAAGTGGGATTCAAGAGGGTCTCATCCAATGTAGGATTGACACGTGGCAAAAATTGAAGGAAATATAATAACTATATGGAGCCCTCTACGGTATGTTTGTGGCGAGTTTGCGATGGCTTCAAACAAGCTCATTTTGTCAAAAAATGTGGATGATTGTATCCTTCATGCGGATATTGCGATGGGTGGAAGCCCTCACTGTACATTTTTCAACTATGATGCATTTTTCATTCATAGTCAATGTTTGTTATGTAGATACAACAACGGGTGGGCTTGCCCTAAGGTGCAATTTTGGGTGAGGCCTAGAATGCAAACTTCTCCTACTTCTAAGCTTGAAACTACATTCAATACAATATCCTATAGGGAAATGTGAACACTTTCATATATCGTATTGATGATCAATGCTCTTAAAACTTTATTCATCATCATGGGCACGTAAGTCGTGAAATTGGATTGGAATTCCCATTGATAAAGGGGGGGGGGAAGTATTGGGAGGAGATCGGTCATAGGGGCAACTACCTTGCTTGTGTATATTGTACTAGTTAAAATTTTGTATAGGTTTTATGCCGGGCTAGACATTGTCTCTATATTGGACACTTTATATTGAAGACATAATGAACACAAAGCATATGCTACATGATTTTCAAGAAATTAAAACCAAGCAAAAGGTATAGCATGACCCATGTGCACACACAACGACACCGCCGCGTGATGGAGACAAATGAGTGGAGACTCTAACATAGACATGGCCAAAGAGTTCAGACCTTGGACAACTAACAAACTAATTCAACCATTAGTTAACTAATTGCATTTCGTAACTATAGTTGTTCGCAATCCGATTTGCCAAAAAATGTAGTTAACTATAGTTTTTCTAAATTCAGTATGCCAAAAAAATCTAGTTAACCATGGTTATTCCTAGGTAACTAAAGCTGAGCACAACTTGTTCACGGAATTCCGTTGTAGTGTTGTAGTGTCACTAGTGTGTTATTTGTGTTGGTAGTGTACACGGAGGTTGTTCCGGAGCCCAACATTGTGAGTGATCGTATAAAGGCGTTTCTTAATGATCCTTAGTGGCCCGAGCATATTAAAGACCCTCCACTGAAGCAAATCAAGAGGCGAACTTCTTCAAATATATAATAATACTTGAAAATTGTCTAGTTTACCATAGTTGTTCTTGAATCTGGTCTTAATTTTTTTTCTAGTTAACTATAGTTGTTCTTCAAATCGATTTGAAATTTTTCTAATTAACTATAGTTAATTTGACAGTTGTCCAAGGTCTGAAACAGTTGGAAATTTCTTTAAAAAATCTTGGCACAAAATCAAAGAGAATTTATTGCTAGGTAACCATAATACAAGGGGCCATTCAAGTGTGGCATATATAACACTTTGATGAACCATATATAACCTCGCACCATAAACAAGTGTGGCATGTCGCTTTTGGTTTTACTTTTCTCACAATCACGAGGCAACCAATCATGGGTTATTCGAGAAACACTTTATACCATGCAAAAAGTGGGGCATGACTGCAATGGATTTGGGGATCTTATGACTTTAAACACGTTGCACGAAATTGAGATATGATTCACACTCTTGTCTTCAAAAGGTTAATCCCAACTAGACAATTGACAAATGAATCACATCACTCAAATACCCAAACTCGCCAAAGTGTAGATGAACGTGTGGTCACCTTAGTCCAATCAGGGTTATCGATTTGGTCCATCAACGTTGCCTCATGACTTAGCATTGTGCGTGGGGACGGGGGTCATGAGCAATGGTGTTGTGCCACCTATGCAATCACCATGGAATAGAGGGATGTTGTAAAGAAATAAGACACGGGGAGGAGTCTAAACTAAACAAAGAAAAATATTGATACATGTATTTAGTCTAGGGTGCAAATCCATAAGATTATTCAGCCATGTAGGTCGGTTCCATGAGCTTGGAAAATGCCAATTATATTAGGTGGGCCCCTCAAACAAACTAGGGATATTCATTTACTATTCAAACATTCAAGCTGAACTTGGAAATTGGGGTGTTGTTATACTCTCGGCACTATGTGTGGGAGCACACGGACACCAAAAGTTCCGGATAGGCGCTTTTCAGTGCCTAATCCGGTCTGTCCGGATGATCCGAGTATCGTCCAGGGATTCTGTGAAGTGCAAGATGTCAAGGACCCTCTTTTCCTGCTTGAAAGTCGACCACCGGCCGGATCTGCTTTCCGGATCCGGATGGCCCTTTGGAAGTCCTTATCCCGGGACTTGCCTTCCGGATTGAACCTCTACCAATAAGTCTTACTCCTACATAACTCTCTCCTCAATATCTACCTACCTATATCCTACCTCCAATGATGATTGGGTTCATCCGGCGAAGACGTCCCTGTATGGTCAGAATCCGGATTCTCTCACAACCAGTCCGGATCGGCCTAATCTTTCCTGGTAGGTCACACAGAGAACTCGGATGGTGAACCGGAACTACAACGACAGAAAGGTCAAGATTCGTCCGAAGATCTGTCAATCCGGGATAACTGGGCGATCCGTACCACTTTCCGGATTGTCCCGCCCAAGGACAGTGAGACCTCTTCAGAAGGTCGGATGGCGTAAGTCCGGCACCTCCATGATCTTACCCAGTCCTAACGACGGCTATCTCACATAGGCGTTACCCAGACATCCGGAATAATGAGGTTTCCTTCCCACTACACACCGGAGAGATCCTCCGGACCGGAATCCTAACCGTTCCGGTTTCTCTCCTCCTTCCGACAGGCCGATCCGGCTACAGCGAACTTAGGCTCTACTAAGTCTGAGATAACTGGGCGATCCGTACCACTTTCCGGATTGTCCCGCCCAAGGACAGTGAGACCTCTTCAGAAGGTCGGATGGCGTAAGTCCGGCACCTCCCTGATCTTACCCAGTCCTAACAACGGCTATCTCACATGGGCGTTACCCAGACATCCGGAATAATGAGGTTTCCTTCCCACTACACTCATAAAGGATCCGTAGTACTGCAGTCGGATCTGATCCGGGTTTCCTCTCCTTTGTTCTATCCGTACTTCCTACTCATTCATTCCCTCTAGATCTGCAACATTCTCCTAACAGTCCGTGCACAAAACAAATCAGAATAGATTGAGAACTAGAGCTTTATTGAGTGGGGAGCAACAACATACAACAATGGAGAAGGGAACCCTTCTCCTGCCCCTTATTCAGCCTTAAGTAGAGGCTGTAATCCCTAACTGAAGGTGGCGGCGAAGTTGGCCGCCCTCAGAAAACCCCTAACTGCGAGAAATCCGGAACTTCGCCCTTTGCGGAAATTCCGGATCTCGATCCGCTTTTTGCGCTGACAGAATTTTGAATTACAAATTCGCCAAAAGTCAAAATCTGCCTATTCCTGCTTTTCCTAATTCTGATCTAACTACAGCTGCCTGCCTAAGCCTAAATCAAGTGGTGCGATGCTTTTTCGAAGCCGTCCCACCTTGGATTGGCCTGCTGGCCCACTGATTCCGGACACCTGTCTGGCCTGCTGGCCCACTGATTCCGGACACCTGTCTGACCTGCTGGCCCACTGATTCCGGACACCTCCACCTAAGGTCAAGTGGTAACCGTTTTAACGGTCCGGACACTCCAGACCGGATCGTTCCCAAACGGTCTTCCCAAGCTAATTTCCGGCCTGGTCAAAGTCTCCGTTTTAACCATTTTAACGCGTAAGGCGGATGCCTAGAACCTTATTTCCTAAAACAACTAACCTACCCTAGGAAACCCTACTTTAATAACAATCTCAGGGTATTATCCGGATATTAACCCGGTTCGGAAGCCAATCCGTACTTCCGTGGATTTTCGGACTCCCACACTATGCGCGTGAACTATTGTTCATCCATGAATATTCATAGGAAATATTTTTCATCCCAATAATATTCCATGTGTGTGCTATTAATAACATAGTTATCATATAAATTACCCATATTGTTCACAATATTCTTACTATTAAAACCGGCACTATTCACTACTCGTATTGCCATCAATTTCTTCGTATTTTTTAAGTTTCTTCCCATGAAGGTAAGATAGTAGAGGCCCGTGTCAAATGCTAAATATAGAATGGAACACAACCATGCAACTAAATAATGTTATGTCAATGAGATTTAACCTACAAGAGACGGAACGCCACCTAACTAACATTTTTATTTTAAAGAATTTGGAAAATGTTGAAATTATCGTCATCAAGGTGCACCAACCCTACATTGATTATAGAATGCATTTGACCTTTGGACTTGACTACTTCAACATCAAGGTGGACATTTTTGAATGATCAAACTAGGTTTATGCATGTTGTCAATAGGCTTGTGGCTAATTTTATTTCATGTTTGAGCTTCTAGACTAATTGGGGTCTTTGAGATTAATTTTGGTGTCAATTTATCTAAAGAGAATAGCCATTTGCCTATATTTTATTTCAAAACCATTTTTAACATGACATTATACAACTCATTGACTGCGTTTCGTGGGATCATGTATCACATGAGAATAATTCTCCTTTTAATTCCGGGATTCCCCATGTATGGGAGCATTAAGGTTGTGACCTGTGAATTTTTCAACATGAAATTGTAAATTGTCATAGTTATTTTTTGCAACCTCTTTGGAAAGAGACCATCATGTAGCTGCTTAGTAATGTTATGTAACTTAGAACTTCATTTTGTCTAGTTTAATAAGTCCTACAATACTTACATATATATACACACGCGTAAGATACATGAAATGACCTCTAGAATAGAATAGAATAAAATAAAATAACATCGGCATGCTTTTGTACACTGACATGAATGGGGGAGCCATGTCCCCTAAACTTGAACATGCTTTACCAAGATTTTGAATGGATGGTTCATAGATAGTGCCTCTTACACCGGCTGTGATAGTGATGAGAGCGTTGACTTTCTAGCCTTTTGTTCTAACGAGCAGGTAATATTTTTTGGCTTTTTCATGAGCTGTGGCCATGGGGAATCTATCATGGCAATATGTGGATTTAATGATTTAGATGACTTGTGGTGGGGTGGGGTTGAGTGGGGGAAGGTTTTCACTACGGGCTCCTAGCATGCATAGTATGTATAGCCTAAGGCAGGCCATGCAAGCACATGTGGTAGGGGGGCATGTACATCGTAGTAGCCACTCATGTATTGTGTTGTCTTGCAAACGAGTTATGTGGTTACATGCATTGATGAGTGTGTAGAATCCGATATGTTTGTTGGATTGACTATATGGATTATTTGGCGGACCACTTTGTTGTGGCAGGCTATTCGGAGTCCTTCGATGTATGGGTTTCTACATGTGGATAATAGGTGCAACCATGTATCATTTTCATTGTTTGGGCATAGTGTGCAATTTGGGTTTGGGTATGCAAGTGGCCAAAAGGCTTTTCTTTAGTGGTTGCCTGCATATTGTGCATATTAGAATTTCAATGTTTGTGTGATTTGTGTGCCGGATTTGCTTGAGAATTTCCAAAAGAGGTTGGATAGTATATGATTAATTAGGTCGTTAAACACCCCACTTGTCCACATACGGGTGTTTGGCTTGGGCAATTGCTAGTTCAATTTTTCGTGGCATTTGTTTATGTAGGTATGTAAGTTTTGGATTTCTTCATTATGTGCTCCTATTGGGACTCCATTGAGCCAATATGGTGTGGTATGTGCTATTTGGATGTGTGGTGCGAGGTTGGGTTAGGGTAGGTGGGTTTGTCATTTGCTATTTGATATGCTATTTCATTTCCTATAATGCATGTGTGGGCGCTAACTTTTTTTTGTTATCTTATGTGGGGACTACTTGATGTGGTTAACTATGGCCGAGATGAATAGTTTCTCTAGGTGGTGATGTTGGAAGGAGGGGTGTCGTATGTGATTGTTTATTAAGTAGATATTTTATTGAGGCTATATGTGAGGATGTAGATGTCATGTGGGTAGTGTTTTGTGACAAATATGGCTATGAGTATAGCATTTAATTCGGCTCGGAGTATGTTTTGTAATCATGGTAATCTTTTTGCAAAAATCAATGTAGGTATGTAAGTTTTGGATTTCTTCATTATGTGCTCCTATTGGGACTCCATTGAGCCAATATGGTGTGGTATGTGCTATTTGGATGTGTGGTGCGAGGTTGGGTTAGGGTAGGTGGGTTTGTCATTTGCTATTTGATATGCTATTTCATTTCCTATAATGCATGTGTGGGCGCTAACTTTTTTTTGTTATCTTATGTGGGGACTACTTGATGTGGTTAACTATGGCCGAGATGAATAGTTTCTCTAGGTGGTGATGTTGGAAGGAGGGGTGTCGTATGTGATTGTTTATTAAGTAGATATTTTATTGAGGCTATATGTGAGGATGTAGATGTCATGTGGGTAGTGTTTTGTGACAAATATGGCTATGAGTATAGCATTTAATTCGGCTCGGAGTATGTTTTGTAATCATGGTAATCTTTTTGCAAAAATCAATTTACAAAGTTTTTGGGCTCCTCACTAGGTGTAAACCGAATGCCCGGGGAAGTCACTCCATTGGTCAAGTTGACGCCATGTGCGATAAAAGTGAATCTACTTTTTCTAAAGGCATCACTAAAATGGGTCAAATTTTATCAATTTTTTTTCTCTAGTAGATATATATGGTATCTATTACATAGTAAAAAATGGTAACCAAATTTGATGATCTCTTTTTTGTATAAAACATACCGTTTCTAGAATGACGCATAATTGAACTAAAAAAATTACTACAAAAATGAAGATGACTAAAAATTTCGAAAAAATATAAAAAAGATATTATCAATGGTTTTGTATCTCTAGTAAAAATATCATCATTTTAAAAATTATTTATGACATATAATATAGGGGTAGCAAACTTTTATTGCACGTAGTGGCCTAATGTGCATGGAGTGACTTCCCCGGGACCAAATGTGGACCAAGATGAATGACCATGCACCAAAAAAGTGAACGTGTTGATGCTTATAATATATGTCCAAAAATGGCAGTTTAAATCAAGTTTGACCATTCTCTTGTCCTCTCTTGTCTTCATCTTCTCTTCCCCACAAAAAAATTCATAATTTTTTTATTATTACAATATTTGTTTGTCATGGGCCCTGGCCTTTTTCTACTAGAGCACCTATTTTACCTCTCCCATCGCAAAACCCATCGGACCATGTCAGTGGATAATGCAGGTCTTAAAATATGTCTTTTGGAAACCTTGCACTCCATGGTCACTCTGACATTTTTTTCCTTGGTGTAAACCAAAGTGGTCCTAGGGTGAGCTCAACAACCAATCACAAATTGTACATGGCCTTGGGACGACTTCATGGGCCTTTAGGTAAATATAGGTGTCTAGATTGAGAATGGTGCCCACATAAGGTCCTCGTACCTTGCACAATCTCACATAACTGACACGAGTAGAGTGGATGACAAGTTCAGTAGCATGAATTATTTTGTTCATGGACATAAACTAGAGCTTATGAGTATCTACAAACTGATTATATATGTATAAACGCCGGTTCCTACCGAAGCAAGCATGAATGAAGAACCTCTTTGCCCGCATGCTATTGCACCTTTTTCAAGTGTGGGCTCCACTATATGTACCATAACTCAAAAGCCAATAAACTAAAGAAAAAGTGTTGCATGGATGCATGTGGGGTTATATTGGTACATAGGAGAGGAGTGATGCCCCCTTCCCACTTGACTTTAGCTAAGACTAAAAGTTGGTTCTAACAACCCGGCCTTCACACCATCGACATTATCTAGTGCCGAGCCTAGTTGGCAAATGATGTGGCATGGCTTAAAAGTGGAGGTTTTAAGCCTCAAGCACCGACCCTCCCATCGGTATCTAAACATGAGGCAAGAATATAGGAGCTTTAAAAGTGTTGCCTCCCGCCCTTGTGATTGGTTGCTTTTTAGTCTTAGCTATGAGGGTACGAGGAGCTTCATTAACAAAAACCGATGGTAAGATAGGTGAGTAGTAAGGCATTTGAGGATGGGACAAAAACTACCCAACATTTATTGTTTGGTAGATAAAACAATGAACATGTGTGAAAGCTACTTAACTAAAACCTACTTGAAAATCTCCGGAGCAAGTGCTTGTAGGTGCGTTGGGATAGCCGGATGCCTCCGCTATAACCGAGGGAGCTTTACCCAGTTTTTGAGAAATACTTTGGGTCTTAGCTAAAGTCAGGTGGGAAGGGGGCATGAGTACCATAGATGTATGTGGCCCAAGTGGTTAGGCTCCGTGTATGTATGTGGTGATGGTCCAAGTTCAAAACTCCAAGAGCTACAATAAATATGATGATTAGTGTCACTTACAATTTGGATTTACACAATGTAATTGTCTACCAAACAAGGTTGTTAATATTCTATAATGTCCACACAACCAATTTAACATTTGTTGGTAAAATATGAGATGTACATTAAATAAATATAGCATTGCATGATTCCATATATTAAGTGACACTAAATATCATATTTAGTGTAGTGTTCGCACAAAAGTGTCAATTCATTATTTGAGTGTCGACAAAATAAGATTGGGTTGAGATAAACTTGCTAGCCACATGCGTGCCTCTAAAGTTTTGCTAAACCTTGATGGGGGGGATTATAGTTAGGTGTTAACTGAGCGTCATGGATGAACTTTTTCCATGCATGGATAGAAAACACAAAAAAGTTCTTGGAAGTGCTCTTCACTTGGATGAACAATATGCCATGGGATGAACTATAGGTCAATCAATAGGGTTAAGTTGACCTACATATGATATTATATCTTCCTTTGTCCAGTGGACATAGGTCTAGGGGTGGAACGAACAGACACTTCATTCACGTCGGCCTCCTAACGGAGACCGAAGTTTCTCCTCCTCCTCCTCTGATATTATATCATTCCAATTGCCATTATTATGTAACTTTTTAGTGGAAGGAAACCATCCACCATTGACAAGGTATTTCAACTTCCAAGCCACATGAAACTTGGAGACCATGCCATCTAGGCATGAAACAATCTTTTTGGCACATTAATGTCAAAGTGGTCTATGTCGGAAGCTAATTCCTCCCCCACCGCAATTGCATGGAAATATGTCAAGATTCGAGAAGCACTCATACTAAGTTACACGATGCTTCAGCCCACGCTTTGTTCTTCATATATTTTAGGCCATGTGTACTTGTAAAGGCAGGTGTTGTACATTTCGTACCACAAAACATCATCATCATCAAAAGGCCGTACCAAACTATGGTACATGTTGTATAGGAAACTACGAGATTATTTTTTCTAAAGGGGTCCAAGGGGTCATCTTGCGTGTAATACTCCATTGGCAATAAGGATGGGATGTAGAAGACTTAGGGGTTGTTTACACCATGGACCATGAAGTCGTCCCAAGGCCCTGTACAATTTGTGATTGGTTGTTGAACTCGCCTCGGGACCACTTCGGTTTACACCAAGGAAAAAAATGTCAGAGTGACCATGGAGTGCAAGGTCTCCAAAAGACATATTTTAAGACCTACATTATCCACTGACATGGTCCGATAGGTTTTGCGATGGGAGAGGCAAAAGAGGTGCTCTAGTAGAAAAAGGCCGGGGCGCATGACAAAGAATTATTGTAATAATAAATTTTTTATGAATTGTTTTTGTGAGTAAGAGAAGATGAAGTCAAGAGAAGACAAGGGAATGGTCAAACTTGATTTAAATTGCCATTTTTGGACATGTATTATAAACATCAACACGTTCATTTTTTTGGGTGCACGGTCATTCCTCTTGGTCCACATTCGGTTGACACCTAGTGACAAGCCCAAAGGCTTTGTAAATTGATTTTTTAAGAAACCAAAACATGGAAGTTGGACCATGAAGTCAGACCATGAAAAATAACCATCTTCCATGGTCCGACTTCATGGTCCATGGTGTAAACTGACCCTTAAGGCCATGCTTATCGTGTTTTGCACTAAACACATTACTTGGAGGTGTGCACCTACAAGAGTTCAACCAATGTATCAAGAGTGACAATTTATGTTGTACCACTATGACGATTATTATTTAGGAAAGTCGAATTGTGGGTTCCATTCTCTATCGGAGTCTATAAAGTATAAAAAGCATGTTCCCACAAAATGAATAAAACACGTTCCCTTCGTTAAAATGCTTAAAATTATGTCCTAAGATACGAGCTCCTACGATAGCAGGTGATTTTTTTTAATGATTGAATATTACTTACAATTGTATAGGCACATATTGGAATAATAGGCAATGAAATAGCATACCAAATAGTAAACAAAGGAACCACCCTAAACAAACCAACCCACATATCGCACATACATGTTGCACACATTACACCTTGTTCGCTGCATAAGACCCCAATTGGAGCAATCTGAAACCAACAAGTGTACATAAATAAAGAGCATTGGGAATAAATAAATAGTCATAGTACAAACCAAATTCATATACGTAATGAAATGGATATCCAATGATCAAATCAAACTCTCCAACCACTTCTAGAAAGCCCATGGCATATCTAATGCATAAATAACTCAAACAATGAAACTCCGATAACACCTAATACATGGGCAAACACCAAAAAATATATATGATGGCCAATTACACATCCGAACCCAAATTGCATATTATGCCCAAATAACCAAATAGACACGTGGCCACACCTACTATCTACATGCTCCAACCATGGGTTTTTAATCCAGATGTGTGCCAATAATTTGTGATTCTACAAATATAAATAGAATATTATGTGATCATTCCATGATTTGTGTGGATGAAATAGTCATATCTGTCCTTACAAATCATAAAAGTTGGATGAGATTGCCAAATGTTGGACAAGTGCATATAAATATGGATGAAAATTGCGCAATCGTCCATATGTGGCTTCGTCGCTCCAATAGTTGTAGCCACTGCTCCTCTCGTCAAAACTTCAAATAAAAACCACTGGCTCCAACCAACATATAAAGAGCTTCGCATAGCCGCCACAACTATGCAATAGCCCACACACTCCAATGCAACAAACACACAATATGTTGCACCCTTGTTAATGCATGAAACCAAAACTCTAGAACCCAAGACATCCCAATACCATAATGGTTACTTCAATGCACATGCGACTTCACCCCATGCACATGCACGGCAAGACTAACGCTGGAGATTCTACGTGTTCTAGGAGGCCAAAACAGTAGCCAACCCCCACTAACCCCACCCCCATCAAACATCATAGAATTCATCGAATTCACCTATTGCCATGATAGATTCCCCACCATCGCCATCACATAGAAAGTAAACAAATACAATTCACTCATACAAATGCTTAAAGGCATATGATGGAACGTCAATCCCCTCATCACTATTACAACATGGGCAAGAGGCACCATCCACAAGCACTCAATTCAAGCACTTAAGCACCTCGACATACCCCCAAAAGAAACTAAAAAGAAACTCAAGAAACACATGCATCAAACAATCATAAAATACCTTGCATATCTAGTTCTAAACAAATGAAATTGAATGACAACGAAGCCCCAATGGAACCACCATAGGAGGGTAACCCCTCCAAACCTACATGTTACTAGACAATGCCCACCTTTAGATAGGAAGAAAGTATCCTTACCGTGAAGCATGGTAAAACATGATCAAGGCAAGGAAGAACGGGCTCTCATTCATGTTAGTGTTGATGTTACTTTTATTTTATGTAGACAATATTACATACTCAAGGGCATAACTATCCACGTAGCATATGCCTGAAAGTAGGAGCACTTATTAAGCTCAAACGCAATGAACCTTAGACTACCATCATATATATGAGGTCCTAGGCAATCGTTGGTGAAAGAACATGCAAATCTATCATTACGTTGGATTTGTAGATTTTCGGGACTTGAAGTGAAGTAGGACAAGTTTCCCCTAGTTTGTTTTGCATCCAAAAAATCATATGTGCATAACACTTCACATAGGAGTTGGTGGCATATGGCTTGGACATGTATATGCATGTTGGGAAGAGCATGGCAATCCATCGCTTCAAGATGTTTGTAAATGGGGAGAATGACATAAGTTAGTTGAGCCTAAAAGCAACACCTTCAAAAACTCGTGCTATTTCATGTAGGTTAAATAGCTTGGAAAATATTAAAAAGAATTCCATAGATTCGCAATATTACACGAAGTATACGAAATTTTTACAAAGAATAAAAAAAAATTATGTGCAACCTACAAAATGTGCAAAGACTTTATAAGAAATGAGCCCTTTACCCCACTAGGGGGGGGGGACGTTGATGTTGGATTGCTAGCTAAAAATCACCACAAAATCATGTTTATTGCGGGTGAAAGCCTTTTATCGAAGAAAGGTGTTGTCCCCCTTTTTTGGATCATTTTTTACAGCACATCGGCAAGCAAATAGGTCCTTGATTAGCCATTGTGACTGGCCAAAGTTATTGCTCTTCTTAAAGTGTTCTTACATCTTTCTTACATTGCTACTACAATGGCCAAAGTGGTGATGGCATTGTTGCACTCAATATGTTGATAGCTCAAGAATGAACAATATGTGTCACTAAAAGGAAGGTGTTAGTTTAAGGACTACTAGTATTTTTGGTGAAGAATACTTGTGATCACACTCGCCCATAATATTCTAATGTGATCACCACTATTATTTCATGAATAACATCTTCTAACTGAGGTTAATAGTTTCTTTTGAAAAACATAGGAACAATTTCCTACATATTTCTTTTACATGCATAGTGATCTTTAAAATACGGGTGAGCAGACATAGTATTATTAAACAATGTGCGTTATCTGCACTAGTTGCAACATCCCATGGTTACATTCTCGGGGCCCACATGAACGAACACACACTGCTTAATAATGTTATGGAGGAAATTGAAATACACCCTACATAAACTACTATGTACATGTAAAATGGTTGAAGTTTCCCATGCGTGACCTAACATCCAAGTAGCATCAAATAAATATAGAAACTATAGTTAGGGTGTCCTAAGGCCTTATGGGAAGAACAATGTTGGGCCTTAACTTACTTCATCCACCTAAAGTTAGTTAAGGTACCCTTAAGGTGTGATATGCACCAAAGTTGTTGATCGCTTCATCATACCTATGGCACTCACATTCTATTGAACTAATATATGGTAGTTGAAGATGCGGTTCAACCTCATGTTTTCAACTACATGGTTTTAGATTCTAGAAGGTCTAGGTGTGGTTTTGAGGGCACAATCAACTCAGGGCACCAACGCCAACAAGTGGCAGGAATAGACTCACAACAAGACGCATAAAGCTGTGATTCACAATAATGGATGCATATCTCACCTCCGTGGAAAAACTAAACTGGTTAAAAATAGTCACGCGTCCAAAAGGGCGTCAAGAATACAATAAAACAGCAAAACTCGATTTCTAGCAAAGGAAAAAGTAAACTGGCTAAACATAGTCATGCGTCCAAAAGGGCGTCAAGAATGCAGTAAACAGTAAAACTCGATTTCTAGCAAAGGCACCCCAAATTCTATTTTTAACCAGTTTAGTTTTTCCGCGGAGGGTGAGATATATAGATTTGAAGTCATAGTGAAAGCAAAACAAGATGATGTTTCCTGGACAGAGCGACAACAAAATACAAAGCCAAAGCGTTGTCTACGAGATTGAGTGCCTAGGTACCCCACCGAGTGAAGCCAACAAATTTCGCACCCTCCGTCATGCCTTCCCACGAGTCGCACAAAAGCTCTTCCCCACCAAAAAACCAGGTGCGATACCGGGTCAATACTTTCATTTCACCCAAGTCTCACACCTTGAGAAGATCAACTGGGAAACCAATATGAAGGCTACCAAATCACCATTCGATTAGATGCGGGCTACAAAAAACATGAATATGAACAATGTAAAGAGCGTTTGCCTGACACGACTTTGCAAGATGGAGATTCCACTTGCGACGGACTACACCAACCCCTTGGACGTTGGCTCAAGCTCAATGATCAAGAATTGGGCAGGCTTCATCAAGATGCACCTCAAGCGCCCACATGTCGACATGATTGCTCTCCTTTGAGGTACTTGCACTTTTGCATTAGAATTGGAGGGGGGAGGGATGGTAATTGGCAAACTAGAGAAAGGATATGAGCTTGTCACCCAAGCTCTTAATCTTCTTCTCCATTTAAAAGGTGATACACTTAGAGAGACCCAAACTCATAGGTTTTTTTGCACATTGGTAAGAGATAGTTACTATGAGGGAAAGCAATATGAAATCATGAGCCTCATCAAACCCGATGCCACAAAAGATTTTGCATAACTAACCCTCTTTTCCGAGGAAGTTAGAGATGCCATCTTGAGACAAGGGCTCATTTTTCATCTTCAAGAAATCTATGAGTGTCACAAGAGGCAAGGAGGCAACTGCGCCATCAGAATTCATGATAAGCACTACCCTCATCGCCAACAACCTCCCACAAAAAAAACACAAGCCTCCATAGTCATAGCGCTCAAGAAAAATTGGCGATGGTAACATAGTCGGTTTCAACTTTGGCAACAATGTCAATCAAGTGGAGGACAAACAAGCGGGGTGGTGCTATACTCAATGTTTGAATGCCGTTGTCTACACCAATGGGTTCATAAATTTGTCTGCATTTGCGTGAGGCGAGTTGATTTCATCCCCCACAAAGGCCAAATACAACGTATGTATTTGTATCCAAGGGCACTCATGCAACGTATTTGAATTGAAAATCTCAATAACATCATGGTGTTTAACTTATTCTTCACTTAATGCACCTGAAGGACAAGTTGATTATAGATTAGGTTAATTTCAATGTGATTAGCTAACAATGAAAGTGTGTAGCTCAAACATGTGCTCTTTTTTATGCTTGGAGAGGCCCAATATGGGCCTCTTGATCGCTTAGGAGTTAAATAAGATTTGTGCTTATGATTGGAAATTTTGAAGTAAATGCAACATGACAAAATCCAAGATCATTTTCCTTCCATATGCCCATGACCATTTCCATAAGAGTAAGGTTAGGTTCATTAGCTTGGTTGTAAAATTTTAAGTAGTCTCAAATACTATATTTGAAGAGGCCCTTGTTCAACTTAACATATGTTCTTGATATATAGGTACTTTATATCATTGAACTAGAACGGGTTCCCGTTCACGTGGGTGCAAAAAGAGCACCGATATTATTTGTTGTTTAATTTAATTATTATTGAGCTTGTTTGGGGCCCTTAATTGGTTTTGTAGGTGAAGGCACAGGGGGAGGAGTAATCAAAGTTCCATTAGAAAACACAATGGAATAAAAGATAAGGTCCTATTTAAAGTTTCAAAATTATACTTATCAAAATGTTAAGATTTTGATTATTGAAAATTTGATATAAAATATTATAGGTATACTTTGAGAATACTCATTAAATATGCATTAAAATATCCCATGAATATGCACATGTTCATTTAATAGCCTCCTTGAAATTACCCCTTTATCACATATGGTTCATATGTGTGCAAGAGACTGGCCCTCTTCTCCCCCGGTGGTTAAGGAGATCAAAATGAAACATATACTTCCAACTTAGATTATCACCAAATGAGCTTGAGACGTAATTACACACCGTTAGCACCTTAAGCAGTGCTAGGCACATTATTAATGCACCTACTAATCAAACCCATGGGGGGTGCACTTAGTGTAGCATTATGGACCCACGTGCGAGCATAGCATATTTAATAGGGGCCTAATATAATTTACTTTTGGAGAGATTTGGGACCCTTTGATTATTCTAGCTTTTAATGTGGAGATTGATTTTAATCATAGATGATGGCACTTTTGTTTTATTAATATTGTGTATTGTGAGAAAAATAAAATTATTTCTACTAAGTTTTTAGCAAAAAATAAAACATGCATGTGTAATATAGTGCCAATGTGGGTGCCAACATGTTTCATTCCTCCAAATGTTCCCAAAAAAATGATTCTTTAAAGGGCTATGAAAACTCAACATCCAATAATTATACAAAAAGACACAAGGATGCCACTGACCTCATGTTTATAGTCCGCGACTCATAAAACCTCACAACATTGCAACATCGTATCCATCTCAAATTGCAAGTAATTCAAGGAAAATTAAGTGCCTCAAGCTTAGTGCGTTGTGTGTGAATCACTAAACAAACCCTTAAGGCTGAGAGGCCTCTTAAATTCATTAATGATGTAATGAATATATAGCTTCTGAGCATAGTTGTAAGTCATCATGACTTTGGTAATAACGATGTTAATGTCTACTTGTATTTGTATCAGAGTATTGTAGAGGGCTCTCTATTTCATCTTTACCTATGCCAAAATGTAGTTTTCACATGGGAACAAGTGGGTCTTCACGAATGTGAGCATGACACATGGCAAAATTGAGGAGAAAATGGTTATTTTGTGTCTGAATAGAGGGCCTTCTACAACGACCATACTTAAATTGTTTTCAAAACATATGTTATATTTTGAAAACAAACATCGGAATGGAACATGTTAGAATGCAATTTGATTATGTGCTAAGAATACTGACACCGTTTTATGTTCAATAGTGAACACTATTGGATGGGCACATGTAATTAAGGAATATGGGCATATGTTTAAGGAACAATAAAATATTCACTTGGACCTCTTGTAGCTTTTGTATGTCAACAATGAAATGTCTATGCGTGATTTGTAAGTGCTATCCTAACAAGTTGATCCTTGATCCATTCCAACACCCAAAATTGTTTGTGGAGTTCAAAGTGCCCATAACGATACCACGTACCTTAACGAAGTTGTACATTCAGCTTTAGTTCCAAGAAAATTGGGATCCAATACACCCTTACCTCCGAACTCTAGATTGGACCCAAAGCTTAAAATTTGCTTTCTCAAACCGAAAAAAAAGAAGATGGCACGTTAATGCCACTTCAATTTTCATACCTTGGACACGTGCTTTGTGGCCACTTCACACTATGGTCGAGAGGCCGTCGATTTTTTTTCATAAATTAAAAAAAAAAAACTGACAAGATCTTGGCCGTTAGATTGGAGTGGTTGTTTTGGGCAGGGAATAAGGTGGGATGCTCCGGACAAATGGTATGGGTTTGGATGTTGGGCTGGGCCTTTGGAGGCTTCACACCATGGCCATCCAAGTCGAGAGGCCATGGGAATTCATGGCCAAAGGTTTGGACTTCGGGCTTGGCCTTTGGAGGCTTCACACTATGCCTAGCCAAAGGCTCCAATTCCTATCTTTTATTTGCTATTTTCAACCCATTTTTGTGGACTCTCAACAAAGTTTGGCCATTCAATCCCACCACCTCTCGACTTGGATGGCCATAGTGTGAATTGGCCCTCAGTGTAAACTCCTTGGGTCCAAGATTTTGCTTTCGACCAATTGGATCACTCGATTTTGGAGTTTCGTTGGTCTTGGACGCTAGTGTAAACCCACCCCTAGTCCCAAAATTAGTGTTATACTTCAAGTACGAGCTATTGTACGAAGTCAATACTCTCCAACTTGGAAGCTTCTCAAGCTACACAAAAAGGTTGGAGCATGTGTGAATTAGGACATGCAACCTGTTTGAAGGTAATGCGTGTGCAGCTATTTTTGGTAATTTCCAGATGATTCAAAAGAGGTGAAGTCTGGCCTATTCTAAGCTAATCTTAGTGCGATTCACCTTCCCAAAAAAAAGTACAACACTAAGATAGTATGGGTCCGTACCGTCCCGGCCCCTTGGCACCCGTGCATATGATAAATCACTCCAACGTGCCAACTAGGTTGCCTCTTTATCCATGCAAATTACCTCGCTTCAAAACCATACAACAATCTTATAACATTGATTATCCATCCGTATAACAACCGCGGTATAAAAATAGTCATAGTATGAAATAATGTCAATGGTCGATATATAGTAGTATGGGGCGACCAGGTCTGAGATGACCCTAAACTACCGGGTGATAGTGGAGATTTCCGAATGGAGTGGTTGGCGGTTCAATTCCCGCTGTGAAATCTTCTCTCTATTTGACGGGAAAAACTGGCTAGGTAGGTAGGAAGCCAAAAGCCCACCCACCACAAGGTAGGCAGTAAACCCCACCCTGCACCATGAGGATTCTTGAGCAAGGTAGGGCCAACGGTTCAAATTCACGTTGGATTGCCCGATGTTGGTTATTTATTTATTTATTGGGGCGACCTAATTGCACATATCAGTGTAGTTTTCCCCATCTTAAGGACCAACAAATCCATGTAAATAACGATGGGGTGGGGGATGGGGATGGCACAAGCTCTCTGACTAGTTGCACATACCCAAGACCCATGATCAAAACTCATGGTAGTTGGCCTATTAGGGGTGAGTTTCCATGTATGATGCTCGTCGACTAGATTCTAGTGGGTTTTATAAAGACAAATGTAGCTTAAATATGATGGAGTAGGGTTTTTGTATGCCAACCATCTATTGTTTTTAGTGGGCGCATGGAAGTCCAGTGGCCCATGGTCACAACCTTCCACATTTTGTAAGCAACCAAAATGTGGTTGGTTGGTTGCTTTTGTTAATTTCATGAGCACACATCCAATCAGCTATTATCCATAATATAGTGGGTCGGCGACAAACATGGAAACCTACCTTGAGTCAAACCCCTATTATTCTCGGAAACCGTGTTAAGAGCACCAAGAAAGGAGCCCCTTCCCATTGACAAAATAGAGCCGCTTGAACACATGCTTGTTAGTGAATAATGCCAATATTTTGAGTGGATAATGATGCTATGAATAGTATTTTCAATGAATAATGTTGGGATGAAAAATGCTTCCTAGATCTTTTGGTGGCACTAATTGCAAAGCATAAAGAAATTTTAGTATCACCTTCACTAATTCTCCGTACTCACTAATTGAAATAATTATTTAAGGCCAAAATCTCTTATGCCAAAATTATTTATTTTATTTTAATTTCTTAAGTTATAGAAGAGCTTGATACGTTCTCATTTTCCCAACATATGAGGTCACATAGACACCACGAGAATTTAGAAGGGTGCACATCTCAAGCTTCGTGACATCTACTTAAACTCATCGATTGTGGATGAAGGGACTCTAATGAAAAACAAGGCCACGTACATGTTGCGAGTCACAAATTTATACATAAATATTTGAACCGGACATATTTGGGTTGGCTAGGGGCTCACAATGTCTACTAAACTCATCCATTGAGAAGGTGAAAACGTAGTGAACTATTATATAACTTGAAAATGACTAACTCTTCCAACAGTTGGACACCAAAAATAGCATCAAAGATATTGAATCAGTCTTAAGAAATTCAAGAAGAATGAATTGGCCCTCAACCTATATGCGTGCCTATATGGGACTTGTTTTTACTCAAGCCCGTTCATCCATGAAGGATGAGTTTAAACAAACACCATGAAGCCCAAACCATATGGGTTTGGGTGAATGTTAAGGAGCAGAATGCGTTATGAATTGGGCTTGGGATTCGTGACGTCTACGTAAACTCATCCATCATGGACAAAGGGGCTTCAATAAAAAAAAAATTCCCACAAGATTGAGGGCCAATTCATTCCACTTCAACTCCACTTGACTAATTGGAATCTCTAACTCTATTTCCGGAGTCAATTTGTCTTAAAATAGTTAATTATAGTAAACTATATATACAAAATTGAAGACCTATTCATTCCACTTCGACTCCACTATACCAAATGTAGGGTTGTTAACTCTATTTCCAAAGTCAACTTGTCTTAAATAGTCATTTACATGTCATAGTATAATTCAATGCATTTTTACCTTAGCAATGGGATGAAAATTTACATAGACACCACGCATCCCTAGCTGATTGGATTGTTGTCAGAATCTTCTGGACCAGCTCTTTATAAGCACAATCAAGTGAAGAGAAATCCAAAGGCCTGATGGAATCGGGAAATTCATGGCCAAATTTACTCGAGCTTCCATAACATTAAATTGGCTTCATCTGACCTTGGATTTTGTTGAGAACATTTGAGCGAGGGGTTGTTTACACCGGGGACCATGAAGTCGTCCCAAGGTCCTGTAAAATCTGTGATTGGATGTTGAACTCGTCCCATGACCACTTCGGTTTACACCTAGGAAAAAAATATCAGAGTGACCATGGAGTTCGAGGTCCCCATAAGACATATTTGAAGGTGACATTATCCACTGACATGGTTCAACGGATTTTGCGGTGGGAGAGGCAAAAGAGGTGCTATGGTAGAAAAAGGCAAAGATCCGTGACAAAGAAATATTGCTATAATAACTTTTGGATGAATTTTTTTTGAGAAGAGAAGATGAAGATAAAAGAAGATCAAAGAATGGTTAAACTTTAATTTTTCAATACTGCCTTTTTTGGACATATATTAAAAAAATAAGCACATTCACTTTTGGTGCATGGTCATTCCTCTTGGTCCACATTCGGTTTATACATAGTGAGGGGCCCAAAGGCTTTGTAGATTGATTTTTTAAGAAACTAGACCATGAAAGTTGGACCATCAAGTAGGACCATGGAAAAAGGCCATCTTCCATGGTCCGACTTCATGGTCCATGGTGTAAACCAGCCCCTTCAGGAGACGATTGTGGGTTTAAGTTATACCAATGTTACCTTCCAAAAGCAAAAATGCACAATACATGTATGGAATCAATAAACGACATCAATAATGGTATCAAAGAACCTACCTGTGGGTATCGAGATTGTAATACATGTCAAATCATGAAATTTGGTGGATATCTCAAGGTGAGAAAAATCCATGTCTTTTGGGTTGATACCATTATAGATCATATTAATATGAGGGTGATTTACGTAGTTGTGAAGGTTCTTGCATGGTATGAAGATCTAACAATATCAAAAATAAAAATATTGTCAAAAATACATGTCTTATTGTTATCAAAGAATAATAAATCCTCGTTATGGCAACCCGAATGGTCTTAAAGAAACATGATATCTTACCAACATTGGTTTGTACTAGGGTCCAAGACCAAAGAAACTCCAACATCAAGTAATTCTACTAGTCAAGAGCAAAATCATGGACATGAGGACTTTACAGTAGGGTATGGGTCCAAGATTGAAAGATTGAAGTGGCGCTAAATGTGACATCGCTTTCCCTCTAGATCTAACTGATCCACACTTAAGAAAACACTCCTCCTAATTTTGAATAGTAACACGCATTGATTGGGATAATTTGTGCATGACACCTTTTACGGTATTTAGTGTTACATACACTAAGGGCCTAAACTAGATGTATGGAGGTCTCAAAGTGTCACGTATGCTAATTTCCGATATGATACTATTTGTCAACATAAGTGATTTTGAAGTGAAAATTGATTTATATCCATGACATTTGTGTAGCACATTGGGATACTTGAGATGATAGTTTTGCATTTTAATATGCAAGGGGAAGATATTATTGAGCATACTAATGGCAAGTGTCGTGTGTTTACATTTAAATATGCAAGAGGAAGATATCCTTGACCATTGTGTACACTCAAGTCAATTTGCAGACCATTGTGTCACATTCGCATACATCTCATAACTTTATAGGGCAAACCTTATGGGTCATTAATCATAAGGTAGATAATTTACAAAGTATGTGATTGGTTGAGAAGCCAGAGACAGTTCAAGTTCAGTTTTACACCAGACCTAGAAGACCTAAAGAACCAAGGAAATTCGAATGGGATGAAAAATCTACATGGCATCTTACATGGCATCAACTTTATAATGTTTCATTGTCCACTAGATGTTGCATTAGGTCCATCAAAAAGAGGTGGGTCAAATGCAAAACTAGGGGCCGTGTCAACCATTTAAACTGCCATGGGCTCCTAGGAACATTATATAGTCATGGTGGGGACCCAAACTTAAAAATATGTCGCGGTCCCTCGACATGGTCAACTTGCACTTTACATTGAGCTTGAGAGCCCGTGAATTGCAAAATTGGAATCTCTATTTCCCACGGTATGGCCATTGGATGATTTTCAAGGGCCCTTTGATTTCTCAAGGCCATGCACTTGGTCCGTGTGTAAAGCGGCCATAAGTGATCCTGGAAATTTGACATCTTTGAGGTAATTTATACATCAATACACTCTAAACTCCGTATTATCACACCCGTGGCAACCAAAGTGCACGTGATATTACGGAGTTTTGTAGTGTTAACATGGATGCGTGATACTAGTGTAGCATGTGACACTATGGAATAACACAAAGTGCAACATATTAAATGGTGTGGTGTGGTCCACTCCACTTGGCCTTCCCGGGTGATGTGGCATATGCATGCACCATCATTCAACAAGTGGCATAAGAAGAAGAAGAAGAAGAAGAAGGTGACACTCCACATATTGACACATGGCGCAATGCGAGGGTGTGGGTTGACTTCTTTGGTGATTTGCATTAATGACAAAATTCGTGATATAAGGGAGAGAAAGGTGACAATAAGGAGTGAGATTTGAACTACGAACATCCGTTCCCTAGGGTTTCGGGATATTAGAGAGCGAGTGACATTATGGAGGTTGATACTACGGAAATTAGGGTGTATCGTTATCACGCATGCAATATCATCAACGTTGAGCAATGAACAGGGAGAAGGGACCGCTAGTTACAAATGAACCAATTGAGTTTGAGAAATAACCAGTTGAAGTTTAAGACTTCGGGAAAATTACCCATCATTTTAGAGGAATTTAGAGAATACACCTCAAACTAATGAAGAAGAACGAACAGATGTCAACATGGAACCAGTTGAACTTGGAAACAATAGGATCTTGATTCTTGACCGATTGTTCCCAAACACCCCTTGACACTGATGTCGAGATACATTTGACTACTAAGTCAAGGCGGCATTGTAATAAAAACGTGTTGAAAATTGACATAACTCATCTCTTGATATGGCATTTCCAATGGCATCTCGGGATTAACCTTAAAGGTCAAGGGGGGGGGGGTGAGAGGGTTGAGGTTGGCCTCTCCCATCAACCTATGTTTACCCCATTTCAGACCTCCATGTAATTCTTTTAGTGCGATCGGCATATATATTTAGATATAGAATTTTGAGATACACATTTTGGGAAAAAAAATTGCAATTCCGACATGTTTTGACGCTATCTTATGGTCAAATAGTTTAGGGTAAAGAGATGGGGGCAACATAGGAAAAAAAGTTTTTTTTTCTATATTTGGATGATGGGATCACCATAAATAGGGCCAATATTGTGGATTTAGAATTGGTTTATGTTTTCACTAATGTGGCTTTTTATAGAATGTCATTTGGGTTCCGTTTGCAATTTAGAGGAGTGGTCAAAGTGCATTGACTTTCATTTATTTCTTCTTATTTCTACAAGTGGGAGATCCGGTCACCAAAGAAGCTGCCCCTCTCTTCAAAAAATCATCCTTGTGTTCATCGAAGGTGTGGATAAGCATGAGTGGGGCCTCTCCAACCGCCAACATTACTTTGTGTTTTTTATGTCATTGGCCTCCCTCCCCCTTCCAACTAACTTTCCACCAACCATGAGAGTTGAACCCATGAGGCCACCCATGATCTGGACATTCAAAACCCTAACCATCGTTCCACAAAGTTTGGATTACCACCACCCTACTCAGGTGCACCCAATGTTTTCCAAACCGGAAAACTCAAGCACTTGGAGTGCACATGAATAGGAATGCAACACTCCAACAAGCACAAAAACTGCGCAGGTCACAATTCTGGTGCAGATTCTGGCTCGAAGAGTTAGGAAATTAAAGAAAACCTAACAATCGGAGTGCACGCGAATAGGAAACCAACATTACAACACACACAAAACCACGAAGAGCACAATTTTGGTGCAGATTCTGACTCCCAGAGTGAGGAAGTTCGATAAAAGCCTAACAACTGGAGTTCACATGAATAGGGACCCGACACTCCAACACACATAAAACTACGTCGAGCACGATTCTAGCTCGAAGAGCGAGGAAATTAGGTTAGACCTAACAATCGGAGTGCATGTGAATAAGAGCCTGACGCTCCAACACACACAAAAAACAGTTTTTTAAAGCGGGCAACTATGTTTGAGTGTTGTGTGTTCAGGTGTGGATCTAAGGGCCGCTTCACACTATGGCCAAAGGTGAAGAGGCCGTCGGTTTCCACCAATCATATTGCAAGAAACCAAGAATTTGGCCTCTCGACCCTTCACACTAGAGGTCAAAGTCCAAAGGCCGTCGCTCTCTAAAATGCCTACATGGCAGTATTTTTTGACCAATGTGACGGACTCTCGAAGAAGGTTTGGGTCGGACAGGAATGGAAACCCAAACTATGGTCGAGAGGCTGTCAATTTTTTTTCATTAAAAATAAAAAATTGACAAGATCTTGGCCGTTAGATTGGAGGGGATGTTATGAGCAAGGAATAAAGTGGGATGCTCCTTCTTCCTCTCTCTCTCTGACTTTGGGCTTGGCCTTTGGATGCTTCACACTAGGCCCAGCCGAAGGCTCCAATTCCTATATTTTATTCGCTATTTTCAGCCCATTTCTTTGGACTCTCAACAAAGTTTGGCCATTCAATCCCACAGCCTCTCAACTTGGACAACCATAGTGTGAAGTGGCCCTGAGAATGAACAACATAACGATTTGTGCTTAAATGAGATTGGGCTACATATTCGAAAATTTGTTAATCATTCTAGGTTCCATAGTCAACATAATTGAAGGGGACATATGCAACCATTCAATGGGTTCGAAAATCTTTACTTCAACAATAAGTGAGATATTCATTTGAGCTCCAAATTTACTAAGCAAATGATTACATACATGATTTGGAATCGGCAATCATCCCGCACTACGGCAAAAGGGAGATCGACTATCCCTTTTGATGATTTTGGTTCTATGTTGAATTGTTGTATTATAATTAATGACATAAATGTGTTAGCAACATGTGTTATTCATGCTATGAGCTTTCCTCCCTTTTCTATCTAAAGTTAGAGAGGGCTAGTAGCCGAGCTGGAATCCATGCGGCCTCTATCCTTGGGTTGACAATGAATGTATACATGTGTTGGTTGTGGTGACTTGAGCATGCATACAGGCTTCACATGTGGGGCCCCAAGAATTTCCAATTCACATCAAACTAATACAGTATAATCATTTGTTAATAGTAATTCCCAAGGCTGGCACCACGGGGTTTTTTACAGTTGGGTTTTTCATAGTTAAAAAAAAAAACCCCAATCATCCGAGGTCCAGCAAAATCTAGTTTTATTCAGTTTTATTGCAAATGAGTTGAGATTATAGGGCAAAGGGCCCAATGTTCGCCAATGATGGTGCTGACTACCAAGTGTTGAGTGCTAGAATAAAACCATGGTTTTATATGTAGAAATCGGGTTTTTTGCATTAAAACCAAAAACCCAATTCATCAGCCAGAAAAAGTTGGGTTTTTTCCACCCTTGGTAATTCCAAGTGCAGTGTTGGGTCCAATTGGTTGTTCACTATTATGAAATGAACAACACTCCAGTTGAGTGTTATTCACTTTACAAGGGTGACGCAACATTAGAGGAGTATATTTTCTCTTGAAATTCCCCCAATTCTTGGCACCATGGGAGCAACACCCCAATGTCTAAGGCTGTGCTACCTAGCCAATACATGGGCGCCCCTAGAATCCAACCGTTTGGACCTACTTACATATCATTAGTTTAGTCTCCATATTCCCGTGCCACATTAAACTGCCACATGATGCCCATATCGCACACTCATTACACAAAGCCAATAGCCATCCCTATGACCCCACCGAGGGGCTGATCACACCGGCCAATTCAGACACCATCCGTCGGCATCTCCGGCTGTAATAATGTGAAAAATGGTGGGCCAACATCTATTTCTCAACATAATCCCCAACATTTTCATGGCTCGAACCGGACGGAAAGTTTGATGTGATCAAGGCATGAGCCCACATGCCAACAATAAAACTCAATCCCCCACCCCGCATAATGATAACATCCCAACAAAGTCGAAGCCCATCCCAAGGGATCCCTAGCCGATCTCATCCCTTGCAAAAAATTCCATCGAAGGCAATTGGACATTACAAACCCCTTTCAATTAATTCCTTTAATATTTTATTTATTTTCTTTCATAAATAAGAATCCTTTCTATCGCCGAAATTGTATTCATAATCAAGCTAAAACCTCTAGGGGATGGACTCTTCATTGGGATCTTGAATGACATGCGTGGGTCACTGTGAGATTAAACACCATATATATGAGAAGTTTCCAAAGAAAAACAAATGTATACATACTAACAACATGCTATTGAATGGATTCACATATTTATCATGAGGTTTTCCAGTTCAATATGATAAATGACCATTTAATAAGCACGGGAATCTTCACTTTGAAAATGAATAAGATATTCATATCGGCTCCAAAAATTATGAGGAAATGACTCAAGCCTCGATTTAGATTTTGCTAACCACCTTGTGCTAATCATGTGGTTTCTTATCGTAGGAGAAGCGAGCTAGTTAGAAATGTAACCACTTGAGACCTATCCACCTCAGGGCCACTTCACACATGAGCCAAGAGCCATGACCATGAAATTGTGAGAGCCCAAAGAAAGTGTCCAAAGGCCATCCCAAGACACCTCCAAAATCATGTAGTGTGATCACGAATCCGCAAGTGTAGAGTGAAGTCAAATGTGACCAGGCCCTCAACCAAATGTTATTTCAAAGAATTTCTTTTCGTGCAGGTCCTCACACATGATAAAATAGAATAAATCGAATGTTGTGAGCATTCGGAGTGCCATGGTCTCCCGGTTTTGTGTTAGGCCTACATCCAAGAGGTGATTTTTGAAAATGATCCAAGTGACCATGAAACATGATCCATTTGACGCCATGTAGGAATCCATGTAGTCTTTACATCCATCTTGCATTCACATACTGCGTCGGTCCCTCAAGTGTAGCATGAAGCGAACTTGGACTGGCTCCGCCTTTTCCACCAATGAGAATGCTTGAAGCGTAACGGTCACGGGCTCTCAGTCTCGTGTGTGAAGTGGCCCTTAGCATAATTGGGACATGGCTGAGTTCAAGGCTGACCAAGTCTTCCTCGAGGACTCAGTTTCAACTTCAAGATGTGAAGCACACACGCGCTTCCAGGCCGACGCTTGTGACTTATACATAGAGACATGGAGGATGGCAGAAAGCTTTAAAGAAAGGCACTTGCATTCATATTCAATCCGTATGTTCCTTTGGTTCTTCTTTGGTTGTAACTTCATTGCAATTATGGTGCCTCTTTGACTTTGTATAAAACTCTATAAGTCCAGCCATGCAAGAGAGAAAGTATCGCATACGAGCTCAAAACATTACTCATGCCTCGATCACACCGAAGTTTCCAACTGGTTCCAGCCGTGAAATTGTTGGGGATAATGTTGAGAAATAGATGATGGCCCACCACTTTTCACATTATTACGGTCGGAGATGTCGGCAGATGATGTCGGAATTGGCCGGTGTGATCAGCCCCTCAGCTTGGGTGCTGAGTTGCGTGGGTCATGGACCCGGCTCACAAGATGTTGGGAATCATTTAACAATAACCTAGTTTGTTGGACAATTTCAGTCTTAGAATACTCCGATTATCCAAGCTTGTAGCATCTTCTTAACATATAAATGAAGCGTCATTTTTGGGTTTGGAAGTGAGAACAAATGTTGACTAATGTTATGTTTATCTCTCATTTATCCGTGTTAAAAACTTATAGGCTTGTGCTAGTTTATTCTAAATGAACCTTTTACTAACATAGACATTAAACCTATACATTTCTACCGCCTAAATACATGGCCATGCATAGGCAATTGGACCATTTCTCACGTCACATTAAAGTGATTTCTTTTTTCTTTTTGGATGTGCTTCACTAGACTATATTGATCATGTTGAATAGTGTGGGCCACACTAATTCAACTTATTTCCACACCAAAAACATTAGGCTCAATGGTGTGGGTGTGCACAATTTAACAACCCAAAATATTGAACATCAAAGGTCCAAGCTGTAGGTTGCAATATATATATATATATATGTGTGTGTGTGTGTGTGTGTGTGTGTGTGTGTGTGTGTGTGTGAGGCCAAACCGCCCACCCTTAAGCGTCCTAGTCCGGGTGAGGGAATGGATGTCACATTCGTTTCGCATAGCTCCCTCTTACCAACTTCATTGGAAGTCATTACATTTCTCATTAATTCGTACACACCAATTTACTCCATAACAAGGTTACAAGTGTTAAGAAACACTCTTCTCTATCGTGGCGCTATTCGCGTGCTCAAGTACACTCCCCCACAACCGTACCCCCGATTACACGGAGAGCTAATTGCCTAGTTAACCCATCCATTTACCTTAGGATACTAAACCTAACTAACCCTCCTTCTAACTGCCCTTAATCCAACTGCTCCTTAGTAAGCTGGTCGCAGCTACCTTACTAGTCTGTCGCAGCTCCTTAGTCTGCTAATTTTCTAAGCTCCCCCTAATCAAATCTATTCTCTAAGTTCCCCCTAGTCAAATCCATTCTCTACCACACTACACAACACACACACTCACTCACACACCCACACGAGAGAGAAAGAGAAAAAGAGAGAGAGAGAGAGAGAGAGAGAGAGAGAGAAGAAAGAGAGGAGAGGAGGAGAGGGCACCCAAGACCACAAGCCCCTTAGCCTTCTCCTACTTAGTAGGACCTTATCCTATCCACTAAACCCTCACCCTCTAAACCAACAAGAGCATGTTCTAATTCAAACATTTAAATCCAAGGACCTTCCTCTTGCTTCATCAACCACCACTCACTTAACCACAACACTCCCTAATATCACTAAGCTTCTACTTAACCACACAAAATAGGCTTAAAGCCTAAAACATAAACCACACCAAGCCTCACTCTTTTTATACTTTTAGTTGTTTCAATAACGACTTCGAATGCAATTCTAAGTAAATTCTAAACATAAAACAAATATGAGCAACCATTTTGGGCTCATAATATGGCAACAAGAATAATGTGTAATTTATTACTATCAATTCGACAACTGGTTTTCTTCTTGTTGAAGGGAGTACATGCCTAGTGAAGGTGGTGCTTGCCATCAAAACCCACCTTCTAGGAACACTTCCACTTGATGATGATATCTTATGTTGGACAAATAAAAACTCCCTCTTGTAGAGCTTATCGTGTTTTTTCCATCAAAATCAAGATTGCCTCCAAACTCTTACTCATTCAGTTATCACTCAAACATTGGTCGGTCTTCTATTCAATTTTGGATGTTTGAATCTCCCTTTATTCATATATTTAGGGAAGTGATATTAGGTTCCTTCGATTTACGTTTTCAATAGATTTTGTTTGGTATCTCGCCTATAATGAGAAGTGACAGAATGAGAACATAGTGATTGGTTGAAGATTCAAGTCTAACTAGTTTTTCTTACATGACGATGTATAATACATGCCACACTATAGCCAAGTTGCCCAAGGTAAGTCACAATATACATTTGTTCACACTATTTAGCATGATGAGTGTAGTTCAAGGTCTTTAACCCTTGGAGGACATAGGGGCTCAATATTTGACAAATATACACAATTTCCATGAGCCTCACTTTGTCCTAAAGTCATACTTTTCTATAGCTGGGGTTGAAGCTTCATTTAGTACAATATCTTATGTCAAACATAAAATAGAATATATAATCATATGTGATGTTGATGATCAAGGTATAAAACATGTATTTTCATCCCAAGGGTATTCATGATATGTATTTGAATCTTGAACCTAAATCTTTAATAATTGTAAGGAATTCAACCTTATCTAAAAACACACTTGAAGAATAAGTTAATTTTATATATGTACACTTTTGACATGATTTGTTAAAAATACAAATATATAGCTCAAAACGTGTTTTTGTGCATGGAGAGGCTCATATTGGACTTCTTAGACGTTTAAGGATTAAAGATAACTATGATGTCAAATTATCTAGAACATGTAACCTCCAACTTAAGATGATGGGTCTCAAATGGTGACTATCTTCCGACTAGCTCATGATATGAAACACACAATTAGTAGATAGTTTGCAAATCCAAATTGAGGCCGTAATCACTTTCCTCATCAATTTTGAAGCGCCTATGCAGATGCTTTGTATTAGATATCAAAGTGAAGATTCTCATGCTCATTAAAGGGTCGTATAGGGTTTAGCCATTTATGTTGACTATTAAACTTAGAATGGTTATTATATCTTTAACACACAATCCAATTTCATTTTCACACGTGTCTTTAAAAAAAAAAGATGTGACCTAATAAAAAAGGACTTGAATAAGATTTGTCTACCTTGTATACGATTTCACGTCATTTCATCATAAAAACGAGAGGTAACTCTCGTATGCAATAAATTTCTCTTGCCATCCGGCCAAGAGTGCAAGGGGTAGTTGCATCCGCAAGTTAAGCTGCAGCCTTCATTAAGACTACCTATAGCTTCATGGCACTACATTGTACTTACAATGCATTCGTATGGGATTGGGAGATGATATGCAAGGTAGTCTCATAAATATCACTATATTCGTTAATTTGGGACTTTTTCGGCATTTTGAGACAGTTACAAATATAAGAACATGGATAAAATCACACAGATTTTGGAGAATGTTGTAAGCTGCACATACTTTGAAGCGGGTGTTCATATCAAAAACCCAATTAAGAATTCATATCAAGATGGTTTAGGTAGGACGACCCAAACATTAGACCACGTTGTTGTGGTCCATATATTAATTTGAGACAAGAGAAAGTCTCAAATTAACGAATATAGTGATAAATCCAATTCTAAATTCTACCCTTTGAGTGAAGAATTTAAAGTTACTACACCGATTATTCCAATTAGTGAGGGAGGGCTAATAGTGCATGTGGGAAATTAGTGAAGGTGATAATAAACTTCTTTACGCTATGAAAATAGTGCCACCAAAAGATATCGGAAGCATTGTTCATCTCGACACAGTCCACTAAAACAAGCATTCATAGCAACATTGTTCACAGAAAGTATCAACATTATTGATCATGACACTATCCATTGACAAGCATGTGTCTGCATACAATTTTTATCACTCTACAAGCATCTTGGAGCACACACTAATTTACTTACAATGTATGGTAAATGAGCATGTATGCAAGAATTTAGTATCACTCAACACACACTAATTTTAGCCCTCGCTAATTTTGAGACACGGAAAAATAGTGTGTGTTACGGGAATTAATACCACATGCACTATTCGGAGAACCAACGTAGTGACCATGTTCTTGTCCGTCTAGCCTTTAATAAATGCCGAGCCTTTTTGCAACGTCTTTCCATTGTTTATTATAAAGTGAATGCCACATATCGTGTTGTTGTGAAGCCATTTTGGTAATATCATGTATGGACCAAACTAGACAATGTATAGCCATTCATTTTATAGATCTTGCATGCAATAAAGACTATATTCGCCTACACGTACATGGGTATTTAAACATGAAATTGTAAAATTTGGATGTACGTGTCCACGATTGAATGAAAAGTAATAATTGGACCCATACGTGACCTCGTCACTCTCTAAAGAAAAAGAGAAATGTTGGTGTTCTAGCACCCACATGACAATGAGCCCGTTCACCTTATACTGATCATGGTTGACCATGATACAATAAATTGTGTACTGCTTTCCTTTCACGAGGTGCGTCCTTTGTTGTCTAGGTCAATTTTCCATATGGCATGGGTTATGGCAGGGGTGTCACATGGGCTTGACTTATGGTATATTTTTCATTTCAAGGATTGTCAAATCAGCCATGTCGTTTGTTAAAACAACCACAGAGACACATCGCGTGGTCACATGACTTGTCAAAATTTGATTCTTCGTCGCACACATGAAGAGGAACAAGGTATCAACTTTGCTTCCTCTTTCTTACATTTCAACATACAACTAGAACTGTTCAAATTTTGACAAGTCAGGTGACCTTTTGGTTCCATTCTTGCAATTGAATTCTCAATTTGTGCCAAAAAAGAAAAGAAAAAACAGGTCAGATGACCACCCAACACGTCTATGTGGTCATTTTAACTGGTTGGTGGTTGATTTAACAATCACCTCATTTTATTTATCTTCGTCACTCTAATGATTGTTGGCATTTTGGATATTTTGAAATTTTGAATTGAAAAAAAAGCAAGCATTTGTTTGGAACCATATTTTGTACTAAGTTAGTGGGGTATCATAAAAGTAGAAGGACCGGAGTCGTGGTGTTGATGCATGAAGCCCGGAGCATGATGTAAGGTAAGTAACTTAGATGTACTTACACCCTTTAGGTTTTATGAGCGGCTAGCACCAATGGAAACATGCTAAAGTACTTTGAGTTCGTACCCAAATTTTGGTTGTGAGATCTAACAAAACCGAGCGGGGCTCCTCACATAGTCACGCCATGATTGCTAACCTTGTTATCTTCCACCCGGTAAAATTGAGTGCAAATCCGGAGTATGCCAAAATAATTGCTTCTAGAATCCAAGGTAAGTTATGTGATGTTTTTGAGCTCTAGACTTAGAGTACGGCTTTGAGAGTAAATAGTGTGTCATAGAGCTATCCGCAAGTTCCCTCCGAGACTCAAGACTCAAAGAGCAACCGAACTAGGAATAAGAGACTTTGAGAGACTTTCATGTTAAGAGTTTGGTAGAGTGTTGTGTGTTGAGGCCTAATTTTGAAACTTTGATAAAATCTTGGATAAAATTGAAATTTTATTGAGAATTTTTTTAATTAAAATAATATTGGACTTGTGGGACCTCTCACCCTAAATCCTTGCTCACCTTATGCAAGATTGACTTGTTCCTGGTTGATCCTAGTATGACAAACTATACATATGGACTTTTGTAGCCTAGTTGTATTCTATTAGCATGTTAATTAAGCATTAAGAAAACTTGAATGATTTTGTGCATAAGTTCTGAAACTTGTCTTTTAGTCAACTCGCCCGGAGTTTAATATGGAGATTTTATGGATAATTTTATTGCTTGGATCAATTGAAACATAAGTTAGCCCCAATGTCCCAAAACGAGACCTTCAATTTCATATGATTGAGTCATCGTAATCTTTTTTAGGCCAAAAAAGAATCCTCATTCAAACATTGGAATTATTTGTTGACTCCAATCATTTTCAGGAACAAATTGTCCTAGATACCTCTTGAAGCGTTCACACCTTATAAACGAATTTGACAAATTTATCACTTTTAAGATCATATCATACATGCTATTTCAATCAATCATGAAAAAGCTTGAAAACAAATCGTGCGCCTTGGTTTGGGGTTTAAGTAAAAAATTGATTCGGAAGAGACAAAAGCTAATGAGTCTCTTGATTAGGTTATGAGATAGAGAACATGGTTCCCTTAGCTCCCATATTTTAACATTATTTTACATTTAAATCTTATTTTATCCACGTTTCATATGTGAAAGTTCCATAAATTTCATATTAACTATGCAATTATACATGTCCAGGACCCGCCATATATGCATCTATTACCTCTATAATATGACATTTTGGGGGTCCATTTAACAATATCACAATTGTATTATAGAGGTAGATTCTAACTAGAAAGTCCAATTTACAAAAATATGTCATTATATCGAGGTTGTCATATTATTGAGTGTTGAATTAAAGAGGTAGGACTATACTGGGATATTGACCAATTATACCCAAAAATCTCCCCGAAGACTTGCCCAATCAATTGGTTGAAGTTGCCAATTACAATCCTACCTCTTTAATACGACAACCTCAATATAATGACACAAATTTTGTAAACCCAACTTTCTAGTTAGAATATACCTCTATAATACGAGTGTGATATCGTTAATACAACACTCTTGGACCCCCAAAATGTCATATTATAGAGGTAATAGATGCAGAAAAGAAAAAGTAACGTCCGTATCCTGGTACCGGCGTGATTAATGAGCCCGTTGGCCCAATGTTGATCATAGATGTCCAAGATGCAACATGGGGTGTATTGCCTCAGATGAGGTGGGCTCTGTTAGGGAGCAATTTGCTCCGTACCATTAGGGTGGTGAGACAGGTTCCTATTTGTTTTCAAGTTTTCTTTTGTTAAGGATGAGGTATGTGAGGTATTTGATGGCATTTTGGTGAATATTTTTCATGAGTTTTTTAATGGCTCATTGGGGGACTTTAAGGTTGGTAAGTTTGTGAATGGAGTGTTCATGTATGGCGCCTCGGACTCCGGCTATGATGGTAATGAGAGGGTTGGTTCTCCAACCATTGCTTTGTATGGCATTGATAAGGGGGTCATATTTGGTGTGCTTATGTGTGAGTGCTTGGTCCAGGAATCTATCGTGACAGTACGTAAATTCAATGAGCTGAGCTGTGATTGCGGATGATGGTGAGATTGGTGTTGGGGTGTGGGTTGGGGCACCAATTAGGCATAATATGTCTGGTCTTAGTTTGGCGAGGCAATGGCATGTGGTTTGTTGGCATGTACAGTTAAGAAGCCATGCCGGGGTTGTTTGTTCAGGTGGTTTGTTATTAAAGTTACCTACGTTAGTTAAGATGAGGAATCGGGTGTTTTTGTTGGCTTGTAGGGTCTGGGTAATGTAGTGTACCGCTTTGTTGTGTTGGGCGATTCTCAGGCCTTTTAGGTATGGATGTTCACATGTGGATAGTAAGTGGGGCCATGTGTCTCTGTCATTGAGGTGGCATAGTGTGCAGTTGGGGTTGGTGTGTGTGAGGGGCCAAAATATGGTTTTCCGGTGGTTACCCATGTATTGTGCATATCGAAATCTGAGCGTTTGGGTAATTTGGGCATCAGACACATTTGCACTTTTTCAGAAATAGTTGGATAGTTTTGGTGTATTTGGGTATTTGATAACCATTTGTCTACGTACGGAAATTTGGTTTTGGCGGCGGTTGATTCGCGGTTGCGGTGTTCTTTTGTTATAAATGTGTGTAGGTTGCGGATAGCGCCATCGTGGGTAGTTGTGGGGCAACTAGCTAACCACTATGGGGTAGTATGTGTTGTGTGTATGTATAGGGTGTTGGTTGGTTTTGTTTTAAGTGTTCCTTCGTTGGCTAGCATATCGGCTATTTCATTGCCTGTGATACCCGAGTGTGCACGTACTTTGTGTATGTGTATAGTGTGAGGGGTCCAATGTATTTGGCGTACTATTGCTGCTATGAGTAGTTTATATGGGTGGTGGTGTTGTGATGTCGGGTGTTGAATGTGGTTGTTGATTAAGAATATGTTGTTTAGGCTGTCTGTGAATATGTGTGTGTTGGGTTGTGTGGGTTGTATGGATTTGATGGCGATTAGTATGGCATTGAGTTCGGCCCGAAGGATATTTTGGTATCATGGGAGTCTTTATGCTATTCGGGTATTGTTATTGGGGCTATATATTCCCGAGCTTGTTGTGTTTCCTTCTATATTGCCGTCAGAGTTTTTAGTGGGGGGGGGGATGAAGGAGCCATCCGTGTAGATGCATTGTTGTGGGGGGTATCTAAGGGGGTGGGTGTGGTTGTATTTGTCTGGTAGGGGTAGCATGGGAGTATTTCTCGAGGTTGGAGCATTTGTTCTAGGTGCCTCTTTCGAAGCTTTGGAGATTTTAACGCGGTAATTTGTGGTTGTCGGTTTAATGGGGTGTGTAATTACGTGTGTTGTGAGTAGAGTTGTAAGGAGGCTTTGTAGTTCGGGGGGGGGGGTATGTAGATTCATGTTTGTGTTGGCTTCATTATGTATACATATTATTGAGGTTAGGTTTGGTTCTATATGTTGGTAATAATTGGGCCATTCTGGTGTGGGGTCGTAGCGCATGGCGTGGGGTGGTATGGTTGTTATTACATGGATGTCTTCCTTGGTTGTGATTGAGGGTTGTTGTGGTGTCCAATCATTGTGGTTGATTATAAGGACGGTGATTGTGTTTGTGTCTTCTTTGGCGGCCATACGAGCCCAATGGATGGCTTCTAGGGACGTGTTGTGGCTTGTGGGGTATGCTAGGCCTATTCCTTGCCATCTAGCGGCTTGTGCATGTCCCATGGAGCCAAATATTATGTCCCGGGTGTGGGGTGAGTGGTAGTTCATTAGTTGTATGGGGCATGTGAGTGGGGAGGAGTAGTATGAGTGTGTGATTTTAAAGGATTCTATTAATAGTGTGGTGATTTTGGGGTGTAGTGTGTGGTGGTTATTAGTGGGTTGTATGGTTTTTGGTTTTTTCTTAGGTAGTATGGTTATGTATCTTAGTATGAGCCATAGTATTTCGGTTTCGAAGTCTTGTGGTGGGGGTTGTAGAAAGTTGGTAAGGTGTTGGAGGTTGTTGTGGGAGTATTGAGTCCATAACCAGCGGAGTCTTTCCGTGGTGATGGTGGTCATATATTTTCCGGTTTGGTCGTATATATGAGCTTCGGAGGCTTGTATTTGTATGGTTGGTTTGTCGGTGATAATGTCTTTGTCCGGGTTGCGCTCTTGTGTGGATATCATGAGGTTGGTAATTGGTAATGGTGGGTGTATGAATTTGTTGTCTTTGGTTTGGATGTGGTGGAGGTATTTGTCGTAGGCGTGGGTGGTTTGTTGTTTTAGGGTTTTCATATGATATTGTGTTATGAGAAGTAGGTTATGGTCTAGAAGTATGTTGTCGGGATTTACGAGGTCTTCTTCGGTGCGCCATTGTTGTGTGGGGCCTTGTGGGGTTTGCCATTGACATAGGTATGTTTTTTTGATGGCTTGTGCTCCCCATTTGTCTTTTCTGGTGGTGATTTTTTCCATGGTTATGGTTTGGATTGCTTGTCCTAGTGTGGGTTGTAGTGGGGTGGTGGTGTTGTGCTCTTTTGTAGGGTGCATGCGTTGTGGTGGTGGTGAGTGGTTGGTTTGGGGAGGGGAGAGTGTGTGGGCTTGCTTTAGTGCCTCCTTTATGAGTTTGGGTATTGATTGGTGTTTGGTGCGGAATTCCTCCGGAGTTAGTATAGTGCCAGTTTCTTTGTTTTGGAGTTGTGGTAATGTTGTGATGCCGTATGTGTATAATTTGTCGAGGCAGCGTTGAATTCTTGTTTTTTTTGTGTCAGTGAGGTGGGTGTATGTAGGTGCATATATGCGGTATGTAATAGATGCATATATGGCGGTCCTGCACATGTATGACTACATAGTTAATATGAAATTTATGTAACTTTCACATATGAAATGTGGATGAAATAAAATTTAAATGCAAACTGATGTTAAAACATGGGAGCTAAGGAACTAGGTTCTCTATCTCATAACCTAATAAAGAGACTCATTAGCTTTTGTCTCTTTCGCATCAATTTTTACCTAAACCCTAAACCAAGATGTGCAGTCTGTTTTCGATTGTATTTAGGCCTCTTGATTGCACACATGTGGTGCAACCACTTGACCAAGGCATAATTGTCGCTTTTGAAATTGTGATACAAGTGCAAGTTGCGCAAGTGGGTTAATCACATGATTTGAAAAAGGTTGAACCCAATATTAAACAAACAACTCTCTGTAGCTATAAGGTTTGGACAAATATGGATCCTTGGATTATCCAAAAATGTTGGAGATAATCATGAATATTTCCACCTGATTGGAGCGTAGACTTTGCCGATGAGGATCAACGAGAAAAATTGAGACCGACCAAGGAGTCCGAAGATCTAGCACTTCTCATACCAAAATTGTAGTTTGGACAAGATGAGATGCCATTTGAAGATTATCTTATATTGAAAGGTGAAGATATCATTGAAGTTGAATATTGCATGTCGAAGCTTGTTGATATGGCCGTGGGACGGAGAATAAAGCCACCTAGTTTTGACCTTAATGAAGAGCCCTTGGACTCTTTAGATGTCGATGGAAGACCTCCACCTATTGTGAAGTTGACAACCCATTAAAGTGTACTCCTGCATACATAATGAAACTGCAAGCCATATCAGAGAAGCTAAAAAAAATATCTATTGCTAATTTGAAATTGCATTAGGACTATTGAAATCTTCTTCAAGTGCACATACATTTCATGGGAAACAATTTCATATTTCTAAAGTCACTGGAAAGAATACTTATTTTTGTTTATGTGGGAAAATATTGAATGTGGGTTTTCATGAAACATCTCATTATTATGATGAAGAGATCTGATTTGTCACATTATTGAATATGTGACACCTCAATAATACGATGGTTTTCTCGTTTCCCAATCGTGTCATATTAAAGAGGTAGGTCTACTGTAACTTATAAGGATGCTTTCACTGACATTTCTCGCCTTGGAAATAATGCTTTTTGACATCTTCGAAAACACTTCACCCCTTTTAGGGTTACACAAGTCTTCTTTTTCTTTTTTTGGCACAAATTGAAATCAGGGTTACACAAGTCAGAAGCAAGCTGGCGGTCCCTGCTACTAGGCCAATGTTGCAAATGACAACAAATTAATGGGCCCACAATGAAGCCTTCAGGCTCTAACTGTTTTCCAGTGTTGTGCATGGCTCGCCAAGTGTCACCAATTGGAGCCTGGGTCTGGATGAATTAGAGGTGGCCAGGTGGCCTCACCACTCATTGCACTATATTCATAATGTGGATGTGTCCAATACTGACATGATCCATTTGCCAAAACGTAGATGGGGCTTTTTTGGTTACTTTTTGTTGTACACTAGGATTCCCGAGATTGAAATTGAAGCATGTCCACAAATTGAGACATGCAGGTGTTATTTGGTTCGATTTTCTTCTAAATCTTCTATTCATCATATTTATGTTTTCAAAATTGTGTTGCATTAGATTTTTTTGATGAATCGTCAAGCAATTGGAACTACCATGATTTGTTATGGTTATGAGAAGTGCATGTTTGTTGATTCCTTAACTGAATACGTAGGTCCTCCCAATTGTGTTCATGAATGATTGTGGGGCAATTGATTGAACTTGAAGGTGTAGTGCAATCTCTTTCAAACATGTGTTTGTGTGGTGTTTGTTCTATGATCCTCACCTAATCACACACCAATTAGATATATGTGTCCAATCAAGAAAAATAACCTCGTAACATTCTTATAACTTTCATAAAGAAGCCATGATCAATCTTGTGAAGTTTTGGGCTAATCTTGAGTTGATATAATTTATCAAAGTCCACTAGCATTGAGCCATAAGAAGGTCACATTGGTCCCCCCCCCAAATATGTTGACTATTGAGTCTAAAATGATTGACAAATTCTGAGCATGTAATCTAATGCCTTCTAAACACATGTCTTTATGGTGTGTTCTTAGATTTGCACCTAATCACCCACCACTCTAATATACATGTCCAAATAAGATAAGTAACCAAATAAGGCCCGCTTACCTTGATTCAATGGTGGCACAACATTTCATTTGAGCTTAGGTAGTCATAATGTGAGCAATGTGAGGTATATGACCATGTTGTGGGGCACTTCCAACTCCACAAACATTTTCGACCATGGGTCTGGGTAGATAATTGTCTTATCCAATCAACAATTGCAAATGATGTAGAATGTCATTTTAAGGTCAATATGTAAAAGCTACATGAGGCCAAATTGAAGATCCTCCTTATTTTCAAGTAGTCACAAAGGCCTCCTAGTTATGGTAACAATTGAACCCACGTGTCATTTTGTTGTCTATTACTGACTACAACCCTTCACATATACTGTAGGTACCACTCAATTATAGGTGTTTGAATAAGAAAGGTGACCACGTAAGGCCATGTACCTTACGTTTATTCAAATGTGCAAGGTTAGGTATATGTGTCTTATGTAGTCACCTATATGGCTAGCTACGACGATTATTGTCGCGTACCTCTCCATGAGGAGTGCCCAAAACACCATGGGCACAAGGGGGACCCCGGAGTGACACCCGGGACTTGTGGCGCCGTTGGTGAGAGGGCCCAAGTAATCCTAGTGTGGGTGAGGGCCCCGGGCATTGGGAACACCTCCCATCCAGGGTAAGGTCATAAGCTATGCGTAGCTTATGGCGTGCCAATTCTAGAATGCTCAAAAACACCTCAATCGGAGGTGTGAGCTAGGAGATATGGCAATTTGAGTGGGGCGCTGTCCGGGACAACGCCTGGTACAACAATGGCCTGGGAGTGGCTCCCGGGACTGTTGAGGTTTGAACAGGCATAACTTTGTCAATATTTGCCCGAATGGGGCAAGTGAGGAGTCCATCGGCATCTATGTGAAACGTAGATGACGATGGAATGGTTGTTTGTTAGAGGCAAAGATCACACGTGGAAGTTATGGAGGTCTGAAGCTGCTGGGGGTTTCCAGCCCCATCAGCTAAGGGAAAATGTCTACTTGGCCCCAAGTCTTGGGAGAGAGACAAAAGGTTACTTGACGGTGGGGTAGGGGCCCTACCTAGAGTCCTAGAGGCTTATATGGGTGAGGTGGTGTGGCCAAACCCACCCGAGGCCGAACGGCACGGCCTCCATGGGCATTGGCCCAACATGGGGGCATAATTGCCTAGTATGGTTCGGGTTGTTGTAGTGTTGCTCTGGCAACGCGATGATCAACATAAGATTGGACTTCCATGGATGGAAGTCCACATCTTACCATTGGTTATCAATTAAGGGGTGAGTCCCGAATGCAAGTGTAGGAGGTTTGGTCCCCCTCTTATGAGCTAAGGGGTCCACGGTATGGGGAGCTAACCATTCGCATGGCGGAATGCGAAGGGTTAGCACTCGTGACCCTTGCTAGAGTTGGAAAAAATAACCAAGATAGTTTAAGGGGAGCTAGCAAGGGTTGCGAGAATTATGATAAATACAATGGACGTATGTGTAGTGTGGTTTACTTAGGCAACATCGTAGTGTGGCCCAAAATATACACATCAGGCATGAAAATATTGCGCAACCCTAGAAACACTTTTTATGGCCTTGTGATATGTCCACCTCTTTCCTCTAGATTGCAAGTCTTCCAAATGCAAGTCAAATGCACGTTATTTTCAATCAAATAGAAATATTGTAACATGTAATGTGGACCACAAATGTCAAAAACGATGGATTGGTAACTCATACAAATTTGATTCTACAATATAAGTCATTATAGCCAATGCAATGATAGTTTCTAACTCTACATCAAATGATATGTCAATTTGTAGGTCCACATTGACCCATTCTTATTATACCAACATAACCACATTTCCATATTGGAAAGCCGGTCCTAGAGGTCAAATTGGTTGTTGATACTCAATCCACCTATTACTAGTTTTTGCGGTGCATTTTGTAGACCCTTCCCAAATACTAAGTCTTGGTGGTGAATGTTTTGGCCAACTTATTTTATTTTTATTTATTTACTGATTTTCCTCTTTTCTTTATTCTTTCAACTACTGCTTGAGAGACAAATGATACCACACAATCACATCCCAATTTCAACGAGTAATCAATATCCCTGGCTCTAAATAATCAAACTTTAGGGATGACATACAACATACCATACTTGATTTTGGTGAACCTTCTTGAATAACATGGGATTACCATCCAACTCACATAGTGGATGAAATATTCATTTGGACCTCTTGTAGATTACCCACTTCATTTTAATTAACTATGGGCCTAAAGGTAGATATACAACTAGGATTATCTTAATAATATGCCTAGTATATTTACAAAGCTAAAATAAAGAATACATGTACCTTATGTATATTTTGTAACCCCTAGGCACAATTAATATCCTTTTTGTGCACCCACATGGGTCCATACGGGCCACATGGACATACACAACAAATCCTTATTTCACATTTGCAAAAATTTCCCTCACCCGTCATCTCACATATTGAAATATCTCACTTTCCACTTCCATCCAAATATACAATTTTGAATTGGATTCTCTGGAAACATTGTCCCTATGGCCTCCAACACTAGTAATGTCCACCTAGACTATGTTCACATGTCCTTCTTGTACAAAGATACTAGTAACTACACACCCTTAGGAAACACTCACCCTGCATGTCGCAACCCAAACACACACTTAGTTCGAAGGCACCATGTTGTGTAACAATGGTGGCCACCAAGTGGGGATCAATAGATTTGCAATGCCACTAACTTTGCATGAGTAAGGCCACACATGAGTTAGTCCCTTAATAAGCATAATTGGATAGCATTTGGCATATGCCCCACTACAAGATACCGGCCAACTCACAATCCTAGGACATGCCTCAAACTTCCCACAAGAGATTGTTATAGTATCCTAGCCTATGACCGAGAGCTACACATTGGTGAATTTTCTTGATGACCTCTTCTATGGTAATGAACGATTTAAATTTTTTCATGCAAGGTAAATTGAAATATTTGTCTATTTCAAAAATTTGGAAATTTTTAAAATTAATTTTGAATTAAATATGATTTTTTAAAGATGTTCCCTAGGGTATCTTATGATAGACCTAAAGAAGACTATGTCAAGAGACATCCTAAACGAAGAACTAATCTCATCCAACACGTTGTGGCAAGGTCTCATGTGCCTTGAACCGAGACCTCCTTCCCCCCCCCCTCCTCCTCCTCCTCCTCCTCCTCCTCCTCCTCGGGAATGAGTCAACCTAGGGAACATTATTGTCTAATTTGTTCCCTAGAGCTCGGTTCAAGGTCAGGTATCGGTAATAGGCTAGGATACCATACCACTCAAGAGCCGAGAGATTCTCAATCATGAGTTTGGGCTATTGTTCTCCCTCTTTAGTATGACACGTTTGGGAAACACACAAAAAGTCGTATTATCGAGGTGTTGTCTTCTCACTAATATGACAAATGGCGTAAAGTTGTCGTATTATCGAGGGAATACGAAAACATAAGTAATATGAGCTTAAAAATATATACAACGAGTTTAAGCAATATAGATGGTATGAAATAATAACTTATAACTCCAAACAAATACAAATATTCTCAAGAACTCTTGAAATAGGAGTCCAAAGATCTTTGGTGTTGCCTACCCATTTTAGCAAGTGTTATCTTATCTAAATTCCCTACTAACTTTTAAAAACTAACAATTTCATTAACACCAAAATATAAAGAGTTCTCTAATAAGAAACTAGACAACAATGATGCATGACATTTAGCAACATACTAGGCAGGAGGCCACTCTAACCCTATCCATGTCCATTATGCACTAGTAACCCTAATTCTCATTAAGTTCCCAATGGTAAGTGAAGTTCCCAAGTAGTTCCCAAGTGAAAATGGATGTATTTTAGATGTACATAACATAGATGAAAGGAAGTTTAGCATTAACTACCTCTTTCATATGACAAAACGGAGATTCTAAATGTCATATTATCGAGTGTTGTACTCGTATAAAAAAAGGGAGTTTTGAACTAAAAAGTTTGGTCGCGCAAAAATGTGTCGTAATATCGAGGGTGTCATATAAACGACTGTCGTATTAACGAGGTTAGACTGTATGCACTCACTGGGTGTGGGTGGCTTAGGGTTGATTTTCATTTAGGCCACTCGCTCACTAGACTTTAATGAAAATGTAGATTCCACCTGGTGGCATCTACATTTCCACTAGAATATGGTGTGCGATCTTCTTACATGGAAACTAACTCTAAGGAGCCCCAAATCGCTTCACTAGGACTAGCCACACTAAAACCTGGGAATGAAGGACTTCCCATGTCACCCACCCTGTGACTTCACTATCCTTCCCCACTCATATAAGCTTCTAGTCCTCCATGCAGGGCTCACACCCCACCAGAGAGAGAAACTTCGGTCTCCGTTAGGAGGCCGACGTGAATGAAGTGTCTGTTCGTTCCACCCCTAGACCTATGTCCACTGGACAAAGGAATAGAGGTATAGAACTACTTCCCCCTTTCGAGAGTAGACACTATAGTCACAAGTAACCAGTAACAGATAGAACCAGTACCCAATAAGGACTGGTTAGTCTTGGATTTGTTTGGTGCAAGGTTTTAACTCTTGGTGTTTTAGATTCTAGTGAGTGTGTTTGCGTAAGTATTGGGAGTGTGATGTTTATGTCACCTAGCAGTCCGTCTTTCGCGTGGCAGGGGGAATTGTGCCCGTTGCCGATATATACTAATGTGGTTTTTAATTATTATATTTTTAGTATTTATTGATTATTTATTTATTTATTTGTTGACTAGGGGGGGTCTTGTAATTGAGGTAAAGGCTGATTATTTTCTAATCTTCTTTTGTGGAGGAGGATGGACATGGCATATTGTATGGCAATGGTGTTTATGTTTTTAAAGGTGTTTCGAATGGCTGACATAGGTAGTTTGAATTTGTCTTCAAGTATTTTCATTGATGGGGTGTGTGTTGCAGCTCTAGCGCGTGCCGTAATAACGATGATCGGGTCAATTTTCCAGCCTCTGGCGGCTATGTTTTCTATTAAGGGTCTATATTTGTTAGCTTTAGCTTCGAGCGTTTCCGGTGAGAATCTGTCGTTACAGTATGTGAATTCAATGAATTGTATGATAAGATTTTGGTCAATATTTGTGGGTGGTTCGTTTTGGTACGGCAACCCTTTAACGCAAAGGATGTCGGGTCTAAATCGGGCGTTACAATGGCATCTTTGGGTTCCACATGTACATGGTAATAACCAGTTAGGGACTGTGTTTTCTTGGGGGTTGTTATTGAATGTATCAGCGTTCATGAGAGTGTAACATCTGGATTTTTCGGACGATATTAGCATTTTTCTTATTTCCCATACAGCTTTGTTATGTCTTTTAACGTGAAGTGAGTGTATATGTTGTTGTCTACATGTAAGTAGTACGTGTAGCCATGTGTCTGGTTCATATGAGTTGCAGATAGGACAAGTAATGGTAGGGTATCTTTGCCTGTCAAAGAAGAGTTGTTTTCTGGCGTGGCCCATGTAAGTTCCCGTACGAAATTTGATGAGGCAAGATTTTTGTTTGTCTGTAATATTAGGGTTGTTCCAGAATTCATTGGAGAGTTCTTTGTCGATGTTTGTATTTCCTGTCCATTTATAGATATTAGGGGTGTGTGTGGCCATAGGTTCTAGGTTTTTTATTCTATCGTATTTTATAATTTGTTTTTCTAGGAATCTAACGGGGCCTTTGTCTGGTGTGTCTATCATGGAGGGCCATTCGTCTTTTTGATAGTAGCATGGTATAGCGTGGGCATGTTCGAATGGATGTATAGCGTTTTCGTGAGGTAGGCCTAGGCCTTCTTTTGCTAGTTTATCCGCTTGTTCGTTACCGTCTATGTTGATATGTGCCCTTATTTTGTATAGTGTGATAGGTTGGGATCGGTTTTGAAGCAGTCGGACCATGGAGGCGAGTGTGACTTGGTCGGGGTGACTATTATGTAGAGTGGGGTGTTTAATTTGTGTGTTTAGTAGATATAGTACGTTTAGACTATCAGTAAATATGTATGCGGGTTCGTTTGGGTATTGGTTATTAATAATTCGCAGTGTTTCATGGATAACAATCATTTCTGCACGTAGGATATTTTGATGACCATATAGTCTTTTGGAGATGCTAAGCCCTTTAGGACTATAGATGTCATATCCTGCTTTTTCTCTTCTCCATGTTCTTGGGAGGATTTCTTTAGGTTTTTTGAATGAACCATCGGTGTAGTAGCTAAATTGTGGGTGGAATTTTAGTGGTAAATTAGTTTGATAGTTAGGTAGTTGAGGTATAGGTGTTACATTGAGTAAGGGGTATTTGGGTAATTGAGTTTGGACCATTTTTTACTAGCATTGACAAGGGTGCCTGGGGGAGTGTGTGTGGCAATTTGGGTGTGTAGTTGTTGTATTGAGAGATTGTTTGCTATATAGGTGAGTTGGTTTAATTGGTCGTGGGTTCCTATGGTGTTATTTTGGTGGTGTATGCAAAATATTTGTATCGAGGAAGGTTCTTTTCTAGGTATGTTTAATTCTGGTGGTATAGTGGGTTCTTCGTATGTAATGGTATCTGCGGCAAAGTGGGCGATGATATGTGTGTCTGGGTATGGATTGGAATGTGGGTCAGAGTTTTGGTACCAGTTGGTATCTGGTGATATGATTATTGTGATGGTATATGGGTCTATTTTGGCGGCAAGACGAGCCCAATGTATGGCCTGTAGTAGGTCTGTTGCATTATTTGGGTGGGCGTATCCTATTCCTTTCCATTTATGGTCGAAGGCTTTCCCTATGGATCCAAAAATCTTGTCTCTTGGAAATGGTGAGTAGAATTGGTTGAGGTGTATAGGGCATGTGACTGGAGATGAAAAATATGAGTGGTTAACATTAAATGATGTGGTGAGGAAGTTTAATATTGGTGTTGGTAATGTGTATTGGGCTAGTTTCAAAGGATCATTCTTTGGGATGCGGTATTTGTATCGTTGGTATAGCCATACAATTTCAGTTTCAAATGATTGTGTGGGTGGTTCTAGTCCATGGGGGGTGTTTTTTACGAGTTGGTATTGTTTCCATAACCAGTGTAGTCTGGTTTTGGGGATGGTGATGAGGTGTAGCCCATTATCTTCATATATGTGGGCGACATCAAAATGTGTTTGTATAGTGTTGGCGTTGGTTTCTATATCACTCTCGGGGTTGCATTCGTAGATAGAGATATGTGCCATTGGTATAATTGTGGCGGGGGTAACATATCTTGTATCACGTTGTTGTTCTATAGCGAAGTGGGCATTTATTAGGTTTGAGAAACGTTTGTGTTGTTTTTTGGTATAGTATTGAGTTAATAGTTCAGTGTTATGGGTACATGTATTAGTGTCGTACCAATGGAATAAGTCTCTTTGGGTTCGCCATTTTTTGTATGTGTTATTGTTTCTTATTATCCATTGGCATAGATATGATGTATCATTTCTCTTTATCCCATTGGAGTCAGTGTAGTGTCGTTGTTTATGATCAAGAATGACGTAGATAGGGAATTGTCTAGGGTTATTAAAGACGTTTCTTGGTGGGGGGGGGTTGGTGCGGGTGGGGTGGATTTGGGGGGTGTACTGGGGGTTCGGGTTGTCTAGGAAGAATGAAGTGATTTATTATAATGTATTTGTCTTTTAATGTTCTTGAGGGACGGTGATGAGGGCACGGTTGTTGGCATTGCGGGGGACAGGATGAATGGCAAAATAGTTGTTGAGCAATGTTTAGTGCACTTTTAATTAGTTTGGTGGGGCTAGAATGATAGTTTCTAAAATCGGTTGGACTTATCATATTAAGGTCATTGGGTAGGGTGATTTGCTCTAGCCTAAGTATATTGTGCATTATTAACTTTTGTAGTAGTTTAAGCGATGTTTGAGGATTTAGGCCGTGGATGTTTTGTGCTTCTTTCATCCAAACATTTTCGAGTGGGGAAGTGTTTAATAGGAAATTGTCCATTGTACTTTTTAAGTGGACTCCAACTTCTTTTTTGAGTAGGAATAGTGTTCTAGTTATAGGTGAGCGGACACAGTGGTGATATTTGATGCGAGGTATTACTTCAGATCCACCAAATTTTGCTAATATAGATTGTAGTAGTCCATTGTAAATTTTCCCTAGTCTTCCTGTGTCATTAAGGGCATGTTGTAGTTGTTCACCGATACATCGTAGGTAGGCATTTTTAAGTGAGAAGGCTTCTATTCCAAATAGATTGTGAGGGAGTTGCGTGGCTATGTTTGATGTGCATTTTGGAATTCCGCATATTATTTTGTGGAGGGCGATAATCTTTTTGTCTAGTTTCTTGATGGCAGGTAAGGAATATGGTACGGCGTAGAAGCTGTATGCAATTCCAGCCCGTATGACTGTGTCTGCCATATTAATTTTTTGTTGCATAGTGGCTGGGCAGGCTACTAGTTCTTTGCATTGTTTTACGACTTTGGTGGTAGTGGTGTGTATTTGTGTTTTCCATTTTAGTGAGGGGGCTAGGTTTATTCCAAGATATGTATATGGCTCGTTTTGATTTAACACTGGAATAGGTTCGTTTCTGTAGTGTATATTGGTGGCTTGAATATGGACTTTGAATGCTATGGGGCTCATTTTGGATTTGTTTGGGCATCCAGTTACTGCGCATTTCGGGATCCCAAGGTCCATGCTGGCCCGCTCACACCCCACCATCAAAGAATGGATTGTTCTTCTCCTTGCTTTGACGCCAACAACCGCTTGTGAGGCTAAATCTCCCACAAACTTTGATGGGCACCGCATCCCTTGTGTAAAGAGGGTGTTCCTTACACTGTTAGAAAGCTCTTAAAATAACTTTCCAATAGTAGTTTAATCACCCCAATCAAATCAAAAGCTCAAATTTTAAGAAATAAAAGTGTTGCCTTCTTTAGCCTTCATGCGACTTAGTGTGGTTCCTTAACACCTCTTTAGTGCCACCCATGCACTTAGAGCGATCCCAACATCACCATAACGGTTCACAAAAGTAGCCTTAAAATATTGTTGATAGAGATAATGGTTTGATGCGCGCATCGGTGGGCCATGCCGGTACAAGGCCAACTACACTATTTTGTCTAATTAGTGTGGGCCACACTAATTCCCAATAAAACATGCTAATTTCAAATTATAATTCAGAGTGGCCCACACTAATTTCAAAGGTGAAAAATTTGTGTGGGCTTTGTCGTTTCCACAATTGGATGAAACTTCATAATTCCATCCCCAGGAAGCACCTCCGCCTCCTGCACCTCCGCCACTCCACCCTCCCCTAACACACACGGATGGATGACAGTACGAATTACATCCAAAGCGATGCAAACACTGGAAATTTAGTGTGGGCCACATTAATTTCCAACCCATGTGAATTTCCCACCCACACTAATTAGACAAAATAGTGTAGAGCCAACATCAAACATCCGTTTCTCCAACATATTCCCCCCCCTCCCATATTGCATGTTCATGTGAAGCAAAGACCATTTCTGCCATGACACCTGCTCATCATAATAGTGGTGTCCAGGAGGTGCGGACAATGGGTCCCATGAGGCCAAATCAAAAAAGAACTAATGCCTAGAAGAAGAAGAGCATCGGTGCACAAGCATTTAGAGGGAAATCTATTGTGAATTGAATTAACATATATGTTGGATTCATTTCCTTCAAATGATGGTTCATTTAACCACAACAATGTGGCAAAGATTTTCCCGTAGGCATTGGAGGTTGGGTGTCCAAAATTACATGGCAAGGGGTTGCATTGGACTTTCACCAAGGGCCAAACCTTCGCTAAACCCCAATGTGCCACCCTTCGAGCTTCAACTGGTGGACATATTTTATGGGACGGCAAACTTGCTCGGGGAGATCATTGGCGAAAATCGTAGAAACAACGTGCGATAAAAAATAGGATCCAATATATTCATTGTAGGTAGATTTTGCAAAAAAACGTACATATAGTATAGGGGGTTTTAAAATAATGAAACATGTTTACATGTAAAATACCATGACATATAATGGCCTCTTTTATATAGTCAGTACATGTAAAATAGCGTGGAAACAATTACTAGGGGTGTAAGAAAAAAATGGACAACAGTTGGGCTTTGAGAAAAAAAAATTGGGGTAAAGTCAAAAAAATTGGTTACTTGGGGTATAAGGAAAAAAATGCAGTATAAGTAAAATAAGGTATTTTCAAATGATTCCCCCCAAAATTTATAATTATTGATAGGGTGTATTAAAATACAAAAATTTACCTTTATTTGAAAAATACCATACCTTAAAATATTTTCTGCAAGGTAAATAACCCCCAATAAATAGGTCCTGAGCGCACGTGTATGCATCAATTAAAGAGGGAGTGATCTCCCCGAGCAAACTTGTCAAACCAACCTACCCACAAAGCCCCTCTGCTTGGCTTGTGTAGTGAGCCCGGGTACATTTGTGGGGTGCGATCGCTCTTAGCCACCTTTTCATATAGGTGGCCACTGCCTTGTTGCCTTGCGGGATTTGGGCGTCACCCTAAGGTCTAGCCCCGCAAGTGGTGCATCAGGTTGCTTTAATGAGGGGCACAACATTCCTCTTCATGGAGTTCACATATTGCCACAATAGACACCCAAACTTTGCCACAATACACACCCAAACATTGCCATCGAAAGGAAAATGTCCACACCTCTTTAGATCGTTACAACAAAAAGGAAGGAAAGTCCAATCAATAATGTTCCTAATTTCAAGCTAAAATGTAGGGGTTCACATGCACAATCAATGGGTAATCACGCAACACTTGAAACTCCTTGTGGCATAATTCCACAATTTGCAAATTGTAAGTCTATACTACCATCATATGATCTTTTCCCATCCTCATCCTTGACAAAACATATCCAAAGAATATCATTCATAAAATCCCCGGCCCGAAGAAAACCCCAAAGAACCTAGATAGCTATAATGGTGCTCAAGTTTCTTAATTAGGGTAGGGGATGAGTGCTTTCCTACAAACATGAGTTCTCTAGTTGCATCCAACAAATACTTGATAAAGTCATGCAATTCCACCTCCAATCATGGTCATCGAGTTGATTGATGATTCCCATGGTGAAACATGTCCCTGATATGGGGCAATATCTTGAAGGCAAAGATGCTATTCATTATGTCTCTCTCTTTCAATTATCCTCATATTAATATTTGATAGTAAGGATCAACCCGTTGAATTAGGGTTGCAAGTTTGTGATACTTTGTGACGATATGGCTTGTGAAGGGTTGTAACAATTTGTGAAGGTCACAATGACTTGTGAAAATTTACAGCATTTGGAGCAGATGAATCCTACAATGATTCTAATTGCACATAAAACACAACTAGTTTGGGACACAATTTGTCACTATAATCAATTCAACATAATACATGTGAGCTAAATAAGCGTGGGAGATGTGAAAGGTCAATATCTTGCTTCTAGTGGTCAATATTTATTACGATTGCTGCAATGGATATGAAAGGTTGGGTTTGAGATATAAATAGGAGTAACCTACTCCTCTCGCCCTTTGTTTCATAAGGTGACCCAAAAACATGTGAAGTGTTCTCATGTTGACCCTATAAAAAATATATTTGTGTATGCTCAAGCCACTTACAAAAGGTATTTGGCATTTACAAAATTAAATTCGCGTAACATTATGGGAACAAATATTACTATATAATATTCATCTTACCTTCAGATGATAAAAATTAAAAAAAACCTTGGTAGAACACAACCAATGATAATACTAATGATGCCAACAATGAATTCTGGATAGTGATCTCATACAAAACAATCTTGTGGTTTTGTTTCTTTTGTTTTGTTTTTCCAATCTACATATAATTCTCATAGAAAAATCCGTTGAAAATGACTTGGAGTCTAACAATTTACAAGAAGAATTTGAGAAGAAACTTATGATCATGGGGTTTGGAACTCCTAAAGTGTTATACTATGAGACTTGAAAGCATGCAGTGTACACCCCAATGACAAATGCCCATTTTGTGTGCACAATAAATTTCACTAATTTGTAATATACATGTGTGCTAAGTAGGTGTGATAGGTGTAAATTTAAAGGCCAATATTGAGTGATCAATAATAATTGTGAACTGTTGCAATAGATATGCGAGGTGGGCTTTGAATGTAAATAAGTGTGACTCATCCATGTCACCCTTTGTTTCAAGGGTAGCCGACAAACATGTACAATGTCTTGAGAGCATTGCCCATGAGCTTGGACAATTTTATTCACTATCATCGCTGTTTGAACTTTAAAGGTGCAATGCCATGCTTGTCCCCCAATTAATAAGCAACATTATTAATTCACACAATGTATTGTACAATGGGAAATTAATGCAAAGGCCATCACCGTCTGGGTTCCAAAATGGTCAACCATTGACGACAACATGTAGAATGAATGGTGGGAGGATACTACAAAGCATTAGGTTATATGCAAGGGGTGCCATGGGCCCAACTAGTTATGTTACAAAGGGCCTAACTTTGGAGGTCTTTGCTAGGTAATGTAGACATGTCTTTGTCATATACCTACTAGTGGGTACAAAATTTTCCTAAAACAAAAGCTTCTACTATTATTCTTTGGATTAATATGATAGTTCATTGGTTGGAATAGCCAAAACATCCACTCAACACTGACCATTTAGGCACACATATATAACAACTTAAGAAGATTGCATGTATGCTCTTTAAAAATCCATTAGAAATTGAGATTTAGTCACCCTAACCTCATTGCTATGACATTGGGTTCACACAAGGTATTCTGATCGATTGGGTTCTTGTCCTAAGTCTATTGCACATCAAAAGAGGCCAAATTTCTTGGAAGCAACCATAAGGTATGTGGATGTAGTTTGATTGCGTTTCTCAATTGAGCACCTATAGTTGATTGGTGTGTGGTTAGGTGAAGGATCAAAGAACAAACACCATAAAAACACATGGCTAGAAGAAACTGCAGTACATATTCAAGTTTTATCAACTACTCTACATTCAATAATGAACACAATTGGGAGGACCTATGTATTCGGCTGAAAAGTTAACAAAGATGCACTTATGATAACCATAACTAAATCAAGGGAAGTCCAATTTTCAATATGATATTTTTTCATTGATGTTCCATCATAGATATGCTAATGCAATTAAAAAGTTGAAGCCGTAAAGTAGAAAAATGGACAGCGGTGAATGACCACTACTGGTGCACTAAGCTAGGAGTAGAAAGATTCTCATGTGGACTCAAAATGCCTAATTGTAAAAGTGGTGACCCAAAAGGATGCAGTGATAGGTCAGATGCAATGATTGGCTAGTTAGAATCTATTTCTTACCACTTGGGATGGGTGCCATTGAATTAACCGATTTGCATGCATTCTTTACGCAAAGTAGGATATTTTGATGCTCAATTCAGGGAGACTCTACTATACAAGTAGAGGGTTTAGCTTACCTGCATCTTTGAAAAAAACATAACTAATAATTCACAAGGAATAAAATTGCGAAACAACTTGCATTCCTCATCATTTCCTCTACACCATCTTTGAAAAGAAACTGCACAGATTTCAACCCACTCACTCTTTCTAGCCGAATCAGCTTATTCTAACTGGTTTCCGTTTTTCTACCTTTAAATCTGGTCAATAGAAGATGATGGAGAACAAGGACAAGTGAATCGAATAACACCTGCATACCTTCATAGGCTTGTCTATTTGAAAATTCCCGTGGTTCCCATCCAATGACCTGATCAAAAATTGCTGCCCGTATCTTGGACATCATCAATGATGAGAGGCTCACATCTGGTGCCATCAGAGTCTGCAAGTGCAGAGTGGGATCTGCAGTTGTTTTCTATCGACAATATATGGGACGTGAAGACGATGTGAATTGTTGGGTGCTGCCTGCTGCTGTTCTGATCTGACAATTGGTTCAGGTTGAAAAATTTGTGTACGTGTTGATGGTGATGAATATTTCGATCCTTCATTGGTGCTAGGCTTCTTTGTTCCGTAGCTGTCTATTTAGTACTAGGTAGCCAAGATTCAACTTCTGCTCTTTGAGTGGGAGAGATTTTTGAGCAAAATCGGTTGAGATCCGAGCGTTTCCAAGTCCAACCGGGGTTATATGTTGACAACTTTCGGTGTTGTTTTTCTTCATTGATTTGACATGTGTTCTCTAAGGTAGAAATGCCATAACTGGTTAACCATTCTCTAGCTATGCACTAGACCGCGCCATAATAATGAAGTGCCATTTCTGAAACCGATCATGGCTCGGCAACAACTTCAATGCGTGTACACTTAGTGTAGCCAATGGGAGTCAAGTGTTAATGTACTCATGAGGTAACTGGTTTAGGTGATGTTCTCTATGGAAATGCGGATTACCGTGTTTAGTGTAGGGAGAATCTAGTGAACGAGTAGGGGGTTTGACAACTTTCCACTTTGAAAAATTGTAGCATTTTTTGTACATGGCAAAAAAATATGAAACAACTTGCATTCTTCATGAATCCTTCTCGTCTATCTTGGAAAATTATCTCATGATTGTAAGACCAGATCTTCAATGTGAATCACCTTATTTTCACGGGTTATGGTATTTCTACCTTAAAGTCCTCTAACATGGTTCGTATTTTTACTGAAGTCTTGAACTTCTACGAGTTATTTCCCAAAACCAACCAGGCCATCTGTAACGAGTGGCCAGTTCTATTCGTTCATTGGTGGGGCATGCATATAAGGTTGATGGGTCTTAATTGCTTACTTTTTTCTAACTAGCCGTAGCCGCTTTCCTCATAATTATCGGAGTTTATATGAATATCTCATTCAATATCAAAGTGAAGGTTCTTGTGCTCATTAAGTGGTCATGCATGTTATTTGAATGTTGTTGACTACTGAGTCTAGACTCTAGAATGGTTTGCACATTTTGAGTACATACTTCAATAGTTATTGAATACATGTCCTAACTAAATCCGTTCTTGGAGCCACACATAACCACATACCACTCAAATATAGGTGTCTAATTAACATAAGTAACCAAATTAGGCACATCTACCGAGGTAGGTGGTCCTATTATTGCAAGATTTAAGTATGTTGCTTTGAGTACCATCTAACTTACAACAAGGCTTGTATTTAGAAGGACATGTGTTACAATGAGACTGAACCACATGCACAATATATAGTAATTATCCTAGGTTTAATATGTAACACAATTGGGAGGGGCCGTATTTTCAATTAAAGCGGTTGAGAATCTTCACTTAGGAGTCTGTGCTTGCAGTTTGATTATGAAACTTGAAATGACAATCTTCGTAATTCCCAATTTCTATTTGGATGAGACGATTCTTCATCTAATCTAATAGTGAAATTTATTTGTGGAGTTGGAACTGCCCACAATAGGGGCACGTACTCTACATGTGTTACATTGAGACATATTCTCAACTATAGGCGCAATATATGTAAGGATTTATTTATTTTTATTTTTTGTATATGTAGAAGTTTGACAACATAATGAAAATAACACAAGCATATTAACAAATCCAAACGAGAAACATGAAAGTTGAGCTTGCTAGTCTTGGAGTCCAGGTGAATGCAAAATGAATTCATAAAGTGAAAGTCATTTATGACCTATAATGACTTCCTTACGGAAATGCACAATTTAGACTTGGATTATGCACCTATACATAAGAAAGCATTAAGGATAGTGATTCATAACTTAGGTGCACTCACCTTAAAAGAAATAGTATTTAAGATTAAGTTCTTGTGGCTTTTTCAACCCAGTTTGAACTGTAAGAAGAAATATCGCAGTCCACTTTCCACGTTATTTGTCAACATTGACGGATACCTCTTTCTCTTTCAAGAAGCCAATGCTCAAAACAGGTGTTGGTGAACTTTGAAAAGCCTATATAAAGATCTCAAGTTGACCTTCATGGTCTTCAACAAGCAGCATTGCCAGTTATTTGACACTACCTTTCTTAGGTAATCCAGCTCCATACATTTGTGCTCCTCTTGAGCTTATGGTCCATTACGCTTCAACTGACTTGCATTTGGATGCTCCAACTTCAATTAAGTTGCAGACCCAAATTGATCACTTTGAGTTTATAATAAGTTGAATACATGTAAAATTCCACTTTCACTTTCCAAGACGAAAGTCATTGAACATTTTTTCATCCATAGCATGTAACTCAACGATTGCATCAAGCAAAACAAAGACAAGAGCACAATAAATTAGTCACGATGCAGAGAGCAAAACTCAAGGGAACCTACGAGCGCTCCATGTGCCTCTGGTTTGTAAAAACCTAGAACCCAATTGCAAACCCCAACAAGAATGGACAAGGTAATCATTGAGGACTCTTACCATCTGATGGCAATGGATGAAAATTTGAATTGGATGGAACTAACACATCTATTGTCAATTGTTTCTCTAAACCCTAGGGCCCCCTTTTGTACATCTACCTTTACATCAACATTCTTGATAGCCTTTTTAAATGTACACACTAGAGAAAAATAATTATACTTCTCCATTATGTATACTATGTATGCTAATGCCTCAAATAATACCCCTTCTTACACTCACGTTAGTTCATATGTGGCATGAAGAGCCCACCCTCTGGGCCTTGAGGAGTTAGACCCTTTTCAAATGGTTCAAAAATATAAGACACACCTCAAGACTCGACGATTCTTCGATTCTTAGCTAAGGTTGCACATCTGTAACTTATTTGTGGCATTCGTGAAGAGTAGACACAAGATGATGGTACAATGTTTGTGAGGCTTTATGTGGTTACCCTTCTTAATCAAACACCTATGTTTGAGTGATATATGGCAAGGTTTGTAGTTAAAAACAAATACCAAAGAGACCCCAATGAGACATGTGCCAAGATGCAATTACATTATGTGCTACTCAAAACATGGACATCATAACTGGTCGCTCATCCAGGTGAAGGGCACTTCCAACAACTCTCTTGCATTTTCTATTCACGCATACAACATTTAATCCATAAGTTGTAGTTTACATCCATGAGTAGACCAATTATGATCGATAACTAGCTCGAGGAGGTGGATGACTCACCGTCTCCATAGCTCATCATCCACTCTCCTCTTGATGGATATCTATGCCATTGTATGATTAGTAGTTAATGCAGGCCTCATAAAATTAGGCGTTCGCATAAATTAAATAAATTAGCTTAATTTATGCGCGCCGTGCATCCGAGGCGCATAAAATAACTGTTTTTCAAGAAATGACTGGAAAATGCTAGGAATTGGACAACTGGAGTGTGTTTCGTATGGCGTTGTGTGTGGCATGTTTTATTGTGTTGACACGCTCCCATCTATATGGCGGGATAGAAGGTTGTGATCAATGTAGATGACCAACCCTAAACCCTAAATTGCATGTCGGACTACACAACCTCTGGGCATCTTTGAGTTTTTTTCCTTAATTTATGCGCGCCTCTCAAATTATTTTATGCATTTTAGGCGTCTATTTATAGAAAGCCTAATTTAATGAGGCATGAGTTAATGCCATAGTTGAGAGGGCATTTGTGATTTGATCAAGAGAAAGAGAATCTTCACTTTGACATCTTCTATATTCGCATCCCAAATCTGGTAGTAGAAACTTGGAATGGCAATCTTTGCGATTTGTATATATTTGCTAGCTGCATGAGACAATTCTTGATTCAATCCAACAATTGAGATTAGTTATGAAGTTGAAAGTGCCCACAATAAGGCTACACACTTTTGACAAGCATACATGTTAACACCTATATCTAGGCGGTATGTGACAATGCTTGTAGTTAAGGACATACACTATAAAGGCACATGTCACGATGGAGATTGGACAATGCAACGCTCAAAATATGGGCATCATTAATTCTAGGTTCAATACTGACATAATTGACATGCTCTATGCCAACAATCAAAGAAAAGAGAATCTTCACATTGACAATTTTTCAACTTTTGCATCTCGACTCCAATTATGAAAATTTGAAATGACAATCTTTGTGATTCACATTTGCAAATATGACAAACAAACGAGGCACAATTCTCAATCCAATCCCACAGTCAAAATTGTCCATGAAGTTGAAGGTGTTTACAAATATTGACCGCTGGATGTAGCAAATTGCAATCATTCCGAACCACAAACATCCAGGGAATAAAAACAGAAGTTGCTGCATCATCACCACCACCACCAAGCACCACCATCGCCGTTTTAAAGCCTGCACTCGTCAGAGTGTGTGTGCTCATGGGCAGGTGGGAGGATCTGAACCCTAAAAAGACATTTCTTGACTTTCATGGAACATTCTTGACAATCAATGATATGATGATGAGAGGAACACTCCTTCCTTCACGCAATCATTCTTGTGCTGTCAGTTCTCGATCGAGTGTTCGATCGGCCGACGCAATTATGTCCAAGTCAGTGACCCTGCATTTCCACAATATTGATGAGTACATACTAACTTTGCCCTCAGTGCGCAGAGTTCTGCAAGCCAGGCTCTTTCCAGAGCAATATTTCAGAGCAATTGCAGCATTTTCAGCGCCATTCCAGAGCAATCCAGAGAAAATCATGAGGAATGCGGCCATTGCTCTGAATTGCTATAAATAATGTTTTGGAATGGCTCTTAAAATGCCGCAATTGCCATGTCACGATGATGGGTATAAGGTTGTGACCCGTGCACAAACTATGATAGCCAGGTTGTTACCCGAGCAATTCAGAGCAGTTGCGGCAATTTGAGAGCATTTTGAGAGAAATTCAGAGTAGTGGCCGAATTCCTCTATTGCTGTGGATTGGATTTCTCTGAGCTTGAAACTGCATTTCAGAGTAGTTTCAGAGGAATGCTTCTGAGGTGCGGCTATCTTCAAGCTGAGAGATCACAGTTCCACAACCTTCTTACCCGAATCAGTCACAGAGAATTTTTCACTAGGGTAAACGTTTCCAGCATGCAAGTTCAATCTATGAAAAACCACCGAGCAGGTTTGTAGCATTACCTGTTACTGTGCCATGACTTTCTCACCAGTGCACAAAGCTATGAAATCCAAGCTCTTTTTCCCAGAGCAATTCAGAGCAATGGCCACATTCCTCATGAATTTCTCTGGATTTTCTCTGGATTTTCTCTGAGCGTGAAAATGCATTTCAGAGCAAATCCAGAGGAATGCTCCTGAATTGCGGCCATCTTCAAGCTCAGAGATCACATTTCTACAGCATCCATATCTGAATCAGAGATAGAGAGAATTCTTCATCACGACTAGGGTGCTTTCCAGCACGCAAGCTCAATCTACAAAGGACCACCGAAGCAGATTCGTAGCATCACATGATGACGAGCTGCAATGTTGCCTGTTACTGTGGAATGAATCCCAAACCTCACTTGAAGTGAAGTTAGATCCAAATTGTGCTCGTTTTTTCTTAGAATGTACCTTCATGATCGGCCACGATACAATTACTTATGACATTAAAATCTACAAAAATAAGGTAACATGAGTTAGGGATTGGGGTTTAGGGTGAGTATGAGAGAAGATTCATGCCTTGGGCACCCAACGTGATGATCGTCAATGAAGGCAGCATCGTTCCTTGCAACCCCTCACTTTAAGATACACTTGAGCATTCCATCGCGATATCTTATCCGAGCTTCCGACGAAGCAAGGGGGAAGCAGATCAGTAGATATCGACCTGCCGAATTCATTGCATGAATCAGGTCAGCACAGTTTTTGCATGGCATCATCAACAAGCTTGCAGCATATATAACCTCCGCGCAGAGCACTCAACCTACAGGTTCTGTACAAAGGTTGTAGAGAGTCCTCACCATTTTGACATCAATTTGCGGACGATCATCAATGCTGGTAAGGATTCTTGTCTTGCAATTGGAGCTCCTTAAATGTGGTTCGAGGCAATCTAATTCGTTCAATGGATTGGCTGTTGATGATTTGAGAGTCATCCTTCGTAGGGTCCACAGAGATGCAGAGGCAACTCATTCGTGTCCATGTCGTCGTAGTTGCATTTCTGCCAGAAATTCGGCTCGTAGACACAATTCGCGAACATTTGGTAAGGTCGTGCTCTTGCTTGAGTGGGCATGTACTTGGCATAGTCTTGGCGCAACCAAGTCCTCTTCTGTATGTCATAGATAGCCAGCACTCTGAAGTCCTTCACGCGTATGCAAATGAGGCCATTCCCAGCTGTGCATTCAAACTCTTTCTGAGAGTAATCTATCGTCTCGAAAATGTCGTTGAAGATGTGAGTAGGCATGTCTGTGACATGGATGAAGTTGCCGCTGGGCACCGGGTTTCCACCTCCCGCAACATCAAATCCTATGGCAAACACCATGATGGTGTCTGCCTGCACTGTTTTCCTGGTGACTGCATACAGCATGGGCATGGGGGATTGCCATCCGAATGGTTGCACAACAATGGGACTCTGGAGGCATCCATCTTCGGTACGGAGCGGGTTGAAGGAAAATGCAACGGCAGAATCATCTTCATGGACTATGGGGACGACAAACAACACCGCTGAGACTGTTTCGATGAGGATGTACTCCGGTTGAGGTGTCGGAGGAGGAGGCGGTTCTTCCGAAGTTGTGGCGCTTGAGGTTTCCTCCGATGTATCTTCACACCAGAGTTTCTTCTTCAGCACCACTGGACATTCTTCCATCTCCTCAGCTGGAGGGTTAGCGTTCGGAGGTTTCAGTTTCTTGTTTGGATCAGCTGGGCAAAAGATTGAGTCATGTGAATTGTTTGAGGACTCTGAGCTCTTGGAGCTTGCTATGCTCTTTCCATCATTATCATCTTCAGAGATATCACATTCTTCCGGAGGTTGTGGTGGAGGGACCTCCTCCAGATGCTCCTCCACCAACAGACCTCCGAAGCAAACCGCCATCCAGCTGCCATTTTTGATGAATGCTAACCCCGTGCGGCCATGTTCAGGAGGCATCAACCTTGCCTTGAATGGCACAGTGCGGAGGAACCAACCTTCATTCTTTTCTTTTGACCTAAACACTGCGCAAACAAGCTCCTCCACATTTTTGGTCGACTCCGTAGCACATTCGTGGTGAGACCCCATCACAATAACCATGTAGTGATGGCAGTATTCCTCCAACCTGTTTTTGTAAGGGTCAGGCTCAATTTCTTCGGTGCTCGTTGAACTCACATCATCTTCAACCACGACCTGAGATTTCTTGTGGATGTCATCCTCCGCAGCCATGAGTGCCTCGATCCTCTCCACTTCTCTCTGGGACCCCGGCGTGCACCCAGGGCTACCATGAATTGTCCGCCTTGGCTGGGGAGTTCTCGGAAGCGGTGTAGGAATCTTTGGAGAAAGTTGATTATCTTCTTCTGTAGGTTGCACCTTCGGTTGCAAGAAAGAGAATCTCGTTGATCCATTGTGTTGCCACACCCGGCTACCTCGAAATGAGCTGCCCTTGGTATAAAACTCGGGGCGAAGTCCAGGAGGATAATACTTGTTAGGATCATGTGAGTAAGGTTCGAAATTCTCCAAGAGCAATGAAGCACTCGACCTGCGCTTGGCTAAGAATGATGCAGTCCTATTTCTCTTCATGTTGAAGGAATGGCCATCATGTGGTACAAGAACCAAACATGCACACTTGTCTCGCAAAATCATGTGTGGAATCGGTGGCAGAAAGTAGTACTCTCTTGTCACAGGGTTAGTGACAAGCATCACCGATTGTCCCTCAGGGAAGACCGCCCTATCATATTCATCTTCTTCGTCATGTGTTAAGGGTAGAAGCTTCTCATTTTTGATAGGTGGCCTTCGAGGTTGGATGCCACCATCGCAAACTAAAAGACCGCCATCGCCAGCGACCACCTTCTTCACATCCGTGGGGAGGTAGGCCAGGGAGGGAAATGCGAACCACTTTTTCTTGTTGTTGTGTGTTGCAGAGAATTTTGCACTTTTGTAAGCAACGAACCGGAATGTGTTTGATTTCATACACATAATTGCGGGGCAGAAGCTCTCGTATAATCGATTCTCCTCATCCTCAAACTGCGATGGCCGCCACTCGCTCAGTGTGCTGTCCACGTTGCAGTGCACTAAGTAGCGTGGATTGCCGCGCTCCAATTTATTCCAGGTTTGGTCGAGCAGGTGGCGGGGCGCGTTGCAGAAGATTTCTGCCACCGTGCATGGCATCAGATGGTTCCATTTCAAGGGCAAATCGGCCAACATGCGGTCCAAATACTCGAGATCAAACTCTGTGAGTGTGTCGATGATAAACATCTGCGACTGCCGTTGGCTCCGTCGCAGCATCCTTCGCACTGCATCCATGTCGATGTATTCCTCATCTTGAGCTCGCTCAACCTCGTCGGCGTGTATCACTTCCTCGATTGGATCCTCCTCCGCCATGATTCTTTTCTGCTTGTTTTCGATTGAGAGTTGTACCTGCTCCTACCACTTGCTGGTAATTTTATGATACCTGGAAGCCTTCTCCAGAGTCTTCACTGGGATACATTGAAATTTGCAGTGGGATTCATCCTGATCATGCATGAGTCAGTCAATTGATCCCATGAGATTTTGAGGAAGGTACAAAGTTGTGATGGCGGAATTCACATTGGTTGCAGTATTCATGTCTGAATCAACTCCTAAGCTCATTTCAACAGCTGCTTCACTGTTGTGCAGTCTTTCCTGGGATACGTTGAAAAGTGCACACATCCTGATGCATCAGTCAGCGAACGGATCCCGTGGCATTTTGAAGGAGATGAAAAAAATTGATGGTGAAATTCATATTGGATTTTTGGTTTGCAGCGTTTATCATGTCTGGATCAACAACTCCCCAAGCTCATTTCAACAGCTGCTCGATTGTTGTGCAGCCTTCCCTAGGATACACTGAAATTGCACACATTTTGAGGCATCAATCAGTGAATGGATCCCATGGCAGTTTCAGGAAGATACAACATTTTGATGGCGTGATCCATGTTTGGTTTTTTGGTTTGCAGCATTCATGCCTGGATCAACTCCCAAGCTCATTTGCAGTAGCTGTTTAAGTTAGTCACGAAGAGACGCAACTCTTGGATGCCATTTCAAATGACACTTTTGCTTAACTGAAGGTAAAGTGCATGCACAAGTAAGTCAAAAGACTACCATGATAGCCATTCTGACATGGATCAAGGACCCTTGCCCCAATCCAGGTATACCAATTCTCCTGAAAATTGAATCCATTAATGTTTTAAATCCATGAACCAAGCATGTGAGGAGTTCTCTACACATGTTTTCTGTATCATCTCGTCACATGTAACCAGCACATGCAGAGTTGAGGTTCTTCGCACATGACAATGTTGCATTCAAAACAAGTCAATCAAGTAATGTGTTACATTTTGCATCACTTTGATTCCTTGACTGTTGGTGGTGGGTCGCAGCCAACATGATTAAATCTTGACCAGTTCGTTCTGATTGAAGAAGCCTAAATTCAATCAATTGAAAATGATAAATTTGAGATCAGCTGAATTTGGGAATGCAAGCCGACTTCAGACCTCAATGTGATCAATGTTTGAGGTACTCTGATGCAGGAAGCAAGAGCTACATATTTGATGTATTGGGGACCATGAGCTGTAAATCCTTTACTTGACAGTCCCTACCTTCTCACTGTAGTGCAACATCCACAGAAATTATTGTACACCTGCATGCTCACACCTACTAGGTCTATGTAGTTCAGCAAGCACTGTGAAAATATTTGTTGCCCCCATTTTTGAAGATTTGTAATCCATGAGTTCGTTACATATTGTGTGGGGATAAAATGATGAGACATGGATCCACCCAAGAGTGAAAGGCCTCTAATTCAAATTGGTCTCTGGGTGAATGATCATCTCTCTCTCTCTCTCTCTCTCTCTCTCTCTCTCTCTCTCTCTCTCTCTCTCTCTCTCTCTCGCTCGTGTGAAGGACGTGAAGGGATCTACGCTTTCCTTTGAACCCAGTCAGCTATGTCTAAATTTGGTTTTGGACTTCACTTGGGGACTCGCTGCAAGTATCGTTTGCTTCAAGTTGAGTATTGGTGGCGGGGAGTGCAAGGCGACATTCAACAAACAGTGCCAAGTGTATGGTTTGCAAGCAAGTGAGGGATTTGTGTTTGATCTGATGGACAACGCAAAGATGTGGGAGTGCTCACGACATGAGCGGTTGTGAGTCACAGGAAGGATCATGGAACCAAGAACTGGAGGACATCTTGGTGGAGAAATTGCCAGTGCCTGTGATATGTCTACTACGATGTGTGTGCAAGCGATGGAGCATGTGGCCGCGGGGGCGACACGACGAAAACCGTGTCGAGAGTCCCAACCTTATGTTCGTTTGCATCAACTACGAGCGCGCTTCGATTGCAACATACAGTCCCACATTGCAACGGTGGTACCATCTGCCTCTCAGCAATTTGCAACCCGCCATGGAGCAACTGCATCTGTGGAAGCCGCGGGGTGATGTCTATCTTGTGGCGGCCGATGAAGGCCTCCTCTGCTTCATGGTAGGTTTTACAACGCCTCAAAAGGATGTGAAATTTCTTATTGTGAACCCTATCACTAACAAGTGGAGACAGCTTCCACCTTTCCCATCCAACCGCGCGATGAAACCCCCACTCATTTGTGGCATGCATGTGGACAAGGTGACACGAACATATAAAGTCATCCTTGCCGGTCAGATCCTCACATTTGATGATGCAGATGGAAGGCTGACCCATCTCTACAACTCATCCACCGCGCAATGGACGACGGGTGCCGAGCTACCCCGGGAACTTTTCGGAGTGGAGAAGCAATGCCATTTTGTGAATGGAAGATTTCATTATATCGATTGTTGCGCGAAATGTATACGAACGTACGATGACTTCGATGGCGTGTGGAAGATGCTCTTAAAGACCATACCCTTATTTTTGTGCAGCCCAACGCTCGTTAAGTTTCGTGGCAACGTCGCCGTCGTCGGAGTGCACAACAAAACTTCGAGGCTCCACATTATGGAGCTCGATTCAAACGTCGGAAGTGGAGACTGGACAAATGTGGGCCAGGTTGCACCTCGTGAGCCTTCACTTGAAGCTTTTCTTCATGCGATTGTGCCCGGTATGCAGCACACTTCATTGAGTTGTGTTGGACAGGAGAATGTTATCTATGTTGCAAACCCGAGATCGAATGTGGTGGTGATGTTTGATGGGATGACACGGCGATGGAGCTTTGTGCCGTTGCAGCCAACAAAGGAATTCACCAACAACCCGGACCTCAAGGGCATCTTTGCAGCCACTCCCACGTTCACGAGTGTGGCTTGATTTGAATTTCACATGAAATGTATGAAATCTTTCCTCAGCCAATTTTGAGGTGGTGGTAAACAATCATTCACAGGAATTAGTTGGAGAAATTTGGGCGATTTTACACACTTCGATCTGTCATCGAAAGGAAGTTCGATTATTTCAATGGTTGTCAATGTGGACAACAACTTGCTGCCGACCTTTGTCTAATTTGTGAGCTTGGAGTCAAAGTATCGGTTCTTATGAGAACTTAATAGGAATAACTATGACATGGGTATGAACTTTGCTATGATATTTTCACAAGGGAATGCATGATATCTTCCTCAGCCAATTTTGAGGTACCTGTAAACAATCAATCACAGGAATTAGTTGGAGAAATTTGGGCGGTTTTACACATCATTGTCACTGAAAGAAGCTTGATAATCTTAATGGTAGTTAATATGGACAACAACTTTGCTGCCACACATTGTCTTTGTGAGCTTGGAGTCAAAGTATCAGTTTTTATGAGATCTTAATAGGAATAACTACGACATCACTATGAAGTAAACATTCTTGCGGTTGCAAGTTACAGAATTGGTAAGGTGAGATAATCTCAGGCGCTAAGGTGAGATGACTTTGATAAGTCTATCATATGGAAGTCAAACCTTCATCAGTGCGTGTAGAGGTGTGAGATTTGAAACCCCATTGAAAGCAAATGCATATCCTTTGCAATTAGATTACACCATATTGGATTGTTCCGCAATCTAGACTGGAAAATGGCAGAAAAAGTTGACACCCATGCTGGGTTGGCAATGCAATAACAGTTGCGAAGCAATTGCAAATTGAGTTGTATGGCCAGGCTTGTAATTAAGAACGGACACCGGAAAAACACTTGTTGTTTTGAGAATGGACTAGAGTAGAGGCACCCATAACCGATCACTTAAGCGATTATGCGCTAGATCTAGAGAAGTATAAGGTAGTGCCAATTTTTCCTGTAGGAAGATAGAAATCAGGAGGACTGTATTTTTTTTTTGGGTAATTTTATTCCTTAAATTGAAATTACTGTGAATTTTTGAAGCCAAAAGTTGGTCCAAACATATTACCAACGTCTAGAGTTTGCTATAATTGCTCATTCATCCTCATTTTAGCACTCAAAACCAAGACATGTGTCATGGTACTATTGGTTCCAGCCTAATTGAAATTTAGTCTTAGCCCAATTGAATTTCGGGTGCCCTATGATTGTTGATGGGGCCTTGATTGGGAATAGGCACCTCTACAAAATATATGCTTAAAATATACTAATCATTCTAAGTTCATTGGTGAACACAACCGGGGGCGGGGGCTATGTGGTCAATTTGAGAGCAAGGAAAACTTTACTTTGGAACTTATGGTGTTTGCATCTCAACTCCGATTCTGAAATTTGAAATGACAATTTGTGTGGTTTTTAATAGCTAGTTGGATGAGATCAAGAGCTATCTTTTTATTATCATCATAAATAGATTGAAAATTGATGTGCAACTTGTGAACATGTTTCATTGATTCATAGCAACATAATCACACAAAAATTATTAAAAAAATGATTCCCGTGATTACAACTATGTTGGCTTTTGGAATACTAGTCATCAAAACAACTATACCTTTCGACATTGTACTATAATGCACCAATATACTGCATATTATAAAATAGGATGTGCCACCCGGGGACTACCTTAAATGGGAAAGCCACTCCAAAAATGTGGTTGACTTAGGGTATTGGTTATTTATTTTTATAATAATTTAAGTTTTCAAGATACTCCCATTTTTCCTTTTTTTAATACTTTCGTTTGTCTCATATTTATACAAAATATTTAAGCGGCATATGGAAATTAGAGCATTAGTTTGCTTGTAATCATAAATGATGATTGTTAGAGGTTTAAGAATAAATGAAGTTTGAATAACCCATGTGGTTTGTGCACGGGGGGTGCAGTGGCGAAAATGTAGAAAACCACGTGCGAGAAAATGTAGGGTGGATTTTATTCAAGACACATAATTTTTACATTTTTTTTAGATATACAATAGCATCCTCTAAATCTGAATTTGGGAATTATATATAATGTATAGTGTGTTTTAAGTTGTGGTATTTATTATTATTTAGATGTAAAGTAGCATAAATAAAATAAAATTTAGTTTTTAAAAATTTATAGGTGCAACATAAAACATATGCCATTAGTGGCATTGGATGAGAAATAGGCAAATTGTATGTGAACATGTGTATGGATTTGTTGAAACGGTCACCTTTGGATGGAAGTACCATCCTTAGGTTTTTGTTTTCTCTCTAGTCGGTTGCTCTGCTTCGGTTTAGGATTTCTTGCTCACTGTGCTCACTCATGTGCTCGGTCTTGTGCTCGTTGTGCTTGTTCTTGTGCTCATTGTGTTCACTCTTGTGCTTGCTCTTGTGCTCATGTGCTTGTTCTTGTCGTTGGAAAATGGTGACCGAAGGACTAATTCCGGTCTTTTTTGGTGGTGCTGGTGAGTCGAACTGTCTCTGGAATTGCTAACACCTGCTCAACACTAATATTTTGTGGCCTCTATATGAACACTTAAGACAACTACATCTATGTTCCTTGAAATCCATCCCAAATTGGCATTTGCCATTGCATAGTGCACTATATGGGTAATGTATGTGCAGATTGTTCACACAAAATTTCTACTACTTATAAATAAGATAGGGTGATTATTATTATGTGACTCTGTAATTTATATATAATGATAGGGTGTTAGAAAATACCATCCAGTAGAAATTTAGCTACTTATAGGGTGGAAAATATTCAACGAAGGAAGGTAAATACCCCCCCCATTAAATAGGGGGTTCTCGCACGTGTATACATAAAGCAAGTGTAGGTGCACCCCCCGTGGGTTTGTGGGAAGTGGGAATTGAGATATCCCATATGTATTGTATGAACCAAAAAAGAAAAGTGCAATAAAAGCAAGGCAATGAGTGGAAGTGATTATCTCACTCCAAACATCATTCATATGCCTTTGTATATGTGTGTTTGCTTGTGCAATCTGATCTCTAGTCTTATTCTGCTTCAATAGGTTATGGGCCCACTCACGCAAGTTCTAGAGTTAGAGATTTGATTGCTAGTTTGTTAGGGAGTGGATCTTGAGTGTTTTTAGGGATTGGAGGAGGTTTTGGGGTGCTTCATGTTGGAGGTGCATGGTGCATGTTTGGAGCATGGGTTGGTGCTTGGAAATTTGAATTTTGAAGCATTGTAAGTGTACAAGTGCACATTTGGAGGTTGTAAGTGTTGATATGAGTGTTTCTAATACTTGAATGGATATTTGATGCAATCGAATGTTGATTTGAGTTGGTTGAGTGCAATTATGCATATTTAAAGGTATTGAAGGTCATTTGAGTTGAAGAGGACCTGGTTTGAGTGGATGGAGGGTGCAAATGTACATTTGAGTTGAGAAAAAGACATGATTTGGGTGGTTTGAGCTAGGATGAATTGCATATCAAAGTTGAAAATAGCCTAATTTGAATGATTTGAAGGTGCAAAGGCACGTTTGAAAGCATGAGAGTTTATTTGAGCTCAAAAGGATTTGACTTGAGTAGATGGAGAGTGTAAAGACATTTTTGAGATTAAAAAAGGCTTATTTGAGTATATGGAGGGTGTAAAAGCGTAATTGAGAGCAAGAGGGCTCATTTGAGTTCAAAAGGATATGACTTGCACGGATAGAGGGTGCAAAATTATTTATGAGAACAAAAGGAGTTCCAAAGCATATGACTTAAGCGGATTGCGTGTGCAAAGGCACATTTGAAAACAAAATGGTATAACTTGAGTGGATTGAGAGCAAAAGGCTCTAACTTGAATGGATCGAGGTGCAAAAATACATTTGAGTCTAAGAGGGGCACTTTTAGCTTAAGAAGTGTTGATTAAGGCATGTGAAGCCATTGAGTGCATATAATAGCTTAAAAGAGGTTGATTTGAATGATTAGAGAATATATCCCCAACCTTTGAGCGAAAATGACATCACTTGAGGGTGAGGATGCTAGAATCATTGATAAATTTAATAGAGAGAACTTCAACCTTTGGAATTTTAAATTGGAGATGGGATTGGCTTCCGTGGATGGGCGCAAGCACAATCAAGTACACAACTCCATTACCCTACATAGTTTAAAGTGAAAGTGATTCAAAACTATATACTAACTTTGAATGTTGTGAAGGAAAAATCATAAATATTTGAAAAACACGTTGATCTACAAAGCCAAGCAATTTATGTTGACAAAAAATTTCAAGAAAAGTCTACATATTTTAGAAGATGGTGCAAGTAGTGTACAAGTAGACATATTGAACATGTAATTATCTAAAATTTGTTTAAAACGTGATAAAAATACATTAAATTGATATTTTATAGTAATTTTTGTAATGTTACCCTCAGGTTAATAATGAATTCAAGGAATATGGAAGAAAAAAAACTCCAACTTCAAAATAATGAAGGTCATGACATTTACATCCAAAACCAAATTCGATTATTATCTTTTGAGCATTACTTTTAATGATAAGTTTTGAAGATCTCATCTTGATGCTCAGTATTTGAGTATCTAACACAACAATAGAGGGTGGCATGAAAACAAATCCAATTTAATCAACACTTTGCTACTACTTCGGATGGTGATTGAGTGTGGGGGGCTCTCTTGGGTGAACCTGATGGAACCAAAACACGGGGGGTGCACTCCATTGTCAAGTAGAACACCACGTGCGAGACAAAAAAAATCTACTTTTTCTAAGTTGCATCACCAAAATGGGTCAAAATTTTTTTCATTAGTAGATATACATGGTATCTATTACAAAGTAAAAAATAGTAACCAAATTTGATGATCCTTGTTTTTTTAATAAAACATACCGTTTCTAACTAGAATGACGCAAAATTGAACTAAAACAATTACTACAAAAATAAAGATAACGAAAAATTGCAAAAAAATATACAAAATATATTATCAATGGTTATGTATATGTAGAAAAAATATCATAATTTTTAAAATTATATGTGGCATATAATATAGGGGTAGCAAACTTGTCTCGCACATGGTGTTCGACTTGACAATGGAGTGACCCCCCCCCCTCCCGTGAACCAAAACAAACCACAATGAGTAAATAACCTATACATGATTAACAAAGCCCACATTAGGAGCTCTTGTATTCCAATGCATAGTCCTAGTGTTATCCTTGTGGTAAAGAAGTTTGTTCCCTCCCCATACTTTGTCGTAGTTTCCAAGACTCGAGTGAATCATCATAGATGGTTGTCATATCCGCATCTTATGGGCACTGTCCCATCATGGGGGGTGGACTCTTCATACCACGTACGAACTAACATGAGTGTAGGAACGGGCATTATTTGAGGCATTAGCATACATAGTATACATAAGGGAGAGGTATTGTTTTTCTCTACTATGTACATTTAAAAAGGCTATCAAGAATTTTGAACCGAAGGTAGATGTACAAAAGGGGCCCCTAAGGTTTTGAGGAAATTTGACAATAGATGTGCTAGTTTCGTCCAATTACCTTAATTCTTCCAAATGACATGTGTTTTAGGGTTGTAATTATTAATAGTTATATCCTATGGATGAAAAAATGGTTAGTGATTTCCTCATTGGAAAGTGAAAGTGGATTATATAATATGTAATCAAGGCTTGTTTATTGCATGATTTATATTTTGTGTGTGTAGCATAGACATTTATCACATTTAAATGAAAAGCTTGAAGTATAAATACATGAGCCCATTTCTAGCCTATTATGAGTACGTATACATTTGTTTTTTTGCTATAAATGTCCCATATATAGAGGGTTTTAATTCATTATCATCCATGCACATCATTTAGGTTTCCAAAGAAGAGTGCACCCCGTGGGTGTCCCATACAATTTTGGCGCAAGTCTCCCACATATGGCTTGCGCCATATTCAAGCAAGGTTTGCCAAAAAGTTTGTTGTGTTTTTTTGGCATCGCATCTAGTATTGTTGAATGTGAGGTCATTGCTTTCAACCCAATTGGTCCACATGGCAATGGTCCAAATGGTTTGCAAAGGACATAACATTGCTAAGCCACATGATCCCTCACCCTTTCTAATCTCGGGGAGGTCACTCCATTGTCAAGTTGAACACCACGTGCGTTAAAAGTTTGCTACCCCTATATTACATGCCATAGATAATTTTAAAAATTATGATATTTTTCTACATATACATAACCATTGATAGTATCTTTCGTATATTTTTCTGAAATTTTTAGTCATCTTCATTTTTTGTAGTAATTTTTTTAGTTCAATTCTGCGTCATTCTAGTTAGAAACAATATGTTTTATAAATAAAACAGATCATCAAATTTGGTTACCATGTTTTACTATGTGATAGATACTATGTATATCTACTCATGAAAAAATTTAATAAAATTTTGACCCATTTCGGTGATGCCCTTTAGAAAAAGTAGATTTTGTCTTAACGCACGTGGTGTTCAACTTGACAATGGAGTGACCTCCCCGGGTTTCTGATTAAAAGAGATGCCATGTCCCATGGGGCCTTGCCATGGCACTAAGACTTAGGCTATCGTTTTTAAAGAATCACAACATGCTTATTCCTGGCCTTTGGCGTAATAGTGGCATAATATTGTCATATATAGGGTAAGTGGCTAGTGGAACTTAACAATGTTATGGAAGTCTTGAAGAAGGTTGCTTTGGTATATGTGTGCACCTTTCTTTTCTCAAATACCTAAGTGTTGTGGTGACTCACCTACTTGGGAGTTATTTACCATACAATATAATTATATTATATCTTTTAGCCCATACTATTACATTTTTGTGAAAAACACATTGATTTCTCATTCTTAGTTTTAAACATACAACACCATGGGCTCAAAATGACGTGGTTCAAGAAAAGCTACATTGACTAAAATTATCGTGGTATGACAAAATCACAGTGGCCACACTAATAGGTGTAGAAAGTGTAGCTACAAGAATTATTTGTGTGTCGGCTCAACTTCACCTGCAAATGTCACTTCCTCCCTATCCTTCACGCAATTAAACGAATGTCATTTGATGGGTATAATAGAGTTATTTGTAAAGTCCCGTGGGTACGATCCTTCTTTGAGAAAACTTTTCATTGAGAGTTCCTTAGCTCGTCGTGCATTAGAGCCTATTAAAAAAGTTGGGTGAAACTTTTGGATCTTCCTCTTTCCACCTCTTAAACTTTGAGAGAGTATTAAGATCTAGACCGACTAGAATGGGTTTGTGCATGGGACCCAATGTCCTAAATCCCAAATTGGCTATGCAAGGTTACCTTGACCCACACATCCTAATAAGACAAGCTAGAAAGCCAAATTTTAATAGTCCGACACCACTCTTTGTGTATGATAATTTGAGCATTAAGAAAACTTGGGTGACTTTGTCTTAATTCTCATAAATTAAGGTTTGGGACTAAATCCATGGTTTCATCTGCTTTACGTTATGAGTAACTATAATGACAGCAAGAGAATTGTGCAAAGCAATCTGAGAGACTCGGCTGGCCGCTTCGTGTGAGAATGGACAACCAAAAAATGTGTACATAGATTGTGATATTGCACTATGTTATAATTTTTGCTATTACTGTGAAGTGAAACTTGAACTGTGTGCAAAGGGGAGGCTTGGGGCTTTGAGATGATATAATGTAGAAATACCATAACCCGTGAAAATAAGGTGATTCACATTGAAGATCTGGTCTGACAATCATGAGATAATTTTCTAAGATAGACAAGAAGGATTCATGAAGAATGCAAGTTGTTTCATATTTTTCTGCCCTGTACAAAAAATGCTACAATTTTACAATGTGGAAAGTTGTCAAACCTCCTACTTGTTCACTAGATTCTCCCTACACCGAACAAGGTAATCCACATTTCCATACAGAACATCGCCTAAATCGGTTACCTCATGAGAACATTAACACTTGCCTCCCATTGGCTATACTAAGTGTACACGCATTGAAGTTGCCGCCGAGCCATGATCCGTTTCAGAAATGGCACTTCACCATTATGACGGCGGTCTAGTGCACGGCTAGAGGGTGGTTAACCGATTATGGTATTTCTACCTTAAGCCAGTGGCATTTGGCTTCCGAGATTTGTACACCCTATTTTATTATGATGTTAGTGGGGGGAACAAATGTGGGTCTGGGACCTGGGTTTATAAACACTTGGAGGGCAATGACTCTCAGCCAATGTCCAGGGACATTTTTGGACATAATCGGTCGAGATCCTAGTGTTTCCAAGTCCAACCGGTACATGTTGACATCTTTCAGTTTTCTTTATTATTCACTAGATTCCTCTAAAATGATTGGTAATTTTCCTGAAGTCTTGAACTGCAACCGGTTATTTCTCAACTCAACCGGTTCATCTGTGACTACACTAAGTATGATCGTTAGTGTCATATGGTATTTTATATCACTATGGAAACTTTTCAGATGACACTTATGAATAAATGAACAAATTTTTTCATGGATGATGGATGAGTTCATCCATTGGCCAAAACCCTGCCTTCTCTTGTCAGCAACTTGTGGTGAAATATTGTCATGGATGATTGAAATTTGGATGAAAATTCACTTGGTAAGTGACAGTAATTGCAACACTGTAAAATCTATAATTCCCCACCCCAAAACATTACAAGGAATGACAAATAATGTTGGGTTAACATTTAGTGTAGGTGACACTATACTGCGGTTTACAATTAGTACTAAGCAAGATAATTAGAATTGGTGGCACTAAGTATCATATTTAGTGTAGTGGTTGATTCTCCCTGTTCATTGCTCTCAGCCTTGAAGGGGCCTTGAATTAGTAGAAATTTGGGGCATGGTGCATGACCGGCTGCTGAGGATGTAAGTACCTACTTGATTTAACGACATGAAGTAAGTTTGAAAGCTAGAATTTGGAATTAGCACCACTAATAATGAGTGTCTGCAACTTAATTACCCAAGTACCCCCCATGCTTCCTCATTGACAGTTAGTGCCATACACTTCAGCTGAACACCTCTTTCTTAACTAACTTACCTACCTTCCCTCCCATCGCCCACGGCATCGCTCCACCAGCAATCCCATTTCAAGTCCACACCCATTCTATCACAGATCTCGTGTACAAAAGTTAATAGCGACTGTACTCCCAATTAATACTGGCTAAAAATAGATAATTTAAATCACAGAAGTAAACATCTGATGTAGTATGGAATAAATTCACTCCACCTTGTAAGTGCTCTGACCATCTTGTGACATGCATGTGGATTATGTGCCGATGTTTTTGCTACTCGGAAGGACCTGCTTGTATGATGCAGTAAACGGGTTCAACGCAGACAGCAATAATTCGGAGGATGGTCGACGCCAAGCTTGAGTTGATAATTACTGATTAGGTTACAGTGTTGACGATGGCATAGAGTACGGAAATGGTGGAGGCCGGAGATCAAAAAGAGCTTTCGATCGCAGGAGTCGTCATGATGGAATAAGGATCTGATATAGAATGAAACAAATTCACTTCACTTTGTTCTCTGATCATCTTATGCATGTATGTGGATTATGCGCCGAAAGTTCTGCTACTCGGATGGATCTGCTTGTATGATACAATTAAACCTGGTTTAATATAGACAGTAATTCGGAGCATGATCGGCGCCATTCTTGACGAGTTGGTGATCACTGATCAGGTTACAGTGTCGATGATGGCATGGATTACGGAAATGGTGGAGGCCGGAGATCAAAAAAGAGCTTTTTGGTTGCCACGGAGGTCAACAGGGTCAATGACTCACGCATGGACAGCGCATGAGATTCGCACGGACAACGCATGGGGAGAGGTACATCTTCGAAATTAGATGGTGGGGAGGGTCATGCGCAGATGTACCGCGTTGCCTTTTTTTTCTTGCGGTTTCATCTGGTGGGGGCCGAGAAAGTATGAAAGATGACCCATTCCTCCCCGCGTGGCGTCACGGCAGCAGTGATCGGGGAGATTTTTGGGCATAATCCTAGTGTGTGCAAGTCCAACCGGTTACATGTTGACATCCTTCCGTTTTTCTATATTAATTTGAGGTATATTCCATAAATTCCTCTAAAGTGATCGGTAATTCTCCTGAAGTCTTGAACTTCAACCGGTTATTTCTCAAACTCAACCGGTTCATCTGTAACTATCTGCCAGTTCTCCCCGATCATAGCACCCCGTATTCTCGAGTTTGACGGTCCCAAAATTTTATTTTTACGAAACTGTATTCGCCCTGCCACGCGGGCAGGAAGCTCCAGGAAATTGTGATAATAATAATTGTCACCTTCTTCGCGTGTTGGGATCCTCGCGTGAGCGAGTTTTGAGGAATTTGGTAATGATCCGAATGTGCACAAGGTTGAGGTTGAGGTGAGCATGATGCAAACTTGGATGCGAGTGCGAATGGGGTGAGGGGATACGAAGAAATTTACATGGAGTTTATGCAGGGATGGTGTTTTTTGTAGGCACTAGAGATAAAATAATTTTGAAAGGACATTGTGGGGTGCAATTTATTCTGGGGTTGGAGAAACATGAAGCGTTCGAGCGACGCACTGAAGCTCATATTTGTGACGCCTGCCGGGGCCACCACGGTGCTAGTGCTTGTTGTGTGCATTTTGTTCACCATCTCCTCCATCGACATCCAAACTTTGCATTCGCAACGGAAGGGCCTGGATTGGCTTCTTGGTGCCGGTGAATCGGATCTGAGTTTATACGAGTACGTAGCTGGCGATCATCCCCCCAAAAGCAGCACCAATTCTAACCTTTCATCACCTGATTCAAATTCCGCCCCCGAACTTACGGAGGATGCATCCAGGGTAGAAACTAATCTGCAAAACAATGCACCCACAGATGATGAAGGGTTAAATTTGAAATGGAAGCACGACATCTGCCTCCTGGTGCGGATTGGGAAGACCTCAGGCAGACCAGCCCTCCCTTACACGGAGCTCTACAGGCTGTTCAATGCCGTAAGAGATTTGGTTTCGGAGTCTCGGCAGAGCAGGGAGTCTGTGCAAGCTGGTGCAGGAATTTATGTGGCAACAGACAGTCCGACTCTGGTTTGCAAAATGACCCGGGATGCAGACCTGGGTCTGCCGGTAGCCTGCTCCGCCTTCCCGAAGCTGCCCAAAATCGGAAGCAATACAGTGAGTCCCTGCTTTAAATCTTGGTTAGAATTCCTTTTGGTAGAATTTAGTCATGACCTAAAACTAAACTGCTTTCTCAATATTTTCCTTGGACATTCCTCTTGGGTTGCTCCAGTGCAGACATCTGGTGGTAGGAGAGACAGGCAGATACACGGGACAGCTCTCTCAAGAAGAAGTTGAGGGTTTGGGGGTTCTGTGGAAGACGAGAAAAGCTGTGGACTTGGACACAGAGGATCCTGCAAGGGAGCCCCCATCTCTTTCCGAATCTGAATGGCAACCGACCATAGTGACTGCCTTCAGCAGCAACCACCTGGAGGTGGGCCTGCTCTTCCTCAGATCTGTGGGGCGGGCAGCAGTCGGCCAAAGTGCGTACAACATCTCCATTGTGGTGTGGACCATGAACGAGTTCCCACCGAGCGCCAAAACTGCCTTTGCTTGTGTGGTCGAAGAGCTTCAGAGCCTTTACAAAGTCCGGACTGAGGTGCGGGCATTTCAGTTTGAGGCTTGGCCGAGTTGGATGCGGATCAATCAGAAGCGTGGTTACAATGGAGGGAGAGGTAAGCTTTTGTCACCATTTGACCAAGTCCTGGATGCTTCCTTATAATTTCGATCTCAGCTTCATTCAATCCTGTTTTGCAACAAACAAAAGTTGATGTGAATGGTTGAATTCTCATCTCAGTAGGATATGAGCAGCTAAGGCAGATTCTTATAATACCCATAATTCTGATGTTAGTGTCGATGACTAGGTTTTCTAGAATCAATCCCTTGGAGAGATCATGCCTTTCCATGACAATTCGAGATCTTCTTTTGACGATCTGTTGGTACTCTGCATACAGAACAGAGAGATCTGCCAAGGACCTTTTTTCGTGGAAGTGAAACAATCTAATAGATGATTTAGGGTTTAGAGTTTAGGGTTCTCTTTGCACCATGGCGGTGACTCAGTGAAGTCTCATGGATCCTTGTCAGGACGATTTGCAGAAGAGTGAAGAAATATGTTGTCAAACTTTTGGGAATGGCATAATTCTGTACCTTGCATTTGATGAGTGGTCTGTGGAATGCAGGTGAATATGCATGGAAGGCCATCATGGTTCACACGGTCCTACTGGAGAGGGGGTTTGTGTACTGGGCCGATGCAGGTGCTCGGTTTCGAACTGCAAGTGCACTCACCGATACTCTAGACTATGTGAAGCGGAATGGGTTTGCTTCGCGGAACTCAAGTGGCAAAGTTAAGGAATGGTGTCATGTGAAGCAGCTGGAGTACTTGGATGCCAACAAACCCCGCCTTCTCAAGCAGCCCAATTGTGACGCCTCGGGCATTGGCTTCACCCTCAGAAGGTGCTCCCTTCTCTCTAGTACTATTTAGCCAAGAAATATTACCCATCTCCAACACTCAATTACATGAAAGAAAGTGCTGACTGCCTTGAAGGTTTGTGCGAAAACAATATACTACCAAGTGCCTCTGGTTATTGAAGAGGGAGTCTCATGCTTCAACAAACTTTTGCAGCGAAGATAGCGAGATTTTTGAATGATTTGAGGTTTAAATGAGACGACGATTCTTGAGGTTACTGAGCTCCATCATCAAGGTTTAGGGTACACAAATTCTACTGTGAAGTTGAAGCACTGATATGATTTTTCAATTTCAATTCAGGTACAAAGAGCTTGCAAGGCCATGGTATGAGTGCTCCATCACCAGGCAATGTATTGCCCCAGATGGATCCAGCCGCAAGAACCATAGACAAGACCAGGCGGCACTCACAGTGATCACCGCTCGTAATGGCTACAAATGCCAGGGAGTGAGCTCTGGAATTGCCAGAAACACAGATAACAATCCCAAAGGCCACTTGATTGGCGTGGACGCAACCAAATGCTACAAGGACCCTCTTGGTTTGAAATGGCACTAACCATTGGCTCATAGGTCGAACACAACAAACACATCTGCGCCTTCGGCATAGCTGGGTCCTGTTACACTAATTAGGCTATGCTTGACACCAAACATGTCTTGTGTGGTAATACTTTGGGCTTTGACATTATGGCAGTACAGGATAAATTGCCGCCCCAATGACAGATGCAGCACCCTGGAGATGTTTTTACGTACTACATACATTCTGGTGGGTTTTGTCATGCTCAGTTCTTTCCACTTCGGCCAATCACATACAAACCTTGATAGAAGGTGGAGATTGTTTGTATTACTAATACTGAGCACATCCTTTTTTAAAAGATTGCAACGTTAATAAGAATCCTCATTTTCTACAACAGATTCTGTAGGACTAAAATCATATTACAGTAGCCGCATAGGTTCAGAGGAGCGCAAACTGAACCATAGTCATCTTTGTGGAACACTGAAAATAGCATCGTGAACTTTGTGATCATTTCTGCTGAGTTTCTCGGTCTCAGACAAACAGTTTGACTCGTAAATCTCTTTGCTCGAACTCATCACCTTCAACATTTCAAAGTTAAATTTTAGAAGGACAGGATCTTACTACAGTCAACAACACATAAAATCTGTTCTTCGATTCATTGCCCTGTATTGAGGAATTCCACATCAAAAATAATATATTACTGACACCTTCATGGATACATAGTATTGCGACACTGGGAAGGTAAGAAACTGACAGTCATTTTGGAATGTGGTTGGAAAGGTTTGAAATTTGTCGATCATAAGACCGCCATTGAATCAATTTTGACTACAAGGTAGCGCTGCAAAAGAAAAGAAAAAATAGGAGCAACTTTAGGTGCTCCATGGACATTGCATCTAGGTATAGATCAAAGCTTAGTAGTTTTCCAAGTACTTTGGAACCAATCCAAGGTTAGTACCTCAGTTAGCAATCTGAGCTACATGTCCTAGTGGAGCTGGTTCTGTTCTGGTGGCATATCATGTTTTCAAATAAGAGTAATTTATCGAAATGGCCTGATCTCAAGTGAATTCTGTTGGATTCTCTGTCAAGTACTTGGCAAATGTAGTTTGGATGAGTTTTGCAATTTTGCTGTTTTCCACAGGAGGTTTATCCTCCTCACCCACTGTGTCATACACTGCTTCCCACCGCGCCGTGGTTTTTGTTCCATCTTCACTGGGGGTGTATTTCATGGAAGCTTTCATGGACTTGTATGTTGGATCTCCTTGCAAGACTGTGTACTTGATAGTGGTGGTGGTGTCATCGAAAGAGTCGACTCGCTCCTTCACTTCTCCTTTGACAGGGAAAGCTATGGCCAACACAGGCAAACATCACTACTCATCAATGTTTTCACAATCAGAATGTAGTTTTTCAGCATTTCTGCATTTCAGCAAACTTATACCTCTGGAGTTTGGACTAGTTGACATGTCGCCCATGTATAATCCTATGTAGAATCCTTTCCTGGTTCATCCTAAAGCATTGTAAACCAAATCATCAGGGACAAGTGTTGCAGAGGGGACCCCATCCCTCTCCGCCCGCCGTTTTATGAGGTGCCGCCCCCTGCAACCTTCTAATCTCACTACCTCCCTCTCATGCTCACTTTTCTCGGATATGAAAATGATTTTAAGGCAAGGTTTGTAAGAGCTGGCCAGGGCTAGACATCCACCTCCTTGAGTTGGACCCCCACCACAACTACTGAGGTAAAGGGGTCAATGGAAAACTTGACCCCCATAGGTTGTGGTTAATTTGTTTCAAGTGAGTCTCCCTAGATTGGTTAAGGACCTCTGATGTCAAATGTCTAATTTGAAGTCAAATGATCTTATAATAAAAGTATACAAGCTATAATACAATGGAATGTGTTTACACTTCAGGTAACATTGGTGGTGGCCTAGCTCAAAGAGGTGGGCATCTAGCCCTAAACATAAGAAATATATCTACCCATTGAACATATTACAAACAACATGAATTTTTGACATCCAAAATGAAGGAGATATGGCCCCCCAACCCTCGAACTATCATACACAAAGGGGTTGTCACATGTACCACATGTGAAGGTCTGCCGAGTCAAGGGACAATGAAATATATGGTTGTGCAAAGGGCACAAGTTATGTCCCTTTGAAACATTGCCAGCCGTTCATCCACTCCATAGGGTTTTCATGAATAAGGTGAATGTGCCTGATTTGATGCACGATCTTAAACGGACACCTATATTTGGGTGGAAAATGGTTGGGTGTGGATCTAAAAAAGGACACCAAAAACACATGTGTTGAAAAGAGAATGAATTGCATTCTCAATATTATTAACCATTCAAGGTGAAATGGTCAACATAATTGAGAGACCAATGTAATCATTTACTAACTCGGAGAACCCTAACTTTGACAATGAATAAGATATTCACACGAGCTCCAAAAATTATGAGGAAAGTGGCTATGGTCATGATATGGAGTTGCTAATCATCTCGCACTAATTGCATGTTTCATATCCTTCGAGAAGTGGGTGCAGAGAAAAGTGTCCGTTTTAAGACTCGATTGTCTTAAGTCAATGAGCGAACTACTCCTACATTTTCAAACTGATAATGGCTATGGTCTTTACTGGCTTCCCAGTTTCGATTGCTTCACAAAATTGCCGCTGCTTCTTAAGTCTGCCTATGTTCCCATGTGATTAAGTGTCTGCCCAGATGCTTGCTGCCACTAGATTTCATCTGGTTTAAATTCGAGCAATCTTGCAGTCAAAATCTGCACTGGATAATGTTAAAAGCCAGCAGCCTCTGGCCATGGCTTTCAGCATAGAACATTCGTACATTGTTGGTGCAGTGGACGAGGCTGACATCGATAATTAAAAACAGTTTGAAAGATTATCGTGGTAAAGATGCGCGAATGATTGACAGATGAATTCCTCCATAGTGTACGGCGGCTCCGAATTGATCATAGGATGAAAGTAACAAAGGTTTTTTGAGCGAGGCCGACTTTTTAGTCTTCGTGACAAATGTGCGATTCTTGGAGAAACAACTTCATCTTTCTCCGAGGTATCACTACAAGAATGTGGGTACCCTGTGAACACACATTTTGACACAATTTTGACAAATTTGACACCAAATGGCGCGTGTTGATGACTAACACATGGACCAGAGGGGCCCATTATAGTGTCGACTTCTAGTCGATTTGAACGCTCCTCATTCTTTCGAGGGGCGCTAAAGCAATCTGTATGTGACTAAGACACTGAATTTGACCTCGGAAGAAACTTGGATGAAATCGCACCCAAGATGCAATAGGTAGTTACCGTGACCTTTCTTCCCAAAAGGGAGAAACAAGTCAAGAATTGCGCATCGCACTTTTGGTGCCTTTTTGACAATAACTTATTTTCAAACTCGATCTTTACGACAGGGCGGGAACCTTGGAAATGTTCAGCACAAGGAGGACGATGATACAAAATAGATGAATTAGACAACACGACCGTACCGACCAAAAGATTATACCAAAAAATGGAAAAAGGAAGAAAGATGAATTCAACACTCGATGATCACTTACCCGGACCCAACGTGATGACTCGCACCGTGCCAGTGCCACCATCTCCCTCCAGCAGCTCCGAGCCTCCGAACAAGTCCGGCATGAGCTTGGGAGCGACCACATCGATCTTCCGTGCCACTTTCCACATTCTGTGGATCGGTACTCCTAGCTCCACTTCCATGGCATACGTCCCTGCCACCATCTTGACGATCGATCCTCCCAACCCTAGGAACTCCCCACACAATCTCCTCACCCTCAAAAACTGTCAAAACTTTTGCATTCCAACAAAGTACACGGAATCCAGAATCCACCGAACAATTGTATCTTATGAAACTGCATCCATTCTGTAGCTGCTTCTAAGTGTGCATAACCAATTCTGCGGTTGCGGGATCAGTCACTCTAATTAACTCTGCCTCTCACGTGCAGATTGAGGAAGGCAGGGTGTAATATCCTGGCTGAGTGATTCAGGGCGGACTCTCGGCAGACAGGTCAAATAGCGTCGTCCAGGACCGACCGTGGGGTCACCGGTCAGCCTTTCCAATGCTTCCAGTCTTCCGATCTACATCATCTCCTCCAACAAACAATCGAACAACACTTGACCTACTTAGAAACTGGGAACTGTTGAATCCTGGCTTCGGTCAAAGCACAAAGCACCTACCAGAAATTAGTATCCTCCTAACTAACTTACCTGACTGTAGATTATTCGATGCTTGTTTTGGTTCTGATCAATGAACGGGGAGAACCGACCGCTAGTTACAGATGAACCGGTTGAGTTTGAGAAATAACCGGTTGAAGTTCAGGAAGACTTCAGGAAGATTACCCATCATTTTAGAGGAATCTGTGGAATATACCTTCAAATTAATATAGAAAAACCGAGAGATCACAACATGTAACCGGTTAGACTTGGAAACATTAGGATGTTGACCGGTTGTGTGCAAAACTCTCCCGGGACATTGGTTGATCCACATATCAGTTCATTCTCTGATTAAGTACTCAAAACTAAGGGGTTGTTTACATCATGGACCATGAAGTTGTTCCATGTTAAAGGGCATTTTTCCATGCTCACATTTCATGGTAACACTTCCATGGTTTGATTTCTAAAAAAAGTATTCTTAAAGTTTTTGGGCCCGTGACTACGTGTAAACTGAACGTGGACCAAGTGAAGTGACCATGCACCAAAACATGGATGTGCTGATTTTTTTTAATATATGTCCAAAAAGGGCAATTTTGGAAATTTTCTTCATGTTTGACCTTCTCCCCTTTTTTCCTCATAACTATGAAAAACATTTGGCAAAAATTTACAAAATTTAAAAAAAAGTTTTTTTAAAATTTTATTAAAACCGCACTTCTTTAACATGGTCCCCTAACATTTGTAACGAGAGAATCTCTTTTACCTCTCCCATTGCAAAACATGTTGGACCATGAGAGTGAATGATGTAGGCTTGAAAATAGGCCTTTTGGGAACCTCAAGTTCCATGGTCACTCTTACTTTTTTCACTTGATGTAAACCGAAGTGGTCCCGGGAGGAGTTCAACGGCCAATCACATATTTTAGAAGAACAAGGGATGACTTCATGGTCCATGATGTAAACGGCCCCTAAGTTAACTTTGCGGCAAGCGTGGAATCCTTAGGAAACATTATTAAAATATCATATTCTCTGATCCACACATTTGGGCCTCGTGCCATTTAGGTACAGTGGCTTAAGTTATTCAAACACAAGTTCTCTTATGGTTTCTAAAACGTGTGTACATTATAAAGTCTGAAAGATACACAGTATCCAGGAAAAATCCATTGACTCTGGAAAGTATATCCTCTCCGTACTGACCTAAGTTAACTCTTGAGTGGGATTCTTTGATGCTATTAAGTTTGTGCATTTTCTGGATCACACGTTTGGTTCTTGTGCTAAACGTAGATGTGTCTTATTCAAACACTACACAGTTTATGGTATTTTGTGTCACAGTTTAGACTGATTGTGAAGGGCCTAACTAGATGCCTAGAGGTCTCAAAGTGTCACATCCGTTAATTATTAATATGATCATATTTGTCAACAAAAGTAAAAAATTTAAGTGAACTTTTATTTATATTATGACATTTGGTAGCACATTCAAGTTTGAAATGTACATATCTAGAAGACAACCATTGAACAATAGCTATCCTCCATCTACCAACTCTAACGCGTGTGTACATTCTCAGGTCCGTGATGTACATATCAAGAAAAAACTTGTTCAAGGAAATCTACAAGCAATACCCTAGGAACTCACAAGGTATTCAGTTTGACTCGAAAAAATTGTTAGCTCAAGGCTTGTGTTCCTCATTTGACTCTGTGAGAGCACTTATGTGCATTGTCCTCATGATATGTTCTTTGATTTGGTGTTAAGTTGCACCATATCTTCATTGTAGTTACCATAAGAGTAAATAGGTACTACAATCACATAGGTGACACCCTTCTTGCATTCCAAACTTGTATGACATAGTTCACCTCACTAGAGCGCCCCTAATTGGAGAACATCTGGTGAGGTTGTCAATTATGCCATAAATCATGTGGACACAACAATGACTTCAACCACTTTCTTCCACTTTCATGTGATTCCAAACTTGTATGACATAGTTCACCTCACTAGAGCGCCCCTAATTGGAGAACATCTGGTGAGGTTGTCAATTATGCCATAAATCAGGTGGACACAACAATGACTTCAACCACTTTCTTCCACTTTTATGTGAAAATATTGAACCTAGTGACATGGTCTAGTGGGATGTCCACATGAGTCTTGTAGTGTAATTGCATTAGAGAGTATACCTAGAAAGTAATTTGGATACTTTGGATCCATGAAAACCTTGGGACATGGATCTTGGAGCCAAAATATACAAAGTATCAGACATGTCATTGCAGCAAGGAAATGTAAGATCCATATTAAAGCATTCTAGATCCATAGTGTTTTTGGTCTTGGATCCCGATACAACGAAGCTATTCCACCTTTCTTCTAGTTTAGTGAAGTTCAATAAAACTTAGCCATGGCTATTGATTGCTTGTGTCTCTTTCTTTCTTTTCTTTTGTTCATACTCATAAATATGTCCTTGCTGATGCAACATGTTATGTCACTAGAAATTCATCCTTCTCTTGCAGGACCAAGGTCTTATATTGGGAAGTAAAATTTGAATTTTTTTGGTGTGTGTTTGAGTGTCAAATTATGATATTTTCATGCATTGGAGATGCCTTTCACTATACACATTCTAAGAAATCACAAATTGAAATGAATGTACACCACAATAATAATATTCTCACATGTGATAGATATGATCTTACACTTTGAATGTTCATATAGATTTTTCTTATGTATACTATCCACTTTCACTTTTTATTGAAAAAGTTACTAGAGATTTTTTCATCCACATGATATACTCGTAGTAATCTGATCGTACAACACATGTCTTTGGTTAACTTTTTCTCTAAACTTTAGGACCCTTTTGTATATCTAACATGTCTACTTTAATTCTTAATAGCCTTACTATTTGTACACATTAGAGAGAGAGAGAAATTCTTCTTTATGTATACTATGTATAGTAATGCTTCTAATAATACCCCATTTTATAGTCATGTTAGTTTGTAGGTGGTGTGAAGAATGGAACCCTTGGGAACAAACCCTTGTAGATTTGTAGTTGATTCATTACAACTAGGTCCCACTAGACTACTATGGGAGTCTATAATGATCCTTTTAGAGTTAAATGAACTTTATTTACGAAGGCCATCCTATAAATGGTAATTGCATTGTAGCCTTCCAATTTAATCAATTTAGCTAAACTAATTATGGGAGATTTTATGGGCATATGTATAGTGTGGCTTACCCATTGTAACCCTATAGTGTGGGCCACAATATGGATCATCATGCATGAAATTAGTGTGCAATACTAGTTAAACTTGAATCTTCAGACATTCACTATGCTATCACTCTTTCACTTGACAACTATTAAGCATATGAATTCAAAGCGCATAAAGTCGCTTCTTAAGTCCAAGTAGTGAGGGAAAAAACATCAAAGAACATGAATGATCATTGTGCCCAATTGGCTAAGAGCTAGGAAATGATCTTGGTATCTATAGAAATAACATGAGAAACTAGATGTAATGTTGTTTAATTGCAAAAATGAGCAAGATTTGAAGGACTTGAAATATCATTTGAATGAGCAAGTGAAGGCATTTCTTAAAGGTGGGTTTTGGTGATCTCTCTAAAAGGTCACTACACCCAAATGGCTGAGACTTGGGCTACGATCTTGACGTATGTAGAAAGAGGATGAAAAATATCTGTAATATAGATTGTTTCTTTGTGAGTAACGAGCACAATTTGAAGGAAAATCTGTTGTTAGTTGAAGCCGTTGGAGGTGTTTCATGAAGGGGTTTGAAGGTAGGATTGAGAATGAGCACCACCTTGTCAATAAGATTTTAAAAAAAATCAAAAATCAGTTGTTGAATAAATAGAAATACATAACACCTCCGATGTGATATATTGTGGATTGGTAAATAGTGTGCACCCCAATATCGTCTTTAATGTTCTTAATGTGGATATTTTGTTTATAGTGTGGCCCACATTTACCATACTCAATGTAGTTGGGGAGAGGTCTAGCCCCTTTTTAAGGGTATCACTTCAAAATGCCCACTTCTATAGTAATGTTAGGGCATGAACTTGAATTTTCAACAAATGGGATGCAAGTTATATCCTCATTGTATGAAGTTGAAGAATCTGGTTCCATCCATGACCCAATTCCGGCACCCTTTTTCCCCCAAAAGTGGGAAGCTAAGTACTTCAATAGTACTAATGGCTATATTCTAGGGTGAAATGCGTAACTCATCCCCCCCCCCCAAAAAAAGAAAGGATCAACTCTCAGAGTCGGTGTCCGGCCCGAGATTTTTGGGCATAATATGTCAAATGTCTAGTGTTCCATGTTCAACCAGTTGCATGTTGTGATCTTTTGGTTTCTCTTAATTAATTTATGGTATATTCCATAAATTCTTCTAAATGATTGATAATTTTCCTGAAGTCTTGAACTTCAACTGGTTATTTCTCAAACTCAACCGGTTCATCTGTAACTAGTGGTCGGTTCTCCCCTGTTCATGGCTAAGAGTGCACTCAATATTCACTTAGGGAGACCCATGTATCCGATTTAGTTCAACATTAGACGTTGACTTCTAGTAATAGATCTAAGTCACACGATGTTGAATTCTACTAACCAAATTACTTTAATCTCCCCACGAATTCACTAATTTTTCAAAAATAAAATAAAATATAGAAATGTTTTGATGAGCTCAAGTTGCACAAGCACATCAAGAGTCTTAAGTGCTCTACAAAAATATCATAGCCAATAGGCACTCTCTTATAAAATGGCCTTTTGCCACCAAGTCTGCATATTGTCATACCTTAGTGTCCAAAGAGCATCCAAATAAGGAAAGTGGGCAAAGAAGACACGTTTTAGTCAAAAGAGTTTTTATATTTGGTCAATGGACGGTCTTTGCAACTTTTGAGCTCAAGAGATCAATGTCTACAATGTTCAAAGATGTAGGAATAACTTAACAGCTTTGAAACATACTTCTCCTCTATGTACTTTGAATGTGAGAGTACAATCAAATTCTCACTAAATCACAAGGGCCCTAAAGTTCATCACCTTTGGTTTAATAACTATGATATTGGTAGATGTACCACTTTCACTAGTGGAGTTCTACATTCTTCCTAGGTACTAGACGTAGGTGATGAACTTTAGGGGCCTTGTGAGTGAAATAATGTCCAAGTGACCTGGTTGGACATACACGCATGTGAATAGTGAGCTATGTAGGATCATAACCTCACTTGTTTTAGAATGAAGAGAGCAATGAATAGAGAGAACGGCCATTAGTTACATATGAATTGGTTGAGTTTGAGAAATAATTGGTTGAAGTTCTACACTTCACGAAAATAACCGATCATTTTACAGGAATTGTGGAATATACCTCAAATATCAAAGAAAAACTAGAAGATCACAACATGTAACCGGATAGGATAGCTTAATTTTGACCAATAGGATCGCTTGATTTTGGAGTTTCCTCGGTCTTGGGCATTGTGGAAATCCATGCTTAGACTACGACGAATCTGAGTCTTCTTCTCTGCTGCAGAAACTGTAGGTCAAAATCATTTGTCAAAAGAGCCATGCGGGAGGTAACTTCGTCACCGGGCAAAGCAATCTCGGAAGAGTCATTGACAACACCTGGTTGCTTCGATCGACACAAAGTGCGAGCGGGACTGTGCGTGAAACGACGCGGCCGCCCTTTTGCTTGGGATGAGCTAGCGAAGACTTCCTTCAGCCAGGGCCGCCTACGATTAGTCCCCCCTCAGACCATTTTAACGACGACGACGACGACGACGACGACGACGACAATCACGAATGAGGAACTGAAGAAAGCAGAAAGACATCGAATCAGTCACATGGCAAGCAGGTGAGTGAGCCAGTAGCCACCTAAATTCTTCCCTCACTGCTCACCTCCACGCCCTCCGGCGCTACAGCATTCCCCAAGCTGGGTTGGTTGGGGATCCATTGCTGAGCTAAAACCGGCGAGCTTCTCAAGGATCTTGTGCCTCGAGGAAATTGCAAGTCATAGGAGTCGGTTGAAGAGTTTTTTTGAGGGTTTGTGGGGTCTGTTGACTCTCGATCGCCTCTCGGGAATTTATATAGGTCGTGAGGGAATTCACTTGGGGGGGAATTGTGAGTGGGAGTGGAATTAAAGCAGGGGTTTGGCAGGTCGACAGAGTCAAGAATCCTAGTTGCAGAAAATTGGGTAACGGCTCTAATCCTGGGGTTAGGTCGAGAGAATTCGTGATCGGTTTAGTTGCATTCACCAGGAGGGTGGGAACAATACTTCCTGCAGACATCGAACTAGTTTGAGAATCTCTTCCTGGGAATTGAATTTGGGGGGGTTGGAATTTTTAAGATACGTCTAGGAGAAACCATGGCGCTGCGGATGTGCCCCGCTGATGGCAAAATGTTAGCTTTCGAGTCACCGGTGTTCGGCAACATGGCGGGTCTGGATGTGCCTTCGCCAAAGCATGTGAAGATGATGAATTCTCGGAAGCAGGGAGATCATACAGGCATGGAGTCATGCCGGGCCGAAGCTGGGAACGGAAGCTCATGGCCAGCATCGAACGCCTTTCTTCAGAAGGTAACCGATCAACCTGGTGGGAATCACAGCAACTCCTCTCAAGTGAAGAACAAGCCACTGGAGCAGCAGCAGCAAGGATTGCAGCAAGTCACAAACGGCTCCGCAATGCAAGTCTCCACTAGCCATCTGGTGTCACTGCAGCTCCCCAAGCCGCTGTCAATCACCGACCTAGCCCTCCCACCTCGCCACGGATCCGACCTGCGAGTGGCATACCAGGGAGTCCCAGGGGCTTACAGCGAGGCTGCGGCCGCAAAGGCGTACCCAAGGTGCGAGGCAGTGCCATGCGAGCAATTCGAAGCTGCGTTCTCAGCCGTGGAGCTTTGGTTGGTGGACAGGGCAGTGTTACCCATCGAAAACAGCTTAGGTGGCAGCATCCACCGCAACTATGACCTGCTGCTCCGCCACCGCTTGCACATCGTGGGGGAGGTTCAGCTTGCGATTCACCATTGCTTGTTGGGCCTCCCAGGGGTGAAGACGGAGGAGCTAGTCCGCGTGGTGAGCCATCCGCAAGCCTTGTCTCAGTGCGAGGCAACTTTGGTGAAGCTTGGTGTCACCAGGGAGGCCGTGGATGACACTGCAGGTGCGGCCCAGTTCATCGCAGCCCACAACCTGAGGGACACGGGGGCGGTTGCGAGCTCCAGAGCTGCGGAGATTTATGGCCTCGAGGTTCTAATGGATGGGATCCAGGATGACTTGGACAATGTGACTAGGTTCCTGATGCTGGCACGGGAGCCAGTTATCCCACGTAACGACCGGCCGTTCAAGACCAGCATCGTGTTCACCCTGGAGGAAGGCCCGGGGGTGTTGTTCAAGGCACTCTCGGTGTTCGCGCTCCGCAACATCAACCTTACGAAGATCGAGAGCAGGCCGCAGCGTAAGCGGCCGTTGCGTGTAGTTGATGACAGCAATAACGGTACCGCTAAGTACTTCGATTACCTCTTCTACATCGATTTCGAGGCGTCCATGGCTGATGTGCGTGCCCAGAATGCTCTTAGCCATCTGCAAGAGTTTGCAACTTTTCTAAGAGTCTTGGGTAGCTACCCTATGGACATGAGTCCCATGCGCGCTTGAGGGCATGTAGTGATGTTAATTTAGCATCGTTAGGATTCTGCACATGCTTATGTACATAATTCTTCAGCATCTGTATGTTGTTTGTACTACGTAATGTTTCTGGAACCTGGTTAGTCCGCCATTTCCAGAAATGCAAGCAAGCTACAAGTTAGTGATTTTAAACAAATTTACTCTTTTCTCCATCCTGGAGACACAATTTTACCCTTCAATCCTGAGTAAGCGACTTTACCACATTCCGGCCAACGAAATTGTGAAAGATTCAATGTCACACTGAAGTACAGTTGCCTTTCATACGGGTACTCCTTTTCTGTAGTCAATCTCCAAACAGTTGAATTTGCAGCCTGTAATCCACCAGATGTTGCATTGCTTGAGTTTCCAGTGACTCGTTGTGAACCGCTCAGCTTTGGCGTAAGTGATCATGTGTCGTGTGTAAAGCTCAACATTAGAAGTGGCCATTATTTTCTTTAGGGTTGGTCTAATAAGGGCAGAGCAACCGAAAACCCTGATTGACGAAAGTGCAGGAAAGGGATAGGAACCAAGACAGTAATTCCACTTAAACCTAGCTCCGGAATGATTGAAGAGTCGGTATTAAATGTGGGTTTTTGTTTTTGGAATCTTGAATCAGTTTGGAATGATGAAAATATGCACCGGAACCTACATGTGGAAATGAAAATCACTGGGGAGCAACAAATGATTAGGGGGCCTCCAGTTGCTCTAGATCTTACACAGGTCATACCACAATTACTGAGCAATCTTCTTAGGCAAGCCATAAGTGCAAGATACATCATACACATGAAGTATAATAAGGAGACCCTTAGAGTAATTTATTATATTACCCAATATGAGGTATGACTCACCGGAACCAAGGTCAAGCACAATTCCTAAGAACATGTAATATGATAAGCATATCCTAATTTCAATCATATATCACATGTCATTGTAGAAGCCAAGAGCGCAATATATCTTTTATTCATTGTAACACTCAAATATGTTGTATTGTTAATTGCATCATGGCATGTTAGAGGGTGGACTCAATGACAATTTTGTGAACTAGACTAACATTGGAATTGGAATCTATCACTATATTCATTAATCAAAGACTTTGAAAAGTCTCAAAATAAATGAAAATGGTTTAATATCTTGTTCAATTTCTTATTGTGATGACATGTATTTGTGCCAAATTGGTTAGTGCCACCCATGCAAATCGCTTTATTAAGTCACATTGAATATATTTTTGTGTTTTTCTTGTTTTTAATTTAAAAATCACGCCCTTAAATAGTCTCAAAATCATGAAAAGTCTCCAATTACCGAATATAGTGATATCTTATTAAAATCAAAATTGGCTTAGAAGCAAGGCCCAGGCCATGTACAAAAAGGGATCCTTCAAGCTTCTTCTTCTTCTTGGAGGAAATGGATACGTTCCATTGCCAAAATGTTCTTTGAAGGAAATGTAAGAATGCCCTATACATGTTTTGAACATGTGACCTTCACATTATCAGCACAATGCTCTAACCAACTAATCTTGAAAATTTTCCACTGGGGTTAGAAAGTGAAAGTTTACAAGGCACGAGGCTTGAATGATAGAATGCCCACCAACTACCAAAATGGACATGCCATAAACTGTACAAAAAACACGAAAAGGAAGCGACTAAATCACAAGCGACCTAGCTAAAAGGATTTCTGGTACAATGACTACGTGAAACCAAACTCCATAGAATATGGCTCAGGAGGCCATGACAAAGAGGCCCTATGTGTTGAAATTGTGGCCGTCCCTTGAAAGCAGCAAGTGATGCTTGAAGTCCATTTTTCTATAAGAGTTCAACGACAATGAAGGCAACATTGCAAGTAATGACCCGGGGGGGGGGTAGAAGGAGAAGGATTTGCTTCCCACTGGAAGGATTAACATAGTTGGGTGTTGGTAACAATAACATCATACACCTAGAGATCGCATAGAAATTCACTTTTTAAGCCTCCATGCAATCGCCAAGAAGAGTGGAGACATTGTATTCTTGGAAGAGGGCGAAATTGTGCCCATAGGGCGATTTTGATTCACATGTGTGGATTGACCCTGACATGTAGAAGTGGAACATATTGAAGACGGGAGCCCATGCAATGCCGTAGGATGGTTTAGTGTCGGGTCACAGCTGTTGAATGGCCATGGTGGTCATAGTGGATGTCGGCAATGTGAGATCACCGGTGCGTAACAAGGAGGGGTGAGTGCAAGAGATGGGAGTGAAAAATACAGTGATGGGATGAGCCAATGGGGAAGGATTGAGCCACAGGGAGGCCGAATCTGGGAATGTTGTAGAGCATTCAAGTGGTCGGAGAAGGCAGTCGGTCCATTGTTGGTGCCCATACCACGAATATGGGATGTTGGCATGGATATTGTCGTAAGGGAAGGGGGGGAGAAGGCGGTGGAGAATTGTAGGGAAGGGAAACTATTGCTTCATGACTAGAAGGGGGATAAGATTGGTCAACAAATGGGACATGTGGGGAAGGTGGAAGAGACAGTGGAGGAAAGGTGCAGAGTGTATAGATGGGAAAGGATCTCCTTAGAAACTGGCAACTGAGAGTGAGAGAGGTGCAATCGAGGAAGTGATATGGCGACGTTAGCAAGGACACTGTCTATCTCTAATTGGGATGGAAGTTATGAGGTTGGTGAGTCACGGGGGTGACTCATTGTTAGAACCGGGAACCACGTGCGTGCATGACCCTGAAATCAATACCCCTGATATATAAGATTTCCCCCTCTTAAAATTGATATACATACAAATATGTATCTAGGAAATGCCCTCTAACACATACACAAGTGACAAATAAATAAATCATATAGACCCCAATCATATATGTACACCAAAAAGATCATGTGAAAAATATGGTTTAAATACTCTTACCAAGCCATATTTATTTATCATTTGTTGAAATCAGTGAACACTTATTCATCCATTGAATGTAACTCATGCAAATTTGTTTCTATAATATAAGTCATTCAAGCTAATGCAATGATGGTTTCTAACTCTATTATCAAATGATCTATCAAATTATAGGTCCACATTGACCCATCGTTATTTTGATACCAACATAACTCTATTCCATATTGGAAGGCAAGTCCCCAAGGTTAAATGGTTGTTAATACTCAATCCACCTATTGCCAATTTTGTGGCACACCCTATAAACTCTTCCCAAATACCAAGTCTTGGTGGCCCCAGGCTAGATCACATTTGACCAGGGCTAGGCCCCACCCCGGGCATGCCTCCTTCACTGCCTGGATGAAACCCATGCTCCCTGTCCACTCTGCCCGACTTCAAAAAATAAAATTGCCCTTGCATTCTTGAAGGCCACTTGTCCATATAACCCATATTGAGTGCACTTCATCTTCAAGGTCCAAGATCCAATATATATGTTCACTTCCATTGAATAAATAAGCAATTGATTGGGATTTCATTTTCGAAGTGAAACCGTCAATAAAGCATTCAATTACACTTGTTTAGAATGACAAAGATCCTTTCAATGATAAGTCACAAAATTTATAACCTCACTGCTAATGAGGGTTTTGTAATATTTTTGACTTCCAAGTTAATTACATGTTTTATTGACGGTTTCACTTCGAAAATGAAATCCCAATCAAATGATTATTTACTCAATGGAAGTAAACCTATATATTGGATTTTGGACCTTGAAGATGAAGTGCACTCAATATGGGTTATATGGACAAGTGGCCTTCAACCGTTTTGTGTTCAAATTCCCATAGTCTTGTGGACACACACTACACTTGAATTCTTGACGGTTTCTATAGAATGTGGTCTTCGAGATCACAAATATATGCCTCCATGCTATCAGGCATATATCACGTCCACTCAAAATCACGACATTCGCAGATCCCCCTAGAAGTGTATGTACTTGTCCGTGGACCTCAAGTCGTTTGGCATGCCTCATCCTTGTGGAACAGTCATAAAATTCAGTGCGAGGCGCGAGTGCCTCAACTCCATCGGATTACAGCCCAACTACAACTGTGTAGAGAGTGGATCACAAAGAAGGAACTCATAGATAAGACTCTCTCTATCTTTCCTCCTGCTTCTGCTCTTCTAGCACAACAGTACCGCAACATGAAGTTCACAACGCATTCATAGTTAATGTCTTACCTTTTGTTTGCGGAGAAGCAATAGTTGCTCTTGTTGCAGAACGCAAAATCCAGACCCACAAAGGAAACACACACTGTGGAGATGGCGGCATGAAAACCACGAGGCACGAGGACGAAGCAACAGCCAAGGCAGAACCAACCTCGATAGTCTTTGTCAAAACCAAGAGATAAGTCATTTGAGAAACCTTACTCTTGGGGTAAGTTCAAATCATCGCGTGGAACTCGTGATTGTCATAACTGCGGTAAATTTGGACATTTAGCTAGAGACTGTAAAACTCTAGAGTATTATGTAAAAATGTATCAAGAGTTGCAACGTTTAAAGTCTGGACAGAGGGAAACTCACACGCTAGATGCTCCGTCACTAGACAGTGTGGATCCTGAGAACTTTATGGTGAGCATGGATAAGTCTAGGGCTAACTCTGATGTAGCCCTATTAGACAGTGCCACCACGCATATGATCTTACGAGATCCAAAGTACTTTACATTTTCCAGCCACGAAGCTAATGCCTGGCAAGAGTATAATATGACCACAATTGCTAAAAGATAGGATTTTAAATTCCGTGAGGGCCAGACAACTATAGTATTGCCTGGGGGGACCTCCCTCCGGTGTACAAATCCAATGTACTCTCCCACAGCTCCCCGGAGCCTGATCAGCTACCGGGATCTCAGGGCTAATGGGATCCATGTCCTTACTGCGCTGAGGAATGGTGAAGAAGCATTAGAGCTCAGACAAGGGCCACGTCTCCTTGCCACCGCGCATGCAGGAGCCAATGGCTTATATGAAATACACATCCACACTGAGGTGAATGTGGACCAAGCATTAGAGCTTAGGCAAGGGTTGCGTCCACTTGCCACCGCACATGTGGGAGCCAATGACTTAAGAATATCCAGTAGCGCTATGGGCTCTATTGATGGAGACACGATTAAATATCCCAAGGACTATGTTTTCTCCGTGATCTCTCCAACCAAGGTTGGAATGTGGCATGGCAGGCTGGGCATCCTGGGACCACGATATTCCGACGCATGTTGCCAATACTCACGGGACATGCGGTTTGTCCTAGCGATGCCAGTAAGGTGGGTGACTGCGTTGCATGCTCGCAAAGAAAGCTAATCCAACGATCGTCCTGGTGAAAATTGCCGATGGAGCTCCCACCAAGACTTGAAAGATTGCAAGGTAATGTCTATGGACCCATCAACCCTCCATCAGGACCTTTCAGGAATTTTCTGGTCCTCGTTGACGCATTTGGAACGCACTTTGAAGTTTCACTTTTAGATACTAGAAACATGGTTTTCCTAGAGTTGTTAGCTATGTTGCTCAAGTTCCGAACTCACTATCCGGATTGCCCTGTGAAAACGCTAAGGATAGACAATGCCAAGGAGTTCAGATCTCAGCAATTTGAGGACTATTGTGTAGCATCAGGTATTAGTTTGACTTACTTAGTACCTTATGAATATTCTCAAAACGGCCTAGCTGAAGCTTTTATCAAAAAGATTCATCTCATTACACGATCTCTTTTGATACATGCTAAACTCTTTTCTAGTTTTTGGAGTCATGCTGTCCTTCATGCTGCTACTCTGCTTAGATTCCATCCTACTTTGCTTAATGATCATTCTCCCTGTGAGCTCACCTTAGGACAAGATCCTAATGTTGCTCACTTGAGAACTTTCGGATGTCGAGTTTGGGTTCCCGTAACAGAACTGCATAAAAAAATGATTGGTCATCATCGTTAGGAAGGTATCTAAGTAGGCTTTGACTCGCCTAGCATTATACGTTATGTCATTCCCTTAGTCGGGACTCTCCAACGAGCTCGATTCCAAAACTATCATTTTGAAGAAACTCAGTTATCATCAGTAGAAACTCCCAAACCCAGTCCTGGTTTGGAATTTTGGGCTCCAGAGACATTCACTTTGAACCCTGACCCTTGAACTGCTCTTGGTGATTCAGAAGTTAGTAAACTTCTACATTTCAAGTCTCTTGCTGAGAAATTACCTAATGGTTTTAGCAACACTGCTAGGATTACTCGCAACCCATTGCCAGGTGCTGGCTCATCACCCGTCACTATTTTGCCTCAGAAACGTAGTCTTGACTCAGTCCTCCCTTCTTCCAAAATGCTCCGAACCGATCCTCTTAGCCTTCACAGTAATCTCTCGACTCTCTCTGATTCTGATCTTGTGACGCTAGATGAGGCTAAATCTAGTCCCGATTGGCCTCAATGGTTAGAAGCCTTAAACGTTGAGTATTCTTCCTTGAGGAAGCACAACGTATTTTGGTCCTTTGGTCACTAATCTTACCACCAAGCATGTAGGATTCAAGTTTATTTTTACTAAGAAACGAAATGCCCAAGGGCATGTCGTTCGGTATAAAGTTCCACCTAGTCGCCCAAGGGTTCACCCCGACCTGGAGTAGATTATAACTTTACCTACTCTCCTGTTACGGATTCGAGCACTTTTCGTTACCTACTAGGCATGGCCGTGCAATATTCCTTAGAAACTCAGCTTCTTGATGTCGTTACTGATTATCTTTATGGTCCCTTAGACGTTGTCATACATATCAGGCCTCCACCTGACTTCCTCTCGGAAACTCCACCAGAGGACACTCAGGGATCTTATTCTGGATTCAAAATCCAGAAAGCTCTCTATGGCTTGAAACAAGCCAGTAGAATGTGGTACAAGCACCTACAGGATTTCTTGCTTCACCACCAGTTTCAGCATGATCAAACTCTGCCCTGTATCTTCACCCTGAAAGACAAAACCGGCTTTGTGATCATTGCAGTATATGTTGATGATCTTAACCTTGTAGGCACACCGGGCACTTGCAGTCATGCCATGAGCTTGCTCACCACTCAGTTCGAAATGAAGTTATTAGGCAAGACTATTTTTTGCCTAGGCTTTCAAGTGGCTTACTTACCTAATGGGAGTATTTTTCTCCATCAAACCACTTATACTCAAAACCTCTTGAAGAGGTTTCATATGGACCAAGCTAGTCCACTTTCCGCCCCCATGATGGGACGAAGTAGAACACTTGATGATCCCTACCGTCCTTGCGAGGAGGAGGAGGAGGAGTTCTATAATAAGAACATGTACCTTGTAGCCGTAGGAGCTCTTCTATACTTGTCTACATACACGCGCCCAGATATTTCTTTTGTCACTAGTGTACTTGCCAGACATAGCCAAAGATCCGGAGCGCGTCACTGGAATGGAGTCAAACACTTGTTTTGATATCTCAGAGGCACAAAAGACTTGGGCCTACACTACACCAAGGATGGAACTCCAGAGATCACTAGATACGTTGATGCCGGCTTCAAGTCAGATGAGAATTCTGGAAAATCCCAGATTGGCTACATCTTTCTCAAGAACAACGCACCAATCTCATGGAAGTCCATGAAGCAGACCGTCACGGCCACCTCTGCAAACCACTCGGAGCTAATTGCTTTTCACAAAGCTACTAGGGAGGCAGTATGATTACGCAACATGCACAAGATTATCATGGAGCAGTGTGGACTCGCCCAAGATAACAAGCCAACTGTCATCTTTGAAGAAAATGCTGCATGCGTCGCACAAGTAGGAGTTGGATTCATCAAGACTGATCGGGTCAAGCATATCTGCCCTCAGATATTTGGATTCACTCAGGACCTTATACAGAGCAGGCAAATTGAGGTAAAGAAAGTTGACTTAGCTCACAATATAGCTGATATGTTAACCAAGGCTCTCCCAACCTACACCCATAGAAGATTAGTACAAGAGGCTGGGATGAGATTACTTCATGAGATAGTCCATCTATGAGTTATAGTCTTTTCTAGATTTGTGAATTTTTCCTGACTCAGGTTTTTTTATCACAAAATAATTTTTAACAAGGTAACTCTAGATCGAGGAGGAGTGTTAAAGTAAAAGCTAACTATATAGAAGTAAAAGCTAACTAGCAGTTTACGATCTAAAAGTCACCTAGAATTGTAACCCCCGCCTAGCCTATAAAAGGCGGCTCTCTCTGTAAGAGAGGACACAGAAATAAACACAAATCGTTTGTGTTAATGCAAGAGTACTGTACTGTCACAACATTGTCTCAACAATTACGCCCAGTGTTGCAACCTTTGCTTTGCCAACTGTCTGCAAGGCGCCAAATTCTCCATCGCTGCCTCGCACAATTACCACTTCAATCCCACTTCCAAATTGCGCTTGCGTTTCAAAATTTGGTTGTTGGATTTTGTTGGAGGGTTTGCGACAATAGAATCATAGGGGTTTCGGTTTCGTGGGTTTCCAGACAAAAGAATTGACGGATCCTGGGGTAGAATTCGATTTCGTTGCGAATTGGAATGATTAGCACTTCTGTGGTGGCAATCAGGTCGCCGGTGCGGGCCACTGGGGGATCACTCGAGACTTTTCGCTTCCCCCGCCTTGGAAGTGGTTTCTCTCGAACACAAATTCGACTTCCAGGAGTGAAACCTAGGCAATTATCTCGGTCTGTCAGGATGAGTGGCGGGGTCGAGAGCGTTACAACCCAGCAGTCGGAGTCCGTGCAGAGCACTGGCTCGGAATCCAAAGCGGTAAATGGACATGTCTGCTACAATTTTCTCTTAAGCATTCTCTTGCTTTTATTGCAAGCTAATTTTGTAGCCGTTTCGTGTGCGTTCAACGTGTATGTTTGAATGTAGGTCAATGTGATCATCAAAGGGAAGGTTCAGGGCGTGCACTACCGTAATTGGACTGTGGCGAATGCGAAGAAATTGAATCTGAATGGTTGGGTGCGGAACTGCCGGGATGGCACGGTCGAGGCAGTGTTCTCTGGGATATCTAGCGCTGTGGATGACATGGTTCAGAAATGCCATTCAGGGCCACCAGCTGCCAGGGTTAGCGGCGTCAATATTTCCCAATGGGACAATGAAGTGCCCCGAGGCTTTCAACAGAGACTCACTGCCTGGTAAACGCACTGTGTATATAAAGTTTAGTGGTAGTTTGGTAGATGATAACCTAAGAATCTTCGCGACTCCAACCTATCACTGCAACATCTTTCTATACTGTACGTTTATGATGTTTTTCAGGTGAACCATATGTGTCATGTTTAAAATGTGTATTTGTTCTTCATACATCCAGTATTGCTCTTGGGATTGAGCAGAGACCGTCATCTGTACATGTTATCATTCTGGTGACATGTGGTGTGCTGAATTATTTCGTTTTCAGAAAAGTTCCACCTCTATGAAACCAGCTGTATTGCGCGTGTGGAGGATGTTGAAGGGGTGTGACTGAAAATTCTTTTGTCTCTTGTATTGGTACAAACTCCCATGAGTTGTACATGTTTTTGTCTACAAGTAATTCACAGATGAGGATTTTTTCTTTTCTTCTGTTTGATATCTGCTATCAATGTAGTGAGGTACCATGAGAGCATGGTATGAAAGAAGCTGCCGTTCAGGTTGTTACAAAGAATCACGGCTGATGTTCTTGGGCTCTAGACAGTCTCTTGTGCTTAGGTGTTTGCGTCGTGTCCAAAGATGTGGACAAGCAACTCAGGCTCATTTTTCTGATGATAGGCAGAGTTGGAGAGGAAGGGATCACTTACAAGATTGTTGTGATTTCGTTTGGTGCATACTTTTTCCTACAGACCTTGGTCTTTATATATGTTTTTTTGTTAGCACATCGAATATCAATCGGCATAAGAAACATCAACTATTTCATAGTGCAACTGATGTATAAAGAGGAGATGATTCCCATAATAGAGTGTGTAAATATGTCAACAAATACAGCTCAAGGCATGAAATATGATTATTGCTGCGCATTCTCTCTCCTAATTTTCAATGATGACATGAAGGATAAAATAGAGACATTAAAGCGTCAGGCTATGTAAGATTAAGAGAGTAACGAGCTTATGTAAGTTCAGATTTTACAGATGTGGTAGCAGCTTTTAGGACAACTTCTCGGATGGTAACAGCATGGGACATTTCTACCCTCAGTTGGGTGTTAGACAACTACATCCATTCTTGTCAGTGCAAGAGGTTGGAGTAGCATTTTCTTCTGACAGATGTAGAGCCATCCCACGTTTCTGTTGGATTGGAGAGGCTATATACATTCATTACAGCCATCCTCTTCTGAAGCAGTAATATTCCTTCCAGCAACGCTGGGACATGACTATTTACTACAATTCAGGGTGCACGAACCCTATCTGCATTGAAGTTAGATAAAGCAGGTTGTACGTATCGGTGTCCTTTCTTGTGCCCTTGTATGAAAGTTGGTAGCAAAGCACTTCCCATTAGGCGTATCATGGTTAAGCATTACTGTTTTCTAACATGACATGAATTTCACCTTTTTTATTGCATACTGGTCATGTGTTCTTGATTTACAATTGAGTTTTATTGCAATCATCCAATTTTGTGACATGACAAATTTTCGTGTTGATGAGTGAAGCGAGATATTGAACCCTCAGTACAACTGGTTTGTAAAGAGAGTTTTCTTTTTTAAAATACGATCGTCAGTTTTAGCAGAGACTCTTCAAACTTTCAAGTGTTAGTTTTGACTGCCTGTGCAGGTCCACACATCCTCTAAATTACAGCTCCTGTGCTTTGTAATACTTCTAGAAACAAGTTGTGGAACTGTTTGTCGAGTCATAAGTTAATGCTTGGCTGTTCCAATTGACCTCTGAAGTAACCAATCTAGTGTGATTTGAAGACCCTGGGGAAGTTTTCTACTTGACTGGTCTTGTTCTGCAAACTACAAAACTCTACAAACTATGAGGTAAAATTCTCACTTTATTCAAAATGGAGGTTTCAAAATGTTGAAAATGAGGATATTGTCTGCAGGTTTTTAACATGTAGCCATTTAATTTTCCAGCGCTGGATTTTTTCTGTTTAGATTCACTGCATGACATTAGAGTTATCCTTTAATTTAACCAGACTTTTGGTCGGGAATTGGTTGCATACAATACTTTCCATGTTCTGCAAGTTTTCGGTGCATGCTTGGAATCGGACTGTCAGTGTGGAGGTTTGAATGAAGAACATTCTATATTGGTTCGTTGAGGGTCAAACTCATATTAACACCTCATTTTGAGGTTGGCCCTAAATGAACCAATATAGAATGTTCTTTATTCAAACCTCCAGAGTCCACACCAACTCCAAGCATTCTTCATGCCCATCAAATGCTTCATGCCCCTCTTTTGGGAGACCCTGGCCACTTCACAGATTAAGAAGTATAAACTATGATACTTGAGAGAATAGCAGATCTTAACCTGAATAAGTTAGCAAGCAAGGGTGGCATATACACCTTTAATGTGATTCTTGAAACGTCAGTAAGTTCAATTTGCAGTGCAATAAGGGCTGCTTTACACCTAGAGGCCGGGCCAAACCCCCTTGAGGCCGATTGCATGAAATTTCAGCCTTTTTTGGGTTGGAGGCCGGCCTCAACTACACATTATAATAAGATTATAACGGGGGCCAATTTTCCCATATGTAAAGGCCTAAGGGCCAAGAAGCTAGGCCGATTCAATAAATCTAGCATAATCCAATGGATGTAGCAGAATCTAGCATAGAGCCATTTAGATTTCCACATAATCCAACGGATCTATTTCGCTAAAAAAAATCATACTTTATTTGAGAAGGTATTTTTGGTGAAATATGACATTGGCCCCGAGGCCAAGAATTGGCCTTTCATTTTGGGTGCACCCAATTCAACGAGCTCGGGCCGTGTCATAACATACATTTTTTAATCAAAAAAATCATACCACCAAATCGGCCCGGCCTCTAGGTGTAAAGGGGTTGGGACCGATTTGAGCCTTTTGGCCAATCACAAGTGAGGATTTCAAGCCTCTTACACAACGAATTGGCCCGGCCTCTAGGTGTAAAGCAGCCCTAAGTTGACGTGTGATACCACGAATGTTTGGATTGCCTTACACATTACTAGGTAACCTGGTGCAGTTACTGGAAGTAGAATCTCTGGTTGTCACAAGTTGCAAGTGGAATGAATACCTTTTGATATTGCTTAATTGGAAATAGCTGTCAGGACTTGCTATTTACAACTTTGTACTACAATCGGTTTCCTGCTCTTCCACAGTGCAGAAGACTCTAATTACTGTAATGTCATAGTTCTAAAGATCTGGTAGTTTTTCTTACAAACTCTACAACCTCCATATCAATATGTACTTTATTGCTTAAGATCAAATTATATTCAGTAAGCTCTTAAAAATTGCCTTGACTCACAAACAATTCACAAGTACTACACTAAATATGATGTTTAGTGTCACCAATTCTAATTGTCTTGTTCAATACTAATTGTATACCGCAGTATAATGTCACCAACACTAAATATTAACCCAACATTATTTGTCATTTGTTGTAAATTTTTTGGGGGATTATAGATTTACAGTGTTGCAATTACTGTCACTTACCAAGTGATTTTTCATCCAATATCCAATCATCCATGGCAATATTTCATCAAAAGTTGCTGATAAGAGAAAATAGGGTTTTGGCCAATGGATGAACTCTTCCATCATCCATCACAGTATCTGTTCACTATTCATGAGAAGGGACATCCGAAAAGTTACCAGTGACATAAAATACCATATGACACAAAATATCATATTTAGTGTACTACATGTATACTAGGGTTAGGAAGTTCATTTGACCATCCATGCAGCCTTGATTATGCAGCCATGTGGAGTCGAACAAATGCTTCGACCTGTCCAGTGGCCTGTCCAGTAAGCTGGGATGCATTCATTCTCATGATCTCATTTGAGGCCCAAATTCCAATCTCTGCACATCTTATGGCAAGCTTGCAACAAGTATTTCAGGGATGTTGGGTGGTCAGAACCAATGTTGGACCGGTATTGTGGTCAAACATGGGTATGTGCCCGGAGAAGGGTATGGGTTTAACCAACCATACCCGCGGGTAGGTCGTTGAACGATACCATAAGCAAACCCTAATGGGCGGGTAGGTCGGAGGCGGGGACCTCCCCGAAACCCTACCAGGCTGGTTTTGAAAATGAGGAACCGTTCCAGGACCAGTATTGCGGTGAGAGATCAAGATTTTAGTGGGTTTTTTTATAAAGGGTATGTGATTTCTTGGTGGCCAAAATTCCGTAGCAACATGCTTGCTTCATTTACCGACCTATCATTTTTTATAGCGACCTACTATGTTTATGAGTGACCTACTACTTTAGGTGAACGTGGAGAGTGTTTTCTACCTACCACCTCCTTGCAATTGACATGACAACTCATGCTACTGTACCCACCACAAATGGTCAAAAAATGGCCACTTCAACTGTAGGCAGCCAGGTGAGCAGTGGTACAATACAATGAAATAGTTGTTGCCGCCCAGACAGGGCCACTGCGCAAGCTGCAAACTTCAGTAAAACCGCTGCCTGTGTTTTACCCCGGCACAATTTTTACTGCCATTTTACTTTTACTGCTATAGTAAAAGAGTAAAAATATTTTACTGTAGCAATAAAAATAAAAATTTATTTTTACTGTAACTTTTTCCCATTTAATACAAGTATTGTGGACCGTATTGAATACCAGACTAGTATTGCTATTGGCACAATATGTACACTTTGAATACTGTGCTATACATACCCTTGCAATAACACAAATGTCCAATTATTGTTGCACATACCATTCTCCAAATTTTAAAAAATAAAAATTACCATACCATTGCTTATGGTTTGCATTTTCATATATGCCATACCATGACCCTACTGGTATCACTTAAAGGTGATACCAGTCCAACACTAGTCAGAACGTTTGAAATGTGCCATTTTCATTATTTATGCCTTTCTGAACTCAAGTTGCTGCCAGCTGCAAGGTGCAAGGCAATGTGGCAACCAGAGTTCGGGAAGTTTTTGAAGCCTTAGTGGCTAATTGCCGGTAGTTGATACAAAGGATCGGATTTTTTCCAATTTACATCGGCAAGAGCCGGTTTTTTGTAAAATCAATCGGCCAATTGCCTACATTTTCATGTTTTCATTGGCCAATATCCGATTAAATGGAATTCATATCGGCACTAATTGTTTAAAAAATGTATGAAAAGTTATTAGAAATCATTTCTTAGTACAAAATCTTGAATAAATGAAAAGAAAGGCATGTTCAAAACTTTAAATTTGAAGAGTTAATATCCTTGGCAGGAATTGAACCTAGCAATGCCTTCACCGGTTGAAGGCCAAGGATCCCCCAATTCTTCATAGAAGCAATTAGATTTGGTCATGAAAAGGTTGCATAATTCAAAAAGTTTAAGGTTTAGGATACTTCCTCAAGTGCATCATTTGATGCCCCAGACAAATAGCGTTCTGGATTGCTATACAAATAGCGAAACTTAGCAGCATCCTTCCAAAGATCTAGAGCACTTGTTAGAATGTCATCAAAATCATTGTCTGGGCCTTCTATAGCAACACGCATCATACTTTCTAAGTTAGATGTAGACATTCGATTACGAAGTTTTTGTTTAATAGTATTTTGAACAGAAAACGCCCTTTCACATGTTGTAGTACTCACACATTGGCACTTAGCAATCTCAGCAAGAATCAGAAGGTTAGAATACTTCACTTTCAAAGATGGAGACCAAGAAATTGATGTCCATACATCTGCAAAAGTAAGATCCATCCACTATGTACTTCCTTGTACCTTGAAAGCAAAAAACTCTTGCTTACACAATGTTGCATTCACCAACGGCGGAAGGACTTGAACTCCTTGCATTTTTTGTACACCGTATTGCTGCAACAACCTATCCAACTCCACAACACCCCAAGAAGCCAAACCTACTTGTCTACGAGGCATGTGTAAAGGATTAAGAATTTTGAAACAATCTATAATGTCATTATCAACAAATCTTGCCTCTAAAGCACTACAAACCGCTTCAGAATAAGTTTTTTGAAAGTCCAAAGCACTCTCTAAGTCACGACCCAAAGGATCCCAAATCAAGTCTATAGAATGAAACTTAGAACCTCTAATTTCCCTTGATAAGCGTTGTAGATATCCAGATGGAGGCCTAAATTGGGGTAGAATAGGAAATCCACTAGAAGAATTAAAGGTGTCTTGATTTAAATCACATGAATCCTTGACTTGGGCACTTGGCCTCCATCCCTTGACTTGCCGTTCGAAGCCCTGACCACTTAGATATCCATGCTCACGACCGGGAGGGTATCGGTTACCATTTCCCGGGTATCGGCCAGTATTTGAATACTTCTTCCGACTGAAATCCGATAACTCACAAGAAGAATCGGCTACATTTCCGGGAAATTTTCTAGTCCATTGGCTAATTGCCGGAGGATTGAATTTACTGCCGGATTGGCATCCGATGGTTGGAAATTTGGACCGGCCATGAGGCGAAATCCATCGGCTGATAATGAACTAGCCGTCGGTTTTCCTCGACCATTGGTGGCGACAAGTCCCCTTCAAGAGGTGAGAGTTTGCCTCCTCTGAAGTTGTCTAGGATTTACACAGATACCGCTAGATTGAGTGAGTACAGTGGGGTTTAGGGGTTTGTGGGAATTGGCCTTCAAGAGCTCTAGAGCTGGCTTCAAAACTGCCACAACCTGTTCCGAGTGAGATGTGCTCAAATCAATTAATTGACAAGATTGGACATCACTTTTAGTGCAACAACTAACTTGACAAAGTTGTTGTCATTGTATAACTGCAATATTTAATTGGGTGAATTCACAATCACTTGAAGGGAAATAGAATGTTGAATATGAGTTAAATCCAATATATGCACTTCAAAGTTGCATTCCTCAAATTCTTGCTATTATGCTCTGTATCTCTAAGTATCTATATTGTTAATTGCATGTCAAAGCATTATTAACCTACATGCAGAATTTTTTTTTGGATTGCAAGTATTGGTGTAATCAAGTTGGATGACTTTAAATCAACATATATGTCATAATCACTTATGTGCTCAAATAATTGAGCAAGTTATTTGTTCATGAAAGGTAATGTGGTTGATACTATTTTATTAGCACATAAAATTATGAGTTGGCATTGTAATCTTGTCACCTTCCAAGTTCCAACACACCCAATAGAATTATGTTTGGCTTTAAGTAATACCTCATAGATAAGAAATGAATCTGATCTAAAACCTTTGGGGAATTGATGTGTTATTGACAAATAATGAGAATTTTTTAAACACTCACCTAGGGTTGAAGCCTTTAGAGGATTCTTCTAAGGGAGTGGTGGCCAACAAAAGGTGTTTTTGACTCTTGACAAATGTGTGGGGTAACTCAAAATCATGCAATGAAGTATTCAATCATCTAGAAGCAGGTGTTTTCCATGAAAGCTAGGTACTTATTACAGCGCCAAGCCTTGAGATTTTGGAACAACTCGATATACTAGATCAAAATAACTGTGTTGAGATGCCAGAGTTGGACAACATGGAGACCACCAATCAATTTATTTCCCATGCTAAATCCAAGGATATGGAAGATTTTGGGCATTCCATTATTGAGAAGTGCATTCGATGTGTAGTTTTTGGAAGGTTGGTACAAAAGGCAGTCGATTTCAATATCACACTTTGGCACTCAAGGTGTTTAGCGGGTTGATCGAGAACCATCAGTGATGATCTTGTCAAATGGGAGGACCCATTGGACAAGTAAGACCAAAAGCTAGACCTAAATCTGTCCAAAGAAATGGTTCATCTTGTATTTTCTATATTGTGAATAGGATATGGTACTTTGCCAGAAGCAACTTATGTTTAACAACAACTTATGTTTATGGATGTGGCCTTCTTACTTTCACTTCAACGGAGTTGGAAAAGAATTTGTGCAAATAAGGAGTGACCAACAAATTGTGGTTCTATGATGTACTCAAGTGGTTGAAGGATTTGGAACAATTGGATGTAATCAAGTTACAACACTATTATAGAAATCCCTGAGCCCTTCTCAAAGCTGGCAACAATTCCAAGGCTAGAAATGAAGGGTTTTTTGAAACTAAGAGAATGACTCCTTATGGTGTTGAGGGAGGGAGCTTTGGAATAGCAAGAAATAAGTGCATCGGTGTCAATAACATGGGATTATAAGGAAGATATAAGATTAGGCTCCAAACAATACGAGATATAAAGTTCATAATTAACTCTATTTATTGGACCCACTTTTGACAATCACATAACTGCTCAATAATATTCTTCCATTGATTGTAGATTAGCATGATTTAATAATTGTTTCTCCTGTATTTCTAAATTCACAAGAATGAAGTGGATGATGAAAGGAGGCATATACAACAATTTGGGGTTGCAGTCAACCATCTTTTGAGATACCTTGTTGCATTCTGAAAACCTTTCAAGTTTAGGAATGGAGCCGCCCAATTTTGTCGAACATGGTGACCTCAAGGAAATTAATATTGAAGGTCCTTGACACTATAAGAAAAAGTGGATGGAGGCATAGACATAGTCATTGAAGCATTCCACAATCACAAAGATCTCGGTGACCTATTCTGGATAGTTCAAGAATACATTCACTGGAGAATATTTGACAATTTAAACTATACTTCAATCACAATTATTGTGTCGTGCAATTATGCGCTATTTTGGTCTGAGATGACCCTAAACTACCAGATGATGGTGGAGAGATACCCAAATCTCAAGGAAGAGGTTGGCGGTTCGATTCCCGGCTGTGAAATCTCCTCTCTACTTGACGAAAAACTTGCCAGGTGGTCAACTGCCTCCTGTGCTTTGGCGCTGGCATGTCGGCCTTCTGTCTCAAAAAAATAATTAATTAATTAAAAAAATTATGCGCTATTTGCTCAACTCTCCTAGAAAAAATTCAATGATTGGGCAGAGCAAATGTATGTGGATGCAATCAAAATCCCAAATTTTCGTGTAGGTGATACACATCTTCAGACGATCTGGTTAAAGGAGGTGTTATTGATTGATTACAATAGGTGCCACAACAATACGACTTGGTTCAATTTACATGGGGACCGATTTCTCCAAACGGTCTTGCAAAAGAAGCTCAAGTGGAAGTAAAGACCATTTTGAAGACGTTGATTCTAGGAGAAGAAAATTTGACCTCATTAGGGCACTAATTATGGAGAAGTCTAGGTCAAATCCCACAACTAGTGAAATGTTAGCTACAGAGTGGATGGGTTGGATACAAAACATTGAAAAAAAAGACCACATCTACCATCATGGCCATTGGTCTACTAGGGGATGTTCAAATACTTTAAAACTGTCATTAGATGCAGATATAGCGCTCCGACAAATTCATCTACGATGAACATGAATTAGAGTAGACAGACCTATTTTCGATAACTTAAGCAATTTCGCGTAAGTGTAGTACATGTGTGATATTTGGGGTGAAATTGATATCACATATCACAACGTTTAACAAAGAATCACAATTTATTTTCAAGTTTTGAAATTTTTTGAAATTTTCAAAGGCAATATTCTTTCCAAACCATCATAGGCCAACCTATTTTCAATAATTAGGAGATGAAAATTTGAGTACAAGTAGTGTCCCTTTCAAGGAACCCAAATCCGTGCCCTTTTAACCTACTTTTTCCATCACGTCGAATGTGAAGCTACATGTGTGATTCTTCATGACTTTTTCCATCATGTTAGAAAATGACAGCTACATGTGCGGAACCTCGCGACTTTAGGGGACGCTATATAATAAGATTTGGGGGTATCGGAAATGGGTCTATCTACTCTACGTACCATGGTTGATGTCTCGGGGCTCATTCCACTCCTAAAATTTTGTGTGAAGCCACATGAGTGTATAATATTTGGGGCATGCTTTGGAGGTCTAGATTCACAAAAAGAGCCTATGGTTTAGAGAAAATATTTTATATAGATGTTGGCCTCATCCACATTTGGACATCCAAACATGTATATTCTCGTCTTCTAATATTTATAGTTGGTCAACATCCCTTCACCACCCATATATATCCATGCATTCCCCATTCCTATTAGGGCTCAAAGATCATACAAAATTGCAAGTTTGATTATGTATAGTGAAATTTGTTTAGGGATTTGTGGGGTAGGAGTTTGGATGTCTAGTGTCATGCAGTAGCATAATACTATCGTGCAATCTCTACACTATGAGCGTCATGGTTAATCCAAGTTCTAACAAAGAAACCAAAAACAAAATTTCACTTGAGAGAACGATTAGAAGAACCAAATACTCAACTACTCATCCCCTTAGAGCATCTCCAACGCGGAATACATCAAATGGGAGAGCAAATGGACCTATGACATGGCTCTATCATTAGTTTTTTAGGCTCAATGGGGCAAGAACAATTGCTTGTCTCTCCGTATATATCCCAAATGTGCATTGCCCTTCAATTATGGCCACATGGAGGAGAGGGTTGAAAAGTTCTTTAATGCACCAAATGTGAGGTTATTTTGTGAGTCGTAAGGTTCTTAAGACCTTTATTTCCATGTCATACTCAGTGGCCAATGAAGATTTTGGATATAGTCGTGGAACAAGCATTTTGTCTTGCTCCAATAAGCCTAAAACGTCGATCATAAAGGCCCATTTGGTGCATCTCCAGTGGAGACATCTTAGCAATTGTAGACCATGGGGGTGCAATGTACAAATGCATTACATGTACCCCTATGGGTGCACAAAAGGGGTGTTGATGGAACATGTCTTGTACAACATGCACATAGGAGGGATATTGTTGAAGGTACTAATGTTTGTATTATATTTTAAGTTTTTACGTAATGATTCTAATTTGTAAAAATACAACAAGATTGTCACAACCCAAACTCACAATTAGCTTAAAGGCTGCCCATTGTATACCAATGGCATTTGCATGGTGGGACTTAATGGATTTGCAATGTTACCAACTCAACACAACCAATGGCCACGCCAAGCCTCATCCCAATTCCCATTAAAACCTAAAAGTAGTACGCATGGCAGACGGCTCGTTAATGTACACCTTAGACTCCTTTGTCATTAGGGTTTAGAATTCAGAGCCACCCAATCCTGCATGTTAGGAACATGCCCCAACTCCTTCCAAAGTTTACATTACAACTTATGTAACATGGGCCATTATTTATATACCTCCCCACCATGCCCGGTTGTCTTAAGTTTTACTAAAATAAAAGCATGTTCATTATTAGCAACTATAATGAACTCTACTCTATGCTTTTACTTTAAACTCATTCTAGACTACCATTATCTTAGTTCTAGTCAATAGGTACCAATAATGGCCCATGTTACACTCCTCCCCATTTAACTTTGAGCGTCTCTACTCAAATGGTACACTATCTCAAACTCCCACGCCATCGGCTCGCTTTCGTTTATGATTGTTTTTTTATTGATCTTATTGGACACACTAACACTCTCAACACCTTTATTTTGTGTTAGCCGTTCCTGTGAACGTGCCACGGTGTCCCAATATTCTTTGAGCACTTCTAAACTCAAATTCTTTTCTGGCTCCCAAGAATTATGTTCAAGTCCATATCCAAGCTACTTAATGAGGTAAAATTTATGAGGCCTCGTACGACTACATCTTACCTCATATGTAAGAACGCGTTCAACATCAAACGACAATTCATCATCTTCTAGGATTGGTGGTGGTGGAGGTTGTACTTTGCCAAAAGTCTTATATAGACTTTAGAAGTGAGATATGAAATACATCATGTATTTTCAATGTCTTTGGCAATTCTAATCTGTAAACCACATTGCCCATCCTTTTTAATACCTTAAAAGGACCAATCCATCTAGGTAGCAACTTCCTTGCTCCTAGCATCTTTAACTTAATGTTAGATGTATTCAACAACACTTGAGTTCCAACATCAAAAGGGATTTCACGTCTCTTTGTATCAGCATAGGACTTTTGTCTATTTTTTGCTGCTAGCAAATGTTTCTTAGCCTCTTGCATAATACTAGACATCGATTGCACTAAGTCCTTTGCAACAGGGATATGGCACCTGTTGATCCCAATATTCAAAGGTGTTAAGGGATGCTGACCATGATTCAACATAAAATGAGTAGTTTGAATTGATTCTTGCCAAACATTATTGTATGCAAACTCAACCAAGGATAAACAAAGATCCCAGTCATCTTAAGTTGGACTAACATAATGCCTTAGCATATCTTCTGGAATCCTATTAACTCTCTCCATCTGCCCATCTGTTTGAGGATGAAAAGTTGTAGACGTAACTTGTTTTGTGCCCAAAACATTACATAGTGCAATCCAAAACCGACTAGTAAATCGAGTATCTCGATCACTAACTAAACAATATATCAAACATTTCGGGACTTTGGGGAGTCCCAAAATGTGGAAAATGGTTTGTATTGTGTATATGGGAACAAATTTATTGCACACATGAATAGATTACGAGCTTGTGAGAACGTGGGAACATTGAAGCCAGATAACATAGGTGCCAACTGGGAACATGGGAATGTCTATATGGGAACATGGGAACATCTACATGGGAACATGGGAACATGGGAACGTCTACATGGGAACGTGTGAACAACATATGGGCACATCACTATGGGATGGCAAGCTAGTCATGATAGCAAGGAATCGTGGGATCTGTGCGGTCTTCCACGTTGGCATGTTCAATATTCACCGTATCCACCTCTCCCTAGTACTACATATAGAACTTGCAATATTAACGGGATGTTTAATATACAACACTTCACATTGCATATTAGGTCATCAGACCTTCAAAATTGTGCCTAGCCTTCCATTAACGTTGTCACGGGTACACCGTGCCCACAATATTGGTACAATGAGCATGTAAAGTATTGAAAACAACGACAATAACTCCCACTGCCCTTGACAGGCATTGATGGTCTCTCATGGACCAACCACCCAAAAAAAATTAGTGCCAATGGTAGAATTTGTTGTAGTGTCTCACACTATCAAACAACCCACACGCAAGAAGCAATTCTGATGTGTCACTCCTACTGCCCTTTGTATTTTTCCCGTCTTTGAATCACGAGCGTCCACGGGAGGTGGGGTGTCCACGAGCCCCTCATCCGCCAGTTGCACAGCCACGACCTCCACTTCCATGTGCACGACCTCCTCGTGGCGCACTCGCGCCACCAAAGTCCTCCTCACCTGCCATGCATCCACGCTCTTGCGTAGCACAACGGCAAAGGTTGTCTTTGGCAAATTTGATCTGCTCTAGTGGAATCGTAATCTTAAGGGGCTCACAATCTTCATGTGCAGGTAGACGCCATGCTGCCAAGATGCAGTCGATCGGTTGCCAGTCAGGAATTGAGTATTTCGAATCGCGTTTCCACTTGAAGTTGGTGTTTGAGTCCCAACCATTCCATTTCTTTGTTATGTCTCTAGCAGTCGAAGTGGGAGTGAACCATTGTACAAAAATCTGACGAGGATGCTCCTCAGTGACGTTCATATTAGGTGGGCATATGGCTCGATACACCCATATGGGTCTATCAATATCTTGTTCTTGGGGTCGAAAAATGAGAAAATGTCCCTCATGCACATTCTTGGCAATGCGGAAAACAAGTGCAGGACGAAGGTTAGAAGGCCCCACATATTGGTCGTCCGGTTGGTGTTCCTCACGAAGTTCGCCAGTATGCAAGAAAGGGTGCGCGTCCACTTCTATTCTACTACACGGCCAGAATCCCTCTCTTAGTGGCAATCCCGCAGTGTATACATCTGTGAGGGATGCATCCAATCTTTCTTTCACCCCAGTCCAATATTGTAGAAGATGTCCATGGGAGCCTCTATATACTCCAGTCATGTCATGGTCACATATTGATTGCTAGTAGTCAATAAACCCTTGCAAACCGACAACAACATCTTCCAGCTTTGCCATATCTCGGGGTTTTGCAGGAAAAAAAAGTCCCCTATAGGGAGAACCGGCTCCCCCTTTATATTCGATTTTCACATTAGTGTGTCATCTTTGGGCAACCATTCATCATGCGTACTAAGTATTTGTAATGCATCACAAGCCAGCCATTATCCCGGATAATAAATTTGAATTATTGGGCTTTCGTATGCCCAATGAGTTTGTCTTGTTTATCAAGAATGTAGTCAATAATAAAGGCCCTCCAATCTGGAAGTTCCTCTATCATATGTAGGATGATAGGGACCTTCTCCATGTCTATGTAGGATTTCATGAGCAGTGGGATAGTGGGGTAATCATGTTCACGCAAGTCCATAATTCATCTACCAAATGAGGCGTCAATGTCGTCATGGGTATGACCATTCAAAAGGTAAGACACATGGACCTCGGTGAATATCCCTTCGGCCGCAAGCATGGACCAAAATGCCTTTACGAACCTGCATTTGTTGTTTTTCCAACAATTATCAAGTTGAACATGCAAAATAGGTGGAAGAGGAACAACCGGGATTAGCTCCATGGGTGGAGCTCGTAATCCTTCCAAACATATATCACTCCTATGAAGAACAACATGATAGAGAGGTGAACGTCCGGCATCATGGAACAACTCGCGTGATGAAGAAACCGGAGGTTGTTCCAAATCGCGAAGGAGTCTCGCGAATGAGCCTACAATATGGTTGCAATCGCCAGGGTACAAATCCAATATATAATGAGCATATCTCTCATCTCCATGTCCATGAGTCATCATTCATGTGACCGAAAGTGGTAGTTTAGTGAACATATCAGTGTCTTTGTTCTTGTAAGCGAAGCAAGGAGAGGCAATTTTGCCATGGTTCATCTTGACATGAACGATGGTCAACACCTTTCGGGGATGTTCAATAGAGAGAACCCTCATGCATCGGTAAGCATTTCGAGCGGATTTTTGTTGCGCTTGATGCTTCTCCAACTGCTTTGAAAACCCGGTGTGGGTTGCCAAACCTTTAACATGTTACAAAATAATAGCGGCAAGTGAGTCACATTTCCCACAACGAGCAAAATTGTCACCAGTCATTTTCTTTATGTAGTGCTTAAAGTAGCTATGCCTTATCTGGCTAAGAGTTGAAAGAGAAATTGACAACAAACCACATTTCTCATTTACCTGAAAATAGCACCACATGCAACAATTTCGAATATAGTCAGATTGTCGCCATTATGATGGGAACACATTTCCACCAGACCAAGTGGAACTTTATCATGAGCGAGTTCGCTGACCTGGTTGATTGTAACCAGAAATTCCTTCCATTTTGTTCCGCGAGGCAAGACCATCTCGACTACTCAAGTGTCGTTAGGCAACGTGCGGGATTTATGAGGCATCATGTCCGATTTGTCCTCAAGTAAGGTAGTCAGAGTGGCAGTGGCTTGCTGAGTGGACACAATTTTATTCTTCGAAATCAGGCAGAGCGGGCAGAGAGCATGGGCTTCATCTGGGCAATGAAGGAGGCGTGCCCGGGGCGGGGCCCAGCCCTGGGTAGATGTGATCTAGCCTGGGCATCTTGGTGGTATTTCTTTTTTCTTCATTCCTTCAACTATTACTTGAGAAACAATCGATATTGCACAATCATTTCTCAATTTCAATGAGTAATCATTATCCCCTACTCTAGATAGTCTAACGTTAGGTTTGACATACAACATACCATACTTGATTGTAGTGAATCCATGATTGGGCAATGCGGGATTACCATTCAACTAAGATATTGGATGAAATATTCATTTGGACCTCTTGTACATTACCCACTTCATTATAATTCACTATGGGCTTAAAGGTAGAAATACAACTAAGAGTAAATGAAAAATATTTCTAAAATATTTTTACAAAGCTAGAATGAATAATACCCTTACCTTAGGTATATTTTGTAACCCCTAAGCACAATTAATACCCCTTTTGTGCACCCAAAGTGGGTCCATATGAACCACATTGAATGAACCACCCGTGGGCGATGTCAGCAGTGATTCCTCCAAGGAAAGGATGGTCTGATGGCCAAAGTACTTGGAATGGGGTCACTTGAAAGAGTGCCAAGTCCAGTGGGAAGAAGATAACCGGTGGTGTAAGTTTCCATCTCATGCAGGAGTCATAAGTGGCAAATATTTGGCGTGAAAACCATACGTCCACAAACATTGATTAGCAACTAGCCTTCTTGCCCTCCTACATGGGGTATCGTCCTGAGCTACCACACCTACATGCATAGTGGTTTGCCACACTTGGAGAAGTGCAACTCCTAGCTGGAATGGCTCTTGACATATGTCATGTGAGATCTTGAGACACCAAACATTCCAAGAAAGCAAGTAACAGAAAATATCCCAAGGGGTGCGATTAGAGATCAGGAAGGTAGTTGTCATATCCCAATGGCCTCCTTCAACATTAGTGAAAGAAGAAACATCATTAGTATCACCGAAGGGAATTGACTCCCAATAGTGGTAAACATTGGGAAGGCATGTTGCTTCTTTTAATTGACCAAAAGGCACCCAAGCCATGTTTACGTGAGGGCACTCATAAAATGCACGGAATTGGGTTTCAATAACATACGTATAGAGCATAACGAACATGATTTGAGGAGGTTGACCTTAATCCTCCATTCACCAATGGACAAACCTTCTTCCAGACACTGCCATAAAAACGAAGAGACCTTGCAAGGCATCCACAAATGCCAAATTATGTAATAAAAGGTTTTGCGCTAACCAAAGGTGTATCCTTTGGCTAGCAAAGGGGTCGTGCACTTGGCAGTGGGGAGTTGTTAAAGGAGTGTTGTTTGGTATCCTTCTCGTGTAGAATATCCAAAAAAAATTGGATTTTGGAACACTTGTGTAGTGTTTCCATTCCCAATCAATGGGATCAAATGGAAGCTCTATTATAGGCATATTGAGGTAATACCATAAATGGGAATCCAATGGTATAGAATATGGGGGATTATATGCAACCACAGATGTTTTAGGCCCTCTGGTATGGAACACTCGCACATTTGCAGAACTACAAACCCTATTGGGGTCGAGGCTAGCCGTCAAATTAAATTCCAATAAGTGGGAAGATGAGATCGAAAATGTACAGACGTCACAGTGGGTGGAACTCACTTTGGTGACGTAAAGGACCACTGTATGAGTGGATGAGAGAATGCACTCCATTCTCCCATCTCAATCAAGGGCGGAGCCAAGGGGGCTTGGGGGCTCAGCCCCCTTGACATCACTAGTAGAAAACTATGCCAAAACGATTACAATTTTTTTTTCCTTTTGCGACTGCAATGTTAAAATTTTTGGGGCGTGTAATGCACCGTTGGAAAGGCGTTTTCAAGACCTTTCCAACGGTATATTACAAGCCCCTAAATCCCTAAAATTTCAGTTGGTAAATCTAAACAACATCTGCAGTCGTTTAGAGACTCAGAGCAGGTTGGTCAAAGGAACCGCCATGGGCAAATGATTGCAGTTCTTTTTCGCAATGTTTTCTATGAGTGCATTGAAGGAAAGTCGGGCATCTGCTTACTATTGGCAATGTCTATTGGCAATGATTGGATGGTCAATCTAATGATCATCTATATCGAAAAGACCATTGCCAAAGCTTTGGATATTAACAACATTATCAAATTTTTTATGGGGATGTCCGCTCGATGAGTCCAAATCTCTCAATACATAATCAAATTTGACCACCTATTGAAATTTGAAAGTAAAATATACATTGGATATTTCCATATTTTGAGGTCAACCCCCCCCTAGGTCAAAATCATGGCTCCGCCCCTACTCTCAATGAGGGGGGTGTATACAAAACAGTCAACACCAAACCTTGAAGTTGTCAACAAAAATGCATGGGTTAAACCTAGGTACAACTGGCAATCGAGAAATGGGCCTTCATGAAGGTGTAGGTGCCTCCCAGAGTTCATCCAAACCTGGAAGGTGGAGGGACTAACCTGATCCTAAGTGATGCCCTCTACATTAACTAAATGTGGGTTTGAAAACAATGGTTGGCAACGCACAGAGGCCTAGGTTGTTGGGACAACCAGGCGAATGCCTTGCGCAACGCTCACCAAAACCGCAACGTTGTTTGCCAAAGATCCAAACCCCTGGGCATGAAGAAATTGGCCTCAAAGAGAAAAGCATGAGAGGTGGCTGAGTACCCGCCCTTCTTTGTTGAAAGGATAGAACTCGGGATTGCAAGAGAGCCTCCCAGGGGTCATACCCCAGAAGAAGACCTTGGACCATCATCTTGGTCAACAATGCCAAGGTTTGAAGCAACAAATGTAAAAGTTTAATATTGTCGAGGGCCACAAGGAGGTTACAAGTGGTCCAACGTACTTTTTCCTTGAACCAGGAGTGAAGATCAAAGAAAGTCCCTAACCAATGCCCTAACCAATGCATCAAGGCAAGAGCAAAAGTACCAAATGGAGGCAAGAATTACATGGTTGCAAATGAGAATTCTACCTACCAATGAAAGTCGACAAGGAATTCATTGTATGAGGTGTTTGCGCACATGGGTGAGAATTTTGTTGTCCTTGGCAGTTTGATGCAATCGGAAACCAAATGGGCAGCCTAAGTACTCAGTGGCTTCACCTACTTTCATCCATCAAAGACCCTCATCCCCACCTCATTGCCATGGACAATCCTTCAATGCGATCCAGAAAGCTTAGGATTTATGCATGTTGAGTAATGCACCAATGGCATTGTAATATAAATCCAAAACTCCCCAAGTGCATTGTAAATTCGTAAAGTCTCCTTGTAAAAATAATGTCGTATCATCAACAAACATCTAAAAAGATGCAAAAATGCCATCCGGTAGTGCCAAGCTTTGGGTTTTGTAGCAAGTGTGCTAGAACATCCGCCACAAGCAAGAATATATAAGATGCCAAGGGGTAACCTTGGCAGACCAAGCGATGAAGCTGGAAAGGTTGGTTGCATCCTTCATTAATATGAATCGCCAAGGCATAATCAAAATATAACGATGCTATCCATTGAAACCTTAAAGCTAAGAAGCCTAGTTTTCTCATTGTGGCTTGTAAAAACGACCAAGAGACTTATCAAAATCTAACAATAAGTTGACCAGTTTCTGATGGGAATCAAGACGTTGATTCATTGGCCATAAAAATGTTATGAAAGATACAGCGACCTAGAACAAAACCAGTTTGAGAGGGATGGAACCATTTCTGGATGTCAAATTTCATCCTATTGGTGAGAAGTTTCGCAAGCACCTTGTATGTGGAGGTGAGCAGTGTACAGTCAAGACTCTATAAGTGTTACCCCTATAAGCGTTATAATTTCATATATGTTAAGAAAATTTTACTCCCCTACAAAAAACACAATTGGTAAGACTAGTGAGTGTTATGTGTTAAGTGTTATAACATGCTCTACTCCCTTCTTTGTTAATTGCACCTCTATAAGTGTTAATTTTGAGAAAATTAAGGTAATAATATATGAGAGCATACATTTTAAACATGTAATCACATTTATACCATATTCTTTGGTGAAGGTTGATGAAGTTGCTACTCTACTTCATCAACTGACATTATTGTCATCTAATAGTGAGGTGGGTGATGTGATGAATGCTCATGAATACCTCAATTATGAGATGGAGTTTGATTTAAACAACCCCTATGAACCTACCGATGAGGAGTTTTTGGATATGTATTCCTCATAACATCAAGAAATTGATGTTGATGAGGTTATGGTTGATGTGGTAGAAGAAGTTGTAGGATTGAGTGTTGTTGAGCGTTCTCTAGAGACTTTGAAGAAATACTTTGAACAAAGACCAAATGATATCCTATCACACATCAGGAACATTCAAGGACTCTAGAAGGAAGTTTCATCTCATCATTTGGAAGCTTCTCGTCAGACTACTATAGACTCTTTCTTTCGATTAGTTTAGTTGGAAGAATCTCATCAAGTTACTACTATATATAGATTATTTATTTCAATTAGTTTAGTTAACTTATGTATTATCATTTGTACTTTCATTTTTATTTTTATAAAACGTTATGTTCTTCATTTTTTGAAATTTTAAGTGTTATTTCTATAAATGTTATTAATCATCGGTATGAATTCTATAAGTGTTACTTGTTATAATTCTATATATGTTATTTTTTTGCTACTCCCGACCTGTAACATTTATAGAGTCTTGACTGTAAATGGTCACAAGTTTTTGAAGAAGACGCATGTCACCTAATTTGGGAATGAGAACAGCCATCCCTGTATTTAGAATTCCAAGTAGGACTCCCTAGTTGAGAACGAATTGGTACAAGGACAACAAAGTCCTTTTTTAATTATGTCATCTAACATCTCCCTGAAGCATTCATTGGGTATGGAATCGAGACCGGGAGATTTGCCCATGGGGAGATGGCAAACAACAGACTCCTCCAGTTCTGTCGCAGTAAGGGGTGCAGTGAGGTGCTCATTCTATTCATTGGTAACCACACAAGGCACCAAACTTTCTAGTTAAATCCTACCTATATGATACGACACTCCTAGACCCCCAAATGTCTTATTATAGAGGTAAAAAAATCCAAACATGACGGGTCCCATACAAGTATAAGCACATAGTTAATATTAAATTTATGTAACTTTTACATGCGAAATATGGATCAAAGAAATTTTAACGTAAAATGATGTTAAAACATGGGAACTAAGGAAACTAGGTTCTCTATCTCAAAACCTAATCAAGAGACTCATTAGCTTTTGTCTTTTTCGCATCAATTTTTCACCTAAACCCTAAACCAAGGTGCACGGTCTATTTTCAAGCACTTTGAACTCAATGTTTATCGAATTTCTTTTATTTGCATATTGTTGGAAAGCTGTTGAAATTTCACTTCTTTTGGTGTTTCGTCCAATTCCAAGTTGTATTGACAAAGTTATTATAGCTAGTTGATATGGTCTTAAGCCACCTAGTTTTGACCTTAATGCAGAGCCCTTGGACTCTTTAGATGTTGATGAGAGACCTTCATTTATTGTGAAATTAGCAAATGCTCAACATCGTGCTCAATTGTTAGCTACATTTCTAATGAACAACCCATTAGAGTTTTACTCTTGCAACTATAATGAAACTGTAGGCCACATTGGAGAAGCTCAATAAGATTTTTGTTGCTAATTTGAAGTGGAAACATCAATAGACTATTGATTCCTTCAAGTCCACATAGATTTCATGAGAGAGATTTGCATATTTGTAAAGACATTTGAAAGAATATTTATTTTGTATATATGACAAACTAATAATGTGTGTTTTCATGGAGTACCTCATTATTATGACACAGAGGTCCAATATGTCATAGTAGTGAATATGTGACACCTCAACAGTATGACAGTCCTCTTGTTTCCCAAATATGTCATATTAAAGTAGGACCACGGGGGGTGCACCTACACTTGCTTTATGTATACACGTGCGAGAACCCCCTATTTAATGGGGGGGTATTTACCTTCCTTCGTTGAATATTTTCCACCCTATAAGTAGCTAAATTTCTACTGGATGGTATTTTCTAACACCCTATCATTATATATAAATTACAAAGTCACATAATAATAATCACCCTATCTTATTTATAAGTAGTAGAAATTTTGTGTGAACAATCTGCACATACATTACCCATATAGTGCACTGTGCAATGGCAAATGCCAATTTGGGATGGATTTCAAGGAACATAGATGTAGTTGTCTTAAGTGTTCATATAGAGGCCACAAAATATTAGTGTTGAGCAGGTGTTAGCAATTTCAGAGACAGTTCGACTCACCAACACCACCAAAAAAGGCCGGAATTAGTCCTTCGGTCACCATTTTCCAACGACAAGAACAAGAGCAAGCACATGAGCACAGGAGCAAGCACAAGAGTGAACACAATGAGCACAAGAACAAGCACAACGAGCACAAGAGCGAGCACATGAGTGAGCACAGTGAGCAAGAAACCCTAAACCGAAGCAGAGCAACCGACTAGAGAGAAAACAAAAACCTAAGGATGGTACTTCCATCCAAAGGTGACCGTTTCAACAAATCCATACACATGTTCACATACAATTTGCCTATTTCTCATCCAATGCCACTAATGGCATATGTTTTATGTTGCACCTATAAATTTTTTTTAACTAAATTTTATTTTATTTATGCTACTTTACATCTAAATAATAATAAATACCACAACTTAAAACACACTATACATTATATATAATTCCCAAATTCAGATTTAGAGGACGCTATTGTATATCTAAAAAAAATGTAAAAATTATGTGTCTTGAATAAAATCCACCCTACATTTTCTCGCACGTGGTTTTCTACATTTTCGCCACTGCACCCCCCGTGAGTAGGACTGTACTTGATATGCTTCCATGGCTCAAATCTCCTAACACAAAATAACCTTGTCCATTTGAAGACATTCCATTCTATATATGCACTTATTTATATGCTGTGCAAACCCCATCCCTCCAGAATGCCTAATATATCTCGATACCAAGATTCATCTGCTGTTTGGAATTGTTGAACACACACACTAGAGAAATAAACAAAACCACCTAGAAAATTATTGGCATCCTAAATTTTTGTGCCAAGGATACATGTCACAGTCAGGACTTAACACTCAATCTCAGAAGAACAGGCCAGTGCAAGAAGGCAGTTTCGTTATGGATAAAGATGGACTTTGTTGATAATGATAATCTATTCTCATCAAAACCGTGCACAGTATGAGTCTGGCATAAAAGATCCTCGCTAACTTTGGGGGACCACAAAAATTTGCATTGCTGTTTTCCGAGCAACCCAGTTTTCAAAAAAGTTGTGCTCCAACATCGTAAAATCTACCTATGTTTCTAGAATTAAAAAGCGAGTACCAGCCCCAACATTAGTACTCAAAAAGACTGACCCATGATAAAGTCAAGTTCGTGCCTCCCTAAGTTTGGATGCCTAAAAACCTGAGATGGGAGCTGACACACTTAGTACACTTTTCAGAGTGGATGTCAAGAAGAGCTTCCCCAACTCCAAAACCTGAATGCTAAAGCATCTTCACAATGATGCAGTCTACTGACAAGGACCCTGATCTTCTCTGTCCTCACTAGGCAGAAGCTCTTGGATCAACCTGTGAACAACTCAAATGAGCTTTGATCCTGATAGTTGAGCCGGAGAAAAAATTCAAGTTCATATTGATCGAAGGAAAGTATGTTGGCCCCACTGAGGAGGGCATCAGAACCTCCAATTCAGATGAAAAAACTCTGAAAACCACCAAACAAACAGCGCACGCAGTAATTTATTCACGTCAGAGTCACTATATAAACTTGAAGTAACCAGGCAAACCTTCACAACTTCAAGAACATGCCTATCCGAGGCAAGAATTGCCATGATGTCAGCATGTTAGCTCCACACAGACAGCTAGTTGTTCAAGAGTGCAACAAAAACCAACCTGCTCGAATGCCCCACTACTAAGCCACTGATCTGTGAATCTTGGAAGATTATTTTGAAACTGGGGAATTGACTAATCTGTTCTCGAGAAACCTCTCAAGGAGCAGGTTGAGCTGTTTCTGGTCCAGAGGCTGCCAACACCATAACAACTTCATTAGTTCCCCGCAGTTCATTCTTGGGTGTATGATGTATCTTGCAATTGTTTGCACTCGTTTTTGAACCAAGATGGATGGGCAGGACAGCATGAAGACAGCAAACTCAAGCTTCCACTCTGCCTATTGCACAGCAGTCGTGAAAGAATTGCTACTATATACATACCTTAGGTATGTAGTCATCCATCCCACTACTAAAGCACAACTCATGAGTTCCTTTCATGACATCGGCTGTAACTGCAACTACAGGGAGTCGGTGGTGGGTGCACTCTTTCACTTCCTCCATAATTGCTCCAACATTTCCAGTGGCCCGACACTGATCACAGTTGTCCACCTCCCACTTTCTTATGAGCTGAGTAGCTTCATAACCGTCCATCTGTGCAATTACAATTAAGGTTATGGGTCTTCCAGCTACCTCATCGATGCCAGCAACATAGATGTATCTAAGTTTTCAAACTAAAGATCCTCCTCGAATACCATGTGAATTTTCAAAAACACATGCACTATACATGACGGTCACATACTTTCCAGCATTCCACTGTTTCTAGACAGGATTTGATTGCAATTTATATAGCTGGAACTCAATGTTTCTCCACAACTACAAAGGCCATATCAATTTGGACAAGCACAGGCCTGCCAAAGAGCATCATCAAAATGTCCAAGAATGTCTTGACATCACTGTAACTTGATCAATACTAAGTAGAGTATTCCAGCTTATACCTCTGGCATTTGAATGTCCATTAAGATGAGGTCAAATTGACCCTCAGCTTTCTGCTTCTGTACAGCAGTAAGTGCCTCCTTCCCACCATTGACGGTGACCACAGTTGCTCCATAGCGTTGAAGCATTGAACTTGCAACCCTTCTATTTACCATATTGTCATCCACCTGAGACAGCAGAAACAGAACCGCTAGCTTCAATACCCACCCAAAGAAATAACATCAACGCAAGATCAGATGCATCGCAACAAGATTGCAATGAGACGTCAAAAAACACATACAAACACAATCTAAGATTAAGAGAAAGTCAATGAACATTTTGTATTTCAAAGAAAACTAGATTGCATAGATATTAAACCTATACACACCATTGACTTGCTTGACCCAACCAAAACTCATGAAAAGGGATGGAACAAAGCCATACCACAAGTAACCGTTTGCCAGACAGCATCTTGGCATTAGTATTTGCCTTCCTGGAGTGATTTTTCACTTGCATGCCAAGCGTTTGCAACAATCCAGATATTAACGTTGTGCATCGCAGTGGCTTGTGAACTATATGTCCAAAACCAGCTTCAAGTAACTCATTCTGCACGGCACTTTCAGGTGGAATGGAAAGAGCCAACACAGGAAGTTTCTTAGTGCTTTGCTCCTTCTGCATTTCTTGCACAAGTTGTAGGGCAGATTTGTGTTCCAAGCCTTGCAGATCCACAATGACAGCTTCTATCTTTGGCTCCTCAGTTCTGCAAAGAATCACCAAGTATCATTGTGAGAACATGAGTAACTACTTGTTACACAATCATTGCAAGAATTCAACTCAAGGCTTGCATCACATCAAGGCACCTCATGATCGAGAAGAATGGGATTGAATATTAGAGAATTTAGGAACTAATGTGCTGAGAGAGAAATAGAAATTAGGGCAACAAGGTATGCTTGGGGAAAGCTCGAGACAGAGGCAGCTCCAAATTGGCCACTTATGGACCTCTCTGCCTTTCCCAATTTTATACTTTTTGTCCCCATTAACAGATCCAATTTAATCAAAGCCTTACTAACATGTCAATTTAGAACATTTTGACAAGTGGTATCCTCGAATTCTAATACACAAATGGAACAACTGATATGTTTCGTCATAGCAACAGCAAAAACCACAAGTTTTGCTATGGTTTTGCTACAGTTTGTGAACTATATGCCCACGGTTTTGCTACCCTGACAATCTTCATATAAATACTCCTTAGATTTGACTAATCGGTATAACATTGAATAAATCTCTATCATCTGTTACCTATGACGAACATCCCCTTAGAAGTAAACTACCAGTTATATTGTAGGTCACAGTATCAAAAGCCAACTACGTAGTGGTTGATGGACCAAGCAAGAAAAACGACAACTACATTGCCATTTAATGTCAAGCAACCGCTCTGTGATTGAAGTCCTCTGCTTGTTTTGGGGTTTAGGATCTGTTATGCACAAGAATAGTCTACAATCTGGTGACTCCACCCTTTGCATGACTGACAGAAGAGTGGAAACATGTTCTTTCGAAAAAATCTCCATCTAATTGCATCCGAGTTGTTACCTTGTGAGTAGCTCTAGTGCAGTTTCCACATCCTCGGCATACTCGATCACTGCTCCCACTCTCCGTAAATAGGTTGCCGCCACTTCCTGTTTCCATTGTGAAATCATAGCTGAAGTTCAAGGCCGATTCCTAGTTCTCATGTGCGCACCTAGCAGGCAGGTCTTGCATTCTAATTTGACAGGTACTTCTTAAACCTTCACTACTAACATGAAATTACCAACCGAAATAACAATCACCTAATGAAGAGAGTAGCGCTCAGTTTGAGTGAAAAAGAAGGTAGCCAAAGTCTAAGTGTCGTCTTCCATACCTGCCGCACAGGATTGGCATCCACCAAGAGTACCTTGATCCCTTTAATTCGCTTGTCTTCTAACTCTGATAGTTGGCACCTCATACTCTGTGACAACTTGTCCAGATTCCCACATGAGCCTGATGTTGGTAACATCAGGAAAAATTTGAACACACTGCCCTCCCCTGGCTCACTATCAACCCTTATGTCACCTTTCCTCAACTTCACCAATTTCTGTGCACACATTTGCCAGGTCAGAAATGTCCAAGAATAGATAGACTAATCTATATCCTCAATTGAAAACTGATAATCAAGTGGCGTGCTAGTTCCAACTCAAAAAGCCCCACAACAAACGGACTAATCCAAATCTCGTTTCATCACAGGAAAACCACCACTCTTCACTCTACTTTAAAAGATGATATCAAAAAAAGGAATAGAGTCTCCAATCATTATTAGGCACAAACCTGACATATAGATAGACCTATGCCAGTTCCTCCATACTCCCTAGAAGTACTGCTGTCAGCCTGCACAAACGGTTCGAAAAGCCGAGTCTGCATGTTTTTAGGAATCCCTATACCTGCAAATGAAAATTTTCCTCAAGTTCAGTAGTCAACAGAGTAACAGTATCTGCGTATCCTGTATCAACAAATTGTTCTCCTAACCCTCCAATCTTGAGGCCACGACATTGCTCCTGTGAAGACCTATTTCATGATGATAGAGAATCAGATTAACACTTTTTTAAGAGAGTCAAATCATCTTGTCAGCATCTCCAAAAGACCGCAAGGACCAGTGGCAACAGAGGTACATTGAAGTATTCAAATTAATAAGAAACACATCAATCAATACGCTGTTTTCACATATCTTCAGGTTTATAGAGAAAAGCTTGAAACACACCTGTATCTTCAATGGAGATAAGAACGCATACTTCGTCTGCTTCCAGGGTGGAAATGGATTTCCACTCTCGCCATTTTACAACACATGCTTTTGAGCTCAAAGGGCCTGGCTTCATGCTCAGCCTCGGAGGAGCCGTTTGTGTGGGACGCCTTAATCTCAACCTCTTGCTGGTGACACCAGGAACTCCTTTATCAACACGACCGTTGACATGGATAGCAGTGAAACTATCATCAAGAGCTTCAGTTTCCAAATCAATGGCTTCCATAGACAGTGCAGGCAACTCTGAACCAACTTTCCTATGTTTAGAATCCACCAGATCAAGCAATTGACTTGGTGGGGTTGAAGCAGAGTCATAACCAGACGTGTCCACAAGCCTTATGCACAAAAAGATGCTCCCTTGCTTTGTGAACTGTAAGAAAACCACACACAACCACAGTGCTCATGAGTAACTTATTACCAAAAGTACACGGTAACAATAAGGACAATAGCAAAAACACAGGGTTATGATTTAAAAGAGCAGATGTGGAGATGGTAGTGCTTTCAAGCACAAGATCCCTCAATTGATTAGTATCAAAGATTCTATCAATGTTCATTACTTGGTGACATGCTTGGAGATGACAACCAGGACATACCTTGATTGCGTTCCCAACAAGGTTAATAAGAATTTGCCGAAATCTCCCGGGGTCGCCATATATCCAGGCCGGAACACAGTCATGCACCAAGGCCGAAACCTCCAACCTTTTCTGATGCACTTTCTCTTCAAAGAGAGATAGTATGCTGTCAACCTCCTCGCGTATGTCAAAGGGAATGGTCTCAATTTCCATTCTTCCAGCCTCAATCTTGGACAAATCCAGCACATCACTGATAAGGGACCTGTGGAGCAAAGCACTCACAATGTGTGAATACATCAGATACACATCAGAATGATAAGAAAAACTAAGGAAAGCTCGAATCCAAGGAGTTTGAGGGTTTCCTGATATCAAAGCCACGCGTCCCAAATGCACAACTGGTCCAAAAAACTAATAGGGATCAATTTACCGATAAGAGTTGTTAATGCTACTTACACTAGAGCATTGCCACTAGCCTGAGCAATCTTAACATACTCGAGCTGCTGAGGTGTCAATTCTGTTCCCATCAGGAGATTCGTCATCCCTGCAAACAGGAAACCAAGTGTCTCAGTAAACAGCCTTCAATGAATAAACAGTATCAAAGTTATTCATAACACTCCCAAAGCAAGGTCTTTTGAAACCGACGATACAAGGCCAACCAAGCCAGCACAAATTAAAATTTTACCTATATGATTTTGAAGAAACTAGGGTCGTGGAGATGAAGCTTACCTATCACACCATTCATGGGAGTCCTGTGGGAGTAAAACATGCAAAAACAACACCTCAATTAGGAACATTTCCTTGACAGACATGTCCCGAGTTTGAATCAATGACATGATCATTCCAAAAACAAATCCCTGGCACCATAACCTAGAGCCAAACCCAAGAGATTTCCACTAGTAGATGGCAATGAAGGCTAAGGTCAATGAAAGTAGGTCACTTTGCAGGCTCTCGACTTGGAAACCTGTAATTTGAGTTTCAAATAGTGAAAACCAATACAACGGCTTGCACTGCATCTGCTTGACAATGCAGCAGAGCTTCTGTCAACTAGATATGCCGTTAATATATCCATCAGCAGAAGCAAATGCAAAAGTGCGAGTGGTGCCTGATCTCATGCGAAACAGTGGCAAGAAAACTTGATTTTGCTGTATCTGCAGCTTCTGCAGTGCTCTTCGCAGCTCTCAAGTCCACATTCATCTTCTCCATGATCCCCACATCTTTTTCAGCAGTTGACATTCTCTTGAGTACCAGGTAAACAGCAGCAGTACAAAAGACCACCACCGCCGTCATCAACAATGGCCATGCAATCATACTCCGAAGGACAAACAGCTCAATGCTGTGAGGATAAGAGCACCGCAGCTCAATGCTCTGGGTCCCATATGTGAAAGGAACAGTAACTGTGTTTGAGCTCTTGGATTTCTTTGGTGCCCCATAGAAATAGGCTACACATGGATTTGCATCTGGAGTACAATTGTAATACGAATTAAGCTCCAGCGACTTGTCCACATAGGAAAGTGCACTGACATCCAGGTCCACATCTGTGAACCTGCCCATAAACCTCAATGTGAGAGAATGCTATCACAATTGTTTGGTTCCATCCCAATAGATATGCCCACATTGGCTCTAAATCAAACACAATTCCCACTCAAAGTAGAATATCAGCAACGTTTGTAGAGACATATTCAGAGATTATCTGCAAGATAAGTCAGCGGCATGACAGCTTTCCCACATAATTCTTGCTTGAATATGAAAAAACAATAATGTACATTACAAGGCAACTCCATATACTTGCTCAATGAGTGTTCAAAAGCACCTGTTGATGACAGAGCCAAAAACCTCCTCAACATTCAAGACTGTCACCACATAACCAAGACAATCTGCTCGCCGAGCTTCAATTGTTGTCAGATTGTCCGAATCTTCAGAGCCAAAATAAGGTATGAAAGATCCCATCCGCCAATAATTTTCCTGCTTGTAAGGCGCCGACAGGGAGAAATTTCCTGTATCCCTAGCAAGAACAATTGCACTATCCAAAATTGGATACCCTGATAGGTCGATCATATAAGAACTTATATTGGCGGATTGCAAGATGATAGGTGTATACTCCGATGCGTATCCCCGAGTTTCTACTGTCCCATTGACGTTTACATAAATGGTGCTGTTGTACTTCTGTTCAACTGCTGCTCTCTGATCTGCCAATACTCGCAAGCAGTATACCAAACTCCTCACATGAGGACGCAAAAACAGAGTCTGCTGTGTAAAGGTCAGCCAAATATGTTGGTCCACATATGGAACGCTGGCCACCAAACCAAGGATCACGAAAGACGCTCCAAGATTGTTGTCCACTTCTGACACGAAAATCTGTTGTCCAAATTCTCAACACAAATGTTGTAATTTAATCAGAGTGTTGAGCTTCAAATGGGCAAAGGTGTCTGCACAGGACAACGAGGCATGCTAGGACAAAAGGGAAAAGTGGGTACGAGGAACACCTCAAAACTCGAACCAGCAGAAAAGAGTCATTCATAATTTCGGTTCTATTCACGCTCTTGCTACAAATTCTGGAAACTTGTGTTCCATGGTTTAAGTTTGCGGCGGCACGTAATTTTGATTACCGATTATGTCAAAGTAGCCATGCTGATACAAAACGATTTCCGTACTGGAAAGCCATGACGTCTGGGTGTTGCATTACCAGTTGAACTAATCTTTCTACGGGGCTGTCCAATAATATTTGTGCTACGAGAATTCACCCTAAACACCGACAGCAAGGGTAACTGTCTGACTAGTCATCAAAACTTCGTAATTTTGCGAATTGCATTTTCAGTAACACTGTCGCATACGAAATTGGGCTCCATTGCGGAGGACCTCCATTGAAACCTCATCCACTAATCATTTCACCAGGATTGAGGTAGATTCAAAGCAACAAGAATTAGCAGCCCTTGGAAGGCTACAAACCTGTCGTCAAATCGGATGCACTCTTCCCGATTAATTAGAGCTTCAAAATTAATTTGGACTCGAACTCTATTATAATTCCCATGCCGGACAAACCCCCTAGCGCACACACTTGGTCGTAAAACGTCGGAGTCATCGACAAAAGATCGGTTCATGCCCATGTAAACCTCCTCCCAAAACTTGTAACAAGTGCTTGCAAAATAAAGAGACTGCGCATATTGAAGGATGAAAGGAAATGAGGAGCAGACAGAAATCTTAACTTAGATTTTCATACACAACTGTGGCACTTCCAAATTTGCAACTCAAGTGACAATAGAATCATTCATCTGCTGCCTGCTTCCCAATCAAGCCAAGTAGGATGCATGCAAACTGACCTCTTTGCGGTTCTCGCATTTGAGCTGAATCTCCTGGCGCTTGTTGGCCAAGGTGCTGCGGTAGACCACCACGCCCACCACAATCACCAGCACCCACGACGAGAACACGCACAGGGTGCGAACGGCCACTGACCGCAGCGGATTCAGGTTGCAGCACGGCACCAGCCTCATCTGCGCCCTCGCGGCTCGCCTCTCCGCCTCCATCGGTCTCCCACTCCACAGTAGGCACGGGCCCTCTCGTCATCCACACCCACACCCACACCCACACCCACACCCACACCCATCCCACCTCTCAACCGCATCGGCTACCACCATCTCTCCTCCTCCTTCAACCATCTCCCTACTCCTGATTCCTCAAACACTCAACTAATCTCCTCCTCCTCCCCTCCTCCTCCTCCTCCACCACCCTCAACCTCGCCCTGCATCAAATTCACCGCAAAAACTTCGACAAACTTCCTACACGACAGGCTAGCCCTCGGCCGTCACCTAAACTGCCTAGGCTTCTCATTCCACCACCATCTCCTCATCCCCACCAAAATTTCCTTCACACTCCTGCTGCACCGGCCGAGGTTGCTCCCCAAGTGCTAATCCTCCTTCACATGCCGCGCCACTCTACCTGCTGCGTGGCCCAGAATCTCACCACTCGCAGTCCTCATCCTCTCGAATTCTCTCAGTGTTCCTCAGATCCCTCAACCTCTCCTCCACCAACTTCTTCAAAAAAATCCGCCACGTCAGAGACCAATGCCCCCGACACAGTGCCAACACAACCCACCACCACAACCTTATTGTCTCGGAAACCAGCGAGTCGGGAGAACCAGAGGCACGGCACAAACAGTCAATCTTGACACGCCCGATTTTGCAAACCCATTTGCTCAAATCCACAGTTCACGATAACCGGTAACTAACACTGGAACACTGAAAACCCCTGACTTGCACAGGCACCTGCAGCTTTGCAGAAGAAGCATCTAAGAAGCCAGTTGACTAGAACCGGAGGGCAAGTGTGGAGTCCACGACAACCCTGACTGAGTTCATGCATGTAGCTGGGCACAACTTTTGCACAATTGTTGCGGAGGTCCATGGATCGATCGATCGATCGATTGGGAGAGGGAGGATCGGGAGAGGCGCGCGGGCGGCGATGGATTCCTGTGGAGTCTGTAAGCGGCGAGAGTGATGGGAGAGCGCGGCGGAGTCGCGGCCCATCGTCCAGTGGCATGGCGCCACGTGTGCCGGGGGCCTATCATGACATGGGCCTCCTCAATTTAGGCATCTTTTGGCCTAATTTTATAGTTTGGGCAATTAGGCCCTTTTGGAAGTTATGATTTCCAAGTCCTTTAATGTAGGGGCTGGGGTTTTCCATAAGTACTAAAGTTATCCTTAAAATCTCAGCCTTGGGAGACCTGACTTTAGACCTGTACCTTGAGTTTAGGTCGATCAACATAAACTTAAGGAGCTTGCCTACCCCATTTTGCCGGAGCTTTAATTAGCCCAGTGCAGCTTGCCAGCGCAGATGCCTGCCTACATTTGGCTCAGAAGGGGGTAGGGTGCCTCTAGAAACAAAGGAGTCAAGATCAAAAGCTCCCGAGGGTCCCAACTCAAGGTTCCCAAAGATTGACCCTGTCATTATTTTTAGTCTACTGACACAAGAAAACAAACCCTGTAAATATAGAATAGATCTCTAAACTCGGGACTGCAGCCTGACTTTCACCCAGCATCCTGAGCCTTTAAGGATAACTTTACTATAGTCCAGGCCTCATAAAATTAGGCATTTGCATAAATTAGATATATTAGCTTAATTTATGCACTTTGTGCCCCGGGGCGCCTTCAATAGGCGTTTTTCAAGAAATGGCTGAAAAGTGCTCGGAATTGGACAACCATAGTGTGTTTCGTACGGCGTTGTGTGTGGCATGTTTTATTGTGTTGACAATGAGAAGGCTCTAATCAGCGCAGACGGCCGTCAAGAGCGCGAACTGCGTATCGGACTGTGTAGACTTGTTGTCGAGACGCGTCTTGGGCATTTTTGGAACGTTTTTTTTCTTAATTTATGTGCGCCACTCTAATTATTTTATGCGTCTTATGCGTCTATTTTATGCGCATGATTTAATGAGGCATGCTATAGTCCATCATGCCACATGCATAAGCAATGAATGGGGACAACCGACCACTAACAGCTACATATGAAACAGTTGAGTTTGACGAATATCCAGTTGGCGTTCAAGACTTTAGATAATTTATTGATCATTTTAGAAGAATCTAGAGAATATGTCTCAGATTAACAAAAAAAAACCAAAAGATGTCAACATGTAACCGGTTGGACTTGGAACACTAGGATCTCAACCGATTGTGCCCAAAAACCTCCCCGCACATTGATGCATAGTGCAAAAAACACACTACTTATTGGACGAAGGCTTGCGGAATGCTTTATGTGATTTGGACCAAAAATGGATCTCGACAATAGTCAAAACTTAGGCTTTGGGGAAATTTTGTATTCAATTTCTTTTGTTACAAAAACAAAATTCCAAATATTTGACACTTTGGAATTCAATTCAACTTTGTCGGAGTTGATGCTCATGTATTATGGTATTAGCCACCCCAGCAATGTTTTTAAAGCTTGAAAATGCTCCTTCTTTAAGTTGATTTGATTTGGAAATTGACATTGGAAACTCCGGTTTAGACGAATGGAATGAACTACTACTAGGGGGCTTGTTTTAACTAGAGTTCATCATCACGTGACATAGTTGGGAGGAAGGTGAACACCCCCCCCCCCCATGTCATTACGATTCGATTTATTTATCAAAACATTCTTTTTAAATGTAAATATTTCACAAGACATATAAGATAAATGTCAATAACAGGTTTGGCATATGATCAAATTTTGGAGGATCATGATACTTCAAAAAAATTAAATAACTATGTATGGGAACATAACAATGTTCACCAACATGAGAGGATCCATAACATTGTTCAGCTGAGTTTGTAGGTTGGGTGGGATTGGGAATAAACCAAATTCTATTCGAAATCATACTTCGTTCAATTTCACAGCACAACATTCCATTAGTAGATTCCAACTGAAAAACTCAAGTGAAATAATATACCGGTATCATAAGGATGGAATGACTAATAGTAGCTAAATAATGTTGAGTCTCCTCTTTCACCCCCAATGCAATTAAGCCATTCTTCGTGGTTGGTTATCTTCAATTTAGGTGGGCCAAGTCGTCAGCAGGTGGGAGCATGTGAAGATCCTCACCAAGTCTCTCTTCTGTAGCCTTCGATTAAAAACTAGAAAGAATCATAGAGTAAACTACTACAGTTATCGGTCCAGGTCAATGCACATACCCCAATTCCTGGGTCATGAAAGCAACCCCACACAGGCTCAACAATATCGCACAAATCATATTCTGGAATTTCAAACTACATCTATGTTTCAGCGAGAACCGATGAGTCAAAATCAAGGGCCCTCAACTTTGGGATGTTCTCTCCTCTCTACTTGACAGAAACTTGTCAGGTGGTCAACTGTCTCCTGTGCTTTGGCGTTGGCTTGTTGACCTTCTGTCTCAAAAAAACAAAAAAAACAAACTTTGGGATGTTCAAGGCTCTGTAACTAAATACCTCATTATGATAGGCAGGTAGTATAGTTTTCTCAATACCACAAATGACATTGGGTTGCCTCTTATGATAGGTATAGTTCTCAATAAATAAGTAAATAATATTCCCTCGGTGAGGGCGCGTTTTCTTTGTTCTCAATTCATTTTGGCGTTGGCTCAGTTGGCCTTCTGTCTCAAAAAAACAAAAACAAAAAAAACCGCACGCACTAATAACCCTACTATGTCCCCTCCCCACATGACTTTACCAAATAACCAAAGTTTTTCCTAAAAACCGGGTAACGCTCCCTCGGTTATAGCGGCGGCGTCTGGCTATCCCAATGCACCTACAAGAACTTGCTCCGGAGATTGTCGAGTAGGTTTTAGTTAAGTAGCTTTCACACACGGTCATTGTTTTATCTACCAAGCAATGACATGTTGGATAGTTTTTGTCCCATCCCCAAATGCCTTCCTACTCATCTCTCCTACCACCGGTTTTTGTTAACGAAGCTCCTCGTACCCTCATAGCTAAGACCAAAAGCAACCAATCACAAGGGCGGGAGGCGACACTTTTTAAATGTCCTACATTCTTGCCTCATGTCTAGGTACCGCTGGGAGGGTCGGTGCTTGAGGCTCATAACCTCCACTTTTAAACCATGCCACATCATTTGCCAACTAGGCTGGGCACTAGATAGTGTCGATGGTGTGAAGGCCGTGTTTTTTAGAACCAACTTTTAGGCTTAGCTAATTAAAGGCAGGTGGGGAGGGGGCATTAATGTACTTGGCTCAAATTCAGAGAGCTGCAAATGCGAGCTTCAAGTCAGGACAACGGCGGAACGTGCACAAAGTTAATGATTTACTTAATCATTTCAGGATTTCTTAATAATTTACTTTCTGGGAAACATCAAAGCTCGTCACTTGCATCTTAGCATGATGTTGAATTCTAGCTTACTACAATATGTGCTATATATGTCTCACCCTCCACGGAAAAACTAAACTGGTTAGAAATAGAAGCTGGGTTGACTTTGCTAAAAATCGAGTTTTATTGTTTACTACATTCTTGACACCCTTTTGGACGCGTGACTATGTTTAGCTAGTTTACTATTTCCTTTGCTAGAAATCGAGTTTTATTGTTTTACTGCATTCTTGACGCCGTTTTGGACGCATGGCTATTTTTAACTAGTTTAGTTTTTCCGTGGAGGGTGAGATGTACTATTGATATATGCATACTTTCCATACAGTCAACCCTCGATATGTGTTACGTTGATCAGTGTTAAAATTGCCTATGAGTTAAGGAAAATTGTCCTCCCTGCAAAAAAATCCAAAAAGCACACTAGTAAGCATTGATTGTTGAATGTTAAGAGAATTCATAAGAACAATGTTCCCCTCTTCAATCAACTCAACAAGTGTCAATGAAAGTGAGGCTATGAAATTTTATAACTTGGATGAATTTGAATTAGGTCCATCATGTGTTTGACTTCTGCAGAGAGTGAAATTGGACCCGTTATGAATGCACGTGAGTTCATCATAATGGATTATAATTTAATCTAAATAATTTCTGCATACCTATTGAGGAGGGTATTATAAGTGTGCTCGATGCAAGAGATGATGCAGCTGAAAATGAACCCATTGAAGAAGTTGACCAATGTGTGAATTGGTGATGTGGTGGTAGATAGAGTAGGATTCAAGGGCGCTAAAAGTGCATTAGTGACTTTGAAACAAATTTTGAAACAACACTCTACTAATGTCACACCTCTCAACTATTGCAATTGAACACTTCAAGAGGAAATAAGGTCTTGGCGTGCACAAGAATCTCATCACACTACTTTAGTTTCGTGCTTCCATTACACTTAGATGTATGGTGACATTCATATCATGTGTATTTTCACCCTTTATTTATATCAATGTTATTGTTTTTAATTCCAAAGTCACATAAGTGTTATTCATGTAAATAAGTGTTACAAATTGTCTATTATGCCTCCCAATAAGTGTTAAAGCGTTAACACCACATAAGTGTTACAAGTTGCCTTGCTCCAAAGTGTTAACAATTATCAAGGATGGATTGTATTGTGACCTTTCTTCAATCACCTCGTGTATGTTGGATAGCAAGGATATCATTATTTATGTTTTTGAATATATGTTCATTTATGAGATGGGCTAAAGCCTCTCCAATGCCTATGAGGTGAAGCAATAGCCTTAACTCATCTACATAGTCTACGGAGCTCCATAATACCGACCAAGGGTCCAGCTGCACCAAGGGTCCCAGTTAAGGCTCCGTTTAGAGTAAGTAACCACTCAAATTAGATATATTGTGCCAACACTACCCAATTAAGAGAGTTAGCTAACATATGAAGTAGCTAACCTATGTGAGAGCTAGTCTATCTCACGGCCACACCACCTAGTTAAAATTAAGGTTTAAATAAAAGTTATCAAAATAGAAGTTGGCTAAGTTTCGGGACCTTGCTTTTGTGAAGAAATCTTAACTCATCCATACCCCTAATGCTAACTAACATTTACAAATGAGTAGCCCAAGTTTTTGTCTTGAATGCCCGCCTTTCATTTTCCCCAACTCTTCTCCGTTACACTATGAGGTGGACCACATTGTTTCTTAAATCGTCCTAAATTAGCAACGAATTTGAATCATTAAACAACATTTTATGTGATAAATAATATTTAAAAACAATTCAATGTCCACATTTAGATAAATACAACTTTGTTTAATTATGACCATTATATTCTATTATGTTTTAATCATAGTGGAACACAAATGGTGTAGGCCACAATATTAGAATGTATTGTAATTAGTGTCATGTTCAAAACTTAGGTGAGTTGAGAAAAACTTTGGTCGGTCAACCTTAACTCCTCTCATAAATTGGTCAACCTTTGGTTAGTGGTAAATGGGATGTGTGGCCATGTGATCGGTTAGCTCGCATATGAGTTACCGTAGAGGGCTCTCTATTTCATCTTTACATGTGCCAAAATGTGGTTTCCGCGTGGGATACAAGTGGGTCGTGGCAAATGTGAGCATGACACGTGGCAAATTGAGGGGGAAGTAATTATTTGTTGTTGGAATAGAGAGCTCTCTATGGTAGTTGATTTCACTAACTCACATTGTTAGCTAATCTCATAACTAGATGGTGCAACCAAGAGTTTAGTTAGCTAGAATTTTGGTTAGCTAGTGTTCACTAACTCGTAAGTCAACTAATTCTCTTAACTAGGTGGTGTGAATGGACCCCAAGTAATCATCTTGTTATAAGAATTTTTTTTAAGACTAATTGATTGACTTACGTACTTACTTAATCCTAATAGCTCAAGCCTTCACATCCCATTTTCGGGCACCTCTAGCACCATGCTGAATTTTTTTGTTATGTAGCCAAATAGAATATGTTTTCTTCAAATCCAACCATATTGATGTGAACTAGACTACCATATATTCTTGTTGTGAAACTTTGAAGTCAGTTGGACCACATTTGGTAGGTCATATTAACATATGAACAAGGCCTTCATTTGGGAGGCAACTAGAGAAAACTCTACAATTTTTCGTTTCATGACCATTTCAGTCATGCCACAAATTTTAGAAAGTTGGTAACTTTGCCATGATATGTTATGTGGATGACAAATGAGCTACTCCCAAATATTTGGGTTTTTTGGAGCAAATTTAGATGAAGTCCATCACCCTCAAAGTTGGAGGGGCCACATGAGGTCCTTTTGGGAGATTTCTCCTTTTTCATGGAGCAAGCAACATGTGCACTAAGTTTTTTCCAAGTCCATATGGTCACGTCGTGCACAACCATCACCTTGTCCTTAAAAAAATTAATTTTATTTTTTTTAAATAAAAAATTAACCCATCCCACCCAAATTGGGCATCATATGTGAAAGATATTGGCTCCTAAATTTGGCTCCTAAATTTGGCTCCTACATTCGAGCAACACATGGAACCGCCTCCCAAAAGAAGCAATGCAAACCCGATATCATTGAGGTGTTGTGAATGGAGGGTGTGTGGTCATGGGCAGACCACATCCAAGCCATCCATTCAAAAAGCCCCATCCTACAGTCTATGAAATTGCTCGGGCAACCCGAATAAAAACTAATGATGGATGAAATTCTGGCAGATGAAAACTTAATGTTTGCAAGATGAAGGGGTTGATTGTTCATCCCATCGTATGAGAGCATTTGTGTGGGATTTTGAAGGTTCCTAGAGGGTTCCTTAAGTTCCCTAAAGTTCTTGGGGGGAACCCCATTGGGAACTTAAGGAACCCTCTGGGAACCTTCAAATCCCACATAAATGCTCTCATACAACTAGTTAAATTTCATTTCATTTCAAGGTTGGTCATCAAAAGGGGCTTGGAGTTGATGGCTAAGTACCCCTTGTTCTTCCTTTCAAAAGGAAGAGGTAGGAGCTCAAACCCCCCCCCCTCGGCATCTCTCCTCCGCAAGTCCTCCCAATGAAGGATTTAGTTTGAAAATTTTCATCCAAGATTTGTGAGTGGATGAAGGTGGAGATTTCATCCAACGTGAAGTTTGTCAAGCTCTACCCGAGGGGAAGAGAAGCTAGAAGTTGGAACAACAGAGGAGCCTTTAGATATGTCATATCGCAATCGACGACCAAGATCTTCATTAGCCCCCGACCACACGGGAGGCATTCACAATGCCTCAAGGAATCGTAATGGACCAACAACTATCACCACAAACATCAGCCATGGCTATGTCTATTAATGTACATGCCAACCAATTTTCAAGAACTGTGATGGGAGTGGACGATGTATACATATAACATGACACTAGTCATAATAAGAGATGAGAATGTTCATATTCTAGCATTCAATTTGATTCTTGGGTCAATCCCACATAGTTGTACATAAGGTATGTGGCCTATCGTGCGCACCTCTAACTCGACACACGATTTTGGTCATTGGATTGGATCAAGAATTGTCTTGTATAGTCAGCAATTAAGAATCCATATGTGTTGTTATTTCACTTTTCAAAATCACAGTTGAGATCCAAAGGTTTTAGGAAGTCAAAGTGGATATTCTCTTCCTCTTTAAGTGATCGCGTAAGCTTTTTCAATTGGTGTTACTATTAAGTTTAGTATGGTGTCTACATTCGAGCACATAGTCCAGTTTGATCATAAAATGCATCTTTTGGTGTCCATTCTTAATGCCATATAGCAGGGCTGATTTTTCACAAAGTTTTTGCCCGTCCATGTCCAAAAACCTTGAATTGAAAGGCAAAAAAAATTGCAACCCGTCCCAAAACCGGTAATTTCTAAACCAACCCGTCCATGGAAAGGTTAAAGAAAAAACAACCCGTCCCAAAACCGGTTTGAAAATGAAAATACCCGTCCCGCAAGAGGTATAAATATTCATGTTGCAAGAGGTGCAAATATTCTAGTTGAAAACATCAATTGGAATGCAGTGATACTTGTTTGGAGAAACATGAAGGATAGGAGAATTCATCCACTTCTTTGAAGGGCAAGTAGCTCTTTATTTTTAAAAGTTTGAACATGTTTATATATACTAATTCTTATTCAATTGCTAAGTTTACCTTCAATTATAATCTTTGACATTATGTTAAAAAGGTTCTAAATTTTATGGTTGATGAATTAATGTATGCAGGTGAATCAAGCACTTCAAGATTGATATTTTGATTGGGTATTAGTGGTTTGATTGCATTATGCTTATATTCACATGTCATATATGACATAATGTAATTGATATTTGTACCATTTATTTTTTTGGAAAAAATTATCAAAAAAATTGTTATTTTTAGAACCCGTTCAAAGTGAATTTGACACGTCCAAAAACCGGTTCATTTTCTAAGAGCCCGTCCATTGGAAATGTTTTTTTTATGAACATGTCCCTGGACATGTTAGGGACCTTGTGAAAAATCACCACTGCCATATAGCACCACTCAAATATAAGTGTCCAATCAAGAAGAGTGGCCCACATACATTATATACTAGGTTGAATATGCTTGGCACTTGTCACGAACCCATGGGTTTGGACTAAAGTAAGATGATGGTCTTGTGCATGTGGTCTTTGAGCTTGCATTGAATGGCAATCTTCAATGAACGGGGAGAACCGACAACTACACTTATTATCCCAATTAGTGTGTGTTGCTATTCGGAGTTATGCGGTGATATAACTATTTAATGAGAATGTAATACTTTACCAAGCAAAGTCATTTATGTTCTATAAAAGTCCGAATAACCTATTGAACTTTTGTTAGTCAAAATTGAACTCATGAGTAAGACGTTATTGCACTGCATAACTCCAAGTAGTAACATGCACTAATTGGGATACTCAATGTAGTTATAGATGAACTGGTTGAGTTTGAGAAATCACCGGTTGAAGATCAATACTTCATGAATATTATTTTAGAGGAATTTAATGAATATACCTCAAATTAACAAAGAAAGTGGAAAGTTGTCAGCATGTAACCAGTTGGACTTGGAAACACCAGGAGATTGACCAACTATGCCCAAAAATATCCCGGACATTGGCAACTTTGCTGTGTTTACTAATAATATGCAAGTGGAAGTCAGCTTTTTTGTTTTGTGGGTCTTTTGTGCATGACGATACCGTAAGACGCTTCTTTGAAGGCCACAGAGGTGGCCATTGCCATTTTAGTATTGCATCAAATCCATAAAGTAGAGGGACCTGCTAAAGTCATCGCTTACTTTAAGCACTGAGTATAGCTAGTTTATATACTTTTTTCAAAGGGAAAAAGGTAAGGTTTTTTGGTAGCAAATGCAAGGAGATTCTAATGCATTAAAGTATGCTTTCTTTTGGTCCGAGATGACCCTAAACTACCGGATGATGGTGGAGAGATATCCAAATCTCAAGGAAGAGGTTGGCAGTTTGATTCTTGGTTGTGAAATCTTCTCTCTACTTGACAGAAAACTTGCCATGTGGTCGATTGCCTCCTATGCTTTGACGTTGGCTTGTCGGCCTTCTGTCTCAAAAAAAAAGGTATGCTTTCTTTGAATTTTGTATGTAAAAAGTTATATGGGTTTAAATTTTTATTGATAATGTCATATTATAATTTATGAGTATTTACTTACACAATAACATACACACAATAATTAATTTGTTGTGTGGGTTGCAATTTGGTTGCTACAAGGATGATTAAGCAAAGTTACAAGTGTTTGTGAGTTAGTTTTGACCCAAGGTAGTTTGTACATTGGATAAAAGATGCATTCTATTCATGGACATAACCCAATTGCATATATCAACATAGTTACTCCCTTTAAGCCCACCTCTCAAAAGGGAGCACCCAACCCTACATTGTAACCCGGCTTACCCACATACATTATAGGGCAAATGGTTCACATTCACATCGGTATACATCGCACCAATGTTCTTTATTTTCTTTATTTTTTTTTCCCGAGGTTTGGGCTTCAATTTCAAATTCAATCCAAAAAAAGGAACCAAAGCTCCACCATTCTAGGAACATGCAAGGGTCCAAATATTTCTCACCTTGGCTCACCACTCTTACAAGCTTCAACTCTATCTCAAGTTACAATGTGGAGTTTGGCCTTCACTACAAGGGATGCATTGCATTAGTGAGTGTGCAAGTAGAATGTTTTGTCACTATAGCATCAAAGACCCACAACTTGATGGGTGGGATATAAAGTCCACCGTGTGACAAGAGCCCACCCACCGCAAGGTAGGCAGTAAACCCCACCATGCACCAAGGGGATTCTTGAGTAGGGTAAGGCCAACAAGCTCAAATTCACGTCAGATTACCCGACATTGGTTTCTCTTTTTCTTTCCACTGTGTGTGCTATGACCACGTGCATTTGACCTCAAGGCCGCACAATTGACGATAATAACACCTCTTGTGGAAATTTTCAATGGAGTGCAATAAGATGTGATTATGAATAATTTAACTTCCTCCTACCATAGCCACCGGTGACACAAATTAAACTTTTAGAGATGCACATGAAGTGCCAATGGGAACTGCGAGTTTGGTGCCAAAATGAAAAAAAAGGAACTGCAAGTTTGACCTCTCTCAAAGAAACAAAGAAAATAAAAGAAAATAAAATCAATATTTCACTCCAAGCCCAAGGGGTATTTAATGAAAGGAGTATTCACTTCAGTATGATAAGTTGCACGATCATTCCAAATTTGTGGTCAATCTACTTTGGTTGCTTATACAATTGTATTGGCCCCCACTACACCCTAAACTCCGTAATATCAACCTCCATAATGTCACTCACTCTCTAATATCCCGAAACCCTAGGGAATGGATGTTTGTAGTTCAAATCTCACTCCTTATTGTCAGCTTTCTCTCCCTTATATCACAAATTTTGTCATTAATGCAAATCACCAAAGAAGTCAACCCACACCCTTGCATTGCGTCATGTGTCAATATGTGGAGTGTCTTCTTCTTCTTCTTCTTCTTCTTCTTCTTATGCCACTTGTTGAATGTTGGTGCATGCATCCGCCACATCACCCGGGAAGGCGAAGCGGAGTGGACCACACCACGCCATTTAATATGTTGCAATTTGTGTTATTCCACAGTGTCACATGCTACACTAATTCACTAGTATCACGCATCCATGTTAACACTACAAAACTCCGTAATATCACGTGCACTTTGGTTGCCACATGTGTGATAATACGGAGTTTAGAGTGTATTGTAAAAAGAAAAGAACATTGCCTAGTTCCTACATATTTGTTGATTGTTAACTACTTGAAGGTCTCAAAATAATACCAATGACAATGCCACCATGTGAGAGTATTTCTAATTATGTCCAAGTTAGTAGATCATGCAACTTTTTGTTCCATACTAATGTGGCCATGGCTAGGCACCCACCTCTTTGAGACTGGGCCCACCACTACTACCAAGGTAAAGGGAGTTTAGTAAAATCATGACCTCCATATGTTTGTGGTTTATTCATCTCAAGTAGACCCACCTAGAGTTATTGGGGCCTTTTGATACTCGATTTGAGGTTAAGACTTATATATCTATATATCTACACACACACACTATATATATATAGAAATGCAATGAATTTAATTTTAAAGTACATCGAGATGGTCTCAAATTGGCTAATTCCCTAAAGTAGCGGAGTGCAATAGCCTTTGTGAGATAGCGGCTAATGTCAACTTGCTAGTCCATTCAAAAGAAAGACTTGAGGTTGATTAATACTACATTCTCAAATCGTGATAGAACATTATCTCTAATGGGGTTATAGAGGGGACACTCCAAAGACAAAGTGTGCTTCATTTTCAACTTCACTGTCCAAGTTCACTTCACACTAGGAGGTGAAGGACTAAAGGCCCAAAGAAAAGTTCGTGGATGAAAAGTCTACATGGAGTCCTACATAGCAAGTTGTGGACAAGGGTGCATGCACTGCTGGAATTTGCGTCAAGCCCACCTCTTGGAGGTGGGCTTGACGCAAATTCCGGGAGACCATGATTTTGTTTTGTTTTCCAGCATGACATATTTCAAGACAGATTGCAGGACAAATTCCATAATAGATTTCAAGATAGATTCCACGACAAACAAACACCACCAAGTAATTCTCTTAAATTGATAGAGTTTGAGACATATTATATTAAACCAAATCCTCCTCTCTTTTTCCGCCAACAAAATATGCAATGGTCCCACAACATGGTCCATTCTCACTTCACACATGCTTGAGGGCCCGCGACTACATAAAACGGCTTCCCCAACACCCATGGTACGGCCTTTGGATGAGAGTCAAGGATCCTCACCATTACAAGGTCACGGCTCTTGGCTCATGTGTGAAGTGGCCCTAATGTTATGAAGGAGCAGTAAGATACGAGGTACATTTCTATAAGTGAGTTGCTTTGCATTTTCACCTCAGATAATTATGGTAGGTGTGGGGCCTCTAGCCCTGACCTATTATGTACTGCACTACGATGCCACTAACTTATAGGCATCACTAAAATAAGCATAACGCTTCTCATCAATCAGTGGGAACCACACAACTTCCAAATCAAACAGCCAGTCTCGAGGTTGTTTCTGTTCCTTTTATAAAAATACAACTAATTTTGGCACATGCGCATCCTAAAGTCAACCTTAAATGGTTGAGAATTAGCAAAGTTGCAGGATTTGTCACACACATCGCAGGATCAGGCCTGGAACCTTTTTTGCAAGTTTGAGAAACTTGTATTCGTGTTCTTTCTTAAAGTGAAATTTGAATGCCATTCAATATTTGGGGTTGTGACATCAACTGTGATTTAATAGCCCACCCACACTTACTGGTGCGGGCCACTACAGTCGTGAACGGTGAGTACCAGCATTGGTTACATTCAGTGGCTCTCACTGGTTATTGGTGGCCCGCACTACTGTAGTAAGTGTGGGTGGACTATAAGTTTCATATTGCGGTAACTACACCAATTTCACCTATCGCTATGGGTTGAAAGTTATGTGGATAGAGAATCTCATGGTCCATTGTGTTTTATGAATGGTTTGGAAATGGGGGCAACTTATGAATTAGTGAAATGATAAAATTAAAATTAGGAAATTTAAACATCTTAACAAAATATTGATATTTTTGGTACATTTTTGATGTTATATTTTCAACTCATAATAGTGTATTTTATGTGAAGATATTGATTTTGGATCCCTGGTTTTGAAAGTATGATATTGTGGGCTCAAAAATGTTGTGGGTTGAGAAGTATTACATTGATCAAAATTATAGTGGGCCATAGTAATAGATGTGAAAGGTGTAGATTGGACCCATGCCATCCTGGTATGTTGCACTATGCATATGAAAACAATGTCCCAAAGCATCCACACACAATGTGCTCTAGATGGCATCGTTGACATTCTACGATTATGGTGCTTTGGGACAATAACTTTGTTGAAGGTCATGCGCCATCCCTCAATTGATTATGAATCGTGAAGAATGTAATTGAAAACACTCTTCACGTTTAAGTTTTTATTTAATTTTCCTCTCTTCTCGTCTTCACCCCCCCCCCTTTGTCATTATAGTTCACGCCTATGTTTCCTAAGCCATGCCACCCATGTTTCCTTGGCCCTATGCGCCCCCAGGGCGTGCACTCCATTGTCAAGTTGAAACCACGTACGAACAAAAAAAAAACTTTTTCTAAGTTGCATCACCAAAATGGGTCAAACTTTTATCAAATTTTTTTCATGAGTAGATATACACGGTATCTATTACATAATAAAAAATGGAAACCAAAATTGACAATCTTTTTTTTATTATAAAACATACCGTTTCTAACTAGAATGACGTAGAATTGAACTAAAACAATTACTACAAAAATGAAGATGACTAAAAATTTCAAAAAATATATACAAAAGATATTATCAATGGTTACGTATATGTAGGAAAACATCATAAATTTTAAAATTATCAATGGCATATAATATAGGGGTAGCAAACTTTGTTCGCACGTGTGAGGGACAATCGTATGGAGTGCACTCTCCAAGTATGCGCCGCCCCCAAGGGTGCTATTTTTGTGATATATATTGGTTCCATCTCCACATGCACATGCCCCATGACATGTATCCCCACTGAAGTGGTAGTCTCCAACAGACAACCTTGTGATCCACTTTGCTTTGTATATCATTGTATGTAAACAAGGCACACTTTCATGTAATGGCCAAGTTAACAAAAGAAAATGACATGATTTGGACACCCCTTTCCACATGAAAATGTGCATAATATTTTCTCCAAAAGAACAATAATTGGTGGCCAAGGTGATTGTAGGGGGAGAATTGAAGTTATAGGATGGGAATTGACCCCCTATTTGGTATGAGACCGGAAATTGGGTTTGATTGGGAAAGGGGGGCTGGTTTGCAAAAATGAGGCAAAAACATGTTGGTGTGGACTTGAGATTGTCATCCTACATGAACTATTATTTTTTCTCCTTTTCAAATTGCCATATTCTTGTTATTCAAATTGTGCTAAAAGTTTTCATATTTATGGAACTTATTTTCCTTTTTTCTAAAGTATAAAGCCTAATAAATGAACTCATCCAAAATGGGTGAATATAATGACAATTCTAAGTTGCAAAATTAACGATAAGGCAAAATTACTCTCTCATATGTTAGTCCCTCACCACCCCACTACTTTGTGAATACATGTTCACAACACCTAACATCGTAGCAGGTGAAAACGTTGATTCAAATGTAACCCCCTAACAATAATGTTAGCCGGCCTAGCACATAGATAAGGGAAAATTAGTCCATTGAAGTTAATTTGATCTATTTCAATAATATACCTATAGGGATGGAAAGAAAAGAAAAGAAAAGAACCAACATCAATATTTCATACTGGCATGAATGCGAGCCCATTTGCCCCTATCTCGTTCAAGAGTCCCCTTGATATGGAAGAGGATTTGCAGCCTACCTTGCAATAGGCAGGGCTCCGTTTTTAAGTAATAGTGACCACTAGTGGTTATCTACTTGGACCTCCCAAGATGCTTAGCTAGGGGGCGGGGGAGATGGGAAGTTGCTTGTTGTCTAGTTATCTTTTGTTTAGTATTAGGTATGTTAGCTATTTAATGGCTATTTGGTGTGTTTCTTTCATGATCTATAGTGATGGATTTCTGCCATACCCCAATGGTAGGTGTCATATATGAATTCTCTACTCCCTCGGGGGGGGGGGGCAGTGTGTTAGAAAGTTAAGGATATAAGTGCGAACAACCACTATTTTATAGGGGGGTATTACTTTCAATTTTTTTTTTCACATGCTATCATTATGTGATTTTCTATTTTGGGTTAATAGAAAAATGGCTTGCATTACTTATAATTCCAAATTACCTATTATTCCATACACTATAGTACTTTAAAGATGTCCAGTGCCATTTTTGATACCCTATATTACTCTTAAGTCCAATTATAATTTTTTGCCCCCATGTTTTTAAAATACCCTATCATTTGTTCGCACATATATTGCTACTCCAACCAATGACTACCCCCCCCGAGTCTACTCCACATTGAGATGATCGTATGTTAGAAGATAGTGTTCAAAGCTTTGTCGACATCAACAAAATCAAATTTCTTTTGTTGGAAGGTAGATGTGCCCGAATTGAACACAACAATCTAGACACATGTATGTGTGAATGGTACACGGTTAGATGTGAGTCTAAGAATTGGCATCAAAAATACCAAAATTGGATTACATGCTCATAATTTGCTAACCATTCTAAACTCAATAGGCAACATGTTGGGGGGGGAGGGGGGATGTATATGAGCACTTAATGAGCACGAGAATCTCCACTTTGATATTGAATAAAATATCCATACGAGCTCCAAAAATTATGAGGCAAATGACTACGGACCCAATTTGAATTTGCACTAGTAGAAAACATGGTAAACAAGAACCATAGTCGTTTTCCCATTGCGGTTCTTTTGACCACCCTGATCTGCAGTCACTAAATGACTGCATATTTGTTGTTTGGTTTACTGACTGAATTTTTAAATTTTTGGGGCGTGTAATACACCATTCGAAAGGTATGTTGAATACCTTTCCAACGGTATATTACAAGCCCCCAAATTCTGAAATTTTCATTCAGTAAACCAAAAATACAAATCTGCAGTCGTTTAGTGGCTGCAAATCAGGGTGGTCAAAAGAACCGCAATGGGAAAACGACTGCGGTTCTTTTTTACCATGTTTTCTACTAGTGTTGTGAATCATCTTGCACACGAACCAAGGGCCGTGACCATGTAATTGTGAATGCCCTTGAATCTCATCCAAAGGCCGTATCACTTGTTAAACTAACATGGTTTGCTAGAACTTGTGTTAGGCCTACCTCTCGGAGGTGGACCTAACTAACCATCAAACCTTGCTTATAGCCTACTGCGTAGGAATCCATGTAAATGTTTCATACATAATAATTTGTTTGGGCCCTTAGAGCAAGCCCAATCGTTCCTGGATTTGCATCTGCATCCGGGAATGAAAAGCGGCCTCTGTCCATAATGCAAATGTGGACCTAGGCAAAACTACCACTCATCATGCATTTCTTTCTTCACTAACTTCAGAATTTCCTCTAAAATGATCAATAGTTTTCTAAAGTCATGAATTTCAACCGGTTATTTCTCAAACTCATCCATGTTTTGTGCTTAATTAGTATGTTTTCTTGGTTTACCCTAAACCTTAACCGTTTATTTCTCAAACCCATCTGTGCTCCATGCATAACTAGTATTTTTCCCCGGTTACCCTAAACCTCAATTGGTTATTTCTCAAACTCATATGTGCTTTGTGCGTAACTATAATTTTTTTGTGGTTTACCCTAAACCTCAACCGGTTATTTCTCTATCATTCATTAGGACCCTAGCTACCATATTGAGTTGTCTTTAGTGAAAAGTCGCCATGAAGTTGATTGTCCTTAGCTAATAGCAGGCTCCTTGCATATCCCGACAAAATGCAGGGAGTTATGCACTTCATGTATTATTCTACATCCAATTTTAGCATATAGCAAAGTCAATGGGCCACTTCCCTGCATCCGCATATGCAGGGCGAGTGGCCTTGCCCTTAGGCCTTCACCTTTGAGTGTGAAGTGACCCTTATACCTTACTCTTTATATATTTGCAAGTTTAATGTCAAGCTTTTCATGTACACATGACCAATGAACGGGGAGTGCCGGTAGTTAGCTACAAGCTAGCCAGTTGATTTTGAGAATTTCCGAATGAAATAGAAATGCTTAGGAAGGGATTTTGAAAGAAAAATCAAGGTTTTTGGAAATGGGCCGATTAATATATATATATATATATATATATATATATAACCAACATTTAGGCAAGTTGCCCTAGAGCATCCACAACAAATTACCGATTGAAAGGTATTTTTCACGGTGGGTAGCCGACCAGACATATACTTTTTAGGGGGAAAATTAATACTATGCATAGTTGGAGACTTGGAGTTACCGTTGCTTTGTTGGCTTGTGGTTTAGGGTTAGTTGTTTGCTGCCGCAACTTGCATTCCGAGTTTACGAGTTTGCATTTTAAGTTTCCAAGTGCTTGACATCTTGAATCGTTGAATCGTTGAGTGATTGAGTATGTGTGAGTCTTCTGTGCAGACTCCCAGTCGTAGGAGTTAGGGTTGTGTGCCACTCCCACATCTCTGGTTTCACATCTGGAGCTCTTAGCGCATGGAGCTGCCGTCGGAGCCCCTTGCATCCGGTTAGTCATTGTTTTGTCTTTTTGCAAAGTATTCCTCTTGGTTAGCTTGTGATTGAGTTAGTCCTTGATGGATGTTGAGAATTGGTGCATTTGGTGAAGAGTCTTGCTCATCATGAGAGTCGTTGTTGTGTTTGTCCTTGGAGGTCACTTTGAAGCTTATCATGTTAGCCCATTGAGAATACCATATTATGTTGATTGCAGCTTTGTGTGATGGTTTTGGCAATGCTTTCACGTACTTGTGAGATTTGTAATGTCATTATGTGAGGGAGGAGAGAACTTGCACCCTAGAGTACACTTTTAGTTTCATTTGGTGGTAAGCATGCATCTTGTATACATTCAAGCTCAAAGTGATGCATGCAAACGGGTCTTACAATGTACTTAGTATATAATCTGACTAAGTTTCACTAGATTATTCAATTTGAAATACTAACTTGTATTCTAAGTTAACGTAGTTTTTTGTATGTTAATCCCTCTTCTTATTTGAATTCTCCTAATACACCGAGTGTGAGTGACGTGTCTTGTTCGTTTGGGGCAGTTGATACTAACGGCAATGGTACGCATATTTTGTGATTGTCAATACTAACCAACCTCCAGAAAATACTTGGACCCTTTGTGGATCTTGTATTTTATGAAGGCTACATCCTTGGCCCTAAGATGGTAGGGGCTTTGCCAGGTTCAACTCTTGCTAAGGATACTATTTAGGCCCAAAAAAAAATAGAGAGTGAATGCCAACATTCTTTAATCCTGACCACATGAAAAAAAGGGAATGAACAACAATGAAACTTAAAGGAAAAAAAATGGGGATGGAATAAACATCCACCACCAAAATACAAAACCGGCCCCATTTTAGACATTTAGGAAACCAGATAAATGAAAAAATAAATGTCGGCTAATTGCCTAAATACATTAGGAGATGGGGGATATCAACCGATAAAATTTGCACTCTCTAAGGCCCACTTCCGGGTAAAAATTGAAAAATCCAAGCCACCTCCTATAAGCTAAGAAATTATCCATTTTCTCTACAGAACTCCCCAGATTTTTTATTTTTTATTTTTGAGACAGAAGGCCGACATGCCAGTGCCAAAGCACAGGAGACAGCTGACCACCTGACAAGTTTTTGTCAAGTAGAAGGAGATTTCACAGCCGGGAATCGAACCGCCAACCTCTTCCTTGAGATTTGGGTATCTCTCCACCATCATCCAGTAGTTTAGAGTCGTCTCGGACAACTCCCCGGACTCTGCACATGACATGCTTGCTAGTAGGACACGGGTCCCTTCATCTGACAACTTCAATCTCAACACTATTAAGATAAGCTTGCTGCCCTGGGAGGCTGGGACGTGGCACTCAATCAGTGAGACTTGGGAAGTCAAAGCCTGTTAATCAATTTGCATCAATGCTTTGGATATTCGATTTGGACACCGTGAGAGCTTTGCATGCACATTCATATTATTATAAATGGAAACCTCCGGGCGTTGTCATGTGGTCCCACACGGCCCTACTTATTGATATGCTCTTCCCAGGTCGGAGTTATATCAACCATACACTTGTCCCACCATCCAGTGTCCGAGGAGATTTTTAGGCATACAGTCAAGACTCTATAAATGTTATAGGTCGGGAGTAGAAAAAAAATAACATATATAGAATTATAACAAGTAACACTTACAGAATTCATACCGATGATTAATAACATTTATGGAAATAAAACTTAAAAATTCCGAAAATGAAGAACATAACGTTTTATAAAAATAAAAAATGAAAGTACAAATGATAATACATAATTCAACTAAACTAATTGAAAGAAATAATCTATATAGTAGTAACTTGACGATATTCTTCCAACTAAACTAAAAGAAAGAGTCTATAGTAGTATGACGAGAAGCTTCCAAATGATGAGATGAAACTTCCTTCTAGAGTCCTTGAATGCTCCTGATGTGTGATAGGGCATCATTTGGTCTTTGTTCAAAGTATTTCTTCAAAGTCTCTAGAGAACGCTCAACAACACTAAATCCTACAACTTCTTCTACCACATCAACCATAACCTCATCAACATCAATTTCTTGATGTTTAGAGGAATACATATCCAAAAACTCCTCATCGGTAGGTTCATATGGGTTGTTTAAAACTCCATCTCATAGTTGAGGTATTCATGAGCATTCATCATGTCACCCACCTCACTATCAGATGACAACAACGTCAGTTTATGAAGTAGAGTAGCAACTTCATCAACCTCTACCAAGTGCCTAGCTTCCTCTATCTCCCTCTCAATAGAGATTGAAAGAACACCTGTGTGACTCCAAAAAATTTGAATTATTCGCAAAGAATATGGGATAAATGTGATTACATGTTTAAAATGTATACTCTCATATATTATTACCTTGATTTTCTCAAAATTAACACTTATAGAGGTGCAATTAACAAAGAAGGGAGTAGAGCATGTTATAACACTTAACACATAACACTTACTAGTCTTACCAATTGTGTTTTTGTAGGGGAGTAAAATTTTCTTAACATATATGAAATTATAACGCTTATAGGGGTAACACTTATAGAGTCTTGACTGTAATCAGTAGGAAAATCCTCATCTACTCGGTTACATGTTGTGATCTTTTGGTTTTTATTTAGTAATTTGAGGTTTACTCCACGGATTCCTCTAAAATGTTTGGTGATTTTCCTGAAGTCTTAAACTTTGACTGGTTATTTATGAAAAATAACCATTTCATCTGTAACTAGCGGTCAATTCTCCCCATTCATTCCCACATCAGTTCCAGCTGAAATACCCTGGTTGTAAACCACCAAGGTTCTATCGGTATGTTTCCGTTGAGAAGCGGAAATGGAACACTCAGAGCATCCCCACTAGACTGGGCATACGCCAAATAGAGTATATAATATTTTATATCTTTGGCGAGCCCTCCATTTTGGGCGGGGCAGCTCATCAGAGCATCCGCACCCCTGCTCTCTATCCACCACTCATCAAAGGGCCAGTAGAGGGCTCCACAAGGGGTTAGGGACTCGCCAAAAACGACGTGCCCCACTCTTCCTCCATAAATATGCAGAGCAGTCCCGAATATATGGCCGGTTGACGAGATCCTTATGCGCTGGCCCAGTGTCGTTGTCAGAGGAACTGGTTATCTGCCACGTCTTCGTTGCCACGGTATCACTATAGACTTTTCACGCTGAGTTGGCAGGTGATGTGGCCGGGTGAACGGGGAGCTGCAGAGGCTGCGAGCTCTCCCATAGAGACTGTCACAGAGGCTGCGAGCTCTCCCACCGAGACTGTCACAGAGGCTGCGAGCTCTCCCACCGAGACTGTCACAGAGGCTGCGAGCTGACTGTCTGCTCTTCAAGCATGTTTTCATTTGTTTGTTTTGATAGTCCCACACGGTTTCACATGTGTTTTTTGTAGTTGATAGTATGGATCAATGGCGGGAACGCCTTCTTGCCATTCAGGAGCTCTTTTTGGAGGACGATGAGGAAGATGATTTCAATGTTAATTGGATTATTGGATTAGGGTTGAATGCACCGCGTGGTCAAATACCGAGCATTGTCCGTGGATCACGTCCAGGGAAATCGCCCAACATTGACAGGCATAGACACGAGATGCATGCCCGCATGATGTCTGATTATTTTGCAGATGAACCGGTGTATGGCCCAAACTTTTTCCGCCGTCGATACCGTATGCGGAGGTCATTATTTTTGACCATATTGGATAGGGTTTGTGCTAGAGACGATTATTTTGTTCAGAAAATAGATGCATGTGGGTTTTTAGGGTTGTCCCCTCATCAGAAGATCACATCCGCTTTGAGGATGTTATGTTACGGGTTGTGTGCCGATGCTACAGACGAATATTGCAGGACTAGTGAAACCACCGCGATGACATCTATGAAGCGATTTTGCATTGCAATTAGGGCTGAGTTTGAGGCTTATCATATGAGACAACCTACACGTGCCGATTTTGATAAACAATTGGCAATTAATGTTGACCGTGGATTTCCAGGCATGTTTGCCTCACTTGACTGTATGCATTACGAGTGGAAGAATTGCCCGGTGGCTTGGCAAGGGGATTTCGGTGACAAAGATGGGAAGAAGTCCATCATATTGGAGGCTGTGGCGGATGGTGGTTTGCACATATGGCATGCGTTTTTTGGGTTGCCCGGTTCCAACAACGACTTGAACGTGTTGGATCGGTCACCGCTCATCCACAACATGTTGACTAGCGAAGCTCGTGACATGCATTTCGAGGTTAACGGGTGTCAGTATGATCGGTATTATCTTCTCACGGATGGTATATATCCCGAGTGGTCTTGCTTCGTGCAAAGCATCCATCACCCACAAGATGAGAAGCGCAGCTATTTTGCTAAAAGACAAGAAGCCGTGCGCAAGGATGTTGAGAGATGTTTTGGGGTGTTGCAGGCCCGTTTTGCGATAATTCGCAACCCTTGCCGGCATTGGAGCATGGATGTGATATCAAACATCATGTTCACATGTTGTATTTTGCACAATATGATAATTGATGACGAAGAAGGTGTTGAGGGACTAGATGATATCATTGGTGAGTTGCATGAGGGAAATGTCCCAATGCAAAGAGGATTGTCCTTTGATGAGTATATGGCAAGTACCATGGACATTGCCAATGCGGACACTCATTTTGGTCTCCGTGGTGATCTAATTGAGCACTTGTGGATGTTGAAAGGCGCCAATTTGGCATAATATATAAAGGGGTGACTAGTATCCATAAGTTTGGCCATATCGATTGCAATACACGTGTGTTTTTGACAAGAAATTGGTGCTGAAATTTTCAAATAATATGCAAATGTGTGACTAATATCACATTTATTGGTAAAAACTATGTCCATTCAATGCTAAATCAAGTCCCATGTCAAGTTCGGCGCACTTGTTTTGTGAATTGTCATGATCTACCACGACATTCCATGTGGTGGGCATTCCCGGTCCAACATGCTCAATGTCATCCCATTGCACACTATCGCCGCGGATATCTACATATGAATTCCATTGGCCTACAACATCACTAGTGAACCCACCAGGCGCAATCCCGCCCACTTGAAATCGCCGGCTACAAGGATCATGCTCTTCAGTCGCATGTTGGACCTGCGATCAAAAACAACATAATTTACATCACCACTGTTTATGTCGTGACTTCAACACACGACAAGCATATGGGCAGGCTAGCACTCAGGGTGAGACAAATTCAAGCACGGGCTCGCAAGTTCGCAATCCTGTAATGTCACATTCGAGCACAAAGGCAAGCCAACATTCAGGTAATGTCACATTCGGCCACAAACTAAACCCAGCAATCAAACAGGCTCACATTCGGCCTCAAAGTGCATGCAGAATTCAAACACGCTCACATTCGGCCACAGAGTGCACCCAGAATTCAAACAATGTCACATTCTGCCACAAAGTGCATGCAGCAATCAAATAGGCTCACATTCTGTCACAATGTCAATCCAGAATTCACATAGGCTCACATTCGGCCACAAAGTGCATCCAGAATTAAAATAGGCTCACAGTCTGCCACAGAGTGAATCCAGATTACAAAGCCGGTTCACAGTCTGCCACAAAGGCAATCCAGCAATCAAACATGCTCACATTCGAGCTGGAAGGGCAATCCAACAATCAAAGCTGGCTCACAGTCTGCCACAAAGTCAATCCAGCAATCTCAATTCACTCGCAATCAAGCAGGTAGGCAGGCTCACATACAAGCACAGTGGCAGGGGAAGTACAAGAATTGGAGCTCACCTCAGATTCGTGAGGGTCTTCCTCGTCGGATTCTTGCAATTCCACGAATTCTCCAACACCCGGATGCTCGCCAAACCCTCTACCTTCATTATTGATGTCTGGGTCACAGTCTTCGGCGTCACGGACAACGTCAAATTCCATTCGTGCATCCCGCATTTGCCTGAGTGTTTCATCATCTTCCCGAGCTCTTTTTTCCGCTTCTTCTCGTTCTTGTGCCGCCTCGGCCATTTGAGCAACCTCTCGCTCTTGTTGTTCGCGCAACTCAAAGGCCGCGGATTCTGCCCTTCTACGTCGTAATTTGAGCAGCTCCTCCTCTCGAAGCAAACGAATATATTCTTGAGCCTCCGGCATGGTAACTTGGTCCATCGGTGCGGTGAACAGGAGTAGCATGTTGTGATACTCCAGACTTGCCGCCTTCCGTAGTGTTGCTTCCGCCATCTTCTCGGCGGCCTTGGCTTGAGTCAAAGCCGCTATATCATGGACCTTGTCAGCACGTTGGCCATCTTTCGCTGCTTTTGTGCCTCCGGGCCTCAAGCTGAATGTCATGCTTGTAGTTGCTTCACCTGTAGTATCCACAGCACTCACAGATTTTTGGGTGTCCACTTGGGAACCCGAGTGTGACTCGTGGTCAGAAGAACCAGACAGCCTCCTAGAGGGAGTTGTCTGACGTGATGGACTAATACCATCAGCCCAACGCGGAAAATCTTTCACCAATTCCCAACAGTGTTCAAACATGAACTCGGTGTTCTTAGCAGTTTTAGTACGATACAAATCTTTAGCCATGCGAATAATGTCGGATTCTTTACTACCACTTTTGTTTAATCTTTTGATTTGATTATAGGCTCCGATGAATTTTCCCACATCGTGTTTTATCGTGCCCCATTTCGATTCCAATGATCGCGCGCCCCTATGCCCACCTGGTCTACATTGTTCATAATGCAAATATATTCGTTCCCAGAAAGCAATACCCTTTTGTTGATTCCCGCAAATTGGGTCCTGAGAGATTGCGAGGACACTTCTAGTCAACTGGCGCTCTTCCTCCGGAACAAATTTTTTACCTTTCGCCGGCCGCACAGACCCTAAACCACGACCCCGGTCCCGGCTTCGACCAAGATCAAGCGAATTCTGAGTAAACTGTAAATTTGAGTGGTCACTCACCTGGGATTGAGGGCCTGGTGGGGTGGTCGAATCCGGCCAAGTTGCAGCTCCACCCGCAGCTCCATGATCGCGAAGACCACCTGCTGCCCGAATCGAAGTTGGCTGGCTGCGTCCTGTACTCGCGGCGCCGGCCTCCCTCGTTGGAACCCTTCGAATTCGACTTCGTCGAATTCGTGTGAGCCAATGTGGAAATCGCCCTGCGCAGGAGCTCTTCGCTGCACACCACCGCGCTCCACACCTCCCTGCTGCACACCACCACGCTGCACACCTCCCTGCTGCACACCTCGTTGCACCGACTGCCCACGGCCACGACCTGCCATCCCGCCAAAAAATCTTCGAACAGCGGGGAAAACTAAAAATTAGAACAAAATCTTCCTAAAATCACCCGGCTTTTGGGCGCGCCCAGAGAACTCAGAGACTCTGGAAAATGGCGCGACAGGGGAGTCTTTTGACGAGCCCGCTCTTCAAAGAGCCGTTGCCAGGGTTGCGGTGGGGGGGTCCTTCATGCCCGGGCCCGCCAAAAGTCATTGAGGCCGGGTATACAGAGCAGGGGTGCGGATGCTCTCATGAGGCAAAGCCCACCAAAGCCTAGGCATACCCCGCCATAAAGTGGGATAAAGTAGGATATCGGAGTATCTGTTATTAAAATAATCTCTTGGCATGCCGGAGGATGACCGCTATATGAACCATTTATGGCGGGGGAAGGTCCTTACTACACCCGGGCCGGTTCTAAATTATGGGGGGCCAGCCATTGGTGGGACTCACTTTATACCAGTACCGCCACCTAAGAACCCGGGATGCCCCATTTATGGTGTTGGCATGCCCCATGCCCGGTCTGGTGGGGACGCTCTCATGTCACCTCAAGTACGTAATATGTTTACTAGGGGATGTGTAAGTGACCCTCGAATTTAGTTTATTTTTTGCTTTGTGAAACATGTATCTACATGGTGGAAGGGGTGGAAGTTTATCCATAGTTGTTAGGTTGTGCCATGGATTTGTTTATGAAACCAATGTCCCTTTTTTGTTTCTCGATGAAAACGAATCTTAAATACCTTGACTAATGTACTATTCTACAAGTGTATGCAAACTTGACGCCTTCAAAACTAAGGTCATGCTTGACAAAATGGCTAGACTTTTACTTACTATTGACTTTTTAGATATGTGGCAAGTGTAAATGAATCTAACTTTGAAGGAAGGGGGATAGGGGGGGGGTTGTTGCATACAAATGTATCACTCGTTCATCCAATTAAAACAACAAGAAATAGGCTTAGTCATTGAAATTTTTGTAGTTGATGTGACACTAGTCGCAGTTCTAATTGTATGGATGCACTCTAATAATCACCCTTAACTTATTTTCAATGACTTAACTTCAAGTCATCTCCTTTGAAATATGTGGCTAAGGGGTAAAGTAATCGGGCTAACGGATGGCGAGCATAGAGATTTCATGAGTCCATGGAACTTGCAATAAACTAACAACTCATTTGTAGTTACTAGAACAATTTCTATAACTTTTATGTTGACTTTGGGCGATGTGCTAACCAACATAGGATGACATATTGTGACACATAGCAATATTGCACACCACAGTCCAACCATAAATATCATCATACCATTCCATACACAACGCTAAAGAGCCCACATAAACAAGATGGCATGGCCATGATAGGATATGTCCCAAACGATCTATTCAATATAATAGAATTGCGATAATGGTGGTACAATACAATGGTGGTACAAAGTAACATTGTAGTATCAATGTAATAATGGCATAATATTGTATTTTAAGAGCAAGTTTAGCGTCCTTCTATCAGATAGTTATTAAAAATGAAAAATGATTTGGAAAAAAAAATTAAAATTTAATTTTAGCTATGATAATCTAAAGTGCCAAATGTGATGCCAGAAGGGTGTGAATCAAAATCACTTAGGTTCCAAACAAGTAAAGTCTCTCTGGTCATAACCATAGCTTAAGGAAACCTCATCCTCACCATCTCAGCAACCCACGTGCTTCATACCTACTATCCTTAGGTGTTTACCAATTTTTCATGTTCGACTCAATAATTTTCAAAATAATTTGGTATGGTTTTTTATAACAACTAGAAGCCAAACCTACTATAAAACCACAATACCGTGATATTAACATATGAACTTAGAATCAATTTCTCGCGAAATTCTAATGAATGTTCAATGAAATCCTAAAATTCTAAGGAAATTTTGATAATGTAGAATGCATATGAACATTCTATGACATTTTGAGAAAACTCCTAAGGAACTTGTGAGAGATTGGAGAATTTACGAGAGAATTATGGGAGAATGTTGGAAATGTTTTGAGAGATTGCGGACTAAGAATGAAAAATACAAAAATTAGATGAAACTGGAAAATGGGGATGATACTAAACAATATGGATGAAATTAAAAATTGGATGAAAGTGGATTGAATGGATGAAACTATCTGAAAATTAAAGACATGGAAAAGCTCCTAGGGTTCTAAATAATGTTCAAAAAAAGATCTTATATTTAGTTCTAAGCAATCTCCAAGAATTTCTAGAATCTACTGCATGACAAGTTTCTCAAATTTTCTTTAAAAAAAGACTCTAGCATCTACCTCTCCAAAGATTCTAAAATCTTCAACACTATAAGATTTTGAAATCTATTGTTCATATATTTTATGAAATATATTTTTAAAATATTTTTATTTAAAAAAATCCAATACATTATAGAATCTAAACTTTGTTAATATTCTAGACTCTACTTGTCTACAAGATTCTAAAATCTTCTCACACGTAGTTTCTAGAATCTATGATGTTAGAAGTTATAGAATTCAAGTGTTTAAAACCTTCTAGAACATACACATTAAATAGATTTTGAATCTAAGTATCATGAATTTTCTAGAATTGACCAGTATCAAATACATATATAATTGAAAGCTCCAGCATAAACACTGAATAATTTATCACTCACTTTTTACCTTGTTTACTTTTACTAAGCATACTTTTTTACCTTAAATTATGGGCTAGGGACTTTGTCCTGTCATAAAGCCTTCACATAGGCTCTACCCTCAAGGGGACAAAGCCAACAAATGATTCAGGAATCAATATTCACTAGAAGGGGGAATTGAACCTTGGCAATTCTTTGTTCCTATACTCACAAAGAAAAATTGGTAATTACAAACACACACAAACCAACATACAAAAAGACTTGCTATGATATGTGATATGCTCCAAAGCCAATCTCACACCGATGAGACACATATAAAGGGGCTAGACCAACCACAAGTTTTACGAGGATCAAACCAAGGGTGCAACCATGGTAAAGTGGACCAAAATATTGCTCCAGTATACTAAAATTGTATATGTTTGGTCAAACATCTAAAAGAAATAGCAAAATGTTGCTCAAATTTAATTTTTTCACATCGCTCTCTATTATTGTATCAAGTACTGAAATATGAAATATCAAGATCAAATCTATAGAATTTATCATTGTAAGTACTGCTAAAAAGAAAATGGCTAAATTTGAGTTTGGATGTAAATTTCATGACCCTCAAAATTTTGAACTTGGATTTTTTCACATTCCTTGAATATATATAGACTTGAGGGCACCACCAAAACAAATGTAGAAAATTATCAAATTTTAATTAATTATTACATATTCTAGACAAATTTTAGACAATTACTTGTTTAATATCACCTACTTGCTCACCACTTGCACCGTCTTCTAGAATATGCAAATTATTTTTAAAATTAAAAATGTCAACATAAATTGATTGGCTTTGTAATAATGTGCTTTTAAATTTTTAAATTTTTTTCACAAAATTCAAAGTTAACATATATTTTTGAATCACTTTCACTGAAACATTTGCATGGATCGAGAGTTGTCTACTTTAATGTGTTTGCATCCCATCAACTTTGCACGAGTGTATGTCCTCAATGGCAACTTTTGTTTAGGCCAAGGTCAATTTTGACACTGGAAGAAATGGATTCCAAGTTTGCCTTATAGGTTCACTTTTGTCATGGCAAGTACCTTGAGGCAATGATGCATTGGGAAATTCCATGAAGCAATTACAATGTTCAATGCCCTGACATTATTCAACATATGTATTAGTCATTACAATCTTTTTATGGCACATTGGTACCAAAGACTCAAAAAACCTCGTGTATTTAAATATTGGTTCTTTTTGGAACATGAAGGTCACAAAACTGAGCTAAGAATCTGCCACTTAGTGAATATTGTTTGTTGTCCATTGCTTAATGCAAGAGGCAAAAAGGAGTGTGACCATTGTTATAAAAACATGAGAAAACTTTCAAACCACAAGAGCCAATTTTGTGGTTAACCTATTCCCCAACTTCATTTTCGTGAAGTTCAAGTTGCTAAAACATTGCTCATCCTCCACAAACCCAAATACCATTACCATAGCAATTTTTGCAACCTTGATGACTTCATGTATGTTGTGAATCCATAATTGTAGAGCCTAGCAAAGTATGCCACAACCATGTCAAAGGGTTGTAGTTTAAAGAGGTTGCATGGCAGTTTGACAATTGGCAAACATTGTTGCCTTGAATGTTGAACTCTAGAGGTCAAGTGCCCTAGAATCGAGTATGACTGACATCCATGCCACAATTTCGTCATTAATAACCTTTTGAGGTTCATTGAAAACCTCCTTTAGTGTTTGCAAGTGGCCATATATAGAACCTCTCTTGTGCACGAGGTTGGCACCAATTATGGGGATAAACAATCCCCGATGCAATCTTTGTCTCACTTGCCTTATCCAACACATTGAGGGTTTGCTTTAATTAATCTCTTTACGGTTGCTTTAGCAAGTTGCCAAAGCGCCACATGGAATTCACTAAACTCGTAGAGTTGAGGATCATAAAGACCAATTGGATCTCTATGCTTTCACATGCAAAGAGGGTAATGGATACGTACCGAACCTTTCTATCCAAAATGTCAATTGACATTGCCTCTCTTCACATTGTTGGTTCCAATTTCAATTGATTATGCAATGTGGACACTTTGTTGGGGTAAGCATGTGTGATTCCTCTCTTGGAATGTGCCCATAGCCTCGTCTAGTTTGCACAGCCTCGTGATGCCTTCATGGCTAACTATGTGATGGTGGTGAAAATATATCAACAATATTGACTCCCTTTACATTGACCCAATCTTTGATTTTTATTTTAGATGTTTTCCTCGCATTTCATTGATCTCACTAATTGTTGTCATGAGGGTTTGTCCTTGAAGTAAATGACTTCCCCCAAGACTCACATGGATCACCCAGTGTTTGAATACGGCAGGTGTAACCTTTTCGCCACACACTAGGACATTGGTACAAGCCAAATCATCTATGTTACTAGAGCCATTCTAACATGTGATTGGAAGCATGAAGGAGCAAGTGGTTCATGCAGCCAAGCTTTGTTCTTCAAAATCATGCAACAATCAAATGTGATGGTAATGAGATCATTGTTTCATATTAGAAAGTGCACATATGACTACAACCTACCATAGGTTACCACCACTGAATAATGTCGAAGGCTAGACACCCACATGTTTGAGTTGGGCCCCACCAACATAACTTGGAGAGGTGAAAACGTACTTAATCATATAATATAATGTATTTCTAAAGACAACTTGACCCCATGATTAGTATTAAAGACCCTAAATTAGTCTAGAGAAACCCACTTGAGATAAAATAACAACAAATCTATGGGGGTTAGATTTCTATTGGGTCCCGTTACATTGGTAAGGTTGGTGAGGGCCAAGTTCAATAAGGCAAGTGTGTAGACCTAACCATGAGTAATGTTACGGTATGTGTAATCTAACTCAAGTGGGACGGGAGAGAGAGAGAGAGAGAGAGAGCCACCGACTTCTAGGGTTGGCATGAGTTGGACATGCCTAATTGAGATATTGATCTTCATCAAACACCTATATTTGAGTTTTGTATCTTAGGTGTAGCTAATAATGGATACTAGAAAAATATGTGTTTACAGAAGATTAGACCATGTGTTTAGAATATGATAACCATTTTAGGCTCAATAGTCAACATTATTATCATTATTATTATTTTAAATTTTTTTGGGGGGACCAATATGAACATTATGATGAGCACAATGAACTTCACTTTGATAATGAATAAACTTCTATGCAAGTCTTGAAAATCACAAGGAAAGTGACTATGACCTTGATTTGGATTTGCTCAACATCTTGTATTAATCATGTGTTTCATATCCTAGGAGAAATGCCCTCCTAGTTGGAAAAAATAAACATTCAAGACCCACTTGCCTTAGGTCCTCCAAATTTTTTTTGCATAAAAACGGTAACTAACAAGCTCTAAAGATCATGCCATGCCTACTTCAATCATGATTCTCATGCGGAGACCACACATGTTCAAACATGCAAGATTCGAGACGAAGTTCGGTGGGCCATGGTAAAAGGATCTTGGCCTTGAAATGTGCTTAACCTTGGGGAGCTCAGTTTCAAGGTGGGTTCCTCTTTCATTGGGTATAAGATAGAAGAACGGAAAACGTTGAATGACTACTAGTAGTGCACTAGACAAGGAGTAGAATGATTCTTATGTTAACCCAAAATGGCTAATTGTAAAAGTGGTGGCGCATAAAGGAAGCATTGATAGGCTCAATGTAGTGATTGGCCAGATAGGTCCTAATTTTTTGATTTTTTGGTTTTTGGTACAAATCGAAATAAATTCAATTGCAAGAGGAAACCGGAACAAAATAAAACCACCACGAGAATGATACCCATCTTGGGTCTATCTTTCGAAGTAAGGGCTGGTTCACAAAGGTCCCAAGTCCTAAGTCCCAAGTATGACATGGATGCAGACATGGCAAGACTTTTTGGAGGTGAGGCTCATGACTTGTGTTGATAGATGGGTCGAGCAAAAGCTAGACCCAACTCTCAACACAAGTCTATGATTTTTTTGCATAAAATAATCAAGATCCGACTTTAAAGATGATTAATTGTATTTTAATGGTTTCTCGAGGCTCAAAACTTGGGACTTTGCCTCCATGCTGAAACTTGCTAACATGAGTGGGACTTGGGGCTTGGGATCCCATGTGAACCGGCCCTAACAACTAAATTACTCCTATAAGCCATAAGCTCTTTAACAAACCAATCAAAATCAAATTCTTTCATAACATTGTCGTAAGCAACCGGATAGATCATGTTTTCACACATGAAAAATATTGCACAAATTTCAAGCCAGTCTTTTTGGCTGAATCAACTTATGTTCACCATTTCCTATTTTTCTACCATAAACGTCCATTACGTAAGTTTTAGATCCTTTGTTTTTGAATGGAGTTGAAAACGGATAGTTTTAACCAATTAAGAAAGAAAAACCAACCTTAAAACCAAACTTCTTGTGATTAGACACATGTCAAGACCAAATTCCTTCTGCCTTGGCCCACCAAACTCCGTTTCGAAACTGGTGTTGTCGAACGCATATGCCATATGGCCTCCTCTTCCACCTCTCCTACAGGCATTAAAGCCTACCGGCTTAAGAAGCGGGGACCACATGGCAAGCATCCAACACGTCATCTGGCTCATCAGAATGCTGATGCTGATGTATGGCCTTTAAAATAGATCCTTGAATCAAGGGAAGAAGAGGAAATATCTGTTGAAATCCGTGGCAACGCTGCAGCTGCGGCTGATTAACTTATATAATATATGGTATCCTAGCCTATGACCGAGATCTACACATTGGTGAATTTTCACAATGACCTCTTCTATGGTAATGAACGATTTAAAATTTTTCATGCAAGGTAAAATGAAATATTTGTCTATTTCAAAAATTTGGAAATTTTTAAAATTAATTTTGAATTAAATATGATTTTTAAAGATGTTCCCTAGGGTATCTTATGATAGACCCAAAGAAGTTTGACATCAATGCTAATACAACTTATGAGCATTCTATAATTATCCACAAGCAAGTAAGAAGTTGTAAGAAATCCAACATTACTAAGTCGTAGACTGACTTTGACCTTACTATGTCAAGAGACATCCTAAACGAACAACTAATCTCATCCAACACGTTGTGGCAAGGTCTCATGTGCCTTGAACCAAGACCTATGGGCCTTGAACCAAGACCTATGTGCCTTGAACCGAGACCTATGGGCCTCCTCCTCCTTCTTCCCCCTTCCCCCTCACTCTCCCCCCCCCCTCTCTCTCTCCCTCCGAGTCATTAAATGCATTAATGTGAGGTTAGTTGAGCTAGGGACATGTCATCCACCTAGGGAACATTACTTCTAATTTGTTCCCTAGAGCTCGGTTTAAGGTCACATATCGGTAATAGGCTAGGATACCATAGTACAATGTAACCTCCCTACATCATGCCTGTGACAACCAAAGTTCACGTGTTATTCAAGAGGTTTGTGGTGTTAACATGGGTGTGTGACAATGTTCAAGATTGAAGCCCGCAAATGAGTTTCATTTTGAAGGGCTCTCAAATTTCAGCTCTTCATTTGAAGGGTTGGTTCAAATTCAAGACGTCAATCCAAGAATATAGAAATGAAATACAAAACTCATATTAAACTTGTGCATGAATTATATGGTACATGTTTCCAGTACAATGCGAAGAATTAAGAATCAACCATCTAACTCCACTTCTTGTAGTGACAATGGCCTACGCTTGTTGGTTCTTGTGACAGACAAATTATACCGAGGACTTCAAATGGCGTCTTCATTTTCAATTTGGGGTTGCGTTTTGAAGGGTTGTTTTGAGAGAGGTATATTTTGAAGGGCCAAATCATGTTTGAAGGGCATTGAAGACTTCAATCTCGAACACTGGTGTGTGAGAATAGAGAATTTGTGTAGCATGTGATATTATGGAATAACACAAAGCTAACATTGTAATAAAGACAACTATGGCCATGTGATGCGTGTGAGTGTGTGGTTTGAATTCTTTGGTGTAGGATTTTAATGTCAAAATCCATGATATATGGGAGGGAAATGTGACAACAAGGAGGGAGATTTAAATTGAGCACATATGTTCCCTACGGTTTTAGGATATGAGAGAGGGAGTGACGTTATGGTGGGTGACATTATGGAGGTTAGGGTGCATCAAATTACATTGGAACTTGGTGCAACACTAAACAATGTGTTTAGTGTCATATGGTCCACTATAAACTCCATAATATCACATGATATTAAGGAGTTATGCAGTGTTAACATACATATGTGATAAAAGAGAATTAGTGGAGCATGTGACATTATGGAATAACACAAAGTCAACATCACAATAATCACAATGATGACAACGTGATGCGTGTAAGCGTGTGGTTTGAATTCTTTGGTTGTAATGTAATGTCAAAACCCATGATATACGGGAGGGAAATGTGACAATAAGGAATGATATTTGAATTTAGAATATCCATTCCTTAGGGTTTCATGATATAAGAGAAGGTGTGACATTAAGGAGGTTGATATCACAAAGTTTAGCATGTAATTTGTGTCGCAATGGTCACTATTCTGATCTCATTTCTAATGTACAAATAAGTGTACAAGTGTTGTCATCTCAACTTACTTTTAGTTCATCCAAATGCCAATTTTTAAAACAAAATTTTGTGATGGGATACTCTCATCAACGATCAAAATTTGGATGAAAATTCACTTAGTGAGTGACAATAATTGCAAGATTGTAGATCTATAATACCCAAAAAATGTTTTTGACAAGGAATGTCAAATAATGTTGGGTTTATGTTTGAACCGCCCTAGTGAGTCCCTCTTCCATGATAGGAGCCTCCAACACTCTTTGGGCAACATGGAACATGATTCAGTAATTCCACACAAGTATCCTCACTTTGCTCATCCATCACCAGGTGAGCATATAACTTGGCATAAAAGTTGTTTTACAAACCTATGCAAGATCCAAACTAGAGGACACAATTGTATCATCCTCGTCATATAATTCCGTGATTAGGCCTCCCAATGGCCACTCCTTGACAAATGAGAAGATATACTTGTTCATCATATTCCTGGACCTCATCCACTTGGTTCTAGACCTAGTCATGCACCCTTCTTCTTTCATATATGTAAAGGCTTGTAATTGAGCCCTAAAATCCTTAATGACGAATTTAGTATTCTCATTTTGCATATAAGATCGAAGCACAACTTGCCAAAGTTCTAAGGACTTTATGAGTTTACCCTCTTGTAACCTAGCCTCAACTCCTTTAGCAAGACAAAATTGTTTGTGATATCTTACTATTTTTGTAAGTTTAGAAAAGAAATACTTTGTTCCACGTGGCACACCCCTCTCCAACCATGTTCTACAGATAAACATTGAGGATCCCAAGATGCCAACCTTCTAGCCCTTTAATCTAATCTATTGAATTCTTTTCCGGCAAGAGAATCTTTATCGTGAGTTAAAGGTTGTAGTCTAGGATTGAAACACATAGCAATGCCACCTCTCCCTGCTCTTATTCTCCTATCCTCAACCTCATTGCTAGGATTAGGTTCAATAATCCAAGAGTCCAATAGGTTTTTGTTCCCCCCCTCTTCCAAAGCATACTTATGTTCCTATTCACAATGTCCCCTCGTAATTTATGTTTTTGCAAGCAAAGGACATCAACTTTGGAGTAAGATGGCTAAGGTAATCCCTAATTACCCCTACCTTTTAAAAAAAAATTATCATTGTTGATGCCCTACACATTAATGGTTAAGATGTGTAATTTCATAGAGAGGATGCACATAATAGGTGGATTTTACCCGAATCTTGATCACTCGTATCTTCAGATGAGGACTGGCTAAAGTTTCTCCACAAGTTGAAGCTAGGCACCACTTCACTATTTTGTTGAGTATTACACTACGCAAAGGACTTCATGCCCCGGACATTCGTCACCTTGTTACTTTTGCAGCAAACTCCTCCGACAAGAATAAGTGCCTTCACACTCCCTGAACTCCGACTGGGAGTGTGCATCGTGTTTGAGGAAAGAAAAGACAACGCCTTGCCATCTGTGGGGCCGGGAGAAGTTGGTGAGGTCGGTGCATATTTGTCATCAAGTGCATCAACGAAAACCTCGAGATCCTCCTCTATGTCAAAGGATGGCGGTGGAGCATCCCTCTTTCATTTGAGTGGCTCCACCATGACCCGCTTGTGGACACAAGAACGAGGACGTAGAGGAGACAAGATCCCCATCCCCGCTCGACATGTTAGAGATGATGACAATAGCCTCCAGAGCTTGACTAAGAGATTGGTCCAGATTTTGAGTTTCAAGGACTCAACCCATGATTTCCCCTTCACCATGGCGATTCGTATGCTCTAGTTGTCCGTGGTGAAGGGGAAACCATGCATGCATCCCCTACAAATGGAATGATTTCCTTGGTTTGACCGGGGATGGTCATAGTCCAAGTCATTTTCTTCCTCTATGGCGCATCCAGTGTTCCAGATTGAAGTCTTCAATGCCCTTCAAACGAGAGTTTGCTCTTCAAAATATACCTCTCTCAAAACAATCCTTCAAAATGTAACCCCATATTGAAAACGAAGACGTCACTGGAAGTCCTCAATATAATTTGCCTGCCACAAGAACCAACAAGCGTAGGGCGTTGTCACTACAAGAAATGGAGTTAGATGGTTGATTCTTAATTCTTCACATTGTACTGGAAACATGCACCATATAATTCATGCACAAGTTTAATATGAATTTTGTATTTCATTTCTATATTCTTGGATTGACATCTTGAATTTGAACCAACCCTTCAACTGAAGAGCTGAAATTTGAGAGCCCTTCAAAATGAAACTCATATGAGGGCCTCAATCTTGAACACTGGGCGCATCTCTTGGTTCCACAGCAATTAATAGTCCCTCAGAAATCTCCGTCATGGTTTCATGGGTCACTAAAGTTGCCGTGGTGTGTAAAGTGTTATTCAAGACTTTTCCCCATTTTAGGTCCCACTACCTCCAGACCAAGGGCTTGAGAACTTTAGGAGCTACAGTAGTCAACCTAGAGTCTGGAAGATTCGTGGAGCCAGGATCTCCTGACGTAGACTTCCCAAGGTCTACTGTAATAAGCGTAGATTTGATATACCTGTGTGGGACTCAGGAGCTTCAAATCTGTCCTGCCTGTTAGATCACCTACATGTGACTAACATAAAACCCTTCATCATCTGTTGTAATGGCCGAAGCAGGGGCTTTGTCTTTGGTCGAATTGTAGGCATTGACTGAGACGGTGACTTTTGTGGAGCTAGGGCCTTGTTCCTTGGGCCCGAATCTTGATACACCCTAAACTCCGTAATATCAACCCCCATAATGTCACTCACTCTCTAATATCCTGAAACCCTAGGGAACGGATGTGCGTAGTTCAAATCTCACTCCTTATTGTCACCTTTCTCTTCCTTATATCACAAATTTTGTCATTAATGCAAACCACCAAAGAAGTCAACTCACACCTTTGCATTGCGTCATGTGTCAATATGCGGAGTGTCACTTTCTTATTCTTATTCTTCTTCTTATGCCATTTGTGGAATGTTGGTGCATGCATCCGCCACATCGCCTGGGAAGCTGAAGCGGAGTGGACCACACCACACCACACCATTTAATATGTTGCACTTTGTGTTATTCCATAGTGTCACATGTTGCATCAATTCACTAGTATCACGCATCCATGTTAACACTACAGAACTCCGTAACATCACGTGCACTTTGGTTGCCACATGTGTGATACTACGGAGTTTAGGGTGTACGACCTGATCTATTGCTCTGACGCATCTTTCCGAGGTGGAAGGTTTGGGAACACCACCTCTCTGGTCATGTTGTTGTGTTGGATGAGCAGAACCTCTAACACCAGAGGCACCAAACCGATTAGGTTGGCCCTTGGAATGTGTCTGGCTAGCTTGGTAGATAAGTATGATGTCCTAAACCTGAGCCAGGTTGTGGTGGAGCTAAGGCGCCACAACTAAATTTTTGGGTTGGAATCTGCTAACAATCTCTGATTAGGTGCCTTGTTGACAAACAAAATCAACAACTGATCGGGAGAGAGTCATAGTCAATGAGGGATTTAGAGAACACACCATATGTTAGTGTGGTCAATTCCACCTCAATAGCCACCCTTTCTCTAGAGTAATTGAAACACAAAACCTTGGGTGTTTGAGTTCGGCATTGTATGGATCACTCCCTAGGACAATACCAACCTCAATAGCAACCATGTGAGCTAATTGCAAATACTCAAGTGGTAGACGTTTAATTGTGATCCATGTACGTAGTTCTAGACCAGAGAGGGGCTGGGGATTCGTGGCACTCACTAAGGAACATCCATCCAAGATATCGTGGATGAAGTGGCTCCAATAAAAAAAAAAGGCCTCCCTATGGGGTTGAGGGCCGATTCATTCGAATGTGACATCACTAGACTAATTCGGGGCCTTTGACTCTATTTACGGAATCAAATTGCCTTAAAATAGTCATTTAGACGATTCATGCGTTTTTTCATCCGCATGGATGATTATACTTGAGTGCCACGAATCCCCGGCCACCAGAGAGGTTAGCGACATCAAAAGTTGGTACCCAAGGATGAAATACACATGTACCATAATCACTATGACAAGGTGTTTGCATGAGCACTTGTTTGGTTGTTTATGGTTTGTCACATTTGAGATAGAAGAAACCATGTCATGCTTTATGGTTAAACATGACTTGTCCTCTCTTAATTTCATTATTTAGTTCATCAATCCATAATTCCAAAAAACCAAGTTTTGGTTTAGGTCCGATGAAATTGAATTTTAGCTTGAACACTCAAATCTGGAGAGCTCGTTGTGACCTCTTGCCCCATGGTGTATGGTTGTTCGCTCCCGCAAAGGGCCGTGAATTTGTCCAAGGGAGTTCAGAGTGTGACATGTTGGGCTAAGGTAGAAATATCCAAACCAGTTAACCACCCTCTACTCGTGCACTAGACCGCCATCATAATAGTGAAGTGTCATTTGTGAAACCGATCACGGCGAGGCAACAACTTCAATGCGTGTACACTTAGTGTAGCCAATGAGAGTCAAGTTTAATGTACTCATGAGTTAACCGGTTTAGGTGATGTTTTGTATGGAAATGCGGATTACCGTGCTCGGTGTAGGGAGAATCTAGTGAACGAGTAGGGGGTTTGACAACTTTCCACTTTGAAAAATTGTAGAATTTTTTTGCACAGGGTAGAAAAATATGAAACAACTTGCATTCTTCGTGAATCCTTCTCGTCTATCGTGGAAAATTATCTCATGATTGTAAGACCAGATCTTCAATGCGAATCACCTTTATTTTCATGGGTTATGGTATTTCTACCTTATATGGGAGTTTGCTTCTAACTCCATTGCCCTGGCTGGAGCGAACCAACCCCTATATTCGTACCTTACCGGGGAGGGCGAACGGCTAGGGATTCGTGGCACTCACTTAAAATCAACCATCCTACATATCGTGGATGAAGTGGCTCCAATACAAAAAGACCCCCTATGAGGTTGAGGGCCAATTCATTCAAATGTGACATCACTAGACATCCGGTAAGGTACCAATGTATGGGTCGGTTCGCCCTGGCCCATTGCCCTTCTGTGCAGGTTCCCTATGAGAAGATTACAGGGAGTGCCAACCCTCTCCAAATAGGCGGAGAGATATCTGAATACAGTCGCCTATCTGGGTCTCAGGCTTCACATTGTATTTGCGAAGGTGGGAATGTGCTGGTGTTGGCCATCTCTTCTAACACTGCCGGTGATGCTCACCACCATTGTGGAGTCCAGTGTTCAATATTGAAGTCTTCAACACTTGTCAAATGCCATTTTGGTCGTCAAAAAAGTTTTTTTTTTAATTTTTTAATTTTATTTTAGGCACTTCACAAAAATGTGCTCTTTAAAGTTTACACCAGTCACAGTGAAGGCCTCTCCAAAAATTGTATGTCACAAAATATAGTGGCTGCAATTTGCAAATAGAAACATAGCTGGACTCCAATCTTGGCAATCTAGCAGACACTTCCAAATTCCAATAACTCCTGCAACTTCAACTCGGCATTGACTGCAACTTCGGCTTGGCAAGCACAACTATATGTGAACGTGGATTTTCCAAACAAAATTGGGTGAAGAGTGATCGCAGAAGTGTCATTATGCGGTCTTCCGATGGAAAATATGTATTGGGCTAGAATTTTTGACACTTGGAAACCGACCAAAAACCGGAGGGCTTTGCCTTTGGAGTTGGATGATGATTAACTTAGTGCATTATGTAGGGAATCTAAATAATTTCAGTGCATCATTTTATTGCATGTCTTCAATATAGTGAGACATCATATTATTTTCATATTGAATACAAACAACCAATATGAAGTTTTTTTTGTGAAGTGTTGGAAAAAAAAGTTTGAAAGTTTGAGTGAAGTGTGATTATTTTGAAGCCCTTCACATTGAATGCATGTGCACACTTCAAACTTGAACACTGGTGGCATCCTCTACCATCCTCGGCATGTTTCCTAAAAAGATGTTCAAAATCCCAAAACTAGGGTTTACAATTGGGGCCGGATTGAGGGCCAGCTAGAACTCTCAAAATTTGGGCCAATAGGATCGCTCGATTTCATCAAATTGGGCCCAAGGGCTTTATACTAGGGGCCGGCCCGAACACTCACTCATCCCATGTGGCATCCTAGGTGGCACAATTTTGGCGCCAAACCATCGGGCCCTAGAGAAGAGTTTGGGATGAGCTTTTCCTCGGCCCAAACTCTCATTTGGGGTCGGATTGGGCTCATCCGTTGGATTGAGCTCATCTCGTCCGTCAATCTTTAGGGGGTAAATTCTTTTCCTCTCCTCTCCACTCCTCTAATAACACAACAATTAGCATAAATATGATTGCATTAGATTAATAAGGCAACAATTAGGATGTTAATCACACACTTAAGATAAAAATGAAACATTCAAGCATTTAATCAAACATATAGTATGGCTTAGGCTATGGGTTAGTCTAATAACACATCAATTAGCATAGATATGATAGCATTAGGCTAATAACACAACAATTAGGGTGCTAATCACACCTTAAGATAAAAATGAAACATTTAAGCATTTAATCAAGCACATGGTATGGCTTAGGCTATGGGTTAGTATAATAAGGCAACAATTAGTATAAATTTGGTAGCATTAGGCTAATAACACAACAATAAAGGTGTTAATTATACACTTAAGACAAAAATGAAACATTAAGCCGTTAATCAAGAATTTGGTGTGCCTCCTAAACCGCACCCATGGTTTAATCCATTGAACATGGTAGATAAATTTATAGGAGCATTTTGACACCGGAATAGATTCAAAGGCCCCACTTTAGTCTAGTGGGACCCAATTTTGATTCACTAACCACAACCCTATAGAGGTCATCCCCCATAGTAAGTGTCGTGAAACTTAATTGTCGATAACATTGGGCATTGACCATGGTAAGCTCCATGAAACTTAACCCTCAAGTTCATCGGGCCCTAGAATCGGGCCTCATCACTTTACATGTGACAAGGTTGGGCCTGAAAAAAATTCATAAAGTGGGGCCGGATTGAGGGCTTAAAGGACATGAATCGGGCCGGCCCCAAGCCGTGTATAAAGCCGCCCTAAATTAAGCTATGTTCCTCGCTTGTAAGTCACATCTGGCTTGGCCTAATGCGTCCTAGGAATCTGAGTTGGATTTTACAAAGAAAGTAACACATTCACTGGGGGCAGGCCATAAATTTGACACCCTAGCTAAATTTCCAGGGGACGCCCTGTCCCAAATTTTGAGTGTCCTAAGGACACCCTGCTCCAATTTTTGGGTGTCCTCATAAATTTCTCCTATATTTTTTTTTGGTCAAAATAGGTACAATTTTGAAAAATATATAATATCATTTCAAAATCTCAATTAAAAATCAAAAAAATCACTACATATCATAACTTGCAATGCAAATCAAACCTACAAGCAGCGGCCTTTCATAGCACACCACTTTACCCATACTTGTTCAAAGTCAATGGCCTCTATGGGGATTTTTGCCATTGCAACTCTCATTTGTGCTTCCAAAGTCTCTAATACCAAACTACACCGTAAAGTAGATTTAATATGATTTTGAGTAGAAAATCCTCTCTCACAAGAAGTTGTACTAGCAGGAATTACAAGAACAGCTTGCCACAACTTTGTCATATGAGGATATCTTCCAACATAGTCCAAATTGGAAGAATAAACCATCCAAGCTTGGTGCATTTTAAGACCACCACATGAAATATGAAGTGTATCCAAAAAACCTCGAAGCTCTGATTTTAAACCACGCTCATCAAAAAAATTCCCTCCATTAGTGCAGAAGTGGTCAATGAAACTCTGAAGCCATAAACAAGCATTTCGATGAAGAAGTGTCAAGTCCGTTGAAAAATAGAGAGGGCTAAATAACTTAGCTACATTGAAGAGCTTCAAATCAGGAAATCGTTGCTGCAATGTGTCTATCACCTTAACCACATAGGCCTGTGCAATCACCTTGCACCCATAGAGGGTACCATCACCACCAAACTCAATTGCATGAGGCAATGGTGCATAATGCAATATATGTGAATGCACCACTCCTGTAGAGTCTTGAAAATGGATCTCACCACCTCTAGAATTGTTCAAAAATTGAGCCACAAATTTGGTATCCGCACCAAACTCCTCATCTTCATACACCATAAATTTTCTTGACAAAGATCGTGTCGTAATCTCTATGGCATCTCCAATCTCAGTTAAATCCAAATTTTCCTTTTGGAAAATCTTGTTCAAGGTATTCAACTCTCCAAGTACATCTGCAAGAAGGTGAATAAAAAACAAAACCGAATAACATCGAAACTCATGGTATAATTCTGCACATCCACTTGGACCACGAAAACAAGATAAAATGGCTGGCATAGTTGATGCCATCCGCTCCATTACTTGGCCCATTGACAACCATCGCACATTGTGAATATGCAACATCTTTAAGCGCCCTATCTCCATGATACTTAAAAGACCCTGTAATACTTCATTCCTCAAAAAAGACTTCCCAATCCATCCATGCAATCTGTTGGATAACTTCTCCAATGAAGTTAGAGGGGTGATTGCTTCCACTGCATCTTTCGAAGCCAATGCCTCTCTATGGGCTATGCAATGTGTTCTAAATAAATGTAAAACCTCTCTCTTCAATTTTGTTGCAAAACCTTCATGCACACCAACCATAGATGCAGCCCCATCTGTAGCAAGTCCAACAAGGTGGCTTTGAACCAAATCATATTTATTACTAGTCTTCTTCCACGCTTCTAAAATGGATATTGCTGTTCCATTTGGAAGGCCTTGAAGGTTTAGGAATTGTATTTTGGGTTGGCCTATACCATCACCCTCCAAATAAGTCACATAGGTAATCAAATGTGATTCCAAAGCCCTATCAGTAGACTCATCTACCATAATAGAGAAAAATGGAGAAATGTTAACCTCCTCAATCAATTTGTCTTCAAGGACACTAGCAATGGCTAGTAGAAACTCCCTTCCCGAAACTGCATTTTCGTAAGTTCCATAGTCATTCACTGCACAAATGTTTGGCATTTCCATGTATCTTCCAAACTTGATGAGATCAGGGAAAGAAGATAAAGGCATGCTGTTCAAAGATAAAAAATAAATCATTTTCATGGAGGAAATGATCTTAACCTTGTTAGATTCCAATGCCTCTTGCATATGTGTTTCCATTGATCTTGCAATCTTCCCCTGTGAACCCAACCATCTAGTACGGGCATAGATATGTTGATTGCTCAAGTTGTGTTTGAGCAATCCAGAATTCTGCAAAGTCAGTGATCCTTTTCCCACCCCCCAAGGTCCACTTGCTCGAAATTTCTCACAAAAAATACACTTCAATCGAGTTTGACCCAAAACATCAATAGCTCTTACCCAAGGATACTTGAATTTCCATTCCGCTCTATAATTTCTTTCTTTCATGCTTCCTTGCCCATCCAAATTTGCCTCATGGTCTAGAATATGCATAAGTGCTTGCTCATCTGGTAGAGTTTCATAATTGCTACACCCTTGAACCACCGTAGCACTTTCTTTCTCCACTTGGTGACTTTCCTTAGGAATTTGGCTACTTTCTCCATCCACCTCATTGCATTCGACATTCAAATCCACCTTCGGTCTTTTGATAAAACCTGCAAGGGTTGCTTGCTTCTCGTTTCTCTTACTCTTCCCCATGATCTATACATAGAAGGTTGACAATCATATTTAACTTCAATGCTCAAGAATTTGCTTCCATCCAAATGCCCACAACATAACTTGAAATCAAATGCTCAAACATAAATTGAAGTCAAATGCCCACAACATAACTTGAAATCAAATGTTCAAACATAACTTGAAATCAAATGCTCAAGAAGTAACTTGAAATCAAATGCCCACAACATAACTTGAAATCAAATGCTCAAACATAACTTGAAATCAAGTGCTCAAACATAAATTGAAATCAAATGCCCACAACATAACTCGAAATCAAATGCTCAAACATAACTTGAAATCAAGTGCTCAAACATAACTTGAAATCAAATGCCCACAACATAACTTGAAATCAAATGCCCACAACATAACTTGAAATCAAATGCTCAAGAAGTAACTTGAATTCAAATGCTCAAACATGAATGCTTAAGAAATTTCTTGCCCTTCCTCACCCTAAAACCTAAATCTTTTGCAAGAATGAGCTTCAAAGTTCAAAATACACCCTAAACCCTAAACTACATTTTAATCTGAAGAAAAATACTTGCCTCAAAGAAGAGCACCAGAGTCGGAGAGTCGGAGCACCAGAGCACCAGAGCAAAAAGAGCACCACCTCAAAAAAGAGCTCCAGAGTCAGCAGCAGCTAGTGAGATTTAAAAGAATTCGCAAACAAAACTGAGGAGAAGTTGTAGTATGACGAATTAAGAAGGAGAGTCGGAGCACCAGAGGTCCAGAGTAGCAGAGATCCAGAGCAGCAGAGCAAAAAAGAGCACCAGAGCAACAAAAAAAAGTCGGAGAGGACTCTGGAGTCTGGAGCAGCAGAGCAGAGCAGAGTCTGCGACACTCCCCAGCCCGGGCCTGGCCCTTTCGAAGCCCGGGTCCCATTATTCCCCCGGCCTGCTAGCCCCTGTGACTCACAGACTGACAGTGACACAATGTGAACTTTGAAGGCGGCAAGGCCCCCGGGCCCAACAGCCAGCACCAATGCAGCATCAGAATCGGCACTCAGCAGTGCATCAATTTTTATTTTATTTTTTTTTGGAAAAATTTAATCAAGTACGGGGGACACCCTAAATTTTTTTTGGGTGTCAAAAGGACACCCTTGTAGGATTTTTGGGTGTCCTCTGGGACACCCTGTTTGAGATTTGGGTGTCCTAGGACACCCTAGGAAGCAAAGGACGCCCCCCAGGGTGTCAATTTTATGCCTTGACTGGGGGGGGGGCCAAGAGATTCAATCAAGAATCTAGCCCCCCTGAGTAGATGCCTGGAAAAATCCTATCAATGTCAAATATGATTTTATTTATGTATTTTCCCATTGACAAAAGATATTGTATTAAATTGGAACTTAATCAGTTCAAAATTCATAAGCATAAAATTCATGATTTAAAGACTTGGGAAGGCTCGTAGGAATTGTGTATATACAGGTTGTCCATTAAGCCCCTTGGTCCTTTAAGGGTTGACACAATAAGACTGTAGTGGGTTTCTCCTTAGGTCCACTTTCCATGAATCTGAAGCCAATTCACACAGAATATTGACTTGGGTCAAGAAGGGAGGAAGTTGTGACACGGCCCCCAAGAAGTAGATTAGATATCTATTTTGGTCCAACCCAATTTTCTTTCCTCAGGCTGTGTTATATTTTGTCTTTAGTGCATTGAAGTATACACCCTAAACTCCGTAATATCAACCTCCGTAATGTCACACACTCTCTAATATCCCCAAACCCTAGGGAACGGATGTTCGTAGTTCAAATCTCACTCCTTATTGTCACATTTCTCTCCCTTATATCACAAAATTTGTCATTAATGCAAACCACCCAAGAAGTCAACCCACACCCTTGCATTGCGCCATGTGTCAACGTGTGGAGTGTCACCTTCTTCTTCTTCTTCTTCTTCTTCTTCTTGAATGTTGGTACATGCGTCTGCCACATCGCCCGGGAAGGCCGAGTGGAGTGGACCACACTAGCGTAGGTGACGGGAAAACGAATTCAAATTGTCCTCACATCTCCTTTGTGTTATTCCATAATGTCACATGCTACACTAATTCTATAGTATCACACATCCATGTTAACACTACAAGACTCCATAATATCACGTGCACTTTGGTTGCCACAAGTGTGATACTACAAAGTTTAGAGTGTAATTTCACCTCATTAGAATATGAAATTCAAGGAATGGCCTTGACTACATCATGTAAAGGACTTTGGGTTGATTTAGTGGATTGAACCAATCATGTACAAAAGATTTATGCAAGTCATAGTTAGAACACCTCATGTGGCATTGCCCATAATGGTATCAAAAAAAATATTGGATATGTCTTCCATGTCAATATCATTGGGATTGATCCTGATCTTCCATATCGACGCCGCATGCTTGACATTCATGCTGGTAGACCTCAACGGAATCACCCAAGTCGGACTCACGTAAAATGTCCGCTCTTGCACATGTGATACAATGTTCCAGGTAGCGTAACATCCAAGTGTTTTGTAATACGAAAACAAGGCCATTGATGTGCCCTTTGCAAAATGTTGCTTTGAGATAGACACGCACAATTGTTCAAGCCCATCTTACCAAACTTCATGTACTCCAACTTACTTTCATTCATGTCATTGGCCAATACGTTATGATGAACAAACTAAAAATGATCATCCCCGTTGTCCTTCATACAATAACCCACCATGCCCTTGAATATATGCAGGGAGTGCTAACATGAGCGGTGAGCGGTAACTTGTGAGCAGTGAGGTTGGCAAAATATTTGGAGATACACCCACTAATATCCTATAATTGTGGTATTTCGGGATAAATAGTAGCATCTTTGTTTATAATAGTATGAGTGGGAAGTTCACACAAAGTGCAATCAACCTAATGAATGCCTTCCTTTACTCTTAAAATCAACAACCACAAGCTTGGCATGAGAGTTGAAGATGACTTTTAACATTATTGTTAGATTCAATACTCAACTTCTTAAAAAAAATGCAACCACATTCCAAGTATCGAGCATGCTCTAGACTATATTTCTCCAATATTTTTGCTATCTCCTCCACAAACATCTGTAGGTCGTCGAAAGTATGAGTGTCGAAAACCTCCCACAAGAAGGCCTCTAAACTCATAAAAATGTCCAACTAAAACATGTATACCTTACCACCTTATGCCCATCGTAACCAAGACAAGGTCTTTAACGTTAACTCTAGTGTCAAATGAACTAGGAAAAAAAACCTTCAGTCTACATATAATTAAGGGCATTTTTGTTGGATGAACGAGAGGGTTGAGCATGTGCAACAAATTCCCCTTGTCCTTTAGTAATGCTGCCATACCATACATGAAACTTTGCCCTAAAATTGCATGGGATCCATTGTTGGATTATTGTTGGACTTCAGGCTTGGCAGATGAGTGGAGCTCAACTAGGGCGAGCTTGTTGCCGCCTAGGTGGTCTCAAATGCTCATATGGTGAACATTTAGCGTTGGGCTCGCCTTGGCAACAACTAAGACCAAGGTTGTAGGAGTTGCATCCCCGTGAATCGCCACAAGTGCAGCATGCGACGTGGGACCCAAAGTGGCAAGCTCAACCTCCATGTGTGAGGATTTGGGCAAACCAACTCATACACTCGTTCCTTGTTGGATGCCTAAACCCTTGCCTCCAAGGAACCAGTGTATGGGTTGTTTTGCCCCAAGCCCATGTGTCAGGGTTTATATGAATGTCTATGGACAAAGAAAACCCTTCAAGCTTATAATAATACACTAGACTTTGTCCATCTAGGTGCTTATAATAATCCACTAGACTTTTTTTAAACAAATTCAGTGTCACTTGGCCCGGGTGCTAAGCATGTTATTTGCATTATGAATGATTTGACAATACTGTAGAGGACTATCTACTTCATCTTTATTTTGTGCTAGAATGTAGTTTCCATGTGGGATACAAGTGAGTCTTGACAACTGTGAACATGACACGAGGCAAATTTGGAGGGGAAATTTTGTATTTAGAGTCGGAATAGAGAACCCTCTATGGTAACTTGGAAGTCTAAGAGTCTGGTTAAGGGCAGGTTTTAATAGTGGTTCCCCAGTTTGGGTTGGTTTGGATGCACTGGTTACCTTTGCAATGAATCGATTTCATGTGATAAAATTTAAAAAAAGAAAACTTTGGTATGATGGATTGACCTTATACACGTGTGAATGGAACAAGGGTCAGCGTCAAAGCATGTGACAAATATACCAATGCAAGTTTGCCTTTACCAAGCAGCTTCCACTTTAATGGCTCGACACCATGCAAAATGTTATGTAGTTTGAAAGAGGCTTTTGAATGGGCTCATGAATATCTCACTCTCAGGAACAGTGAACAGCTCCAGAAGAAAGCAACTATGTAATGAATTTATACCATGCCCACACTAGGACCAACGACTGGCCCACACCAATGAGAGAGTTTCCATCTTGATAGAAGTTATTGTTTTGTATGCACTTGCGAAACTCCAATACGTCACATTCAGTGAAGTCACTGTGAGTAAGACGAAAAGTCCTTATTGTAGCAGTAATTTTTGGAAAGAGATACAATTTTCCTACCAAGAGGGACTCCTCCTACTGCCCATGACCATCAACTGGCCCTAATGTGGGCATGGTGTTATATTCGTGAGGGGGATGTGTCTTCAAAATGTTGGAACTGGAAGCCAACCAAGTTTTGAACTTGACAAGTGGAGTCGAACATGGATATCCGGCCAATCACTACATCCCACCTATCACTGCATCCCTTTCAAGCCACCACTTTTACAATTAGCCATTTTGGGTCCACACAAGAATCCTATTACCCCTACTCTAGTGCACCACTACACTATTTATGTTGTTTAGTGTCACTTACTATTTGGAGTTATGATGTGCTATAACTTTTTGCTAAGAATGTAACTTTCTATCAAGTGAAGTCATTCGTGTAATATATTGTCCATATAGCCTATTTAATCTTTGTTGGTAACAAATGAAATCTATACTGAGAAGTTATAGCCTTGTGTAATTCCAAATAGTAAGTGACACTAAATACCATAATTGGTGTAGTGCTCATTCACCATTTTCAATTTTCTACCCTAAGGTACAAAAATAAAAGAAAGAAAATTGTGAAAATAAGTTGATTCAGCCATAAAGAGTGGCTTGAAATTTGTGCGATGCATTTTATAGATGAAGTAGAGGAAATGACGAGGAATGCAAGTCAGTTCGTAATTTCACTTCATGTAAATAATAACTTGCATTTTCCCCAAGAGGCAAGTAACTCAACCCCCCTACTTGTATAATAGAGTCTCCCTAATTTGAGCATCAAAATATCCTACTTTGCATACAAATGCACACAAAATAGTTAACTCGATGGCACCCATAGGTGATTCCAAGTGGTGTGAAACATGACACATCCAACCAATCATTGCATCTAGCCTATCATTATATCCTTTTCGGGCCACTACTTTCATAATTAATCACATTGGGTCCACACAGGAATATTTTACTCATAATCTAGTGCAACATTAGGGCCACTTCACACACGAGACTGAGAGCCCGTGACCATTACACTTCAAGCACTCATTGGTAGAAAAGGTGGAGCCAGTCCAAGTTTGCTCACACTATGTTTGAGGGACCAACGGAGTATGTGAATGCAAGATGGATGTAAAGTCTACATGGATTCCTACATGGCATCAAATGGACCATGTTTCATGGTCACTTGGATTATTTTCCAAAACCACCTCTTGGAGGTAGACCTAACACAAAACCAGGAGACCATGGCGCTCCGAACGCTCACAACCATTGATATATTATTGTTTTATCATGTGTGAGGACCCGCATGAATAGAAATTCATTAAAATAGCATTTGGTTGAGGGCCCGGTCACATATGACTTCACACTACACTTGAGGGTTCGTGGCCACACTACATGATTTTGGAAGTGTTTTGGGACGGCCTTTGGACACTTTCTTTTGGGCTCTCACAATATCATGGTCACAGCTCTTGGCTCGTGTGTGAAGTGGCCTTTAGTGGTCATTCACTACTTTCTGTTTTTTCTACCTTAACCTAAGTTACATACTTTTATAGGGATTCATTTGCGTTAAGAAGCAGAAAATAAATGATGATGTCATCAAGAATGTATGGCACAATTTTTTCTCCATGAGTTGTCAATTTTATGAAAATTTCACGTATTCCACTTTGAAGTATGGATTTTACAAAGCTAAAAGCTGAAGGTTCAACTATAAATCCCCCATAAATAGGCTACCTACTTGAATCAGGTGGCACCAAGGTGATGTTAGCTTTATCTATCCGCTTCTCATTCGTATGCTTCATATGATCTCAATATGCAGGATACGAATCGTTCTCTGTACAGTCAAGAGAGCCGAGACATTGAGGATCGGCATTTTCACTCAACAGAGTCCAGAGGATTAGCTTAACCCCAGCCATGTTGATCGCATTCTCAATACCCTGGACGCAAACAAATCAAAGACAATGTTGTTACTTTTCGGAAACCCTAAACCTTACGCAAGAAACCAACGCAGAGAAATCAAAATTTCTTGCCTAACCCTCTTGGAACACAGCCAATCTCACAAGGGTAAACACACCATCTGTACATTGCTTCTGCAATTGAGTTATCCATAAACTCCATCAAAGTTTGAAGAGTCAACAATGAATTTTGCTTTAATATACTCTTATTTGTTCACTCCAAATAGTTAAATGATGTGAAAGATCTTGGCGGTCTGTCATTATTAGGTGTGTAAGAAGGGTGTAAGAGCTTGGTGGCCTTCAAAAGTTTTTTAGCTCCAAGAAGTGAACAAATAAGAGTATAATAAAGCAAAATTCAATGTTGACTCCAGGCCATAAATTTGACACCCTAGCTAAATTTCCAGGGGACGCCCTGTCCCAAATTTTGAGTGTCCTAAGGACACCCTGCTCCAATTTTTGGGTGTCCTCATAAATTTCTCCTATATTTTTTTTTGGTCAAAATAGGTACAATTTTGAAAAATATATAATATCATTTCAAAATCTCAATTAAAAATCAAAAAAATCACTACATATCATAACTTGCAATGCAAATCAAACCTACAAGCAGCGGCCTTTCATAGCACACCACTTTACCCATACTTGTTCAAAGTCAATGGCCTCTATGGGGATTTTTGCCATTGCAACTCTCATTTGTGCTTCCAAAGTCTCTAATACCAAACTACACCGTAAAGTAGATTTAATATGATTTTGAGTAGAAAATCCTCTCTCACAAGAAGTTGTACTAGCAGGAATTACAAGAACAGCTTGCCACAACTTTGTCATATGAGGATATCTTCCAACATAGTCCAAATTGGAAGAATAAACCATCCAAGCTTGGTGCATTTTAAGACCACCACATGAAATATGAAGTGTATCCAAAAAACCTCGAAGCTCTGATTTTAAACCACGCTCATCAAAAAAATTCCCTCCATTAGTGCAGAAGTGGTCAATGAAACTCTGAAGCCATAAACAAGCATTTCGATGAAGAAGTGTCAAGTCCGTTGAAAAATAGAGAGGGCTAAATAACTTAGCTACATTGAAGAGCTTCAAATCAGGAAATCGTTGCTGCAATGTGTCTATCACCTTAACCACATAGGCCTGTGCAATCACCTTGCACCCATAGAGGGTACCATCACCACCAAACTCAATTGCATGAGGCAATGGTGCATAATGCAATATATGTGAATGCACCACTCCTGTAGAGTCTTGAAAATGGATCTCACCACCTCTAGAATTGTTCAAAAATTGAGCCACAAATTTGGTATCCGCACCAAACTCCTCATCTTCATACACCATAAATTTTCTTGACAAAGATCGTGTCGTAATCTCTATGGCATCTCCAATCTCAGTTAAATCCAAATTTTCCTTTTGGAAAATCTTGTTCAAGGTATTCAACTCTCCAAGTACATCTGCAAGAAGGTGAATAAAAAACAAAACCGAATAACATCGAAACTCATGGTATAATTCTGCACATCCACTTGGACCACGAAAACAAGATAAAATGGCTGGCATAGTTGATGCCATCCGCTCCATTACTTGGCCCATTGACAACCATCGCACATTGTGAATATGCAACATCTTTAAGCGCCCTATCTCCATGATACTTAAAAGACCCTGTAATACTTCATTCCTCAAAAAAGACTTCCCAATCCATCCATGCAATCTGTTGGATAACTTCTCCAATGAAGTTAGAGGGGTGATTGCTTCCACTGCATCTTTCGAAGCCAATGCCTCTCTATGGGCTATGCAATGTGTTCTAAATAAATGTAAAACCTCTCTCTTCAATTTTGTTGCAAAACCTTCATGCACACCAACCATAGATGCAGCCCCATCTGTAGCAAGTCCAACAAGGTGGCTTTGAACCAAATCATATTTATTACTAGTCTTCTTCCACGCTTCTAAAATGGATATTGCTGTTCCATTTGGAAGGCCTTGAAGGTTTAGGAATTGTATTTTGGGTTGGCCTATACCATCACCCTCCAAATAAGTCACATAGGTAATCAAATGTGATTCCAAAGCCCTATCAGTAGACTCATCTACCATAATAGAGAAAAATGGAGAAATGTTAACCTCCTCAATCAATTTGTCTTCAAGGACACTAGCAATGGCTAGTAGAAACTCCCTTCCCGAAACTGCATTTTCGTAAGTTCCATAGTCATTCACTGCACAAATGTTTGGCATTTCCATGTATCTTCCAAACTTGATGAGATCAGGGAAAGAAGATAAAGGCATGCTGTTCAAAGATAAAAAATAAATCATTTTCATGGAGGAAATGATCTTAACCTTGTTAGATTCCAATGCCTCTTGCATATGTGTTTCCATTGATCTTGCAATCTTCCCCTGTGAACCCAACCATCTAGTACGGGCATAGATATGTTGATTGCTCAAGTTGTGTTTGAGCAATCCAGAATTCTGCAAAGTCAGTGATCCTTTTCCCACCCCCCAAGGTCCACTTGCTCGAAATTTCTCACAAAAAATACACTTCAATCGAGTTTGACCCAAAACATCAATAGCTCTTACCCAAGGATACTTGAATTTCCATTCCGCTCTATAATTTCTTTCTTTCATGCTTCCTTGCCCATCCAAATTTGCCTCATGGTCTAGAATATGCATAAGTGCTTGCTCATCTGGTAGAGTTTCATAATTGCTACACCCTTGAACCACCGTAGCACTTTCTTTCTCCACTTGGTGACTTTCCTTAGGAATTTGGCTACTTTCTCCATCCACCTCATTGCATTCGACATTCAAATCCACCTTCGGTCTTTTGATAAAACCTGCAAGGGTTGCTTGCTTCTCGTTTCTCTTACTCTTCCCCATGATCTATACATAGAAGGTTGACAATCATATTTAACTTCAATGCTCAAGAATTTGCTTCCATCCAAATGCCCACAACATAACTTGAAATCAAATGCTCAAACATAAATTGAAGTCAAATGCCCACAACATAACTTGAAATCAAATGTTCAAACATAACTTGAAATCAAATGCTCAAGAAGTAACTTGAAATCAAATGCCCACAACATAACTTGAAATCAAATGCTCAAACATAACTTGAAATCAAGTGCTCAAACATAAATTGAAATCAAATGCCCACAACATAACTCGAAATCAAATGCTCAAACATAACTTGAAATCAAGTGCTCAAACATAACTTGAAATCAAATGCCCACAACATAACTTGAAATCAAATGCCCACAACATAACTTGAAATCAAATGCTCAAGAAGTAACTTGAATTCAAATGCTCAAACATGAATGCTTAAGAAATTTCTTGCCCTTCCTCACCCTAAAACCTAAATCTTTTGCAAGAATGAGCTTCAAAGTTCAAAATACACCCTAAACCCTAAACTACATTTTAATCTGAAGAAAAATACTTGCCTCAAAGAAGAGCACCAGAGTCGGAGAGTCGGAGCACCAGAGCACCAGAGCAAAAAGAGCACCACCTCAAAAAAGAGCTCCAGAGTCAGCAGCAGCTAGTGAGATTTAAAAGAATTCGCAAACAAAACTGAGGAGAAGTTGTAGTATGACGAATTAAGAAGGAGAGTCGGAGCACCAGAGGTCCAGAGTAGCAGAGATCCAGAGCAGCAGAGCAAAAAAGAGCACCAGAGCAACAAAAAAAAGTCGGAGAGGACTCTGGAGTCTGGAGCAGCAGAGCAGAGCAGAGTCTGCGACACTCCCCAGCCCGGGCCTGGCCCTTTCGAAGCCCGGGTCCCATTATTCCCCCGGCCTGCTAGCCCCTGTGACTCACAGACTGACAGTGACACAATGTGAACTTTGAAGGCGGCAAGGCCCCCGGGCCCAACAGCCAGCACCAATGCAGCATCAGAATCGGCACTCAGCAGTGCATCAATTTTTATTTTATTTTTTTTTGGAAAAATTTAATCAAGTACGGGGGACACCCTAAATTTTTTTTGGGTGTCAAAAGGACACCCTTGTAGGATTTTTGGGTGTCCTCTGGGACACCCTGTTTGAGATTTGGGTGTCCTAGGACACCCTAGGAAGCAAAGGACGCCCCCCAGGGTGTCAATTTTATGCCTTGGTTGACTCTTCAAATTCAAGGTGACTTTACGGATAACTCAAATGTATGATTTGGCACCTACTCGTGCAACAATAACAAAAACAACAAGCTTCGAGAGCTCAACACCAATACAAAGCGGCTTTAACAATGTCTAGACTAGGAAATGAAAGAAACATGGTGAGGTTATTAAATTATCTAGCTTAGCTGCACACAAAAAGAGCAAGTGACATTTCTCGCCGTTTCTAGCTACTCAAAGCTCAACCTAGTACCGCTTGTGAAAGTTACATTTATCTCCTGTGACCAATGTTTTACATTGTAAAGGAGCTTCAAAAACATCAACAAACAAACCCCAGTGAACTCTCTCCGCTCAAGCGACCCAACAATGATTTTGGACAAGCTTCAAGCACCAATTACTACGTTGCCGGCAATGGCAATGAGCACTCATCGATTTTCATGATTTTCTCAACCTCAAAATGACTTCGTTATCGACAGCCACTCAGGACGCCGCCTCGCTTTTTGAATTCGTTTGCACCAAGGATTGCAGTATGTGAACCAGAACCCTCTGTCGCAGCAGCTCGCAACCCTACAAACTTGTTCAAATAGACACCGTGAGCAGAGGCAAAGCGAAGCCAAGAAATTGACCTAAACCCCGAGCACCACACAACAGAGAGCATAATACGATGCAATTTCTCCCAATGCAAGAGGACCAACAGAAGAAACCTTAGAACAGAAAGATGGAAGAGTAAAGGAGCATGCAATAGTTTAGCTATTGCTCACCTTAATCAACTAAACCTCACCATAATGTAATGTGAAAATTCTTGATGCAAAACTCCTCTAAGGAAAACTCTCAATGCAACGGGACGCCCAAGCCTCAGCCGATGACATGGAACCCTAGATTTGAAAACCCAAACCATGTATGTTTTTGTCCAGATCCACATTTGAAGTGAGATTTTCTAACAAGTTGATTAGTAAGATCACGACATGTGTCCCTTACAATTTTTGTACCCTTATTATTAATTTTTAATAAATTATAATACCAGCCAATATACATGACCCTATATTTTGTAAATCAATCTTCAAGAATATAAGACATGCGATGTTATTTTGAAATGAATTGTAATTTATACTTTGAAACAATTTATTGCACCCTATAATTTTTTTGGACGTCGTTTGGAATGAAATGGAAGTAAATCCCCCGAGCTTCAATGCACTACATGGTCACACTATCATAATCCCTAGGTTACACCTTGCAATGCCAAAAACATTCACATTATCTTGTATTGGCATTTTAGAGCTTATAGGGTCATGAGCAATTAACATCTCTTGAATTATGGCCAATGAGAGCTTGGGGGAAGTGTCGGAGAGTGCAAGAATACTTATGAGGTTGGGGCAACACCCAATTAGTTGATGGCAACACATTCCAACTCATGTGGCTAGAAGGTAAGATCATAACCCAATTCAATTGTGATGCAATGCCTAGCCCATGCACATTACCCACAATCAACATTTCCCAACTCACAGGGCCGAGTCATCACTCAAAGATTGAGGGGATATTCACATGGGTATAGGTACTAAGGTGAACCATAAGGTGAATGAATTATACCAAAAATGAATGGGCGGGGGTGCATGCAAGACTAACATGGAGTGCGAGTATGTGCTGCAATGAGCTTGGAAGTCAAGGAGTATGTGCACAACCAAAAGCTCATTAGGTTGCATTCAAAATTGATGGCTATTACTGTAGGTACATTGCTGCATCTCAAAGTAGCTCTCGGTCTCCTCATTGCATAGTGTTGCTTGAGGAGACCCTCTAGGTCAAGCTCCTCCTCAGCACTATGCCCCTCTTTGAAGCCTTCTCCATCTTCACTATTTGAGTCCTCTTCACATGTTGCAATCCAATGTTGTTTCATGCAAAAGCCTCAAAGTGTCGTTATAATCCCACATGCCATCGCAATCTTGGACCTTCATTGATGTAATCCATGGGGCTTAACTGCCAACTACCAAGTGAGACCAACTGCCTCCCAACCTCACAAGTGGGATGGTTGCAACAACCTCACAATGAAGCGCCCACCTCCGATGAGCACCGACCCTTGACCAATTTTATTAAACATTGCCGCCCACAATTGCCCGTCATCGCCACCTAATCTTGAACTACCTAGCTTGCTAAATGCCCACATTAGCATTGTGTTTGTTCCCAGGTTAAATCACATCTGTGTTCAGCTGGGCCCTACCCCTCCCACGCCTCTTTCACCACCTGGTCTTTCTGCTCGCACCTGCGTGGAAACTTTTCCCCATTGGGAACCAATGTGACAATACCTGGTCAAAATTACAAATATTCAAGTTGACATCACGTTAATGCCAAAGGAGCTTAATGTCTTAAGTGACCAGGTATTGTCACATTGGTTTCCAACGGGGAAGAGTTCCCACGCAAGTGTGGCCAGTGAAGGAGGCATGGGAGGGGCGGGGCCCAGCCGAACACAGATGTGATTTAACCCGGGGCCTGTTCGCACTACTGGTTCGCGCGGTATTGGATGCGGCAGTAGCTGACGGCAAAGGGTCAGTGGCGGTTTTGGGCACTATCCCCTACAGCAGTGGAGAGTGGGATGCGGACAGATGTAGCATAACTTACTTTAATTTGACCCGCAGGGCTGTGTGTTTGTTTCCGAGAAGCTCCTGCTCCGCCTGGTGGACCGCTGCGGTGCAGCAGTGACCATCTTGAGAAAGTAGGCGGCAGTCACGTCAGTGGAGATCTTGGTGTTAAAAAAAAAGTGATCCGATGCCTCCAGAAATCTAATAAGGAATAATGCACCCTCCGCCATACGACCCTGTGCACACGGTGCCAACAGTTCAGCGGGGCCCCCTGCAACCTCTCTCTCTCTTTTCTCTTCTCTCTCTTAGTTCTGCTCCTTGACAACCAACCCTCCATCTGCTTCCTGCCTGCAACCCTCGAGCTCATCCAGTAGGCTGCACCACTTGAGTCATATCAGATTCGGACTAAATAACAACTTATCCAGATTGCAGGACTTTGTGTGACGGTAGGCCATCCATCGGCAACATGGAAGCGGGCTGAAGGTGAAAGCGATCTAGCCTTTCAAGCCGGGCAGTGCAGTCCCGGTGCTGTCAAGGTTTTTATTGGATTCAGGTTGCAGATCAGGTTCAGATATGGTGGAAGGTGCAAGGCGAGGCGCAGTGGGGGCCAGTGGGAAGCAGGAGGTGCGAAAGGAGGCGCTTTTTGGGGCGTTGGGGGTGTGAGGGTACTTCAGTTAGGTTGCAGTAATTCGAGTGCTGAAGGGTAGAGAGAATATGCTCTAGTTGGAGTGTGGAATCCATGGATTTGGGTGGATCAGGTGCTGAATATCGCGGCGGAGGGGAAGCAGGATGGGTGTGTGAGCGAGTGGTCATGTGAGCAGCACGAGTTGCTGTCTTTGACATCGACCAGTTACTGCAGTCACGCGACGCACTGGGGTATGGAGCGAGAGTGGTGGTGTCGGGATGTTGCCAGATGCGGTGGGTGATGCGGCAGGCGGAGGTTGGGTGGGAATATAATTTAGGGGCAGTGAAGCAGTTTGATGGTGAAGATGGAGGGAAATTCCAGTGGCGGGCTCGACTGGAACCGGAGGCAGCTACCGTACTGGCACAAGAGATCGAATTGCATGCGCAACAGGCCCGTGCGAGTGTTCTGCGTGGTGTTAGGATGGTTGGTTGCTTGTGGTGTGGGTGCAGTGCTTTGGAAGAGCTCCCTGGAATCTATGGAGCAGGAGTTCGTTCTCAAGTGTGAGAATCGGAAAGAGGTGAGGTCACATTCATTTAAAAATAGCGGCACCTTGATTGTCGGATTTCGGTGCGTTTTGTTCCCCGCGTGAATTTTGGAGCGATCACTGCCCGATTCGGCTTCAGGCGTTGCAAGCATACGCAATTAGCGCAGCGAAGAGGGTTTAGAGCAAAGAACACCGTGATGATGACATGAAAATAGGGTTGGGGGATCCAACACGTGGATGTCAATTTTCTGTAATGTATCCCCGAGCGATGATTTTCGGGAGAAGATCGTTCGTCGAGGTTGAAGTATTTAATCTTGGGTTGGTATTTTGACTCTATTGAAGCTCAATTATATTCTTCAAGCAATCTATGGAGAATGCTAAGTCTAAAAGAAGGTTAAGCCAGGTGATTGGTTTAAGCTTGTGCCGCAGCATTGCTTCTGCTTAGGTCTTGGGAAGTGCACATCAACCCTCAGACAGCTCCGACACACTTGACCTCAGAGCACAAATTTTACCGAACGATCCGAAATAAAATGCTGTTGGTTCCTTTCACTGCTTCAATTTCATGGGCCACATGCAACCATGTTTTTGTGACATTCTTACAACAGTTCTAGATAGGGCTTAATGTCGCAACGGAAACTGGCCAATTGGTTATTTGCAATGGACAAGTGGTAGAAGATGTCATTCTCCTGTAGTAATGTGCAGCAAGACGTCACTGCCTGACCTTAACTCGGCGTCTGTCACAGATAATCAAGTCCGAGGTAGAGAACAACTTGAACGCTTCCTTCGTCATTGTGGGCCTGGTGGCCAGCGTGCCACAGCTCAACGAGAGCATATGGCTCAGCTTTACAAGGCAAACCCTTTTTTTGCGACCTAACGTGAAGAAATTGGTGTACCTGAAACGAGTATTGGCAAGTGATCGAGCAGCCTTCGAGGCCCAGTGGAACGCCAGCATCATGGGTTATGCCAACGGTAAATTAGTCTTGCGGACCAACGATACAGAGTATTCTCCAATCCTGTTCGAAACAGACGACTTGAATTACTTGTTTTTTGACCCTGCATCCTCACCAATCCTCAAGTCAGCCATTTATAATGCTCGAGATACAGGCCAGTTCACATTATCCCCAGCCACTGGTGTTGGTAACGTGTGGGGGATGGGAGCTTATCTTGCCTACTATGGAGCGGGTAATGACACTACCTCGTTCTCGAACAACGCAGAGCGACAACAATCCTGTCAGGGCTATGTGGCAACTATGTTGAATGTGACAGAAATTTTTGGGAGAGTTCTATCAAGGTGGGCCTCTTTGAGAGCACATTCATGTTTCGGGAAGTCTGGTGAGATATGGTCTTTCTTGCTTTTTCATAACAAGGTATGGTTTTGCATTAAATTAGTTCGAAATGACTCAAGGCAGGCTGTGTCATAATCACCGTTACTTCCTCCAGCTTGCTCTGGGTGATGGATAACCTTCATATAAATTGCAATATGGTTTTTCCTTGCTCCACAGGTTTATAGATGACGTGGACATGGATGTCGTGGCTGTGTACCAAGTAAACACAACTGTAGAAGGGTTGAGTTCATACTACAATTGCAGTCAAACAGCCATCACTTGTGCATTACCCCTGTATGATCCAGCGGACAGGATGAATGAAGTGGACGATGAGTCAGCTGCTGTGACTTGGGAATATGGCACTCAGATGTTTGAGTTGCGGTGCCTACCCAAGCATAACTTGAAGCTGTTGGCATTGCGGAATATCATAGCATGGCCTCTCCTCATGTCCATGGTCGTTCTGTTTTTCTCCATCATTGTCTTCCTGGTTCTCAAGAGAATGCAGGCCATTGAGAAAGATGTGAGTGTAATGGAGAAGATGAATGTCGACCTCAAGGCTGCCAAGTTGGCTGCAGAGGCTGCAGACAGGGCCAAGTCAAGCTTTCTGGCAACAGTGTCCCATGAAATTAGGTACAAAACCATGTTTTGTTTGTGAAGGATTGAAGGAGGTTCAATTAATGGCTCATTCTTTATACTTTTTGTGCTGGATCTGCATAATTTGCAGTCTAAAACCAACAGTCACTCTTCAATCTTCACTCTTTGTCTCAATGGGCTATGTATGTACCAGACTTGGTATGGGGAACTGGTTTCAAAGATTGGTTTCCTAGGTGGCAATTTATACTGTTACTGGCTTGATGTAATCGCACTAAACACAGATATTTGTGGCTATGTGATGCAGGACTCCCATGAATGGAGTGATTGGTAAGCTTCAAATTAGTATATATTCTTTGCTTCGAGAATCTTTTGTGTATTCATGTTCGCACTCTTAAGCATTGTTTAAGCACATTTTTGTTGTTTATTCTTATTCTGGCTGGGTTTTCTCCTTCAGGAATGACCAACTTACTGATGGGAACAGAGCTCACCGCCCAACAGCTTGATTATGTAAAAGTTGCACAAGCAAGTGGAAATGCACTAATGTAATTTCTCAAAACTTTGCTACTGTGATAGCAGAAAATACACACTGCAATTTTGTGGTTTGGGCTCATTTTGGATCTATTTTTGGGTTCTTGTTTGCACTTCACATTGCATCTCCTCAGCCATGTTGCCTTCCTCTCTCCATCACTCATTCTCCCAAAGCACTTCATGTAGAATGTTGTCGTCCTGTAATTTCATTATAAACTGCTGAGCCTTACTTCATCAAGTGCCTCTCTACATGTGTTGATGTTGATAGGTCAAATCTTTAGGGCATTGAAGTATAATATACAAGAAATTGTTTCACTGGCAAAGCTGTTGTTATTCTGCTCCTCATTAGTATCCCAATTGGTTTTAGTGAACCTGTTCTTATCGTTCTTTCTTTATGAGAAATTTGCTGATGTGTGCATAATTCTGTTGGCAGTGCTCTAATCAACGATGTATTGGATTTGTCCAAAATTGAGGCTGGTAAAATGGAGCTTGAATCTGTGCCATACAACATCCGGAGGGAAGTTGATGGTGTCTTCTTCCTTTTTGATGAGAAACTGCAACAGAAAAAACTGGAGATGTCCATGCTTGTCCATGAAGCTGTGCCAACTTGTGTTGTTGGCGATCCTGGCAGGTTTCGTCAGGTATTGGTTCTAACTAATCACAATGTAACTGGCATTCAACCAGTTGTTGAGTTGAACATTTGAATCGTCTGCCTAATCCTGTTGTTTCGCTTCATATCTTTATACACTTCCAACAGTAAACACATTATTACGTTGATCCAACTTTTTACACACCATCAAGAACTGATGCAATCAAATTAATTTTTTCTGTTATAGTGCATAACCTCCTTGCCCTCTGTGCAGATCCTAGTCAACCTTGTCGGGAATGCATTGAAGGTATGTTTCCTCCATACATTTACATCCTCAAGTTTAGGTTTGTTTTTCCGCAGTTTCTGTGCTTCTCTATTGCAGACAGATTTGGTATTTCAGGATAATACTTAGAGGTATATAACATGCTTCTACTTCCTCATGAAGGATAGTGTATTGTAACCAGCTCTTCTTATCTTGGATTTAAGAACATCGAAGACAAATAGTGGCTTTGACAAAAACTATACTTTATGGCAAGTTTGAGGTGTTTTTGAGGGAGAAGAATCTGTACTCCTCAGCGACAGCTTCAACACTGGATTGAATACTTTGGAGTATGTTGCTACTCCCCTTTGTGTTTGTTTTTTTAATAATTGTCACATATAATAATTATTATATATCTTGTGGTTTGGGATTGCAGTTCACAAAGGAGGGCAGTATTCTTGTGTGTGTGCGGGTTATGGATCCCTACTATGGCCAAGATTCAGAATCTGGAGCTTTGAGTCAAAAGGCTAGGGCTCAGGCTGGAGATATACAACTGTCACAGGTGCTTCCTAATGATAGCCCTGATCAGGGATTGCACTATGCCAGTGGTGTCCTAGGGAGCAATGATGCAAGCTTAGAAAGGGGCAATACTGCCCCAAGATTAAGCATCCAACCTGGAGATGCATTGAATACCAGGGAAGCAGTTGCATTATGGAGGGATTGGAAGTTAACAACAACCTCAGGAAGAACCTGCAAGCCACCAAAAAACTTTACTGTCATTGTTTCGGTAGAAGACACAGGTACAACCGCACTGAGGCACATGTTTAGCTAAAGTCCGTTATTAAGTGCGGGAGTTTCAACGTTGTGGCTATGTTTGTCTTGGATATGTCTTGAGCTATGAAAGCTAAACTGATCTGAAATGTTTTCAAGATGTGCACCCAGTTTTTGGATGTCTCCTCATAGTGTGTAGGGCATGTGCGCTGCTTTTGAATCAGGTATTGGAATCCCGCTTCATCTACAACATCGGCTGTTCCAACCCTTTTCTCAAGCTGACAGCAGCACATCAAGGGAGTATGGAGGCACTGGCATTGGCTTGTCAATTTGTCAGGTGGAAATGCACACACTTTCCAAGAAGCTTGACCTATGTGGGTTCCTAGTTCTAGTGATGCCTGGTGTCCACAATAAAGTATAATAAATTGGTGTGCAATGTATTCATTGGAAGGTGCATGGTGCAGAAATTAGTGAAGCTGATGAATGGACAGCTAACCGTGAGGAGCAAGCCAGGAGTTGGGAGTGTGTTCGAGTTTACTTTGCCATTGTGTGTGCCTGAGGTTGAGCAAGGAGAGAGCAAGCTAAGTTGTTGCTCATTGACTACATCGGATGATGCAAAGCTCAGAGGGATGCATGTTGTCCTTGTTGACTGCAATCTTGTCCGACAGGTACTGAATTGTCTCTACGTTTTACATTCATTATTCAAATGCAAAATTGATACAATTGATATTGCAACCTCAGGATCTTGCTACGTGATGTTCACTGATGACATATGAGGCACATAGACATTTAAATTGACAATGATGGTATGCAGGAAGTGATAGCGAGCTATTTACGTTGCTTGGGCATTCATATTGAATTCACTGACAATCTGCAGTCCACAGTGGATTTTCTTGAAAGGTAAAAAATGATTGTGATATCTCAGTGGGGAAATTATGCAATATCTTGCAACTTGTTGAGCAATAGATTTGAAGGTGTGGTGTTGATTCAGCCATCTCCTAGCAGCTGCTCATGTCATTTAGTACAGGTTATGTGTATGGAGAAAGCTTAGGTTCTGTCTGATCCCTGTTTCCCCCCGACTGACACCTGGTTGTGTTTATTATGTAGGCCTCAACATGTACCAACGCGGGCAGTTCTAGTGGATCTAAAAGGGTTGTCACATGCATCCACCCTGGAATTAGCACACTACATGCGCAAGAAATCAAGTTTGCAGGCTCTTCCTGTCCTTGCCCTTGCAATGAACCTTGGTGCTTCTGCTGAGAAGGAATTGAAGGAGGCTGGAATCTCTTACATTATTAGAAAGCCTCTACGGTACTCTACACTTTCTGCAGTGTTGTTGCAAACCATAGGTGTACAAGTTAGGGCTCCCATGAAGAAGGTCAACATGAATGCCAAAATGCTCGTCGGCCGAAGACTACTTGTGGTAATTTTCTCAGTCATCCAAGGCAGTTCGGCTCCACTTTGCTTGTTTCCTACTCTCAGCCAGATAGCCATCTTCAAGAATGGACTATGGATAGCTGCATAATTCAAGGCTGCCATTGAATTAATATGGAACACAGCACCTTCAAGGCTGTTGAAAGCTGATCTTTAACCTGCCAATTTTGAAATGCTTTGGGAGGGTTAGGTTTATACAATCCATTTGGTTCAATGAGTCTGGTGTAAGCCCTCTACTTAAGTTTGGCCTCTACACTTTTGTCCCTTTCCCTTAGTAACCTGTTTCTGCTAAACCGTCTCATGCCACTCGTATGGAATTCCTTACAGTGAGTCTCTACTCTATGCTTTATGTCCAGGTGGATGACAATATGGTCAATCGAAGAGTGGCAACTTCAATGTTGTCACGGTATGGAGCAACAGTTACAAGTGTGAATGGTGGTGTGGAGGCTGTCGAATCTGTAAAAAATCAGAAAGAGGGCGAGAGGTTGGATCTCGTTTTGATGGATATCCAGATGCCTGAGGTATGAGAATTCATCTACGCACCCATAAATATTTTGATGTTTGAGACGGTTATCATTATCAGCAGTTACTAGTGCACAGCATAGTTTTTAATAGATGCAAAGAATTTAGAGGACATTATTGCCCAAGGACTTGAAACTGAAACCTAGTCTCCAGTAATTTACAATGCAATTCTCAGAAATTGTGGTTGTTAGAGTTCACTCTGGGTTCCGGTATACAAGATTTTCTGTAGAACATGTTTTGCAGTGCCCCATGATTTTGCCTGTGTGAGGATGTCTTCAAGTAAATCAGCTGCTGCAAACTCTGTTATAGTGTCAACTCTTCTACTTGGGTGTTGTATGGGCAGATGGACGGATGGGAAGCAACTCGCCAAATACGAAAATGGGAAGTGGAGAGTTGCGAAGTGTGTCAGCTAACTGGCGAACCTAGGTGCTCCCACCATCATCTTCCCATTGTTGCGGTAACAGCAGATGTCATGAAGGGAACTCATGCAATGTGTTTCTCCTCAGGCATGGATGACTACATCACTAAGGTAATCCCAATTTCTCTTGCTCAACTCTGCATTTGCATGGTGTCCACTTTAATCCTTTCAATTCTTGTAGAACGAGGCCCATCCATCACCATGTCATCTAATCTCTAATCTGTTCTCCAAACAAGAGTCTTCATTCCAGGGTGAGGTTTGCACAGGCCGGTGACATGATCAAAGGACCTTACAATTTTTTGAGGTTCATATTGAAGGGGGAAGGGGTAGGAATATTTTGAGGCTTTCATGAGCATGTCCACAACCATGGAGCCAAATTTAGTTTTTTGTTTCATGGTGCCTGACTCCCCCCATGGAAATTGACCCTGAGAACCAGTTGCAATGTACATCTCTGCATGACTATACTGCTGTATGGACTGGTCTGGTCTATGAACAAAGACTGGAAACTTTGTCTGGGACTGTCAAGTTTGTCATAGGTCAATGACCAAAGACTGTCTTGACAACTTGACAATGCCAGTAGTTTTTGTCTCAATTTACTTGACCTGACTCGGCAAACTGATAGACAGTATGGGATATGTGACATAAATGTAGTAATGTCCAACTAACATATCCTATACTGAATATTCACATTTCGTGTGGCAGCCACTTGATCAGAAACAACTGCACTCTCTATTGGAGCGGTTTATTAAAAGCGATCTGGTCAATACTACACAATCAAGCTGTGCTGGATCAAGTTGTTAAGGTTGTAGATTTTCAAATACTAGGAGCCTCAACTCCTTGGCTGTAAGTTTTTGTCATGTGATTCAATCCACCATGGTGCACACATCCTTGAAGACTTGGTTGGGTATTCTATCACTTTAGAGGAACTCACATGATTAAATTTTTTTTTGCCTTGAGGAACTCAATGAGAAATGTAATTCTGAAGAGTAAAGCTCGCTGTTCACATCCAGACTTTCCTTCATGAGGAATTTAGGAGCAAAAAGATCCAAGTTTGGCATGTATTTGGAATCCAGAGACTGCAAGCCGGTCTTCCAATGAACAGGGAGGACTGACTGCTAGTTCCAGATGAACTGGTGGAGTTTGAGGAAATAACCAGTTGAAGTTCAAGGCTTCCAGGAAATTACCGATCATTTTAGAGGAATGTATGGAATACAACTCAAATCAATAAAGAAAACCCCGAAGATCACAACATGTAACCGGCTGGACTTGGCAACACTAGGATTTTGACCAATTATGCCCAAAAATCTCCTTGGACACTGGGTCCTTCAGTTTGATGTTTCCCCATAAAATATAAGCATATAAAAAGTGCTGCAATGTCTTTAAAGACTAGCAGGTAAAAAACAAAGGATGACATCAACTTCCAACATATGTTGCAGATCATTCCTCTCATACTCGAGCATCATCATCTTTAACAAGAAAGCCAGTCAGGTATGCCTGGATCTTGGTTTAGCTTGGGTTCAGAGCTGAGGATACACTTTAACTGCTCTAATCATTACTATTTGAGATTCTGCGACACCTGGAATGCATCTCTAAGAACTGCTGATGCCTCAAAAACTTCATGCTATGTATGATGCAGGATTACAGATGACAAGCAGACTACATTGCTATTTAGATATCCATTGTGCAGCACTTGCCTGCAGCCATCCCTTCCTCTTGTACTCATACCTCTACATTTGATCAGAAGCACAAAACTTCTAACCGATGCAGGAGATCCTAGTCCACAATAGACCACAAGATGTAAACATTCAATTATCAAATGGAAAATCAGCAGTACCAGGAGCAGTTTAACTTGATTCTGTAAGTCCTTCAGAACATCACACCAGATCAAAAAGTAACCAACTATCCATGTTGGGCTTTTCATAGCTTATTCATCACCAACCTTCATTATGGATTGATCATCACACTACTACATTTTGAAACCTATATTGTCAAGCAAAGTGCCCCGGATCAGCCTGACCCAATTCGTAAACACCCTAACCGTATCCAGGGAAGGGCAAATTCACCTGTCTGCAGAAGGGTCCCTTGATAAGAATCATATGGGAAAAAGACAAATTGTTTGTATCTGTCATGAACTTCTTCTCGCTTGACTCAAGCCCAGGCCCTAATGGTACACAACACCAATGCATGACCAGTTGCTACTTAAAATGATCACTTAGCAACTTCCAACCTGTGATCACTCAAATGAAATTTACTCCCTCATTTAAGAGCGCAAATCTAGTATATCCAAGGATATATTTATCATTTCCAAAAATGTTTCAGGAACATTGCTTGCGTATCTTTGTGTAGGTGGGCTCCGCAATATAGTAGAGGTGAATATTCCCAATCAGGACCCCATTAGCAATCTATAGGGCACCGGAGTTTCAATCAGGCTCGGATTGAATCTCGATCAGACTGGGAGCAATGTGCCATGACACATGTCTTGGGTCCAAGTGCCAAAGTGAGGAATGAGCGGTTAAAATGAGTAGTTCTAGCATACTCCAGACATTGGTAATATGTTCGGGCCAACTTTGGCTTCAACAATTCACAATAATTAAAGGAATAAAATTACCGAAAATTTTGCATTCCTCCTAGTTTCTATCTTCCTACATGGGGAAAATCTGTACCACCTTGTACTTCTCTAGATCTGGTGCAGAATCTCTAAAGTGATCGACGATTTTGGGCACCTCTGCTCTACTTGTGTGTATGTCAAATGCAGGTAAGCCAACTAGGCCTGGGGTTGATGGTTAGTGGTGGTTGTTGTGTTAATGAAGGTGGCATATATTGAGGTTTTGTACAGGTCAAGGCTGGGTAGCTGGGGCGGTGCCCTAACATTACCAAGCCCAATGGAGTTGAATGTGGTTCGGATATCGAGGCCCCGGCAGAGGGGTCGCAGGGCGTCAGTGCCTCGGGGGCCGGGACCCGCCCCTGCCCGCAGCTCTACCTGTGCCGGCCCGGGCCGGAGTGCCACGGTGGACCGCCAAAGTGTTCGGTGGAGGCGCCCACTCACCCACCGAGGCCACGTCCTCGCCGGTGGGCCACATCATGCATGGAATCGCATGCCCACATCCCATCAGCCTCCATCATGGCATGCGACTGCCATGTGCACCATGGCCGGCATCCACCCACCGAGGCAACCTAATCACCCTCGGTGACTGCGTTTTGAATTCCTATTTTATAAGACCTCCATTCAGCCATGGCTGCTCATTCATTGTAACCTGTACACTCCGGATTTCTACCGCAATGAAGTGCCTTGCTGCGATTGGAATGCGATTGCAACAATGATGCGGTGAAGGGATTACGGGCGGGATCAACATCTGCAGCGCTTCCTTTCAAACACGGTGGTTACAATCAAGGTGAGTGCCACAACTTTTCATAATTCATTGCAAATGTCCAATCAACCATCGTTTGTAATTGAGTGTAACCTAATCATTTGCCGCACAGCTTGGATTACTGCCGCACTGCAGTCTCTCCCACGAACTGATGGGAGTGCAACAATGATACACTAGAGTGTGAGTTCGTTTTTCATAATTCATTGCAAATGTCCAATCAACCATTGTTTATGTTTGAGTGTAACCTAATCATTTGCCGCACTGCTTGGATTTGCGCTAAAGTGTCACTTCGATTTTCATATTTCTTTGGAAAAGTCCATTCAACCATCCCTCCTCATTTAGTGTAACCTAATCATTTGCCGCATTGCAGTGTCGTCCACTTCGTGATGGGCTTAGAACAATGATGCATTCAAGTGAGACATCATTTTTCATTTTTTTTGCAATAATCCAATCAAGCATGCCTCCTGATATACCGTAACCTAATCATTTGCCGCACAACCCGGATCTTTGCTGCACTGTAGTCTCGTCCACAAAGTGATGTTGTCATAACGACTGCTATGCAGTCAATGTACCTCCTTATTGAGATTTCCAATTATAATGACAGTCATGTTACACATCACATGATTGTAATCCCCAACTTCTGATTGGCGTTCATACTTGTCATTGACGTCCTCATTTTCTCCAGGTTTATGGCTTAATTACCAGCACTTTGGCAAGGGTTGCCATTTTCGTGCAGTACCCTCATCGTCGCACGACCACAACGTCCACACACGGTGGTTACACTGACTGTATGCCATCCCAGGAGCGCACAATCTTGTAACATGTCGCTTGTTCCGTTGTTTTTGCTGCAATTTTTCTTGTTTCCTCCTCATTCGTGGCAGTGCACATGGCACTTTTGTGTTTTGTGCTTTCTGTTTTCTGCATTCTCTTTGTTATGGTCACTTGATTCTCTTGGAGGCACTGCACAGATATGCTTTCAGTATTTAGGGTTTAGGGTGCTCAGGTGGACGCGCTGCGTGACATTCCGCTAGTATGGCTGTCGATGCGTTCCCTTCTCTGGAGGGCTTCGGCGACCCCCATCCTCGCATGTTGCGCCATATTCCATGTGCCACAAACACTCATCCATCCTCATTCTTCCTCGGGCCTCAAAATGCTCTGTTTATGGCCATTGACTTACATTGCCGTGTGTAGGATATGGATCGCGAGCCACAAGCGCCTATGCCAGAGGAGGACGAGGTGACATACTACATCAACAGGGATTCTGCAGGGTGGGTGGAGCAACACGTGAGGAGGCATGTCTACATTCAGTTGAAATTAGAGTGTACTCGCAACCGCTCTCGGAATGTGCACAAGGCCAGGGATGACTGGTTGTGCCTCTATTGCAGAGGATCCTTTCCCAACAAATTGCGGCTGACAGATCACCGTGTCGGGGGTTGCCCATGTGGACCTGTCGACTCAAGTGGTCAAAATGGGAGCTCCCTGTGTACCCCAATCTGAAGACAACAAAACAAGGTAAGGACTTGAAACTTGCTCTGCAGTGCGGTGATGGCTCCGTGTGGGACAACCTTCACGACAATTCCGTTTGGCTGGATCTTAACCCTGAGCTCAGGGACGTCACTTACCCTCCCCCCGGAGCCAGAGTGCAGGAGCGCTGGTTCATGCAGCCCACTCTGGAGACATTGACGGCCTCTCCCGCCCCAACAACAGATTTCCAGCCGCAACCGAAATCCAGAGCGCCAGCCCCTCCCAAGCAACATTCTGCCCCGTCTGCGGCAGCAACTTTCATCGACCTAGCAGCTGACGAAGACGATGAGCCTCAAGCGGCCCCTGCACGACCCAACAAACGTACTCATGCAGAAATGGCGGATGGGCACCGCGTTTTCCATTCAAGCCGGCAGTTCAGGGCTCCACACAGGAAACAAAGCCCTCTGCATTCGCGACAAAGTGCTGGTGGTGATCAACATGCACCGAACCCAACACGAAGTGCGCGTCCATCGACTGCTAGCCACAAAGGACCTCCTCCCCACCCCATTCGTGTGACGCCTATCCAGACTCGCAGCCCCTCACCAGAAATGGCTACGATTTTGGCTCCTCCCTCTCCTCCTGCGCATGTGCCGCCCGATGCTCCTCCGCCACCTGTTACCCCTGTCACTCGTATGGAGACCCCAACAGGTGAGCATGATATGGCATTGGAGCTTCGTAAGGATTGACAGGCTTTCTACCTCAGAGCCGCAAGTGCAGCGTGCGGGTCTGTCAAGATGGACATCCCCAAACCACCTTTGAGGCCCCCAATACAACCCCCCGGCTTCTTCCATTTGATGGCATGCGGTTTGCTGACCTTCGATTTGGAGCGCGGCAAATATGAGGACTTCCAGGATGAGGTTCAGAAATGGAAGAACGACCCAACGTTCATGGACAGGTTGTTTACGGCCTACGGCAAATTTTATTGTCCTTCACATCAGGTAAAAACTATATGTTTTTCATTTGCATCTATGCTTTCTTTGCAATTTATGATATTCTGCAATTATTATTGTAGCAATGGAGAATGTCGTCATTGTCGACTACAATCATCCTGCTTGGCTTCTTCCCTATGTGTTTCCTGTTTGTAACATGTGTTGAGTGACGCTAATGTCCTCGTAACGTGTGATGTACATGTTGATGCAGGCCAAGCCAGAAGTAACACCGCCAATCACGGAGGTTGTCGTGGGGGTCTTCAGCAAGGTTGATGATGCCACCGCTGTGGCCGTGGAGATTGGTGCTCTGCTCACTTACGTCGAACATATCTTCATCATGCGGGAGGTGGTGAAACAACAACAGCAATGGGAGGACAACCGTCTAAAGAGATTTAGCGAAGCCATTGCGAAGGCCATGAAACAGTGGGATGACGAGCATTACCCGCGTCTGCTGCAAGCCACTTGGGGATGGCACCCTTTCTATTCCTCTTTTGTGGCCAATCCTCTCTGCACCAGCTTCAAACCCACATACCCTTTGTCTCATACAGTTGCTGAGGGTTGGGATGTGCATGACGTGCTTTTGCAACAATCCCAGGTGAAAAGGGTGTACCCTGTGCCTTGGTCCATCTTTCTTTTTCGTTGTTTTCTAAAGTATTATAGCCTATTGCCCCCTCTGCTATCACACCCATAGAATGGCCTCACTGCTGCCAACATTACGAAATGGTTGAAGGTCGCAGAAGAAGTCCATGGAGATGGCCCGCACCCTTGGCAGTTGGCAACGTCGTACTTGAAAGAAGAAGGTTTCGTCTTGTTTGCAGGAGCCAGGCCGGTGGATTCGCAACAACAGTGGGTTACAAACGTCGAGGGTGCTTGGAGGGATTTAAGAAATCCCAACCCGCAGTGGTGCAACTCAACCCAGTTTAGAGCATGCCATGATATGGCCTTCCACGACAAACAATTGTGGCTCAATGCCTGGGTGATTCGGGATCCTCCCCCTGCATCTTTGCCCTCCCTTGCATGTTACGAGCGGTGGCTACAATATCGAGAGGACATGGACATCGAATATGTCCTTGCCAACCCAGGTAATTTTGCACACTTTCATTTGTAACATGATGTTTTTTTTCATTTCTTCCTGAAATTACCAGCGTAATGATGCCAATGTGTGTACTGGTTCGCAGACGTTATGGTCCCGCCGCCGGAAGCCACCGAGTACTTCTATGAGCTACGAGCTATTGCAGAGAATATCACCAGAGAGCGTTGCGAGCATTTGGAAGTCCATCCTCCAAAACCCACTCACCACGAAGCGGATGTTCAGAACTGTGAGGTGGAGGTTACGAATGCTAGCAACTCCAACAACACATGCAATTCGAGCATGCCACAGGCGTCAGAGGCTGTGCAACCCTCGGTGGAGCTTCAATGTAAAGGGGATGTAGAGGGCGCTCCCTCCACACATACAGACCTGCATGTTGGACCTGCATGGCACATACCCATGACCCAAGAGAGGTCTCTACAGGACTTGCCCAGTCAACTGGATTTGGATTGGCAAGAATTGATGTCACCTGCTCCCACACCCTCATTTGCTGTAGGTCGAAATTTGGGGGAGGAACTTGACGTGGTCGGGTCATCCCAGACTCCCGAGTCGCCCGTACTCGTGGCTGTCGACACATTTGCAGAGGTATCCCAAATTGCACAGGAGGCCGTCATGAATGCTACTCAATGGCCATTCTCCTAGGTTCTAGACCTGCGGAGCAGAAGGAAGACCCATCACAGCCACTATCTGCTAGGTTACAAGGTTGATACATGTCACAAACCCAAAAAATTGGTAGTGCAGTCGAGGACATACATGAAAATGGTGATTGGGTGGGGGTTCAATAGAAGGACATGAAGGAATACATTGTAGAGGCACGTAAACTATTGTTATGAGTGACACGTACACCCAGGGATGAACATTGAAATCTGTAACAAGTGTAACATTTGTAACATGGCCCATTCTGTTCGGATATTTAAAAAATGTGTGCACATGCTTGTGGCGTAACCATGGCCCCCATTCGCAATCGCGGATGCAAAGGGGATGTTGGGTTAAGTTGTTGGGAGCAATGCAAGTGGTGGTAGAAATGCTTTGGGTGCAATGCAAATTTCAAGAAATGAAATAACAGAACGAACGAAGTCTATGCCTTACTACCGGGCCACTGGGTGGGCGATTTCTTCGAACGAACAGATCGACCAATACCATCGCGACGCACGTACAATGTTCAACCTCACTTATCACACAAGGAACACTTATATCAATACCCAGAAATTGGGAAAATGTAACATTTCAAAACATTGTTCACAGTGTTACATGAGGGAGTGTTTGAAATTGAAACTAACGGGCCCAACTTGGCCTATACACCTTAATGGGTCGTTGGTAGGCCAACAACGGGCCCTGTGGGGAAGGCGTGACGACTGGCGGTGGGGTTGTGAGCTGCCGGACAGCTTGGGCATGTCGTCGCCTCAGACGAGCGCTCTGCGCCGGTGATAGCGGCCCTTGCACGGCAAGTCTGTGGGGCATCAAGGTAGGAGTGGAGGCAGAAACATTGGCCGAGCGTTGCTCTTCGGGAACGCGTACATGACTTGTTGGAGGCGTGTAGAACTCCTCATCACTAGAGATGTCATGAACTGGTCCAATGGCATCAGGGCACCTGCAAAACCATTTCCAAACAGTTGCACTTATGCATGCTACGTGAAGGGGCGCCATGGTGTAGGAAAGGAGGTAGTGGGCAAGCTTCCATGCGGGGGGCCAGACGCTAGTGCGTGGAGTTGCACATAACTATGCACCCTGAAGGGGAGAGTGGAACAAGATAGGGTGGAAGTGTGGAAGAGGAGAGGGTCATGCCCTTTATATGGGCAATATCAGAAGTTCGTCCCGTGTGTGGGAAAGGCTCTAACATGTGCCCTGGTCTATAACATGTGCACTAGTCTGTAACATGCGCACATTACAAGACAATGTAGCGTAACATTCGTTATTTACCTATGACGCTCCAGGAAGTCCTTCCTCCGCTTGAGAGACATGCTACTGCCATCGTTGTTGGGGCTGAAATGTAGTTCCGCTTGCGACGGCTCCACCAATCCATGTTTGATTTGAGCCAACAATGTTTGTTGTTTCCCCCGGACGATGTGCAAGTCAGCCAGGAGGTGTTTTAGCAAGAAAGTATCGCCCGTGGCAGCATCCATAAATTCAGCTACAAGGTTGCGGACACGGGTTTCCATGTCCTCCCCACATGGGGTGAGACATTCGCCAGTAGTACCATGCAAACCCGTCACGGCAGGGTAACATGGTCCAGTATCTAAACATTCCTCTGGGAAATGAACGACATGATCCAGCATGTTGGCACGACCTCCCTCACATGTGCCTGCAAGGGACCCGCAGTAACGTGTAATTGTTCCTTCTGCAAGGTTGGGATGGAGTATCATGAGGACTTTTATCTGATGTTTGCATATGTTGCCCTTAAGTGCCCACATGCAATCACAGCAACCCCATTCACAGTCCGGGCTATACACAGAGTACAATTTGGTAGCATTTTTCATGGACGTTTCCAATGTTGGACTGTTGTTTGCAATGGGGAGGGTGACACAATTGTCAGGGATTTCTCTAGCTTTGAGCACTGCGTTGATAACAAATTGCTCTTGTTTCAAGTTGGGGACGAACCCGTGTTGTTTCCTCATTGCCTGGTACCAGTAATGGGAGAGAATTTCCTCCGTCAACTCGTATATGATCCAGTCCAAGCGGCGTCCATGCGCTCTACCTTTTGATGCATGCAAGGTGGCTTTAAGGTTAGAGTGGTAACTCTCAATTGCAGCATTTGTGTCCTGCCCAGCTGTCAGCCATGAACCCCCACCTTTTTGCGTCGGTGGTCCAGGTAGAGATCCATGGCTCACATGCCTTTACTAACATCCTAGCTGTAGGAAACCCTTGCCCACATTCCAATGAAGCTAAATATCAAACACACTCTTTTTATTCAAGTCCACGGAGCATCAATATTTAAAAATACTCATGCACCCATGATATTTATTACACCACAACCCCATTAACATCTTCTTCCTATCCAATTCTCCTACATAATCTATGTGTTATCCAACTAAGTGCTCTGACCCTTTGCACCAAAGGTTACTCCTTCCACATTAGAGAATCATACCAGTCCAACTAGACTGTGATGCTACTAATTCAGATCCTTGTCCTACCATATTGCTGGGGACCTCGGCAACAGTTTCCAGGCAGCCTCAGGAGCCTCTCGGCCCCAACAGTGGCCTTGCCTTCCCCTTAGAGTCTTCATATCCCACCAGAAGCCTAACCTCACAGTCCAGAGGCCTTCTTCGCAGCTCCAGAGCCTAACCCCGTAGATCAGAAGCCTAACCTCGTAGATCAGAGGCTTTCTGTGGGAGTCCAAAAATCCATGGAAGTCCGGATTGGCTTCCGAACCGGATTAATACCCGGATAATACCTTGGGATTGTTGTTAAAGTAGGGTTTCCTAGGGTAGGTTAGTTGCTTTAGGAAATAAGGAGCTAGGCATCCGCCTTACGCGTTAAAATGGTTAAAACGGATACTTTGGCCGGACCGGAAATTAGCCTGGGAAGACCGTTTGGGAACGGTCCGGTCCGGAGCGTCCGGACCGTTAATGGTTACAACGGAATCCGAACGGTTGCGGGGAAACGGTTGAGGAACCAGACCCGTTGGGAGAGAGGGAGAGTACTTAAGCGAATTTTTCTCCTTCTCCGGGCCATTTGCGCGAGCGGCATTGTTGAGAGAACGAGTGGTGAGTTGCTTTTTCGAGTCACCAGCAGTTGGCTTGCTGGGATTCTGTAGTGATTAACGGGCAGAGTTCCGGAGGAGAAGAATCTGGGTATTGTTGAGAGCTTTGGGCCACGTAGCAAAATGCCGGAAGCAAGAGAGGGAGATGAGAGGGAGCAGGTCCCCATTCCAGTGAAACCCGTACCACCAGCCGTCCCAACGAGAGAATCTGAGTTAAACGAGCTGGTAGAGGATCTTAGCCGGATGGGTTGTGAGGGATTGCTCTCCAAGCCCTGGAATCTCCGGGCGGAGGCCACTTTACGAGAATTCTTATTCGAGAGAGGCAACCAATGGTTTAGGACAGTTCGGCAGGATCCGGAAAAATGGACATCAGAGGTATGGGCTGTAGTCTACGGATTTCCGCGAGGAAAGGGCGAGGGTTGGGCTAGCCGCAAGGATAATTTTTATTTAGGAAAATTCCGAAAGGAGCCGGACCCAAAAGACGGATTCCATCCCGGGAATTGCCGGAACAACCGAGAGCGGAGAGTCATCGAATTTATCCTGCCCATCCTTAGTCCGGAAAAGCCTAAATGCCTTAGCATCACCATGGCCAATACCCTGTTTGGAGCAATGTCCGGGGTCCGAGCTGTCAATTGGGGTCGGTTAATTCAGGAATACGTAGAGAAGTCCATCCCCCACATTGGCCGGAAACCCTCCTATCTCTCTCCCTACATCCTCCATCTCTACCAACACCAGGGCTGCATCAATGAAGCGGAAGAGGATATGCTGACGATTGCGGAGGACGAGGTGGCATACATGATCGATCCGGAAGCAGGGGTTGCGGAAGCCGGAACAGAAGACCCCTGTTCCGCAACGGACACACTCCTCCCAGGTTCGACGGAAGAGCACAGAACGGTCGGCCAGATCAGGACGAGGGCAATCACCGAATCCAGATCGGGGCAGGACATCAACGCGGTCCAGAACACCGGAGAAGGCCAGGACTCCAGCACGGATGAGGACGCCGGATCGGACAAAGTCTCCGGATCGGGGTAAGGCACCCATGTCGCCGGCCGCTCCATCGCCTGCTCCGGAGTGCATGATCGTGGAGCAGTGGGCACATGCACCCTCACGCGCGATGTCCGCTAGAGGCCCCCGAGCGACTTCAGCTTCCACCGGCCGGAACAGGGAGCGGACCACCGGAGGTGACCCTTCAACCATCCAGAGGCACCACAAGGGAAGGAAGGTTTCCGGATCGGGTGACGGATTGGAGGAGGATCCGTCCACTGCAGAAGACTCCGAGGAAGAAATCGCCCCTTCCCCAAACATGCGAAGGGTATTTACGAGGCTACAAAAGCGTCGACTTTTGACCCCCGGGGGAGGCTCCTCCGCCATCAGTGGACCCGCGAGTCACACCAAGGACGAGACGGCTTCGAAGAAGCATCGCACCAGCTAGAGTAGACTTAGGCATGCAGCTGTAGGTAGATCAGAATTAGGAAAGGCAAGAATAGGCAGATTTTGACTTTGGCAAACTTGTAATTCAAAATTTTGTCAGCGCAAAAAACGGATCGAGATCCGGAAATTCCGCGAAGGGCGAAATTCCGGATTTCTCGCAGTTAGGGGTTTTCTGAGGGCGGCCAACTGCGCCGCCACCATTAGTTAGGGATTACAGCCTCTACTTAAGGCTGAATAAGGAGCTGGAGAAGGGTTCCCTTCTCCATTATTGTATTTTGTCGCTCCCCACTCAATAAAGCTCTAGTTCTCAATCTATTCTGACTTGTTTTGTGCACGGACTGTTAGGAAAATGTTGCAGATCTAGAGGGAATGAATGAGTAGGAAGTACGGATAGGACAAAGGAGAGGAAACCCGGATCGGATCCGACTGCAGTACTATGGATCCTTTCTTAGTGTAGTGGGAAGGAAACCTCATTATTCCGGATGTCTGGGTAACGCCCATGTGAGATAGCCGTTGTTAGGACTAGGTAAGATGAGGGAGGTGCCGGACTTACGCCATCCGACCTTCTGAAGAGGTCTCACTGTCCTTGGGCGGGACAATCCGGAAAGTGGTACGGATCGCCCAGTTATCTCAGACTTAGTAGAGCCTAAGTTCGCTGTAGCCAGATCGGTCTGTCGGAAGGAGGAGAGAAACCGGAACGGTTAGGATTCCGGTCCGGAGGATCTTTCTGGTGTGTAGTGGGAAGGAAACCTCATTATTCCGGATGCCTGGGTAACGTCCATGTGAGATAGCCGTCGTTAGGACTGGGTAAGATCAGGGAGGTGCCAGACTTACGCCATCCGATCTTCTGAAGAGGTCTCACTGCCCTTGGGCGGGGCAATCCGGAAAGTGGCACGGATCGCCCAGTTATCCCAGATTAACAGATCTCCGGACGAATCTTGACCTTTTTGTCGTTGTAGTTCCGGTTCACCATCCGGATCCTCTGTGTGACCTGCCAGGAAAGATTAGGCCGATCCGGACTGGTTGTGAGAGAATCCGGATTCTGACCATACAGGGACGTCTTCACCGGATGAACCAAATCATCATTGGAGGTAGGATATAGGTAGGTAGATATTGAGGAGAGAGGCATGTAGGAGTAAGACTTAAGTGTAGAGGTTCAATCCGGAAGGCAAGTCCCGGGACAAGGACTTCCAAAGGACCATCCGGATCCGGAAAGCCGATCCGGCCGGTGGTCGATTTTCGAGCAGGAAAGGAGGGTCCTTGACATCCTGCATTTCACAGAATCCCTGGACGATACTCGGATCATCCGGACAGACCGGATTAGGCACTGAAAAGTGCCTATCCGGAACTTTTGGTGTCCGTGTGCTCCCACACTTTCCCAGCAGCTCCAGAGCCTAACCTTGCAGTTCAGAGGCTTACCTTGCAATCCAAAGGCTAACCCCGCAGATCAAAGGCCTTCTTAGCAGCTCCAGAGCCTAACCCCGTAAATCAGAGGCCTTCTTAGCAGCTCCAGAGCCTCACCTTGCAGTTCAGAGGCTTACCTCGCAATCCAGAGGCTAACCCCGCAGATCAGAGGCTTACCTCGCAATCCAGAGGTTAACCTCTTTCGCCAATGCCAAGCTTCGAATCCCAACTCCCGAGCTCCCTTGCCGCCCCCGGAGGGAGAGCCAGCATGCGAGAGAGAGAGAGAAGTCGAGGGAGGCTGCCCCCTCAACCGCCACCCGCTTCCCCTGTCCGGGAAATCCTAGGGTACATGGGTCCTACCCCTAAATGAACAGCAATAAGCCCTATCTACGTCACAATTCCTAGCTCAACGTCCTAATGCCCAAGTTCGGAAGCACGAGGGCCTAACTATCACTAACCAACTCAAAAGAATTACAAATAATTACTAACCAAACCTAACACACTCCTTCCTAAGTTCAAAGCTTTAATTTGTCATCCAAATCAAAGTCCACACTTTTATGTTTTCAGATAATCAAAAGAAATTCAAAGTCACGGTTTTAATAAATTGTAAGGGTAAGAACACATGTGTGCACATAATTTGGGCTCACATAACTGGCGACCATCGGGGAATGATCCAGCATGCCTTGCTCGCAGGCAAGTGGCCCTCAAGCTTTGTACTCCTTGCACCGACTTTCTGATGTACGTGTCGGGAAAACCTTCCCATTCAAAGTTTCCAATTGTAGTGAGTTGTTCGGAAATGTCTCCCGAACCAGGTAAGGTCCCAACCAAACCGCATCAAACTTACCCGGAAATTCGAGCTTCCTTGCATCTTGGATTAACACCATCATTCCCGGCCTTAGTGCCCTCTTCTTGTGATGTTTGTCGAAGGTGATCTTCCTTCGCCTTTGAATGGTTTCAATGTGCTGAGCCCCCACACGTCTCCTTTCATCAAGTTCCTCAAGAGTTGTCAATCTATTCCTTAAGGATTGGCTATCCGTGAATCGCGAGTCGATTGCAACGCGCAATGAGGCAACCTCGAACTCAATGGGGAGGGTGGCCTCCAATCCGTACACCAATGAAAATGGAGTCGCTTGAGTTGTTACCTTGAAGATCGTTCGATAAGCCCACAATGCCGCGGTGAACTTGACATCCCAATCCCTCTTCGAATGAAGAATCGTCTTGCGAAGGATACTCACCAATATCCCGTTGACACGCTCCGTCTGACCATTAGTCTGCGGATGGTAAGGAGTGGTCTTCCTATGGTCGATTTGGAACTTGTCGGTCATTTCTTGAATTAAGGAATTCAAAAAATGAGTTCCCCTGTCACTCACTAGAATCTTCGGGCATCCGAACCTCGAGATGATGTTCTCATACATGAATGTGGCTGCGTGTGCAACTGTGTCTGTCTTGACCGCCTTGGCTTCCGCCCATTTGGTCAAGTACTCAGTGACGACAACAATGTAAGCCATTCCCTTTGAGGAATGGGGATGAACCTCGCCGACATAATCAATTTCCCACTTCTCAAAGGGGACTAAGGGTAAGGATACATGGAGTGGCATCTCCATGCGGAGGTCATTCCTCGCATACCTCTGGCAAGCGTCACAACGCTTAACATAATCATGTGCGCGCATCCTTAAACAAGGTCGGCCAAAAGTAACCTGCTCTAAGAATCTTTTGACATGTAAGTTGCCCAGAGAAATGCCCTCCACACGCACTATCATGACATGCGGTTAAGATGGAGGGTACCTCTGCCTCTGACAGACATCTTTTTAACAATCCATCAGCTCCCCTCCTAAACAACCTATGGCCTATCACTGCAAAGTGCCTACTATTAACTCTAACTTTTCTTCTATCCTCCTTGGTCCACTCCACTGGCAACTGCTGAGTTGTCAAAAACTCTACAATACCGGCATACCACTCGGGTTGTGCGGTAACAACAAAAAGATTGTCATCAACTAACCTATCATCAACTGGACTAACACCTATGTCCTCTGACAACCTAGACAAGTGGTCAGCTTGTAAATGCATACGACCGGGTTTGTATTCAACCGTGTAGTCAAATTCCTCTAGCAACAAAACCCACCTAGCTAGTCTTCCACTTAGCTCCGCTTTGTTGACCAAATATTTGATGGCCATGTGAATCACAAAAAACACAACCGGGTTGTACATGAGATAATGCCTAAATTTTTTGACCGAGAACACCATAGCTAGACACTACCTCTCTGTGGTAGAATAATTCCTCTCGGCCGGTGTCAGTTGCTTACTAGCATAAGCAATGGGCTGGTCCTTGCCCCTCTCCCCCGTTGACTGACACAATGCACTACCAACTGCTACATTGCTAGCATCACAAAACACATGGAAAGGCTTATCCCAATCGGGTGGCCTCAACACCGGATAAGTGCTCAACTTATCCCTCAACTCCTCAAATGCCCTTTGGCATGCCTCAGTCCACTCAAACCTACAATCTTTCCTAAGCAACTGAGTGATAGGCACCGCAATCTTAGCATAATCCGGGATCAAGTCCCGGTACCACCCCACATGGCCTAGCAACTTAGCAATCCCCTTGGCATTGGTTGGAGTTGCCAACCCACTTATGACCTCAATCTTCTCCGGATCCAGTTCCCTTCCTTTCTCACTAACCACATACCCAAGCAACACTCCCCGACTCATACCCAAAAAAGTCTTATCCAGGTTCAAGGCTAGCTGCATCTTCCTACACCTAATCAAAGCTTCCCTAACACATTGTAAATGGTCACTAGCATTACTCTTAGTGCTAAAATTATCCACGAAGATGGTCATGGACTTGAACAATAAGTCAATGAAGATGTACATGACCAATCTTTGAAATGTGGCCGGAGCATTACATAATCCAAATGGCATAACTACCCAAACGAAAGTCCCCCAAGGAGTAGTGAAAGCCGTCTTGTAGATGTCTTGAAGGGCAATAGAAATTTGGTTGTAGCCCGCATATCCATCCATGAATGTGTACCTCGCATGACCACCTACCTCCTCTAACAATAGTGTGATGAATGGTAACGGAAAGTGGTCATTTTGGGTGCACGCATTTAACTTATAATCCACGCACACCCTCAACTTTCCATTCTTTTTCTTCACCAAAACCATTGGAGAGACCCAATCCGTAATTTCCACCGGCTTAATAAACTCGGCCTTCAACAATCTTTCCAACTCCGCCTTAACCAACACTTGTAATTGTGGGTTCATTCTTCTCTCCTTTTGTCTAATTGGCCTAGCGCCTAAAATCAAAGGAATGCGATGCTCCACCATCTCTCTAGGAATCCCCCTAAGCTCATCATACGACCAAGCAAAGGTGTCACTAAACTCATCCACCAAATCGCCAAATTCCTTGACCTCCTTCTCTCCCAACTTAGAACCCATCTTCATTTGTCTAACCTTCCCGTTCTTCATCTTCACATCCACATACTTCCAATCCGCCTCCGACACATGTGTTTGCTCATCCCAGGGTTGTCTATCCCGCCGTTGTGACGGTGTCGTGTCGTGACGGACCCCTCCGTCACGACACAATAGGGTCCACGTAGGGTCAACATAGGGGGAGCCGACTAGGGTGGGTAAAATACTTACCTTCTTGCCAAGGTGGCGTCCTATGTGGCAGAAAACGTCGACGTGGATGTGCATATTTCCCCTGCCACGTAGACCATTTTGCCATTGTGTTTATCATTGTGTTAAAATCAAAGTAATAAAATATTACTAAGGAGGGTGTGGGGCGGACGGGGGCGGACGGGTGGGGCGGACGGGGAAGGGGGGTGGAGCGGACGGACGGGGGGGGGGGTGGTGCGGACGGGGAAGGGGGGTGGAGCGGACGGACGGGGGGGTGGTGCGGACGTTGGATGGGGGTGGAGCGGACAGACGGGGGTGTGGAGCGGACGGGGGAGGGGGGGGGGTGGGGCGGACGGACGGGGGTGGAGCGGACGGGAGAGGGGGGGGGTGGGGCGGACGGAGGAAGGGAGGGGCGGACGGAGGAGGGGGATGGAGCGGACGGGGGAGGGGGGTGGAGCAGACGGGAGAGGGGGGGGGGTGGGGCGGACGGACGGGGGTGGAGCGGACGGGGGAGGGGTGTGGAGCGGACGGACGGGGGGGTGGAGCGGACGGGGGAGGGGGGGTGGGGCGGACGGACGGGGGTGGAGCGGACGGGAGAGGGGGGGGGTGGGGCGGACGGAGGAGGGGAGGGGCGGACGGAGGAGGGGGATGGAGCGGACGGGGGAGGGGGATGGAGCGGACGGGAGAGGGTTACGATTAGCGGACGGGTGGGGAACGGATAGCTGATCGTTCGGTCTTTCATCCGTTTCCCCCCGTCCGGTCCACGTTCCCCACCCGTCCGCCCCGTTCCCCTCCCGTCCGCGCCACGTTCCCTCCGTCCGCTCCTCGTTCCCCACCGTCCGTTTCTCGTTCCCACCCGTCCGCTCAGCGTTCCCACCCGTCCGCTCAGCGTTCCCCACCCGTCCGCCCCGCGTTCCCTCCCGTCCGCTACCCTCCGTCCGCCACACGTTCCCCACCGTCTGCTCCTCGTTCCCTCCCGTCCGCCCCACGTTCCTCTCCCGTCCGCACGCGTTCCCTCACGTCCGCTCCACGTTCCCTCCGTCCGCCACACGTTCCCCATCGTCCATACCCCGTTCCCATCCTGTCCGCACCCGTTCCCTCCCGTCCGCCTCGCGTTCCCCCCGTCCGCCTCGCGTTCCCCCCGTCCGCCCCGCGTTCCCTCCGTCCGCTCGGAGTTCCCCTACGTCCGCTCCGCGTTCCCTCCCGTCCGCTTTCCGATCCCTTCCGTCCGCCCGCGTTCCCTATCGAGTTCCCTTCACGTCCGCTCCACGTTCCCTCCGTCCGCCACGTTCCCTCCGTCCGCCCGTTCCCCTCCCGTCCGCGCCTCGTTCCCTCCCGTCCGCCCGAGTTCCCTATCGCGTTCTCCACCCGTCTGCTCCTCGTTCCCTCCGTCCGCCCCCACGTTCCCTCCGTCCGCCCCCTAGTTCCCGCCCGTCCGCCCCTAGTTCCCACGTTCCCCATACGTCGTTTTCGTACCCTAAACCCTAATTCCGACCGGGATCCCATAATGATTGGGCTCCTCGTTGCCTATATAAAGCCGTGAGGCTTTAGTTCCTACCACTTTCCTCTCCTCCCACCACATAGGGACCCGAGACCTTGTTGCGTCCCAAAGGACAGCATCACCGCGCGGGTCTCAAGGGGTTTGGGAGGGCAGGGCAAATTGTGGGGGAACCCTCGCAATTTTTTTTTCAGATTCACTCGCTCCCGTGATTTTTATCACGAGAGATTTTCACACTCACTTATTCACGTGATTTTTATCACGACTCATTTTCAGATTCACTCACTCACGTGATTTTTATCGCGATGGAGGGGGAGGGCATTGCTCCTTACGAGAACGAGGATTTGAGGGTGCACCGTGCTTGGCTCGTAGGCAATGCATCGGCGAATACTGCCGAGGGTACGGGAAGCGATCCTGGAAGTGGAAGTACTGCAGCACGTCCACCACGTCCAGATCCCTTTCAGTTTGACGAAGAGTTCTTGGCTGTTGGTCATTCGGGAGGCAACCAAACACGGGGAAGCCGTGGAACACGTGGGAGTCGGGGAAACAGTGGACATAGAGGGAGAACTGGAAGGGGACCAAGCTCAGGCAGTTCCACAGAAATACATGCACCGGCTCGTTCGGAGCACGTGCCACCACAATCTCCGACACGGCGGACATCAAGACCGGAGAGCCCTGCACGTGATGTACCTCAGGGTTCGGAGCAGACTGAAAGACGGGGATTAAAATGCCCAGCAGTTTCGGAAGGGACGGAGGACGGGTCCGCGGCATCGGGTTCGCAATCAAAGAAAAGGAAACATAGAGGCAAACGCGACCCGCGGACCGATGAGGCTCGAAATCATTGCAGGATCGTGTTGTTGGATTGGTTTAGAAGTAACAGCATGGTTTATTTGGAGAAAAAATACCTCAATGATGGTACAAAGGGTTTAGAGTTGGCGAGGAACGAGTTGATGCTTATTCTCACGGAAGCCACGTCTGGACCGGAGTTTGAGGAAGCTAGGGGCATGAGCGATTGGAACACATGGATTGAAAAACAAGCTGTGGAAGCAATCTACAATCCAACGATGTCATATGAGGCTATGCATCCTGGAGAGGGAAGTAGTGGTGGGAGGAGGTCCGAGCTGTACATTAAGCTAGAGAATTGGAAAAGAGGCGTAATAGCAGCAAAAGGCACATCCGCCCGCAACCTTCCCGTTTTTATTGACAGGCAGCTGGCAGACAACATTGCCACTCAGGGCCGGCAGGGTGTCATATGGTTGCCTAGGAATGTGGAGATCAAACCCTTGGATAGGGAAATCTTCCAAGGGACCTTCGGAGTGGTGCGGAGAGTCACAATTCATGGAGCATCATTCATCCATAACTGGATAGAGTGGGCTGGGAAGACCATGAAGGCCACGAATAGTCTGGAGAACCGAAAGGAGCGTTCGGTTGAAGCATTGGCATGCCCAGTAGATCATCCTGGGATAATCAAGCTACAATACCTCCACCCGAAAACATACGAATCCTATTCGATGTGGTGGAATGGAGGCTCCTTGAAGAACATGAGGGTCTATGACCACCAAGTTCCGGAAACCCACGAGCGCACAATCCTTCAAATGCCTGGGGCAGACTTTGAAGCACGGAAACGGTTGGTTGTATATCGAAGGCATCGAGCTTATTTGGCATGGGCTCTAATGTGCATTGTGGATGTAGTGCACAAGCATGACGTGTTGCACAATGACCTTAATCCCAACAATGTCATGCTGCATTTCCCACAAGACCGTGAGAACACGGTTTTCATTGGTGTGTGTGATTGGGGGATGGCATCATGGGGAGATGAAGACGCACCCTTCAACTATGGAAAAGAATCAGTGGATGAGATGAACAAGCACCGCATAAAATACAACTGTGCTGGTCCAGAATTATTCCATGTACGAGGGCAGCGTGGAACATCTACCTCTCCGGTGAGGATGGCTCGGAAACATAGGCACACGTTTCTCTTGGAGTCCTTCTCAGTGGGTGCTTTGGCAAAGAAGATTTATGCCAGGGATTCGACTTCCTCGTTGTTTCAGCTAAACAGTGATCCAAATGACTTGAAGATGCGGTTTGAGATAGCATTGGATGCATTGACGAAGCCCAATCCAGCGGAAAGGTCAACCATCACACACGTAGTGAACATGTTGAAGTCGCCTCCATACAACATGGTTAACCCGACAATGTGCTTCCGTGACACTGCAAAATAGTTTTTTTTTGTTTTCTTTGCAGCAATTTTGGATCATACCAATTTTGTAACCGTTGGAGATGTAAATAAAGCCATCATTTTTTCATACACAACTTGTATATTGTATGAGATTTATGGATCTTAGTGCAATGTTCATACTCCATGAGGATTTTTGCTTCATAATCGAGAAGAAGTCTATGGGAGACTAACCAAGGTTCTCGCCTCTCGTGAGGCCACATCATTCTTTCATATCGTTGTTATCACATCCATGTGCTAAGTTCAAGTTAACTATAGTTGTTCGTGATATGTCTTGCCAAAATGCAATTACCTATATTTATTCTAATTTTGGTATGCCACAAAATGTAGTCAACTATAGTTATATCTAGTTAACTAAAGTTGAGCACAATGTTGCAATAGTTATATCGGTTGTACACGTGATCCTAAACATCTCTAAATGTTCTTTCTTGTATTCCACACATATTGCACACATACTTCACAATTGCTTATATTTATATTTATATAATTCACAATCACTTTTTTTTGGAAGTTTGGACATAGTCTCGGTTTTTTGGCTCTCAAAAATTCATATGAAGTCCAAAAAATGAGTTCTTGGTATCCATGGATAGGTAATGAAGTCCTCTACAAGAATATGCAATAAAAGTCCTCTACATAATAGTCCTCCCATCCACATAATAAAGTACACTAAAATAGCAATAATCAACTAAGGGTGAACGTAAAGTGGTTAAAAAAATTTCTCTTGGAACTGAGAAGTGGATGCATAGTTTCATATTGCTTTGTGCTTGTTTATCTCAACAGAAACTGTTCGGTTGGTGAATTAAAAATAAATAAATAAATCATAGAAGTGGTACAACATATTATACAAGTCATAACTTTATTATTGCGACAACGTTACAAATGCCCTTTATTAATCATATACATGAACAAACCATGCAAACTATAATATTCCACTTCATTCCGTCATCCCAACCTCGTAGATGCTCCTGGCTTCCGGCGAGGCTCCATTTTTGGAAGAGGATTCGGCTGAAGTAAATCAAAATAGCTAATCGTTCGGTCTTTCATCCGTTCCTTCAATGGTAGCCGATGAGGCGACAATCCTCTCCTCTTCTTACGAATAGACATAGTCTTTGAAGATTCTCCCGCTACCTTGACTATTTTAATGTCGATTGAAGTCTCCTCCACATCCACATCCACATCCACATCCACATCCCCGGGCTTCTCCAAAATATCCGCACACAAATCAATTAGATCATTTAGATCTCCACCCACGCATTGTGTGTGGTCCTTCTCCACCGCATCGATCTCAAAGTTGTCTGCATATCGTCGTTGTTCCTCCGCCGCCCTCTCCCCTTTCCCATCCTATCCATGATACTCTACCTTCGTTATATGTATGAGTCTCAATGATCTATTTATATATTGACTTCTAAGGACTTGATGACCATGACCAATAATTGATGTAATCCAATATGTAGAGGATCCAATTCTCGTTAGTAAGATAAAGTCAACGCAATCGGAATAAAAATAAAGTTGGTTAGGTTAAAAATGTACACTTTTGAAAAAATCTTCCGACATCCGCATTGGAAACCTCTTTGATACCTCTTTGAACTTTCCATATTTGATTAGTTATCCACTCATTCAACAAATCACCAATTTGTGCTTCAATCATAGTGGTTCATATGGTTTCATAACCAATGTCACCCATCCGAATGCACTTTCATTCAACAAATCATTAATTTGTGCTTCAACCTTAGTGGTTCATATGGTTTCATAACCCATGTCACCCATCCGAATGCACTTTCCTTCAACAAATCATTAATTTGTGCTTCAACCTTAGTGGTTCATATGGTTTCATAACCCATGTCACCCATCCGAATGCACTTTCCTTCAACAAATCATTAATTTGTGCTTCAACCTTAGTGGTTCATATGGTTTCATAACCCATGTCACCCATCCGAATGCACTTTCCTTCAACAAATCATTAATTTGTGCTTCAACCTTAGTGGTTCATATGGTTTCATAACCCATGTCACCCATCCGAATGCACTTTCCTTCAACAAATCATTAATTTGTGCTTCAACCTTAGTGGTTCATATGGTTTCATAACCCATGTCACCCATCCGAATGCACTTTCCTTCAACAAATCATTAATTTGTGCTTCAACCTTAGTGGTTCATATGGTTTCATAACCCATGTCACCCATCCGAATGCACTTTCCTTCAACAAATCATTAATTTGTGCTTCAACCTTAGTGGTTCATATGGTTTCATAACCCATGTCACCCATCCGAATGCACTTTCCTTCAACAAATCATTAATTTGTGCTTCAACCTTAGTGGTTCATATGGTTTCATAACCCATGTCACCCATCCGAATGCACTTTCCTTCAACAAATCATTAATTTGTGCTTCAACCTTAGTGGTTCATATGGTTTCATAACCCATGTCACCCATCCGAATGCACTTTCCTTCAACAAATCATTAATTTGTGCTTCAACCTTAGTGGTTCATATGGTTTCATAACCCATGTCACCCATCCGAATGCACTTTCCTTCAACAAATCATTAATTTGTGCTTCAACCTTAGTGGTTCATATGGTTTCATAACCCATGTCACCCATCCGAATGCACTTTCCTTCAATAAATCATTAATTTGTGCTTCAACCTTAGTGGTTCATAAACCCTAAACCCTAAACCCTACGTCATTCCAAATTACTACCACATATGTGCCATTGATTTGTTCTCACACTCATGTAGAAGTGTTCCCATACATGGTTTGAGGGTTTAGGTTCCTAGCTTTCCAACGAACCCACCTGCTTTTTTTTTGGATGCCTACATTTTTTTCATTATAATAATCAATCATTGACAAGATCTTGGCCGTTAGATTGGAGGGGTTATTTTGAGCAAGTAATAAAGTGGCATGCTCCTTTGAGTTTGGACTTTTGGGCTTGGCCTTTGGAGGCTTCACACTATGCCCAACTAAGGCTACCCTTACTATATTTTATTGGCTATTTAGGGTTCATTTCTTTGGACTCTCAACAAAGTTGGGCCGCTCAATCGCACTTTGATCCACTCCCGAGGGTTAACATTTATAGATGGTGACTATAGTGTCCGTTTTTTGGCTCTAAAAAATTCATATGAAGTCCAATTCATATGTGGTCGCAATTCTACGTTGTTCCCCTGCCGCCCCGTTCCCTCCCGTCCGCTCCGCGTTCCCCACCCGTCCGCTAATCGTTCCATCTTTCATCCGTTCCCCCCCGTCCGGTCCACGTTCCCCACCCGTCCGCCCCGTTCCCCTCCCGTCCGCGCCACGTTCCCTCCGTCCGCTCCTCGTTCCCCACCGTCCGCTCCTCGTTCCCACCCGTCCGCTCAGCGTTCCCCACCCGTCCGCCCCGCGTTCCCTCCCGTCCGCTACCCTCCGTCCGCCACACGTTCCCCACCGTCCGCTCCTCGGGAACAGCGTAGAATAGCGTAGAATATGGGGCGGACGGATGGGAACGTTGGAGCGGAATGAGGGAACATGGAGCGGACGTAGGGGAACACAGAGCGGACGGGAGGGGAACAGGGGGCGGACGGGGGGAACGGTCGGAGGGGAGCGGAGGGGAGCGGACGGGAGCGGACGGGAGGGAACACAGAGCGGACGGATGGGAACGTTGGAGCGGAATGAGGGAACATGGAGCGGACGGGAGGGGAACAGGGGGCGGATGGGGGGAACGGACGGCAGGGGAACGCGGAGCGGACGGAAGGGGAACGCGGAGCGGACGGCAGGGGAACGCGGAGCGGACGGAAGGGGAACGGTGGAGCGGACGGGAGGGAACGCGGGGCGGACGGGGAACGGTGGAGCGGACGGGAGGGAACGGTGGAGCGGACTGGAGGGAACGCGGGGCGGACGGGTGGGGAACGAGGAGCGGATGGGTGGGAACGAGGAGCGGACGGGATGGGAACGAGGAGCGGACGGGTGGGAACGAGGATCGGACGGGATGGGAACGAGGAGCGGACGGGATGGGAACGAGGAGCGGACGGGATGGGAACGCTGGAGCGTATGGAGAGGAGCGTACGGAGGGGAGCGTGGGAGTGGACGGGGGGGAACGCTGGGGGCGGACGGGAGGGAACGGGTGCGGACGGGGGGGAACTCTGGGGGCGGACGGGAGGGAACGGGTGCGGACGGGGGGGGACTCTGGGGCGGACGGGCGGGAACGGGTGCGGACGGGTGCGAACGGGTGCGAACGGGTGCGAACGGGTGGGGACGCGGGAGCGGATGGAGGGGCGGACGGAGGTATATAAGTGGAGGGGACCACTTACATACCTTACTCCACTCCTTCTGGGCGCCCAGACAACCCTCTTCTAACACAGAGTGCGGGGTAGCGGGGCTCTCGGAGGAGTTAAGGATCATTTTTTTGGGATCCTTTTACACTACTTTTGGCAGGTTGTGGCCGGTTTTGGCAGATCCACGTGGCCGTTATTTGGCATATTCCTTGTGACGCGCCCAGTCAACTGGCCTCTGCGTGAGCGCCGGTAGCGGGGTGCTCGAAGGATGTGCCGAATAGTTGAACTTTAATTTTTAGGGACATTTTTGAACTAATTCCACAGCAACACTATTTTGAAGTGTATGCTTGGATATTTTGTAGCACTATTATGAAGTGCAATTAGTATTTTAAAAATTAGAGTTCTAGATTAGAATTAGAAACTCCAATTTGGGTGGAATTAGAATTAGAAACTCCAATTTTCAGACATGGCAAGTGGAGGAACTGGAGACATGGCAAGTGCAAGTGGAGGATCTAGTTCTGGGTGTTCCAGAGGACATGGACGCAAGGCCGCTGATTTGGAGTGGAATGTTTACGATGATCCCTCCCAAAAAGCCAGGGTAGGTTGGGAGAATGTACCACAACCGTGGTCAGCGAAGACTGCAATGCAGTACGTGGGCTTCCCTCACTTTGATCGGTTGTGGCCAAGACATTGTCACGAGCGACATTGCAAGGCCGTCAATGCGAGCTATACGCAGCTTGAAGACGTGGAGGCAAAATGGAGATTCCTAACGATACTTAGAAGTATCTCCAATTTGGATAGATGGCCCAAGAGTGCAATTCCAAAGTCGGTGGCGTGTATGATGTATGCGGAGCACGTGTTGCGAGTTAGGGTGGATTGGTCAAGTTTGGGTGCTCTGCATGATCAAAAATTTGGGGGTATTGGAATTGCATTCACTAAATGCACAGTTCCGGATATTCCATACACTCCCGTTCCGGAGTGGTTCAGGAAGAATCCTAAACTAGTGGATGAGCCTGGGGCACCAATTCCAGAAGGTCGGGAACCAAAAAAACCACGTACTCGCAAACGACCAGCCAATGACGTGGAGATGGCCATCGAGGAGGCGTTTGAGCATATGGATGAGGAGGGCATGGAGGTAAATGTCGATGTGGTTAACGAGCTGGTTAACCAGGTGGTTAACGAGGCCCTAAACGAGGTAAACCCTGGTCAACTTGGTGCGGACATGATGGATAGCAGAATGGAGGCATTGCGCCAGCAACATGCCGAGGAAATTCGTGAATATAAAGCAAGGATTCTCGAGCTGGAAAATCGACTTGCAACACTTACGATGGGGGAGGCTGGCAGTTCAAGTAGTACACCAATTAACATCCAGTCTTTGGAAGCAGAGAGGGATACAGCTTTACAGGAGGCCATGATTGCAAAGTCACAAGCAACGGACGTATGTACGAGGAATGAAGTAATGCAAGGAAAGATGGAGGCTTTGCAAAAGGAGGTGGTGGACATGCAACAACAACTTCAAGTGGTCAATGAAGTGGTTGTCGATCACGAATCCAAGATTGGCACACTGGAGGAGCAAAATGCAAGGTTGAGGAAATTTCTATCGGATGCGATCGTGGAGCGAACCAATATGAGGACAGGTACATTGCTTTCTATGGCCAAGGCTCGTCAATATGAAGCTGAATTTGAGAGCATCCAGCGAGAATGGAACCGCAATCATAGATTGCGGAACTTGATGCTCACGTCATGGCCAGATCATGAACATATGTACCCTAGTAGGTGGGATGATGAGGATGACTTGAAATTGCCTAACGGGAGCTTGGATTGGCGGCAACTGATCGACTCCGATCATCATTGGGATGTGACCCAAGTGCATGAATATCCATACAGCATGAGGGGTGAGTTGTTATGGCCGGGTCCACATCCAATGGTCTTCGACGGATCCGTGTGTGGGATTTGCGGCAGTCCATTTGGCCCAGAGGGATGCTTTCAAGTTGGATCGTGTGGGGGCCAATTCCATCCACAATGTCTGATAGTGGCAATGATCAGGAGACGACAATGTCCCCATTGCAGATCACCCTTCCACCCTCGTTTGTACCTCCAATTTGGCCTTCGGGATTACATGCCTAAGGACTGGGTGGTAAGGCCAACGGACTATCCCTTCAACCTTTGCGAGTTTGATGGGACTTCTGTTGAGTGGAATTGGTTATTCAATTGTGCAACGGCTAAACTTTGGAACGATAACAAAGATGGCGAATGGACACAGAATCCACGTCAAATTTTGTATGTTGCAGACGAGTTGTTTCCCAACAAGCCCCCAAACCATGGCATGAAAAGATTTTTGTACCAAACTTTTGGTTGGCATTGGGATGCGACAACCATGCAATTACGGAGAGGCATTCAACCTCCTTTTTACAATGCAAGTGGTGAACCATCAATATCGGAGCATGAGTTGGAAGAAGATGCACATGAGATGCCCATGGAACGGGATTCCCATTTTGAAGCGCACTTAGAGCAGTCGTACCACAAACACAGAACGCAGTTGGAGGCAGTTGAAGCACTCTTGAATAGAGTTACGGATGATGCGGTATTGAGATGGCTAAATGGGGGGCCTAAACCACGTAATGCCACTCCACTGTCTCTTGGAAGTCGTCCATATCTCACCCGTGAAACCACGCGAATGATGGAAGCCGGGGAATCATCACGAGCACGACGAGGATCTACTTCAGCTGCAATAGACCTCGATTCAGATTCGGATTAGGCATTTTTGTAGCATGTTTAGAAAGTTGTATAGGAACGGAAGAAGACTTTGTGCACATTGAACATATTTCATGTTCAAAGAATATGTAATATAAAGAGGAGTTACCGACAAGTTGTCATTTCTAAGATCGTGTAAAAGATAGCATATGGATGTCACATGTTTTAATGTTATTCGAAACTTTTAAAAACTCACTTGAATATTTGTAATTCATATGATAGTCTAACCAAAAGTACTATTGACTACATAGTCAATATTGAATACCACATAAAGATATAATTATATAAATATGCAATAAATAATTTTACAAAACATGCAATAAATAATTTTATTACTATAATAAAATGATACAACTTCGAACGTAACGTTCGCTTTGTGGTCTAAATGTCTTACCGAAGGCCCTAAGGTTGTAACTTGTATCAATTTTGACGGAAGTAATAAATTATGGGAGTACGTGGGAGCACCGAAAGAACACATTTGTGCAAAACCATTACGTTCGAATCCGTACTGTAGGATCATTTGCTTCGACACATCTTGGGTCCTCTTCAGACTCGTCTGTGCTGAAATCATCATCCGTTTGGGGAGTCGCGCTTCGAAGATGCAACTCTCGGTCACGTTGTGAGAAAATTATCCTCTTGGTCGGCCGGGAGCCATCTGCATCCTGTATGCCATTTTCATCTAGATGTGGTCTACCCTCATCTTCATTGTAGTCTTCAGCAGTAAACGGAAGCGATCGTCCCTGATACCTCTTCCTAGTACGTTTGACACCTCTCGTAGTTCTCTGGCGCCCTCCACCCGTACCACGACTTGAGTGCACTTCATCTCTACTTCCATCTATAAAAGCATCCCCCGTTGTACTTCCGCCTCCAACTCCAAGACCACCTCTTCCATTGGATTGACTGTGTGGAAGTGAAACAGACGCGGGTGGAATTGCAATTGGTATGTTCTCAACAACATGTCGTCGTACAGAAGGACGACGTGGCGCCTCTATAGTAACATTTCTTGAAACATTGTGCATAGCAACCAAAGTAGCACCCACCGCAGTTGCACGTGAAACACCCAATCTAGAAGTATTGGCAATACTTCGAGTGAGAGGACGATGTTGACCTTGTGCATGCAATTGCACCGTAGAGGTGGATGCAATCCTTTGAAGAGCACGGAATCGAGTTGTAGGCATTTCAGGAACATTGGGCGTTGGATCTTCTATACGATGGTTGGATATGAGGGAGGCATCCATGGATTCAGAATGTACTCGGGTTGGAAGTGGATCATGTTGGACGTGCGTTGGCTCATTTACGGGTAGTACATTGTCGCCTTCACCAAATGAAAGAGAATCGCTCCGATGTTGCAAGGAATCTACTTCAATTCCCACATTCTCACTTGCCCCCATAGCAACATTATGGTCAGATGGAAACCCTTCTCCAGTGTGGAGAGTTTCAACATGCGGTCTTCCAATAGACCCCTCATGATCGTCATGCATTCCGTCGTTATGTTGGGGGACATCCGGTTCATCAAACTCAAACACCCCAAGGTTTCCATCACTACCATTGCCATCCTCATCTTCTGAACCATGATTCTCGGAATCGAGGTCATCCAAATCAAAGTCGATGTCATCAACATTGTTGTCTTCATCATTTCCAGCCCTATCAGTTGGATCCACGTCATCTTCGTTGTCATCTTCTTCGTCAAGGTCATCGTCAGAATGGACCTCATTCAATTCGTACCATTGAGCAGGTCTTGGGCCCCTCCGATGTCGAATGAGCCTACTATTGGTATATATGTAGACGAGGTCCTCAGCACGACTATGCTTCAAGCGATTGCGACTCTTGTTGTGAACGTATGAGTACATGCTCCAATTGCGTTCACATGCGGATGCGGAACATACTTGTGCAAGGATACGTCTTGCTATTGTTTGGAGGGCTTTAGCTCCACCTCCCATTGCATCCCACCATTCATGGAGAGGTGCGGCATGCACGCTCGGGTCAGTAGAATCAGCAAAAGGCCCTCGATTTTCAAGAAAATCTTGGTACTGGTGGAGGATTTGGACATAAGTGTCCTCATCTTGAGCAAGCCTGCGAAGAACTCGATTTAGGATTGTCCTTGAATTGTCATCCTCATGGAGTGGGGCCCAACCACGTAGAAGCGGATTTAACATCGCTCCAGCCCAGTGTAGATCATTCAACATCAACCTCCATCTATTTTGAAACGTTACCATAGCATTTGCAGCAAGCTCAGGGCTTAAGCGAAATGGAGGTTTACTGAATCCACGAATATGGGTTTGTAAATCATGCATGACCCTCCAAGCCATTCCCATTGCAGGCGCCTTGCCGTCAAATACACGAAGAGCTTTAACAACCGGGATCACCATATACAAGAAATTTTCGCACGTGTTCCAGAATCCATCAGAACGTATAAAGCTTCGCACAACAGAGCCCTTCATGTAAGAGGTGCCAGATCTCCTCCTCATATCACGCATTAGAGTGATCCAATCCTCATCAACCACCATTCTTTCCAAAGCATTGCGTACTTGGAGAAGACGTTCAATCATGATGAAGTTCGTAGCAAAACGGGTCTCTACAGGTAGGCGGAGTGAGAGATTTGGTGACAACCTCCGGAATATAGCTTGAGAAGCATGATGGTTTTTAACAAATACACAAATATGGCGGGATTTTTTTACCAATTTTTTCACCCATTCCTCCTTCCCCCAATCTTCTAAGAGGAGATCTAGGCAATGTGCAGCACATCCTTGAAAATATAGATCGGGATTTGCTCGAATCAAGTCGCGAGCAGCGGAGGCCATAACTGGGGCATTGTCGGTGCAAACTTGGACCACATTATGTCGACCAACCTTTTCCACAAATGGTTGAATTTGAGCAGCAACGTAGACATGATCCTTGTGATTTCCCGTGGTGTCAATGGTACCCAAGAAAACGTCTCCCTTTGTGCCACATTGAAGAACGTTTAGGAGAGGTCGGTTTTGCACGTTGTCCCATCCATCACAACATATTGTAACACCGTATTTTTCAACGGAATTCCCCAGCTTCTCCTTCACTTGCCTATCTAGGTCAACCTTTATATCAGTTAACAACTTCGTACGGATGGCATTGTACGATGGTGGTGTGTAGGCTGGCATTCGATGACGGGCAGTTTCACGCACAGCATGAACAAATGCAGGATGTCTCACAATGTTGAAAGGAATGTTAGCTTCATAAAAAGCCGTTGCCCATGCTCTATCGAGGAGTTGTTTTGTTGACACATTGAACCCCTCCGTTATGTTGAGTTGACGTAGTTCACGAGGAGGAGTGCCATATATCACAACATCAGAATGTTGAGTGGTTTGGGACATAAGCAAAGGCTCTGTTTCACTAATTACGGAGTCCGCTATAATAGGCTCCAGAGGTACAATATCTGCCACCAGAGAGTCCTCATTTACAATGCCTACATGTAAGGGCACAATGCCTCCGCAATGTTCAAAGAAGGCCCTAATATGCGGGGGTACCATCCTACATGTGGAAACATCAGAAGCACCCCCTACATGAGGTCTATAACCAAGGTGGGCCAACATTCTATCTCCTCGGTAAGATATGACGAACGGGCAAAACCTACATTTAACCTGCCTTTGTGATTTACCGGGAACCCTCCCCTTATCCTCGTACCAATGATCCCATGCATCGTTTCGGCGTGGCATGACTTCAACAAAACCTGCAAATACAAACAAGTTAGAGCAAGTCACTTTGATCGCATACTAGGTCCTGTTCAAGAGTGCCACGAGGGCAACCCTAATTCACAGACACTAGATTGGACAAAGTATACTCTGCATTCGGGTCTCACACATTCAATCCTCACTCCTCAAAGGAGAATCAAAAGACTTGAGACACACTATGTCAGTGGAGGCAAAAATGGCACCTTGCACCCTCAATTTATAGTGTTCGAATCGGACGGGGGAGCGGACGGAAGGGGTGGGAGCGGACGGGGGTGCGGACGGAGGGGGGGGGAGCGGACGGGGGAGCGGACGGGGGGGGAGGGGGCGGACGGGGGAGCGGACGGAGGGGGGGAGCGGCGGACGGGGGAGCGGACGGATGGGGGGGGGGAGCGGACGGGGGGGGGGGGGCGGACGGGGGAGCGGACGGAGGGGGGGGCGGACGGGGGAGCGGACGGAGGGGGGGCGGACGGGGGAGCGGACGGAGGGGGGGGAGCGGACGGGGGAGCGGACGGGGGGGGGGGGGGGGGCGGACGGTGGAGCGGACGGGTGAGCGGACGGAGGTGGGGGGAGCGGACGGGGGGGCGGACGGGGGGGCGGACGGGGGGGCGGACGGGGGAGCGGACGGAGGGGGGGCGGACGGGGGAGCGGACAGGTTGGGAACGGGGCGGGGGACGTGGGCAGACAGAGGTTGGGAACGGGAGCGGACGGGGTTTGGGTACGGGAGCGGATGGGGTGGAACGGGGATTGGGAACGAGGGCGGACGGGTGGGAACGGGGATTGGGAACGGGGGCGGACGGGGGGGGCGGACGGGCGCCAGTAAAATTTTCCCCACTTTCCCTTTACTTTGCTGACATGTCGTCACACGTGGACAATGTAAATCCTACGTGTCCGAAATTGGGTAATGTAATTACACAAAAAAATCGGTAAAATTCAAGTCCGGCAGGATAAAGACAGCATCCGGCATAATCCGGCATAATGTCGTGACGGATACGTGTCGTGACGGCACGACATTATGCCGGGATAAGCCTCCGTCACGACACAATAGACAACCCTGGCTCATCCTTGTTCCTATACCAATCCAGAGGTACCTTAGGATAATCTTTGACATCTTGACCTGCCACTATGCCCGTTGACATGGTCTTGAAGTGCAAAGGTTCCTCCAACCTTGCTGCCTCAATGACAGCCTCCTCATCCTGAGTCCCATCCACATGTACTACATTCAAATCGCTCTCTTCCACACTATCTAACCAAGGTGTCAATCCTCCCCTAATCCATTCTTCCTCGGTAAGCACCTCACATGGCTCTAACAAGGAATATTTCTCCTCTCTTGAACTAAGTCTTTCATCACTCAACCATGCATGATGGGACGTCATCATAATATCATACTCTGACTCGGGGTAGCCTCTCAACCACTGTACATACTCCCCATTATCGCCCAAATAATAGAAGCTAGGACCCAAACTACCTGACCCCGAATCTATAATAGTCCTTTGTCCTCCCGAATGGACCACTCCCACCAGTGTCTCATTCTTCTTGTCACCATCTTCACCTTCCTCTTTGCTTTCTTCTTCATCATCCGATGATGAAGAGATTTGTTCTCTCACCCAACCTCCTAGTGACCCAATGGAAACCTTGACTTTATTATCCTTAGGACCATAAGTAATGGACGGTTTGACTCCTCCCCAATCTACCACCGCATCCGACATCCTCAACCAAGGCCTACCTAACAAGATGGAAAATATATCCTTGTTAGAATGCATTTTGATGACATGAAAGATGACCACATACTCCTCCCCTCCTGTGCTAATCCTACAATTCTTAATCATTCCCAAGGGTACCGCCAGAGTTTGATTCGCCATGTTGATGATGAAAGATGATGGACCCGTAAGACTAAGACCCAATCTCTTCATGGTGTGCTCCAGCAAGATGTTTAATCCACTACCTCCATCAACTAGCACATTCGGAACCACCTTGTCCACCACCATAACTTCTATTTCTATTGCTTTGACATCGCGCCCTCCTCCTTGTAATTGAACTCTAGCGGCCACTCTAGTCTTCACCTTCCTAGTCCTCCTAGTCACCGGCATTCCTTCCTTGAGAGTCTTCCGAGCCATGGGTGATATCTCTAACAATTGACCAAAGGTTATGTCGGCTTTAAGTGAGCTAAGATCAGCCCACAAATCATATCCTCCCGGCTTCTCGACCTTGGTCTTTCCTACTCTATCAAATTCGTCTAAAGGAATGTTAGGTCCTTCCCATTCTCCCATTTCACTACCATGTAAATCATGAATGACATTTGGCCTCTCTCTATCTTGAACAATCTCATTCTCCTTCTTTAATTCCCTAGTGGCTCTCCTAGCTACTCTAGCTACTCTATCCAAATCTGAAAGGTTAGGACCTTCATCCGAAGAGTACTCCTCCTGCCCCACCACATCCTTCTCTACTTCAATGTTTCCCTGCATAGCTCTAGTGGTGACCGCCAATGCCGGGGCCTCATGAGTGACCTCATCATCCAAACTCCTCAACTCATAGGTGATGACGTTGGTGCGTGGAGGCCATTGACCTTGCTCGTCTCCAACATCCATTTGGTAAGTAATAGATTCCTCATAGTGCGGCTTCGTGACACCATCCATGAATCTGACATCCTGAGAATTAGACGGACCCAGATCGGTAGGAGGAGCTGGCTTTCTATTGTCGAAATGTTGTGGACCACCTAGCCTATTCTGAATAGGAATGTATCCATTTGCCGTTTGCAATCCCGTCGGAGGATGGAATGTCTGCCTCGCATTCCCATGGTCATGGTATAAATTGGGTGGCCTAAGCTCATTAGGAGGTCCGCCCTGTGGTCTGGCCCCTCTCATGTTGTCTCTAGCTTGTTGTTGTGGGTTGACTACCGGATTGGGCATGCTAATGACTTTATCAGGTTGCCGACACTCGTCCGAAGGATGATTTCCCCCACAATGGCTACACCCATAACTTTGTCCCTCGGACCAACACTGACCCAGTGCGTGCCATCTTCCACAAAAAGGATGAAACTCCCTTCTCTCCACGTTTTGACCACTTTGTCCTCTAGGGGGAGGTCCCCTATAGTTGCCCTGACCATACTGATTCTGACCTTGGCCTCTCTGATTTTGTGGAGGTGGACCACCGTTGTTTCTTTGCTCACGATTCTGCCCCACTCGACAAAACTGCCTGGTATGTCCAGGTTGGCCACACTGAACACACCACAATCCCGAAGCATGCTTACCCGACTCAACTGGAGGAGGAGGACCCGGCTGCTGACTCCTAATCATCAACGACATCTGATCCGTAAGACTCTGCATTTGTTTAATCATAGCCTCGTGAAATCCCAACTGACTAGCACCTAACATTTTCTCCAGCTCCTCAATATGTGGATCGACTTTAGGAGCGGGTAAGGCTAAGAGTGGTGTCGGCTCCCTAGCTGCTAGCGGACGTGGACATGTGTCAATGAGGGCATACTGAACCTGACTCCTTTGCCTACCTAATTGTCCCTCCACTTCTCTTGGACGAATGGGGATGAATTGGGGTATTGATTCATCCTCCCTTCGCCACAACCTCTCATAATCTCTGTCTATGCGTTCCATCTCCCTAGCCGCCGCTTTAGCATCCGCCAATGTCTGAGGATTCCTTTCCAACACACCTCTAATGTTACCTGCCTTAAAAAATCCTTGGATGAAGAATTGTTTAAGGGTGTCATCGTTGAACATTGTACCCACAAAGCGTGTACACACCAAATCAAACCTCCTAATGTACGCCGAAATCTCCTCTTCCCTTCCTTGCTTCAACGATGCTAACGCTCGAAGAGCCATACTCTGACCAACCTCGGGCCTAAACTCATTCAAAAACTCTCTTTGCATTTGCTCCCATCCTATGAAATGCCCCTCTGCATGATCTCTATACCACTCATAGGCCTCTCAAGAGTGGTAGGAAACCACACCAACCAATATCCCGGATTGGTGACCAGAGAACTAGCCAATCTCTCAATGTACTTTTCCATGTGCCTAGAGGGATCCTCATCCTTAGTTCCATAAAACTTAGGGAGGTGAGATGGCATATCCACCGCCGCCAAGTTTTGTGGAACCACAATGGGTAAACCTCTCAGCCTAACCAATGGATCAATGGGTGGAAAGGGAGGCGGACCCTCTCCCTCCTGAGCCATGGTGACAGGTGTATCCACTCCTATTCCACTATCAACTTCTACAGGAATTTCTTTCCTAACTGTATCAATCTCCGTCAATGTCTCGCCACTCAACTTAGAGGGAGTAGCCTCCTCCTCAAGTTGAGCATCTACCTCTAAATTTTCTAACACTAGACTAACAACGGGCTCCACATTCAAGCAACTCTCTCTCCTAACTTCTACCCCCTTCTACAACTTCACTAATCCTAGACAATCTTTTCCTACGTGCAATCTTCTCTAATCCTAATTCCAATTCAGGTTTGTGCGATCGAGTCTTACCACGCATTCCCTGAAAAATCGATCAACCTTCACTTGACCACACATACCCCTTGCTACCTTCACTCATTAATGTTTTCACTTTTCTGGATGTGTATTTAAAATTGAGGAGATGAGGAAAGAGAATCTGCAGGCCAACTTAGGTGAAAAATCCTAAACATGAGATAGACATGCTCATGTCAATTCTTAGTCAAGCAGGAGAATCACCCCCGAACTTTTCCCTCAAATTGACACTCACCACAATACCGAGAGTGAGGGGCTGACCTTCGCCATGCACCACATCGAAGACCGAGGCATCACCCTCTCGCCTCCAACACAATGCAATGACTAGGGAATTATCCTCTACAACGGACAACGACAAAAACAAGTACTAAAATCCTTCCTTAATTAATTAATTAATTCACTTTGAAGAATGTCATACCTCAAGCAATTCGCTTCCCCCTGCAAGTTAGCACTCACACTCGACCGTGACCCACTGTGACATCGACCACAACAATTCTCAACTAACAATTCTAGTCTAAAACATCAAGTTTAAAATCCCTTAACTTGGATACTCACCCCAAGGTGAATGTCAAAGTTTACTCTTCCTAAAATCAATTATCCCTCTAAGATTTAGTGAGCTAATGATCGCACTATTAATGTTATGTCCTTATGCCATCCCAAGAAGATTTAGGACATCACCTCAAGCCGCGCTCCTTCCTCAAAACAACATGCATAAATGAAAATGCAATTCATTCCAAGGAAAAGAATTGGAACTCAACTAACCTAACCAAATGACAAAAATCAGAACAAGGTGAGATGCTTACCACACACCATGTGCTCCTTCCTCTTTCTCAAGTTTGTGCCTCCACGTCTTGGTCTCCTAATCCCGCTTCACTCCCGGCGGACACACCATTTATGTCAGCCATGAACCCCCACCTTTTTGCGTCGGTGGTCCAGGTAGAGATCCATGGCTCACATGCCTTTACTAACATCCTAGCTGTAGGAAACCCTTGCCCACATTCCAATGAAGCTAAATATCAAACACACTCTTTTTATTCAAGTCCACGGGGCATCAATATTTAAAAATACTCATGCACTATCAGGGTTGTCTATTGTGTCGTGACGGAGGCTTATCCCGGCATAATGTCGTGCCGTCACGACACGTATCCGTCACGACATTATGCCGGATTATGCCGGATGCTGTCTTTATCCTGCCGGACTTGAATTTTACCGATTTTTTTGTGTAATTACATTACCCAATTTCGGACACGTAGGATTTACATTGTCCACGTGTGACGACATGTCAGCAAAGTAAAGGGAAAGTGGGGAAAATTCTACTAGCGCCCGTCCGCCCCCCCGTCCGCCCCCGTTCCCAATCCCCGTTCCCACCCGTCCGCCCTCGTTCCCAATCCCCGTTCCACCCCGTCCGCTCCCGTTCCCAACCTCCGTCTGCCCACGTCCCCCGCCCCGCTCCCAACCCGTCCGCTCCCCCGTCCGCCCCCCCCCCCCCCGTCCGCTCCCCCCCCCTCCGTCCGCCCCCCCGTCCGCCCCCCCGTCCGCTCCCCCCACCTCCGTCCGCTCACCCGTCCGCTCCACCGTCCGCCCCCCCCCCCCGTCCGCTCCCCCGTCCGCCCCCCCCCCCCCCCCCGTCCGCTCCCCCGTCCGCCCCCCCCCCCGTCCGCTCCCCCGTCCGCCCCCCCCCCCGTCCGCTCCCCCCCCTCCGTCCGCTCCCCCGTCCGCCCCCCCGTCCGCTCCCCCCACCTCCGTCCGCTCACCCGTCCGCTCCACCGTCCGCCCCCCCCCCCCCGTCCGCTCCCCCGTCCGCCCCCCCCCCCCCGGTCCGCTCCCCCGTCCGCTCCCCCCCCCTCCGTCCGCTCCCCCATCCGCCCCCCCCTCCATCCGCTCCCCCGTCCGCCCCCCCGTCCGCCCCCCCCGTCCGCCCCCCCCGTCCGCTCCCCCGTCCGCCCCCCCGTCCGCTCCCCCCCCTCCGTCCGCTCCCCCGTCCGCTCCCCCCCCCCCTCCGTCCGCTCCCCCGTCCGCACCCCCGTCCGCTCCCACCCCTTCCGTCCGCTCCCCCGTCCGATTCGAACACTATAAATTGAGGGTGCAAGGTGCCATTTTTGCCTCCACTGACATAGTGTGTCTCAAGTCTTTTGATTCTCCTTTGAGGAGTGAGGATTGAATGCGTGAGACCCGAATGCAGAGTATACTTTGTCCAATCTAGTGTCTGTGAATTAGGGTTGCCCTCGTGGCACTCTTGAACAGGACCTAGTATGCGATCAAAGTGACTTGCTCTAACTTGTTTGTATTTGCAGGTTTTGTTGAAGTCATGCCACGCCGAAACGATGCATGGGATCATTGGTACGAGGATAAGGGGAGGGTTCCCGGTAAATCACAAAGGCAGGTTAAATGTAGGTTTTGCCCGTTCGTCATATCTTACCGAGGAGATAGAATGTTGGCCCACCTTGGTTATAGACCTCATGTAGGGGGTGCTTCTGATGTTTCCACATGTAGGATGGTACCCCCGCATATTAGGGCCTTCTTTGAACATTGCGGAGGCATTGTGCCCTTACATGTAGGCATTGTAAATGAGGACTCTCTGGTGGCAGATATTGTACCTTTGGAGCCTATTATAGCGGGCTCCGTAATTAGTGAAACAGAGCCTTTGCTTATGTCCCAAACCACTCAACATTCTGATGTTGTGATATATGGCACTCCTCCTCGTGAACTACGTCAACTCAACATAACGGAGGGGTTCAATGTGTCAACAAAACAACTCCTCGATAGAGCATGGGCAACGGCTTTTTATGAAGCTAACATTCCTTTCAACATTGTGAGACATCCTGCATTTGTTCATGCTGTGCGTGAAACTGCCCGTCATCGAATGCCAGCCTACACACCACCATCGTACAATGCCATCCGTACGAAGTTGTTAACTGATATAAAGGTTGACCTAGATAGGCAAGTGAAGGAGAAGCTGGGGAATTCCGTTGAAAAATACGGTGTTACAATATGTTGTGATGGATGGGACAACGTGCAAAACCGACCTCTCCTAAACGTTCTTCAATGTGGCACAAAGGGAGACGTTTTCTTGGGTACCATTGACACCACGGGAAATCACAAGGATCATGTCTACGTTGCTGCTCAAATTCAACCATTTGTGGAAAAGGTTGGTCGACATAATGTGGTCCAAGTTTGCACCGACAATGCCCCAGTTATGGCCTCCGCTGCTCGCGACTTGATTCGAGCAAATCCCGATCTATATTTTCAAGGATGTGCTGCACATTGCCTAGATCTCCTCTTAGAAGATTGGGGGAAGGAGGAATGGGTGAAAAAATTGGTAAAAAAATCCCGCCATATTTGTGTATTTGTTAAAAACCATCATGCTTCTCAAGCTATATTCCGGAGGTTGTCACCAAATCTCTCACTCCGCCTACCTGTAGAGACCCGTTTTGCTACGAACTTCATCATGATTGAACGTCTTCTCCAAGTACGCAATGCTTTGGAAAGAATGGTGGTTGATGAGGATTGGATCACTCTAATGCGTGATATGAGGAGGAGATCTGGCACCTCTTACATGAAGGGCTCTGTTGTGCGAAGCTTTATACGTTCTGATGGATTCTGGAACACGTGCGAAAATTTCTTGTATATGGTGATCCCGGTTGTTAAAGCTCTTCGTGTATTTGACGGCAAGGCGCCTGCAATGGGAATGGCTTGGAGGGTCATGCATGATTTACAAACCCATATTCGTGGATTCAGTAAACCTCCATTTCGCTTAAGCCCTGAGCTTGCTGCAAATGCTATGGTAACGTTTCAAAATAGATGGAGGTTGATGTTGAATGATCTACACTGGGCTGGAGCGATGTTAAATCCGCTTCTACGTGGTTGGGCCCCACTCCATGAGGATGACAATTCAAGGACAATCCTAAATCGAGTTCTTCGCAGGCTTGCTCAAGATGAGGACACTTATGTCCAAATCCTCCACCAGTACCAAGATTTTCTTGAAAATCGAGGGCCTTTTGCTGATTCTACTGACCCGAGCGTGCATGCCGCACCTCTCCATGAATGGTGGGATGCAATGGGAGGTGGAGCTAAAGCCCTCCAAACAATAGCAAGACGTATCCTTGCACAAGTATGTTCCGCATCCGCATGTGAACGCAATTGGAGCATGTACTCATACGTTCACAACAAGAGTCGCAATCGCTTGAAGCATAGTCGTGCTGAGGACCTCGTCTACATATATACCAATAGTAGGCTCATTCGACATCGGAGGGGCCCAAGACCTGCTCAATGGTACGAATTGAATGAGGTCCATTCTGACGATGACCTTGACGAAGAAGATGACAACGAAGATGACGTGGATCCAACTGATAGGGCTGGAAATGATGAAGACAACAATGTTGATGACATCGACTTTGATTTGGATGACCTCGATTCCGAGAATCATGGTTCAGAAGATGAGGATGGCAATGGTAGTGATGGAAACCTTGGGGTGTTTGAGTTTGATGAACCGGATGTCCCCCAACATAACGACGGAATGCATGACGATCATGAGGGGTCTATTGGAAGACCGCATGTTGAAACTCTCCACACTGGAGAAGGGTTTCCATCTGACCATAATGTTGCTATGGGGGCAAGTGAGAATGTGGGAATTGAAGTAGATTCCTTGCAACATCGGAGCGATTCTCTTTCATTTGGTGAAGGCGACAATGTACTACCCGTAAATGAGCCAACGCACGTCCAACATGATCCACTTCCAACCCGAGTACATTCTGAATCCATGGATGCCTCCCTCATATCCAACCATCGTATAGAAGATCCAACGCCCAATGTTCCTGAAATGCCTACAACTCGATTCCGTGCTCTTCAAAGGATTGCATCCACCTCTACGGTGCAATTGCATGCACAAGGTCAACATCGTCCTCTCACTCGAAGTATTGCCAATACTTCTAGATTGGGTGTTTCACGTGCAACTGCGGTGGGTGCTACTTTGGTTGCTATGCACAATGTTTCAAGAAATGTTACTATAGAGGCGCCACGTCGTCCTTCTGTACGACGACATGTTGTTGAGAACATACCAATTGCAATTCCACCCGCGTCTGTTTCACTTCCACACAGTCAATCCAATGGAAGAGGTGGTCTTGGAGTTGGAGGCGGAAGTACAACGGGGGATGCTTTTATAGATGGAAGTAGAGATGAAGTGCACTCAAGTCGTGGTACGGGTGGAGGGCGCCAGAGAACTACGAGAGGTGTCAAACGTACTAGGAAGAGGTATCAGGGACGATCGCTTCCGTTTACTGCTGAAGACTACAATGAAGATGAGGGTAGACCACATCTAGATGAAAATGGCATACAGGATGCAGATGGCTCCCGGCCGACCAAGAGGATAATTTTCTCACAACGTGACCGAGAGTTGCATCTTCGAAGCGCGACTCCCCAAACGGATGATGATTTCAGCACAGACGAGTCTGAAGAGGACCCAAGATGTGTCGAAGCAAATGATCCTACAGTACGGATTCGAACGTAATGGTTTTGCACAAATGTGTTCTTTCGGTGCTCCCACGTACTCCCATAATTTATTACTTCCGTCAAAATTGATACAAGTTACAACCTTAGGGCCTTCGGTAAGACATTTAGACCACAAAGCGAACGTTACGTTCGAAGTTGTATCATTTTATTATAGTAATAAAATTATTTATTGCATGTTTTGTAAAATTATTTATTGCATATTTATATAATTATATCTTTATGTGGTATTCAATATTGACTATGTAGTCAATAGTACTTTTGGTTAGACTATCATATGAATTACAAATATTCAAGTGAGTTTTTAAAAGTTTCGAATAACATTAAAACATGTGACATCCATATGCTATCTTTTACACGATCTTAGAAATGACAACTTGTCGGTAACTCCTCTTTATATTACATATTCTTTGAACATGAAATATGTTCAATGTGTACAAAGTCTTCCTCCGTTCCTATACAACTTTCTAAACATGCTACAAAAATGCCTAATCCGAATCTGAATCGAGGTCTATTGCAGCTGAAGTAGATCCTCGTCGTGCTCGTGATGATTCCCCGGCTTCCATCATTCGCGTGGTTTCACGGGTGAGATATGGACGACTTCCAGGAGACAGTGGAGTGGCATTACGTGGTCTAAGCCCCCCATTTAGCCATCTCAATACCGCATCATCCGTAACTCTATTCAAGAGTGCTTCAACTGCCTCCAACTGCGTTCTGTGTTTGTGGTACGACTGCTCTAAGTGCGCTTCAAAATGGGAATCCCGTTCCATGGGCATCTCATGTGCATCTTCTTCCAACTCATGCTCCGATATTGATAGTTCACCACTTGCATTGTAAAAAGGAGTTTGAATGCCTCTCCGTAATTGCATGGTTGTCGCATCCCAATGCCAACCAAAAGTTTGGTACAAAAATCTTTTCATGCCATGGTTTGGGGGCTTGTTGGGAAACAACTCGTCTGCAACATACAAAATTTGACGTGGATTTTGTGTCCATTCGCCATCTTTGTTATCGTTCCAAAGTTCAACCGTTGCACAATTGAATAACCAATTCCACTCAACAGAAGTCCCATCAAACTCGCAAAGGTTGAAGGGATAGTCCGTTGGCCTTACCACCTAGTCCTTAGGCATGTAATCCCGAAGGCCAAATTGGAGGTACAAACGAGGGTGGAAGGGTGATCTGCAATGGGGACATTGTCGTCTCCTGATCATTGCCACTATCAGACATTGTGGATGGAATTGGCCCCCACACGATCCAACTTGAAAGCATCCCTCTGGGCCAAATGGACTGCCGCAAATCCCACACACGGATCCGTCGAAGACCATTGGATGTGGACCCGGCCATAACAACTCACCCCTCATGCTGTATGGATATTCATGCACTTGGGTCACATCCCAATGATGATCGGAGTCGATCAGTTGCCGCCAATCCAAGCTCCCGTTAGGCAATTTCAAGTCATCCTCATCATCCCACCTACTAGGGTACATATGTTCATGATCTGGCCATGACGTGAGCATCAAGTTCCGCAATCTATGATTGCGGTTCCATTCTCGCTGGATGCTCTCAAATTCAGCTTCATATTGACGAGCCTTGGCCATAGAAAACAATGTCCCTGTCCTCATATTGGTTCGCTCCACGATCGCATCCAATAGAAATTTCCTCAACATTGCATTCTGCTCCTCCAGTGCGCCAATCTTGGATTCGTGATCGACAACCACTTCATTGACCACTTGAAGTTGTTGTTGCATGTCCACCACCTCCTTTTGCAAAGCCTCCATCTTTCCTTGCATTACTTCATTCCTCGTACATACGTCCGTTGCTTGTGACTTTGCAATCATGGCCTCCTGTAAAGCTGTATCCCTCTCTGCTTCCAAAGACTGGATGTTAATTGGTGTACTACTTGAACTGCCAGCCTCCCCCATCGTAAGTGTTGCAAGTCGATTTTCCAGCTCGAGAATCCTTGCTTTATACTCACGAATTTCCTCGGCATGTTGCTGGCGCAATGCCTCCATTCTGCTCTCCATCATGTCCGCACCAAGTTGACGAGGGTTTACCTCGTTTAGGGCCTCGTTAACCACCTGGTTAACCAGCTCGTTAACCACATCGACATTTACCTCCATGCCCTCCTCATCCATATGCTCAAACGCCTCCTCGATGGCCATCTCCACGTCATTGGCTGGTCGTTTGCGAGTACGTGGTTTTTTTGGTTCCCGACCTTCTGGAATTGGTGCCCCAGGCTCATCCACTAGTTTAGGATTCTTCCTGAACCACTCCGGAACGGGAGTGTATGGAATATCCGGAACTGTGCATTTAGTGAATGCAATTCCAATACCCCCAAATTTTTGATCATGCAGAGCACCCAAACTTGACCAATCCACCCTAACTCGCAACACGTGCTCCGCATACATCATACACGCCACCGACTTTGGAATTGCACTCTTGGGCCATCTATCCAAATTGGAGATACTTCTAAGTATCGTTAGGAATCTCCATTTTGCCTCCACGTCTTCAAGCTGCGTATAGCTCGCATTGACGGCCTTGCAATGTCGCTCGTGACAATGTCTTGGCCACAACCGATCAAAGTGAGGGAAGCCCACGTACTGCATTGCAGTCTTCGCTGACCACGGTTGTGGTACATTCTCCCAACCTACCCTGGCTTTTTGGGAGGGATCATCGTAAACATTCCACTCCAAATCAGCGGCCTTGCGTCCATGTCCTCTGGAACACCCAGAACTAGATCCTCCACTTGCACTTGCCATGTCTCCAGTTCCTCCACTTGCCATGTCTGAAAATTGGAGTTTCTAATTCTAATTCCACCCAAATTGGAGTTTCTAATTCTAATCTAGAACTCTACTTTTTAAAATACTAATTGCACTTCATAATAGTGCTACAAAATATCCAAGCATACACTTCAAAATAGTGTTGCTGTGGAATTAGTTCAAAAATGTCCCTAAAAATTAAAGTTCAACTATTCGGCACACCCTTCGAGCACCCCGCTACCGGCGCTCACGCAGAGGCCAGTTGACTGGGCGCGTCACAAGGAATATGCCAAATAACGGCCACGTGGATCTGCCAAAACCTGCCACAACCTGCCAAAAGTAGTGTAAAAGGATCCCAAAAAAGGGATCCTTAACTCCTCCGAGAGCCCCGCTACTCCGCACTCTGTGTTAGAGGAGGGTTGTCTGGGCGCCCAGAAGGAGTGGAGTAAGGTATGTAAGTGGTCCCCTCCACTTATATACCCCCGTCCGCCCCTCCATCCGCTCCCGCGTCCCCACCCGTTCGCACCCGTTCGCACCCGTTCGCACCCGTCCGCACCCGTTCCCGCCCGTCCGCCCCAGAGTCCCCCCCCGTCCGCACCCGTTCCCTCCCGTCCGCCCCCAGAGTTCCCCCCCGTCCGCACCCGTTCCCTCCCGTCCGCCCCCAGCGTTCCCCCCCGTCCGCTCCCACGCTCCCCTCCGTACGCTCCTCTCCATACGCTCCAGCGTTCCCATCCCGTCCGCTCCTCGTTCCCATCCCGTCCGCTCCTCGTTCCCACACGTCCGCTCCTCGTTCCCATCCCGTCCGCTCCTCGTTCCCACCCATCCGCTCCTTGTTCCCCACCCGTCCGCCCCGCGTTCCCTCCCGTCCGCGCCACCGTTCCCCTGCCGTCCGCTCCGCGTTCCCCTGCCGTCAGTTCCCCCCGTCCGCCCCCTGTTCCCCTCCCGTCCGCTCCATGTTCGCGGACGGGAGGGAACGCGGGGCGGACGGGTGGGGAACGCTGAGCGGACGGGTGGGAACGAGGAGCGGACGGTGGGGAACGAGGAGCGGACGGAGGGAACTCGGGGCGGACGGGTGGGGAATGCTGAGCGGACGGGTGGGAACGAGGAGCGGACGGTGGGGAACGAGGAGCGGACGGAGGGAACTCGGGGCGGACGGGTGGGGAACGCTGAGCGGACGGATGGGAACGAGGACCGGACGGGGGGGAACGGATGAAAGATGGAACGAGGAGCGGACGGGTGGGGAGCGCGGAGCAGACGGGAGGGAACGGGGCGGCAGGGGAACAACGTAGAATTGCGACCACATATGAATTGGACTTCATATGAATTTTTTAGAGCCAAAAAACGGACACTATAGTCACCATCTATAAATGTTAACCCTTGGGAGTGGATCAAAGTGCGATTGAGCGGCCCAACTTTGTTGAGAGTCCAAAGAAATGAACCCTAAATAGCCAATAAAATATAGTAAAGGTAGCCTTAGTTGGGCATAGTGTGAAGCCTCCAAAGGCCAAGCCCAAAAGTCCAAACTCAAAGGAGCATGCCACTTTATTACTTGCTCAAAATAACCCCTCCAATCTAACGGCCAAGATCTTGTCAATGATTGATTATTATAATGAAAAAAATGTAGGCATCGAAAAAAAAAACAGGTGGGTTCGTTGGAAAGCTAGGAACCTAAACCCTCAAACCATGTATGGAAACACTTCTACATGAGTGTGAGAACAAATCAATGGCACATATGTGGTAGTAATTTGGAATGACGTAGGGTTTAGGGTTTAGGGGTTTAGGGTTTAGGGTTTATGAACCACTAAGGTTGAAGCACAAATTAATGATTTATTGAAGGAAAGTGCATTCGGATGGGTGACATCGGTTATGAAACCATATGAACCACTAAGGTTGAAGCACAAATTAATGATTTATTGAAGGAAAGTGCATTCGGATGGGTGACATCGGTTATGAAACCATATGAACCACTAAGGTTGAAGCACAAATTAATGATTTATTGAAGGAAAGTGCATTCGGATGGGTGACATCGGTTATGAAACCATATGAACCACTAAGGTTGAAGCACAAATTAATGATTTATTGAAGGAAAGTGCATTCGGATGGGTGACATCGGTTATGAAACCATATGAACCACTAAGGTTGAAGCACAAATTAATGATTTATTGAAGGAAAGTGCATTCGGATGGGTGACATCGGTTATGAAACCATATGAACCACTAAGGTTGAAGCACAAATTAATGATTTATTGAAGGAAAGTGCATTCGGATGGGTGACATCGGTTATGAAACCATATGAACCACTAAGGTTGAAGCACAAATTAATGATTTGTTGAAGGAAAGTGCATTCGGATGGGTGACATGGGTTATGAAACCATATGAACCACTAAGGTTGAAGCACAAATTAATGATTTGTTGAAGGAAGGTGCATTCGGATGGGTGACATCGGTTATGAAACCATATGAACCACTAAGGTTGAAGCACAAATTAATGATTTGTTGAAGGAAGGTGCATTCGGATGGGTGACATCGGTTATGAAACCATATGAACCACTAAGGTTGAAGCACAAATTAATGATTTGTTGAAGGAAAGTGCATTCGGATGGGTGACATCGGTTATGAAACCATATGAACCACTAAGGTTGAAGCACAAATTAATGATTTGTTGAAGGAAAGTGCATTCGGATGGGTGACATCGGTTATGAAACCATATGAACCACTAAGGTTGAAGCACAAATTAATGATTTGTTGAAGGAAGGTGCATTCGGATGGGTGACATCGGTTATGAAACCATATGAACCACTAAGGTTGAAGCACAAATTAATGATTTATTGAAGGAAAGTGCATTCGGATGGGTGACATCGGTTATGAAACCATATGAACCACTAAGGTTGAAGCACAAATTAATGATTTATTGAAGGAAAGTGCATTCGGATGGGTGACATCGGTTATGAAACCATATGAACCACTAAGGTTGAAGCACAAATTAATGATTTGTTGAAGGAAGGTGCATTCGGATGGGTGACATCGGTTATGAAACCATATGAACCACTAAGGTTGAAGCACAAATTAATGATTTGTTGAAGGAAGGTGCATTCGGATGGGTGACATCGGTTATGAAACCATATGAACCACTAAGGTTGAAGCACAAATTAATGATTTGTTGAAGGAAAGTGCATTCGGATGGGTGACATCGGTTATGAAACTATATGAACCACTAAGGTTGAAGCACAAATTAATGATTTGTTGAATGAGTGGATAACTAATCAAATATGGAAAGTTCAAAGAGGTATCAAAGAGGTTTCCGATGCGGATGTCGGAAGATTTTTTCAAAAGTGTACATTTTTAACCTAACCAACTTTTTTTTTATTCCGATTGCGTTGACTTTATCTTACTAACGAGAATTGGATCCTCTACATATTGGATTACATCAATTATTGGTCATGGTCATCAAGTCCTTAGAGGTCAATATATAAGTAGATCATTGAGACTCATACATATAACGAAGGTAGAGTATCATGGATAGGATGGGAAAGGGGAGAGTCATGTTTGAGGGTGTAGAATGCGATGAGGAGATACACAATTTAGACGATCCCCATATTCCATTCAATGCAACACCCGAGCGTGAGAGAGATGAGAGAAGTGCTAGGGATCGATTTCGTGATGAGTATGTCATGACTCCCTTCTCACAATCTACACAAGCTTGGAGGATGAGGGCGGCGGAGGAACAACGACGATATGCAGACAACTTTGAGATCGATGCGGTGGAGAAGGACCACACACAATGCGTGGGTGGAGATCTAAATGATCTAATTGATTTGTGTGCGGATATTTTGGAGAAGCCCGGGGATGTGGATGTGGATGTGGATGTGGATGTGGAGGAGACTTCAATCGACATTGAAATAGTCAAGGTAGCGGGGGAATCTTCAAAGACTATGTCTATTCGTAAGAAGAGGAGAGGATTGTCGCCTCATCGGCTACCATTGAAGGAACGGATGAAAGACCGAACGATTAGCTATTTTGATTTACTTCAGCCGAATCCTCTTCCAAAAATGGAGCCTCGCTGGAAGCCAGGAGCATCTACGAGGTTGGGATGACGGAATGAAGTGGAATATTATAGTTTGCATGGTTTGTTCATGTATATGATTAATAAAGGGCATTTATAACGTTGTCGCAATAATAAAGTTATGACTTGTATAATATGTTGTACCACTTCTATGATTTATTTATTTATTTTTAATTCACCAACCGAACAGTTTCTGTTGAGATAAACAAGCACAAAGCAATATGAAACTATGCATCCACTTCTCAGTTCCAAGAGAAATTTTTTTAACCACTTTACGTTCACCCTTAGTTGATTATTGCTATTTTAGTGTACTTTATTATGTAGATGGGGGGACTATTATGTAGAGGACTTTTATTGCATATTCTTGTAGAGGACTTCATTACCTATCCATGGATACCAAGAACTCATTTTTTGGACTTCATATGAATTTTTGAGAGCCAAAAAACCGAGACTATGTCCAAACTTCCAAAAAAAAGTGATTGTGAATTATATAAATATAAATATAAGCAATTGTGAAGTATGTGTGCAATATGTGTGGAGTACAAGAAAGAACATTTAGAGATGTTTAGGATCACGTGTACAACCGATATAACTATTGCAACATTGTGCTCAACTTTAGTTAACTAGATATAACTATAGTTGACTACATTTTGTGGCATACCAAAATTAGAATAAATATAGATAATTGCATTTTGGCAAGACATATCACGAACAACTATAGTTAACTTGAACTTAGCACATGGATGTGATAACAACGATGTGAAAGAATGATGTGGCCTCACGAGAGGCGAGAACCTTGGTTAGTCTCCCATAGACTTCATCTCGATTATGAAGCAAAAATCCTCATGGAGTATGAACATTGCACTAAGATCCATAAATCTCATACAATATACAAGTTGTGTATGAAAAAATGATGGCTTTATTTACATCTCCAACGGTTACAAAATTGGTATGATCCAAAATTGCTGCAAAGAAAACAAAAAAAAACTATTTTGCAGTGTCACGGAAGCACATTGTCGGGTTAACCATGTTGTATGGAGGCGACTTCAACATGTTCACTACGTGTGTGATGGTTGACCTTTCCGCTGGATTGGGCTTCGTCAATGCATCCAATGCTATCTCAAACCGCATCTTCAAGCCATTTGGATTACTGTTTAGCTGAAACAACGAGGAAGTCGAATCCCTGGCATAAATCTTCTTTGCCAAAGCACCCACTGAGAAGGACTCCGAGAGAAACGTGTGCCTATGTTTCCGAGCCATCCTCACCGGAGAGGTAGATGTTCCACGCTGCCCTCGTACATGGAATAATTCTGGACCAGCACAGTTGTATTTTATGCGGTGCTTGTTCATCTCATCCACTGATTCTTTTCCATAGTTGGAGGGTGCGTCTTCATCTCCCCATGATGCCATCCCCCAATCACACACACCAATGAAAACCGTGTTCTCACGGTCTTGTGGGAAATGCAGCATGACATTGTTGGGATTAAGGTCATTGTGCAACACGTCATGCTTGTGCACTACATCCACAATGCACATTAGAGCCCATGCCAAATAAGCTCGATGCCTTCGATATACAACCAACCGTTTCCGTGCTTCAAAGTCTGCCCCAGGCATTTGAAGGATTGTGCGCTCGTGGGTTTCCGGAACTTGGTGGTCATAGACCCTCATGTTCTTCAAGGAGCCTCCATTCCACCACATCGAATAGGATTCGTATGTTTTCGGGTGGAGGTATTGTAGCTTGATTATCCCAGGATGATCTACTGGGCATGCCAATGCTTCAACCGAACGCTCCTTTCGGTTCTCCAGACTATTCGTGGCCTTCATGGTCTTCCCAGCCCACTCTATCCAGTTATGGATGAATGATGCTCCATGAATTGTGACTCTCCGCACCACTCCGAAGGTCCCTTGGAAGATTTCCCTATCCAAGGGTTTGATCTCCACATTCCTAGGCAACCATATGACACCCTGCCGGCCCTGAGTGGCAATGTTGTCTGCCAGCTGCCTGTCAATAAAAACGGGAAGGTTGCGGGCGGATGTGCCTTTTGCTGCTATTACGCCTCTTTTCCAATTCTCTAGCTTAATGTACAGCTCGGACCTCCTCCCACCACTACTTCCCTCTCCAGGATGCATAGCCTCATATGACATCGTTGGATTGTAGATTGCTTCCACAGCTTGTTTTTCAATCCATGTGTTCCAATCGCTCATGCCCCTAGCTTCCTCAAACTCCGGTCCAGACGTGGCTTCCGTGAGAATAAGCATCAACTCGTTCCTCGCCAACTCTAAACCCTTTGTACCATCATTGAGGTATTTTTTCTCCAAATAAACCATGCTGTTACTTCTAAACCAATCCAACAACACGATCCTGCAATGATTTCGAGCCTCATCGGTCCGCGGGTCGCGTTTGCCTCTATGTTTCCTTTTCTTTGATTGCGAACCCGATGCCGCGGACCCGTCCTCCGTCCCTTCCGAAACTGCTGGGCATTTTAATCCCCGTCTTTCAGTCTGCTCCGAACCCTGAGGTACATCACGTGCAGGGCTCTCCGGTCTTGATGTCCGCCGTGTCGGAGATTGTGGTGGCACGTGCTCCGAACGAGCCGGTGCATGTATTTCTGTGGAACTGCCTGAGCTTGGTCCCCTTCCAGTTCTCCCTCTATGTCCACTGTTTCCCCGACTCCCACGTGTTCCACGGCTTCCCCGTGTTTGGTTGCCTCCCGAATGACCAACAGCCAAGAACTCTTCGTCAAACTGAAAGGGATCTGGACGTGGTGGACGTGCTGCAGTACTTCCACTTCCAGGATCGCTTCCCGTACCCTCGGCAGTATTCGCCGATGCATTGCCTACGAGCCAAGCACGGTGCACCCTCAAATCCTCGTTCTCGTAAGGAGCAATGCCCTCCCCCTCCATCGCGATAAAAATCACGTGAGTGAGTGAATCTGAAAATGAGTCGTGATAAAAATCACGTGAATAAGTGAGTGTGAAAATCTCTCGTGATAAAAATCACGGGAGCGAGTGAATCTGAAAAAAAAATTGCGAGGGTTCCCCCACAATTTGCCCTGCCCTCCCAAACCCCTTGAGACCCGCGCGGTGATGCTGTCCTTTGGGACGCAACAAGGTCTCGGGTCCCTATGTGGTGGGAGGAGAGGAAAGTGGTAGGAACTAAAGCCTCACGGCTTTATATAGGCAACGAGGAGCCCAATCATTATGGGATCCCGGTCGGAATTAGGGTTTAGGGTACGAAAACGACGTATGGGGAACGTGGGAACTAGGGGCGGACGGAGGGAACGAGGAGCAGACGGGTGGGGAACGCGATAGGGAACTCGGGCGGACGGGAGGGAACGAGGCGCGGACGGGAGGGGAACGGGCGGACGGAGGGAACGTGGCGGACGGAGGGAACGTGGAGCGGACGTGAAGGGAACTCGATAGGGAACGCGGGCGGACGGAAGGGATCGGAAAGCGGACGGGAGGGAACGTGGAGCGGACGTAGGGGAACTCCGGGCGGACGGGGGGAACGCGGGGCGGACGGGGGGAACGCGGGGCGGACGGGGGGAACGCGGGGCGGACGGGGGGAACGCGGGGCGGACGGGGGGAACGCGGGGCGGACGGGGGGAACGCGGGGCGGACGGGGGGAACGCGGGGCGGACGGGGGGAACGCGGGGCGGACGGGAGGGAACGCGGGGCGGACGGGTGGGACGGGTGGGACGCCCCACCCCCCCCCTCTCCCGTCCGCTCCACCCCCGTCCGTCCGCCCCACCCCCCCTCCCCCGTCCGCTCCACCCCCGTCCGTCCGCCCCACCCCCCCCCCCTCTCCCGTCCGCTCCACCCCCCTCCCCCGTCCGCTCCATCCCCCTCCTCCGTCCGCCCCTCCCCTCCTCCGTCCGCCCCACCCCCCCCCTCTCCCGTCCGCTCCACCCCCGTCCGTCCGCCCCACCCCCCCTCCCCCGTCCGCTCCACACCCCCGTCCGTCCGCTCCACCCCCATCCACCGTCCGCACCACCCCCCCGTCCGTCCGCTCCACCCCCCTTCCCCGTCCGCACCACCCCCCTTCCCCGTCCGCCCCACACCCTCCTTAGTAATATTTTATTACTTTGATTTTAACACAATGATAAACACAATGGCAAAATGGTCTACGTGGCAGGGGAAATATGCACATCCACGTCGACGTTTTCTGCCACATAGGACGCCACCTTGGCAAGAAGGTAAGTATTTTACCCACCCTAGTCGGCTCCCCCTATGTTGACCCTACGTGGACCCTATTGTGTCGTGACGGAGGGGTCCGTCACGACACGACACGTCGTGACGGCACGACACCGTCACAACGGCGGGATAGACAACCCTGTGCACTATGAGCCCAAAATGGTTGCTCATATTTTTTTTATGTTTAGGATCTACTTAGAATTGCAATTGGAGTGTTATTGAAATAATCAAAAGTATAAAAAGAGTGAGGCTTAGTGTGGATTTAGGTTTAGGCCTTAAGCCATTTTGTGTGGTTAAGTAGAGGATTAGTGGCATTAGGGAGTGTTTTGATTAGAGGAGTAGTGTTTGATGAGGCAAAGGGAAGGGCCTTGGGTTTAAATGTTTGAATTAGAACATGCTCTTGTTGGTTTAGAGGGTGAGGAGTTAGTGGATAGGATAAGGTCCTACTAAGTAGGAGAAAGTTTAAAGGGTTGTGGTTGGATGCCCTCTCCTCCCCTTCTCTCCTATCCTCTTTCTCTCCTTCTTCTCTCATATATCCTCCCTCTCTCTCTCTCACCCCTTCCCTCCCCCGTTTGAATTAGGATCTATGTTGTTGGTTTAGGAGTTGAAGGCTTAGCGGATAGGATAAGAGCATACGAGGTAGGTGAGGATCGAGGGGCTTACTTGGTGGATCGGATGAGAGCCTACAAAGTAGGAGAGGATCGAGGGGCTTATCTTAAGCTTTGAGGGGTGCTCACCCCTTCCCTCCCCCTATACATTCCTCTCTCTCACCTTCTTCACTCACTTGTGTTCCTATTCACTCTCTCTTCCTTCGCGCTCTTCCATCTTGCACGTGTGGGTGCACACGTGTGTGTGGGCACATGAGCATGTTGTATTGAGAGGGGAGTGTGGGTAAAGGGGAGAGGTTCATACAAGGCCTCCTTATCCTCTCCCTTCCCCTCTCCTTCTCTCTCTCTCCCTCTTGTTGTTCCTCTCATAGAATTGAGTGTTAGAGTTAAAGTTGTGTGGGAATTAGTAGAAGGTTAGTGGAATTAGTAGAATTCATAGAGACTTGTAGGGACTTGAAGAGACTTGTAGGGACTTGAAGAGACTTGAAGGCCAATGCTCTACCTATTCAAGAGACTAGCATTAATAAAGCATCATGATTTCAAGTGAGTTGGGAGCTTGTTGAGATGGAAGCACATTTCATGTTACCACGAGCTTTGGTATCACACATGTGATTCTCAAAACCATCACCCGGACTAGGACACTTAAGGGTGGTGGGTTTGGCCTCACATGCACCCATGATATTTATTACACCACAACCCCATTAACATCTTCTTCCTATCCAATTCTCCTACATAATCTATGTGTTATCCAACTAAGTGCTCTGACCCTTTGCACCAAAGGTTACTCCTTCCACATTAGAGAATCATACCAGTCCAACTAGACTGTGATGCTACTAATTCAGATCCTTGTCCTACCATATTGCTGGGGACCTCGGCAACAGTTCCCAGGCAGCCTCAGGAGCCTCTCAGCCCCAACAGTGGCCTTGCCTTCCCCTTAGAGTCTTCATATCCCACCAGAAGCCTAACCTCGCAGTCCAGAGGCCTTCTTCGCATCTCTAGAGCCTAACCCCGTAGATCAGAAGCCTAACCTCGTAGATCATAGGCTTTCCCAGCAGCTCCAGAGCCTAACCTTGCAGTTCAGAGGCTTACCTTGCAATCCAAAGGCTAACCCCACAGATCAAAGGCCTTCTTAGCAGCTCCAGAGCCTAACCCCGTAAATCAGAGGCCTTCTTAGCAGCTCCAGAGCCTCACCTTGCAGTTCAGAGGCTTACCTCGCAATCCAGAGGCTAACCCCGCAGATCAGAGGCTTACCTCGCAATCCAGAGGCTAACCTCTTTCGCCAATGCCAAGCTTCGAATCCCAACTCCCGAGCTCCCTCGCCGCCCCCGGAGGGAGAGCCAGCATGCGAGAGAGAGAGAAGTCGAGGGAGGCTGCCCCCTCAACCGCCACCCGCTTCCCCTGTCCGGGAAATCCTAGGGTACATGGGTCCTACCCCTAAATGAACAGCAATAAGCCCTATCTACGTCACAATTCCTAGCTCAACGTCCTAATGCCCAAGTTCGGAAGCACGAGGGCCTAACTATCACTAACCAACTCAAAAGAATTACAAATAATTACTAACCAAACCTAACACACTCCTTCCTAAGTTCAAAGCTTTAATTTGTCATCCAAATCAAAGTCCACACTTTTATGTTTTCAGATAATCAAAAGAAATTCAAAGTCACGGTTTTAATAAATTGTAAGGGTAAGAACACATGTGTGCACATAATTTGGGCTCACACCAGCATATGGTAGGTTACAATGGCCCACAACCCACATATGGGTCTTGTCTGGCCATTGTTTGTCGAAGTAAGCCCAGAAATTGCTCACAATGGGGAAGCTATCTCTAAGAGCATTCAATTGCCGAATGGCCCAAGGCCCCATTCCATCTCCTCGGGGGCACTTTGTGTCGTACATAATATGGCCCAATCCCTTAAGCACACCAGCCCGTATAGCATGGTCTTTGATTTTCGCTACCGCTTGCTTCAGCCATGCACGACGAACATGCCAGAGGCACAAGAATACTTTAACTCCAGGCCATACAGATTGCAACCCTCCAATCTCAGCCTGCGCACAATCTGTAATGAAAGCATTCGGCGCCCAATCAGCTTGCACGGACGCCAACTTTTTGGCAAGTGCCTTCATCCATGGCTCTAGATCAGGTTGCTTGGAACTAGAAGTAATAATGTATGCCACGGGCACTCCATTCAACCAGTCATCAAACACCATCAAGGTGTACAGCGGAAACTGCAAGGGGAAGGAAAACAACATGTTACGATTTGGGGGAAACCTAAAAAAATACAACCAAAAGTTTTACGGCAAACTACTTAGCAGAGACATGGTGTGTAACATGCTGATAGTGGGTCTATGGTAACAACAAACCTTGTTCTCATTAGTTGCAAACGTGGCGTCAATGGAGACGGCCTTTTTATGCCCGTGCTTTAGCATCATATCTTGTTGCCAATATGTCTGGATGCCAATGGTGAATGGAATATTATCACGCGTAATAGCTCCGCGAACATGTACGCCTGACTCTTTGTAGTAAAACACGAGCGAGGGATGTTCCTGCACCCACATGCGCACAGATTTTGCATCATTGTTGTCGCGTTTGTATGTCTCTATTGCGAGGCGGCCAACGACATTACGGATGTCTTGCTCAGAAATGAAGAGGTCCCGAGTCAGCTCCTCCCCACGCTCGCACACTTCCATGAAGCGTTTTCTGTGTTTTCCCATTATTTGGGGGATAGACAAACCCAAGCGCAAATGACACATGAAGAATTCCCGGACATGCACCGAGAGATGGCTGGAGAATCTGCTCTTATGGCCAATCTTTGTAGGACCATGGCAGAATATCCCTTTGAGGTTCACATGCTTCATCTGATGGTATGTTATTTTTGCCACTGAGGGCTCTAGGTACAATTGTTTGACGACAAATCCACATTAGCACCCCTTTCGTTGGCCCGATCCACGCATCCTCGCTGATGTGCGTGGTCCTGTGTGTCCCTTTCCATTTGGAACATATTTTATTGGCAAATGAGAGAAGAAAGCAAAGAGACCAGCGTAGTGAGCTACAACACAATACACAAGGATTGCATACAATGGAGAGAGTGATTAGCTCCTCCCCTTATGCCTTTATTTATATGAAGAGTTTAGGGCTAGCCGCCACCCTAGCCGCCACCCTAACCCTAATCCTAGCCGCCACCAATGCGACCTAATCCTAATGCCACCTAAGCAACCTAACCTTAACTTCCAATACTCCCACTTTGCGAGGTGACATTATATTCTAAGCCCATTGAATCACTCAATGTCTCATGCCTATCTCTAGCTAAAGCCTTTGTTAAAACATCCGCTACCATATATTGCGTTGGACAATATTCCAACTCTATAACTTTGTTTTCAATTTTTTCTCTAATAAAATGATGTTGCACATCAATATGTTTAGACCTATCATGCTTTGTGGGATTCTTAGCTAAAGCCATAGAACCTTGATTATCGCACATGATGGTGGTCGCCTCCTCTTGCACACAACCCACATCCTCCATTAGTTGCCTAAGCCAAATGGCTTCCCTTGTGCATCGGCTCATGGCCATATACTCCGCCTCCATCGTGGATTGTGCCACCGTTTGTTGCCGCTTGCTATTCCACGACACGGCCCCCTCTCCAACGAAGAAAACATATCCGGATGTGGACCTACGATTCTCCACATCTCCGGCCCAATCCGCATCCGAATAACCTTTGACCTCCATATGTTTTCCTCCAATGCGCAACCTCATATCTACGGTGCCCTTCAAGTACCGCATGATCCTCTTGATGGCCATCCAATGCATCGGACCCGGTTTGGACATGAATCGACTTACCATGCTTACCGCAAATGCGAGGTCCGGTCTTGTGGCCACCATCGCGTACATCAACGACCCCACCGCTTCTTGGTACGGAATTTCCTTCATCTCCTCCGAAAACTCTTCGTACTCCTCCTCCGAAAGCTTCGGCAACGAGGTCTTAGTATCGAGCGGGGTTCCGATGGGTTTACAATCACCCATGCCGAATCGTTCCAAAATTGTTTCGATGTAGCTCCGTTGATGCAAGGTAATGGTGCGGGACCTCCTATCCCTCTCGAAATGAACTCCGAGAAAGAAATGCAACTCGCCGAGGTCGCTCATCTCGAATTCGTGCTCGAGATTAGACTTCAACTCCTTGATCATGTCCACATTGCTTGCCAATATGATGAGGTCGTCTACATATATGATTACAATCACAATGTAGTGGCAAGTTTGTAGAACGTACAACGAGTGATCCGCATGGCTCCTCGTAAAGCCTTTATTCACAAAGAATACGTGAATGCATTCGTACCACGCTCGTCCGGATTGCTTCAACCCGTAGAGCGATTTCTTCAACTTGCATACGAGGTGCTCTCGGCCTTGTTGTTCGAACCCCTCCGGTTGCTCCATGTAGATTTCTACATCCAATTCGCCGTTCAAGAACGCGGTCTTGACGTCCATTTGATGCATCTCCAAGTCCATGGCCGCCCCGAGTGCGAGTATGACCCTAATGGTGTTGAATTTGGCTACGGGTGCAAATGTTTCGCCAAAATCCACACCTTCCACTTGCGAGCACCCCTTGGCCACTAACCTTGCTTTGAAACGAACAACCACGCCGTTGGCATCCTTCTTCGTGCGAAACACCCACTTGCACTTCACGGCCTTGCGGCCCTTGGGCAATGGAGTTAACTCCCACGTGGCGTTGGCTATAAGAGATTCGTACTCCTCTTGCATAGCCAACTCCCACTCGCTCGCATCACTCGATTCCATGGCCTCTCTCAAGTTTCTAGGTTCCCCTACGATGGCCATGTTTGCATGCTCATTGTCTTGGGGTTGCGGAATGTGGTTCTTCCACCATTCCCCAAGAGGTTTGCGTGGCCTATCCGGATACCTAGAATTGCCCATGGTTTCATTGTCATATTGCGGGGTTGGAGGTGGTTCGGTTGCGGTTTTCTTACCGTGGTCAAGTTTCGATGCCTCCCCGCTACGAATGGTTTTCGTGGCCGGTACGTCGGCCTCCGCTTCGTCCTCGATGCCGGGCTCCTCGTCGGGCTCCGAAACGTTGCCATCCCCCTCCAACTCCTCCACGTCCGATTTGGGGGATACGTCCACCTTCACCGCGGGTGCCTCGCCAATTCTCCCACTTGGACAATCCTCCAAATGCGTTTTGTCTTCGAAGAAGACCACGTCCGGACTCTTGATGATTTTCTTCGTCTCCAAGCAAATGAGCCGATACGCTTTCGTGCCTTCGCAATAACCGAGAAACAAACACTTGACGCCCTTCGCGTCCAATTTGGTTCGCCTTTGATCCGGCACCTTTGCATAAGCCACACAACCGAACACGCGCATGTGGGAGACGTGCGGCATCCTCCCGCTCTACGCTTCTTCGGGCGTCCTTCCTTCGACGGCCTTCGTTGGACACCGGTTACGCACGTACACCGCATTGCACACCGCCTCCGCCCAAAATTCGTGGCCGAGGCGTTGGGCATGAATCATGGACCGCGCCATCTCCACGATGGTCCGATTGGCCCGCTCCGCCACGCCGTTTTGTTGCGGCGTGTAAGGTGACGAGGTTTGCCGTGCAATGCCATGTTTGGACAAGAATTCGTCGAATGCCTTCGAAACGAATTCCCCACCGTTGTCCGACCTAAGAACCTTCACTACGTGCTCGGATTGCCTTTCCACCAAGGTTTTCCATTCTTTGAATCTTGCCAACACCTCGCTTTTGGCCTTGAGCACATATACCCAAATCTTGCGTGAGAAATCGTCAATGAAGGTGAGAAAATACCTCGCGCCTCCGATGGACGTCGTTTTCATCGGCCCGCATACGTCGGAATGCACGAGCTCCAAGACCTTCGTGGCGCGGGTTGCTCCGTCCGTCGGGAATGGCCGCCTCGCTTGTTTGCCCTCGACACATCCTTCGCATGCCAATGAATGAACGTCGCCTTGTACCGCGTCCATCCCGCTCACCATGCTTTGGAGCATTTTCATGCCATTCGCATTGAGATGCCCCAACCTCTTGTGCCAAAGCTCTAATGAATGCGAGTTTCCATCGGAATGCGCCAAAGAACTCGTTTCGGCCCCATTCATCACGTTCGTGTCCAATTGGTACAAATTGGACTCCAATGAAGCCACGGCCAACATCTCGCCGTTGTTTGCCCTCACCACACATCCCAACGAGTTGAAATGCACCTTCAAACCCCTCGAAATGAGTTTGCTCACCGAAAGCAAGTTCGAATGCAAGTTCGGCACATGAAGCACGTCATGCATTCTAATGCTCCGCTCACGGCCCTTCACACGTGTTTCCACTAGTATGGAGCCTTTGCCGACGGCCTCCACCATGCCATTGTCACCCATAAACACTTTGCGACCCGAAATGGGTTCATAAGTGTTAAAAAAATGCTTGTGCGGTGTCATGTGTTGCGAGGCCCCCGAATCCACGATCCATCTAGTGGCGGGGGTGTTAGATGCTCCATCTCTCACAACAAATGCAAAATCATCACTCGCCCTTGCCATGTTCGCGTTCACCTTGCGTTTGCTTCGACAATTACGAGCGATATGGCCCAACTTACCGCAATTGAAGCACCGCGGGTTGTCGGCGCGCCTTTCGTTGTTGTCGAACGCTCGAGGGTGGCGTGACAACATGGCGGCATCGTCTCCTTGAGGCTCCTTCTCCTTCCTCTTCGACACCTCGTGCATGAGACGAGCGGTGATGAAATCCAACTTGAGCTCCTTCATCGGGCGCGTCTCCAATGCCGTGATCAAATGGTCGAAGGAGGGTGGTAGGCTATCGAGCAAGGTCATGACCACGTCCTCGTCCTTCATGGGTACCTCCAAGCATGTGAGTTGATCGGCAAGAGATTTTACCTTGTTGATGTGGTCGAGCATGTCGTCGCCCTCGTCCATCTTGATGGTGAAAAACTTGCGCCGTATGAACAAGATGTTCGACAAGCTTTTGGTCTCGTGGATGTTGCACAATGTCGTCCACGCTTCCGCGGGTCCCTTGCATCCTTTGATGTGCGCCAACTCCTTGTCCACCAAGCTCGTGGCAATGATGGCGAACGCCTTCTTGCATCGTCGCTCGTACGCCTTTTTGACTTCGTCGCTCGCGGTGGATGGTGGTGGCGCCTCCGAACCTTCAACGATCTCCCAAAGGTCTTTGGTGGCCAATACCATCTCCAATTTGAACTTGTAAAGGTTGAAGTTGTCGCCACCGAACTTGTCAACCTTTATAAGTCCCTCGCCGTCACTAGAAGCCATGATGAAGACTCGAATGGAAGCTCCCACTCACTCAATGTACAAATCTCTCAAGTCAGCACCTTATACCTCCCAATAGGTGCAATATGACTTCAAAATACCTCAAAGAGCCTTTCTAAGCACTTTGCCACTCAAATGTCCTCACACAACTCTTAGAAGGTAGGAAACACTCAAGTCAGCACCTAAATGATGCGGTTAGATGCAATATGACTTCAAAACACTTCAAAGAGCCATTCTAAGCCCTTTGCCACTCAAATTTCCTCACACAACTCTTAGAAGGTAGGAAACACTCAAGTCAACACCTAAATGATGCGGTTAGATGCAATATGACTTCAAAACACTTCAAAGAGCCATTCTAAGCCCTTTGGCACTCAAATTTCCTCACACAACTCTTAGAAGGTAGGAAACACTCAAGTCAACACCTAAATGATGCGGTTAGATGCAATATGACTTCAAAACACCTCAAAGGACAAAACTAAGCCCTTTGGCACTTGAATGACCTCACAACACTCTTGGAAGGTAGGAAACACTCAAGTCAGCACCTAAATGATCCGGTTAGATGCAATATGAGTCTAAAACACCTCAAAGGACAAAACTAAGCCCTTTGGCACTTGAATGACCTCACAACACTCTTGGAAGGTAGGAAAAACTCAAGTCAGCACCTAAATGATGCGGTTAGATGCAATATGACTTCAAAACACTTCAAAGGACAAAACTAAGCCCTTTGGCACTTGAATGACCTCACAACACTCTTGGAAGGTAGGAAACACTCAAGTCAGCACCTAAATGATGCGGTTAGATGCAATATGACTTCAAAACACCTCAAAGAGCCATTCTAAACCCTTTGGCACTCAAATTCCTCACACAACTCTTAGAAGGTAGGAAACACTCAAGTCAGCACCTAAATGATGCGGTTAGATGCGATATGACTTCAAAACACCTCAAAGGACAAAACTAAGCCCTTTGGCACTTGAATGACCTCACAACACTCTTGGAAGGTAGGAAACACTCAAGTCAGCACCTAAATGATGCGGTTAGATGCAATATGACTTCAAAACACCTCAAAGAGCCATTCTAAACCCTTTGGCACTCAAATTCCTCACACAACTCTTAGAAGGTAGGAAACACTCAAGTCAGCACCTAAATGATGCGGTTAGATGCGATATGACTTCAAAACACCTCAAAGGACAAAACTAAGCCCTTTGGCACTTGAATGACCTCACAACACTCTTGGAAGGTAGGAAACACTCAAGTCAGCACCTAAATGATCCGGTTAGATGCAATATCACTCCAAAACCTCAAGAGAACATATCTTAGCCTCTTGGCACTCAAATGTGCTTAAACCACTCAAAACGGATCTGATGTGCGTGAATGCATTCAAAATGGAATGGACATGTACCCTACGAGTTTCCAAAAGTCCCAACACTCCTCAAAGGTCTTCCACGCTGGTCCACTCCACAAAAATGCACAAAGGCGCTCCAAAGGTCTTCGAAAGCTTCAACACTCCACCAAAGGCTCTAAACACCTCCAAATCGCCTCCGATTAGATCCGGCCCTCTCCTAGGTCCTCCTAAGCTGATGTCTCTCCTCTAAAGCAAAGTGGGCCCATAACCTATTGGCAAATGAGAGAAGAAAGCAAAGAGACCAGCGTAGTGAGCTACAACACAATACACAAGGATTGCATACAATGGAGAGAGTGATTAGCTCCTCCCCTTATGCCTTTATTTATATGAAGAGTTTAGGGCTAGCCGCCACCCTAGCCGCCACCCTAACCCTAATCCTAGCCGCCACCAATGCGACCTAACCCTAATGCCACCTAAGCAACCTAACCTTAACTTCCAATATATTTGCCCTTCGCGTCAAGCTTTCGTTTCTTCTGGTACATGTCCTTCGTAACCACTGGTATGTGCGAGGCATTGTCATTTGGCCCATACTGACAGTGATACCTGGTAGTGGGGTATGGAGTGAACAACATGTGCTACAAGTGCAAGTCACATATATGTGGGAAAGTTTATTTTTTAAATATGTAACATGACAACATGCACAATGGAATTCAGATTACATGTTACAAACACACCTCTTGACGGCGGAGTAGCTGTTCCAACGGGGGAACATCAGTTTCCCCTGTTGGTTCGATGGAGTGCCCTGGCAAACAAACTTGCAGGGACCATCGGTGCAAGCTTCCTCACCTTTCACAAAATCATGTATTCTTGCCCATGGTATGTACGCCACCGAAACTGGAGCATGAGTCATGGGACCGTAGCACCTCCCTTTGGTGCGGATCTGGGTTGCCCACGTCAGATCCATGTGCATGAAAGTGTATGGTTCCGGTGTTTGAACTAAACTGCGGAGCCGCTCAAAGTTCACCTTGTGTACCTCTTGGTATATAGACTCATAGGAGGGCTCCAGGCCACGCGACATGCGATGTGCTGGTTCGGAGACAGGATGTCCATCTGGAAGATTGTGTAGGTCGCTATGCAATTCATCACATGACTGAACAACGGCGTGAGTAACACAATCACCCATTGAAGCCCTATATTTCTGTGGACAACATCCACATACAAGCGACAAACGGTCCTAAACTCCGTTTTGAGCTCTATATAGCTCTATGGAAGACAGTGGACTGCGGCTGAAAATGCGATCCCTGTAGTAAACGAATACATGCGATCGATCAGAAGCGATGTTTGAATCCAGATCTGGAAATATATATGAAAATCACAGTGAGTGAGGGTGATTGTAACCACTGTTTGTGGACTGAGCACAGGACACGGTGTTTTTTCCTATACAACTTCAGTACGTCGATGTTGCAATCACATCACTACATGCAAGACAGTCCATTCTGGCAGAAATCCGGAGCCTTTCCTAAATGCCTATGTTACGATCAATGACAAGCTGTCAGCCATAAACCCCCACCCTTTTGCGTCTGTAGTCCGAGTGGAAATCTATGGTTCACATGTCTTTGTTGACTCTTAACCTTGGAAACTCCATACTCATGCTCCAATGAATTTAAATATCAAACACACTCTTTTTATTAAACCCCATAGGGCATTAGCATTGAAAAATACTTATGCACCCATGATGATTATTACACACAACCACACCAACATTTTCTTCCTACTCTAATCTCCTACATGCTAATTCCTAGCTATCTAAGGCACCCCTTCACACTTAGAGGTTAGTTAGAACCGCCTCAACTGTACCCAGGGGCCTGATCCCTTCGGCCAGGGGCCTGAACTCCTTCGGCCAAGTGTCTGAATCCTTCGGCCCAGAGCATGCTTCCTTCGGCCAAGTGCCTGATCCCTTCGGCCAGGGGCCTGAACTCCTTCGGCCAAGTGCCTGATTCCTTCGGCCAAGTGCCTGATTCCTTCGGCCAAGTGCCTGATCCCTTTGGCCAGGGGCCTGAACTCCTTCGGCCAAGTGCCTGAATCCTTCGGCCCAGAGCCTACTTCCTTCAACCAAATGCCTGAATCCTTCGGCCAAGTGCCTGATCCCTTCGGCCAAGGGCATGAACTCCTTCGGCCAGGGGCCTGAATCCTTCGGCCCAGAGTCTGCTTCCTTCGGCCAAGTGCCTCCTCACCGTACCAGAGAGAGAGTCTTCCCGAGAGCCTTTGCGGCCAGCAAGCCTGAGCTAAGAGAGAGGCTGGCTCCGAGATCTCCGGGCTCTATCCATCCGAGGAAGCCATAACCACCCTAAAACCACCTACAAGGTATCCTAAACCAAACAATTAACCCGGCTAAAAATCACAATTCTTACTAACTCTCCACTTAAATTCTAACCTAGCTAACTCAATCTTGACTTAACCCTTAACTAACCAACCCACTAATCCCTCCAACTCCAATCCCAACACAACACCCGCTCAACACTTCAAGCTTAATATTAAATTAAAACACAAAAGCTTCACTCTTTTTATAATTTTGAATAATTGAAGAAATGTCAAAGTCAAGTTTTAATGAAATTTTGAGGTTAAAACCACATGTGGGCACCAATTTGGGCTCACACAAGCATGGTTCCACCGTGTTTGAAAGGAAGCGCTGCAGATGTTGATCCCGCCCGTAATCCCTTCACCGCATCATTGTTGCAATCGCATTCCAATCGCAGCAAGGCACTTCATTGCGGTAGAAATCCGGAGTGTACAGGTTACAATGAATGAGCAGCCATGGCTGAATGGAGGTCTTATAAAATAGGAATTCAAAACGCAGTCACCGAGGGTGATTAGGTTGCCTCGGTGGGTGGATGCCGGCCATGGTGCACATGGCAGTCGCATGCCATGATGGAGGCTGATGGAATGTGGGCATGCGATTCCATGCATGATGTGGCCCACCGGCGAGGACGTGGCCTCGGTGGGTGAGTGGGCGCCTCCACCAAACACTCTGGCGGTCCACCGTGGCACTCCGGCCCGGGCCGGCACAGGCAGAGCTGCGGGCAGGGGCGGGTCCTGGCCCCCAAGGCACTGACGCCCTGCGACCCCTCTGCCGGGGCCTCGATATCCGAACCGCATTCAACTCCATTGGGCTTGGTAATGTTAGGGGGGGCGGTGAGGTGTAATGTTTGTGACTGTACAAATCCAACTTCAAGCCAATGACTAGGTAGTGAATAATGAGGAAGAATTACTCTTTTAAGACAAAATATCCTTGGCAGAGACACAATAATGTCTGCACAAACTCTTCTCAAATGAAAAGAACAAAACTTGAATCAACCCTTAGGAGGACTAAGGGGCTCAATATATGGCCAAATAAACTATTCTATGAGCCTCACCAAGTCTAATACTCAAAGTTTGTATACTTTTGGGTATTTTATTACATTATTTTATACATTATCTTTTGTCAAGGAGAAAATAAAAATATACTCACATGTGACATTGATGATCAAAATACTAAGTATGTTTTTGCAAAGTGCACTACAAGAATGAGTTGATTTTAGTTAGGGTCACTTTTGACACAATTGGCTAAAATTGGAAGTATGTAGATCAAATGCACACTTTGTGCATAGAGGTCCAGATTGGACCTCTTAGCCGCTTAGGGTTAACTACAAGCTAGAAAAATGCTTGACCTTGATGAGCCCATAAATGCTGCATTCTACATAAGGTGTGTATCTTTCAAAATTTCAAGTTTCAAGACTTCAAAAGCAAATGCATTGGACACTTTGTTGACACAATGTGTACAAAGTTGATCAACATTGGAAACATGGACTTTGTACTAGTGAGAATCTATTCATAGCTTGTCTTGTGCTTGTTTGGGCTGTACATTAATACAGTGACTGCCAAAACTGAGTACAAACACAACATATTGAAATTCAACAAACAATGTAAGGAAATTGGATGCACCAAAAATGAAACCATAAATTGCATAGGATTACCATTGCAATCAGTCATACTTCCATGGGAATTGAGGCCTATTACACACAAGTATGCATGTACAAACAAAAAGTAAAGTGAAGTTCAATCCAAAACTCAGTTTTGCCTCACACAAGCTGGAACAAAGTTAAAAATTTGTCCACCTACCCTTAGCAGCTATAACAACTGCAATGCGCTTAGGCATGCTCCTATACAAGTTCTTACACTCATTGGGAGTAATTGAAGCCCAACAATCCTCAACACACTCCCACAATTCTAACATTCCTTTGGGAGGTCTCTCATATTAGTTTAGTCGACATTTTAAAGTTGCCCACAAGTGTTCGATCGGATTCAAGTCTGGAGATTGCGCCGGCCACTTCAAAACAGTAAATTCTTGCGAATTCAGCCAACGGCGCACACTCTTGGATGTATGTTTCGGGTCATTATCATGTTGAAAAATCAAATTGGCAAGATCCAAATTGTATGCATGTAGCGTATGAATCAACTCTCGCTCTAAAATTTCTCTATACATGTACTGATCCATTCTTCCCTAATCCTACACATCATACCAGGGCCACTTGGAGTCATGCAACCCCACATCATCACTCCCCCACCTCCAAACTTGACAGTTTGTTGCACCATTCCAACACTTCTACTCTGTCCATCACGAAACCAACACCAATTGCTACCATCAGAGCAAAATCGGTTGATTTTTGTTTCATCGGAGAATACTATACGATCCCAATCATCATCAGTCCAATGGCAATGACGTCTAGCAAATTTTAATCGTCCCTTAATTTGAAGAAGTGTGAGCTTTGGTTTCTTTTGCTTCACTTTACATTTCAAACCTGCTTTTCGTAACACTCTCCTCACAGTACTATCGCTTATACCAACATGAAGCTCTTCTCTCAAGTAATTTCCAACTTTGTGTGCAGTTTCTAAGCCACCCACAGTGATTTCTCTCACAAGGTCTACGATCAGCTGCACTGTACACCTGTGGCCTGCCACCAAAACTGTGATTGACATCACTCAATTCACTCAAATGTTGCTTACGAAATTGTGCAACCCAACTTTGGGATACCTATAAGTCTCTAGCAACATTTCTAGTACTTTCACCCCTCAACTTCTCTAAAGTAGCTTCTTCTATTTGCTTTCTACCAGCAGCAGAGAGAGACCTCAATGAAACCATTTTGCTCAATTTGCATACATGATGTGCACTGAATGGGGACACAATTATAAATGTGAAGGCCAAGAACATGCCCACCCAAAAAATCGGACCCAAAAAGCCACTTGTACATGTCAGATTTGTAGCATTCATTGCGTAATCCAAGTGTGAGCATAACTGAGTTTTGGAGCTAATTTACTTTGATCTAGATCTTTCTCAAATTATCTTGCATTACTGGACTTGTAATTTGGTAGCCACATCATTTACATGCATGTATACTTGAGTCGTCAACTGATTTGGCATTAAATGCAATAAATTATAAAATATGAATGGCTAAAGGTAAACTAGGCTTTTTCGTACTCAGTTTTGACAATCACTGTATATGTTGACTTGCATTCTCCACAAGCAAGAGCACCCGGTTCCTAGTGAAGTAGATGGAAACTTGGAAGCCATTGGTACATACTACATTGACAATTATAATAAATTGTATAACGCAAAGCATGATTGGATGCAGATCCAGATGAAAGTGGACTTGCCCTCAACATCCCTGACCTAAGCATAGTGTAGTTGTCAGATGATGATGATGATGCAATATGCAATTTCAGAAGCTGTCCCTTGCTAATGCTTTTTACTGCACAATAACATCAGTCAAAATGATGGGAAATGGCAACCAAACTTTCAAGACTCTCTACCTATGAAGATTTGAGGTTATGCATTGAGCTAAAATTTGTAGGTTCGACTGGAGCTCATTAGGAGCTTATTTCTAAACAGCGAAGGGAAATGGAAAGCGTGAGATGCACAATTGGGTGCACAGAATTGGGCATTGATCAATTTTAAGCACCTTCGTGACCTAGATTAGAGGTAGATATCCCTTAAAAAGTAGATTATAAGGATTTGACTATTCCCTTTTTCCTTTTACTCCTCCCTTACTGCTAAATGAATTTGATCCGCAAATAGATAGTTAACAGAAAGGCATGATTTGATCATATAGGTCAATAAACTAAGAAAGCAAATTTATGAGCATCAGCAGACATTCTTTTACTCATTCATATTCCTGTCATTGCCAACTGTCTTGAATTAGATGCTGAGAGGAAGAGGATGATTTAACTTGGGTTGAGAGCTAATGATAAACTTTACTGCTCTAACCATTTCCAATCTGCAATTCAGGTGTGACACCTAGAATTTAAGTTTAACAACTACTCAAACCTCAGAAACTTCATTCAATGAATCATGCAGGATAACAGGTCATGCTCCAAGGTTGATAAAGAAGTGGCAATGAAAACATTTGTGATTACAGCAAATTTGTGATTCCATCTAGTATTTTGATGACTAAGAAAAGTGGCCAAACTTACTAAGGTCATCAGGGTTCCTCATCAGACACCAAGATAAAACCCTAAATACCTGGCAAACCCTGGACTGCAACAAAACCCTAATTGGACTACAGCCTTGTTCCAGGCTCAAGTATGGGAAGATTTAATTTAGACCAGGTAGAGAAGAATGTTATGTTAGGACCTGGTTGGAAAGAAGTACTCTACCCATAAGTCGGTGGAGCATCACCTACAGGACTTCAGCTGTTCGTGTCAGGTGAGCTTTGCATACACACTTCTTGAAAAGAGTATGTGGCAACAAAATCTCAGTGACAAGAATTGGAACTGCTTTTGTCCCTACAATTGAAACATTGGCAAGGAAATCCCTATATGCAAGGTGCAAAGATCTTAGAAGTCCAAATGAATTTTGAGGAAACAGGGTGTACCTCCAGCAAGCGAGTCACAACTTGAAGGCTTCATTGGCCTTGAAGTCAGATTCAAGCAATTTGATACCATGACATATCAGTATTTGATGTCTGAATATGCAGTCACTGCTCCACAACTTGCTGTCCCAGGTTCTCTTTCATGAAGGTCTCTTCAACTGACAATCACCCTCTGAATGGAGAGATTTATTATCAAACCCAAAAACATAGATGAGTCACCGCTTAGTCAAAGTATGCATACTTTTGGATGCAACCAGCTGACTACATCACCATTCCATTGTGCCACTACCATTTGCCCTTTCTCTTGTACTCACACCTCTACATTTCATCAGAAGCACCAGGAGACCCTAATCCATAATAGTCTACAAGATGAAATCATTACAAACTGAAAAATCTGCAATACCAGCAGCAACTTCGCTTAATTCTGACAGTCCATCAGAATGTAGACAGTGATAAACACACCTCCACATGTTTAATTACAAGAGGAACCACTCACCAATGTTAGGGTTTTTTCGTACAAAATGATGATTATTCATCGACCTTAACATTACCACTAATTGAACAACACACTACTAAATTTGAACGCCAATTTGTCAAGCAAAGTGCCCTGGTTCAGCCTGCCCCCATTCCGAAACAGCCTAACCATATCCAGGCAAGAGTAAATTCACCTGTCTGTCCAGAATTCCCCCTTCATGAGAATCATATAGGAAAAACCCGATGGGTTTGAATCTGTCAAGAGCTGTTTCTCAATAGACTCCGCAGAAAACTACATGACCCCTAGTCCTAGCCCAAGCTCCCGTGTACAGGCCCATTTCCAAATTGGATTTTGACTTCTGCTATTTTCTGAGGTTGAGTTGTATGTGCGACCTTCATATCTCGTAACTAACAATCCAACACCTGATAGTACACAATACTAATTCAAGACCAGTTGCCACTTGTACACCTTGCTTCTTAAGACTGGCAGTTTAGTTGAGACCTCGCGTTAGTTCACAACTTTCTGACAAACCAGTCAAGGAATATGAGAAAAACCACACCTAGTACATCCTGGCAGGTAATTCAGCTCCTGATGCAGTCAGTACAACCTTTGAAGCTCTCTGATATGTTATTATGCACCTTCAAATAGGAAAAATGGATCGATAAAACAGAGTAGGATGTTCTGCCTTTGCATTGCTACGGAACATAGATTGCAAAACAGTACATCACTCTCCCTGTCCAACCTGGAATCTCATGAGAAGGCCTTCTGAGAGCACAAAAGATAGAAATAAGGAAAAGAATTCAAGCGGGTCTGACACAGTGCATAAGAGGAAACTCTGGTGTGTAAAGAGTTGAAATTTTTTAAATGACGGACTTTGTCCGTATGCAGTGATTACAAGAGAGCCAACAGGCAGGCAGCCAAAGAGCTGGACTGTGAGCTTTTAAGTATCAGGATTATCTGCACCCAAACCAAACAAAACACCAGCATACTTTTCTGGGGCACCATTAAAGAACCCCTCCTTAAGCTTTCGAAAGGCACGGGAAGTGAGCAGACTGTCCGAGCCTGCCTGATGACAAGGTCCGATGCGCTCGACCTCCAACATCTCTGCCAGCCGGTTAAGTCCGCCGTGCAAATTGTCGCAGAACTTCATGAGATACTTGATATCATACAAAGTGGGAAAGTAGGTCTTCAAGAGTTTGAAGAACTCAGCCTCCGAGGAAGGAAGGTTCTGGCACGTCAGCAGCTTCAACAAGTAGCCAAAATCGTAGCCACTGTGGAAGGTGATCCAATGCACATTCTCATTCAACACGATTCCGGAAGACATCAAAAGCTCCCCAAATATTTGTGAGTCGATCCCTTTCTCCTCGTTCTGCTTGAAATCGATGCCACTCTGTTTCAGTAGCTGAATTGAGTCATGCGCATACACATCCTCCTCCAAGTTGAACTCGCGGAAGTTAAACTGCCACACACACGAATCTCTCGTGCCGCAATTCGGAAGATTGCCATTCTCGTCCGCAAATGTGAGCCCCAACTGAATGAGTTTAAGCATGTCCACGTTTGCCCTAAGTGTTTGGTAAGCTATCTCTGTGTTCTTGTACAAGCCTACGGGTCTGACCACCACCCCCGGGAACTCTGTGTCCATTGCCACGTACGGGTAGTCATCCACTATGTCACGTATCAGCTCAAACTCATCCTCCAGGTTATCGGCCCATACCTCCCGGATGCGGAGGGAACCTCCTTTCGCCCCAATTGACATGTAGTTGGGGTTTCCTTTTCCTTCTTAGGCTCTTCCTTTCCCCGCTCAAACCGCTCGTCAACCTCCTCGTCCCCCGTCGTTGCATACGCCACTCGCTGCTCTCCCTGCAGCCCTCCTCCTCCCCTTCCTCTTCCTTCCCGCTCTCTGCTCTGCCCTCTACCCTCGACCTTCTCGTATACCACATAAGACCTCCGTGTAGCACCCGAGGGCTCCAAACCCTGCGTCCTCCGCCTCCTTCCTCCACACCCCTCGCCTTTCCACCGCGAGAGTCGACACTCCAATCTGCTCCGCACCCCGCTCGGAAGCCCCTCTCCTCTTCCAATCTCACCGCCTTCTCTGCGCAAACATCGTCCCGCAATAGCCTTTGATTCAATCGACCGGTGTCTCGTTCAGAGCGCTGTGACTCCCACCCTGCGCAAGGCAAAGACAGGAGCCAGAGGCAGAGCAGGAGGCTGTGGTGAAGGAATACAAAGACTCGGTATGGAGAAGCTAAGGAGGCGCATGAGGTTTGGATGGTGCGTGCGAGCGTGAGAAGCTGCGTGATGAGGGAGGCTATGGCGAAGGAATACAAAGACTCGGAATGCCAAGTGAACAAGAATACATACAATGCCAGGCTTCCAGCTTTCCTAAGTTCGCCAGGAGCGAGAGGAGAGAGACGAGAGAGATCGAGAAGAAGCGAGACGACCTGCCCGGAGTGAGATGTTTCCCTTTTTCTACCCGACCCTGCCTGCCCTGCCCTGCCCTGTCGTGTCTTAAAACATTTGATTTATTGGCTCTCTTTCTGCCCGCCACGCAAGGAGTCTCCGAGCTGCCCGGAAAGATACGGAGTTTCTTCCTGCCCAACTTGATTGCCCGTTTTCAAGTTCTATTTTCCTCTTCTTTCATGCTCGTTATGATTTTGTCCTGCCCTGCGGCCTGCCCTGTCTTAAAACATTTGATTTATTGGCTTTCTTTCTGCCCGCCACGCAATGAGTACCCGAGCTGCCCGGGAAGATACGAAGTTTCTTCCTGCCCGACTTGACTGCCCGTTCTAAAGTTTTATTTCCCTCTTCTTTCATGCTCGTTATGGTCTCTGATTTACGTAATTTCGGTTGGGAATAGAATGATATCCCTCCACCCAAAGTTTGTTAGGGTGAACCACATTCAAACACATCCGTGACCGCATTCGTACAATGTCAAGCCTCTAGTCTCGCCAAGAATGAGAGGAGAGAGACAACATGTCCGAATTTGGTCATGTTTTTCATTCCATGCCCCATCATGCCATGTCTTAGAAAATATTTAAATCAATGGCTATCTTTTTTCTCTTGCTAGCATGCAAGGATACCCAACTTGCTTGGACATGTTCAACTTTATTGCATGTTCCAATGTTTTATATTATTCTTGTTTCATACTCATTCTACTTTTTTTTATCATATTTACATAATTTCCTCTTGAAAGAGATTCAAATGTCCTTCACTTGAAGTTTTTCTTGGCATGACCCACACATTCAAACACATCCACTTCATTCATACAATGACAAGCCTTCACCTCTCATGTGCGCGAGAGAGAGAGAGAGAGAGAGAGAGAGGACTTTTCAAAACTTTTTCCAAAGCTTGAACTTCCTCTTTTCATTCACAGGCCAAACCCTTCAAATTCTTTGTCATTGCAATGCAAGGGTGAGTGGGTGGGAATTTTCCTTAGAGTCCTTCAACTTCTTTTTCAACATTCATATTTGTAACAAGGTATTTGCTTGCATATTAAAGCATATTTGTTTTTAAATATAGTTCAGTATGTGCATGGTAAGGTATTCACATGTTGTGGAATGGGCTAAGTTGCTTTGCAAGAATGTATACCATACCTAGGGTTTCTATTTTTCAATGATATCCAACAATAAGGGTTTGAATATGAATGTCTCATACCTTGAAAGTTGAAGCAAACACCCTTTGCTTCAACACAAAACACATGTAAAATTATCATAATAACTATGGAGTGCTTACCAAGGTACACGTTCCTAGTAACTTCATTCAACAACGTTTATAAAAACTCTTGAGCACAATACATCATTGTATGTGTTGAAAGTGTGAAGGGCATGCCTCAAATGTGCCCATGCCACCAACCAACAAATATTTGAGGATAATCACATACACGAGGTAAATAACAACAAGACACAATTGTCATCCATGTCACACACCATTAACAAAATTCAAATGCATTGTGGTATTTCAAACTACTTCAATCATTGCAAGATGACAAATGAATATCCGTACATGTTCCCTTGCCATGATTGGGTAACTGCAAGTAGAATACTCCTCTTGTGGTTTACCCTAACTTCTCCCACAAGTAGCATGTATCTCCTACCTTGGTAAGTATGAACAATGTGAGCACCTCCTCTCACATGCGTGATTGGTAAAAAAGGAGGCTCACTTAAGCTTGATGATTTATATTGGAGACCTTAACTGTGGTAAGTTCCAATAAACCCTAGATTTTAACCATGGGTTAGTGACATGAGTTATGTCTGTAATTTGGGTTCTTTTATCATGTACATGTAGATTTTTAATGAGCTTGAAATAATTTTGTTTTCAAAAAAATTATAGATAAGTAGATTAATGTTAGAATTCCATTATAAGAAAGCAAGGCATTGTGTGTGTGTGTGTGTGTGTGTGTGTGTGAAAGAGAGAGAGAGAGAGAGAGACAGAGAGACAGAGAGAGCTTATTGTTTTCCTTTCCATGTCCCAACCTTGTGTGCCCGCCATGCAGGGAGTCCCTGACCTACCGAGGCAAACGCGATTTTTCTCTATGCATGACTTCACTACCAATTCTAAAGATTTATTTTCCTCTCATTTCATGCTCGCGATGCCATGTGGTGACATTAATGTGATTTCCACCATGAAGAGATTATGCCCTCCACCCAAAGTTTCTAAGGTGAATCGCACTTTCTAACATATTGACCTTGTAGTTAGGATTTTGCTATCACTTAAACACTTCGAAGAAAACAACCAAGGGAACTAGGTCACAGGGAAGATTGACCTAGTGTCTATAAGGGTTAATGTCACATTGGATTAAGGATTACAATGACAATCTAAGTCTTTTACTCCTTCGTTCCTTCTTTACTCTGCTTATTCTCCACTCTTATGGTTCATTTGTGCTTCTTCAGTCGTGAGTGATTTCCGTCCTGTGTGTTGTGTGAATTCCTATCACTCTAATTCCATCCTCTAATCAGTCGTGAAGCTCAAGCGCTTGGCAAGTGGTCATTGGCAATTTGTTAGGACAAAGTCCAAGGTAATGTCTTTTGAATGCCACATCGTCTTTAAATGTTATGAATTATGCTTTGCAATAATCTCAAATTAATTCCTCTTAGTTTAACTTACAGTCATTCGGCCATTCTTCCAAGACTATAATCACCATCTTCCTCTTCAATTTATCACCACAAATATCCACAAGATCATATATAATCAATGCATCAACAACTAGGCTATATTCCTTGATCAAAGCCTTAGTCCGTTTTAATCTCAAATTGAATTGTCTTTGGTAATGTCTTACACTAGTTAAGCCACTTCTCTTTCTTGGAATGGTAGTGTCTTTCGCAGCTTATAGCCTGCTATTAAGTATGTCCTTTATCTGCAATCACTGCATTAACTTTATGCCAGGTAAAATCTAGTAGCTGCTTCCATGCTATATTCTATCAGAATGGTCTCTCTGCTCTCCCTCTAACTCTCTGTCTCTTAGGGATGACACCTGGAAAGCCTATGGCCTATCTTCTCTCGTTTCTCGCAACTCTGCCTCATCACATACTGGCGATAAGCCTTACGACTAAGGCGATAGCCCTTTCTTGATGCTTCGGCTCTTTCCCCTTTCAGCCGGCGGATTGTCTCTCTCAGACTCTTTTCCCTTGCTGGTTTCTCTCAATACTGCTCGCCTACTCTCAACTCTGGCCTATTGCCCAAGACCTCACTTCCCCGACATTGCAATCTCTCGAGACTCTACTGCTCTCTTGTTTACTTGCTAGTGCTCTTTGTCATTCTTCCGACCATTGCCCTACCTTCCTCTTGGCCAATAGTCCTCAATTACTACATCAAACTGAGAGAAAACCTCTCTCATGCTTATGGTCATACCGTATGCAGTGGTCGGTTTCGGCAGTCACTTGCCGAAATAATTATTTTTTTAATAGGGCGTGACTTCGGCACCCTTTTTTCCTTGTTTCCAAATTTCGACAGGTCACTCAATGTATATTTGGCTTTTCGGCATCTCTCCTTGCTGTTTAGGGTTTCCCACTTGCGCATTTAGCGTCGGCCATTTGAGGTACCGGTATTTCGAAACTTCTACTCTTCAGTTGAATCCTTTGGAAACAGATGCTTGTTTTGTGTTTTTTGCGGCATGAAATGGTATTTGCGTATGCAGTTGTGTGCATTGTGTACAAGATGCTAAGCCTGAACGTTATATTGATTTTGTGTGGAGCTGATGCATTTCAATCGATTGCATCATTCAGGGCATAGGGTTTGGGGCTCAAGCTCAAGGCTCAAGGATTTGTTAAACTCCAGAATCGGTTGTGGGAGGCAGAGATTCTATGGAAGTGATGCTTTGTAGTTGAATATATCATTGAGAGGCTAGGGTTTCTGGCATAAGGATTTTTAGGACTGTTGGCACTCTGTGGAGCTTATGCATTCCGATTGAATGCATCATTGAGGGCATAGAGGTTAGGGCTTAAGGTCTCTGAGGATTTGTTGGATTTCAGACTCTATTGCGGGAGGCAGGAATTTTGTGGAGTTGATGCATTAATATCAAATGCATCATTGAGGGCATAGGGTTTGGGGTTCAAGGTCGTTGAGGATTTGTTGGACTTCATACTCGGCTTTCGAAGGCAGGAATATTGTGGACCTATGCTGTGTGATTTTTTTTTCTCATTGAGAGGTTAGGGTTTGGGGCGGAAGGATTTTGAGGATTGTTGGAGTTCTGTGGAGCTGATGCTTTGTTGTTGAATTCCTTGTTGAGAGGTTAAGGTTTAGGGCATGAGGATTTTGAGAATTTGTCAATTCATTGTTCTTGTAAACTAGTAACTTATAGAGCTTTGTCTCTTGTAGATGCCATCCGGAATAGGGCTTTGAGGTGCAAGTGTACAAAAACAAGAATATTGCCACCTTCTTTGTGTTTGAAGAAGAGGAAAGTTTTGGCGAACACTTTAGAAGTGGAAAGTGATAGAAATGAACATTGAGATTTACAGTTGCATGTAGTCTTTTGCTTAGGGTTTTGAAGATGGCTTCTAAGCAAGTGTCTCTGACAAAATTTATAAAACGAGTCAGTGAAGAAGAGAAATATTTGGCGTTGGAAAAGATTGCAGTAAAACGTGCAGAAGATGAAAAATATGTGTGCCAACATACTGCTCCTATCAAACCAAAAAATCCCAGTTGGAAGACCTCGTCGACCTCGATGTCCTCAAGCAACACTCCTCTCTACGGCACCAAGTGATCCACCACCACTTCAACCCCAGCGCAAGATACAGAAAAGGAGAGGTCAATATACTAATTGGTTTCGAGCAGAGACTTGGCCTTTTATCGAAGCTGCCATGAAACAACATCGACATATTGGTGACACTTTGCACTATCTTCAAGTTACTCACATGTATACAAATCGTTTTTCATTCTACTTGATGAATGATGCACTCAATAAATTTTTGTTTTATTTGCATTAGAGGTTGTTGGAATTTCATCAGTAGACAAAACCACTTGAGAAATTTGATTTCTTTAGGGAATTTGTAAGATACTAGTATGCCTACAAAATATAATTTAAATTCTTTGATTTTCTAAATACTTGGATTTAATGACCCTTTAAATTCATCATGTCTTGGACATACAAATCTCAAATTATTTTGATGTGCCTTTGTATCTCAAATTCTTTTGTAATCTATTTAATGTTGTAATTATCATTTACACAGAATTGGACGTTGTGCATTGATTGTTTTTTTAGGAAACCTGGTTCAAGTGAAGGGCTTTTTGATAAACTTTCGCGAGGATCCCTGTACGAATGGTTCGCTTCCGATGGAAAACTGAAACCCAAATTTTTGGAACATGTCCAGAGGAGAAGCCAGTTCACTCCTACGGCTCAAAATCAAGGTCCTCTTTCTTCAAGACCTGATGTCATCACCGACATTTGTGATTTGCTTTTGAAAATGAGGGATGCAGGGCAATCCTTAGGTGCTGGAATTGTGCAACCCATTATTGTGGGCTACATTTCAGCTCGTGCTCCAGAGCTTTTGGGGAAATTCAAAGTTACATTGGAGTGGACTCGACACTTCATGAAGACACAATTGAATTGGTCTTACCATCGAGCTACAATTGCTTGCGGAAAGCTTCCACAAGATTGGGAAGATCTAGGAAAACGCATGGTTTATAGACTTGCTTATTTGATAGAAACATATGACATACCTCCTGTCCTGATTGTTAACACTGATCAAACATGTATGTACATTCTTCATATTTTATTTTCAAGGTAGTTTTGTTTTATATATTAATAATGTTTTCATGAACTGTGTAAGAATGTCTTTGTTGTTCAAATTGCTATGATTGATGCAAACAACATTGACATACATGTGTTCTTCTCAAATTTTGAGTATAATGTAATTTTTCATGGCTAATTTACAGGCATACATTTAGTTCCCATGGCAAGGGAGCGTACATGGGAGAGAAAAGGTATGAAGGATGTGAAGGTAATCGGAATGGAAGATAAGCGGCAAGTGACTGTTTGTGTTTCATCGGCGGCTGATGGTTGTTTGCTTCCCTTTCAAATAATTTTTACGGGTAAGACTAATCGGTGCTTACCCAAAATTGCATCTGCAACAGAGTGTTTGGATTCTGGTTTTCACTTCTCAATGACAGAGAATCATTGGTCGAATTTGAAGACTTGCAAAGAATTTGTACAGAAGATTTTTATTCCATATTACATGCGCGTCTCACACACAATGGGTTTACCAGCAAATCAAAAATTTGTTTGGCTCATTGACTGTTGGTCAGTGCACAAATCGGAGGCCTTTCTTTCATGAATGAAGAAAGAATTTCCTTCAGTTTGTGTATTATTTGTACCTGCCAATTGTACCTTTAAGTTTCAACCTGTAGATGTGGTTATACAAAGGCCATTGAAATAAGCATTCTCCAAATGCTTCAAGCAATGGACTGCTACTTGTATTCAAGAGCAACTTGAATGTCAAGCGGAAGAGGCCAACCCTGATGGCCCTTCTGTGGTCAAACTTGACTTGCGTATAGGTACTTTACGTGATTGCATATGTGAGTGGCTTTTAGAAGCTTGGAAATTTGTGGGATGTTATTCAGAGATGATTAAAAGAGGTTGGGCTAAATGCGGATTGTTCAAATCATTTGATAGAGCATTCCAAGCTGAAGCCATGGAGGCCAATTCAAAATCATCTCTTTTTGTAGGTGGAGACAACATTTGCAAAGAACTTGAAGAACTTGAAGAGCTTGATGAAGATTGGGACGATTTGTTTGATGATGTTGATGTTTTAGAGATGATGGTGAAGTTGACAATGTGATTTTTTAGAAAGACAAGTGCTAGGTAGTGAACTTAATTTGGGCTTGATGCCTACCATGTTTTGTAGGATCAAAGGTCTTTTTTCACCTTTGATATAGTTTATGTACTCACTATTTGTAAATGGCTTTTCAATAATAAATAGTCATATTTATGAATTGTTTTTTAGGAAAAACCTTTCATTTACAAAAGGATTTATGAAGCAACTTGGTATTTTCAACTTTGTTGAAACTTAAAAGTATGAATCATAATTTATAAACAATCCTTCATGTACAAGGGGTAGTATGAAATAAACTTTGTATTTCTATAAAGTTTTAAAATATAAACTTAATTTAACATCCAAATTTTAGAATTGATAAAAAAAGGTTGATTTACATAAGTGATTGTTTTCAGGTATTGAAACTTAATACCATAGCCAAGATGGTGTAGGTCAAGTTAATTATTTTGCATGCATATTTCAATGCATGATTGTAAATTTGTAATATTGTTGAATGTTGTTCCATTTGTGTCATGTTTTTATTCAAAATTCCTTGCATTTACAATAGAAGTACCTTATTTGATTTAGTACTTGTAAACTTTGACATAATTACAATTTTTTTGCAATATTAGGCAAAGTTGCTAAACAAATTTTTCAAATATTCAACAATTTCTGAAAGATATTTAAAGAATTAAGGCAATTTCAATTTCAATTAATTTTTTCCGAATCCGACATGTGCATAGGGTATATGGCCTAGGCCATGTTTTAGTGGTAGACAATTTTTTTACATCTATGGATTTGTTTTTAGAATTGGCTGAGAAAGGTATATATGCAACGGGAACCATACGGTCCAACAGCATTGGTATACCCACGAAACTAAAAGATAAAAAAACAAATTCTAAATTACCACAAGGAAGTTTACTGTGGTTAATGCATGAATCTAGGAAAGTATGTGCGGAAACTTGGATTGACAAGAAGCCCGTTACGTTGATATCTACTAGTGCTCGTCCTATACCGAGAGAGGGAGAGACATTTACCGTCCCCCGCCGTGTTGGCGGAGTGAGAGTGGATTTACCCACGTCACCGGTACATTTAGAATATACAACTTATATGAGAGGAGTTGACGTGGCGGACCAATTGAGGGGTGCGTACTTGTGCCAAGTGCGTTCGCACAAATGGTGGCACCAGTGTTTTTTTTTCTGGCTACAACTTCATCATGTGTACCAACCAAACTTGCTCCCTCCAGATTTACACCACTAATCTTTGTTCCCTCCACGAGGTTGGGTGGCACCGTATTTTTTCTTCTTCTTGTTGGACACTACGGTGGTAAATGCCTATATTTTACATTGCCACTCTTGCACGGGATTGGCACAAGCACCAATGAGTCACCTTGACTTTTTACTTTCCATGGCTTTTACCTTGGCAGATAGTAACTTGTCATCCCGAAAGAAAGCATCAATGAGCGCACCCAACCCACATGCAATCCATTCATCGGAGGCCACCAAACATAGGCGTCTATGTGTTAGTTGTAAAGTGAATAGGACGAAAATGACTTGCCCCCAATGCGGGTATATACCCATGTGTTTGGGTGTGTGCTACACAAAGGCACATAGTAGGGCATCTAGGTAGGGACGGGTATAACCCACCAAGGTAATGACACATAGCCTTGATAGTTTCTAGGGCACAAAAACCCCACAAATGTACACAAAATTCAAAAAATATATATTATATGCATCCATACGTTGTTGCTAACATCTACCGTTTGGATTCCCAAAATTCTACAATCATGTATTTTATTTGCACGAACACTCAGTTGCAACACTTTATAGTCGCGCACACATAAAGGCCCCTAGACCACACAAGTGAAAATCAAATCAAGTTTTTTTTACTGGTGATGTGTCATGAACTGCACAACAATGGATATGATGCGGAAATGTCACCAAAAAATAGCCATGGTGAAACGACGTCTCCGTCAAAGTGGTTTCTTGAAGTTCGGGCAACCATCCAATCCCGACGGACCATGGAAACACACTTCAATCTCAATGGTGCAAATGTAACCATAGGAGTGGGTTATTTTTACTAGGATATTTGAGAAAGGTAACATCCAATCCATAAGGTTGGAAACCATTAAATGTTTGCCACGCCCTATACAATATGTTGCACACAATAGTGTGTAAGGTTTACATGAATCCACTTGATTTCATGCCTGCTCCTTTAGGGTTAGTGGCTTCCGCTGCATCTCTTTACCTGCATGCTCGCTTTGGGCTTTAGGCAACCTAAAACCTTGCATTGGTCTCAAAAAAAGGTTATGGGTCCCCCCACTGAACTATGATTAATTTTAGTCTTACAAATCGAGTTTTCAGTTTGGGGCAGGCTAAACCAATGCTGATGCTCCAAAGTATATAGAATCACATGAAATTTTACTTAACCATGGTAACTTTGTAAGCACACTCCACATGACTAAATTTGCAAGTATTGTCATCTCAAGTTAATTGCAATATATTTAATATCCAATCATAGAATAAAAGTTTGACATATTATGAAATTTTTTCACTTTTTGTAAGAGATATTGTCACGGACCATTGAAATTTGGATAAAAAAACACTCAACAAACGACAATAATTACAACAACATAAATCTATAATGCCCAAATTTTCTACAATGAACAACAAATAATGTCAGATTTATGTTTAGTGTTCGTGATCCTACATGGGCATTTCACAATTACCATTGAGAAAGACAAATATAATTGGTGAAACTAAATACTATATTTAATGTAGTTATAAGTAAACTAGTCAAGTTTGTAAAATAAGCTATCGAGGTTCAAGACTGCAGAAAAAATTACCGATCGTTTTGGAAGAATTTGAAAACAAACTATGCAATCAAAAAAGAAAACCTGGAAAACATCAACATCTAGGCATTTTAGGGTAGTAATGAAATGAAATTGATGTTCAAGTTTGGAAAGCCAAACGATTATGGGATTAAAATTTTATCACGATGGTGTCAAACCAATTTATTCTCCAAAGCAACGAAGTGTTGTAGCCTTTGTGAGATAGAATCCAATGTGCATGTTACAATGCATGGTCACTTACTGGAGGATTGTTCATCCAAATTTCAATCAACTATGACAATATTTCACCGCTTACTTTTTATGGTACAAAATAAAACAAACACGGTTTCAAAAATTGACATAGAGAAAAGAAGGCAGAGATGGAACCAATAGAGGAGCTGCCAAAAGCAGGGAGGGTTCCGCTGAATGGATGGAATCATCCATCATTCATGACAATATTTGTTTACTTGTTCATAAGAACTATCATCCGAGAAGTTACCATAGTGACATAAAATGCCCAATGACACTAAATATCAAATTTATTGTAGTACTTCCCACCTCGTGAGAGAAGAAGTTGAATAATTGCATATATATTTATAATTTGATTCGTGGCCTCCATGGGGAACCTATTGTTACATTATGTGAATCCAATGATTTGTATATTTAGGATTGGGTTAGGTGTTCAACACAATGTTCTTACTAGAAATGTATATAGGCATGAAACTTTGCTATGTATATAGTTTTAGAAAATTATGTCACTTTATATGGGAGTTATGAAGTATTTTTGGATGTTGTGTCTAATGTGACTAGTGCCTTGCCTGGGTATTAGTCACATTAGACACAAATTACAAAATCTTCTATAATGTTGACATATTATACCTTAAATTCATATATAAAAATCTTATGATCAACATGACACCAAACGAACATAATATTGTAGATAACTTGACATTATTCTACAATATTGTTATTAATTTGGATTTAAAGCTAATTTTACTAAAATATTAATAGAAATATATTTAAGGCTTCAATACATACAAAAACTGGGAGAATTGCAACTTATGTACTTTGTTAGCTATGCTAAAAAATAAAAAAATAAAGCCTTAATGTGTGGAAGTTATGAAATATTTTTGGATATTGTGTCTAATACGACTAATGTCCTACCTGGGTATTAGTCACATTAGGCACAAATTATAAAATCTTCTATAATGTTGATATATTATACCTTAAATTTATACATAAAAATCTTATAATCAACATGACACCAAACGAACATAATATTGTGGATAACTTTACATTATTCTACAATATTGTTATTAATTTGGATTTAGGATTAATTTCACTGATACTCTTAACTATCAAAAACCAGTTTGCACACCATTCAATTATCATTAATACAAGCCTTCATTATCACTAAATCATATTCTAATCAAAGTAATATTTGGCAATCAAAGTAATATTTACATAAAGGCCAAAGCCGTGAAACGTGGAACCTCATTTTAACCACCTACAAAAATAAATTATCAAAATCAGTTCCAACCCGATAAAAATTACAGTATCTTGTAAATTAACAACGAGTCTTGATCGGAAATAAACTCCTCTATTTTACACACTGCTGATAACGTGGTAAGTATTGGCCCTGGGCACCGCGCATCGGTAGGATGTCATCCACATGGCTTATGGGCAGAGCCGGGCAATAGGCTTGGCAGATCAACTTCTCCCTAGCCTCAACTCACAAGGGTCTCACATTCAGTCTGAATGATGGGGAGTATCTGGTCTTGGACAAGATACGAAAATATTATGTGGAATAATGTCGGTCCCACAGAACAAACGTGTGAATCTGAATAATATTATGGTGAATTGTGCTATCCCGAAGGTGCAAAAAATTGCTATTTTATCCATTTTATCTAGGTTTGTTTGGGGGTCGAAAAATCCTCCAACTCCATTTTGGAAGTTTGGCTTATGGGCCAAAGATGTTTCTTTTATATCTATGATATCGGGCCCAGATTTCTCATCGGAATATTTTTTCTTTTCTATTAGTCAAACTTTACAAATTTGGCATAATTGCTAATTTGTTATGATTTTCCAAATAAAAATTGTAACGTTTAAATTGGTGGTTATTTATCAACAATAACAAAATATTATTTATGTCATATTCAAAAATTATTTTTTAGGTACTACATCGTTTTTGATAAATTTTCAATGCATTTTAAGTGTCTACTCTATTTCAAAATGGAACTAGATTTTGTATTGAATACACATCATTTTTTAAAATCAGATTATGTAAGAATGATATATAATAGATTTTCTAAAAATTGAGCAATAAATGGGTTACATTAAAGAAAGTCGTTTTAAGTGGAAATTATTATAGACAATCATACCTCTCGAGTCTTATCTATCCAACCAAAAACTTGGCCTTCTACTTATTGGCCAATTCCATACCAATTATTCAGATTTATTAACATTATTTAATTAACATCATTTAATTAACATCATTTAATTAACAAAATTTATTAACATCATTAATTCTTAATAACACCATTACAAGGCATTTAAAAAATTAAATTTACCACTTTGTATTTGAACTACAAGATGTCTATGACATGGAATTGCTAGAAAGAAGTGAAAGACTATTACTACTTGTATTTACTAGTTACCAAGATAATATAATATGAAAAATCATTTTAATTAATAAATTTTAAAGAGAAAAAATATTGATATAAATGATTGTCAACATACCCCATAGACACATGTATTTAGGTCCTATTTATAGTATCATTACACTTTAATATCAATCATTATAAATATAACTAAAATATTTTGGTTGAAATACCAACCACAATATCTATTTTGTTTCTAATATTCTTGAAACATACTAATTGTCATCTGACCAGAAGAGCATTCCTCTTCATATTTCTTTTGTTTCATCTGAAAGTCTATATTCTCTTGGCTCTCTCTCGATCTGATAATTTTGCCAAGTTGCTTGAATAATGAGCACTTTTTAAAAAATGCTAAACATAATTGATTTTTGTTTGCTAATTGTCTACTGCAATGATATATGGATTTAGGTTTAAAATAAAGAACGTCACCATGCCTGGGATAAAAGAAATATTTTATATCAGACATCGCAAAAAAACCCGGATGGTCTTCATCTTTAATCAACTCTACAAAAATAAAATCACATATTATAATATATAATACATAATGTAGAATAATTCAAATTTTAATACAATTATAATAACCAAACCAGATTCCAATGATTACCTTCTTGTATCCAAATAATAAAATCCCAATCATAATCATCATGGTCCAAATGAGGCTTGCAGTCATAGTCTCTCGTAATAAAAAAACTAGTGAAAGGTGATTTTTCAATGTTGCCTTCTGTGATTCCAACACCCTCACGAACTCTAATTGCTTCTAAATGTTTAAAAACATTTGGAAAATAATTAGATAGCCTAATGCTTATAAATGACGCCAACTCTTCACTAAGTTTGTAGCAGTGCTTATTTCTATGATTATACCTGTCATATTAAAAAAAATTAGATAAAAAATTTGATAAATTAAAAATAAACTATGAAAAACAATAAAAATACTTACAATCCAGTGTCACCATATGCTGACCGCATGCCAAACGTACATATTGTTGATCTTTCTTTTTTGTCTGATCGTTGAACATATGATCCTTGCTTTTCCAGATAAGATGCAACTTTGGTAATTAAGCTAAGTTCTCAATGACTAAAGACAGAGTTGCGCAAATAACCAAGTGACTCTCGTTTTGGTCCATTTTCAATTAAACCAACCGGACTAGTGATTTCATTAAATGAAAGTAAATATTCATTTAATACTGTCCGAGTGGATGAAAAATCACACATCCAAACTTTAACCCTGTCAGCCTCTAAAACTTTGCTGTGAGAAGGTAGCACAATATTCAAACTATCTAAATTCTCATAATATTCTTCAATATGATACTTTTGAATATGCGCAATCAAAACCTCGCTATTTGAAGGTAACCTTTTCTTACAAGTACTACACTAGTAAAAATTACCCGTTGGTGCCCAATGTAAACCATATTTAAAAAAATAATCATATAATTTTTTTTTTCTAATATGTTTTTCAGAACTATAATATTTACTAATGGATTTTTCATTGATAGGTACTTCCACATCACAACTATCACAAAGTTCTAAATATTCATTTGTTTCATGTAAAATCTTTTGTTTTTTTTTCTTATGACCCATGGTGTTGAAAACACCTACACAAAAACAACACAAATTATAATATCAAACTTATATCTATTTATAAAAATATTCGCATATAAAGATTTTAACAACTATTACAATGAAGATTAAATGTAAAAAATATTTTCAAACATCTATTGTTTGGATTCCTAATATTCTACAATCATGTGTTATATTTACACAAATGCTATAATTTGTAGATGTATACACAACAAGGCCTCTAGAATACACGAAATAAAATGAAATTATTGTAATTTTATTTTATATATAAGAATTTAAAATCATTTAACTTAATAAATTATAATTTAATTAAATAATATAAATAATTTTATTAAAATTTAAGAGTTTGATATGCTAAATTTTAATATGCACCTATTAATAAAATAAAATAAACTTAATGTTATTACAATTAAGATCCTATTCATTGAAAAAACCAAATCTTATGCATTATAGCGGCTTATACTTAGTTATTATTAATAAATGAATATCCCGCCCTTGGTTTCATATTACAGGTTGGTCAAATTCATGTATATCTCCTTAGTAAATCATAAGATTGGGAAGCTCCTTCATAGTAAAAGAAAGATTTTTTTTCTCACATCTTGCGTCGTATCGATTCTTCTAGGCTTGCAATGAATGCTTCCATCATGTCCAATTGCGGATTATTTTTGCAATTATATTAGACATACCTTGATTTGTATTCTTCAGTGTATCGTGATAGGTTTATTTTAATATTATATTTCATGGCCTTTAATGACGTGATATCGAACAAATGTTAGTGTGGTTTCTCCACGTTATCGTGATGTGCAACGCTTAGTAGTTCGCGGGAGCATCGGGGAATATGCGGAAGGCGTGAAATTGTGGCAAGCTTGCAGTTGGCTCACTCTTCTTTCAAATCAAGTAGTGAAAGGCACTTGGCATAAAAATGTATTGTCATTTTTTTGTAAAGAAAAAAGAGTAACGTACGCAACCACATATTGGAATTCTTGGGGGCAAGTTGGCCGGCATTGGGATTTATTTAGGAATTGCAATGCACAAGATTGCCGATGAATTGTCACTGAGATTTTTTTGGCATGTAGAATAATTGTTAAGGTTAAATTATATTTATCAACACAAATTCTAAGGATTTATATATGGAAAGACTCTTTAGATTGTAATGGGAAGATGAAAGATGTGCTTATTGGTAATTTCTTTTTCACGGCAACAAAGATCTCTCATGCTTTACCACCAACCGCAGGCACATGCCGGTTGTACGCAGTCAATTTCAATTTTTGCTTAAGTATTGTTTGGGGAGGAGGATCATGTGCTGCTATTACATTGGTTTCCGTATTTCGTTATAATACCTTCTCCCATGGCCAATTGTATTGCTGGGAATTGCTAGTATTGCCTCATTTTGTATTGTATTAGGTTGTAATAGGATATTATGGAGGTGAGATCGGAATAATGACCGACGGGACCATTGTATGTGCACCAAGTGGGCGGTGCATGTATTCCCTCATGGGTTAATGATTGGTACACCATAACATTGGTGGTAGTTGCAAGTGCAGGTTGCCTTTGATTTTTTTCCCTTTATCCTAACACTAGTTTAGTATAGGTTATTAGCTCCATTGACCAGGCTCAATGTTGACCGCTCATGTGATTAAGTCGAAGATATTGGAGGAAATATTTGTAGTAGATTTGGAAGGAACTTTCTATGGAGAATCTAAGGATAAGGTTCATGTTCCTGCATCAGCGCGTACGTCGAGTTCAATTTTTCCTCTCTCCCGTTATGTACAGGCTACCCAGATGGCCTTAGTTTATTCAGGGGCTCCGCTAGTTTTTGAGCCTTTGCAAACATTCTATCTCTTTCTAGAGGAGGAATGCGAATGTTTCCGTTGGAATTAGATATAGCGGATATAGGACTTCAAGCGGGAGAAAGATGATATACCTCGTACCATGTATACGAAGTTGGCGAAGTTTGCCAGAGAGTCTAGAGGTATTTTTATGGAGAATTAGTTGGTGAAGGTTTTTTTTGTCAAAGATTGATATCCCCTCCTTGACTTAGCGTTGCCCATGATCATTATGGATTATGGTGGTCAGGCAACACTCATAGAGTTATTCACCGTTGTGGAGTAGTGCGATCGTGCATTGTATTATCACAGTGCCATGGACTTGGTGTTCTTGCTAGTGAATTCTAGCAAATTCCCAAAGACTCTGGTTGCGGTTGCAGGATTGGCTGAGGCGGAGGTGGACAATACCTTATACTATTTGTCTTGTGGGGAGTCGGGCCACGCTAAGGACTGTCCCTCCAAACAAAAGAAGGCCCAAACCGTGGAAATCTAAAGCAGAAGACAGTTGTCTCCGCTAAGGATTCGGCGAAGTAGACTAGCAAGCCTTTACTAGAAGTATTTCTACTATGAGAAGCTCAATCACACGGAGGACAATTGCTTCGTTCTCTATTCGGACAAACGTCCTTCTTTCGCATGGAAAAAACATTGGAGGCAAATATTGGCGCCTTGGAGGAGAGGTTCAAAAATTTGGCTTCATCTAGCCAAATCTTGGACTTACTGGCTCCATTCGAAGCTAAAGCTAGCTCTTCCACTCTAGATTATTATATGTTCGGAGCTTTGGGGGAGGTGGTGAGTTCAGCAACTGTGACACGTGCTCAATCCGTGTCACGAGCCAGACCTTTGACCACAGGGGAGTTTATGGAGAGTTTACGAGCTTAGGACAATGGTCCCGCATATCAGATTAGTCAGGCACGACTGTTGTCCAATCTGTCAGTAGTCGTAATTCAAGCATGGAGGCTTCGAATTCATCGACCGAAATGGTGAACACGTTGGCGTCCAAAGTGTTACACACGCCTTATTCACAGCAATGGAGTGGTTATCGCCATGAATCCAACTTGCTAAGGTTTTCCACCTAGCAGGTAGGGTTTTGGAAGGGAAGGCATTCTTCTCTTTTCTGACTGTGACTAAGGCCACCGCAGACATCCTTGCCATTGAGGATCCCGAAGAAGTGGCCAAATAGCGAGCGAGGCTTGCAGTGGAGGCCATTGCATCTTTTGACGCACACAACTCAGATGACGGGGGGATGTCCACATCTTATAACTTACTAATGTCTATAGAAGCAGCTTACTTGTCTGATGCAGCCACTAGATCTGCTCACGAGCACCGGAACATTTGACCATGCGCTGCACATTTGACACCGTCATTCTGATAGTCAGTTGGGCTGGGGGCAACGCTATTCGGGTTGCTCCCCGTTGTGTGATAACGAATTCGGGGGCACAACTAGTTATGATTGGCAAGAGGTTTGCCCATGAGTTGGGGTTGACAGCCAAGGATTTGGCTCCTTGTCCATTTACCATCGTCACATCCATTGGCCATGTGGAGCGGGCCACTGGTTATACTTGGAAACCATTATAGCTTAGTTTCTGAGTGAAACCTGGAGATCCACCCGCACCTCTTCTTCTAAGGTGTGCGGTGATGAATGCGACCAACTACGACATTTTAATTGGTTAGCAGGCACTCTACCCCCTCATTTTTTGTTTAGACAACTGGGCTGAGGAGGCGTCAATCCAACCAGGTTGGTCGGCAGGAGGGAGCTTATTCCTATGACGTTCATGGCAATCACGACCATAGCATCATTATCCATGGTTCTTGGATGTAGTGCTATTGTTGACACATTGTCCTATGGCTCCGCCTTATTGGAGGAGACACTGACACTCATGGGGAGTATTGTGGATCAACGGGAGATGACATTTAAGGGTGCATTGGATCTTCTTCCTCCCTGGCGCGATTCCGTAGAGCTATTCTAGAGATGTGAGGACATTGTCCTCTCTATGGATCTTCTCTATAAACCCAACTGCCATCCATGGGTGCTTTGGACGTCTTCCTCGTGATATTATACTTATCAGTGATGAAGGCTTACGAAGGTTGGATCCCGTAAATCTGGTAATTGCGGGATGGCTATGCCAGGGCCACTCACATGCGGGAGTAGGCCGAGGTTTAGAGGATCCTAGGTTTAGTCTTTTTTGGGACCTCATCCAGCTTATGCAATGGTGATTTGTCCACCAACCTTCTCCTCCATGGTACATATTCGAGAATGTATCTCTGTTGGGAGACTCTCGAGATAAGGTGTTGGAGGGCAAACATTATGTTTGTCAACACCTTGGGGATCCCATTTTTGTGGATATCGTGGGACTTGGTTTGTTTTTCCACCGTCATTGGTGGCTTTGGACCAACCTCGCACCACTATCCACTTTAGATGTAGCATTTTTTGCAGTGCCTCCACCTTCTGAGCAGAAGGTAGATGCCATCTTGAATCCAAACCGGACCTATTTTCCAGTTGTTCGAGATGATTTACCCATGTTGGCATTGATGAACAAAGTGGAAGCACCACGGAGGGCCTTCCCAACCTTTATGACTTTTCCACAGTCATTCACATTCTGCGATTAGGGACCTGGTATGTTGAGGGATACTCACACTAAAACCCATCGCAAACCCTTTGCCGACAAACAGGAGCGTGCCATGGGATTCCGGACAGGAACTACAACAGCTCCTGGCCTTTCTGAGGGCCAAAACGGTTCATGTTGGGCCAAACCATGGATCTTAACACCATGGTGTGGACTGTTGGTTTATGCCTTGCATTGCAAAGGCATCGTGGTGACCAATTGTTGTGTGAACCCCCAGAGTGGTCCACCACTCTGTGGGGTCACTTTTAGTTAGGATTTTAGCATTAGAAGTTAGATTTAATAGTGAATTAGGGAAAAAATTAGTTCAATTAGCATTTTGGCCCAAAAAAGGAAGGTGAATTACCGAAGATTTCGGGCATTCACCCGTGAAGGTAAAAAATATAGTTTAGGTAGAATTAGTAAAAAAAAAAAAGTAGTGGTAGAAATTAGGTAAGTTAGGAAAAAATAGCTAGCTAGGTAAAAACCTACCTTAGTGGAAAGAAATGCTAGTTAGTGAAAGCAACTAGATAAGAGAATTAAATTAGTAGAGGCTAGCTAAAATAGGGTTAATTTATTTAGTTAGTGTGGGTCACATAAGACAAATGGAGGCGTTCGGCATAAGGAAGCAACTTGGTGTGAAGACTTTTAGAGGAAAAAAATAATAAGGGGCCACTTGCTTTTTTTGCCTTCTTACCCTTGCCAACTTGACGGCAAAAATTAGAAGGAATTTGAAAGATTCTCGTGGAGCCACCTCGGCGAAAAGGTGGCAACCTCAACCGGAAAACCCCCGAGGCAAAATTTCAGGAGGGGTTCGGAAGAATGGACCGGTGGCGGAGGGGTCTAACTTTTTTTTGAAAGGATTTAAAAACTCCCTCCTCCCACCTTGCTCTTTCTCTCATTTCTCTAGAATTTGGGCGAAGCCCTGCTTCAATGTAGTTAGAAATGAACACTCTTTCTTATTGTTGATTAGTGGGCGAAACCCTACATCTCTATAGTTAGGAAGAAAAAAAAATCCTTCCCTCTTAATAGTTAGGCAAAGCCTTACCTCAAGATAGTTATGAAGAATCTCTCTGTTGTATTGCTCTAGTAATAAGCCTTGAGGAAAGAAAAAACCCTTCCTATCTTCTTCTGGTTAGAATGTGTGTTGTGAACACACAAACAATTTCTTTCTTTTTCAAATGTAGATTAGAATGCAAGTCGGAATTTGACGCATTGTAGACCTTGGCCGCTGATGCCATGAATGCTTAGGTTACCATCTAGAAACCAAAATTTCGTATTGTTTTCTCTTGTAGAGATTTTCTATAGCTATCCATGATTAGTCTTCAATTGTGATTTGGTTGAGATAGCAATTAGTCATGATTTCCCCAAAATTGCTTCTATATTTGGGAGGGGGGAGGCACGGAGGATATTCCCACGAATGGTTTCATTTGATTCTCCACCTTTGGTGGTGGCTTCATCATCACATGTTGGTGGTGATGAAAAGAGCCAGAGTCTATTGCTGGCATTGAGGTTGGGGGCATGGTTAATGTCCGCTCCTTGGAGTAGCAATTAGAATCCGTGCCAGCATCAGGTGGTCCCCCTTTGGTGGAGAGGGAGACCACAGAGTTTGATGATTGGCCACTAGAATTAGGCTCTTATCTCACTGAAACTGAGACACGGAAGGTATGAGTGTTCATTCGCTCATACCGTAGGTGTTTTGCTTTTAGCCTTCATGATCTTAAAGGCTACAAAGGAAAACCCATCTACATTCAACTGGAGGACGACCATCTTATTTTTCGAAGACCTTATAGGCTTAGTGTCTTCAAGAGGATTGGCGTCCATGCTCGTTGGTGAGAGCTCTCGGCAGCAAGCTGATCAAACTCTCCAACGGGAAGTATGCTTGTGCTATGGTTATACCATCAAAGAAGGATATCTTTGGCAATTGGACGGAGAAACGGATGTGCGGTGATTACCGTCCAGTTAATCGGAAGACCAAATCGGATTGGTATCCCATGCCAATCTCGATGGAGTTGTTTAATGCCATCGGATTTTTTCGAGTCTTTAACACCCTGGACTTGAGATCCGACTATCCGTCTTTAGCTCCCATTATTTATGGGAGATCGAATAAAAACTGCATTCTAGGGAGTTGATCAAGATGGGAAGGATCAACTGTATCATTGGAAGTTTCTTCCATTTGGCCTGAAGAATGGATTTGTTGAGATTTAGAGAGTGATGGACCAAATCCTCTTTGGCTTGTTTTTTGCTCGGTGTTATATTGATGACGTGATCGTCTTCAGCAGGACACTACAAGAGCATAACATTGTGAGGCATCTGCAAGCCGTTTTTGAATGGTTGCAGGGGTGGGAATTGCGTTTTCTTGGGCTTGTCGGATTACTACCGACGATTTATCAAGAACTTTAGCTCGATCACCAAGCCTCTCGCCATTCTCACAAGCAAGGACCTACCTTGGACTTGGGTTCGTGAGCAACAACATGCATTCAAGACATTGAAGTAGAGACTGGGTGTGTGAGCCCAAATTGGTGCCCACATTCTTAGTTGAAGGAAAATGATGTTCAAACTTTTAAAATAGTGGATAGTTGCATTAGTATTAAGAGTGAATAGTGTTTAAATGGTTTCGATGTTGTTATGGTGTTGCTCAGGTTCCATGATCATGTCAGCCATAAACCCCCACCCTTGTGCGTCTGTGGTCCTGGTGGAGGTCTATGGCTCACATGTTTTTGTCGACTCTTGGCCTTGAAGACTCCACATTCATGCTCCAATGAATTCAAACACAAAGCCCACTCTTTTTATTTAAACCCACATGATATTAGCATTGAAAAATGCTTGTGCCCTATGATGATTATTACACACATCCACACTACCATCTTCTTTTCTTCTAATTTCCTACCTAATATATGTCCTATTCAACTAACTAATCTAACCTCTATTCCCTCAAGGGACCTCTATGGTGACGATTGCTACTCCGAGCGAGTAACAATCCTACAAGATTGTAGGACCTACAAGATTGTCATTCTTTTTATTGTAGGTTCTTCCATCCATGCGTCCCGCAACGTCCATCGTCACATCGTGGCATTAGAGGCTGATGAGGCCATTTTCCATACTTTGCTTAAACCCTTGATTTGTTCGAGTGTTGCTCCTGAGGTCACTTCTGGAGCAACGGCAACTAGTGAGGACCCGGAGGGCAATGTACTTGTGGTCCCGAGAATTGTGAAGAAGTCTCGATTCAGTAAGTGAGTTTGTTGAACATTTTCTCATACATTTGTTTTACTTTTGAGCGTCATTGTATCTAATATCGAGACCTAAACATGATACTTTTGGAATTTGCAGATATGGAGCAATGAGCTATCCTAGTCACCGCCCTTTCTTCTGTGACCCTACGTTTTATCCAAGTCCTCCAAAGTCTTGGCAACTCCCTTCATACGCAAATGACATTGCCAATGAATTAGCGGAAGGTTCATATCGTACATTTAGACCTAAGAATCTGATGCTAAGAGGTATAGAGTATGTTGATTTAGAAGCTGTTGAGTCTGAGGATGAAGGCTCCTCAAATGCAGATAGTACAGATTCTAAAGTCTCTGTAGCATTATCTGATAATTGTGATTTCGATTATATGACTTAAATAGAATTTTGTGTCTTATTGCTTACATAATAATATATTTTTTCATTTGATTGTTTAATATCCTTTTAGTGCGGGTATAACGAGAATAACTAAACCAAAAAATTAAAGATGAAAATATAAAATATCAATACATTTTTAAGAATTACAAAAAATAAGAAGATAGACTGGAAGAAGAATGGAAGAATAAATCCTAAACAAATAAATAACAGAAGAAGAATGGAAGAATAAAATAATAAGAAGATAGAATAGAAGAAGAACGGAAGAATTAAAAAATTGCACTACTTATTTTGTATTATAATAACTACATCCTCGCATTCTAAAATTAACCCCTAAACCTGAACCACGGATATAGGCATGATTTTTTCCCTAAAATATTGTTTTATATTCAAAACAACTATCAAAACCGCGGTCATAGGATATGATTCAGTTGACGGCAATTTCCAAAATTACAGAAAAGTTACTGCTCACCGTTCACCGCTCACCGCTCATCGCTCACTAAATAGTTTTTCCCGCCGGATGGGTGTACTACTCTAGTGCCTTCCAAGCAATGACCTTCTAATATGTAGAATGTAGAACGTTCATGTAGAACACCAATATAGAGTGTTATGCAGAGTTTAATGCAGAACATAATGCAGAGTGTGATGCAGGACACCAGTACAGAGCCTAATGCAGAGGATTAATGCAGAGTTTAATGCAGAACATAATATAGAGTGTAATACAGAACACCGGTACAGAGCCTGATGCAGAGGATTAATGCAGAACATAATACAGAGTGTAATGCAGAACACTAGTACAAGCCTAATACAGAGGGCTAATGTAGAATAAAAATGCAGAGTTTGATGCAGAACACTAGTTCACGGCCTAAATCAGAGGATTAACGCATAATAGAATATGGAGTTTGATGCAGAACACTAGTTCAGGGTCCAAATCAGAGGATTAATGCATAATAGGATGCAGAGACTAATGCATAGACTGAGGCTGAAACTAATGGAAGAAGACGTGAAGTAATAACTTATACAACTACTAACTCATGATATCAAAGCTAATGTAACTTAGGCAATAACATAACTCTTCAATAGGATTCAAAAACCCTTTTGTTCAACACTTATAGGGTTCATAAACCCCCTTGTCCTATCTTCATCTTCCTATCCTTCTACAAACTCTTTGTTTTCACTACATAGAAAAGAAGGAGAGAGTAAGCAAACCCAAGTGACAAGTGAGATAGGTCCTAGTGGAAGAGGTGAGAAGTGAGCCTCCGTGCTCTCCTCCATGGGACTACCCCTTCCAACCCCAAGTATTCCTCACCGTAGATCAAGCCATACCTACATCTAATGGTTGGCATCCACGGCCGTCACCACCCTAATCCTTGATCTAAACCTCTAGATCCAACGGTTGGCATCCACGGCCGTCACAACCCTAGCCTCCTTTCTCCAACCCCTAGATCCAACGGTCTTCGTTCGCCAACCGTTAGATCCAATGGCCTTCATCTGTTCCAACTTCATTCGTTTGGCATCCTCTTCTATTCGTCGTCGTTCTCCATCCGACGATGTCCCACGTTGTTCTTCATTCGTTTGACGTTGTTCTGCATTCGTTCGACCATGTCCTACGCTGTTCTTCATTCGTTTGACGTTGTTCTGCATTCGTTCGACCATGTCCTACGTTGTTCTACGCTATCCTTTCTCTACGTTTCTTCATACTAACTACTTGACCTAAGTTTAATTTCTAAACCAATAATTTCCGTTCTACTTGGATCGCGAACCTTAACCCAACCGCGAGCGGTTTGGTTAATTTACGCGGGTAAATAGAATGTTTCTAAAAGATAATATAAGTGAGAAGGTTCTACGCACACGCGCGTAGTAACTCCTTCTCGGTATCCACCTATAGATTATTCCTGCTCTTAACACTAGCTCAATTTGGGATAGCACCGGTCAATGTAACTAGCCGGATTCGAACCCGGGTTGGTCCAGACCTAATACCAGTCTCTTCGACCACTCGCATCCACAGGCGGATGTCTCAAAATCTAACAACAACCTATATATTGACTATTCCAACTAACTAACTTCCTTGTTTTTGTAGGCAGTGAGCCTAAACTCAAACCGTGAGCGGTTTGAGTGGCTCACATCAACCAACCCACCAATTCCTCTAACTCCAATTCCAACACAACACCCGCTCATCACTTCAAACTAAATCTTAAATTTAAACACAAAAGCTTCACTCTTTTTATAATTTTGAGTAATTGAAGAATTGCCAAAATCAAGTTTTAAGGATTTTTTGAGGTTAACACCACATGTGGACACCATATTGGGCTCACAAATCATCTCCAACATCAAAAAGAAAAGAAAAGAAAATAAATAAGAAATAAAATAAAATAAAATAATGTGCTTTGATTTGATTTGAGTTGATATTAAGGAGAAGTGAGTGGAGGGAGAACTAAGTGTTTGATTTAAGCGTGACAGTGTTCGTTTTGGGTAATGAGTGAATTCTCAGAGGGGGGGCTGCTAGATGGGTAAGGTCCCAGATTTCCGGATCCAAAAGGCCAGGCTCCTGGAATGCTTGCAGGGAGTGTCCTCTTTCGCTCTCTCTCGGCAGTGGGACACCGAAGGTGCGGACAGGAGGAAACTAAAATCCTGCTAGTGAATTCTGGAAAATGTGTGCATTTGGGTGTAATGTGAGGTAGCCAGGAGGAGCGCAATGAGTCCAGGGATGTACAAATGGACGTGACGTGGCCTAAAAATCTCACGTCACATCACGAATGACATGACGGCGTCACGTCGCATCACGTCCAGGGTGTGACGCCAAACGGACGTTACTGTAGTAAAAAAAATTACTAATCCTCACCTTCCTCACCTCCCCGTAACCCCCCTCCTTAATGCTCCTCAAACTCACGACATTTGCCGTATCGGGAATCCACAATAGTTGGCATGGGCCCGACACCCTTAGCCACTTCTCCAATTTCTCCGCCTTCCAAGGAATTATTTTGGAGGCCATCTTGGACAATCCTTTGGCCACGGGATCCCACCACAAAAATATTTTCCGGATTCTTACAACTCGAGGGCTCAACACCTGACCTGTTTCGCCTCCGGGAACATGTTCTCAACCAATTGCTTGAGGTTGAAAATACCATTTTGGACCTTATTCTTCACCCAGGAATCGAATCCAGTAAGATTCCTATCACCGCTAAACTCGGGGCCATCCACTTAATGTCGAATAGCAACCTCCAGGTCCCTTTTAATTATTTCCACCCTCTTGTGTTTCGGCTGCTCCAAAAAACAGAATTTGATGCCGGCCTCCCCATTCCTCAAATACCAGTCAACTATGGCTTGGTGGACCTTTGCCGTTATTGCATCCGAGAATTTTACCCTTGGTTTCCTGCTCCTACTTGACAACCCTAAGGCCGCGGAAGCCCCTCCTTAACCGCTCGTAGGGGCACCGGCACTTGGGCGGACGGGAACGCTATTATCTGAACGGGGGGTAATATTTGCTCCCGTTCCCGAAGCACTTCCTGATCCCACATCGGAATGTCGTTGCCGCTTAGGGGGCCGTTTGTACACCCTGCCGGGTGCATCCGACTCGTCCTCCAGCATCCTCCAACTTCGATTTGCCATCGTGTTTAAAAACACGCTATTATTGTGTTCACAAACACAACTCAAATGTGTTCACAAACACGGCCGTATTCACACCGCTCCACCGCAAAAATCGGATCCAAAATTGGCAAAGGTTTGCACCCTAAACCAATCTTCCAACCGCCCCCTAAGCCCTCTCAAAACATTAGGCAAAGGATGCTAGGCATGCTTGGTCCCAATGTCCCACTTGAGGAGGGGTGGTTGAAAAATGATGTCAATGAGGCCTCCCCACGTATATATATAGTCTGGGTGGGCCTCACACCGACCCGACGCCGCGCTCCTGGATCCTGACCGTTGGACCGTGCATCATCCAACGGCCAGGATGGATGCGACGATTGGTCGACTGCCGGGTAGCAGTCGACCGCGGCATCGACTGCTATTTGGCAGTCGACTGCCGGGGTCGACTGCCAAGCAGCAGTCGATGCCGCGGTCGACTGCTACCCGGCAGTCGACCCCCGAGGTCGACTGCGAATGGCAGACATTGGACCTCCCCCCCCCAAACAAAAACAAATTGCTTTTGCAATGGATCCTATAGTAGATTACTCTAAACACTTTTAATATCATAGCATCTTTTATATTTAGTGCACGTTCAAGCGTCGGGACTATAAAGGGTTCACCTCTCATTAGCATTTATCATTCCCCCTCACTCTAGTTGACTTTTATTGCCTTTTGGCATTCGTTGCAAGTGGAGAGAGGTAGTCGGCTATATTGGGATGGACACGCGAAACGAATGGAAGCCTTGGTTTGTGCCCAAGGAGTGGACTCCAACGTCCAAGAAGGTCGAGTGCAAATTTTGCGCGTTGGAATTAGTTTATAGGAAGGACCGCATGGTTGCCCATTTGGGATACAAAAAAATGATGGCAAGATGCGGGGGGTGGCATTGTATCAACGTCAAGGGCCGATTATAAAGTCTTTATTTTCGAGGTGCGGCGAATCGTGACTGCCAATTCCGGATAACTTTGTGGACGAGTACGTTGAGGACGGGGGAGAAGATGTAGTCGGGTCCCAACAACAAGCGTCATGCGGTGCATTATCGAACGCGAACGGAAGCCAAACCGCTCCATCATCTCCCGCACCGTCAGTGGTAAGGGAGTTGGTGTCCGGGACGACTCCCGAACCCCACCAACGTTCCCAACGGCAAATGGAACTAAAGGAAGGGTTGCAAAATTCGACAAAACGCGACTTGGATACAAAATAGTCGCAAACCTTTTATGAGGCTAATATCCCCATTAGTATTGTCTGCCATCCCACGTTCATCCAGGCCGTTAAGGCAACCGCCGAGGCTAGAATTATGTACAAACCCCCAGCGTACCATGCAATGCGCAAGTGTTTACTTGACGATGCACGGTTCAATACACAAAAAATCATGGAGTTGAAGACAACGTCATCCATCCACAAATATGGGTGCACTATTTGTTCGGATGGATGGGAGAATGTTGTCCACCGCCCTTTAATGAACGTAATGCGAATTTGTCCGGCGGGCGACGTGTTCCTTGGTTCCATCGACACCACCGGTAGCACAAAGGATGACGCCTACGTGGCCACCGAGGTCAAACGCTACATCGTTGGAGTGGACCCCGCGAAAGTTGTTCAAGTTTGCTTCGATAATGCGGCGGCCATGAAAACCGCGGCGAACAATATTAGCTGGGAATGGCCACACATATATTGGCAAGGGTGTGCGGCGCATTGTTAGAACTTGTTGTTGAAGGATTGGGATAAACAACGATGGGCGAAGGACGTCGTAGACAAGGCGAATGACATTGTCAAATACATCCGGGTCCACCAATATCCGACGGCGGTCTTCCTCACCTACTCGCCCAATTTGGGCTTGAAGATGCCCGGATCCACACGATTCGCCACCAACTTCCTCATGATTGACCGGCTTGTAAAGGTGAGACATGCTTTGGAACAAACGGTTATTCATCCCGATTGGACCGCCTACATGAACAAATTAAATAGAGGAGGTGATGATCGAAGGAGAAGTGCAATGGAGGCACGTCAAATCAAGACAACGGTTAATGACGATAATTTTTGGACAAGTTGCGATAATTACCGCCACATGTCGGAGGAGGTTTTGAGAGTATTGAGAGTGTTTGATGGCGTTGAGCCGGCAATGACTAAGGTTTGGTTGACCATGAAGAACTTGGAGAAATATATGTTTAGCCTAAGGAATCCTCTTTTCAACCTAGCACACAACCTCGTTACCTTGGCCGAATAAGATTTCTACAGCCGGTGGCGTATGATGATCACGGACCTATACTATGCCGGTGCAATCTTGAATCCCTATTTATTGGACGATAATGTCGTCCACGAGGACGCAGCCGTTAAATCCGGATTCTTAGACGCCATGAAGAGGTTGACCACGGGCATGGACGGTTATTACGGTTGGGTTGTGGCCCCTTTGGCAAAGCGAATATTGGCCCAAGTGTGCTCCTCTTCGTCATACGAAAGGAATTGGAGTAGTTATTCGTTTGTACACAACAAGACTAGGAACCGGTTGCGTTCGGCGAGGGCCGAAAATTTGGTATACATTTATACCAATTCACGGTTGGCACGGGAGAGGGTTGATCGGGACTCGGCCGCATGGTATCTAATGAACATGATGTCCGAAGACTCCGACTATTCGGCCGACGAGGATATAAATGGTGACCCCCCTGCGGGACCCGGCGGAGATTCCTTGGGGCCTTCGGACAACGAGAGCGATTGGGGACATGGTGGAGGGAATTTAGGCCTTGACAACCACAATCATCTGTTTGCATTGGATGGACTTGACGCCGAGGACGATGGTGATTTTCACATGTGGGCCAACATAGCCGGTCGGGAGTTTTATCCCACTACGCATGTGCGTCCCGCTACGCCAACAACAACAATACCCGATGTAACGGTCAACATTCAACCCGTAGTGGATGAAGATGTAGTGGCCGAACCACATGTGGATGAAGCTCTTGAAGCGGCTCCGAACCGGATGGACATGGACGAAGTCCCACCACATGCTTCCCGCATTCATCCACCGACGGATGTTGTCCCCACTCCTATGGTGCCGACAACATATGAACAACCCATGCAAACTACACCACTCTTTCCCTAGCCCCACGGAGAGGGCACGTCCAATATTATCCTTAACACTAGTCCATTGCGAGGTATTGGGCAATGCCCAGCCGTTGCGCGAGCACCGAATTCCGACTCGGATGACACATTGGCGCAACACATTGCGCGTCGGGCCCCAACAATACCACGCATGGGCTCCCGGTTGGTTGGTGCCACCATCGGCATGCGCGCCCCATGCCCCACACCGGCTAGGCCACACCCTAATATTGCATTGACAAACTTTGGTCGGACCACGAGAGGTCAAAAAAGAAAACGGCAAAGGGATGTGCGAGAATGGAGGACTACCGGGGCCACCCCACTTGCACGTCCACAAACTGACGATATTATGGACGCAACGGGTTCAAGACCAATGGTATCGATTAGAATGCCAAGGGCTAGCACACGGCTTAGTCGAATTCCTGGCCCGGCAATTGATGGCCACGAGTCCGACGCCCGAACATATGACAATGCCAGCACGGACGATGAATCCGGCGTAGGCGAAGCTCCCGATGATAGTGATTACCAAGCACCGCCCCCAAGGGTAGTTGTGGGAGGGCCACGGAGGACAAGGAATTCTATTCCTCAAGACAACGATAATGCCCCTTCATGAATGAATATTTATAGTAATGTCAAATGTCCTATGGTGTTCAATGGGTTTAGTTGTATTGGTGATCAGTTTTTGTAATATCTATTTTTTGATATGTTTGTTGAAAAAATAATGTGAATTTCAAATTTGTATGTTGGATGTTGACTAGAAATTGAGCCTATATGTATGATGTGGGAGGATGAAATGAATGTCCAATGTGCACTAAGGTTAGGAGTAGGACACATGGAATTGATTTGTAATGCCAATAGGCCCTATGTCATGGGCGAGGATGGAATTAATGTCCACACACACACACATATATATATTGCAAATACCCCCAAATATATATATATTGCACATACATCCATATATATAGCGCATACGTATAGAACATACGGTATACCGGGAACCCACATATATATTGCACATACACATACAAATGTTACACATACATATTGCAATTTGCACGTACACCCATACATGTTAGACATACATATTGCACACGGGTGTAGCTAATAAGGAAGTTATCATTTATTTATATAGCGATCCACTTTTATTTCACATTACAGATCATATCTTTCACATAGTGCGATTATATCTACTAGGCCTAAACACATATACATGGTGTTTGCTAGGATTAAATCGGCGAACTATATAGAACACGAACCGCAACATCTACATAGTAAAATTATCATGGCAATAGTCGCTCTGAAGGACAAATCCAATAGTTGGAGCATCGACGGTATTCGGAAGAACGTCCATCGACTTGAATCCAATATTCTCTATTTTCCACAAGCTTCTTCCGCAAGTATTCAAGTCCCATGATCCAAATATCGTTGAGCCGAGCATGATGAACTTCCCATCGAATTGGGATGGCAATGCATTGCGTATGACTGAAAATAAAAAGGTTAAGTCGGAACGCTCGCAACAATTCGTCGAGCTTCAAAGTCCCTCTCACGCCCCTAAATTGATGCCCAATTGGTATGTCTACGTCCCAAAGCGACAAACGCAACGCGTTGTACACTTCTCCCATACCAAAATGTTCACGCCAAACTTTGTTAACTCCCATGTATTTATAAATACATATGAGAGTAAAAAATTTGGCCCTCACTTCACACCTCCGTACATAGTCTCCTCGGTGATATGGTTTCAAAAGAGGCTCAACGACCTTCGGCAATATGTGCTCCCCCACAATTTCAGCGGTTAATCCGGGTATAAGTAACGACGGTGCCATGTTTGGTACAACCCCTAAATAGCAGATCCTCCGCTCCTTGTCCTTTTGTTCTCCGTATGCAAAGCTTGCTAAAACAAGCTAGGCCAATGGAGAACTTGGGAATGAGGGAATTGGAAGGTTGGATTGCTATATATATGCATCCATTGTCATGATTGTATGCATTTAATGCATGATTTGACTAAGCTAACAGTTTTTCCAAACCCTAACACCTAATTTTGACTGCTGGGCAGCAGTCGATTTTCATATTCGACTGCTAGGAAGCAGTCGACTCATAAAATCGACTGCTTCCTAGCAGTCGACTGTGGATGGTTGACTGCCTTCCAGCAGTCGACCATCTTAGTCGACTGCTAGGAAGCAGTCAATCTTAGGGGGCGACTGTTGGAAGGCAGTCGACCATCCACAGTCGACTGTTGTGTAGCAGTCGATTTGCATAGTCGACTGTTGTGTAGTAGTCGACCATCCACAGTCAACTGCCTTGTAGCAGTCGATTTGCATAGCCGACTGCTGCATAGCAGTTGACTGTGGATGGTCGACTGCTATGCAGCAGTCGGCTATGCAAATCGACTGCTACAAGGCAGTTGACTGTGGATGGTTGACTGCTACACAGCAGTCGACTTGCACAGTTGACTACCTTGCAGCTTAATTTAGATAACTAATTAGACACTGCCTAACCCAACCTGCCAACTCATTGGATGCCACTCGAGGTCCCACACTGCGATATCCCTATAAAATCAAGTGTGCTACCCACCATGAGGCCACCTTGCCTCGTAGTGATTTTGAGGACCTTGTATGCGTCGCATACATTGCCCAAGATCAACTACGGTGCGGGCAATCCATAGGATTGCGATGGCTGGGAGTGGCAAGATACGGGATGCGGGTGGTTCGTCAAGAAGTATGTATTACAATCCCCGACACGCATGGGGCTTGCCGGACGAACCGGACGAATTTACACCCGAGGTGGTTGCAGAGAACACTCGAAATGAGGACGATTTGCGCAGTGTTTTACGTCCAATTCAAGGGTTCACTGAATTCTATTGGGTTCGACTGCCTAGGAGACAAGTTGATCGTCACCACCGCGGATACTTGGACGCCCATGAAAGGCCCGCATGCCGCATCGGTTATAAAGAAAAACTTTTCCCATGTCACTTGTTTGAGGACCTTAGCGACGTTCTCACGAAGGGAAAAAATCAATTGTATTTTCGGAAAAACTATGGGACCTTGTGGAGGTTCTACCAAACCATAAAACATTCGGTGCATGACGCAATTCATTGGGGGTTCAACCGGTGCACCGCGCACCAAAAGGAATACCGGGTGTATAGAGAGTACACACTTAGGTCGTCAATGTAAGATTTGCCCACGAATATGGTGAGAGCGTAGTATCAAGTTTGTACTTGCACATATACTTACGTATGTTGTTAAGTTGGAAATGCGCAATATATGAATTCCCAGCAATATTGCGGTGATGTTTTCCGCTTGGTGTGAACTTATAATCATGTCACATGGAATCATTGTCACAGTTATTTGCATCGATACGTATTTGATTTAAGTGCAAATGCATGTAGATGCAAAGTCCATGGTTTAATTAAATGTTGGTGGCAACCGATTGTGTGGGCAAACATAAGAAATGATCATTGTGCGACACTTGTACATTACTCCCAAAATTGATAGTGAACAAGAATCCACTTATAAACATTTCCAAAATCATGGCATTTCCCGCATTATATACAATTGAGTATCAAATAATGCCTCCTAGTCCAACGCCTATCTCACAAACACTAGCCAACATTCCTAATCCGGCTCCGAATCACTATCCAATGGAAGGGGGGTCCGCGGCTTGAGCTTGCACCATTTAGATTTCGTGGCCGTAGTGTCCGGCGCCTCGCCTCACGCCTGCTCTCGGTGATGGCCCATAGTTCTTGCGCCTTAGTCTCCAGGGCAGCTTGTGCACGAGTGCGCACGCGGTCTCCAATGTGCAACCCCCTCGCGGCATTCAAATGGCGGATAACGTCTTGCATGGTGGGGCTAGAGGCCCCGTCACGGATGTCCAAAAGGTCGTTGACGTATTTCCACTCATTCATCCGGATTTGGACGTCGATTTCATTGAAGCTAGCCTCTTGTGTAACGGCCTCGTGCCTCTCCATATCGAACTCAAAACTTGTTGTGTCCAACACGTGTTCCACATCCCAAGTTGTTTCCTCGCCCGGGCCCGGTTCCCGTGGCAATACCCCCACTGTCACATTACCGTTGGAGTCATACACGTATCCTTGGGGGTGAGGACCTTTGACGTATTCACCCGTCTCTCCGGCGTGCCCACCCACAACACGGTACAAAAATGCCCTCAACCCTACGGCCTGAGGAGAGGAGCCGGGGTAAAACTCATGAGCAACCCTTGTGTACATTTCATTCGTGAAGTTTGTCGGGCAGCCCCGGAGGTCCTTCACATACCTCCGTGCCCGCCAGCTATAAGCAGGAGGATCGCCGTATTCTACGGGCGGCACACCATGGATTATTGTGTACTCAAAATCGGGAGGCATTCCCCATTGCACTCCGAATTGCTCGTACAACCTTCGATGCAGAGGGGCTTTGCACGAAGGACAACGGCGTGTTTGCAACATGTGTGGCAACAAACAATTCGGGTGGACCATGTGACCGCACGACCCAATGACCCATGCGCCTTCGGATCCCCACGGATTGGAACAAATGGCGCACATGCTCCCGTCAAGCAAGGTATCATAGATATGTGTTAGAATGGTTGGTAGCAGCTTCCACATTGCTAATGGGTGATCTAGAGAGAGTTGGGCATTTTTTGAATAGATCTAGGCTTATTTTCAAGCATAGTCCTCTCATAATACATCCTCTTATTTAGAGGCCAAACCATTCTCCTACATATCTATGTACCTTTCCAAAACTCGGGAGGGTGGGTGGGACCATCCCTCATGACCATATCATTGCATAACTATCTCTATGCTTTTGCCACTATCTCATCTTGGTATGTATCTAAGAAGTTAAAAACCTCGAGCATCCAAACTCCTAAGGTTGTATCATTTGTACCCTAATCCAATTTGTTGCATTCCATATCCAAGGCTTACAAAGTCAAACTCAAAAAAGTATTTAAGACTATGTTCAAAGTGTACTCACAAATCAAAAATGCTTTGTATTCCTCATCATTTTGTAGAATATCTAAGCACTATACACACAATATTTTTGCAAGAAGATGAAATACGAAACCTAATAGTGCCGTCAAAGTTGTGAAGGGTCTCCCTCACATGTGCCCATGCCACCAACCAAATCCAAAGAGAGGGTTAGTAACGTACACGAGGTGAATAACAACAAAACCCAATTGTTATCTATGTCACACAATCAAATACGGCATAATCATACATTTTGTATTGTTGCATACCCAACTATCGTTGAGTATTCTACTTGTTCCTTAGCCATTTGAACTTTGTGTGATCAAAGATGGAGGCGAATAGCCTACACCTCCCACAAGTCCACACACTTTACACTAATCCCAAAAGTTACTTAGGGTAAACTGCTAATGCGGCTTAACCTTTGAAAGGAAGTTCTCATGTCTCATTTCACTTAATAGAAAATTAGATAACTATCCTTGTTCATAGATGCATAGTATCGGATCTATGGTGGATATTTTTTTAGGTAAAACTTACCTAACCCTAAAGTAATTAGTCCTTTGGGGTTATATTTTATTATATGTGCAATTCATTTTATGGCAAAGTAAAAACAAAGTATAGAGAGAGGCCTCCAAATATAGTTTTGGGGATTATGAAACAATAAACTTATCTCTATATTTGTTGGCAGCGTACCTCTATATTTATCTGACATGTCATTGATGGCTTGTATTTTTTTTCAAAAATAATTATTACTTTGATAGACGAGCGTTACATTTTAATGTTCTCACAAAAGAAGTATGAGGTAATATCTTCATTGTCATTTAATTTGATTGGCACATGCTTACCAGTTTATACATGCTAAAATGATTGAATTTCTACATGTAGTGAAATTACTTCAAGATGACTATGGAGGGTGGTTCCTATATATATATATATATATATTCACTATTTGTTTATGATATGCTGCAACTTTTTGGTTTTTTATGATCTTCTGCATTTTCCAATTTTAATAATTTCTTCAGATTCACCAAAGACTTTTGAAGAACATATTGGTCGGGTAAGGTCTTCAAGTTGTTCTTCAAGTAGGTTGTTTTGTCTTGTAATTCAATGCCGCAAAGTATTCCGCATGCGCTTGCATCAAATTTCTGGTTAGATTTTTTAGCACTTTGTCTTCTCGAAATGTGAAATCACTTTCATCTTCTAAATCACAAGTAAGATCAAATATAAGAGCACTCACAATGTTTTCTCTTATATTTGATGGCAACCTAAATTGGGCTCGGTGAGGATTGAAATCCGCATTGCTAGAATCTTCAAGACACATAATATTTGAAGAATCGTAGCTTTTATTTGAATAAGGTATGAACATCCTTATTGTTCTTGGTTGTTGTCGACTTAAAAGTATATCAGTATTTGAATCATGCATAGATTCCTTATTGGCTTCTTCAAGGATTGATAAAGAAACGTCATCACGGCCTCCAGAGGAGATTCAACGGATGATGGCAATTGAAATATCGTCCGAATCTGGTAAGTATATTGACATTGTATTCATAGTAAATGATTTGACAGGTAAGTCAACCCCTCCTTGCAAATATTCTACAACGTAGCCTCATAAATGTCTTTTGCATTGGGATCTTTCTGATCTTTCAAGAAAAATCCTGCAAATTGCTCTTCAAATATCTTACCATTGCCAGATTCTTTCAAAAACATCTTTGCAATTTCGAACTAAGTATTGTGTTTGAACTAAGTATTTGAAAACTGCTCAAAATAAGAATCGTTTCCATTGGGTTTGGTGAGGTTTTCTTACTGATAGCTGCTAACCTCTGTTAACGTAGAGGCTCGAGATCAAGCGTTAGTACTGAAAACATACATTCACACATGGGGTCATAAGAAACTCAACTTCTGTTCACGTGAATTGTCTGAGTAACTTTATATAATCAAAATGGTGAAGTAGCGTGTCCCATCATGTTGTTTGTTTTACAAGCTCACAGTCTACTGGCTATGGTAGATTGCACACAAACTCATTCATAGTCTCCACTCTTTCCCTAATCTCTCACTCCCTAACAACGCACTGTTGAATCGTGAAAATCACGACAACAAATTCGCACATGAAGCCTGTAAGCACAACAAAGAGATCCCATTCAATTGAGAAACGAGATTTAAACATGGGTGATGAGATTCCCTTCGCCAACTATGAGCGTGCTTGCTTGCAGTGCCTCTAGCAACCTTCCGGCCCAGAGCATGTTCTAACAAGATTACTATGTATGAGGCTCACCCAACCCAATCATTTTTGTGGTGCCTTTAGCAACCTTCCGCACGCTCTTCAATCATGCCTGTTAATTACGCTTGTTATTCACGCACAAAACAAGCGTGAATAAAGAGCCTCTACGCCCACAAACTGTTGTCACCTTTCAGTGCATGACTTTCGCTGGAGGACTCTATGACTGCACATTGGATTGGACTTTCAACTTATAAGCATGGTGATTAATTTGTCAAATGTTGTCATGATAGGGTGACATGTGGCCGAGCCATCTCAATTTATGTACATTGATATGTGCAATTAGGTTGTCCCACATTAATCAATTGATACTCCACATTGTTTCGAAGATTTACCATCCGTGATAAAAAAAAATGACATTATCCATTTTATTACAATGGTTGTCACATATGGAAAATGAAGTTATAGTGTTTGGAATATGGTTTTGATCCCAAGGTAATATGCATGAGTTAAAAGAGAACCTATTCGTGAAGCCAACCTAGTTGCACATATCAATCTAGATTGTATCAACAAGTCTCCATAACCTAACTAACTTTAAGTACTCCATTTAGTTTTGATGGAGAAGAGTGTGAAGAACAATCAAGATGTTGTGAAACACGAGGCATTCTCTTGATCATAGGATGATCCATTGCTTAGGGTATTGCTTCACTTTCTATTTCTACTTATAATAGAAAACACTTTGACTCAACAAGATGTTGGGGCTTGCAAGATGACTTCCAAGTCAAATTCTAAGGAAGGGGGTTACACCATACTTTCACCGGTTCACAAACAAGTTCAAATCCATGATCTTGTGGCATCAAACCTTGCGTCATATCACCAAACCATCACCCTTGGAGTGAGTGAGTGAGTGACTATTACTTCACATGTAGTCATACCATTTATTTTAAATAGTTTGGATGACATTAATTCCAAGCATCCACAAAAACTTTACTCGGATAAAAGTAATTAGAAAAAATGCACTAGATTCTAATTTTAAAATGGTGTGCACATGTGTGTTCCACATAAAACATTTTAGTGTTTCAAATAGAGTGTATTGGGAACCCAATCAATGTTAATAATCTAGTGCATGTGTCATGTCTCACTGTTGTTTGTCATTGGTATGCATCACACCTAAAGCACTTGGTAAAGGACATTTTAATCCTCAAGAATTCATTTATCATTCAGTCAATCAATTAAGTATTCCCTACATGTCTTATTTATGTGTCATGTGGCATCAATATTGTCATTGGTGTGCATCGCACCACTGTGCCATATGTCATGGTCACACTTTCATGAATATTATATGAACTATGCCCAACCAGTGACACGTTTTGCCACTTGTGACTATGTTGATATGGCACTAAGTTCAAGGGAGTTGAAAATCGATATGGTTCACTCCATGCACTATGGACACTATTTCGAAGTCCGACACACTATCTGAAATAAACGGTGTAGCTTGGGAGGGTGGGTCCAAAAAAATTTGTTACATATGCAAGGCGCTAATGATTGATATATTATATCCTACATGATGCACTCAAATTGATGCATTGTGCAATGGAAGCATACTAAGTTACGCCACTTTTGGTTTTAGTTTTCAGTATCAGTTGTGCTATATGTTAGGACCTTTTGACTTCCTTGTTTTCGTCCTTGTTTTGCAAATCATGACACAATCAACAACGATATTGAAACGTTTGATTCCTCATGTTTTAAACTAGAATGACATGTGTGTGCAATTTAAAACACAACGCATCGCAACACAAAATCATGAATTTGTAAATGTGGGTGGGAAGTGACATGTTACACTAGGAGAAAACTTGTCCATTCCAACCACCCATTACAACTTGTTCGTTGCAACTCATAGCGAGGAAATTCATAAATAAATCATTTCCTTCACCAATCAAAGGTTTTTGGATGGCAACTCTCCCAAATTCGCAATAAAAGCCTCTGGTAGGCAATAATGATTCATTTATGCATTTAACCGGTATTTAGGTAATTCCTAACTTTTGATGAGTTTGGAAATAAGCAAGCAATGTTGGGAACGTGAACACTTGTGCTCAAAGTGTTGTTATTTGTACTCGCCATGTAGCCATTGTGTAGGTGGTTGTATATGAGAAGACATGGACATGATGAGTACAAACATTTGACGTCATAGTGGAGATATTGAAGCCAACATGCGGTGGGAATTTAGTCCAGATTTGGCCAAAAAGTCCAAATTTATCTAAATAATAAGTTGTTTTCTTGCCATGAGTTACAACGGGTGGTTGGAATGGACAAGTTTTCTCCTAACTTAGTGTTATGAGACTTTTTGTGTCTAGATGTCCAACGTATTGACACTTCGCCTATTTGTCAATGCACCCTACAAAACAAAGGGTGACATTGAATAGGTCAACACTTATTTACCTTTTAAACTCATTGGCTCACATCCATTACAACCTTTCATATTGACCATTTATGAAATATTAAATTTTCACCTCTTTCACATCCACTTCTCAAACATATATTGATACTAATCGATGAATTGTATTGTGCACACATACAAGGTGGCTTAAACCCAAGGCTTTAATTGGTATCCCTTGGGAATTGCAATGCGAAGCCGTGCAAGGCCGGAGTAGTGTTTGGATGGGTGAATGGGGAGAACCGACTGCTAGTTACAAATGAACCGGTTGAGTTTCAGATAAAACCGGTTGAAGTTCAAGAATTTAGGAAAATTACCGATCAATTTAGAGGAATCTATGGAATATACCTAACATTAGTAGAGAAAAACTGAAAGATCCTAACATGTAATTGGTTGGATTTGGAAACACTAGGATTTAGACCGATTACGCCCAAAAATCTCCCTAGACAATGACGTACACATCTTAGACCTTCGTGACTCTTCATGTACAATAAAGTGTCCCATGCCGCCTTTTCTGGTTGTCAACCAAATTATTGCAAGATCGTTTACACATGTTGAAGATGATTAATATGGCCCACACTAAATCAAATGTATAGTGTAGTGCAACACACACAAAGAAGCTTGCCTAATGAGCAATGCAAGTGTTAGCTTTTTACTTTTGTTGTGCAGCCAAAGCCTGGCAAGATTTTACGTGTGGGGCTTTGCGTGTTAACCCAACAAGGGTCTTCACATTTACAAATCCCCTTCAAAATCTACACCATTTGCCAACATTCATTGAAGATGTAGTCCACTTGGTTCGTGTTGGGCTGCAAAATCAAGTATATTTACACACAACAAGGACAATTGAAGATTTTGTACAATGCTAGGCTTAAAGCTAAAAACAACCATTATTTATTTGAATTAAGCTCTCTTATGACTTAGTTACTATATTTTGTAGGTTTTTGCTATTCAACTGGTAAATGTTTTGCATACGACACTTGTGAAGATCTTTAAGATGTATAGCTCACATGATGATCACTTGATTATTGTGCATTGAAAAGTGCCTATATCCATTAGGAGGATATAATAGTATCATGAATGAAAGAGAAAGGGCAAAAGATTCATAAATCTCAAAATTTTGACAAGATATTAAGTCATATGTTTCCATCAATGAGAATTGACCTTCAATGATTCTAAGTGGATTCATACGTATCTAATGTACATGAGCCTTAATCGAACACTTTTCTCTCTACACCCACTTTTTGTAGGACATGAAACATGCAATTAGTGTGAGATGATTAGCACATCCGAATTGTGACCATGGCCATTTTCTCATAATTTCTAAAGCCCATATGAATATCTTGTTCATTATCAAAGTGAAGATTTTTGTGCTCATTAAATGGTCATACATGGCCTGACAATTATGTTGACTATTTAGCCTAGAATGGTTATTAGTCCAATCTCTTCTAAACGCGGGTCTTTTTGGTGTCTATTCTTAGATTCACACCTAACCACACACTAATTAGGTAAGTGAGCCTTGATTGGGTGCTTTTCTCACTACACCCACTTCTTGTAGGACATGAAACATGCAATTAGTTTTAGATGATTAGCAAATCTAGATTGTGGCCACCTTCATTCTCTCATGATTTTATAGCTCATATGAATATCTTAATTATTATCAAAGAAAATGTTTTTCACTCATTAGATGTTCACATAGGGCCTCCCAATAATGTTGAATATTGAGATTAGAATGGTTGTTATATTTTGAGCATAAGTCAAAACATAGGTATTTTTGGTGCACACCTAACCACACACCACTCGAATATAGGTGTCTACATTTATGAGGTGTTGGACCACTACATGCATATGTTTCTTGTGCAATTGCCCCATGTCAGTAGAAATTTGTCCTACATCACTAGGAAATATGCAGATCTACCAGAGTGACAGATTTGCATTGGTCTTTCACCGATGTAGGACAATTGCCTGTGACTCATGTTGGTAGTGGTTTGACACCAATCTATCTTATTCTAGTCTAAAATGGATGTATTAAAAAACCTATGAGAAGCACTTCAATAACTCAATGATGGAAGGGTGAATTGAAATGACATTGAATTCTAGGTCTACAAAGCCCAATAGGCTTATGGGACTAAAAGCACGTCAATGTGGAGTGAATAAGGCTTCATCCACTAAAGTGTAAGCAAGGGCCTTTGTGAGATAATTGCTATTATCAACACACCAATTAAATTGAATGAATGTGTGTTTAGTAAAAAATGAGACACCGAACACATTATTTTTCCCATAAAGTCATGGCAAAAAACATCCGGACTTTGAAACACCTTACAGTGTAACTTAATTTTTGATTGATATTGTTGGCTCCACACATTGGATGCATAGTGGTAAGTTAAGTGGTTTGCATTGACCATGCATGCTATATGTACGACATTTGTGGTACAGTGTTAAGGGCGTACCACTGGACTATTTACTTTCCAATATCCATTATAGAAACATAATGATTTATGCTTGATTAGGATCAAGGTGCTAAACAATGTTTTCTCCCATAAAATAAATTTTCTTGCCACAATCACCTAAACCTTGAAAAGCATTACAATGAAACTTACTATATTGGTCAATCACCTTGGCACAATGGTTAGGCGGCTTGTGCTCACCATGCATGCCATATGTATGACAAACACAAGCTAACTACTCACCTATTGTTATAAGTGAATTTGGCACATATTGGGGTCACTTTAGTTACAAAAGTTGACAAACCATGGTTGGGACCACATGTATTGGTGAAGGGACCAATGCCTCCAATTGATGACAATTGTGTGGAAGCACTTCACCTCGGACCGAGGGCTTCTTCCTTATTCTTCTCTCCATGACCACGTGGTCCCATCTTCGTGTGACCTAATTTATGAAATGCATGTTTACAAATCATGTCAAAATCCTAGATGCATGGGACATATTGCAGGTTCTACGAATGGAGTTTTTATTTTCTAGAACATGCAAATCTTATAATGTAATCTTGATTTGTGATAAGATATGTGCACCTACAATGGGCAATGTACCTAAACTAGACACAATCTATGATATTCATAGACTCTAAATGTGAAATGAAAATCGATCCTAGATTGTGTCCATTTTAAATACAATGCTCACAATAGGTGCACTCATCTCGGTCCCATTAGATACTGTATCAAATGATGCTCTTGTCAGTTAAGTGGGGATAGGGTTTTAGAAAGCTAAGAAGTAAAAAAAGTTCATTACCATATGTGCCTATGAGGTTAGGCCCACTACCACCAAAATAATAAAGTGTTTAGACAAGCACAAATCTTCATAGGTGCCATGCATGTAGTGTGCTCGTCTAAGCTAAGCGGGGATAGGGTTTCAAAAATTTAGGAAGTACAAAGTTTCTCACTGTGAGTATGTGCCTATGAGATTAGGCAACCCTCACCAAAACATATAAAATTTTATTTGACATCCATGAACCTTTAGAGGCATATAAAACCCAATGTGGGCATAGCATGCAACACACATGTTGATCTTATAAACATCTTACTTGAGTCATTGGACCCAATTTTCAAAATGACTTTGCAAAATGGCACGCAAGGGACTCTTGGTGTGAAGCATCAAAATTTGTACAAATTGTATTGTTGGTTATGCACAACTATGAGTAATTTACTATAGCACATTGTAGATGTGTCGCTGCAATGCTTTTTGAGGTCAAAAGTGGGTCACTCGGACATGAAAGAATTGAATCATGAACGTTTAATAAGATGACAAGGAACAATTGATGCGGGTAAGCTCTTCTTCTTCTTCTATCAAGTTGTAGATAAACTACGAAGTGAAAGGCTACAATTGATAGACAATTATCGTCAACATCCCATTTATTTATCTATTCTAATTCTATATTGTTATGTTAGGAAATGAATCATGTGCATAAGGTTGCTCAAAATCATGCATGGATCTAATAAATAAGATCATTCATAAAATGAAAGACTTTTAACACCTTCAACTGATTGAGATTTGTAGACATTATAAAGTTCACGAGATTAGAAACATGAGAATCAAACTTGTTGTTCCCATAATCAAGGTGAGAAACTTCTAGATCTTTGAAGTGCCCCTTGTTTACATGGTCTCCTTCTACATATATATATAGTGACTCACAAAAGTACTTGGCCGCTGCCTGTGATCGTGAAAATTGGACAAAAGCTCTTAGACTAGTGAGAAATAATAAGCAAGATTTGTCATAGATACCATACAAGTTGTCAAGAACATGTTATCAAAAATTTGTGAAAATAAAATCGAAATGGTAAAAAGAAATTGAAAGAAGTATGCAAAAAGCATGGCCAAGAACTTATGTTGATTAAGTAGAAAATCATGATAACACAAAGAAAACTCAAAATGAAAAGCTAGTAAGTAGCAAATGCTACATATGTACAACAACTACATGTCTACCAACATGTGTATCCACCCTTAGCTGCAAGAAGATCAACCACCCTTGTTGGCATTGTGCAAATTAGCTTCTGTACAAATTCTACTTCAATGTTTTGCCAAACAACCTGGATCTTCTCCCACAAGTCATCTCTACTTTTGGGTGAATCACCAAGCAATCATAAGCGTCTATCTACTTCATTCCACAAGTGTTCGATAGGATTTAGGTCGGGAGATTGTGGTGGCCACTCCATCACAGAGAAATCCTGTTGACTTAGCCATCGTTGTAGAAGACCAAATGTATGCTTCAGGTCGTTATCATGATGCTGAAAAATCACTTCTGCCTCATCAAGACCTTGTCTCTCAATAGTACCCAACAATTGCGAATGTAAAATGTCAAGATAAACTTACGAATTCATAATGCCATCAATGCGGTGAAGGTTTCCTACACCTGCCCAACTCATGCATCCCCATACCATGATGCTACCTCCACCATGTTTAACCGTATGTTGCACATGACAATCACGAAGAGGCTCTGTAGGATTTCTCCAACACCATTGACGGCCATCTGAACCAAAAACATTGAACTTGGACTCATCTGACCAAATGACATGACTCCAGTTTTATACATCACAGTCTGTGAAACCTTCGCCCACTGTAAACGCTTCTACTTATGCCTCTTTGTCAACAATGGTTTCTTCCTCTTCACTCTAGCACCAAGCCCTTGCCTCCAAAAACTTCTAGTCTCATCAAACAAACAAAGACCTTGAGCTCTCAAACTACGACCTACAGCTGCCGCAGTCCCTGATTTCGGCTGATTGAAAGTCCTCACATCAAGCCTCTCATCCCGAATGCTCAAAAGACGTGGTCTCCCAGATCTTGGACGATCAGACACCTCCCCATTTTCTTTGAACCGAACTAGAATGTGGCCAACTGTGCTACGAGGAATGTGAAGATGGCCGGCTATGAAACGTTGTGAAAATCCTTGCTCACTCAATGCTATGACTTGGGAACGCTCATGAAAACTTGTTTTCTTCATTGTGACCGCTAGAAATGTGAAGAATCTCAACTTAAGACTATTGGAAGCTCTCAAAGATCTATACACTCAATGGAAACACAAGTGGAAGAAGAAGTCACTATTGTCAACGTATGTAGTTGGCCACCCTCGAGATTATTTGAACTACTCCCACAAAAATGTATCACTTGGATTACCCAAAGGAAGCCACCTAATACTGCATTAAATGATGTTGATTAACCCTAATTAATTTGGGAGGCGCCTTCATTAACCTCTCTCTACGATTGCATGCCAAATGGATTCACAAGTAGTGGCCAAGTACTTTTGTGAGTCACTGTACATCTCACATACTTGGATATATACTTATATGTTAGAAGGGCCACCACCTATTCAAGGACCGAATGACTTAATCCACATTAAAATGGGACAACACCCTAATCCTAAGCAATATTCAATGATCCAAAACAAAATTTAACTGATAAGTAGTATTGGTAATACCATTTGGAGTTACACAATGTTGCAAATTGCAACTTTAACATTATATAATAAGTATACATGTTATGCACTTCACATAGGACCAAGGCTCTGCTAATGAGAAAGTAATATTCTTACAGAAGTTTTAAACACTACATAGAAATCCCAAACACTTATCCACACTAAGGGCCGGTACACACATGTCCCAAGTCCTAAGTCCCAAGTCATTTGAGATCAATCCGTGCAATCTCAACCGTTGAGAGCATGGAAGTTGGGACTTATTCACACGGGGTCCTAGGTCCTAAGTCCCAACTATGACATGGATGCCTACATGGCAACACTTTTTGGAGGTGAGGCTTGGGACTTGTGTTGTGAGTTGGGCCGAGAAAAAAGCTAAACCCAACTCTCAACCCAAGTCCTGCAAAAAAAATTTGCACAAAATAATCGAGATTTGACTTTAATGATAATTAACCATTTTTAGTGGTTACTTGAGGCTCACAAGTTGGGACTTTGCCTCCATGATGGGACTTGCTAACATGAGTAGGACTTGGGGCTTGGGACTTGGGACCTCATGTGAATTGGCCCTAAGATTTGGGTTTAGAGTAGACAAACCTATTTTTGATAACTTAAGCAATTTCACATAAGTGTAGTACATGTGTGATATCATGGTGATTTTCCATAGGTCAAGAAATTGATATCATGATGCTTCACAAAAAAATCACAATTTATTTCCAAGTTTTGAAATTACTGTAAATTTCCAAAAGGCAAGATTCTCTTCCGACCCATATTCACAACATAGGCTAACTTATTTCTGATATCTGGGAGATGAAAAGTTGAGTATAATTGGTGCCCTTTTCAAGGAACCCAAATCCGTGCCCTTTTAACTTACTTTTTCCATCACGCCGAATGTGAGGGCTACATGTGTGATTCTTTATGACATTTTCTATCACGTTTGAAAATGACGGCTACATGTGTGGAACTTCACGACTTTAGGGGACTTTATATAATAAGATTTGGAGGGGGGGGGATTTGGAAATGGGTTTGTCCACTCTAACTTTTTGCTCAACCCAACTCTCAACAAAAGTCCCAAAGCCTCACCTCCAAAAAGTGTTGCCATACATCCACGTCATACTTGGGACTTTGAACTTGGGACCCTGTGTGAAGTGGTAAGTCCCAACTTCCATGCTCTCAACGGCTGAGATTGCATGGATTGACCTCAAGTGACTTGGGACTTAGGACTTGGGACCCATGTGAACCGACCCTAATTACCAACACGACCCCCTTGAATTGCCTGGACCAGGCCTTAGAAATGGTTTTTTCCACAAAACACAAAGAGGAGAAGACTCGAGACTCATCAGTTCTAGGAAACCCACAAGACTTTCAATCTACAAAAGAGAAGACAAATTCATAGATTTGTATCTTCCAAATCTAGGAAAGCCTCTGGTAGTGCATGCGAGACGGCCCTGCCTCTGCTAGAACTTTGGAAGGAGCAACATACATAAGCTTATTTACTCGCTCTAGCTGGGGAAGCTGCCGTGCTTGGCATTTTGTGGTGGTCATCTCCCACCATAGCCCAGCCCTGGCCATGGGGGATGATCTCATCACATGCTCATTCTCATACTCATAAGTTACTCCGACGCATCATCCCCTCATCTCATCACCCCTTGCTTTGGCGTCTGGAGAAACGCTCAAAGTAAGAAGGTATGTGTATGAGTAAGCGAAGGAAGTAACTTGTGCTTTTGTTTGAGTGCCACTCAAACAGAGTGGTCCCCCAGTTCATTGCAACAAGAAGTAAGTTAGTAAGTAAGGCAGCTGTGCATCTCTGTGGTCAATTGTTTCTGTACAGGAGAAGAGAAGAGAGAGAGAGAGAGAGGTGAACAGATTTTGCAGGAGCTGGGTTGGTGTTGCTTTGGAGGTCTGGGAAGAAGGGTTGTTGGGTTTGAGGGATTTGGGTGGTTTTGGTTGGGTTTTTGTTGGTTTAATGTTGAGGCGGAGAGGAAGAGGAAGAGGATTATTATGTGTGTTGATGAGATAGGAATTTGAGGCTTGGGGGATTGGGTTATTGAGTTGTTGGGTTTGGGGGATTTTTTTTGTTGATCAATTTTTTTTTTTTTTTTTTGGTGGTTGAGATTCGAAGTGGAGGATTTGGTTGGGTTTAATGTTGTTGTTGGGGAAGGAGAGGATTATTATGTGTGTTGATGAGATAGGAATTTGAGGCTTGGGAGGGAGGCGGGGGGGTGGGGGGGGGGGGAGAGATGCTGCGTAAGAGAACCAATAAGAAAGTGGAAGATGCGACGCCGACCTCGTCCGAGTCCCAAGTTGTTACCGAGGAGAGCAGCAAAAATGAGAAAGGCAAGGACTTAGACTCGGTGGATTCGAAGCCGCTGCTGTCCAAGCAATCCACTCTCCCCCCCTCCTCTTCTCCTGCGAAGATTGACAAGAAGGCCCGGGTGTCCAAATGGAATTGTCTGGACTCCTGTTGCTGGCTCATAGGTTACATTTGCGTGGTGTGGTGGTTTCTCCTCGTGCTCTACAATGCCCTCCCTTCTCTCCCAACCTATGTGACTGAGGCAATTACAGGGCCCATTGCCGATCCGCCGGGTGTGAAATTGGCCAAGGAGGGGCTTCGTGCTCACCACCCTGTTGTGTTTGTTCCTGGAATTGTCACCGGAGGGCTGGAGCTTTGGGAGGGGCGTCCCTGTGCCGATGGCTTGTTCAGGAAACGTCTCTGGGGTGGGACATTCGGAGAGGTTTACAAAAGGTAAATTGGGCTATAACCTGCAATCTCGCTGGGAATATTTTTCCTTGATTCTCAAGCAACTCTCGTGGCTGCTCGTATTTTATAAGGGGAAGTATGAAGAAGGGTTTTGAAATGTCCTGTGAAAACTGAGCAGCTTGGAGATCATTGATGTGGAGGTTTCTGATGATCATGGGTTTTGGGTGGTTCTATCTCCATGCATGATTATTATTCAAATCTTGCATTTTATAGGGCTCTTTGGAGTGAAGGGAATTTCTGTGAGAGAGTTGGGAATTATCAGTTTCTCAATGCTTTTTTTTCCCCAATGGGATTCTAGGGTTACAGATAGTGAACCTCTGTGCCGATTACTCCTTTGCGTCAGTTTAAAAAATCTGCAACAAGAACTGAACCTTGAGTACTAGGAACCTTTCATCACACCACGACTGAGGAACACAGATATCTCAAACCTGGAAAGAGAGAATATTGGAGGATATTTTGGTCGATCGAGCATCAATTTTACTTGTTCCTTGTTTGTCCCCTTGATAGATTTTGTACCATTGGATGGCATATTCCGGCATATAAGAGGATGGTTCTCAGAATATTATTTCACTGTTGATGGATAAGGATGGGCTAAAGAGGGTGTTGTTTTGTGGTTCACCAGGCCAAAATGCTGGATGGAGCACATGGCACTAGACAACGAGACTGGCTTGGATCCAGCTGGTATAAGGGTTCGTCCTGTATCAGGCTTGGTAGCAGCGGATTACTTTGCTCCTGGTTACTTTGTTTGGGCAGTTCTGATTGAAAATCTGGCCCGTATTGGCTATGAAGAAAAAAATATGTATATGGCTGCATATGATTGGCGTCTCACATTTCAGAACAATGAGGTCTTGTCTCACACTTCCCCTCATGGTATTGCCTTATGGGTTTTGAAGCTAATTGGGTGGTTGTTCCTTGTTTGAGATTTTCTCAGTATTTGCGTACTCTTTTACAGAGGTCCAACTGCCTGACTAAGTATATCATCAGTATGCATAGCATGCAATTCTGTACTGGACGAATTTTGATGTAGCCTGACATTTTGGATGAACTCCTGATATCATTAGCTATTTGCTTCATGTGATAAGTTTTGCAATCACTTGTTTGGACATCCATGCAATTACATTTTTGCAGATCTGTATAATAAAGCTGCAGTATATTTGGAAATAAAATCAGAAGAGATTCAATTGACAAAGCTGTAGTGTATTTGGAAATCAATCAGAAGAGATTTAATTGACAAGAATTTTATTCAACTTGCTGAAGGTATTTTGACAGGGTTCAAATTGATTCGTTTCTCCAAGTTAGAGAGTAGAGGGTTGATTTTCTTCTTGTCTCCTCCCAGTATATGTGTGCCAAAAAGTGGCATGAGTCTGAAGTTATATTTTGTGCAAACAGGTACGGGACAAGACTCTGACCAGATTGAAAAACACCATAGAGACGCTAGTACTTGCCAATGATGGAAACAAGGTGGTTGCGATCCCTCATTCCATGGGGTCTTTGTTCTTCCTGCATTTTATCAAATGGGTTGAGGCTCCACTGCCAGTGGGCGGTGGAGGTGGACCAGATTGGGTTGCGTGCCATATTCGAGCAATTATGAATATTGGAGGCCCATTTCTTGGTGTGCCCAAGGCATTTGCTGGACTGTTTTCTGCAGAGGCCAAGGACATTGCTGTTGCCAGGTGAGCAAATCCAGGCGTTTAAATAAAATTAGTTGGTTCCAGAAAGGAGTTCACAATTAGAGATGTGCTTCCTTGCTTGCTTTGCTTTTATCTTCTATTGACCTCCACCTAGAACACAGGATCCATTATCCTTGTAGACTCAAATAAATCACTTGCAGACTCACATAAATCCTCATAAATGGTTCATGGCCATGTATATTACTAACTTCCAAACCCCGAAGAAAGTGGTTTGGATTCTTTAAAGTCTTCAATCATCAGTTGATTGTTTGATTGTCCCTTGGTTTAGTATATTGTGGTGCAAGGAAGCAACTCAGATGATTGAGTTGCATGATTTTGTAGAGCAATTGCGCCACATGTGCTGGACTCCGACATGTTTGGGCTTCAGACACTGCAACACATGATGCGGGTAACACGCACATGGGATGCGTGCATGTCTATGATTCCTAAAGGTGGCACCACCATCTGGGGTGATGCCGAGTGGTCTCCAGAAGAAGGCTACGATTGCTCAAAGCGGTTGAGTCCTGAAGGGACTGGTGCCCCTGATGAAAAGAATACTACGAGTGTGCATCTTGGTGCACACGGGAAGCCTGCGGCCCATTATGGACGGCTCATCAGCTTTGGGAAGGAGAATGCACAACTCCCGTGGTCAATCATTGATGACAGAAGGAAGAAGCAGAAGGTGAGCTAATGAATAAATTTGAACACCTGATAGAATTTTGTATGGGTGCAGTCACATTTAACCTGATAATGGAGACAGTGGTTGCAAAGCATTGTGGAGGAGTTGAATTCCTCATTGGGTCATTTTGTGCTCTACCATCTTAACTCCACTAACTAAACTGGGTTTCCTGGTAAATTGACAATATCTGATTTAAGTTCTGAACTAATTCTGACCCTGACTACTAATGCTGTTGCCTCTACGGACGAAAAGCTCCTCTCCAACTATGCCCAGATTCTTAAGCATGACAAGGTCGACTGCTTCTGAAAAACAGTCTCTTTGTCCTTATCCGTCTCCAAGACAAAAAGTAATTGGGTAACTGAACCAAATTGAAAAAGTTGAAGAAAGTGAATTAATCAAGGTTGTCAAATAACAATGGCAGGAAATGAGGAGTAATTGGAATGTGCAAGTGACTGAACCTTCAAATATGCACTATGGTCTTTTCCTGCGGCTCTCCTTGGCCTTGAGGAAAATAAAAAATAAGGTGCTTGTTGGGCTCTTCACACTGGAAATTCACCACATTTATTTTTCCTCGTTTGCAAGACCTTGCGAACAAATAAGTCCTTTAATGATTTTAAATGTGATTTGCATCAACCTACACCTAAAATTGGGGTGAATTTGATCCAGTGAGGACAAGGGTTAAGCCTGCTCTTGGCATGTATGTTATTGTTGACAACCTGGTGCAGCAATTTTTGGTCTTCTTGTCAGTGTCTCTTCCCTGCTTTTTGTGCCCGTCGTTTGTTTTTGTAAGTAACTTTGTAAATGTACATAAGTAATTTCAGTGTTGGCCTTGATGATTACTGACAATCTCAAGTATGAAACTGCTCTGATGCTTGCAAGAACATTCATGACTCAACTATCTGTTTGAAAATTCAGGTGACGTCAACTGAAGTGCCTGTGCCTTCAAACACAACATGTGGAGATGTGTGGACAGAGTATCAGGAAATGACCTGGAGGGAAGTGCAACAAGTGGCTAAAGAAAGTGTGTACACAGCAACTGATATAATTGACCTATTACGCAAGGTGGCCCCAAAATTGATGGTCCGTGGTGACGAGAATTGGGGCTATGGTATTGCTGATGATTTGAGTGACCCCAAGTACCAGCATCCTCGCCACTGGTCAAATCCCTTGGAGACAACGTGAGTCATTCCTCTCCTTCCTGCATTTCTGCAAATTTTTATCACTAGCTCTTCTCCTAAACCAGGGCACAAATGATGACCATAGATATGTGCCTAAGTTTTCACCAAACAGGTTTCACATGCAAAACTCATCATTACTCTGATACTTTCTGAGTGAGGTATCTAATAACTATTCACTTTGGGGTCAGTATAAGCACATAAAGTAATGTGTTGTTTTATAATCATTGATTGGTTAGTTTTCTCAATTTGTTCTGGATTTCTCAGTCTGTATGTAACTTTTATGTTTTCAGACTACCAGATGCACCAGACATGGAGGTGTACTGCATGTATGGAGTGGGGCTCCCCACGGAGAGGTCTTACATCTACAAGTTGTCCCCATCACCTGACACATGCTATATCCCATTTCGAATTGACACGTCAGCAGAGGGAGGTTCAGAGGGTTGTCTCAAGGGTGGTATTCAGTTTGTGGATGGGGATGAAACCGTTCCAGCACTAAGTGCCGGTTTTATGTGTGCTAAAGGGTGGCGCGGTAAGACCCGATTTAATCCATCAAATGCAGCTTCATATGTACGGGAATACGATCATGCCCCACCAAACTTGTTGCTTGAAGGAAGGGGTACTCAGAGTGGGAGCCATGTAGACATAATGGGCAATTTTGCATTGATAGAGGATGTAATGAAAGTGGCAGCAGGCTGGACAGGTGAAGAAATTGGTGGTGACCGGCTCTATTCCGATCTTGCAAAGTGGGCGGATCGCGTCAAGTTGAAGCTTTAGGTTTACAGTGAAGGCAGTAATGTGGCCATGTAAATAGATTAGCCATTTCAATATCTCGGTTGTAATCTACATGCTGGATCAAAGGAGCTGACAAATGCCATGAAGCATTTATGTAAGCTATACTTCATGGAAGTCTTGTGTATTGTCTTTTGGTTCTTGTTGATTTCTTGCGCACTTGACTTTTAATGTTCATTTTGCTACTCGAGCATGGCTGCATGTTGATGTGCTGATACCTGCTAATGCTATGCAAGATTGCTGGATTTCACTTCAAAAGCCAGATAAAGTTGTTGCAAGACTGTACAGGCTATTGTTGCAATTTATTGTTGAAAATTTGAGTCAGTCCAGCACTGCAAAGAAGCATGTGGTATATTGATATCGGCAGGCTCTAAGATTCATGACAAGCAAGATTTCAATAGCAACCTGGCCTCATATGGACAATCACATTAGCTACACTATTTTGATGCTAATTCTGGGATTTATTTAGCTAAATGAAAAAGGGGATTTCCAAGCTCAATAGCCCCTCCGATCTCACTGTGAAGAATTCTATTGAGGTTTTGAGGCTGTTTTAAAGTTTGGGTGGGAGTGTCTTCGACCTCGAGCTATATTTCCATTCCATGTTGAGATATTGGGGTATTGAGGTCGGGCTTGAGGTTGGGGTGGGCTGGACATGCATCGCTGCCAGTTCAAGGCCTTCCAAGATTTCTTAGGTGAGCCAACCAATATAAGACATTGATAGCCCAAGCCCATGTCCACTGCACCTTTCAACAATGTAGAGGTCTTGACTGTACTGAACAATTGGGAGGGGCTGAGGAATGTTATGATATCATGAACACCCAAATGATTTTATTAGGATCCAATTAAATTTCGAACACCTAACCTAGGTTAACCTCAATCCCAAATTGTGTTTGGACCTAATGCCCATGTTTGGTGCTCTGTAGCTTAATATGAAGGGGTTATAAAAAGAAATTCGAACTGTACGTATTGAAATCCAACTCCACAAGGATTGTACACACAAACATTCAGCTTGATTGGACCTAATCTCCTTTGTGAGATAGCTGAGGTTTGAAGGCATGTTATCGCCTTAAACAACATTGAAAAATTCCCCAAAATCATAAATGGCTACTACTTGTCCAGCCAATGGGGAGAAATCTAGAGGGAACCAACCAAGAACCATCCACTTGGAAAACAAACTGGTCAAAGTCCTAAACCATTCGGTTGCCTAATAGTCACAACATCACTCAGTCGATTTCCTTTCAGTTTATGAAAAGAACAATCACTTTTGCAAATTTCAAATATTCAATTGGTACGATTCCCAAAAGAATAAATTGAGGCTGATTCTGAATCAAAGAACCACTTTACGTTCAAATCTGGGAGTTGAATTGAGTACAAGACTCTATGAGAACTAATCATGTCAGTACTGTTCTGCATCCGATTGGGCGGACATAAGGACAAGACCACACGTTCAACATCAAGCACTGATATCAAGAGATGTTTAATCGAGTAACTATTGTTTAGAGGATAGTAGCCCCTTTCCAACATTCACTCCATATGAGCACTTTGAAAGGTCAAGTTTTGGGTCCAATTATCGTGACCTAGTTCCTACATAGCCACAAGTCTACTTACACGAAGAAAAAGTCGCAGCTAGTTTTAATTGGTTTTTGGGCCATCTCAACCGGTTGACTTGTAACTACAGTCGCTGGTTCTCCCTGTTCATTGTACTCATCACTTGTATTTCATTTTAAGATCATTGCCCATCCCCAAAGGCTTTAACGGTGGCAAGCGACTTGCAAGATCATTAACTTTAATTTAGACGAACCCTCCATCCAACTTCTTGGGTATGACCAACTTTTCAACATAGTGGAGGTGGCCACATATTTCACTCTTGGATCAATTTCTTCTTGGCCTAGTGCCACAAAGATGGAACAATTCTTCCAACGGGATAACTTACGATGTTCTTGCTGTGACATTCTCTTCGATCTCTCTGCTTGTGTAAATGATCATACGTTGTCCATTAGAGATAGGTTCCTTTTCCTATTTCAGAGTGTAGTACAAAGTAGTCTGAAATCTTTCTTTCAATTGGGAGTGCTCCATTACTCTACAGAATTAGCATTTTTGACACCATCTGGATGTACTTCTAGTCCCATAAGCATTTTGGCTTCCCGGAGTTTAGCGTCAAATTTCATAACATTGCCAGAATTGTGCTGGAGTTGATGATCATCAAGTGAGATGCTGTATCTGTGAGCACATGGAGCCTCCAAGTGGAATTGGAGAATGAAATCTTGTGCAGAGTTTTGCAGGTATCATCTGAGCAAGCAATCAAGCATCTCTCAAATACGGGAGGGCATCCTGATGTTCATGAGTTTGGAATAGGGGGCAAATGTGAGCCGATCAATGTCCGGGGAGATTTTTGGGCATAATCGGTTGAGATCCTAGTGTTTCCAAGTCCAACCGGTTACACGTTGACATCTTTCGAGTTTTCTTCATTAATTTGAGGTTTACTTTCTAAATTCCTCTTAAATGATCAGTACGTTTCCTGAAGTCTTGAACTTCAACCAATTATTTGTCAAACTCCACCGGTTCATCTGTAACTAGTTGTCAGTTCTCCCCATTCATGAAGTCTTGAACCTCAACCAATTATTTGTCAAACTCCACCAGTTCATCTGTAACTAGTTGTTAGTTCTCCCCAATCATTGAGACGATCGCCATCACAGGTGATGGGTTTAAGTATAAAGCAGGCTTTAGGGACTATCTAAAGCAGATTCTAATTTGTGTGACCGAGCTGGTGATGGTGTCCATTGCCTTGCCCATTGTTCTTGGCTTGAAAGGTGAAGGCATGTGGATGGTATTTGTAGTAATGTTGTTCATGTTTGTTGGAATTGTTGATGGCACTTTGCACAAGAGCAACCAGCTGGCCACTGGGAAGGGTTTGAAAGTAGGTTTGTTAAGCCTCGCTTCTTTCGCTGTAAGGGTCATGTGGAGGCCACACCTGTTTCAAAATGGAGTTCGGTAACCCAAGGTAACTTTAGCCTTGACATGTGCCAAACCTTGAGGAGCATGGTTTAAAGGCCGGTCCATTTTGAAAAAAATTCTTTTGAGTAGAAATGTTCATTCTCAACTTTGATACAAGATGGTAGTTTTGTAAGGTTTAAAATCTATGTTTATGATTGTAGTTGAAAAAAAACATTTTAACCAAAAAAAAAAGGAGGACCAACATTAAGACCAAGCTCCTTAAGGTTAAGCATGTCAAGAACAATTATTATTATCATTATTATTACCAAGGTCCATTAAACTCTATTTCATAATTGACATTTTTGAATTTGTGTGGCCTCCTCTCACACATGTTCAAAAACATTGTTTACGAAAAGGGGTTTGGGAGGCTAAAGTAAGAGACTTATGGTTTGGACACATGTTTAACCGTGTGGAGCTTGGTCTTAAGGTTTCTAGATTCTCTAATTCTGTGTAGGAATGTCTATTTCAACTCCAATCCAAAATGGTGGTTTGGTACATGTCAAGGCCACAACTCTTTTACCTGAGCCTCGGGGGGGGGGGGGGGGCAGTGTGTTAGAAAGTTAAGGATATAGGTGCGAACAACCACTATTTTATAGGGGGGGTATTACTTTCAATTCTTTTTTTTTCCACATGCTATCATTATGTGATTTTCTATTTTGGGTTAATATAAAAATGGCTTGCATTACTTATAATTCCAAATTACCTATTATTCCATACACTATAGTACTTTAAAGATGTCCAGTGCCATTTTTGATACCCTATATTACTCTTAAGTCCAATTATAATTTTTTGCCCCCATGTTTTTAAAATACCCTATCATTTGTTCGCACGTATATTGCTACTCCAACCAATGACTACCCCCCCCCCCGAGACCTGAGCTCATTGAACTTCATTTCATAACAAACAATGTTCTCCAAGGTGTGTGAACCCCCCTATAGTGTAGACTTGATGCAATTTCTAGGTCAAGTCCATGCCCTTGCCCCACATAACATGAGCTCAAGCTTGCAGGTTTGGTGGGCTAAGTTAAAAGAAATTGGACCCTTACATACAGTGACTGCCAAAACTAAGTACGAAAAAGCCTAGTCTACCTTTAGCCATTCATATTTTATAATTTATTGCATTTAATGCCAAATCAGTTGACGGCTCAAGTATACATGCATGTAAATGATGTGGCTACCAAATTACAAGTCCAACAATGCAAGATAATTTGAGAAAGATCTAGATCAAAGTAAATTAGCTCCAAAACTCAGTTATGCTCACACTTGGATTACGCAATGAATGCTACAAATCTGACATGTACAAGTGGTTTTCTGGGTCTGATTTTTTGGGTGGGCATGTTCTTGGCCTTCACATTTATAATTATGTCCCCATTCAATGCACATCATGTATGCAAATTGAGCAAAATGGTTTCATTGAGGTATCTCTCTGCTGCTGGTAGAAAGCAAATAGAAGAAGCTACTTTAGAGAAGTTGAGGAGGGGTGAAAGTACTAGAAATGTTGCTACAGACTTATAGGTATCCCAAAGTTGGGTTGCACAATTTCGTAAGCAACATTTGAGTGAATTGAGTGATGTCAATCACAACTTTGGTGGCAGGCCACAGGTGTACAGTGCAGCTGATCGTAGAGCTTGTGTGAGAGAAATCACTGTGGGTGGCTTAGAAACTGCACACAAAGTTGGAAATTACTTGAGAGAAGAGCTTCATGTTGGTATGAGCGATAGTACTGTGAGGAGATTGTTACGAAAAGCAGGTTTGAAATGTAAAGTGAAGCAAAAGAAACCAAAGCTCACACTTCTTCAAATTAAGGGATGATTAGAATTTGCTAGACGTCATTGCCATTGGATTGATGATGATTGGGATCATGTAGTATTCTCCGATGAAACAAAAATCAACCGATTTTGCTCTGATGGTCGAAGTTGGTGTTGGTTTCATGATGGACATAGTAGAAGTGCTGGAATGGTGCAACAAATTGTCAAGTTTGGAGGTGGAGGAGTGATGATGTGGGGTTGCATGACTCCGAGTGGCCCTGGTATGATGTGTAGGATTGAGGGAAGAATGGATCAGTACATGTATAGAGAAATTCTAGAGCGAGAGTCACGGGGGGGTCACTCCATTGTCAAGTAGAATACCACGTGCGAGACAAAAAAATCTACTTTTTCCTAAAAACACCACCAAAATGAGTCAAAATTTTATCAATTTTTTTTCATGTGTAGATATACACGGTATCTATTACATAGTAAAAAATGGTAACCAAATTTGATTATCTGTTTTTTTAATAAAACATACCGTTTCTAACTAAAATGACGCAGAATTGAGCTAAAACAATTACTACAAAATATGAAGATGACTAAAAATTTCAAAAAAATATACAAAAGATATTATCAATGGTTATGTATATGTAGAAAAAAAATCATAATTTTAAAAATTGTCTAAGGCATATAATATAGGGTAGCAAAATTGTCTCGCACGTGGTATTCACTCGACAATGGAGTGACCCCCCCGTGGCGAGAGTTGATTCATATGCTGCATGCATACAATTTGGATCTTGCCAATTTGATTTTTCAACATGATAATGACCCGAAACATACATCCAAGAGTGTGCGCCGTTGGCTGAATTCGCAAGAATTTACTGTTTTGAAGTGGCCGGTGCAATCTCCAGACTTGAATCCGATCGAACACTTGTGGGCAACTTTAAAACGCCGACTAAACCAATATGAGAGACCTCCCAAAGGAATGTTAGAATTGTGGGAGCGTGTTGAGGATTGTTGGGCTTCAATTACTCCCAATGAGTGTAAGAACTTGTATAGGAGCATGCCTAAGTGCACTGCAGCTGTTATAGCTGCTAAGGGTAGGTGGACAAATTTTTAACTTTGTTCTAGCTTGTGTGAGCAAAACTGAGTTTTGGATTGAACTTCACTTTACTTTTTGTTTGTACATGCATACTTGTGTGTAATAGGCCTCAATTCCCATGGAAGTATGACTGATTGCAATGGTAATCCTATGCAATTTATGGTTTCATTTTTGGTGCATCCAATTTCCTTACATTTTTTGTTGAATTTCAATATGTTGTGTTTGTACTCAGTTTTGGCAGTCACTATATGCGTAAGGGGTGGAGCTTTGTCTTAATGTTGATCCCTGCTTTTGCATCGATTTTCAACTTCAAGCCCATACTGAACCTCGTAGAGATTTCAAGTCAGATGACTACAGGTTGAGGATTGAGCTTGATAATCAAACGAGAAAAAACACGAACCCAATCTCCACCACCTTAGGCACACGTAAGGGTCCAATTTCTCTTTACCTTGGCCTACCAAACTTGCAAGCTTAGCGCTTGAGCTCAAGTTGTGTGTGCATGGACCTCCAATTTAGGGCTACATCTCATACCATAACTGGTCGTTCATCCAAGTAGAGGGCACTTCCAACAACTCTCTTGCATTTTCTATGTATGCAAACAACACTTCATTCAGAATGTGTAGTTTACATCCATGAGTAGACCAGTTATGATTGGGTTAGGACTGATAACCAACTCGAGGAGGTGGATGACCCACCACTTCCCTGGCTCGTCATCAAGCCTTCTCTCTCGATGGTTATCTAGTCCATAGCGTTGTTCTCTGTTTATGTTCTTCAAATCTGAGACTTGGAGAGAAAAGCTGATGCAAGAGCAAAGGTTAACAGCTAACACACTCACTTTGTGCACTGGCTGCGGTCCCTTAATCAACATGGGCGTCCTCTTTGTGACTTTCATTGAAGCACCTCTGTTGCTACAGTCAACCATCCTCTAGCTCAAGGATTAAAATCTTGCTCTCCCATATACCGGGCCTGTGTTGGGCTTCCTTTGTATGTATTAGGCTGTTGCCTAGTTGCACCTTGTTTTATGGTCCTGAATATGTAGACATTCTGTGCCTGGTCTTGAACGTTACTGCCACCGGTGAACTGTAAGGATAGGATTTCATGCTGTTTTTAAGAGCTCAATATGTTGGATATAATCTATGGTGCTTCATACCCACTTTGACTTATTTTGAGAAGAGGTTAGCCATAAGAACCGGATTCCTCACCATGAGCATGGAAGAGTGTGAAGCTAGTGTCTGCAACAACTACAAGGAAATGCGTAATGGTTGTGCATTTGCCAATTACATGCAGCAGGTGGACAGACTTGGATGTGGATTTGTAATTCATTTAAGTGGTGTTTTGTGTTGATGTTTGATTGATAGGTATTTGACTGCGAAGTTGTTTGAATTGTTAAATTAATGTATACTGCTTCAAATTTTGGAAAATAGATTTGATTGCAATCTGAGTACTGCAAATTTTGTGGTTTAGCACAATTTGTAGACTTTTGTGGTTTAAAATATTTTTTTTGAGTGCATTAGAAGTCATCCAGCTACATTTTTGTGAAGATGTGAATGTCGTGTACTGTTGGTTCGTGAGAATTCAATTTTAGGAACACTCGCTTCTCTTGGAGAAACTGGAGTGCATACAGGCATCAATATTGCATCCTCAAATGTTCTTGAAAATGAAGACAAGAATGTGCTTTCAGCCCTTCAGTGACCATATAGAATTGCAACACTTCATTTTCAATTGCAAATGGAATGCTTAAAACTGAAAGCTAGGTCACGCAAAGAATTGGGATTCGGAACATGTAACCTTAGTGTGCATTCCCATTGCAACCCCATTAATAATGCCTGATGCTTCAGATATCCTTGAAAAGAGCTCCACTTTGTTGATACCAATCAATATATAAGGTAGATGGGTGGGTACAAAATAAAAGCCACTAAATTCGCATACATAGAAAAATGGCTCTCCAACAAAGAAATTCACCACAAACTTTCTAACCACTTTTGGAAAGCCCCACACATCACAAACACACAAATCACACAAATTTGCAAGTTCCAATTTGCCCAATATATGGGCAACAACAAATAAAAACCTCTTTTGGTCACAAATATACACCAATCCAAATTGCACACTATGCCAAAATAATGACATATACACATGGCCACACAATCCTTCTGATTTCTATCTTCCTACATGGGAAAAATTTGCACCACCTTATACTTCTCCAGATTTGGCGTAGAATCACTTAAGTGATTGGTTACGGGTGCCTCTACTCTATCATGCCGATAGTGCGGCATAGCTAGTATCTTCTATGCTTGTGTGAATTAATAAAGCTTCCGAAACTTCCAAACCTCCAAGCTCCAGCTTGCCAAAAGAATGCCTCGGCCTTAGTGCCCGTGGCAGCTCACAGCTATGCTAACTTAACTTACTTGAATTTGACTTGGATGCGATCTTGCATATCTTGCTGCTACTGACACACCCGCATCATGATAATGTGATCTCCTCCGATGTAATGTAATGCAATGAATTGAGATTGAATCTAGGAAAGTTTACAAAGCCAAAAAGCTTATGAGACTAAAAGTACATCAAGATGATGTCTAATTTCTTAGAGTGGTAGAGTGCAGTAGTCTCTGTGACATAGAGGCTAATATCAACTTGACGGTCCAATCGAAAGAAAGACTTGATCAAAGTCCCTCATACTACATTTTCAGACTTGAGATTGTCTAATGTTGCATTTTGAAATAGGTAAGGAAACCGACCTCTGATTGGATTTTCCGCAACTTGTCGAGGCTCAAACATTCGAAGTATAAACTAAGTAAGGGTGGGTTTATGACTAGGGTCTGGGTCTAAGAAACTTGGGCTCCAAGCTTATTAAATACTCTTTCACGGACCTTGTTTTCGGACTCTAGATTTGATCCCAGCTTGAAGGTCGGTCTCTCAATCTAGGAGGAGTATTTTGTTGGGTGGGGACTGCCAAGATTTGGACCGCTCCATTATTATCAAAACTTGGACCTGGACTCTAAAATAAAGTCCTTGGGTCCAAATAGGATTGACTAATAGAAAATTGTTGGATTTTGGAGCTTCTTTAGTCTTGGACCCTTAATGTAAACCTACTCTAAGTTGTGAACACATCATAGATAATTAAATTATCATTGTTGTGGATTTTCTCCCTATATTCAACAACCATGTGTTCATGCTCTCAAATATTGGATATTAATAGGTTGTCAGGTCCACCCATGATAAGGTGTACCACTAAGGACTGAATAGAAATGAGTCCTTACATTCCATAAGGACTCATGTTTGAGGCAATATTGCCGATTAAAATTACTAATCTTTAATCAAATGTGATGGCAATATTTATAATTATGTTGAGCCTTGATGATAAACCTATGTAAAGTTCAAAATATAATCATGATAAATATTCAAAGGAGTGTCAAGGACTATGAAAAACAGGTGTTGATACACCTCTTTGTGGTTGGACATCGTAATCTTGTGTCCATGCTCACTCAAGAGCTCGAGTGGGCTTTGAGCCTAGGTTGTATAAATCTACAAGGATCCAAATAAGAGTGAGTGGGTTATGTGTACCTGATGTGGTCACTTGTCTTATGTGGCTACTTAGTTTGGGTGTCCATTGGACTTTAAGCACAACTAAGATGGCCAGATTCTGGTGATGTGCATATCACATGTGAAGATGTCAATTTTAAAATGCAAATAGAGATTCTTCACTTACAAATGAGGGTATACTTTCATGTGCCAACCATTATGGGAAAGGAAATTAGACTTCGTCAATGTTGGCAAAGGTTTAGACGGGACCATGGTTAATGGTAGAAGCTTACTATCACTTGTAATATGTTAGACAACAATGTATTGGTATGGATATCTTCAGACATTAGAAAAAGCAACCTTCCCAAAAATACCGAATTTAAGCATTAGAGTCTTGTTTGAAGAAGAACCAACGGTTTTGATGGGTGATTAAGGAAGTGATAGGGTTTTCAAGAATTCCCACTTTGCTTAAGACGGTATTTAGGCAGAGGAACAATATTTTAAGTGTGGCCATTTTTTTTAGTATTGTAGCATGTTATCACCTTGTAGAATATATGAAGTAGTGAGTTGTGTTTGTGTTGGGATTGAGTGTATATATGAAAGTTGTATCTAGCTTGAACAATGTCTGGGAAAATTTTGGGCATAATCAGTCGAAATCCTAGTGTTTCCAAGTCCAACCGTTACATGTTGACATCTTTCGGTTTTTCTTTATTAAATTGAGATATATTACATATGTTCCTCTTAAATGATCAATAATGTTCATGAAGTCTTGAACTATAACTGGTTATTTCTCAAACTCAATCGGTTCATCTGTAGCTACACTAAATAGTATATTTAGTGTTAGATTACATTCGGAGTTACTTACTCCTATATCTTTTTACTATTAATGTAAATTTTTACCAACAAAGGTCGAATTGGGTTGTTGGACATTATAGAACATTAACATCTTTATGTGGTAAAAAATTACATTAATAGTAAAAAGATATAGGAGTAAGTAACTCCGAATGTAATCTAACACTAAATATACTATTTAGTGTAGTGGTTGGTTCTCCCCATTCATTGAGCTTGAGTGTTGAGTGTTGATTGTATGTAACATGCAGTTGTGTTTGGTTTAAATAGAGGAATCTACATTTAACCCCCAACGTCCTATGCGACCATAATTTGGTCATGAACAATTTTCTCTAGCCCCTTTGACACCAGTTCGGATGGTTTTTGGATTGTTTCAACTACTTCTCTTGTTCATGTTCATGTTTGCTATGTCCTGCCACGTGGATGATTTTGATTCAACAAAGTTAATTGTTCATGGATTCATTCAAATATGGGAGTGTGCATTCAACTGGTTTATAGTGAAACTAGTCCAAGATGGCTTGCTTGACATTTGCCACCTCCACAGTTTAGGGGCATCATATCATGTTTTTTTAATCCTTGTGTGCAGATGATTCCCAATCGATCTAAAAATTTGCATGACACTTAAATGCAACATACCCAAAACATACACTGTTGGAATTTTTAGTTGGACATGTGTTGGTGGGTGTAAATCCATGTGGAAGGTGAGCAGTTGTGGCACCGTTGCGTCAAATTGCAAAGCTTCCCAAAAAACCACAAAATAATGGTTTCAAGATTTGTGAGCTGATTTGAGTAGGTATATTGCCCCTCTTTTGAATGAGGTTAACATTTCGTCATTTGGAGATGATTTGAGTGGAGGTTTGATCGAAATACCAACCCCAAATTCATTTTTAAATTACTACCTCTCAAGATCACTATTGACATTCCTATTATCTCCTACATAACAAAACTTCAACATTAAAAATGTGGACTATAGGTAGTCTCCTCTAACTTGCAAACATCTATACAGTTGGATTTGTGAAAAAAACTTTAGATCTTCAAATACGGTCACTGAAATTGAGGTCACATTATCTATGCTTAACAAACAAAAACTAGAAAACCACTAAGAACCAATAATCCCCACCTACCCTAAACCCCACCTAGACACCAAAATCCCAAGAATGAATCCTCCAACAGGGTGCCTTAGCTAAATAGCTTTATTATAGGAATAGACAGCCTCCTAAAGTCAACCCAAGTAATCGGACCCAACACATGTTGCAACAAAACTTCACATGTATATGAGGGTAGGACATGTTGTACAAGATTCCGTAGCACCTGTCTCATAGCCATGCTCGATATGCCTATATCAAGTTCACATACGAGTGTGTGGCTATGATCAAGGTGAAACATCCCTCATTTACGCCAACATCAATGATTGGCATCGTCTCTCTATCTTGTGCATACTAGAACAACCTCACATGTAGGGTTTCAAACACAACACATTTTTATTTGAATGTGGAAAATAATACTTTTATATACAACATATGACACCTAAACAAGCACACAAAAATGTCGCTCGAAGCACTATCAATCCTCACCCCCCCCCCTTTCTTACAACACCAGTATATGAGTATTGGAATGTGCACTTTGACTAGAAATACGAACTCTAATCACAAATCTTCACATTCATTATGCTTGCTACCAAGGGAGAGACGTTATATCTATCTATCTCACATGCAATCATTCTTATTCAACAATGCTAGCAAAATGAATTCGTCAATTTGCTTGATCCAATGACCACATACCGTAGCTCTCTAGCAGCTTGGGCACCTTTCTGCCTAATAATTAATTAAAGTGTGAAAGTAAGTTAGGCAGCCCATAAACTAATATTCTAAAGTTGGGTAGATTCAAAAAATAATTTAGAATAAGTTAGACATTCATCCAAGTCATTCCTATAATTCATGGATGGTTTTCCTAATTTCATCTATGGTGGTCACGATTAACCTAAACACTTCCCTTAACCAACATTCCTTACCCTGAAGTTTGTCTTATACTTGTATGTTAGGGTTCTGCTTTGTGTAAGAGGAGTGGTCTTTGTGAGAGACTTGCATTATTGTGATTTTAGGCACTCTTTGAATGTTATTTCTTTTTTTTGAACACTCAATAAAATTAATTTCCCAGAAATTTAGGCGCCTTCAAAAATAATTATTTTCTACCCAAGCTGCTAGAGAGCTAAGGTAGATATGTGGATTCCACAGTGCCCACACTCAGCACACATAATTCATTCATCAGATGATCTTGCAACTTCATATGCAATCCACTAAATGACCATTTCATTGCTTGGGTGCCCTAAAGCACTCCCCATTAATGAATTATTCTTTCATTTATTGATAAATATTTGAACTGAAAACTAAGATTATGATATTGAAATATAGAAGTTTCATGTGTCATAGTGTTTTTGGTTGTTACATGTGAACACACTAACATGGAGGAATCCAAACATATGCATTGGCAAACTTTTGATGAAATAGAAGACATGAGCATATGACTTGGCCACATTCTAAAAGCATCCCCACTACTGGAGCCACAAATGGACCTCTATTGTTGGCTTCTTAGACTTTTTGAGGAAAAGTCACATGCTTCATCGTTCTCAAAAACTCGCATATATTTTAAGTTTTTATTGCCTACCAATCATGTTTTAGAGGGTGTATTTAGCATTTTTGCTATGGCTTAAAAATAACCAAAACTCAAGGTACAAACTTTCAAGGAAGGTTTAACTGTTGTCTCTTACATGCATCCGTCACATTATAGTTCATTTATCAGACAAAAGGGTTTTTATTTTACTCTACAAACAAAACTAACATATCTTTCACTCTTCTTTCCTTTAGGGGGTCCTCTTAGACCTCTCTTTCATTATCTCATTTATTCTTGTCTTTTGGCTGTGGTTTGTAAGTTTCCATTTCTTCATGGTAAAGCGTAACAATAGTTTTTGGTAACCATGATTCTTTTGAGTGTAACAATTGTCTTGGTAATCATTGCCAATTCATTTTCAAATCACAACAAGTTCCTTCATTAAGTAGTTAATGTTAATTTTAAATGCAAGACAAACTGTTTATTTATTAATTTCAATATTTAATTATTACTCACGAAGTTTACAATTAATAGCTAAAACCAAGGTCAAGCTATAGTCTTGGCCGCCCTACACAACCTGCAACATCAACAACAACCGAGGTAACAAACAACACCACAGTTGATCTAGTTAGCTTGCATTTCATTCTCATAGATCATAGTTCCTAGACTAGGTATCAATCTAATATTCCTACTAGTCCTAGGACAACTTATACCTAGATATTCTTGATAAACCATAGTTTGTCTTATCAATCCTACAAATGTCAACTCTCGATCTATCATCCCTATAATCACTCAACTGATCAAAATTTTATTCTCATCATCTTCAGTTGATAAGAGGGTTCATTTAAACTTAGCTTCTACATGCTCACAAACATAACTATAGTCATTTGTTCAACTATAATCACAAATTTAATATTAGGACACATCTTGTTCTCCACTCTTCACATATCTCAACAATAGTCAAGTAACCTCTCTCTCAGACTAACCATTGACCTTCTATCTCTCAAATACTTCATTTGCCTTTCACAAAACTTACTTATACTTAAGTGGTTCCTCTCCTCTGGTAAGCCTTGGGTGACTCTTAATCTCTCCCTTTCGTATGGCATCTTTCCAACTCTCAATCAACAATAGTCTATTTTTTCATCCTCTTTCCAATTGGATTATCTTTCAACTCTATCTCATGCACTCGGGGACCTTCCTCTCAAAGTGCCGCTAGACTATGGTTTAACTTTATTCTCCATTTATGAGTAATCAGTCAATCGCCACCAACGGCCGATAATTTTATGAAAGCTCTTAAGTTTCAAATGTGCATTCGACACATGCTTATAGTTCCACTACTCCAAAGTGACTCAATTTTGACTCTTTCTCTTTCTTCCATAGAGAACGTTATTCACTTTCACTTTTAGTTCAGTTTTGTTTCTCTCATCAATCTTTGTTGATGTTTCTTGCTCATCTCTCCAATAAGTAGGCTTTGTAGCAACACCTTATGAGCACAAGAAGAATGGGCACAAAATCAACAAGCAAAGCACAACTAGGGTCGAAGAAAGGTGAAGCGAGGAAGTTCACCATGGCCATTGAAGAGCAGAGCATGTAGGAACATGGGTAGGAGACAACGAAGGCCTTGGAGATCAATGAGCCCAAGACCCCCAACCCCAAGACCTTGCCCAAGACTCCCTCCTCAAGACCTCAACAAAGACCCCCAACCCAAGACCTCTAGTCTAAGACAAATGTTCAAGAACACCAACGAAGACCCCAGTCTTGGGAAATGATGAAGACCTAGTATTAGGACTTAAGACTTACGAAGTCTTACACTTAGAAAGTAGTTGAGAATAACTACATTAACCATCATATTTTTGTGGAAAATAAATATTAGGAAGTGGTTAGATTTACAATACCAAATATAGTGCTACTAAATATAGGAGGTGGAGACATCACAATGCTATATTTACTAAATTGGATAACTTGCATATAATTGGGTTATTTTTAGATTTCATAGACTATTAAAAGGGGGAACTGAAGGGCCCTATTACACGTCTTCATTCGACCCCGAACATTTTACATGCAGTGTCACCAGGGTCTCGATATAAAAGGGAAACCATTTAGGACTTGGAAATTAGAATATGATACCTGGCATGGCACTTGGAACTCGGCACATGGATACTCAAGATTTTTACTTAGAAATATGAAAGCTCTAATTTGAGTCTTCCTAAATATTAGAAATTGCTTGGAACTTGAAGGCTCAAGGGTTGAGCATTCTTATGGATATTCAAGATATGACTGAGGAATTAAAAAGATTTGTAAACTTCTTCAAGATGAATGAGAAGAGAAATTTTTTGGACACTTAAAGATTACTTGGAAACTTACTATGCTTCGAAAATTTGTTTTACGTGGATACTTCAAACTCGGCAAATGACATAGGAAATCTAATCGGGCCAAAGTGAAAACCATCATTGGAAAGGAGATTTGAGGATGGAAGATGATTCATACGAGGCTGCCAAGTAGGCCAAATCAATCATCACCTCATCCTCAAATTTTAAACTAAGATTTTATATCATAAGGGTCCTCAATCAAATCAGGTAGGGTTGAGCACTAATAAATAAAGGAATAAACCCACCAATTATATTTGGTAGCTCGTGAAAGAATTTATAAGGAGATCTTTGACCAACGGACTTGAAATCAAGATAGGAGGATTTTCCACTTAGTCCATGCAAGTTGTAAAGGGGGTGAAGAATCACTTAGCCTTAACATTACACTTGATAATAATATTGGAAGACAAAATCCTAGGTCTATCCTAAAGACACCTAATTTTGACATTAAGATTCTAGAGGAACATAGGCTTATAAAAATACTTGAGCACCTAATACTTAAGAGTATTAAAACAAGACTTGATAACCCCATTCAACTAAGAGGAAATCTTACCCCTTGTAATTAATTGTACATATTTCTACCTTTAGGGATTTTGGAATTGTATGGAGTCTAATTCCGATAGGGGTGATGTTCATGTAACTGGTCAGCAACGGGTTACACTGTCTAAGATTGAGGGTTGAAGGTGATCTTGATAGGCTTATAGTCTCAATCAATGCCCATCAATTTTAGATATCTCATATTCACTATCAAACTCGCTCATAGTTTCAATTGAATTAATTCTTCTCACAACTTGGATTTAGTCTAGTGCAATCACACCAAAGACAATAGTTTTTAGTTTCACATAACTCAATCACAACAATAAAAATAAATTTTCCGCCCTTCAGTAGTTCATGTGTAACTCATATTTAGAGATAACAATAAGCTTTATCAAAAAGCCACAATCCCATAATTGCTACGGTAATTGCTAATTTGTTCACAGAAAATAGCTTAACTTTTGACCTCACACAATCCCCGTGCTGAGGGAGACAAGACTATTGTGCTCAACAATGAGCTCAAACTATCTAAAATCAATGTATGTCTTCCTCTACCTCCCTTTGCCTCCTTATGGCGAGGGGAATGATGATAATGTAACCAACTACAGGCTCCTAAGCTCATGATTATAGTTCTAATTGGTTACTTTGTCCATAGTTCACTCCTTTCATCCATCTAAGTACAAACTCCACCAAAATATCACTAAATTGATGATAGTGAAACTATTAACGTAAAATTTGGCTCACATAGGGTCTTCCCTCTCGCCCTCTCGAGCCCTTCAATGCTCCAAATATACCGAGCAAAAATGATTTTGACACATAATCCTTTATAGCATGATTGGTAGGCAATATGCTTTTAGGAAATATGTTGGTTTTGGGGAAGGAGGGAGCATGCAACCTTACCTTAAAAGGTCTAAAGATGCTCTAAGTAACATTTGTAGACAAGGTGAAAGAAGAAGTTACACAAGCATTGCCAATGCCAGACACGGAGAGAGGGAAGTATTGTAAACGAATGTACCTCTCAACCATCCAACATCAAAACTTGATCCTCTATAGGGTTGTGGTTGATTCATCTCAAGTGACTTGGATTTGACTAAGTCTGGGTTTAGGCACCTTAATATCATTCCCGGGAGGGTGACTTAGTGAAATTTAGCCGAAATGGTGTGACCAAAGATATGGTGTATTTTATTCTTTGCACCTAAAATTTTGAAATTTTTTAGAAGTAATATATGATGGATAAAATATGTTATAGTGGATTACAATTAATATAAGGTCCTATACAACATATCTAATATTGAGTTTTTTAGATATAATATACCATGTGGGATATATAAAAGGTTTGGATGAAGATTATCCTTGCACATTCATACCAAAGAGCAATTTTACAAAACTTAAAATGGAGTGATGTAGTGCACATTGAAACCTTCCATTAATACACAATAATCTTATATTTGAACACGTCTATGTATTATAATTCATGAATAATTTGAAAATAATGTAAACTTTGTCTTGGACAGGAGGCTCGTCCATAATTTGGTCTCCATAAACATAATTATAATTTAAGTAATCTATGAAAAATTGAAGATAATTTAGATCAATTTGCTCGTTAGTACTAACCTAGCTCTCTTCCCCCCCGCCCCTTCTCTTGGTGGTTTCTCTTTTGAACCTCTTCTCTATGCACGCTTCTTTTCTGAATCTCCTCTCTCTGCATCGCTTCTCTCACTCTACGAACTTGTGATCTGTTAGCGTCCCAAGGCGTGGTGTAGATTTTTTGCAATCAACGAGAGTGAGTTGCAGCAATGTGGAGTACTCACTTCCGGTGACGGTCGGAAGCCGCTTCAGTGATGCTGCAATTGGGAAGCCTATCCAGCACTGAAACTCGTAGCAGACGGATGTGGAAGAGCTCGAAGCGGAGGTGGAAATCCTTCGAAGGAAACCAGCCATGAAGATAACGAACGCCGAGGAACTCAGACAAGAGGAAATAAGTTTTATAAGAAGATCCTTGAACTTTTGAAGATTTTTGAACCCTTCATTGTGGTGAATTATGCCCTAGAATCGGCTAACTGAAGAAACTGAAGTAGAACTCACTACTTCGGAACAACTCAGTTCAAAGAGGAGTGAGAGATAACAGGTATAAGTACTGAAGATTGCCCTAACGGATAGTCGTAACCCTAATAGCTAAGGTAAGAACAGATGGTAAAAGTAAAAACACGGGTTGTGTGCAGATGGTTTCAACACCCCCTCTTGCACACAAACTATCCCTCTTATTTCGCAGTCTTCAGTGAGAAGAAAGAAGCAATGGATTTGAGGTTGAGGGAGATAACGCTGAAGAGGCTTTTGTCGTTATTGGTGTGGACTTTACTCGTCATCTTGAAACGAGGAATTTCGGTGTTGATTGAGTCAATTGAGAGCTGTATCTTTGAGAGGGTCGAGCCCCTTCCGGATAGAAATGTGGGAAGAAGATCAGGGGAAGCAACGTTGTTGCCCCCTCTGAGTGATGAACTCGTGTTTCTTCATATTTGGCCTCGTCTTCAACAGAGAGTAAACATCTCCCTTTTATGGAGATTGCGTCGAGTAAGTCGAGCCTGGAAAGAGGGAGTAGGAGCAACGCGGGAATGGGCGGCGTTGGAAATGGTTCGGATAGATAATCCTGGTTTCGTCCAGTATCTGGTGGATCATTGTGAAAGGCGTCCATCTTTGCGGAATCGGGTTGAGACACGGGGAGGTCACTGGCGAAAAATCGTAGAACAACGTGCGATAAAAAAATAGGGTCTAATATATTCATTGTAGGTAAATTTTGCAAAAAACGTACATATAATATAGGGGGGTTTAAAATAGTGAAACATGTTTACATGTAAAATACCATCACATATAATGACCTCTTTTATCTAGTCAGTACATGTAAAATAGCCTGGAAACAATTACTAGGGGTAGCAGGTCTAGGGTAGGGTCTGTGCTAGTGGATGAAAAGAGGTCATTTTCTATTGAAAATGCTTGGATGGATGACTTCGCAGGCTGGCTTGCTTGAACGTTACTGAACCAACGGTTCCAACGTGGAGTTAATGGTCTCTACCCACGTGCTGGGAAGGAAAAAAAATGTAGTATAAGTAAAATAGGGTGTTTTAAAATGATTCCCCAAAAAAATTATAATTATTGATAGGGTGTATTAAATACAAGAATTTGTCTTTATTTTGAAAAATACCATACCTTATAATCTTTTCTGCAAGGTAAATAGCCCCCCGATAAATAGGTCCTGAGCGCACGTGTATGCATTAACTAAAGAGGGAGTGACCTCCCCGTGGGTTGAGAGTGAGTTGGAATCGATTAATTTTCTCCTCTCAGAGTGCCTGGAAGATTTCTCGGTGCAGTCAGAGGTTGGCAGTGTGGAGGTTGCCGAAGACGAGGATTTCGGTCGATGGAGTTCGTCTGCAAGTAGCAATGATGGTCTGGGTTACGTGTTTATGAAGAGTGAGAATCCAGGGGAAAGAACTTTTGTTTTCTAAGGATCAGGAGAATGGGATTTGTGTAGGTTTAGCCTTTTCTTACATTCCTCGAATTTGATCCTCCCTAATGGCTTAGTGAGGAGATCTGCTGGTTGTTCCTGAGAGGAAATGTATTCTACCTTAATAATGTTATTTTCTACTTTCTGCCTAGTGAAGTGATAGTCTATCTCGAAATGTTTTGATTTCTCATGAAAGACAGGGTTGTAGCTAAGCTTTATACTACTTTGATTGTCGCAGTAGAGGGTAGTTGGTTTGTTATCTAGAATCTTGAGTTCTTGGAGCAGTCTCCTAATCCAGATGGCCTCGCACGAACATTGAGCCAAGGCTCTGTATTCAGACTCACATGACGATCTGGAAGTGCTCGACTGTTTCTTGGAATTCCAGGAGATAGGTGTGTTTCCAAGGAAGAATATGTACGCTCCTACCGAGATTCTGTCATCGATATCTTGTCCGTAGTCCGCATCGGTGTACCCATGCAGGTGATTCTCCTCCCCTGATTCGAAGAACAGACCCAAGTCAGGGTACCGGCGGACGTAGCGTAAAATGTGTTTGGCAGCTTGCATGTGAGCCTCTTGAGGATGCTGCATAAATCTGCTGACGACGCTGACGGCGTGTGTGATGTCGGGTCTAGTCTTGGTAAGGAAAAGAAGTTTTCCGACCAACATCCTGTAGACAGTGGCGTCGACACTGGGTGTGGCAGTGTCTTTTGCAAGGATGAGGCCTTCCGAGAGAGGAGTCTGTGACGGTGCACAGTGTTCCATATTAAAAAGACGGAGGATACTTAGAGCGTACTGGGTTTGATGCATGCAGAGTCCGGATGAGTTGCGGTGAAATTCGACGCCCAAGTAGCGTTGAATAGGGCCAATGTCGTTCGTCTTGAATTCTTGGTGCAATTGATCCTTGAGTGTAGAGATGAGGCGAGGATTGCTTCTTGTTAAGAGAATATCATCAACATAGACTAACAGGGCCACTGTGTCAGTGCCTACATGTGCGAAGTAAAGATTGGGGTCGTTTTGTGATTGGATTAAATGCCAAGAGATAAGGGCAGCATGAAACCGAGCGTACCAAGCTCGAGGGCTCTGACGAAGTCCGTAGAGAGCTTTGTGTAGCTTACAAACAAGGTGACTTGTACCTGGTTTGACAAAACCTTGCGGTTGATACATGTAGACATCTTCTTCGAGGATGCCGTTGAGAAATGCGGTAAGAACGTCAAGTTGATGAATCGGCCAGTTTAAGTGGACAGCAATGGCTATGAGGATTCTGATTGTCTCCCATCGTACTACGGGTGCAAAAGTATCCATGAAGTCGATGCCAAATTTTTGTTCGAATCCTCGGGCAACCAACCTGGCTTTGTAGCGAGCTGCGCCACCATCAACTCCTGGCTTGATTTTGTAGACCCAACGGGAGGTGATAGCCTTTTTATTGAGAGGGAGAGGGACTAGAGTCCATGTTTGATTGCTGTGGATAGAGGCAATCTCGGCTTGCATAGCCTTGTGCCAGTGAGGATCGAGGTTGGCGTCCTGAAATGTGAGGTGTTCAGCTTGGTCCTCTGGAGGATTGTCAGACGGCATTACTTGGAGATGGCCGGCGAAGTCTTCGAGATGTCGAGGGAAGCGGCGCACACGTTGTGACCTGCGTAGATGGATCGAGATGGGATTCGGTGTAGAGGAGGCTGCGGCTGGTGACGTCTCTGTAGGATGTTGGGGTAGCGATGGTAGGGAGCGTGTGGGTGAGAGCGCTTGGGGCGGGGGGGAGGGTGGGTGATAGTGACTGTCCGATACAACTGGATGTTGTTCGGGAGGTGCATGCTCTTCGGTGGTGTTGAGTGGAAGAGTCATGGACTCTTCTGTGCGCGTTGGTGCAGGTAGGTCGCATGATGTGGGGCATTCTTGAGTGGGGTTGAGTTCGTGTTGAGTTGAGTTCTGATGAGTAGACTTTGTGTTGTTAGCTGATAGCTCGTCGATGTAGATGTCTCTAGAGATAAATACCTTCCTGGTGGATGGCCGATAGCATCTGTATGCTTTGGCACTTTCATCAAAACTTAGTAGGATGCATTTTTCGGACCGAGGTTCCAGTTTGGTTCTGGAGGGTTTCGGGATATGAGCATAGGCTGGGGAGCCAAAAACGCGTAAATGAGTGACAGAAGGTCTCTTACCAGAGAAAAACTCGCTAGGAGTTTTGTCAGGATGCCTCTTTGTTGATCGAAGGTTTAAGATGGCGTTGGCCGCTTGAACCGCTTCTCCCCATAGATGTGCCGGGAGAGCTTGATCGAGTAGGAGACATCGTGTGATGTCCAGGAGTGAGCGATTCCGGCGTTCCGCTACACCATTTCGCTGTGGTGTGTGCGGAGGTGTGAGTTCTCTGATTATCCCCTTCGATGTGCAGAAGTCGCGAAATGCCTGAGACGTATACTCTCCTCCGTTGTCCGTTCGGAGTGCTTTCACAGACTGCCCAGTGGTGTTTTCGACCAACTGCACGAATTGTTGGAACTTAGCCAGAACTTGGCTTTTGTGTGAAATGAAGTAGACCCACAATTTTCTTGAGTAGTCATCTATGAATGTCACAAAGTACCGTGCTCCTCCTGTGGAGTTCACTTTGAAGGGGCCACATACATCAGAATAGATTAGTTCCAAAATTTTCGAACCACAATGAGTAGTTTCTTTGGGTATCTTGGTTCTGGTGTGCTTGCCGAGTTGGCAACCACTGCACGTTTGTTTCGAAAATTGGATCTGAGGCATACCTTCTACTGCTTCGAAATTGAGCATTCGTTGCATGCCGCGAATATGGAAATGTCCAAGTCTTTTATGCCACAGATTCGCTTGTGAGTTGAGTTGCACCGAGTTCACTTCAGGTGCAGGCCTTGTCAAATCACCCTGCAATTTGTACAGCCCTTTGCGATTTTCTCTCTGGGCAAAGGCTTCTAGTTTAAGGGTGGTATTATCGATTATGAAACACCCTTTTGATTTGAAGACTAGGGTTTTGTTATGGTCTGCTAGACATCCTACGCTTAGCAGATTTTTCATGATCCCCGGCGTATAAAGAACAGATGAGATGGATTTTATTTTCCCTGGTAGAGCCTGGATGTCGACATGTCCGACTCCGGCAACATTATGATTCTGTCCTCCCGCAGATCGAACACAGGCCCCACTAGTTGGGTGAATTTCCTGAAAGACTGAAGAGTCTCCGGACACATGATGTGTGGCTCCAGAATCAAGATACCAAGAGCTTGTTGTCTGAGACGTTTCTAATGTGTTGAGCTCAACTAAACATGCATCGACGACTTGTCCTGCCGTTTCGAAGTTGTCAGAGTCTCGGTTGAATACCTTAGATGGGTCTTCCAGATTGTGAATCTGGCCGTTCAGGGTTCGATTGCGTCGCTCGAGCAATCGTTGCTCATAATCTTTTATGCGATCCAGTATAGATCTCAGATCGCATTCACGCTCAAAATGTCCGTCCAGGCCGCAAAAGTTGCATGTGTCGTCTCTCTGCCTATCAGGTCCCTTTGATTTGTAGCGCGGTTGAAAGTTTGCAGGTGAACTTTCTCTCTGTGCGGCTCCGGAATGTGCCGCAGCAGCTGCATGATGAGGGTATCTTGGTGCTGATACTCCCCCAAACTCATTGTGTCTCCTGTTGTTGTAGTGATGCCTTGTGTTTGTTGTTGAAGAGGACTGTCCGAATCTTGGTGCAATCTGTGGTCGCCTCGTTCTGTCCCGGTGAAGAAAGAGGGCCTCGCCGTCTTCTTTCTGTTGAGTCTCCATTTTGATTGCAGTTTCCTCGGAGATCAGCTTGGCCTCCAGCTGCTCGTATGTTGGCAGAGTTTGGGCCGCGATCTGCATTCTCTTAAAGATCTCATACTCTTTAGGCAGATTTTTGAGAGTGTAATAGACAATGATATCTTCAGGAATGTTGACTTCTACTTCTTCTAGTTGATTAGCAACCTCCCTGACCTCTGTAAGATGCGAGTCCATGGAGATAGAGTCAGTCTTTCTCAATGCAAAAAACTTATCTATAAGCATTACTCTGCGAGGACCACTATCAGATTCGTATCTGGTTTTTAACCCAGTCCAGCACTCATACGGATCGTTGTAGCGGCGTAGCAGTTTGAGAGCGTTGTTCTTGGCGTTGTTGTTGATGATGCTCATCACCTGCTGTCGTGCCATCCTCTCTTCTTCGCCCATGATCTTGCTCGGTGCCGTGAGGCAGTATTGAAATCGCCCATTCTTCAGCAGCAGGTTCTTCATTTGATATGACCATACTCCGAAGTTGGTTCCTCCCTCCAGGTGATAGGTTTCGGGAAGCTCACTGTCGCCGGTCATGGCTACCTGTTGTCGAGTGGAGTGAGTCTGCAGGCTGCTTGCTGAGTCTGCTTCTATGGTCGACATGGGGAGTGGTCTAAAGTCTACTCATCTAATCTTGATCCTGCTCTGATACCATGAAGAAACTGAAGTAGAACTCACTACTTCGGAACAACTCAGTTCAAAGAGGAGTGAGAGATAACAGGTATAAGTACTGAAGATTGCCCTAACGGATAGTCGTAACCCTAATAGCTAAGGTAAGAACAGATGGTAAAAGTAAAAACACGGGTTGTGTGCAGATGGTTTCAACACTAACCACCGAGGAATTCAAATGTGGTTTAGGTAGGAGACTTAGAAAAAGAGGCAGTCTTGTGAGCAAAAATCTTTAAATTTTTCCATGAAAGAAATCTCTTTGAATTGAAGAACTTCTGATGAAGTTTCTTGAACCCTCGGTATGCTAAATTTTCCCAAGAGCGGGCATTGCATTCTTAAGCATGTGCAGTAGGTCACTTTCTATTCCAGCTTCAAGATCACCGGTTACATGCATTGTCAAGTGGCATTAAGCTCTCATTAATTGTTGACACCTCATTGTTACCTATCTGTCTTTGGACAAAACTCTCCACTACCAAGATTCAACTCAATGAACTTGCCAAAAAGAAATCTCTGAACTGAGTGTATCCATCTCTAGGGTGAACACTCACTAAATCACTTGGAGTCTTGATATAGTCTCGGTGTATAGCGAGGGTTTCTTTTCAGGTTTTCTGCGATCTGTGGAATGAATGCCGTTAAAAATGTCAGTGGATTTTTGTAAACTTTCTAAAAGCGTCCAAGGTTTGAATAATCAAACTACTGGCGCCGAGCTTGAAATAGTGAGATGTTGATCTTTCTTGAGATCGAATGGGGATACGTGCTCAAAGGTCTCGCTTTAGTTGCAGGAATGCTTTTTGACGGCTTATATGAATGGAGTCTGGGCTCTTGTCGTGTTGCGAGAACTCTGTCATGTGATGGTATGTCGCAATAATACTGATGCAAGAAGGCTAACAAGAAATGATTAAGAGGTGTCTCGACGTTCTGATGCAAGTGTTCATTGCAAGCAAAGGTTTAACGGCTTCGGTGTTTTACGTTGAATGAGCGGAGCCTTTTCATACAGTTTTGGTCGGCGGATGAAGGAGGAGGTGTTTCTTCAGCAACTACAGTACCTTCATTCCCGTAGATCACCTTTTCGTGGAAATTGTTTTTAGCAGACATCTTCGTAAACAACACCAAAAATGGACACTGAGTCTAGTAAGTCAGTAAAGAAGAGCAGAAATTTTGAAAACTGTACATGATATGGTTGCTACCTGATTTTGATATTCCTAGGTCTTGGAGATGCGAGTGGTTTTACCTGTCTTTTGAACGAGAGTTCATTTAGTCCACTTAGGATTGAAATTAGACGTCAGAATTTTCATGCAGTCCTACGCCATTTGTATAAATATGCTTCACCATGGATTCAGAAACAAATTTATGATTGAAACCCCTGCTTATGAACAAAGAGAATGAAAGCAAATAGGGACTGATGTAGTTTAGAAAGGGGGAAATCAATAGAAAATAGCGACTACTTTTGCTCTTTAGAAAATCCTCCTAGTAGCTCTTCATCTGTGAAGAATTTCAAGATGACTTGGAAGAGGTAAAGAATCTCGCTGCTTGAATTTAAGTGTCAAATCTTTCCTTATCTGCATGAAAAAATTGGAAATGTAACATGATCTCTTTGCTTCAGGCTATAGAGTCTATGCCACTGTTCTAATCACTGTTTTACAATCGAATTTGTTCCGTGTTTGTTGTCCTCCGTTTGTGTTTGTTGTCCTCCGTTTGTCTTTTGTATGCGGTGTCCTGATAGCTTGACAAGGATATCTTTGTGACTTCATTATCGACTCCGTTCGAAGTTGATATGAAGTTTTTAAAGACTTGAATAGACTGAGATATATGCAAACACGGTTGAAACAGTTGCAGCTAAACCATCAAATGCCCAACGTCTCCAAACTTCACCCATTTCGGAACTTGTGGCTTGTGCTCATTTTTTTGGTTTTATCTACTCTTATGTAGGGCTAATTTGATGTAGGACCGGGGGTTATGTGAAAAATGTAATACATTGTGTTTCTAAACAAATGCAGTAAAGTGTATTCAATTCCGTGTTTGTATTTGCAAATTAGGTTATCTTCATGTTGATAATGGAGCATTTGTGAGTTATTTGGGCCATTCTTTGATAACTCGATCTTAATTTTGGCATTCAAATTATTATAAGCATATTTGTCTTTGATCGTTGGATTTCACTTTCTTCATTTACTTTACTTTGTTATAATAAATCAAGGGTTGAAAAAAAAACCGCTTTCACAATTTATAAGTAATTAAACGGGCCCTTAAAACACCATGAATTAGATAACTAGGTGATTGAATGATCCATTTATTTAGTCCGGGCCACCAAAATACCCCCTACAATAATACCCTTCAGTCATACATGATATACAACCCTTCCCAAGGAGTCACCCCCCCTCCCCCCCGTGATATCATTCTTATGGCATTAAATTAACACAAGATCTGCTTATTGATTAGGTTGTTTTTATTGTGTTTATTAGACATCAAAACATGCCAAATCTTTTGGAAGTAATTACAGTATGTGTGTCTACCTTGTAATGAATGGATTGCCAATTTCAGAAGGTTTTTGGTCAAGGGAGGGAATTATAGAATATAAGATACCTCTCCTTCATCCATGACAAAAAGGGGAGTGCTATCATCTGAGTGGTGAGCAGTGAGCGGTAACCCCGGGGAAGTCACTGTCGAAAATTTAGATAACTATGAGAGAACAAATATAGGGTGACATTTATTCATGGTTGATAAAAATTATATATATTTTTATATACCATAGCCTTGAAGAAATGTGAGGTAGCACATTATATATAATATAGGGTCACTTGTAATACCCAAAATTATGTTTATAGTATTTCTAAAATAGCATTATAGTAATTGGTAGGAAAAAAATTATTATTTTTAGGTTCAATTTAGGGTAAGAAAAATTTAAGAACTAGATGAAAAATACTCACAAATCCATCTACAAAATGGATGAACTCGTTGGATGAGGGTTATTAAGTGTACTTTTGAGGAACATTTCATTGACGTTTGTATAATTCTCTGGTTGATCCTCCCACGCAAGACAAGAATTCTATCATCGTGCATTGACCCCTACGCGTTTAAAGAGCTCTGTGGGGCCATATTTGGTGAATCTATGGTGGATTGATGGATTTGTTCTAGGCGAGAGGCTGTGGCAACTTTTGTGATGATCGTTTCTCAATTTTCACGTAGGACTCATAAGTAGGCATTTCAAATTGTCTTCACACTTTGCATGATAACATGTGCAATGTTAGTGCAACTGTGTTAGTGAACACATTATGGACACTTTAGTGATGTTGGTTTGTTTTGGAATTTGTGGACTTCTTTCAATGTTTGGATGAAACAATTAAGTATGCCATTATCAATGGGCTTAGACATGTAACCAATTATGTAAATAACATGCTTCTTGTATACACAGCTTAATTTTTGTTGCGTGATGAATTCCATTTCTAATGCTATAGTACAATGTTATTGTCCACGAAGGAAAATTCAAATAAATATAAATAATGAAGGGTTTGAAATATTATGGAGAATTTAATTTGTAATTACACATAGGGTGGTAAAAATTTGAAGAAAGTAGAATTATTAAAAAATATAGGGTCCACTAAAATGCAGTAAATGAGCTACATAGCCCCCCAAAAAATATGTGTTGTACGCTCATGTGTCCCCAAAGAATACACTAAGTGACTTCCCCGAGGCGGTAACACATGAGCGATGAGGGAGGGGAATTATTTGGTAATAGGCCCACTGGTATCCTATTACTGTGACATTTGCCCATAAATAACAACATGTTTATGCATAATAATTTGAGTCAGGTGAATAAAAATTGTGCAATAATCCTAATGAATGCCCAACTATAATGTTAAATTATACAACTTACGAGGTTGGCATGAGGAGATGGAAAATATATCTAATGTTATTGATAGATTCAACATTCACTTCCTTAAACATATGCAAGCAACATACCGTATGGAAGCAAACCCACGTAGGCATTGTGGAAGAAAGAAACTCTAGTATTGAGGCATAGATGGAAACTCACACAAATTAATATCCACCGATTGTGGTAATATAAAAGAAAGCCATCAATCCATTTAAATCAAACCGTAAATGATATTGACAACTAACTAAATGTTACTAAACTAGCGTTGCCTAATCTTCTAAATCATTACACTCATCCGCCTCGTCATCTACATAAGGATTACGAGCAAATCGTTTTGACTTACGACACGGAATTGACAACACTAACTTTGCCATCATTGTCAGCCATAAACTCCCACCCTTGAGCGTTGTAATCCGGGTGAGAGTTCACGACTCACATGAACTCCACTGGCCTTGGTAATCAGTTGTAACTTATATCCATTCCAATTGGTGAATCAGTGTACTTGACACTTCTTCCTTTATTAACTCAAACTCAAGTGTTTACAAACACTTGAGTATCACACTCACACAAATCAAAGAAAAACCCGAGTTCAAGGTTGTAGGCTAAATCAGGGTTGTCTATCCCGCCGTTGTGACGGTGTCGTGCCGTCACGACGTGTCGTGTCGTGACGGACCCCTCCGTCACGACACAATAGGGTCCACGTAGGGTCAACATAGGGGGAGCCGACTAGGGTGGGTAAAATACTTACCTTCTTGCCAAGGTGGCGTCCTATGTGGCAGAAAACGTCGACGTGGATGTGCATATTTCCCCTGCCACGTAGACCATTTTGCCATTGTGTTTATCATTGTGTTAAAATTAAAGTAATAAAATATTACTAAGGAGGGTGTGGGGCGGACGGGGGCGGACGGGGAAGGGGGGTGGTGCGGACGGGGAAGGGGGGTGGTGCGGACGGGGAAGGGGGGTGGAGCGGACGGACGGGGGGGTGGTGCGGACGGAGGAGGGGAGGGGCGGACGGAGGAGGGGGATGGAGCGGACGGGGGAGGGGGGGGGTGGGGCGGACGGACGGGGGTGGAGCGGACGGACGGGGGGGTGGAGCGGACGGGAGAGGGGGGGTGGGGCGGACGGACGGGGGTGGAGCGGACGGGAGAGGGGGGGGGTGGGGCGTCCCACCCGTCCCACCCGTCCGCCCCGCGTTCCCTCCCGTCCGCTACCCTCCGTCCGACACACGTTCCCCACCGTCCGCTCCTCGTTCCCTCCCGTCCGCCCCACGTTCCTCTCCCGTCCGCACGCGTTCCCTCACGTCCGCTCCACGTTCCCTCCGTCCGCCACACGTTCCCCGTCGTCCGTACCCCGTTCCCATCCTGTCCGCACCCGTTCCCTCCCGTCCGCCCCGCGTTCCCCCCGTCCGCCCCGCGTTCCCACCGTCCGCCCCGCGTTCCCCCCGTCCGCCCCGCGTTCCCCCCGTCCGCCCCGCGTTCCCCCCGTCCGCCCCGCGTTCCCCCCGTCCGCTCGGAGTTCCCCTACGTCCGCTCCGCGTTCCCTCCCGTCCGCTTTCCGATCCCTTCCGTCCGCCCGCGTTCCCTATCGAGTTCCCTTCACGTCCGCTCCACGTTCCCTCCGTCCGCCACGTTCCCTCCGTCCGCCCGTTCCCCTCCCGTCCGCGCCTCGTTCCCTCCCGTCCGCCCGAGTTCCCTATCGCGTTCCCCACCCGTCTGCTCCTCGTTCCCTCCGTCCGCCCCCACGTTCCCTCCGTCCGCCCCCTAGTTCCCGCCCGTCCGCCCCTAGTTCCCACGTTCCCCATACGTCGTTTTCGTACCCTAAACCCTAATTCCGACCGGGATCCCATAATGATTGGGCTCCTCGTTGCCTATATAAAGCCGTGAGGCTTTAGTTCCTACCACTTTCCTCTCCTCCCACCACATAGGGACCCGAGACCTTGTTGCGTCCCAAAGGACAGCATCACCGCGCGGGTCTCAAGGGGTTTGGGAGGGCAGGGCAAATTGTGGGGGAACCCTCGCAATTTTTTTTTCAGATTCACTCGCTCCCGTGATTTTTATCACGAGAGATTTTCACACTCACTTATTCACGTGATTTTTATCACGACTCATTTTCAGATTCACTCACTCACGTGATTTTTATCACGATGGAGGGGGAGGGCATTGCTCCTTACGAGAACGAGGATTTGAGGGTGCACCGTGCTTGGCTCGTAGGCAATGCATCGGCGAATACTGCCGAGGGTACGGGAAACGATCCTGGAAGTGGAAGTACTGCAGCACGTCCACCACGTCCAGATCCCTTTCAGTTTGACGAAGAGTTCTTGGCTGTTGGTCATTCGGGAGGCAACCAAACACGGGGAAGCCGTGGAACACGTGGGAGTCGGGGAAACAGTGGACATAGAGGGAGAACTGGAAGGGGACCAAGCTCAGGCAGTTCCACAGAAATACATGCACCGGCTCGTTCGGAGAACGTGCCACCACAATCTCCGACACGGCGGACATCAAGACCGGAGAGCCCTGCACGTGATGTACCTCAGGGTTCGGAGCAGACTGAAAGACGGGGATTAAAACGCCCAGCAGTTTCGGAAGGGACGGAGGACGGGTCCGCGGCATCGGGTTCGCAATCAAAGAAAAGGAAACATAGAGGCAAACGCGACCCGCGGACCGATGAGGCTCGAAATCATTGCAGGATCGTGTTGTTGGATTGGTTTAGAAGTAACAGCATGGTTTATTTGGAGAAAAAATACCTCAATGATGGTACAAAGGGTTTAGAGTTGGCGAGGAACGAGTTGATGCTTATTCTCACGGAAGCCACGTCTGGACCGGAGTTTGAGGAAGCTAGGGGCATGAGCGATTGGAACACATGGATTGAAAAACAAGCTGTGGAAGCAATCTACAATCCAACGATGTCATATGAGGCTATGCATCCTGGAGAGGGAAGTAGTGGTGGGAGGAGGTCCGAGCTGTACATTAAGCTAGAGAATTGGAAAAGAGGCGTAATAGCAGCAAAAGGCACATCCGCCCGCAACCTTCCCGTTTTTATTGACAGGCAGCTGGCAGACAACATTGCCACTCAGGGCCGGCAGGGTGTCATATGGTTGCCTAGGAATGTGGAGATCAAACCCTTGGATAGGGAAATCTTCCAAGGGACCTTCGGAGTGGTGCGGAGAGTCACAATTCATGGAGCATCATTCATCCCTAACTGGATAGAGTGGGCTGGGAAGACCATGAAGGCCACGAATAGTCTGGAGAACCGAAAGGAGCGTTCGGTTGAAGCATTGGCATGCCCAGTAGATCATCCTGGGATAATCAAGCTACAATACCTCCACCCGAAAACATACGAATCCTATTCGATGTGGTGGAATGGAGGCTCCTTGAAGAACATGAGGGTCTATGACCACCAAGTTCCGGAAACCCACGAGCGCACAATCCTTCAAATGCCTGGGGCAGACTTTGAAGCACGGAAACGGTTGGTTGTATATCGAAGGCATCGAGCTTATTTGGCATGGGCTCTAATGTGCATTGTGGATGTAGTGCACAAGCATGACGTGTTGCACAATGACCTTAATCCCAACAATGTCATGCTGCATTTCCCACAAGACCGTGAGAACACGGTTTTCATTGGTGTGTGTGATTGGGGGATGGCATCATGGGGAGATGAAGACGCACCCTCCAACTATGGAAAAGAATCAGTGGATGAGATGAACAAGCACCGCATAAAATACAACTGTGCTGGTCCAGAATTATTCCATGTACGAGGGCAGCGTGGAACATCTACCTCTCCGGTGAGGATGGCTCGGAAACATAGGCACACGTTTCTCTCGGAGTCCTTCTCAGTGGGTGCTTTGGCAAAGAAGATTTATACCAGGGATTCGACTTCCTCGTTGTTTCAGCTAAACAGTGATCCAAATGGCTTGAAGATGCGGTTTGAGATAGCATTGGATGCATTGACGAAGCCCAATCCAGCGGAAAGGTCAACCATCACACACGTAGTGAACATGTTGAAGTCGCCTCCATACAACATGGTTAACCCGACAATGTGCTTCCGTGACACTGCAAAATAGTTTTTTTTTGTTTTCTTTGCAGCAATTTTGGATCATACCAATTTTGTAACCGTTGGAGATGTAAATAAAGCCATCATTTTTTCATACACAACTTGTATATTGTATGAGATTTATGGATCTTAGTGCAATGTTCATACTCCATGAGGATTTTTGCTTCATAATCGAGAAGAAGTCTATGGGAGACTAACCAAGGTTCTCGCCTCTCGTGAGGCCACATCATTCTTTCACATCGTTGTTATCACATCCATGTGCTAAGTTCAAGTTAACTATAGTTGTTCGTGATATGTCTTGCCAAAATGCAATTACCTATATTTATTCTAATTTTGGTATGCCACAAAATGTAGTCAACTATAGTTATATCTAGTTAACTAAAGTTGAGCACAATGTTGCAATAGTTATATCGGTTGTACACGTGATCCTAAACATCTCTAAATGTTCTTTCTTGTATTCCACACATATTGCACACATACTTCACAATTGCTTATATTTATATTTATATAATTCACAATCACTTTTTTTTTGAAGTTTGGACATAGTCTCGGTTTTTTGGCTCTCAAAAATTCATATGAAGTCCAAAAAATGAGTTCTTGGTATCCATGGATAGGTAATGAAGTCCTCTACAAGAATATGCAATAAAAGTCCTCTACATAATAGTCCTCCCATCCACATAATAAAGTACACTAAAATAGCAATAATCAACTAAGGGTGAACGTAAAGTGGTTAAAAAAATTTCTCTTGGAACTGAGAAGTGGATGCATAGTTTCATATTGCTTTGTGCTTGTTTATCTCAACAGAAACTGTTCGGTTGGTGAATTAAAAATAAATAAATAAATCATAGAAGTGGTACAACATATTATACAAGTCATAACTTTATTATTGCGACAACGTTACAAATGCCCTTTATTAATCATATACATGAACAAACCATGCAAACTATAATATTCCACTTCATTCCGTCATCCCAACCTCGTAGATGCTCCTGGCTTCCGGCGAGGCTCCATTTTTGGAAGAGGATTCGGCTGAAGTAAATCAAAATAGCTAATCGTTCGGTCTTTCATCCGTTCCTTCAATGGTAGCCGATGAGGCGACAATCCTCTCCTCTTCTTACGAATAGACATAGTCTTTGAAGATTCTCCCGCTACCTTGACTATTTTAATGTCGATTGAAGTCTCCTCCACATCCACATCCACATCCCCGGGCTTCTCCAAAATATCCGCACACAAATCAATTAGATCATTTAGATCTCCACCCACGCATTGTGTGTGGTCCTTCTCCACCGCATCGATCTCAAAGTTGTCTGCATATCGTCGTTGTTCCTCCGCCGCCCTCATCCTCCAAGCTTGTGTAGATTGTGAGAAGGGAGTCATGACATACTCATCACGAAATCGATCCCTAGCACTTCTCTCATCTCTCTCATCTCTCTCACGCTCGGGTGTTGCATTGAATGGAATATGGGGATCGTCTAAATTGTGTATCTCCTCATCGCATTCTACACCCTCAAACATGACTCTCCCCTTTCCCATCCTATCCATGATACTCTACCTTCGTTATATGTATGAGTCTCAATGATCTACTTATATATTGACCTCTAAGGACTTGATGACCATGACCAATAATTGATGTAATCCAATATGTAGAGGATCCAATTCTCGTTAGTAAGATAAAGTCAACGCAATCGGAATAAAAATAAAGTTGGTTAGGTTAAAAATGTACATTTTTGAAAAAATCTTCCGACATCCGCATTGGAAACCTCTTTGATACCTCTTTGAACTTTCCATATTTGATTAGTTATCCACTCATTCAACAAATCACCAATTTGTGCTTCAATCATAGTGGTTCATATGGTTTCATAACCGATGTCACCCATCCGAATGCACTTTCCTTCAATAAATCATTAATTTGTGCTTCAACCTTAGTGGTTCATATGGTTTCATAACCGATGTCACCCATCCAAATGCACTTTCCTTCAATAAATCATTAATTTGTGCTTCAACCTTAGTGGTTCATATGGTTTCATAACCCATGTCACCCATCCGAATGCACTTTCCTTCAATAAATCATTAATTTGTGCTTCAACCTTAGTGGTTCATATGGTTTCATAACCGATGTCACCCATCTGAATGCACTTTCCTTCAATAAATCATTAATTTGTGCTTCAACCTTAGTGGTTCATAAACCCTAAACCCTAAACCCTACGTCATTCCAAATTACTACCACATATGTGCCATTGATTTGTTCTCACACTCATGTAGAAGTGTTTCCATACATGGTTTGAGGGTTTAGGTTCCTAGCTTTCCAACGAACCCACCTGCTTTTTTTTTCGATGCCTACATTTTTTTCATTATAATAATCAATCATTGACAAGATCTTGGCCGTTAGATTGGAGGGGTTATTTTGAGCAAGTAATAAAGTGGCATGCTCCTTTGAGTTTGGACTTTTGGGCTTGGCCTTTGGAGGCTTCACACTATGCCCAACTAAGGCTACCCTTACTATATTTTATTGGCTATTTAGGGTTCATTTCTTTGGACTCTCAACAAAGTTGGGCCGCTCAATCGCACTTTGATCCACTCCCAAGGGTTAACATTTATAGATGGTGACTATAGTGTCCGTTTTTTGGCTCTAAAAAATTCATATGAAATCCAATTCATATGTGGTCGCAATTCTACGCTGTTCCCTTGCCGCCCCGTTCCCTCCCGTCCGCTCCGCGTTCCCCACCCGTCCGCTAATCGTTCCATCTTTCATCCGTTCCCCCCCGTCCGGTCCACGTTCCCCACCCGTCCGCCCCGTTCCCCTCCCGTCCGCGCCACGTTCCCTCCGTCCGCGCCTCGTTCCCCACCGTCCGCTCCTCGTTCCCATCCGTCCGCTCAGCGTTCCCCACCCGTCCGCCCCGCGTTCCCTCCGTCCGCTCCTCGTTCCCCACCGTCCGCTCCTCGTTCCCACCCGTCCGCCCCGCGTTCCCTCCCGTCCGCGAACATGGAGCGGACGGGAGGGGAACAGGGGGCGGACGGGTGGAACTGACGGCAGGGGAACGCGGAGCGGACGGCAGGGGAACGCGGAGCGGACGGAAGGGGAACGCGGAGCGGACGGCAGGGGAACGCGGAGCGGACGGCAGGGGAACGCGGAGCGGACGGCAGGGGAACGGTGGCGCGGACGGGAGGGAACGCGGGGCGGACGGGTGGGGAACAAGGAGCGGATGGGTGGGAACGAGGAGCGGACGTGATGGGAACGAGGAGCGGACGGGTGGGAACGAGGAGCGGACGGGTGGGAACGAGGAGCGGACGGGATGGGAACGAGGAGCGGACGGGATGGGAACGAGGAGCGGACGGGATGGGAACGCTGGAGCGTATGGAGAGGAGCGTACGGAGGGGAGCGTGGGAGCGGACGGGGGGGAACGCTGGGGGCGGACGGGAGGGAACGGGTGCGGACGGGGGGGAACGCTGGGGGCGGACGGGAGGGAACGGGTGCGGACGGGGGGGGACTCTGGGGCGGACGGGCGGGAACGGGTGCGGACGGATGCGAACGGGTGCGAACGGGTGCGAACGGGTGGGGACGCGGGAGCGGATGGAGGGGCGGACGGGGGTATATAAGTGGAGGGGACCACTTACATACCTTACTCCACTCCTTCTGGGCGCCCAGACAACCCTCCTCTAACACAGAGTGCGGGGTAGCGGGGCTCTCGGAGGAGTTAAGGATCCCTTTTTTGGGATCCTTTTACACTACTTTTGGCAGGTTGTGGCAGGTTTTGGCAGATCCACGTGGCCGTTATTTGGCATATTCCTTGTGACGCGCCCAGTCAACTGGCCTCTGCGTGAGCGCCGGTAGCGGGGTGCTCGAAGGGTGTGCCGAATAGTTGAACTTTAATTTTTAGGGACATTTTTGAACTAATTCCACAGCAACACTATTTTGAAGTGTATGCTTGGATATTTTGTAGCACTATTATGAAGTGCAATTAGTATTTTAAAAAGTAGAGTTCTAGATTAGAATTAGAAACTCCAATTTGGGTGGAATTAGAATTAGAAACTCCAATTTTCAGACATGGCAAGTGGAGGAACTGGAGATATGGCAAGTGCAAGTGGAGGATCTAGTTCTGGGTGTTCCAGAGGACATGGACGCAAGGCCGCTGATTTGGAGTGGAATGTTTACGATGATCCCTCCCAAAAAGCCAGGGTAGGTTGGGAGAATGTACCACAACCGTGGTCAGCGAAGACTGCAATGCAGTACGTGGGCTTCCCTCACTTTGATCGGTTGTGGCCAAGACATTGTCACGAGCGACATTGCAAGGCCGTCAATGCGAGCTATACGCAGCTTGAAGACGTGGAGGCAAAATGGAGATTCCTAACGATACTTAGAAGTATCTCCAATTTGGATAGATGGCCCAAGAGTGCAATTCCAAAGTCGGTGGCGTGTATGATGTATGCGGAGCACGTGTTGCGAGTTAGGGTGGATTGGTCAAGTTTGGGTGCTCTGCATGATCAAAAATTTGGGGGTATTGGAATTGCATTCACTAAATGCACAGTTCCGGATATTCCATACACTCCCGTTCCGGAGTGGTTCAGGAAGAATCCTAAACTAGTGGATGAGCCTGGGGCACCAATTCCAGAAGGTCGGGAACCAAAAAAACCACGTACTCGCAAACGACCAGCCAATGACGTGGAGATGGCCATCGAGGAGGCGTTTGAGCATATGGATGAGGAGGGCATGGAGGTAAATGTCGATGTGGTTAACGAGCTGGTTAACCAGGTGGTTAACGAGGCCCTAAACGAGGTAAACCCTGGTCAACTTGGTGCGGACATGATGGAGAGCAGAATGGAGGCATTGCGCCAGCAACATGCCGAGGAAATTCGTGAGTATAAAGCAAGGATTCTCGAGCTGGAAAATCGACTTGCAACACTTACGATGGGGGAGGCTGGCAGTTCAAGTAGTACACCAATTAACATCCAGTCTTTGGAAGCAGAGAGGGATACAACTTTACAGGAGGCCATGATTGCAAAGTCACAAGCAGCGGACGTATGTACGAGGAATGAAGTAATGCAAGGAAAGATGGAGGCTTTGCAAAAGGAGGTGGTGGACATGCAACAACAACTTCAAGTGGTCAATGAAGTGGTTGTCGATCACGAATCCAAGATTGGCACACTGGAGGAGCAAAATGCAAGGTTGAGGAAATTTCTATCGGATGCGATCGTGGAGCGAACCAATATGAGGACAGGGACATTGCTTTCTATGGCCAAGGCTCGTCAATATGAAGCTGAATTTGAGAGCATCCAGCGAGAATGGAACCGCAATCATAGATTGCGGAACTTGATGCTCACGTCATGGCCAGATCATGAACATATGTACCCTAGTAGGTGGGATGATGAGGATGACTTGAAATTGCCTAACGGGAGCTTGGATTGGCGGCAACTGATCGACTCCGATCACCATTGGGATGTGACCCAAGTGCATGAATATCCATACAGCATGAGGGGTGAGTTGTTATGGCCGGGTCCACATCCAATGGTCTTCGACGGATCCGTGTGTGGGATTTGCGGCAGTCCATTTAGCCCAGAGGGATGCTTTCAAGTTGGATCGTGTGGGGGCCAATTCCATCCACAATGTCTGATAGTGACAATGATCAGGAGACGGCAATGTCCCCATTGCAGATCACCCTTCCACCCTCGTTTGTACCTCCAATTTGGCCTTCGGGATTACATGCCTAAGGACTGGGTGGTAAGGCCAACGGACTATCCCTTCAACCTTTGCGAGTTTGATGGGACTTCTGTTGAGTGGAATTGGTTATTCAATCGTGCAACGGTTGAACTTTGGAACGATAACAAAGATGGCGAATGGACACAAAATCCACGTCAAATTTTGTATGTTGCAGACGAGTTGTTTCCCAACAAGCCCCCAAACCATGGCATGAAAAGATTTTTGTACCAAACTTTTGGTTGGCATTGGGATGCGACAACCATGCAATTACGGAGAGGCATTCAAACTCCTTTTTACAATGCAAGTGGTGAACTATCAATATCGGAGCATGAGTTGGAAGAAGATGCACATGAGATGCCCATGGAACGGGATTCCCATTTTGAAGCGCACTTAGAGCAGTCGTACCACAAACACAGAACGCAGTTGGAGGCAGTTGAAGCACTCTTGAATAGAGTTACGGATGATGCGGTATTGAGATGGCTAAATGGGGGGCTTAGACCACGTAATGCCACTCCACTGTCTCCTGGAAGTCGTCCATATCTCACCCGTGAAACCACGCGAATGATGGAAGCCGGGGAATCATCACGAGCACGACGAGGATCTACTTCAGCTGCAATAGACCTCGATTCAGATTCGGATTAGGCATTTTTGTAGCATGTTTAGAAAGTTGTATAGGAACGGAGGAAGACTTTGTACACATTGAACATATTTCATGTTCAAAGAATATGTAATATAAAGAGGAGTTACCGACAAGTTGTCATTTCTAAGATCGTGTAAAAGATAGCATATGGATGTCACATGTTTTAATGTTATTCGAAACTTTTAAAAACTCACTTGAATATTTGTAATTCATATGATAGTCTAACCAAAAGTACTATTGACTACATAGTCAATATTGAATACCACATAAAGATATAATTATATAAATATGCAATAAATAATTTTACAAAACATGCAATAAATAATTTTATTACTATAATAAAATGATACAACTTCGAACGTAACGTTCGCTTTGTGGTCTAAATGTCTTACCGAAGGCCCTAAGGTTGTAACTTGTATCAATTTTGACGGAAGTAATAAATTATGGGAGTACGTGGGAGCACCGAAAGAACACATTTGTGCAAAACCATTACGTTCGAATCCGTACTGTAGGATCATTTGCTTCGACACATCTTGGGTCCTCTTCAGACTCGTCTGTGCTGAAATCATCATCCGTTTGGGGAGTCGCGCTTCGAAGATGCAACTCTCGGTCACGTTGTGAGAAAATTATCCTCTTGGTCGGCCGGGAGCCATCTGCATCCTGTATGCCATTTTCATCTAGATGTGGTCTACCCTCATCTTCATTGTAGTCTTCAGCAGTAAACGGAAGCGATCGTCCCTGATACCTCTTCCTAGTACGTTTGACACCTCTCGTAGTTCTCTGGCGCCCTCCACCCGTACCACGACTTGAGTGCACTTCATCTCTACTTCCATCTATAAAAGCATCCCCCGTTGTACTTCCGCCTCCAACTCCAAGACCACCTCTTCCATTGGATTGACTGTGTGGAAGTGAAACAGACGCGGGTGGAATTGCAATTGGTATGTTCTCAACAACATGTCGTCGTACAGAAGGACGACGTGGCGCCTCTATAGTAACATTTCTTGAAACATTGTGCATAGCAACCAAAGTAGCACCCACCGCAGTTGCACGTGAAACACCCAATCTAGAAGTATTGGCAATACTTCGAGTGAGAGGACGATGTTGACCTTGTGCATGCAATTGCACCGTAGAGGTGGATGCAATCCTTTGAAGAGCACGGAATCGAGTTGTAGGCATTTCAGGAACATTGGGCGTTGGATCTTCTATACGATGGTTGGATATGAGGGAGGCATCCATGGATTCAGAATGTACTCGGGTTGGAAGTGGATCATGTTGGACGTGCGTTGGCTCATTTACGGGTAGTACATTGTCGCCTTCACCAAATGAAAGATAATCGCTCCGATGTTGCAAGGAATCTACTTCAATTCCCACATTCTCACTTGCCCCCATAGCAACATTATGGTCAGATGGAAACCCTTCTCCAGTGTGGAGAGTTTCAACATGCGGTCTTCCAATAGACCCCTCATGATCGTCATGCATTCCGTCGTTATGTTGGGGGACATCCGGTTCATCAAACTCAAACACCCCAAGGTTTCCATCACTACCATTGCCATCCTCATCTTCTGAACCATGATTCTCGGAATCGAGGTCATCCAAATCAAAGTCGATGTCATCAACATTGTTGTCTTCATCATTTCCAGCCCTATCAGTTGGATCCACGTCATCTTCGTTGTCATCTTCTTCGTCAAGGTCATCGTCAGAATGGACCTCATTCAATTCGTACCATTGAGCAGGTCTTGGGCCCCTCCGATGTCGAATGAGCCTACTATTGGTATATATGTAGACGAGGTCCTCAGCACGACTATGCTTCAAGCGATTGCGACTCTTGTTGTGAACGTATGAGTACATGCTCCAATTGCGTTCACATGCGGATGCGGAACATACTTGTGCAAGGATACGTCTTGCTATTGTTTGGAGGGCTTTAGCTCCACCTCCCATTGCATCCCACCATTCATGGAGAGGTGCGGCATGCACGCTCGGGTCAGTAGAATCAGCAAAAGGCCCTCGATTTTCAAGAAAATCTTGGTACTGGTGGAGGATTTGGACATAAGTGTCCTCATCTTGAGCAAGCCTGCGAAGAACTCGATTTAGGATTGTCCTTGAATTGTCATCCTCATGGAGTGGGGCCCAACCACGTAGAAGCGGATTTAACATCGCTCCAGCCCAGTGTAGATCATTCAACATCAACCTCCATCTATTTTGAAACGTTACCATAGCATTTGCAGCAAGCTCAGGGCTTAAGCGAAATGGAGGTTTACTGAATCCACGAATATGGGTTTGTAAATCATGCATGACCCTCCAAGCCATTCCCATTGCAGGCGCCTTGCCGTCAAATACACGAAGAGCTTTAACAACCGGGATCACCATATACAAGAAATTTTCGCACGTGTTCCAGAATCCATCAGAACGTATAAAGCTTCGCACAACAGAGCCCTTCATGTAAGAGGTGCCAGATCTCCTCCTCATATCACGCATTAGAGTGATCCAATCCTCATCAACCACCATTCTTTCCAAAGCATTGCGTACTTGGAGAAGACGTTCAATCATGATGAAGTTCGTAGCAAAACGGGTCTCTACAGGTAGGCGGAGTGAGAGATTTGGTGACAACCTCCGGAATATAGCTTGAGAAGCATGATGGTTTTTAACAAATACACAAATATGGCGGGATTTTTTTACCAATTTTTTCACCCATTCCTCCTTCCCCCAATCTTCTAAGAGGAGATCTAGGCAATGTGCAGCACATCCTTGAAAATATAGATCGGGATTTGCTCGAATCAAGTCGCGAGCAGCGGAGGCCATAACTGGGGCATTGTCGGTGCAAACTTGGACCACATTATGTCGACCAACCTTTTCCACAAATGGTTGAATTTGAGCAGCAACGTAGACATGATCCTTGTGATTTCCCGTGGTGTCAATGGTACCCAAGAAAACGTCTCCCTTTGTGCCACATTGAAGAACGTTTAGGAGAGGTCGGTTTTGCACGTTGTCCCATCCATCACAACATATTGTAACACCGTATTTTTCAACGGAATTCCCCAGCTTCTCCTTCACTTGCCTATCTAGGTCAACCTTTATATCAGTTAACAACTTCGTACGGATGGCATTGTACGATGGTGGTGTGTAGGCTGGCATTCGATGACGGGCAGTTTCACGCACAGCATGAACAAATGCAGGATGTCTCACAATGTTGAAAGGAATGTTAGCTTCATAAAAAGCCGTTGCCCATGCTCTATCGAGGAGTTGTTTTGTTGACACATTGAACCCCTCCGTTATGTTGAGTTGACGTAGTTCACGAGGAGGAGTGCCATATATCACAACATCAGAATGTTGAGTGGTTTGGGACATAAGCAAAGGCTCTGTTTCACTAATTACGGAGCCCGCTATAATAGGCTCCAAAGGTACAATATCTGCCACCAGAGAGTCCTCATTTACAATGCCTACATGTAAAGGCACAATGCCTCCGCAATGTTCAAACAAGGCCCTAATATGCGGGGGTACCATCCTACATGTGGAAACATCAGAAGCACCCCCTACATGAGGTCTATAACCAAGGTGGGCCAACATTCTATCTCCTCGGTAAGATATGACGAACGGGCAAAACCTACATTTAACCTGCCTTTGTGATTTACCGGGAACCCTCCCCTTATCCTCGTACCAATGATCCCATGCATCGTTTCGGCGTGGCATGACTTCAACAAAACCTGCAAATACAAACAAGTTAGAGCAAGTCACTTTGATCGCATACTAGGTCCTGTTCAAGAGTGCCACGAGGGCAACCCTAATTCACAGACACTAGATTGGACAAAGTATACTCTGCATTCGGGTCTCACGCATTCAATCCTCACTCCTCAAAGGAGAATCAAAAGACTTGAGACACACTATGTCAGTGGAGGCAAAAATGGCACCTTGCACCCTCAATTTATAGTGTTCGAATCGGACGGGGGAGCGGACGGAAGGGGTGGGAGCGGACGGGGGTGCGGACGGGGGAGCGGACGGAGGGGAGGGGAGCGGACGGGGGGGCGGACGGGGGAGCGGACGGAGGGGGGGGCGGACGGGGGAGCGGACGGAGGGGGGGAGCGGACGGGGGAGCGGACGGGGGGGGGCGGACGGTGGAGCGGACGGGGGGGGGCGGACGGTGGAGCGGACGGGTGACCGGACGGAGGTGGGGGGAGCGGACGGGGGGGCGGACGGGGGGGCGGACGGGGGAGCGGACGGAGGGGGGGGGGAGCGGACGGGGGGGGCGGACGGGGGAGCGGACGGGTTGGGAGCGGGGTGTGAGGCCAAACCCCCCACCCTTAAGCGTCCGTAGTCCGAGTAGTGGGTTTGGGCTCACATTCCTCCGCGGTATTGGATTTGGACTTGGATGAGTCCATAGTGCAAGGTTCACCCTTCAAGTGGTCTTGGATTTAACTCCTTCATAAACCCAACTCCTTCATGAACCCAACTCCTTAGCTTCTAACTAAATAAACCCAGCTCCTTCATAAACCCAGCTCCTTCATGAACCCAGCTCCTTAGCTTCTAACTAAACAAACCCAGGTCCTTCATAAACCCAGCTCTTTTACTTTCTAACTAAACAAACCCAGCTCCTTCATAAACCCAGCTCCTTCATGAACCCAGCTCCTTCATAAACCCACAACTTTGTAGTTGTAATCCCCAACTACCTCACTAATTATTCAAGCCCTTAACTAATCTTCCTACCTAATTTTCCTAATTCTACTAACAACCCCTTTCTAATCACACAATTCTTCTCTAATCCTAAAATCCTAAAATCCTAGAGAGGAGAGGGGGAGAGAGAATTTCCTAACTTCACTAAGACTAACCAATCCACACAAGTATATTGTTGCACTCATCACAACATCAAGTGCTCAACTCTTAAACATGGAACTTGCAACCACGTGTATTCAAAACATGAACTTTAAGTACCACAAATTGGAATCATGAATTAACTTTAAAATCCTTCACGTCAACACTAATTCTACCAAGAGGTCAAGCCCTCTTCAAGGCTAACAAGCCTTGGCTCTCAAACTAAAAACTAAGCACACACATGTGCTCCAATATGGCTTCCCACACCCACACTTATAACTCGTGGGGTGCCTTGGAGCACAAAGGAAAGAGAGGATGAGTGAGGGAAGAATGAGGGATTATATAGTAAGCTTGAGGGGGTGAGCACCCTCAAGGCTCACGATAAGCCCTTGAGATTTCCTCCTACTTAGTAGGCGCCAATCCTATCTTCTAAGCCTTCCTCCCTCAAATGATCAACAAGGATCCTAATTCGAACATTTAACTAGCCTTGGCTTTCTACCTACCACACTTTACCAAACTTGGGATGCTTCAACCCAAACTTAGCCTCCTTCGCTTTCCGCCGCCATAACTTTCTCCCCTTACTTTCCCAAATCGTTGCTCACCACTTAATTCAAACCACGATGCTTAACTCGTGATTTGATTGGTGCTTTGAGAATTTGCTTATCCTCCACCTTGCATTCTTCCTTGGACCTTCCCCATTAAGTGGCCATGATGAGGTGGTCCACTTGTGCGCTCCATGTGATCCTCCATTCATCCCAATTCGAATGCACTTGCCTCTTGAGTCACTTTGGTTGTCTCCATCCATTTGTACTAGCCTACTTACTAACTACTCAATCCAAGTTCTCCTTACCTATCCTCATTCACTCAAATCCTTCCGAAGGTAAAAACACAATAACAACTCACATCCTAGCCTCTTACAACATGGTACTTCTAAGACTAACATTTCACTCTTTTTATATTTTTGTGAAGTAACATGCTACTTCAAAGTGCATCAACTAACGTTTCAAGGGTCTAAGACTAAATGTGGGCACCCTTTTGGGCTCACATAATTGGCGACCATCGGGGGATGAATCCAAACATCTCTTGCTCCAAGGGTAAGTTGCCTAGTCAAGCTCGGTACTCCTTACATCTACTTCCCGATGTACGGGTAGGAAAGAGCTCACCATTCAACGTTTCCAATTGAATTGAATTATTAGGAAAGACCTCATAGACAAGGTAAGGTCCTAACCATATTGCATCGAATTTCGCCGGAAATTCAAGCTTTCGTGCGTCTTGAATCATGACCATCATTCCCGGTGTTAGGGCCCTTCTCTTATGTTGTTTGTCGAAAGTAATCTTTCTCCTTCTTTGGATTGCCTCAATATGTTGAGCCGCCATTCTCCTCCCTTCGTCAAGTGCTTCCAAATCGGTTAGTCGATTTCGTAAGGATTGACTTTCGGTAAGTCTCGTACTCACGGCCACCCTAAGTGACTCGACTTCATATTCGATTGGTAGTGTCGCTTCAAGACCATAGACTAAGGAAAATGGTGTAGCACGCGTAGTTACCTTATAGGTTGTACGGTATGCCCAAAGTGCCGCCGTTAGTTTCGTATCCCAATCCCGCTTCGAGTCTATAACCGTCTTGCGTAGTATACTCACCAAAATTCCGTTAACCCTTTCCGTTTGTCCATTGGTTTGTGGGTGGTAGGGAGTAGTCTTCCGGTGATCAATTTTAAATTTCTCTGTCATCTCTCGAATCAAGTCATTCAAAAAGTGAGTACCCCTATCGCTTACTAGGATCTTCGGCACCCCGAACCGCGAAATTATGTTTTCGTACATAAATGTTGCCGCGTGTTCCGCCGTGTCGGTCTTCACCGCTTTGGCTTCCGCCCACTTGGTGAGGTACTCGGTTGCCACCACAATATATTTCATTCCTTTTGAAGATTGGGGATGGACCTCACCCACATAGTCGATGCCCCATTTTTCGAAAGGAATTAAGGGTAATGATACATGTAAAGGCATCTCCATTCTAAGGTCGTTTCGGGCATACCGTTGGCAAGCGTCGCATTTCCTTACATAGTCATGGGCGTCCTTAAATAGTGTAGGCCAAAAGTAGCCCGCTCTAAGTATTTTTTGCCCGGTGAGTTGACCCGAGAAGTGACCGCCGCAAGCGCTATCGTGGCAAGCGATTAAAATCGCTTCAACCTCCGTTTTTGACACGCATCGTCGTAAAATACCATCGGACCCCCTTCTAAACAACCTATGGCCCACTACAACAAATTGCCTACTATTTACCCTCACCTTCCTTCTCTCTTCTTTTGTCCACTCTTTGGGCAACTTGTGGGTTGTTAGAAATTCCACTATGCCCGCATACCACTCCGGTGTAGAAGTGACCACAAAGAGGCTATCATCTACTAACATATCATTTACCGGATTTTTTCCTATCTCCTCCGACAACCTAGACAAGTGGTCCGCTTGTAAATGCATACGACCCGGTTTATATTCCACCGTGTAGTCGAATTCTTCTAATAACAAAACCCACCTAGCTAACCTACCACTTAACTCCGCCTTGTTAACTAGATACTTGATAGCCATGTGGTCAACAAAAAATACAACCGGGTTGCACATGAGGTAATGCCTAAACTTTTTAACGGAAAACACCATGGCTAGGCACTCCCTCTCCGTTGTAGAGTAGTTTCTTTCGGCGGGGGTCAATTGCTTACTCGCATAAGCTATGGGTTGATCCTTCTCTTTTTCTCCCGTTGCTTGACAAAGCGCACTCCCTATTGCCACATTACTAGCATCACAATAGACGTGAAAAGGTTTACCCCAATTGGGTGGTATCAACACCGGATAGGTGCTCAACCTATCCCGCAATTCCTCAAAGGCTTTTTGACAAGCATCCGTCCACTCGAATTTGACATCCTTTTTGAGCAAATGGGTAATGGGCACCGCTATCTTTGAAAAATTAGGAATAAGTTCCCGGTACCATCCCACATGTCCTAACAACTTAGAGATCCCCTTGGAATTGGTTGGAGTTGCCAAGTCGCTTATGGCCGCAATCTTATCCGGATCGGGTTCTCTACCTTTCTCACTAACAACATAACCCAACAACACTCCCTTATTCACTCCCAAAAATGTCTTATCCGGGTTCAATGCTAACCTCATCTTCCTACACCTAACCAATGCCTCCCTAACACAATGTAGGTGATCGTCCACATTACTTTGTGTGCTAAAATCGTCCACAAAGACGGTCATGGATTTGAACAACAAGTCGGTGAAGATATACATTACTAATCGTTGGAAAGTAGCCGGGGCATTACATAACCCAAATGGCATCACTACCCACACAAAAGTACCCCAAGGTGTAGTAAAAGCCGTTTTATGGATATCTTGGAGGGCTATGGAAATTTGATTATAACCCGCATACCCATCCATAAAGGTATATCGCGAATGACCTCCAACCTCCTCAAGCAACAAGGTGATAAAAGGTAAGGGGAATTGATCCTTTTGTGTGCACGAATTCAATTTCCTATAGTCGACACAAACCCTTAATTTCCCATTTTTTTTCTTTACTAAGACCATAGGAGAAACCCAATCCGTGATTTCCACCGGCTTGATAAACCCGGCCTTCAATAACCTTTCCAATTCCGCTTTCACCAACAATTGCAATTGAGGATTCATCCTCCTCTCCTTTTGTCTAATTGGCCTCGCCCCCGGAATTAAAGGAATCCGGTGCTCTACCATTTCCCTAGGAATTCCCTTAAGCTCATCGTAGGACCATGCAAAAGTATCACTAAACTCATCCACCAAATTGCTATACTCCCTAACCTCTTTCTCCCCCAATTTGGAACCCATCTTCATTTGTCGGGTTTTTCCATTCTTTAATTTCACATCCACGTACCGCCAATCCGCTTCCGACACATGTGCTTGTTCCTCTTTGTTCCGATACCAATCGGAAGGCACATTGGGGTAATCTTTCACATCTTGACCTACAACTATCCCCGTAGACGTGGTCTTGAAATGTAAAGGCTCCTCCAATTTCGATGACTCAATAATCACATCCTCCTCTTGAGTCCCATCTACATGAATTAAACTAACCTCACCCTCTTCCACGTCATCTACCCAAGGTGTTAACCCACCGCTAACCCACTCTTCCTCGGTGAGCACCTCACATGGCTCCAACAATGAGCCCTCTCCTAAACTAACACTAGGAAATTCACTCCCTAAGCCTACTTGGTGAAATGTAACCATTACATCAACCTCGGACTCAGGGTACTCCCTTAGCCATTGGGCATAATCCCCATTATCCCCATAATTGTAAAAATTAGGACCTAGACTTCCCGAGCCCGAATCTATAACAACCCTTTGACCTTCGGGATGGACGACTCCCACCAATGCCTTGCCAATCTCATTCTCGTTTAAGTCATCAATTTCCTTCTCCAATGGCAAATACATCTCCTTCTTCATCCATCCTTCTAATGAACCAATGGACACTATGACCCTATTACCCTCCGGACCATAAGTGATGGATGGTTTAGGTCCACCCCAATTGACCATAGCATTCGCCATCCGCAACCAAGGCCTACCTAGCAAAATGGGGAAGGTGTCCTTGTTGGAGTGCATTTTAATGACATGGAAGGTGACCAAGTACTCCTCGCCTCCCGTAGTCATTCTACAATCCTTGATCATCCCCAAAGGCGTAGTCGAACTTTGATTTGCCATATTTATGACCAAAGGTGAAGGCCCCGTGAGTCCAAGTCCCAATTTTTTCATAGTATCCTCCGGTAGTATATTTAGACTACTCCCTCCGTCGACTAGCACATTAGGAACCACCTTATCTACTATAACAACTTCTATTTCTATAGCTTTCACGTCTCTTCCACCTTGTGATTGGATCCTAGCGGCTATTTTAGCTTTCACCTTCCTCATCCTCTTGTGTACCGGCATTCCCTCCTTTAATGTTTTCCTTGCCGTGGGTGAAATTTCCAATAGTTGGCCGAAAGTAATATCCGCCTTGAGTGTACTAAGGTCCGCCCACAAGTCGTACCCGGTAGATCTTTCCACCTTAGAATTACCCACTACGTCGAATTCGTCTACGGGAACCCCCGGTCCTTCCCATTCACCCACATCGCTATTATCCAAGTCATGTACCGCATTAGTCCTCTCCCTATTTTGTAAAATTATATTTTCCCTCTCCACATCCTTAGTAGCTCTTCTAGCTACCCTATCCAACTCGGAGAGATTAATCTCTTCATCCGAAGAGTAATTTCCTTGCTCTCCTATTCCTACCTCCAACGGGGCATCCCCTCTCCTAGCCCTAGTAGTTACCGCTAGTGCAGGTGCTTCTTCAACCACACCCTTACCCTTCACTAACTCATATGTAATAGCATTGGTGTGAGGAGGCCATTGACTTTGCTCCTCTCCAATTCTCGTTGGGAGAGGAAGCATGTCATCACATGTGGCCTCCAACACTCCATCCATGAACCTAACATCTTGGGAGTTAGATGGTCCCGGATCCGTTGGAGGCGCTTGTCTCCCGTTACTACCATTAGGTGGAACTCCTTGTCTATTTTGTATTGGAATGTAACCGGTTGTAGTTTGCAAGCCCGCCGGTGGATGAAAAGTTTGCCTAGCATTACTATGGTCATAGTATAAGTTAGGTGGCCTAAGTTCATTGGCCGGTACTCCTTGTGGCCTAGCACCTCGCATATTATCCCTTGCTTGTTGTTGTGGATTAGCCACCAGGTAAGGGACATTAATTATTTTGTCCGGTTGGCGACACGTATCCGAGGGATGACGTCCTCCACAATTGCTACAATTAAACTCTTGACCTTCGGACCAACATTGTCCTTGAGCGTGCCACCTTCCACAAAAGTGATGAAATTCCTTCTTCTCTAAATTTTGGCCACCTTGCCCTCTAGGTTGTGGTCCTCTATTGCTTCCATTTCCATAGTGAGGTGGCGCTTGACCTCGTTGATTTTGTTGAGGTGGGTTACCGTTTCCTCTTTGGTCACGGTTTTGTCCACTTCTACAAAATTGACGCGTGTGGCCCGGTTGGCCACATTGGACACACCATAATCCGGAAGAATGCCTACCCGACTCAACCGGGGGTGGAGGCCCCGGTTGTTGACTCCGGATCATTAATGACATTTGATCCGTGAGGCTTTGCATTTGTTTTATCATAGCCTCTTGGAATCCTAGTTGGCTAGCACCTAGTCTTCTCTCAACCTCCTCCAAGTGTGGATCCGTTCTAGGGGCCGGTAGTGCCAAAAGAGGTGCCGGTTCCCTAACCGCTAAAGGTCGGGGACCGGTGTCCACAATGGCATATGGAATTTGGTTCTCATACTTAGCGGGTTCTACCGCTACCACCCTAGGGCGTATAGGGATGAATTGTGGGATCAATTCATCCTCCCTTCTCCATAGCCTTTCGTGATCTTTATCCAAGTTTTCAATATCTCTAGCCGCACGCTTGGCATCCGCCAAGGTCAAGGGATTCCTTTCTAGAACACCCCTAATAGTTCCGGACTTAAAAAACCCTTGAATGAAAAATTGCTTTAGCGTGTCGTCGTTGAGCATGGTACCCACAAATCTAGTGCACACTAAATCAAACCTCCTAATGTAAGCCGAAATTTCTTCCTCCCTTCCTTGCTTCAATGACGACAATGCCCTTAATGCGGTACTTTGACCCACTTCCGGCCTAAATTCGTTAAGAAACTCCCTTTGTAATTGTTCCCATCCCCTAAAATGTCCCTCGGCATGATCCCGATACCATTCATAGGCTTCCCCCTCTAGAGTGGTAGGAAACCACACTAACCAATAACCCGGGTCGGTTATGAGGAAGCTAGCCAACCGTTCGATATACCGTTCCATGTGCCGAGAGGGGTCCTCATCCTTGGTCCCATAAAATTTAGGGAGATGAGATGGCATATCCATCGCCGCTAAATTTTGTGGAACCACAATTGGTAGGCCTCTTGGCCTAACCAATGGGTCTATTGGAGGTATAGGAGGTATGGGCGGAATTGGGGGTATGGGTGGTGGATCCATCCCCCGTTCCTCGGCCATGGTGACCGGTGAACTATTCAACAATCCCCTATCAACTTCTACCGGGAATTCTTCTCTAAGTGTGTAATTTTCCGAAGAATTTTCACCACTCAATTTGGAGGGAGTGATCTCCTCTTCAAGTTGAGCTCCAAGTTCTAAGGTGTCTAGAATTGACCTAGTCCTAGGTTCGACGTTCAAACAACTCTCTATTCTAACATTATCTTGTTCTAATCTATCACTGATTTTAGAGGACCGCCTCTTTCGAGTAGATTTCTCTAGTCCTACTATCAAACTTGGTTTTTGTGAGCGAGTCCTACCTTGCATTCCATAAGAATCGATCGACCCTCACTTGACCACACATAATCCTAGCAATTCCCCTCTTAATATTTTCACTTGTCTTGGTGTGGTTATAATTTTTTTTTTAGGAGGTGAGGAAAAGAACCTGCAAGCCCACTTAGGTGAAAGAATCCCAATAGGGGATAGGCATGTTCATGTTAATTTTTTGGTTAAGTCGGAGCATCACCTCCGCACCTTCCCGCAAATTAACACTCACCACAATACCGATTGTGAGGGGGTGACCTTCCGAGTAGATTATGTTAAAAGTCGAGGCTTCACCCTTCAACTTCTCACACCATCCACAATTCGGGAATTACCCTCTACAACGGATAACAACAATCACGAGTACAAAAGACATTCCTTAATTAGTTAATGAGTTCACTTTGAAGAAATAAACATACCTTGAGCAATCGCATCCCCCTGTGAGTTAGCACTCCCCTCAATCGTGACTCAATGTAACAACACCATAAACTTTGTGAAATATTAATTTAATCTAGAGCATGAAATGACAACTCCCAAAACTTTGAGACTCACCCCGAGGTGAGTGTCAAAGTTCAATGTCCTAAGGTGAATTTACCCTCTAATGTTTTAATGAGCTACTCGGTTATAGGTTCCTTTTAAGTTCTTAGCAAATCCCCAAAAAGGTTGAGGACGTACCTTCGCCGCGCTCCTTCCTCAAAAATGAATTTGCGTAATTGACAATGCAATTCATTCCAAGGAATAGTTGAAATACAATGAATTCAAATGTAACCCAAAGAGAGAATACTTACCGAGTTTCGGGTGCTCCTTCCCTTCTCTCAAGTTTGTGTCTCCAATTTTTCCTAGTTGCCTCCAAGTCTCCTAGTCGCCTCCAAGTCTTGTAACTACCTTCCGCTTCGCTCCCGGCGGACGCACCAATTATGTGAGGCCAAACCCCCCACCCTTAAGCGTCCGTAGTCCGAGTAGTGGGTTTGGGCTCACATTCCTCCGCGGTATTGGATTTGGACTTGGATGAGTCCATAGTGCAAGGTTCACCCTTCAAGTGGTCTTGGATTTAACTCCTTCATAAACCCAACTCCTTCATGAACCCAACTCCTTAGCTTCTAACTAAATAAACCCAGCTCCTTCATAAACCCAGCTCCTTCATGAACCCAGCTCCTTAGCTTCTAACTAAACAAACCCAGGTCCTTCATAAACCCAGCTCTTTTACTTTCTAACTAAACAAACCCAGCTCCTTCATAAACCCAGCTCCTTCATGAACCCAGCTCCTTCATAAACCCACAACTTTGTAGTTGTAATCCCCAACTACCTCACTAATTATTCAAGCCCTTAACTAATCTTCCTACCTAATTTTCCTAATTCTACTAACAACCCCTTTCTAATCACACAATTCTTCTCTAATCCTAAAATCCTAAAATCCTAGAGAGGAGAGGGGGAGAGAGAATTTCCTAACTTCACTAAGACTAACCAATCCACACAAGTATATTGTTGCACTCATCACAACATCAAGTGCTCAACTCTTAAACATGGAACTTGCAACCACGTGTATTCAAAACATGAACTTTAAGTACCACAAATTGGAATCATGAATTAACTTTAAAATCCTTCACGTCAACACTAATTCTACCAAGAGGTCAAGCCCTCTTCAAGGCTAACAAGCCTTGGCTCTCAAACTAAAAACTAAGCACACACATGTGCTCCAATATGGCTTCCCACACCCACACTTATAACTCGTGGGGTGCCTTGGAGCACAAAGGAAAGAGAGGATGAGTGAGGGAAGAATGAGGGATTATATAGTAAGCTTGAGGGGGTGAGCACCCTCAAGGCTCACGATAAGCCCTTGAGATTTCCTCCTACTTAGTAGGCGCCAATCCTATCTTCTAAGCCTTCCTCCCTCAAATGATCAACAAGGATCCTAATTCGAACATTTAACTAGCCTTGGCTTTCTACCTACCACACTTTACCAAACTTGGGATGCTTCAACCCAAACTTAGCCTCCTTCGCTTTCCGCCGCCATAACTTTCTCCCCTTACTTTCCCAAATCGTTGCTCACCACTTAATTCAAACCACGATGCTTAACTCGTGATTTGATTGGTGCTTTGAGAATTTGCTTATCCTCCACCTTGCATTCTTCCTTGGACCTTCCCCATTAAGTGGCCATGATGAGGTGGTCCACTTGTGCGCTCCATGTGATCCTCCATTCATCCCAATTCGAATGCACTTGCCTCTTGAGTCACTTTGGTTGTCTCCATCCATTTGTACTAGCCTACTTACTAACTACTCAATCCAAGTTCTCCTTACCTATCCTCATTCACTCAAATCCTTCCGAAGGTAAAAACACAATAACAACTCACATCCTAGCCTCTTACAACATGGTACTTCTAAGACTAACATTTCACTCTTTTTATATTTTTGTGAAGTAACATGCTACTTCAAAGTGCATCAACTAACGTTTCAAGGGTCTAAGACTAAATGTGGGCACCCTTTTGGGCTCACACGGGGCGGGGGACGTGGGCAGACGGAGGTTGGGAACGGGAGCGGACGGGGTGGAACGGGGATTGGGAACGAGGGCGGACGGGTGGGAACGGGGATTGGGAACGGGGGCGGACGGGGGGGCGGACGGGCGCTAGTAGAATTTTCCCCACTTTCCCTTTACTTTGCTGACATGTCGTCACACGTGGACAATGTAAATCCTACGTGTCCGAAATTGGGTAATGTAATTACACAAAAAAATCGGTAAAATTCAAGTCCGGCAGGATAAAGACAGCATCCGGCATAATCCGGCATAATGTCGTGACGGATACGTGTCGTGACGGCACGACATTATGCCGGGATAAGCCTCCGTCACGACACAATAGACAACCCTGGGCTAAATAATATTAACCTAGAGATCTAATGATATAATGCCTCTCACTGAGGTTCATTACTTGATCACAACACACATAGCATGTTACCAAGCTCATCACTAAGCCTACTCCAACCTTGTCATTCAACATTCATAGGATTCATGAATCCTTTTGCTAACATTTCTATTATTTCCTTCTAAGAACTTTGTGCCTTCATCTACCTAGTGAAGGAGAGAGAGAGAGAGAAAGAAAAGTAATCCTAATCGCAAGAGTGAGAGAGAGAGAATGAGCCTTCCCCATTCCCTTCGGGGGACTACCCCCTTCCATCACCAAGCCTTACCGGCCGTAGATCTAACCATACATCTAACGGTTGGAATTGTCCGCCGTCATACCCTAGCCGTCATCCCTAAAATCCCTAGATCCAACGGTCTTGGTCTTCCATCCACTTGATCAAACGGTCTTGGTCTTCCATCCACTTGATCAAACGGTCTTGGTCTTCCATCCACTTGATCAACCGGTCTTGGTCTTCCATCCACTTGATCAAACGGTCTTCATCCGTCCGGCTTCATCCGCTTAGCATCATCCACCGTTCGTTGTCATCCTTCATCCACTTAGCATCATCCACCGTTCGTTGTCATCCTTGTGTCCTTCGCAAGTATCTTGACTTCTTCATACGAATTACTTAACTTAAATATAATTTGACCCACTAACTTCCTTTCTAATTAACCCGCGAACCTTCATAAACCGTGAGCGGTTAGGTGAATATAAGTAAAATGCCTCTAAAATATGAAAAGTAATTGAGAAGGTTCTACTTACACATATGTAGTAACTTCTTCTCCGTATCCGCCTACAGACTATTCTTGTTTTTACCACTAACTCATCTTGGGATAACACCAGTCAATGGAACCAACCGGATTCGAACCCGGATCGGTCCAGACCTTAATCCAGTCTCTTACACACAACTCGCATCCACAGGCGGATGTGCCAAAATCCAGTGACTATCTATATAGGTTAATAGAACCCCGTTTACTAAGCTTAAGTCTTTAAGCCTAGGAGCCCCATTAACCAACCTCTAAATAACTCTAATAATTCCTACTAGCACTCAAGTACTAATACCCTAGCTTCAACTTAATTCAACTAATAACTAAGAACACAACTTGTTTTTATGTTTTTGAATATTTGAACACAAATGAAAGCCCAAGTTTTGTTAACCCCTTGCGATTAAGAACACGTGTGGGCACCATATTGGGCTCACAATCATCTTGGTATCCCTCTCTACATATATAGGCAATCCCATAGGACTTGGAAGAGAACTCATGAGTTCTTTTTTTTGCAAAACAGAATTTTCAGAGCTTAGAGTTCAAGAACATATTCACAAATACAAGGATAAATTGTTAACTTACATACTCAATTTGTTTTTCTTGCAACCTTCTTAACAAGCTTTTCGTTGGAATCGATGAAGGCATCTTGGAAAACAGACCCACCAGCAACAACTGGTGACTTTGCATCATGCAATGGGAATATGATGGCATTAAACAAGCAAAACCCCCCTCATATGCGACTAAATGGCGGCCACTATGTCTACAAGCATGGACAAATGCAATTGCCATTGAAATGTGTAGAGATCAACAAATTTGCACAAGCCACTGTAAACAACACCTCAATGAAATTTAGTTTGCATGAAAACTTTAAAACTATAAGAATTACCAGCATGTGGATGCATAAACATCAAAGATAACATACACATGAGTTGTTAAAGCCTCAACCAAGATATGCATTGATTCAGAGTCCAACGCATTTTTATTTCATGTTCACCAACCACCATATTTGTGTAGTTTTACGATCTAGTGTTACGTCATGTTAGCGGTTGGAATTGTCCAAAATTCATGCATAAAACCAAATATACTTAAATCCTATTTGGTGGCCATCATACTCAACAACACAAACTTAAACTAAAACCCACAAACGTTGCGTGAAAGAACCTTTGCACCAGACATGATCGGTACTTAGAGAGTTTAGCAAGAGATTTGGACTATCACAACCGCACCGAAACTTGGACAAGGTAAGAAACCACCCCAAAAGAAACTCAACAAAGAATACACACATGGTACCCGAGGCCAAGTTGTTCGGGTCATATAAAGCCCAACCTTAAATGGGCCAAAGGGGTTGCCCACCCTCATTAGTTCTTTTCCGTGGGTTGGGTTTCGCAATGTCTAGGCATTTTATTCAATTGAACAAGATTACCTATTCTTATTCATCATATGCGAAAGGAGTTACGTTACTTCCTTACTATAATTGTGTCAAGAGTGTAAGACGGCCCTTTGTCTAAGGTTTCTTATTTGTATCATGACTAAAATTTGGTTAATAGCTTGTTGACTTTATATGTATAGGTTTAGCTACCCACAAGTCAGAAGTCTCAAGTCTTGATATGGGCGGCCATGAGCCCCTCCGGTCCCACCTTCCACCCAAGAGACTTCATAAGAAGCCTTTGTGACACTAATTTCTTTTGCTCATACCTTTGAGGCTCTTAGTGGTTGTGGCTCTTGCTTTTGTAACAAGTGTTTGTGGTTTTGCCTTGTGAAAGAGGTGTTTGTGACTCTAAGTTTGTGTACGAGCTTGTGGCTCTTGGTTTATGCTTTGAGGAGTTCTTGGTGTGTGTGCCCTTGGTGATTGTAAATACTCTCCTAACTATGAATCATTTTTGGATGTCTTATAGCCTCATAATTTTTACTGACTATCAGGTTTCTCTTTGTATTTCATTGATCTCTCAAATATCCCTTGATCTCATACATTTTTAATTATTGGATGTAGATTTTAACTACTGACAACTCTCCCACATGTGAATAAAATTTCCCATCAACACTACTTTAAGTAGTATTGATGGATTTTTTGGTTCTTTGTTTTCTTATGATACCATGACATTGGCTCATATTATTATATAATTTCTACAATGATATGTTTACAATACCGTAATCTTTGGCCATCCAACAACACAAATCGCTATTTCGGTAATCAAGTACAACAATTAGGGTATCATCATGTAATAAAACTCTTGGTTGACACCCTAACAATTAATCATCTAACAATCTAATTTTGTGATTAGACATTCAAATACATTACATTAGGATATCACCACAATCCATACCCAAACTTCTGATCATTTAGCATCTTAATCTATTTAGGCATCACGCATAACAAGTTAGGATACTAACAATGAAAATAACATATTAAAGTTAAAAATCATGTATTATTCAAGCCTTTGAACGGAAATTACCATGATGAAGGATCTAACATTGTCAACACATGAATATACTCTAATCATGTTGAATTCAATGGAAAAAAATGATCTTCAATTATTGTTATTATTATTATAATAAATGTTTTAGATTTATTTTAACAATATTCAAGAAATCTAAAATGTTCATGATGAAAGACTCGTAATTTCAAATCCAATTGCATAGCCTAACAAAGACATGATTAAACACATGTGTAGGAGGTTGTCACAAAATGTCTAAGTGTTTATGTTAATACCTTAACATGGACATCATCAATTCAAAGAGGAAATAGAAGGCAAAAAAAGGGACATTAGCACTAACTAATACTACATTAGGATATCACCAAAACATAGATTGTGCATGATATGAATATGATGTTACATAGTTGGTACATGCGTTGGTGTTAATGGTCAGGGTATCCTTTGATAAACACCTCTTGACTGATACCCTAACAAAAGCATTGAGCCCAACCAACAATGGAATGTGGTTCGACAACCTAATATAATAGTATTAATTTTGGAATTGTGATAATTTAATGCTTACAATATGAGTGTTTTTATGACCAACATAGAGTGATACCATAAGTATTATGATATTTGTGTGAAAAAAATCCAAAAATATGTATGTGTTTTCCAACAATTGAAGGATTAAACATCTAAATACTTTAAGAGAAGTTCCAAGATATGAGAAAGCCAATAAATGAGGTGAATTAGCAATGGACATCATTTTAAATATTCTAAAAATAAACATTAATTGATTGCTTAATTCAACAAGGATCCAAAGTCACATCATGTACACCCTCCCACCCACTCCAGCTCATCATATGTGGCATAGTACACATGTTTTCCTCATTTTTTGGAGATTAGTAAAGACGGGACAAAGTAGGCCTACCTGCCAACTTGCAACCCACCCTCTTAAACAAGCCCCTGCCACACATCCAATGAACTTATATGGACTTTTTTTACCATATGAGCTTAGGTAGACGATGCCAATTCATGGTGCCTTCCCATCACCCTCTATTGTGATTTACCCATGGGTATATAAGGCGTGTGAAGTCGGCCACTGAGGTCAGCATTTCTTCTCTTCTCTCTCTATGTGAAGTCAAAACATACACATATTGTAAAGTAGTGAAATTTTTTCAAAAGAAACCACATCTATAGAATTTAGATTGCAAATGTAAGTGCATTGCACATTGGTGTGGCCTCCACTAAGGTAGAGGGTGCTCATTCCAACCCCTACCTTAAAATATGCACCTTATGCACGCCTCCTAATCTCGTAGTTGAAGAACACCTTAAACCATCTCAATGTCTATGGTACAAAGTGGCGGCAAATTTGGTGAAAAGTGGTTTCAAGGAAGAAACATAATGGTTGGCTTTAGGAAATGTTGGGAAATAGCTAGGGGTGTGTGAGGCCAAACCCCCCACCCTTAAGCGTCCGTAGTCCGAGTAGTGGGTTTGGGCTCACATTCCTCCGCGGTATTGGATTTGGACTTGGATGAGTCCATAGTGCAAGGTTCACCCTTCAAGTGGTCTTGGATTTAACTGGAATTTCACTTTTAACAACTCAATGTACGATTTCAATACGTATGTGGAGAATGCACAAGTTAACTATGTTATTTTAACCTCCTTATGCTCGGGTGCTATTTTGTCTTTGTTTGCTTCTAACGTCCATCCGGCCGCTTTAGCTACACAAGCCCTTAAGGATATCCCTCTCCTAAATGGAGTCCGTGCCGTTGACTCTATACTACCACTTGAACTATCACTTGTGTATTCCGTATCGCTACTATAAGAGGTCTCACTTGGTGTCTCCATACCGTACATAAGCCTTTAAGTATTAAGAAATACTTATGTGACTTATGTCAATCTATCCCTCGCACCTTTGGTCTTTGCTTCCTTTGTCTTGCCATCGCGAGAGTGCTCCACATTCTCCATTAATTTGTGCACGTGGTTTATTTTTAAAGAGAGGATGCAAGTGTTAAAAAACACTATTCTCTATAGTCAATCTCAAATACATTTACTTGTGAAAGCCACACATAACACTAACTAGCATAATGTAACTAACTACTTGTCTATGAGCTAATTAAGTAGGCTATCTACTAAGCTCCTTCATGAACCCATCTCTTTACTTTCTAATTACATAAACCTAGCTCCTTCATAAACCCAACTCCTTCATGAACCCAACTCCTTCATGAACCCACAACTTTTGTAGTTGTAATCCCCAACTACCTCACTAATTATTCAAGCCCTTAACTAATCTTCCTACCTAATTTTCCTAATTCTACTAACAACCCCTTTCTAATCACACAATTCTTCTCTAATCCTAAAATCCTAAAATCCTAGAGAGGAGAGGGGGAGAGAGAATTTCCTAACTTCACTAAGACTAACTAATCCACACAAGTATATTTTTGCACTCATCACAACATCAAGTGCTCAACTCTTAAACATGGAACTTGCAACCACGTGTATTCAAAACATGAACTTTAAGTACCACAAATTGGAATCATGAATTAACTTTAAAATCCTCCACGTCAACACTAATTCTACCAAGAGGTCAAGCCCTCTTCAAGGCTAACAAGCCTTGGCTCTCAAACTAAAAACTAAGCACACACATGTGCTCCAATATGGCTTCCCACACCCACACTTATAACTCGTGGGGTGCCTTGGAGCACAAAGGAAAGAGAGGATGAGTGAGGGAAGAATGAGGGATTATATAGTAAGCTTGAGGGGGTGAGCACCCTCAAGGCTCACGATAAGCCCTTGAGATTTCCTCCTACTTAGTAGGCGCCAATCCTATCTTCTAAGCCTTCCTCCCTCAAATGATCAACAAGGATCCTAATTCGAACATTTAACTAGCCTTGGCTTTCTACCTACCACACTTTACCAAACTTGGGATGCTTCAACCCAAACTTAGCCTCCTTCGCTTTCCGCCGCCATAACTTTCTCCCCTTACTTTCCCAAATCGTCGCTCACCACTTAATTCAAACCACGATGCTTAACTCGTGATTTGATTGGTGCTTTGAGAATTTGCTTATCCTCCACCTTGCATTCTTCCTTGGACCTTCCCCATTAAGTGGCCATGATGAGGTGGTCCACTTGTGCGCTCCATGTGATCCTCCATTCATCCCAATTCGAATGCACTTGCCTCTTGAGTCACTTTGGTTGTCTCCATCCATTTGTACTAGCCTACTTACTAACTACTCAATCCAAGTTCTCCTTACCTATCCTCATTCACTCAAATCCTTCCGAAGGTAAAAACACAATAACAACTCACATCCTAGCCTCTTACAACATGGTACTTCTAAGACTAACATTTCACTCTTTTTATATTTTTGTGAAGTAACATGCTACTTCAAAGTGCATCAACTAACGTTTCAAGGGTCTAAGACTAAATGTGGGCACCCTTTTGGGCTCACATAATTGGCGACCATCGGGGGATGAATCCAAACATCTCTTGCTCCAAGGGTAAGTTGCCTAGTCAAGCTCGGTACTCCTTACATCTACTTCCCGATGTACGGGTAGGAAAGAGCTCACCATTCAACGTTTCCAATTGAATTGAATTATTAGGAAAGACCTCATAGACAAGGTAAGGTCCTAACCATACCGCATCGAATTTCGCCGGAAATTCAAGCTTTCGTGCGTCTTGAATCATGTCCATCATTCCCGGTGTTAGGGCCCTTCTCTTATGTCGTTTGTCGAAAGTAATCTTTCTCCTTCTTTGGATTGCCTCAATATGTTGAGCCGCCATTCTCCTCCCTTCGTCAAGTGCTTCCAAATCGGTTAGTCGATTTCGTAAGGATTGACTTTCGGTAAGTCTCGTACTCACGGCCACCCTAAGTGACTCGACTTCATATTCGATTGGTAGTGTCGCTTCAAGACCATAGACTAAGGAAAATGGTGTAGCACGCGTAGTTACCTTATAGGTTGTACGGTATACCCAAAGTGCCGCCGTTAGTTTCGTATCCCAATCCCGCTTCGAGTCTATAACCGTCTTGCGTAGTATACTCACCAAAATTCCGTTAACCCTTTCCGTTTGTCCATTGGTTTGTGGGTGGTAGGGAGTAGTCTTCCGGTGATCAATTTTAAATTTCTCTGTCATCTCTCGAATCAAGTCATTCAAAAAGTGAGTACCCCTATCGCTTACTAGGATCTTCGGCACCCCGAACCGCGAAATTATGTTTTCGTACATAAATGTTGCCGCGTGTTCCGCCGTGTCGGTCTTCACCGCTTTGGCTTCCGCCCACTTGGTGAGGTACTCGGTTGCCACCACAATATATTTCATTCCTTTTGAAGATTGGGGATGGACCTCACCCACATAGTCGATGCCCCATTTTTCGAAAGGAATTAAGGGTAATGATACATGTAAAGGCATCTCCATTCTAAGGTCGTTTCGGGCATACCGTTGGCAAGCGTCGCATTTCCTTACATAGTCATGGGCGTCCTTAAATAGTGTAGGCCAAAAGTAGCCCGCTCTAAGTATTTTTTGCCCGGTGAGTTGACCCGAGAAGTGACCGCCGCAAGCGCTATCGTGGCAAGCGATTAAAATCGCTTCAACCTCCGTTTTTGACACGCATCGTCGTAAAATACCATCGGACCCCCTTCTAAACAACCTATGGCCCACTACAACAAATTGCCTACTATTTACCCTCACCTTCCTTCTCTCTTCTTTTGTCCACTCTTTGGGCAACTTGTGGGTTGTTAGAAATTCCACTATGCCCGCATACCACTCCGGTGTAGAAGTGACCACAAAGAGGCTATCATCTACTAACATATCATTTACCGGATTTTTTCTTATCTCCTCCGACAACCTAGACAAGTGGTCCGCTTGTAAATGCATACGACCCGGTTTATATTCCACCGTGTAGTCGAATTCTTCTAATAACAAAATCCACCTAGCTAACCTACCACTTAACTCCGCCTTGTTAACTAGATACTTGATAGCCATGTGGTCAACAAAAAATACAACCGGGTTGCACATGAGGTAATGCCTAAACTTTTTAACGGAAAACACCATGGCTAGGCACTCCCTCTCCGTTGTAGAGTAGTTTCTTTCGGCGGGGGTCAATTGCTTACTCGCATAAGCTATAGGTTGATCCTTTTCTTTTTCTCCCGTTGCTTGACAAAGCGCACTCCCTATTGCCACATTACTAGCATCACAATAGACGTGAAAAGGTTTACCCCAATTGGGTGGTATCAACACCGGATAGGTGCTCAACCTATCCCGCAATTCCTCAAAGGCTTTTTGACAAGCATCTGTCCACTCGAATTTGACATCCTTTTTGAGCAAATGGGTAATGGGCACCGCTATCTTTGAAAAATTAGGAATAAGTTCCCGGTACCATCCCACATGTCCTAACAACTTAGAGATCCCCTTGGAATTGGTTGGAGTTACCAAGTCGCTTATGGCCGCAATCTTATCCGGATCGGGTTCTCTACCTTTCTCACTAACAACATAACCCAACAACACTCCCTTATTCACTCCCAAAAATGTCTTATCCGGGTTCAATGCTAACCTCATCTTCCTACACCTAACCAATGCCTCCCTAACACAATGTAGGTGATCGTCCACATTACTTTGTGTGCTAAAATCGTCCACAAAGACGGTCATGGATTTGAACAACAAGTCGGTGAAGATATACATTACTAATCGTTGGAAAGTAGCCGGGGCATTACATAACCCAAATGGCATCACTACCCACACAAAAGTACCCCAAGGTGTAGTAAAAGCCGTTTTATGGATATCTTGGAGGGCTATGGAAATTTGATTATAACCCGCATACCCATCCATAAAGGTATATCGCGAATGACCTCCAACCTCCTCAAGCAACAAGGTGATAAAAGATAAGGGGAAGTGATCCTTTTGTGTGCACGAATTCAATTTCCTATAGTCGACACAAACCCTTAATTTCCCATTTTTTTTCTTTACTAAGACCATAGGAGAAACCCAATCCGTGATTTCCACCGGCTTGATAAACCCGGCCTTCAATAACCTTTCCAATTCCGCTTTCACCAACAATTGCAATTGAGGATTCATCCTCCTCTCCTTTTGTCTAATTGGCCTCGCCCCCGGAATTAAAGGAATCCGGTGCTCTACCATTTCCCTAGGAATTCCCTTAAGCTCATCGTAGGACCATGCAAAAGTATCACTAAACTCATCCACCAAATTGCTATACTCCCTAACCTCTTTCTCCCCCAATTTGGAACCCATCTTCATTTGTCGGGTTTTTCCATTCTTTAATTTCACATCCACGTACCGCCAATCCGCTTCCGACACATGTGCTTGTTCCTCTTTGTTCCGATACCAATCGGAAGGCACATTGGGGTAATCTTTCACATCTTGACCTACAACTATCCCCGTAGACGTGGTCTTGAAATGTAAAGGCTCCTCCAATTTCGATGACTCAATAATCACATCCTCCTCGTGAGTCCCATCTACATGAATTAAACTAACCTCACCCTCTTCCACGTCATCTACCCAAGGTGTTAACCCACCGCTAACCCACTCTTCCTCGGTGAGCACCTCACATGGCTCCAACAATGAGCCCTCTCCTAAACTAACACTAGGAAATTCACTCCCTAAGCCTACTTGGTGAAATGTAACCATTACATCAACCTCGGACTCGGGGTACTCCCTTAGCCATTGGGCATAATCCCCATTATCCCCATAATTGTAAAAATTAGGACCTAGACTTCCCGAGCCCGAATCTATAACAACCCTTTGACCTTCGGGATGGACGACTCCCACCAATGCCTTGCCAATCTCATTCTCGTTTAAGTCATCAATTTCCTTCTCCAATGGCAAATACATCTCCTTCTTCATCCATCCTTCTAATGAACCAATGGACACTATGACCCTATTACCCTCCGGACCATAAGTGATGGATGGTTTAGGTCCACCCCAATTGACCATAGCATTCGCCATCCGCAACCAAGGCCTACCTAGCAAAATGGGGAAGGTGTCCTTGTTGGAGTGCATTTTAATGACATGGAAGGTGACCAAGTACTCCTCGCCTCCCGTAGTCATTCTACAATCCTTGATCATCCCCAAAGGCGTAGTCGAACTTTGATTTGCCATATTTATGACCAAAGGTGAAGGCCCCGTGAGTCCAAGTCCCAATTTTTTCATAGTATCCTCCGGTAGTATATTTAGACTACTCCCTCCGTCGACTAGCACATTAGGAACCACCTTATCTACTATAACAACTTCTATTTCTATAGCTTTCACGTCTCTTCCACCTTGTGATTGGATCCTAGCGGCTATTTTAGCTTTCACCTTCCTCATCCTCTTGTGTACCGGCATTCCCTCCTTTAATGTTTTCCTTGCCGTGGGTGAAATTTCCAATAGTTGGCCGAAAGTAATATCCGCCTTGAGTGTACTAAGGTCCGCCCACAAGTCGTACCCGGTAGATCTTTCCACCTTAGAATTACCCACTACGTCGAATTCGTCTACGGGAACCCCCGGTCCTTCCCATTCACCCACATCGCTATTATCCAAGTCATGTACCGCATTAGTCCTCTCCCTATTTTGTAAAATTATATTTTCCCTCTCCACATCCTTAGTAGCTCTTCTAGCTACCCTATCCAACTCGGAGAGATTAATCTCTTCATACGAAGAGTAATTTCCTTGCTCTCCTATTCCTACCTCCAACGGGGCATCCCCTCTCCTAGCCCTAGTAGTTACCGCTAGTGCAGGTGCTTCTTCAACCACACCCTTACCCTTCACTAACTCATATGTAATAGCATTGGTGTGAGGAGGCCATTGACTTTGCTCCTCTCCAATTCTCGTTGGGAGAGGAAGCATGTCATCACATGTGGCCTCCAACACTCCATCCATGAACCTAACATCTTGGGAGTTAGATGGTCCCGGATCCGTTGGAGGCGCTTGTCTCCCGTTACTACCATTAGGTGGAACTCCTTGTCTATTTTGTATTGGAATGTAACCGGTTGTAGTTTGCAAGCCCGCCGGTGGATGAAAAGTTTGCCTAGCATTACTATGGTCATAGTATAAGTTAGGTGGCCTAAGTTCATTGGCCGGTACTCCTTGTGGCCTAGCACCTCGCATATTATCCCTTGCTTGTTGTTGTGGATTAGCCACCGGGTAAGGGACATTAATTATTTTGTCCGGTTGGCGACACGTATCCGAGGGATGACTTCCTCCACAATTGCTACAATTAAACTCTTGACCTTCGGACCAACATTGTCCTTGAGCGTGCCACCTTCCACAAAAGGGATGAAATTCCTTCTTCTCTAAATTTTGGCCACCTTGCCCTCTAGGTTGTGGTCCTCTATTGCTTCCATTTCCATAGTGAGGTGGCGCTTGACCTCGTTGATTTTGTTGAGGTGGGTTACCGTTTCCTCTTTGGTCACGGTTTTGTCCACTTCTACAAAATTGACGCGTGTGGCCCGGTTGGCCACATTGGACACACCATAATCCGGAAGAATGCCTACCCGACTCAACCGGGGGTGGAGGCCCCGGTTGTTGACTCCGGATCATTAATGACATTTGATCCGTGAGGCTTTGCATTTGTTTTATCATAGCCTCTTGGAATCCTAGTTGGCTAGCACCTAGTCTTCTCTCAACCTCCTCCAAGTGTGGATCCGTTCTAGGGGCCGGTAGTGCCAAAAGAGGTGCCGGTTCCCTAACCGCTAAAGGTCGGGGACCGGTGTCCACAATGGCATATGGAATTTGGTTCTCATACTTAGCGGGTTCTACCGCTACCACCCTAGGGCGTATAGGGATGAATTGTGGGATCAATTCATCCTCCCTTCTCCATAGCCTTTCGTGATCTTTATCCAAGTTTTCAATATCTCTAGCCGCACGCTTGGCATCCGCCAAGGTCAAGGGATTCCTTTCTAGAACACCCCTAATAGTTCCGGACTTAAAAAACCCTTGAATGAAAAATTGCTTTAGCGTGTCGTCGTTGAGCATGGTACCCACAAATCTAGTGCACACTAAATCAAACCTCCTAATGTAAGCCGAAATTTCTTCCTCCCTTCCTTGCTTCAATGACGACAATGCCCTTAATGCGGTACTTTGACCCACTTCCGGCCTAAATTCGTTAAGAAACTCCCTTTGTAATTGTTCCCATCCCCTAAAATGTCCCTCGGCATGATCCCGATACCATTCATAGGCTTCCCCCTCTAGAGTGGTAGGAAACCACACTAACCAATAACCCGGGTCGGTTATGAGGAAGCTAGCCAACCGTTCGATATACCGTTCCATGTGCCGAGAGGGGTCCTCATCCTTGGTCCCATAAAATTTAGGGAGATGAGATGGCATATCCATCGCCGCTAAATTTTGTGGAACCACAATTGGTAGGCCTCTTGGCCTAACCAATGGGTCTATTGGAGGTATAGGAGGTATGGGCGGAATTGGGGGTATGGGTGGTGGATCCATCCCCCGTTCCTCGGCCATGGTGACCGGTGAACTATTCAACAATCCCCTATCAACTTCTACCGGGAATTCTTCTCTAAGTGTGTAATTTTCCGAAGAAGTTTCACCACTCAATTTGGAGGGAGTGATCTCCTCTTCAAGTTGAGCCCCAAGTTCTAAGGTGTCTAGAATTGACCTAGTCCTAGGTTCGACGTTCAAACAACTCTCTATTCTAATATTATCTTGTTCTAATCTATCACTGATTTTAGAGGACCGCCTCTTTCGAGTAGATTTCTCTAGTCCTACTATCAAACTTGGTTTTTGTGAGCGAGTCCTACCTTGCATTCCATAAGAATCGATCGACCCTCACTTGACCACACATAATCCTAGCAATTCCCCTCTTAATATTTTCACTTGTCTTGGTGTGGTTATAATTTTTTTTTAGGAGGTGAGGAAAAGAACCTGCAAGCCCACTTAGGTGAAAGAATCCCAATAGGGGATAGGCATGTTCATGTTAATTTTTTGGTTAAGTCGGAGCATCACCTCCGCACCTTCCCGCAAATTAACACTTACCACAATACCGATTGTGAGGGGGTGACCTTCCGAGTAGATTATGTTAAAAGTCGAGGCTTCACCCTTCAACTTCTCACACCATCCACAATTCGGGAATTACCCTCTACAACGGATAACAACAATCACGAGTACAAAAGGCATTCCTTAATTAGTTAATGAGTTCACTTTGAAGAAATAAACATACCTTGAGCAATCGCATCCCCCTGTGAGTTAGCACTCCCCTCAATCGTGACTCAATGTAACAACACCATAAACTTTGTGAAATATTAATTTAATCTAGAGCATGAAATGACAACTCCCAAAACTTTGAGACTCACCCCGAGGTGAGTGTCAAAGTTCAATGTCCTAAGGTGAATTTACCCTCTAATGTTTTAATGAGCTACTCGGTTATAGGTTCCTTTTAAGTTCTTAGCAAATCCCCAAAAAGGTTGAGGACGTACCTTCGCCGCGCTCCTTCCTCAAAAATGAATTTGCGTAATTGACAATGCAATTCATTCCAAGGAATAGTTGAAATACAATGAATTCAAATGTAACCCAAAGAGAGAATACTTACCGAGTTTCGGGTGCTCCTTCCCTTCTCTCAAGTTTGTGTCTCCAATTTTTCCTAGTTGCCTCCAAGTCTCCTAGTCGCCTCCAAGTCTTGTAACTACCTTCCGCTTCGCTCCCGGCGGACGCACCAATTATGTGAGGCCAAACCCCCCACCCTTAAGCGTCCGTAGTCCGAGTAGTGGGTTTGGGCTCACATTCCTCCGCGGTATTGGATTTGGACTTGGATGAGTCCATAGTGCAAGGTTCACCCTTCAAGTGGTCTTGGATTTAACTGGAATTTCACTTTTAACAACTCAATGTACGATTTCAATACGTATGTGGAGAATGCACAAGTTAACTATGTTATTTTAACCTCCTTATGCTCGGGTGCTATTTTGTCTTTGTTTGCTTCTAACGTCCATCCGGCCGCTTTAGCTACACAAGCCCTTAAGGATATCCCTCTCCTAAATGGAGTCCGTGCCGTTGACTCTATACTACCACTTGAACTATCACTTGTGTATTCCGTATCGCTACTATAAGAGGTCTCACTTGGTGTCTCCATACCGTACATAAGCCTTTAAGTATTAAGAAATACTTATGTGACTTATGTCAATCTATCCCTCGCACCTTTGGTCTTTGCTTCCTTTGTCTTGCCATCGCGAGAGTGCTCCACATTCTCCATTAATTTGTGCACGTGGTTTATTTTTAAAGAGAGGATGCAAGTGTTAAAAAACACTATTCTCTATAGTCAATCTCAAATACATTTACTTGTGAAAGCCACACATAACACTAACTAGCATAATGTAACTAACTACTTGTCTATGAGCTAATTAAGTAGGCTATCTACTAAGCTCCTTCATGAACCCATCTCTTTACTTTCTAATTACATAAACCTAGCTCCTTCATAAACCCAACTCCTTCATGAACCCAACTCCTTCATGAACCCACAACTTTTGTAGTTGTAATCCCCAACTACCTCACTAATTATTCAAGCCCTTAACTAATCTTCCTACCTAATTTTCCTAATTCTACTAACAACCCCTTTCTAATCACACAATTCTTCTCTAATCCTAAAATCCTAAAATCCTAGAGAGGAGAGGGGGAGAGAGAATTTCCTAACTTCACTAAGACTAACTAATCCACACAAGTATATTTTTGCACTCATCACAACATCAAGTGCTCAACTCTTAAACATGGAACTTGCAACCACGTGTATTCAAAACATGAACTTTAAGTACCACAAATTGGAATCATGAATTAACTTTAAAATCCTCCACGTCAACACTAATTCTACCAAGAGGTCAAGCCCTCTTCAAGGCTAACAAGCCTTGGCTCTCAAACTAAAAACTAAGCACACACATGTGCTCCAATATGGCTTCCCACACCCACACTTATAACTCGTGGGGTGCCTTGGAGCACAAAGGAAAGAGAGGATGAGTGAGGGAAGAATGAGGGATTATATAGTAAGCTTGAGGGGGTGAGCACCCTCAAGGCTCACGATAAGCCCTTGAGATTTCCTCCTACTTAGTAGGCGCCAATCCTATCTTCTAAGCCTTCCTCCCTCAAATGATCAACAAGGATCCTAATTCGAACATTTAACTAGCCTTGGCTTTCTACCTACCACACTTTACCAAACTTGGGATGCTTCAACCCAAACTTAGCCTCCTTCGCTTTCCGCCGCCATAACTTTCTCCCCTTACTTTCCCAAATCGTCGCTCACCACTTAATTCAAACCACGATGCTTAACTCGTGATTTGATTGGTGCTTTGAGAATTTGCTTATCCTCCACCTTGCATTCTTCCTTGGACCTTCCCCATTAAGTGGCCATGATGAGGTGGTCCACTTGTGCGCTCCATGTGATCCTCCATTCATCCCAATTCGAATGCACTTGCCTCTTGAGTCACTTTGGTTGTCTCCATCCATTTGTACTAGCCTACTCACTAACTACTCAATCCAAGTTCTCCTTACCTATCCTCATTCACTCAAATCCTTCCGAAGGTAAAAACACAATAACAACTCACATCCTAGCCTCTTACAACATGGTACTTCTAAGACTAACATTTCACTCTTTTTATATTTTTGTGAAGTAACATGCTACTTCAAAGTGCATCAACTAACGTTTCAAGGGTCTAAGACTAAATGTGGGCACCCTTTTGGGCTCACAGGGTGAGTTAATTATAACTTTTATGAAAATCATATATTCAAAAACTATAAGGCCATAGTGACTTTATTGGGTGGAGTGTTGGTTTTAATGTGGGGGTCATTTGGGGAAAAAGGTGGGGATAGTCTTGGGAGAACGGCATGCTTGGTTTTGGACAAAAATGATAGGTGCAATTTTGGGCAAGTGTCAGGATGGGTTTGGGAGTTGTTCACAATGAAAAGAAAATGGGTCTAGGGAGGAGTTTAAATGGATAGGGGTAAGTGACTTCAAACATTTATAGTATATTCACAAGATGTGCATTTTTTTTCTACCATGTCTAAGGCAATTTGTCATAACATTATTAAGCAGTGTGCGTTCGTTTTGTAGGCCCTGAGAATATAACCATGGGATGCACAAACCTTGTGCAAGGAGACTCAAATTTAGACTGAGCTCCTAGCATCCCATGGTTATATTCTTAGGGCCCACAAAACAAACACACATTGCTTAATAATGTTACGGTTCAGCCGATCATGCATATCACGTATCCAAATGGACTCCAAAAATAGGTTATGCCAGCCACTGCAATGGATTGATTTAAGCACCCTCTACTTTATTAAAACATTGCCAATTTTTTGAATCCCCCAAAAGATAGTCATTAAACGATATGTACTTGCCACTATGATTTAATATGGAATACAAAAACAAATTCTAAAACTGAGAGGAAGTTAGAATCGTAACATTTTGGTTGAAAGTAAGGGCCGGTTCACACATGGTCTCAAGTCTCAAACACCTTCGGTCAATTCATGCAATCTCAACCATTGAGAGCATGGAAGTTGGGACTTATCACTTCACACAGGGTCCCAAGTCCTAAGTCCCAAGTATGACATGGATGCCTACATGACAACACTTTTTGAGGTGAGGCTCAAGACTTGTATTGAGAGTTGGGTTGAGCAAAAAGCTAGACCCAACGAGTCGCAACACAAGTTACAAGATTCTTGCATATAATAGTCAATACATGACAAAAGCCCATAAATCCCATACTTTTAATGGGCTCTTGAGGCTCAAAAGTTGGGACTTTGCCTCCATGTTGGGACTTGTTGACATGAATGGGACTTGGGATCCCATGTGAACTGGCACTAAGGCAAACTTTTGAGTTGTCCATTGGGTGAGAGATTTTGAAATTATGCTCCTATTTTTTAGTGCACTTGCCCACAATTGGTATGTCAATCGTTTGAGATAAGCTAGGGGATGTCATTGTGATTGCAAATTATAAAACCACCAACAATCAAATATGAGATCCCTAAAATTTATTAGAGGTGAAAATTATAAAAATTTAAAAATGTAGACATCCAACAATGTGATGAAGAATGTTATAAGTAATATAGGGCATTTCAAATGAAAAATTCAATAATATTATGAGAATATCAACATTTTATCATCTAAATTGATATAAATTTTTCATAAGATATCATCATAGTACAACCCCCCATAAAAACACTTATTGCACGTAGATGATTATTCAATCCCTACAAGTAGTGAACTCCAAGAGGGAATAAATGAACGGTCACATGGCCCAACAATCCATTATGTTGGTAAGTTGGTTCCAAGAGATCATGTTGAGGAGGCATAGTTTGGAAGCTTTAGCATATGCCATGTGAAAATTGGGCCCCTCTCTCACGCGACGCATATTGAGCATGCCCACCCAATAGGTTTGTGGTCCCCCTTCTCCAATCTATTTGTCACATGTCACTGCCTACTATGCATCGGCTAACAAAATTGCAACTTGTTGCATTTGCACTTATTATAGTGAATTGCAACATGAAACCAATGCGTCCGACATAGTTCACTAGTTTGAACATGTGCCGTCAGGGACTATTGCACCCGTGCATATAAATCATATCCAAGGCCATGCCCACACCGTCAACTCAACATACCCCAATCAACGACTGACCGTTTCCAAAACAGTGGGGGCCCATGGGAGGGTGACAACACCACCATCACGTTGCCCATTGTATTGTGATTGTATGGAGATTCACCTTGTATATGGATGAGTTTACCTATGTAATCAATTGGAAGCTCTTGCTGGCACTATTACCCTCTCAACCTTGCATTTCCTAGTACAACCAATCTATGACAATGAAAAGTATCACACTACCAGAGAGATCAGACTCTCCTTGTGCTACATACCCATAAGGAAGATGGGTCTTAAGTGGCTCGTTTTCTTAATCGGACCCCTAGATAAGATTGGTATGTGGTGGGTATGTGGTTTGGTGAGGATCAAAGAGCAAACATCACAAAGCCACATGTTTAAAAGTGATTGAACTACGTCTTCAAATATTCATAACTACTCCACACTCAATAGTGAACATAATTGGGAGGACCTATGCATCTGGTTAAGAAATCAACAGACATACACTTCCAATAACCACAACCAAATCAAGGGAGGTCAAATTTTCAATATGTTTTTTGCAGTTTGTTTCATCATAGATTTGCTAATGCAACACGGATTTTTGTTGTGGAAATGTAATTTGTAGAAGTTGGAGAACATGAAAAACGAACCAAATGACACCACAATAACACCCAGATACCTTTAATAGAAAGGAGAATGCCAATACCAATCAAAGAAAAAAGTGGAGGCCTTTTTCTTGAAAGAGCTTTGGACTATTTGGCATTGCATGGGTGCAACGACCGATGAAATTGAGTCAACTAGAAGTTTTAGATATCGTGGAACTGGGTAAAGCTGTTAAAATCTGTGTTGGACTTATGAGATATTTTGACTCGTGAGATATTTTGATGCCACATGGTTCACTTTTGATTGTCCTTTCTCCTTGGCATTGGAATCGCAGAGGTGACCACGTGAAACAATTACAGTCCACCCTCGATAAATGTTACACTTATAAACGTTAACTCATTATATTTGTTAACAAAATCGTACTCCCCTCATATTGCTAACTAGAATGTTAACTATGTTAAATGTTAACAATAACTTACTCCCCTCTTTGTTAATTTGCCACTTATAAATGTTAACCTACAAAATACATCCAATATTGTGTGATGACATCCATTACATTGACTCACAACCTTTCAAAGTGGCAAAAGTCACCAAATTTGACTTTTGTTTCATAAAAATAAAAGATTGATTTGATACACATATTTTATATATGATAATTTTGCAAAACTCTCCCTCCATAATTGTAATGAATTTATATTTGTTAAGCATTCAAAATGCTCCCTTTATAACTGTTACAATGTTAACTCACTATAAATGTTAGGAAAATTTTACTCTAGAGCCTAACATTTATAGAGGGTGGACTGTAGACGTGAACCTTATGAGTACCCAGTTCTTAACTATCTTGTCAGAGTTTTTTTTGAAACAAGACAAATGAAACTTTGTTGTTGACTGGTCCAAGATGACCCTAAACTACCGGATGATAATGGAGAGGTACCCCAAACCAAATGGAATGGTTGGCAGTTCGATTCTTGGTCATGAAATTTTCTCTTTACTTGATAGAAAAACTAGCCAGGTGCCATGTGCCTCATGTATCCTTTTTAAAATTCAAAATATTTTTTGCAGGGTTGTCTATTGTGTCGTGACGGAGGCTTATCCCGGCATAATGTCGTGCCGTCACGACACGTATCCGTCACGACATTATGCCGGATTATGCCAGATGCTGTCTTTATCCTGCCGGACTTGAATTTTACCGATTTTTTTGTGTAATTACATTACCCAATTTCGGACACGTAGGATTTACATTGTCCACGTGTGACGACATGTCAGCAAAGTAAAGGGAAAGTGGGGAAAATTTTACTAGCGCCCGTCCGCCCCCCCGTCCGCCCCCGTTCCCAATCCCCGTTCCCACCCGTCCGCCCTCGTTCCCAATCCCCGTTCCACCCCGTCCGCTCCCGTTCCCCCCCGTCCGCTCCCGTTCCCAACCTCCGTCTGCCCACGTCCCCCGCCCCGTTCCCAACCCGTCCGCTCCCCCGTCCGCCCCCCCCCCCCCCGTCCGCTCCCCCCCCCTCCGTCCGCTCCCCCGTCCGCTCCCCCGTCCGCCCCACCGTCCGCTCTCCCCACCTCCGTCCGCTCACCCGTCCGCTCCACCGTCCGCTCCCCCGTCCGCTCCCCCCCCCCCATCCGTCCGCTCCCCCGTCCGCCCCCCCGTCCGCTCCCCCCCCCATCCGTCCGCTCCCCCGTCCGCCCCCCCGTCCGCTCCCCCCCTCCGTCCGCTCCCCCGTCCGCCCCCCCCTCCGTCCGCCCCTCCTCTCCTCCGTCCGCCCCACCCCCCCCCCCTCTCCCGTCCGCTCCACCCCCGTCTGTCCGCCCCACCCCCCCTCTCCCGTCCACTCCACCCCCCTCCCCCGTCCGCCCCTCCCCTCCTCCGTCCGCCCCACCCCCCCCCCCTCTCCCGTCCGCTCCACCCCCGTCCGTCCGCCCCACCCCCCCTCCCCCGTCCGCTCCACACCCCCGTCCGTCCGCTCCACCCCCATCCACCGTCCGCACCACCCCCCCCCGTCCGCCCCACCCGTCCGCCCCCGTCCGCCCCACACCCTCCTTAGTAATATTTTATTACTTTGATTTTAACACAATGATAAACACAATGGCAAAATGGTCTACGTGGCAGGGGAAATATGCACATCCACGTCGACGTTTTCTGCCACATAGGACGCCACCTTGGCAAGAAGGTAAGTATTTTACCCACCCTAGTCGGCTCCCCCTATGTTGACCCTACGTGGACCCTATTGTGTCGTGACGGAGGGGTCCGTCACGACACGACACGTCGTGACGGCACGACACCGTCACAACGGCGGGATAGACAACCCTGATTTTTTGTGAACAAGAAGAATAGCATTCAATGTCTGGGGAGATTTTTGGGCATAATTGGTCAAAATCCTAGTGTTTCCAAGTCCAACCAATTACATGTTGTAATCTTTTGGTTTCTCTTCATTAACTTGAGGTATATTCCATAGATTCCTTTGAAATGATTGGTAATTTTCCTGAAGTCTTGAACTTCAATTGGTTTTTTCTCAACTCAATTGGTTCATCTGTAACTAGCGGTCGGTTCTACTTGTTCATTGATGGCATTGTAGTGGTGAGACATTTGTAGTCCATGACTGTTCACTTCTCATGGGCCTCGATGGACATACTCTATGAAAAAATGTAGTGAAGAGGGAGAAAAGAAGAGACGACACCAACCACTCATATTGTTGTGAACGAGGAAAGTTTCACCTTGATCATAGTTGCGAGTTCATATGTGCACCTGGAATGAGTTTACAAAGAAGGTCATGGGACAACTACATCATGTCAAATGTGGCTCCTATTGGTATCTAGGTAAGATGTAGCACAATTATTCAAGTACCAAGCCATGGTAGAGTTTTGTGTGGTTTTTCACCTTTGTTATCAGTAACAAGTGGAACACACACACACACAAGGGGGGGGGGTGGAGGGATCACCCTAGTTGTCAAATTCAAAACCTCATGAGAAAATGAAATTAATACTTCTATGACACATCCCCAAAATGGGTCATACTTTCATTGCTTTTGAAATTAAATATACATGGTATTCTTGCATAGGGATAAATGGTAACCAAATTTGATAGTTTCTTCTTTATATATGCTCACATAATTTTTAAACCTACACTAGCTCAAGAGGCATATGTAAATTTGAAGCTACCAACTCTCATTAAATTTTATACCCTTATTACGTAGCATATGCACGCGAAACAACCAAAATCAATGTTCTATGCAACCTAAAACATTTTTGCGCTAGTTCAGGTATTTCCAATTTGTATCAATTCTCAAAAGTTCTTGTAAACCTTAGTTACTTAGATCAACCATGGGACATGAAATAACAAAAATAAGATGTTTGGCAATGGTGTGGAAGACCGAAAAAACAAAAAACAAAAAAAACAAAACAAACAAAACAAACAAAACAAAGCAAAATTGGACATATTATTCAATGGACTGTATTGTGTCAATGGAAACTTATAGCATGTTACAATCCTTTAGGAGTGATCATGAGTATGTGCAAAAAGTTATGTCGTCCCAAACATTTAACCATAATTGTGTCCACAACAAGAATGTTGGGGAGTAACTCCGGCACCCATGGTCTTTCCTGGACGAAGCTAGTTTGCGTGCCTAGAGCGGTGAGCAGTGAGCCTAGAGCAGTGAATGGAGAGCAGAGAGCAGAAAAAAGAATAAAATAATCAACATTTATTGGGATTTTGCCAAAAATAAAAATAAAAAAATTTTCCTCCAAATTTAGTAATTATTTGGACCTATTACCGTTGAATAAGGGTGCTCCTATGACCGTGGGAATGAAATTTTTCATGCACTTTTGACCACTATTATTATAGGATGGCAGCAAAATGTGAACAAAAATGTACATACATTTGAAATTTTCAATGTCAATGATGATTCAATGAGTGGTAAAAAATGTACAACAACAACGTCGTGGTGGCCCTTTTAGTCTCACCACTTTTCCATTCAATCAAAAAAAATTGTACAATGTAACCCTCGGGTTCAATTGCATCTCTAAGTTGCTGGTTGCTTTAGTAGCACCATCTGAATAACACGCTTAATTTCGTTGAAGCTGAAACTAGGAGCGTGCATAAAAACATCTATCTCACTATCCAATCCACAAACTACGTGAAATATGTAGTACAAATGCTTACAATTTGTCCATTGCCCAAGCTTTCCCAAGGCTTTGCCCGACATATCTTTGAAGAAGGGGCATGAACAACTGGGAAACTGGCCAATCGTAAGTAAGTATTGCGAAATTTTGAGACCATTCCGGGACTCAAAGGTGATGATGCAACCCAAGGCAGGATTTGGTACCATAGAAACCTTCAGAATCTGCCCAATGACAGTAAGAGCAGATGCGCAGGAATTGGCGTGCTTCGTTGAAGGTGCGTTTGGATTCCGCCTGATGTTCTTCCCGAATCTGCGCTTTGGAAAGTCGTTAGAGAACTCCGGGGTAGGGTACTCTGACAGGTCCACCAATGATCCCTCTTCCCTAAACAACTTCCTTGGAGAGAGCTCTAGACGTGGTGCCAATCGAAAACCAGCGTTCTCCAAGTCTAGTATCTCTTTCTGTGTGAGATTGGTGCCAATCTTAACATGCCAAATTTCTGGAACTGCAGGGTTGGAAACCACCCACTTACGACGAGTACCCTTCACGCACCTCTCAATGTTGTCGTTGCAGAAGAAAAACTGCATGCGCTCTTGCTTATTCTTCCTATAGTTGTGCATGATGCCGTTGTAAGTTGGTGCAGCTGTATTCTTACCATCTTGTACAATTCGTGCCACACATTTCTTCTTGGTGATGGCCTGTTGAGCGAAGCAAGCCTTTGCTGACATCTTTGGAAGTCGCGCGATGTGCCATTCATGTTCATTGCATGTTGTTTCTTGTACAGCCTTCACATGCTCCACGGCTGGATTTGTGGGAGGTGTCTCTAGTTGAACTGGATTGTCATGCAGGTTTTCAGTTGCTTCTTGTTGTGCGTCACCCTGTGAAGTGAGATCATAAAATCTTGCACCTCCTGCTCGCGTTTGTACCCGAGGGCGAGAGATGCTAATCTTGTCAGGTCTATGAGAGTCGAACTCCAACCCAGGAGGAAGATCTGGTTTGCGCTTAAGGGAGAGAAATACTTCCTCACCTTGAAGATGAGGCTCCCGAGTGCAAAAACCTTCAGCTCCGGGCATGTTTCGGAGCGCTTGATGAAGCGATTTTGGGTTGCCAGAACGTTGGGCGGTTCGTTGAGCGACTCGCAATAGCAATTCTTCTTTTCCAGGTCCAGTACCCGGTCTCTCACCATTCAAATACTGGTAGTAGGCAACCATTTGCATGAAAGCACGTACGTAATCATCGACAGTTGCCACATACAAGTCATTACCTCGTTTACCGCTCTGTTGAAGCCACTTATTGTGTACAGTCTCCGCTAAATTGCATGAAGGCATTTCAGCAAGCTCAGCCTCGGAAAGAGCCTGTGATGTCAAATGAATGGTAATAGAATTTAGAATGAGGTTACAACTTCACAGGAAATTGAAAGCAAAAAGGCCCGGAGCAAAGTGTGAACTTACCAAATCCATAAAACCACCCCATTGGCGATAGCGGAAGTGCCAGAAAGCAAGCCATAGGTCAAGACGAACGACCCCTTCATCAGTCGTTGCCCCGGAGAAAAGCCACCATGACCTGATAGCAAGGTACCGCTCTTCAGCCTCTTCTAACGACTTGGCATTCTTGTATTGCATGCACAATTGACGATATTGTGGTTGCAGGTCCGCCCGAATGTCAGCCTTTGTATGTTTCTCCAATGACTGGGTCCAATGAAACAAACAAGTACGTTCTTGGTCCTCCATAGGAATTGACGCATCACCGCTTCCATACTGTGAGCCCAAAAGGGTGCCCACATTTAGTCTTAGACCCTTGAAACGTTAGTTGATGCACTTTGAAGTAGCATGTTACTTCACAAAAATATAAAAAGAGTGAAATGTTAGTCTTAGAAGTACCATGTTGTAAGAGGCTAGGATGTGAGTTGTTATTGTGTTTTTACCTTCGGAAGGATTTGAGTGAATGAGGATAGGTAAGGAGAACTTGGATTGAGTAGTTAGTGAGTAGGCTAGTACAAATGGATGGAGACAACCAAAGTGACTCAAGAGGCAAGTGCATTCGAATTGGGATGAATGGAGGATCACATGGAGCGCACAAGTGGACCACCTCATCATGGCCACTTAATGGGGAAGGTCCAAGGAAGAATGCAAGGTGGAGGATAAGCAAATTCTCAAAGCACCAATCAAATCACGAGTTAAGCATCGTGGTTTGAATTAAGTGGTGAGCGACGATTTGGGAAAGTAAGGGGAGAAAGTTATGGCGGCGGAAAGCGAAGGAGGCTAAGTTTGGGTTGAAGCATCCCAAGTTTGGTAAAGTGTGGTAGGTAGAAAGCCAAGGCTAGTTAAATGTTCGAATTAGGATCCTTGTTGATCATTTGAGGGAGGAAGGCTTAGAAGATAGGATTGGCGCCTACTAAGTAGGAGGAAATCTCAAGGGCTTATCGTGAGCCTTGAGGGTGCTCACCCCCTCAAGCTTACTATATAATCCCTCATTCTTCCCTCACTCATCCTCTCTTTCCTTTGTGCTCCAAGGCACCCCACGAGTTATAAGTGTGGGTGTGGGAAGCCATATTGGAGCACATGTGTGTGCTTAGTTTTTAGTTTGAGAGCCAAGGCTTGTTAGCCTTGAAGAGGGCTTGACCTCTTGGTAGAATTAGTGTTGACGTGAAGGATTTTAAAGTTAATTCATGATTCCAATTTGTGGTACTTAAAGTTCATGTTTTGAATACACGTGGTTGCAAGTTCCATGTTTAAGAGTTGAGCACTTGAGGTTGTGATGAGTGCAAAAATATACTTGTGTGGATTAGTTAGTCTTAGTGAAGTTAGGAAATTCTCTCTCCCCCTCTCCTCTCTAGGATTTTAGGATTTTAGGATTAGAGAAGAATTGTGTGATTAGAAAGGGGTTGTTAGTAGAATTAGGAAAATTAGGTAGGAAGATTAGTTAAGGGCTTGAATAATTAGTGAGGTAGTTGGGGATTACAACTACAAAGTTGTGGGTTCATGAAGGAGTTGGGTTTATGAAGGAGCTAGGTTTATGTAATTAGAAAGTAAAGAGATGGGTTCATGAAGGAGCTTAGTAGATAGCCTACTTAATTAGCTCATAGACAAGTAGTTAGTTACATTATGCTAGTTAGTGCTATGTGTGGCTTTCACAAGTAAATGTATTTGAGATTGACTATAGAGAATAGTGTTTTTTAACACTTGCATCCTCTCTTTAAAAATAAACCACGTGCACAAATTAATGGAGAATGTGGAGCACTCTCGCGATGGCAAGACAAAGGAAGCAAAGACCAAAATTAAATCCAAGACCACTTGAAGGGTGAACCTTGCACTATGGACTCATCCAAGTCCAAATCCAATACCGCGGAGGAATGTGAGCCCAAACCCACTACTCGGACTACGGACGCTTAAGGGTGGGGGGTTTGGCCTCACACATACACAATACGAATTGCATTCCAATTCGCTTGTGTACTGTCTGCCATGAAGCCCTTGAATTGTACGTTAGAAACGTTGTGTCTAGCAACAACAACATTCAAGTTATTCCAGAAAATGATTTGAGCGGCAACATCTTCCGATTGCATATCACACACTGTAATGGTCATTACCCGACAATAGGTAGCATCATAAACATGGCAGGCCATGGAAGTCCAGTCCTTCACACGCTTGACATGGTCGAACATGATCCATGCATTCTGTAAATCTCCACCCGGCTGCATTCTTGTCACAAGATCAACTCCACTTCCTGGCCCGACTTCAGACATCTTGAAAACAAAGACCTTGTCAGACTCGGACCCTTGGCCAGGGAATTTGTTCTCTTGGACAAATGCCCAGTAGCTAGACCCTCTAAGTTTGGTGATGTTGTCCATGACTCCAAAACGTCGCAAGTACCGAAACGTCGTGACTTGATTCCGAATACTCGGGGAAGACATGTGTTTGAACTTATCAAACACTGGTATAAGTTCATCAAGAGTAAGTTCCTCCTGCGTTGATCCATCCGCAAAAAGAAGCAACTCACCAAGGAATTCCTTGCTCGCTTTAAGGACAAGGGCAGAATTAGTTGTTGTTGGAGTTTTCTCTATTTGTTCACCAATTAGGCCCTTTATTTTCTCAGCAACATCCCTGTATTTGCCAATTTTCACATGATGACAATGGGTTCCAAGGTGCACACATGCACGAGTCATATTTCCATGGCCAAGAACATAATAAATCTTAGCCAAACACACATCCAAGCATGATGGAGAAACCTTGCAGATTTTACACACGATAGTTGAGCCCTTTGGAGGATTACATCCAACTCCAAAGGTGAACAAGGAGATTCCATCCCATTCGGTTTCGTTAGCTTGGGAGGACCGGTACACACGAGATAAATAATCACAAGCTGTGTTGGTGCATTGCAAATGACCTAAGCACGAAGACATTCTAAATGTTAAACCCATGTCATTCTTGATATTGGAGGTGATGGTGCGAGTCCAAGCATGGCCATCATGGCGTTTGTCCATGCCATGAAGGAGCTTTGCTTGTGACTGTGATGCATACTTCCCTGGCGGGGGTAACTCAAACATCAAGTCGCCATCAAACCTAGGGGGAAGGAATTCCACTCTCTCAGTTTTTATTTTGGTAAAGTCTACCTTAGACAAAATAGACTTCGATCATTTCCTTGCAGCTAACTTTTTGAGACAATCAACAACGCTCACATAGTCATCAATTCGTGGCGGAATCGGAGGCCTAGAAGTACTTGGACGATTGCCTTGCGATGAATTTGTGTCATACGATGCGTGACATGTTACAGTAGGATTGGGGATTGGAATATTGGAAGACGGCAATCTAGTGGGGAGCTCATCTTCAGAATCATCACTCAAAAGATGGACGGTACGTTCGCAAGGCTCAATCTTAACCTTTTGGAGCATAGGTGTTTGTAGGGTGCATGTAGATGACACCTTAGGGGTGAGGATCTCAGTGGATGCACCTTGAAGAGGATTTTTCAACCCATACACTCGGTACGTCCCTGACTTCAGAATCCAACACTGACCTTGATCATTCATAGAGGACTCCTGACCTATAGTGTAAAGAAGTTCTCCTGAATCAACATCAAATATATCCTCATCAACATGCATAGATCCTTGTAGAAATTGAAAACGAAGATGCAAACGAAGAGCACTGACTGTGCACTTTCCATCAGCTCCTACTTGAAAAGAAATAGGAACTCCTTGCCCATCAGCACAAATTATCACCATAGGAGGATTATGAGAATCAGCCATTGTAATGGAGAAAGGGAAAACACGGACAACATGAAAGTTGTGAGTATTTCAAATTCAGTTGCATGTTATTGAGAAACGTTTGTTTTAAGGGCATTGCCACATTCCTCGACTCAATAGAAGGCAGTATAGTGGAGATGTAAATGATGTTCTATTGAGCCAAATGCAGAACGGAGATAAGAAGAAGAAGCGGAGGGGTGGGTTTCGTTATTCATCTAGAAAGCAACTAGCCAAATCTAGAATGGCAAGGCGACAACTTCAAAGTTCGGGCATAGACCTTACTAGTACAATTAAAACACTTTTGTATGAAAGTGCTTTGTTGGAAGAAGTTGTTGTTGAGACTCATCCATTGGAAGGCGAGATATCAGGATTTGCGGTATCGCGAGACAATCAACCATTCATGTCTGAGTGCGAGCTTGAAGAAGAGTTGTCAAGTGAAAAACAAATCCAAGTAAGTATCTATTGGTTGAAGAATATCTTTGATGTCCTACAACATAATGTGGTGTGTTGCGCATCATTCTTTAGGTTTTGAGCATATCAAAGTATAATTTAAAAATGGGTTATCATTGATATGTCCAATATCAAGTCATTGGGGTGTAGGATTTTATTACTCGGAGATGACAATATTTAAATCAATGTTTCAGAATTCGGCATTCGTGTCAGAGGATGCGCAAGTAGGGGAGGCAAGTGGAGAGCAGTTTCAAGAGACCAATCAAGATATGAATAATCATGACCACGAACTATACGAGAACAAGCAAGGCGATGAAGATCTGGACGATTGTGCACAAAGCACGCCCTCAAAGGCTTCAGATGCAGTAAGTCACTCCATCATAGCACTCTCATCTATTTTTTGATCTTTCTACAGACCTCGAAGTTCCTATTCTAAAATTGAATGAATCACATAGTCGGAAGGGGGCTTCATCTCCCATCCGCAACATCGAAGAGCACATTAGGAAAATCTCCACAAAAAATAGATTGTTTGGTTATGATAGCTCATTATTTGATTTTTCAGCCCCCACAACGAGGGTTCGGCGCCGAACCCTCGTTGGGGCGGGCCCGATGCCATCTTCTTTTGAACACTCGTCTCCCCACCTTGATGTTAGGTTGTACCCCCCAATTGCATGAAAGGGCTCAAATGGGCCCCCAAATGAGGCTTCGGCGCCGAACCCTCGTTGGGGCGGGCCCGATGCCATCTTCTTTTGAACTCTCGTCTCCCCACCTTGACGTTAGGTTGTACCCCCCACTTCATGAAAGGGCTCAAATGGGCCCCCAAATGAGGCTTCGGCGCCGAACCCTCGTTGGGGCGGGCCCGATGCCATATTCTTTTGAATTCTCGTTTCCCCACCTTGACGTTAGGTTGTACCCCCCACTTGCACGAAAGGGCTCAAATGGGCCCCCAAATGAGGCTTCGGCGCCGAACCCTCGTTGGGGCGGGCCCGATGCCATCTTCTTTTGAATTCTCGTTTCCCCACCTTGACATTAGGTTATACCCCCCAATTGCACGAAAGGGCTCAAATGGGCCCCCAAATGAGGCTTCGGCGCCGAACCTTCGTTGGGGCGGGCCCGATACCATTTTATTTTGAACTTCCGTGTCTCTCTTCTCACCCTTGACATTAGGTTACACCCACTAGGTATGGAAGAAGGCTTAATTGAGCCCCAATAATGAGGCTTCGGCGCCGAACCCTCTTTGGGGTACGCCCGATGTCATTTTGTTTTGAATTTGCGTGCCTCCCCTTGACATTAGGTTGCACCCACTAGATGTGAGAGAAGGTTCAATTATGCCCCACAATGAGGCTTCGGCGCCGAACCCTCTTTGAGGCGGGCCCGATCTCATTCTTTTTTGAATTTTCGTTTCTCCACCTTGACGAAATTAAAAAAAAATCTATTAAAAAATCTGAACCGTTCGATCTTCTTGGATTAAAGATCTAACCGTCCATGATTTTTTTTAGAATTTTTAGAATTTTTTGGTTTTGGTTTTCCTTGAAGTCGACTGCTTCTAGCAGTCCACCAGCTAGCCGACTGCTAATAGCAGTCCACTGGTCTTGCTCGACTGCAAAAGTAATTTTTTGCAATCGACTGCTAAGTCGACTGCTATTAGCAGTCGACTTAGCAAACCACTGCAAATAGCAGTCGACTGCAAAAAAAATTCCAAAAATTCCAAAAAAAATTCTGGACCGTCAGATCTTCTTGCCAAGAAGATCTGACGGTCCAGAACTTTTTTTGGAATTTTTGGATTTTTTTCGCTTGGTTTTCCTTGAAGTCGACTGCTTTTAGCAGTCGACCAGCTAGCCGACTGCTAATAGCAGTCGACTGGTCTTGGTCGACTGCAAAAGTAATTTTTTGCAGTCGACAGCTATTAGCAGTCGACTTAGCAGTCGACTGCAAAAAAAATTCCAAAAATTCCAAAAAAAAAATTGGACCGTCAGATCTTCTTGCCAAGAAGATCTGACGGTCCAGAATTTTTTTTGGAATTTTTGGAATTTTTTTTGCTTGCTTTTCCTTGAAGTCGACTGCTTTTAGCAGTCGACCAGCTAGCCGACTGCTAATAGCAGTCGACTGGTCTTGGTCGACTGCAAAAGTAATTTTTTGCAGTCGACTGCTAAGTGGACTGCTATTAGCAGTCGACTTAGCAAACGACTGCAAATAGCAGTCGACTGCCAAAAAAAATTCCAAAAATTCCCAAAAAAAATTTGGACCGTCAGATCTTCTTGCCAAGAAGATCTGACGGTCCAGAATTTTTTTGGGAATTTTTGGAATGTTTTTTGCAGTCGACTGCTAATAGTAGTCGAATTAGCAATCGACTGCCAAAAAAAATTCCAAAAATTCCAAAAAAATTTCTGGACCGTCAGATCTTCTTGCCAAGAAGATCTGACGGTCCAAAATTTTTTTGGAATTTTTGGAATTTTTTTTGCAGTCGACTGCTAGGTCGACTGCTATTTGCAGTCGTTTGCTAAGTCGACTGCTATTTTGCAGTCGACTTAGCAGTCGACCAGGGGGTTGACCAGGGGGTTGACGAGGGGGTTGACCGCGTCAGTTTACCTCTGGGGTAACTGCCGGATTTACCCCCCCACAGACGTGACGTTTTTTGGTAAGCCGGCACATCGTTGTTACAAAATGTGACGTGATGTGCAAAGTCCTAAATTTTGAAGTCTTCAACATCTTCAAGGCTTAGAAGCCATGGTAGGAGGGTGCTAAGTACTTGGAAGTTAAGGAACGGTAGAGAGGAATACCTCAAGGATGGGTGACCAAGGGAAGTAGGTTGAAAATACCTTCTTCTTCTCGCGGCTTCGTTCGCGAAGCCGCGGAAGCCGCGGAGCCGCGGAGCCGCGGAGCCGCGGAGTCGGGGATTCGGGGATTGAAAACCGGACCCCTTTGATTTTTTTGCTCTAAACCCTAAACTTACTCCCTTTTCAGTGAGCATTCGGCGCCGAATGCTTTTTTCATTTGTCATTTTTTTCCTTTTTTGCTCCGCCTCCGCTCTGTGTGACCAGCCAGCATTTGTCTGCCTCCGCGCCTTGTCCAGCAAGCATTCGGCGCCGAATGTTCCTTTGCTCCGCCTCCACTCTGTCTGTCCAGCCCACATCTGTTCGCCTCCGCGCCCTGTCCATCAAGCATTCGGCGCCGAATGCTCATTTGCTCCGCCTCCACTCTGTCTGTCCATCCCACATCTGTCCGCCTCCGCGCCCTGTCCAGCAAGCATTCGGCGCCGAATGCTCATTTGTTCCGCCTCCACTCTGTCTGTCCATCCCACATCTGTCCGCCTCCGCGCCCTGTCCAGCAAGCATTCGGCACCAAATGCTCTTTTGCTCTGCCATTCCGGACCCCCTTATGCTATGTAGTTCTGCTCAAGTGTAGAATGGCTGGCTCTTCTGCAGTAAGACTACAATGCCTTCTGACCTATCCAGCTCCAACGCTGAGTGATTTCAGGTTTTCTTAAAACCCTACATTGTCTCTTGGTTTTTTTTTTTAATTACAAATGTGTTTATATTTTGTGCAGGTTGTCACGCATTCACAACTTGAGCATGAAGGCCTTCAATCTGAAGACCAACTTGAAGTTCTTGATGTCATTCAGGTTAATTTTTTTTAACTCCTATGAATGTGGCATAATCTTTGGGCATAAATTATTTTTTGGGTATCATTCATTTATCGTACATGGATTTCAATGAAGCATGTGACTTGTCCAAGTTTTTCTTCTCATGATTTGCATTGTCACGAATTACATGTCAAGATTTGTCTCTCTTTGATTCTGAGAATTCTACTTTTCTCAAATGTCCAATTGGGCTCCGAGATTTCAAGGAAGGAGAGCAAGCAAGGAGACTTCACCAAAAGTCTGATTTTATGAAGGTTCTCGATAGTATGCGCATTCCCTTGGATCGATTCTACGTCCCCCTCTGTAGGATGATTCCTCTTCCAAGAGTCCGACCAATTCAAGAGGTTGATGTCGCTACCTTGGAAAAACGTTTTGAGGGGGGTTACATCGACGGTGATCGTGCCATGTACATATCAATTTTTGATGACCATCTATCATCTGTGAATGTCACTGAAGAGCGCATAGCTTCTTGGGACCCTCATTGGCGTGATATCAATGAACGCTTTGAAAATCAACATCAGTCAAACCCCGATTATGTTGCATTCCGAAGGAAGATGTTTTTTGTGTGGGATGGGAATCACAGGTTCACAGCTTGGTGGCGTCATATTAATGCTCAACATGTGGATGATCTTCTATGGCATTATTCCGTGTTTTGCATTGTTCTCGACCCCAAAGGACGTATTACATTGTTGCTCAATTGCATGCACGATGTCAATTGGTGAGCACATTTCTTTCATTTACATTTTTTTCATTTTTACTCTATTCCATATCTTGTTTAGTTCATTCTGACAACTCTATTTTTCAGGTCTACCCAACACGACCACGTGAAGACTAGTTTAACTGCTAAGTTGCAACGAATTCGGTACTATGGTGGACTTCAACTTGACGATTTTAAGGACTTGCTTACCTGCGATGTTTTTATCGATGTGGAGGAATGTGCGGAGACTTACAACTTCCACTTGGAGTGTGATTGGTGGGGCATAAATGATCTTCCGTTGGCTTCTCCACGAAATCCATCCACTACGGTAATTGTCATCTTCATCTCTTCTTTTAATTATCATCCATTCATTTTTTTCTTTAATTCTTTTTCCATTTTCTTATTATACTTTCTATAATAGTGAACATTTTCTTGTGGCAGTGCACCCGTTTCTGGGTTCAATTATTCGTTCGAAGCGGCAATGTCCAATCCAAATTCTCCATTGCCGAGAATTTTGAACACCATGACTACTTCTACAACTTTGTAAGTTCTGACTCACAACTCATGCATGGAAGTGTTCCATGGCGGGGGCCTCGGGAGAAGAATCCGGAATTCATGAAGTCTTTTATTGAGGCTCTCTCCAAAATTGGAGACATTATATTTGAGTGGAATGCCTCCACATGTTACTTCTTACTTCTTACTATCTTTTTTTGCTACAATTTTTTCATTATCTAATCTTGTATTTCATAATCACATATATATATGTTTTGACATTCGATTTCTACGGCAGGTGCTTCTATTCGTGCCTGCCAATCTCTTGGCAGACACATTTTGGCCTTTGAGGAGGACCCGGAGATCTTCAAGGCTCTTTTGGAACCCCTTATCCCCACCTCGATTCGTGCTCCTGTGGTTGAGAAGAGGAAGGTTGTGCGGCGTGGCATGGGAGATCGTGCAGGGAAGAAGTTAAAACTAAACCGCGTTCCTTCTTGTAAGTAAGTTCTTCCCTTACTTATGAATTTGTTATATTTTTTACATTTTATGGTCTCGACTTGGTTTCTTACTCTTTAGTTACTTTGCAGAGCTCCAGCATTATCTTCATCTCTTACTGCATCGATGCCTATGGTGTTTACACCACCAGCCAGCCTATTTCTCCCTTGCTATGCAGCAGACGTAGCGATGGTGATGGCAGCTTCGACATCTCCACCTAAAAGGCGATGCAAACGCTCATACGATATACGTGTTATGCAATATGTAGATGTAGAGGCCAACGAAGGTAGTTCTGAAGACGAAGACATTATCTCTAGCACCTATAGCTAGTTTTATGACTTGCATTTGTTTTTATTTGGATTTGGTTTGGATTAGAGTTGGTCAAACTTGGATGTGATTTGGCTTTGATTTGATTTTCATATACGTACACTATATGTGTTCAACATATTTTTCCTATTCAATTGTATCACCTAATATATGTTTATTATTTCTCTAAATGTTTTGAGTATCCCAAACTATCTAACATTTCAAGATCCGTATATTTTGTAACATCTCTAACAAAGGATCAACATAGTCCAATGGCTGAGATGGATAAGAATGATCTACAAATGCCCTGAGGGTCATCCCACGGTTATAGGTTTCATCTTAAAGAATGTGTCAAAATTCACGGCCATAGGCCATGGTATATTCATTTTTCACGAAAAAATATTTCAAAATTGCTCATTTATTTGTGCTCACTGCTCACCGCTCACCGCTCTAGGCTCACATAATAGCAATCCCCGGTCTTTCCTTGATCCCCATCATCTTCCACCACATTTCTTTGGTCTTGCATCCTACGTAACTTGTTTTATATATATATCCACCTCATCCTCCATTGTTTACATTGCCATTGAACCCTAAGTATCAACTTCAACTTCACTCACAATAAATCTTTGTGTGTCAACCTCCACTCTCTGTAGTGTTGTAGTCATTCAATCACCTTCCACACTTTAATGTGCCCAAATTCGCTTCATAGAAATAGAAATTGAAGCAAAAACACAACTGCACTAATTGTTCGATACATGTTCGATCAACTCCAATCATTCACATGCATGACTTGCTCTAGTTACTCTTTCAATCGGTTCAAGCCTATTCGGCTGCTAGATGGCCAGTTGAAGGACAAATCGAAGGAGACCTTATTAATTTGCCAAGTGTACCATGGTAGATAACTTCACACATCAAGCTACCATAAAATATATTTGTACAACGCACAATTTATGTGAAACTTTGGATGGAAGGCAACGGGTTGGGTTTGTTGAACAAATTGATATAGTTGATTTATGTTGGAGCAAGAACTCTTGAGTGCAAGCATGGAGAAGCCAATTTTTAGTCGTGGCACACATTGGCATCACCCCCTCCCCGGGCCAAATCTTGACCCACCCACCCAAATGGACTATGATACAGCTCATGAGGGGACAAATAAGTATTCATGCATGAGAATTATGAGAGTTTTAAATTATATAGAGTGAACTAGAGATATTTAAATTAAGTTACTTATGCATGGATTCTCTAAAAGGAACAAATAAATATGATAAATAATTATTCTGAAGATAAAGGGCTCAAATATTAAGGGTTTCAGAGACAAGCAACCAAGTCCAAAATTTAGAGCAACCTATTTCCATTTCTAACGGGATTCCAACCTTGGATCGAACTCAAATCATTCCCCAAGAGGATCACTTTATTCCAAGGTTTGTTTGAGCTAAACCTCGACTTTAGTGTAAAAGCGTCCTCTACCAAATTGCTTCAAACTGCTCCCAAAGAAAGGGAATGGCTCAATTTTCAATATTAGATGACAACATTCTCAACTTGAGCCTCACTTTATGTTGAAAGGTGAAAACCCCCAAAATTGTGGATTAGAAATGACAACAACCTAGATGCCCATTCATAGTTTTTTTTGGTTTGACTGCTATTTTTTCTCTTGGCCCCTTGTGTGTAGGCCAAGGGACCTAATTGTCCAATAAATGGGAGTATATTTTAGCAGAAAAAAAGATGAGAGACAAGTGGAATTGAAGGCCAACCAATAGGAAAGCTCAAACTATGGGTTTTCTTCATCATGCACACATTAAGACCACTCCATTTTTAGGTTCCTTTGGTCTTGGTCGCTATTGTGAAGGTCAAAGGACCCATTTTAAAGCTCTGAACCAATAGGAGTGTTTGCTTTCCTTATTCTAATCGGTTTTGGCCTTGTGTACCCTTGTCTAAAGCAACCCTAAGTTGTGAAAGTTGACAATTTCATGTTCATGAGATCCACCTCTGATCGGAGGCAGTCGCCCTCGGTTAAAGAAGCTATTTTTCCACGCCGGCTTTTTCGAAAACCGCAATTCTAAAGATATATAGTCAATAGTCTCAAAATGCACATGTGGCCTAGGTAAGTATACGAGGAGTGACCAACAACGTTTGTGCCATCCAAACGAGCTCTTGAACCATGGGCCAAAGCCTCGAATCTAGTGCAACCCTCCATTCCCAAAAGGCAATATGAGGGTTGGTGTGCGCAAAGAAAGAGACGTGGTTAGCAAACCCCCTTGAAGTACGCGCCATACCAAAGACACAATTTTTGGATGCACACACGAAGCTCGAACTTGATGCATTGATTTATTCTTGCATCCTTTTGATTGTATGCGAATGATGGAGCTTGTTGAAAGGGTTGGGGTTTGTGCAAAAAAAGGTCATGTGGAGGCCAACACTCTATGGTCACAATTACCAACACCACAATAGCCTCAACCCATGTTTTTTTGTTGTTACGGCAAGTCGTGTGTTACCACAACAAGTAGATGAGCCACATATCATTCTACCCTAACCGTGACCCCAAGGCATGTGCAACATGATTAAACTACCTTTGGATATAAGGAATGCCATTGACCTGTATATGACCATTTGATCTTTTTTTCCACCCTCTCCAACAACATCATCTTTGACTACAACTCTACATTGTGATGAGGAGGGTAAAGTCATATACTTGCTCTATTTTAATCTTACATGAGGTTCTTTGTGTCCACTACCATTTTGATGTCACATAGGGGAAGGTTTGTTGAATGTCCCATACCTTGCCAATCTCTACACATCCCCTTTCACTCAAGACGCTACTCCTAAACACTCTTAGCAATTTAAAACTAGACATGAATTCCCTTGCAAGACACGAGCTATAGTGATATAGTTTGGGACGCCCGCAACCACCGGGGGGGGGTAATTGATGCTAGAGTTGATCTAGTTGATGGAATGTCAAAGTTGAGATGCTAGAGGTTAAGCTACAGTTAGAATAATTTTCTAAAGAGGTGGGTTAAATCCAATGTCTCAACCAAATCCCCATGGGAATTCCAAGGCTAAGCCATGTAAGGTCATGACATTGCAACGATGGTTAGCAAATGGGTAACCTTCCTAGCACTTGATTTCCAGTGTGACAATCCATCCAGTCATAATGGGGGTATCTGGGTGAACAAACCATGTGGACATAGGAGTTTGCCATTGGGGGAGGAAACATGTGCTGGTCAATTGTTTGCGTTCAGTTTATAAGGATGTTCAATTTTGAAAAGTGGTAGATTTCTCTAATTCATGATGTACGTTTTTGGATTACATAAAGACCGACTTGAAGATGAAAACAATATCATAGTTCACGTTGGTGGCAACATCAAAGTCATCCCTTTCTCTTCTCGCTTGGACTTGTAGAGGTTAAGCTATTGGTAGGATGGTTATGAAGCATTATATGTCAATTGAAATCTAGGGTAGTAATTGAATTTCAGTATCTCCTACTATTGTGATCTACCCAATGGCAGGAGTATTAAATTGAATTGTAAGTTATTTATTCATGGCAAGTTAAGGACTACACTAAACATTGTTTTAGTGTCACCACCAATTCTATTTGTTTCAATACCACTTGTAAACTGCCTATGTGGTGTCGCCAACACTAAGTGTTACCTAACATTATTTGTCATTTCTTGTATAAAGTTTAGTGCATCATAGGTTTACGATGTTGCCATTACCATCACTTACTAAGTGATTTTTCATCCAAATTGTAATCATCCATGACAATATTTCATCACATAATTGTTAGGATGCAAAATATACCAAACTTTGTTTCAATAATTGGATGAATTTCATTCAACTTTCAATCATCCATGACAGTACTTGTAAACTTATTCATAAGAAGTGTCATTTCAAAAGTTACCATAGCAACATATAATACCATATGACACTAAATACAATATTTAGAGTAGTTGTGCTAAGTCGGTTTAAAGCTTTGCGACCACACCGGGCTTAGCTAGAGCTAGAGTTAGCTAAGACATGATTGGCCTCGTCTTCTAGTTGCTTCCCCACCGGTCCATGGGAGGAGGAGTTCAACGTAACAATACTATTTATGTGCCCGGACTAAGGATGGGTAACATTTTGGACAACCCATGAAAGAAAACAAAACTTAACACTGCACCGGTTATAGTATTTAGTATCTTGGCATGAGAATGTTCAATAGTGTTACGAGGTGTATGCTTATGTTACACAATGGTCTACAAGTTGACTAAAGTGTACATAAATGATCCTTGACATTAGTATGCTCAATAATGTTACGAGGTGTATGCTTGTGTTACACAATGGTCAACAAGTTGACTAAAATGTACATAAATGACCCTTGACATTAGTATGCTCAATAGTGTTATGAGTTGTATGCTTATGTTACACAATGGTCTGCAAGTTGACTAAAGTGTACACAAATCACACTTGACATTAGTATGCTCAATAATATCTTCCCGTTAGATACTAAACACAAAACTATAATCTCAAGTATCCAAATGTGCTACACTAAATGTCATAATGTATCCACCCAAAATAGTTACTTATGTTAACAAATAGTATCATATTGACAATTAGTGGACAAGTCACTTTGAGACTTTCAAGCATCTAGTTTGGGTCCTTCACAAATAGTGCATGTGACACTAAATATCATAAACAAAGTAGTTAAATTGATTGGCGGTGCAACCACATAAATTTTTTTTACCAATAGTTAACCTACTACTTCTCCCTAGCATTCCTTAGTATTGGTTACCCATAACTGGCGGTGCGATGTTGGATGAATAACATGTACGCTCATATACGAATCCCCTCTCTCCATTGAATAACTTTTGATCTATTGATAAGGAATGTATAGGGATTCAATAAATCTAGGGGATCTTTAAAACAACCACAAAGACGCGTCGCACAATCACATGACCTGTCAAATTTTGGTTTTTCATTGCACACATGAAGAGGAACAATATATTAGCTTTGCTTATTCTTTCTTTACATTTCAACTTACAACTAAATTTGTTCAAATTTTGACATGTCATGTGACTGTACAATGTGTTTTGTGATCGTTTTTAACCAGTGTGGTCGATTTAACAATCCCTTTACATCTAAAAATAGAAAATATGCTTAGCGCTTGTTTTCCGGTTTTAGGTGTACTTGCCTTACTTATAATATTGAATTTACCGAATCTATTGAAATCTTGACTTAATTGTAGAAATATTGAGTTTATTATGATGTTGGTGCCATATTGGTTGAAATCTCATTTCAATGTGACCTTTCATGTGAAAAGTAACGGTCCAAGATGACCCTAAACTATTGGGTGTTAGTGGAGAGGTACCCATTTCCGAATGGAGTGGTTGGCGGTTTGATTCCCGTTGTGAAATCTTCTCTCTACTTGACGGAAAAAAAACTAGGTAGGTAGGTAGGAAGCCAAGAGCCCACCACCGCAAGGTAGGCAGTAAACCCCACCCTGCACCAAGAGGATCCTTGAGCAGGGTAGGGCCAATGGACTCAAATTCACATCAGATTGCCTGACGTTGGTTATTTATTTATTTATGACAAGTAACTGAAGGCTATTTGCCATCATTCAAGTCAAGACAATGATTGGTCCCAAATACTTCGTGTGGGGCGCCTAAATTTTTGTGTAGTTTCCATCTAAGGTAATTGGAACTAATTGAGTTGCTCGTCTCAAACGAACATCTATATTTGAGTGCATGTGGTTAGGTTTCAATCTAAGGACATAAATGACATGTGTTTAAAATAGATTGGACGATGTCCTTAAAATTTGGTAACCATTCTAAGTGCAAAGGTCAACTTAGTTGGGGCACATGTATAATCATTAAATAAGAAAAATTAATCTTCACTTGGATAATGAATAAGATATCCATATGAGCTTCAAATTCTATATAAAAAAACAGCAACAATCACAATTTGGATTGGCTAATCATCTTGCACCAATTGTGTGTTCCATATTATCCTACAAGAAGTGTGTCCAACAAAACACGTTAATCTTGAACTTCAACCGGTTATTTCTCAAACTCGACCGGTTATTTCATATGCAACTAGCGGCCGGTTCCCCCCGTTCATTGACACTCGGCCATGCAAACACACACACTCCACACACATGGGATCCCACACTTTTTGAAGTGCAAAGTAGCAACCAAATTTCGCCGTACATGGCATGATGTGTTCTATAAGGAAGTGTGGACCAATGATTTTGGTGTCAAAAGAAAGACGAGCAATAATCACCAATTTAATAGCCTCCCAAAGTGCACTACCCTCAATTGTTTGGATAGGGCTGAGTTGGAGATTCGGGGTATGTGGCTCCCTTTCCCCTTTTGCCTCATTATATTCATATATTCCACTACTACTACGACTACGACCGAACCCCCTCAAAAACGTAGGTTACGTAGCCACGGCAATATGCTCGAATGGGGAGCCAAGGCTCGACGTATTCGCGGGTCCCAATGTTGGATTGGAGTTGTACTCCAGGTCAGGTACTTGAGCGGACCTTTAAATCACACCAGTAGGTGGAAATTTTGGGTAGTACAAAGGGTACCAAATGTTTGTTGCGGTGTTAGCCTTTTGCTTTTGTCTTTACCATTTGAGACGTGTCTCAAACTCTACACTTTTTGAGGACTCTTGACGATGCGAAGTTTTTTGATGCGGGACCCCAAACCCCATACGGAAACTCCACCTTCCTCGGAGTGTTTTGTCCGGACTCATGTTGTATTGTAGGGTTGGTATTTTTAGGACAAGCCTAAGGTGCACGCAATGTGTTTTTTTCTTCCCCTTAACCCCAAAGTGACATGGAGGGCATAAATTGTCCTCGACTATTTTCAATCCGAATTTGAAGGCATTTGCTGAACTGTTCTAGAAAAAATCAATAAAGAGCGATTGTACAAATCTGCGAGATCAACCCAACGACACCAAAAACAACAAATTTGAGGATGGATTGTAATTTCTATGAAGTTCGAAAGTTTTAGGCTATCCTGCAATACCATGTCGCGACTCTTCCCCGGGCGTTGGCTTCCTACATGGTTCACGTGTACTCAGAGTTCGTTGGTTGAAGATCTAGCTACTCAAAGTGGCTTGAAAAATTTCCTAAAGTTGCACTTGCCATGAGATGTACTGTGGCCGCTTGGATTTGCATATTTCTCACCTCACAAATTCTCCCAAATTTCTGTAAGAAAAACTCTTCTGTTTGCAGTTTCCGACAACCCTATGTACACGACATCGAGTACAACAAAGTCTCGTAGTTTTTGCAATTTTTTCAAGTGGAGAGGGGAGCTAGTATGTGGAGCTCTAATTTCCTAGTTGAAGTCGCCGTGAAATTTGGAGTGTTGCTAGCCGTACCGAGGAATGAGGCAAGAAAAAGCCCGAGAAACCCTACAAGTTGTTCGGTACTAACATGTGCTTTTGATGTTGAAAAAAAATATTGAAAAAAAGAATGGATAGTTCAAATTTTTTGAAGTGATTTGTACCCTACTACACCCTCCCTTTATACGGTTGGATTTACATCTATAGCCATCGAAGAAATATTCAAAAAATGAACACCTGCTGCAAGGATTCTTCCTCGAGGAATATCCTATGTCACTTTGGGGTTAAGTGTTGAAGAGTGTGGCTAGCATAACAAAGGAGGAGTGAGGCTAGTGACAACATGTTTAGTTTAATTGGATTTTTGTTTCTGATAGTTTCATAATTGTATCAAAAATGTGAATGTTAAAAATGACGGAGATAGCATGGTTTTGCATATTTTGTTGATTCCGGGCCAAAGTGCAATCCTCCAAACATTTGTTGTCATGACTCCAAGATTTTGCATGTGTTTGCTTATGTGTTTTTTCCAAATAGTTATTGACAAATCTAGGATCGTTGTTAGGGTACATCAAACCGGTGATGGCACAAAGATATTGCTTGATCAAATCAAAAATCACATCAACATCATAGTGATGGTGGTTTTCCGGGACATGCTAACAAATAGAATGTAATTGTATCAGTACATTTGGTGAATTGCACTCACCCTAGTGCATTATGAATGCAAGAAGACAAGTCTCACAAAAAAATTTGCCCATGGAAACATCTAAGCACTTGCTTATAAGATAAATGGTGCTAAAATTGTCACTTTAAGAGCCAATAATATATATTGTTAGTGTAACTTATTGTTTTTAATGATTATGGTTAGCACTCGACAAGGGATTCCAATGTACCAAAGCATGGATCTCTGTAATTTAGTGCTACGAGTGTTTGTAGGACGCCTCCCGCGGGCAGCGTTCATCCTCGGGCAGCGTTCATCCTCGGGCAGCCCGTTGTGGATCTGGGAGCTGAACATGTCCCCTTCGAGGAAGGTTTAGACTTTGTCGCAGAGGAAGCGCCGGAGGATTTATGGAATGGAGAGGCACCGGTTTCAAATCTGGAGGTTTGTGCAGGTACAGCCGCCCAAAAGGACAGCAATACGAGCTTGGAATCCGGAGCGCAGGAAAGGTTTAGGGTGTGGGATGTCACTCTTGAAAATTTGTGGAAGAAGTTGCAGATCCCACCTTCCGGGCCCTTCGACATGGCTGACATTCTTTGGGAGGAGAAAACCAACCAAGGATGGGGCATGAGCAGGGTTTAGGGTTTAGGACAACATTTCCTAGGACAAACTCTAGGATTTTGTTGCTCGTGAGTAGAGTATGCGAGATTTAGGATGCACATTCAATGAGGTTCCTAGTTTAGGGCACAAAGAAGCACATGAGAGGGGCCTCCATGAAATTTTGAAGTAGAAGACAAGGCATAGGAGAAGTAGAGCGCAATGCAAACATTGATACCGCTATGGAGTTAGGTATTTTTTCTTAGATACATGGTTTAGGATGTCACAATAGGACATGATAGAACCAGGACATGGAAGAACGAGGATAGGACTGAACTAAGATAGGCCCACTAAGGATTAGACATGAGCATTGATACATTGGCCACTGCCATTTTTTTGAAGTTGTGATATTGTTTGTTGAATTTTGTATAAAAACCATACTTCTCCAATTGGAAGTATTTGGACAGTCACAACATTCTTGTCTTGGCATGATTTTCTGCCTTCCTCACCAAATTCAGTGTTGTCCTCGTGTATCCTAACATTGTCATATCTCAATTTTTTTAACATCCGTTACTTCAAGCATGTCCTAACATATCTCAACCCTGTCATACGATGTTCAAGACATATTTGTAACTCCTAATCATTTGTCACGGTCTTTCATTTTGCACATGCAGTATTGTGTACATTTTTTCCATCTCCGGTATTCACCATCCTACCTCCTTGGAACACACCCTAAACCTTTCCTGCGCTCCGGATTCCAAGCTCGTATTGCTGTCCTTTTGGGCGGCTGTACCTGCACAAACCTCCAGATTTGAAACCGGTGCCTCTCCATTCCGTAAATCCTCCGGCGCTTCCTCTACGACAAAGTCTAAACCTTCCTCGAAGGGGACATGTTCAGCTCCCAGATCCACAACGTCAACCTCCATGGTGAGCTCCCAGGACAACGGTGAATACTTTCCTCCAAACCCTAAACTAGCATGCTCGGGGTGCGGGGGGTAGGTGGGGGGTGGAGGCTGGGTCGGGGAGGAAGGACGGGTCGAGGGAGGACGGGTCGGGGAGGCAGGATGGGTCGGGGAGGAAGGACGGGTTGAGGGAGGACGGGTCAGGGAGGCAGGACGGGTCGGGGGAGGGAGGACATGAACGGGCTGCCCAAGGATGAACGCTGCCCGCGGGAGGCGTCCTACAAACGCTAGCACTAAATTACGGAGATCCCCGAAGCATGTCTTATTTGAACTCCGTATGCAAAAGTCATAAACATGATTCAATGTTATAATGGTGGATGACTCAAAATCAACATGGGAGCTTGATTTTGAGGCGGTGGACATTCTCTAAATCTAGGGGCATTCATTGTGCAAAGATTTTAAGGTGTGGTTTTTTGCACCATCTACCTTATAAGGGTGTTTGGGCAGGTTGAATAAGCTTTGGTACCCACATGACTAAATGAATTGGACAATTGGTTTTGAGTAAGAGACCGTGATATTTGGCGAACTTGTAGTTATCGATCACCACCAGATTAGATAATTGTGATTCTTGATCAGGGTAGGGCCAATGGGCTCAAATTCATGTCGGATTGCCCGACGTTGGTTTTTCTTTTCTTTTTTTTGAACCTCCATAGCACTACTAAATCCTAAACAAAATATTGAACATTGCAGCGACAATAACCAATAGAAATATGGAAATATGAATATAATTTATCAAATGTGTGTATTTGATTGATCATCCCATCAAGAAGAAAAGTTCCACATTTTTCATCTGCTTTTGGATGATTTCATACAACTAAGGTACGTGTGTTCAACACCAACATTGTATACCATGCAAGTATATGTGGTGTTCACATAAACATATCCATTGAGAAGGTGAAAACACAATGAACTATCTTATAAACAAGAAAGTTATATTTTTAGATGAATCGATTTCACAAGTGATATCAAAAATCTTGAATTAGTTAGGCGGGGTCTAGTCGGAATCAATTAACCTCTAACATGTATGAAATAGGTGAATTTATATAGACACCACAATCCCCAAGCACTATGTACCATAAATATACATTTAGTGGCTTCAAATGTATGACAATAGCATGTAATATCAATTTTAAGTTACGTGTCGGTCTTTGGTATACCTAAATTGATTGATTATCATTTGATTATGTCTGATAACTTGGTGAAGGAGGATGAATGCCCCACTACTCCTGCAATTCATCAATTCATCCATCTCCAATCCTCAATTCTCTACACTACATCAATTATCCCAATTAGTGTGTGTTATCATTCGTAGATACATAGTCCAATAGCGTCTTCCTCAGGAGTTAAAGTTTTACTAACGAAAGCTCAATAAGTTGTTTGGACATTGTTGTTTGAACACAAATAACTTTGTTTAGTAGAATATTACATTCTCAATAAATAGCTATAGCATTGCATAACTCCGAATAGTAACACGCACTAATTGGGATAATTAGTGTAGTATGTGTTATCTTTGTGCCCATGCAAATTACCTTGGGTCAAAACTAGGTTCCAAAAAATTATAACTTTTGTTTCTTTATCCTCATAGCAACCTCAAATTGAAAATAAGAATGACTACATTTTGTTTATGTGGTTGTGATGAATCAAAATTAGTGTGGAATGTCAATATGTTAGTGTGGGGCAACCTAATTGCACCTTCTTGGACTTCGAGGGCCCGGCACACCCTAATTTGAACATAAGTACAGTGTCAGAGGAGGTGCAGTGTTTAACTTAAAGCCCAGAATTTAATGGAGTTCGGAAAGTGTCCCAAAAAAATTTCACCTGTGCACCAAAAACTAGCAAAGGACCATCGCTTATCGCACTAACACTAAAGTTAAGTACTTGCTTTTGGGGCCTCGTTTTGGTTTTTCGCTTACTGGAATCCAAGGCTGCGAGGAAATCAATGTGTAGAAGTTGAAGTCAAGAGCATTTAATGAGCTGATTCAAGGAACGGAAAGAACCGGCCGCTTAGTTACATATGAACCAGTTGAGTTTGAGCAATAACCAGTTGAAGTTCAAGACTTCAGGAAAATCACCCATCATTTTAGAGGAATATATAGAATATTCTCTAAATTAATAAAGAAAACCTGAAAGATCAGAACATGTAATTGGTTGGACTTGGAAACACTAGGATCTTGATTCTTGACTGATTATGCCCCAAAAATCTTCCCCCTGGACACTGAGTTGATTGCACAATGAAGTCCCAATGAAATGGGCTAGGGCGAACCAACCCGTATATTGGTACCTTACCGGGGAGGGCGAACGGCTGGGGATTCGTGGCACTCACTTAAAATCATCCATCCTAGATATCGTGGATGAAGTGGCTTCAATAGAAAAAGCCCCCCTATGGGGTTGAGGGCCGATTCATTCGAATGTGACATCACTAGACATCCAGTAAGGTACCAATGTATGGGTTGGTTCGCCCTGGCCCAATGAAATGCATGTATTGAAATCGATTTAAGAGTTCAAGAAGCCAAAAACACTTATGGGACTCAAAGTACATCAAAGTGGGATCAAAATAGTCAATTCCCTAGAGTTTTTGGAGATACAATGGTCTTTGTGATAAATTGTTTAATATCAACATGACGATCAAGTTGATAGTTGATTTGAGATTACATAACGCTACTTTGTGAAATAGGGGAGGGAGAAAAAACTTTTTTTTCTTCTTCTTCTTCTTTTTCTTTTTTTCTTTCCCTAATGGAGTTGTAAAGGGGACATTTCAACACAAAGTGTGTCTCACTTTCGATTACGTTGTACGAGCAAAAATGACACCACTTCATATTTGATACTCTAACGATTGGGATAGTAGCATAATAAAGCCACCTCACTTCTTCCCAAGATGGAAGCTTCTATCCCTAACGTCTACAAGGGCACGACATACCTACGGTAGAGAGGCCTATTACGGACACCCTTTCCAAAAGTGGTTCCCGTATACGAATATCCTTGTGTTGGGTTCTAAAATGACCAAACATGCTACATTGCTAGAAGATTTTTTTCCCACGTTACTAACCGAAGGGTGTCCATAATAAGCCTATCTACTTTGGGTGATTCTAAATGAAGGTTTCTCAAAGCCAACTTTCCATATTGCCACCATAAAAATTGTAAGGTGATGTCATGCAAATACTACTATCTTGTGGATGACGAACTAGGATTGAAGTATATTTGGATTTATGCATGAATTTTGGACAATTCCAACAGCCAATACAACGTACACTAAAGCAAAACTACACAAATATGGTGGTTGGTAAACATGGAACACACACATTCGAAGTTGTGGTTGTTGTGATGTTGCTTTTGTTGTTATCGTTTGATGTTTTGGTGCCCACAAGTGCACATCCCTTATTATCTACAAACAAGTGGTTTGTCCAAATATGCTCAAATGTTAGTTGAAGGTAAGATATACATATTTGTAGTGGATAAGAATGTACGGACTTCCTAAATTCATGATCTACAATGAATGCGATTACTATGTTTTTCACGAATGGGGTGAGTATCCATTATAAGATCATTCTTCACATGTCTTAGGGTACACTAATATGTGCAATTAGGTTGCCTTCGCAAATAAATTGCCTCTTGGTCTGAGACGACCCTAAACTACTGGATGATGGTGGAGAGATACCCAAATCTCAAGGAAGACATTGGCGGTTTGATTCCCGGATGTGAAATCTCCTCTCTACTTGACATAAACTTGCCAGGTGGTCAACTACCTCCTATGCTTTGGCGCTGGCATGTCGGCCTTCTGTCTCAAAAGAAAAAAGAAAAAAGAGTAGGTTGCCTCTTTACCTACGCAGATTACTGTCAATCAAAATCAGATCAAAAAAATTGATAACTTTGTTTACCAATCCAAATGGCAACCACAATGAAAGAATATTTCGCATGTTTTATTAATGTGGTGACAAATATCCAAAATAGTGTTGAATGTCAATAAATTGGTGTGAGGCAACCTAATTGAACATATGAGTGTAGGGAGGGGAAAAAGAAAGATAGATGATGGCATGTATGTAAATAAGAGGCGGTTCACTTGAGGGCATATCCTACATTCATATGTAAGTTTAAGACATGCTTACATACCTAGGCTATGAGCGAAGGCAAGAGGAATTATCGCATACGAGCGTACCTTTCATTCATCCAAAATAAAACTTCAGATCCATAGATCGTGTTTTTTTTAACATCAAAATTACATAATATTATTCAGATCCATAACATTGTTATGTGGGACTGACAGTATTCTGTAGAATATTCCATCATTCAGATTGAATATAGGAATATTCCACAAAATACTGTCAGTCCCACATAACACTGTTATGGATCTAAATAATGTTATGTAGCTTCCTAAACTCCAACTATTATAGTTAAAGCCACTTGAGATGAACCAACCACAAATCTATAGTGGATCAAGTTTTTATGTTGAATGGATGAGAGGTGTGTTCGAGTGCGATAACTCCCTCTCGCCATAGTCTTTCAAGATCCTCGATGGTTCTAACATGGAATCCTCCATCTTTCCAAACCTTGGACAAGTAACTATGTGGGCAACTATTTAGCTAGCTAAAGGCTCCAACTAGCTAAAGCTATGCAGAAATTCGGTGCCTCAAAAGAATAGCTAGCTAAAACTAAGTGCCATAATCTGGGCGAGGAAAGTTAGCTAATAGCTAGCTAGAATTTGTAATATACACTAAACAGACCCAAACTCGTTGAAGCATCGATGCTTTTGAAACTGAAGAGGAGCATGATTCCTAATAATACAATAGTTGTCGCGGAATCTTCGATTTGGAACACCTTGATTCCATCTCATCCCAAGTTGCCAGATGACACTGGCAATTCAAATGATAATGAAAATGAAGAAGATGGTGATGATAATGATGATGATGATGATGATGATGATGATGATGATGATGATGATGAAGATGAAGATGATGATCTTTCACAATTGCCAGTCAAAAGTGAGGAAGCCAACTATATGTGTAAATTTTAAGCCTTTCAATTTCCTTATGCAACAACATGAAAATACAGAGCCAACCGAGCAATACAACCAAATATATATTGCTTAGTTCTGTTTGAATGGATTTCTCTTTGGTTTAGAATGAATATGCATGTCACAAAACTTTTTAACTAGTTGAAGTTGAGTGAAAATGAGAGTTCCGGAAAAGTTAGCTGGCTAAAGCTAAGTGACAAATAGGGGCCTAGAAAATTTAGCTAGGTGATGCTAGTTGGCCAGCTGTCCAAGGTCTGCATCTTTCCATTGCTTCTTAAGAGTACCCAATCGGTAAGAAGCATTGTGTACGTAAGAAACATGCCACATTGTGAGCTTGCAAACAGTACTATTGAAGAGGGCTCTCTACTTCAACAACAAAAAGATTTATTCCCCCCTCAAGTTTTACCACGTGTCAATCATACATTGGTGGAGACCTTGAATCCCATGTGGAGACTACATTCCGGCACTAGTAACAATGAAATAGAGCGCCCTCTACGGTACCAAGGTGGAATTTGCAAATTCTTAGCTCTTCGTTGTGCACGGGTACCAAAGGCCAAGTACTACATGGGCCATATTGTTTGATAGTACCTCACAATACCACATCCATGTCCTAAAACGGAAGATTTTGGTTACATGACAACCACATCAAAGTTGTGGACTCTAAAGAGCTCAACACGTTTAGTAAGAGGCGAACAAGAAGCACCCTCGTTGTATTAGTTACGTGCATTAAAAAAATGGTCATATGGGGAATAGTCCAATTCCATGTACGAGTTGCTCAACAATCCACCGAGGCATTTCTATATATATATATCTATATATATATATATATATATATATGTGAACCATTTCTTGGGGAGGGGGAGAGAGTTTATGTTTTTTTGTCTGGTTGTGCACCATACATGGAAGTTGAGATTTACAACTTATAGGCATCAAAACGTCTTGCATCACATGATTTCTCCATTAAATAGTATGAGAAAGCACCCAAACGAGCATAAACTACACACACGGACTTCAACCTAGGCCCCATGTTTTCGGGGCACAAATGCGGTTGCCCCGCCCGAGGTTTTGGCGCATTCCATAAAGTGGGAAAGTCTCGCCAATCCAAGAAGCAACGAGCCGCAAAAGAGAGCGCCACTCTTGGCAACCATATGATCGGCCCATCACGACCATAACTTAGTTTGGGTTGCGCCTTGAGATGCCGGCATTTGTATTGAGCTTTTCAAGTACCAACAAACCAAGAACGTGTTGTGTGCATATAAGTTATCCCCTCCCCTCCCCTCCCCGCCCGCCGGGCCCCCACTAACACACCGCTAAGAACACTAAATTGTCCTATGAGTTACGTGTTGTTATAACATTATCGTTATTTACCAATTAAGTTGTATCATGTTCTTCGGTGTGCATACCCATTACACTAAATACGGTATTTAGTGTCACCAATTCTAATTGTCTTGCTCATTACTAATTGTAAACCGCGGTATAGTGTCTCCAACACTAAATGTTAACCCAACATTATTTGTCATTCCTTGTAAACTTTTTGGGGGATTATAGATTTACCGTGTTGCAATTACTGTTGCTTACCAAGTGATTTCTCATCCAAACTTCAATCATCCATGGCAACATTTCATCACAAGTTGTTGACAAGAGAAGGTAGGGTTTTGGCCAATGGATGAACTCATCCATCATCCATGACAAATACTTGTTCCACTTATCCATAAGAAGTGTCATCCGAAAAGTTACCATATTGACATTAAATACCCCATGACGCTAAACATCATATTTAGTGCACTTATGTTGTTTGGGTAATAGTGATATTCTTTGGTAAAACGTTCTAACTCCAAATGGTGATCCGCACTAATAGGACAAATTTAGTGTACCAAGTTCCAACCATGCAAGATTTATTGGTAACCTTGCAAGCCCCAAGCATGTTGGTTGGCTACCCAGTTCCCAAGTAGTGAAGGCCTCCACGTCAACCACCCAGAGCCGTTAGATGGGACTATATCATGCTATCTGGGCCGTTGGATGACCTTTAGGTCTTTACAGACATTCTCCTGGCACTTTGAGATTGTACCTTGGGGATCCCCCCCCCTTTCTCCAGCCTCTTATATTTGTCAGGCCATAATGAGCTCCGACTCAGGCTTGCCTTGTTGCTTGGCTTTGACAACCAAAACCGTTTACTTAACTTAGGTTAGCGGGTCTTAAACGGACACTTTTCTCGATACACCCACTTCTCGTAGGCTATGGAACACGCAATTAAGTGCGAGACGATGAGCAAATCAAAATCGTGTCCGTAGGCACTTTATTCGTGATTTTTGGAGCTCGTATGAATATATTTGCTCATTGTCAAAATGAGTATTCTCTCTATTTGGCCAACAGTGTTGACTCTTATGTCTGGAATTAATGGTTCACAGGTTTCGAACACGTAGTCCAATATCTTTTTTAACACGTTTCTTTTTGGTGTCCGTTTTAAGATTCACACTCAACCATACACCATTCAAATGTAGGCGTCCGTTTAAGATCATAAACCTAATTAAGCGTATCTGCCATAAACTTAGGCTGCCCACTTGACAAGTTGTGCTAGTTAATTTGTGCACACTTCAAGGTATGAGAATCCAAGTTAACATGCTAAGGGAAACCACAAAATAAATTGTAATCTATAGCGTACTCACACGCAACATTGAACCTGAAACCAACATTGTTTACCATGCTTATCCATTTGAAGTCTTCTAAAGAAAGATAAAAACATAGGTAAGAGATGTTGGCTTCTCGGGGAGCAAACTTGAATGAATAGTTCCTTTGGTGGTGGGATGTTTGTTGTAAACAACCCATAAATGCATAATTGTGTTGCATAGTGTTGATTTTAGGTTCAATGTTGGTTTAGGGTTTACATGCCTTAAGGATTTATGTTGTCAATATTGTCGTTTTCAAGAGAGCATTTGATTAGGGCATCATTAAGATCAAGGTTGGATGCCTTGTTCTTTGAGTTGGATGCCCACCAATCTTATGAAGATAAATGCGGTTTTGTAAAAATATGTTGGCTATAAGTTGATGGTTGATTCATCTCAAATTATGTATCAATTCAATTTAAATGAGTTAGTTTCTCATAACACAATTGAACCCATTGAGAAGTGTTTCATTTGTTAAAATTTGATTGAGTGCATTTATGTCTTATGTAAGATTGGTGAAGTCCCATCTCAAAGAACAAGATATCTAGCTCTTGCTTGATGGTAAAGTTTCATGGCAACCACCATGTGGGAGGGTGGAAACATTATTTACCTATATATATCTCCCGGGGATGGACTCTTCTTGACGTGCGTGGGTCACTATGAAATTAAACCCCCTTGTATACAAAAAAATTTATAATGAAAGCAAACTATACATATTCTAACAACCAACTAGAAAATAGACTCGTGTATTTATATCGAGTCTTCATATTATTGTGATAAATGCCTCCACAACTTATACGAAGTATGAAACATGGATTAGATAGGCCTTTATTACACATACCCTTCACTTTCACTTTCCAATGAGAAAATCATTGAACATATTTTCATCCATAGGATGTATTTCAACAATTGCATCCAACAAACAATGACAAGAGCAGGATAACTTAGCCACAATCCCCCTCGCCCCACCTCCATACGGAAGCGGACTGGAGGTGATGAACATATGCCACATATCACTATAAAAAAACCACAATTCTTCAAAAAAAAATTCAAACCACAATCCAAATTCAGAGAAAAACTCGAGGTAGCTTACGAGCACTCCAAGCTCTAGTTTGTAACAATATAGAACTGAAATGCAAACCCTAACAAGAATAATTAGGGTAGTCATTGAGGATTGTTACCATATGACAATCATAAATTGGATGAAACTAACGGGTAACTTGGTGGCAAATGGATCGACATCACTTGAAGACAAAATGGATTCCAATTGGCAAGGGGTTGGCATGAATGAGGGATGTTTCACCTTGATCATAGTTGCAACCTCATTAAATCAACAACTCATACAATCGTTGGGAAGATAAGAAGTTTGTGGAGGAAACTTGACCGCCTATGGATGTGCAAATGGACGCGACACAACCTATGGCCGTCACGTTGTGTCACGGCTAGACGTGATACCTAACTGACATTACTATGGTAAGAATTTGATTTACCACATGGTTTTTTACAGCATCACCACAAAGTTGATTGCCTATGATAGTTGTCGACACATTTGTCGACTGCACACAAGCAGTTGACCATGTAGTTGACTCCCATAGTAGAAGTCAACCTTCTTCAGTTACATAAGCAATCGGCTCTCTAGTTGACTGCTCCCATTGCTTTGTTAGTTGTCTTGAAGTACTTTTTGGCATGGAGTTCCCACCACGTAAGCATAGCCCGCACCCCTACCGCTTGAGGGGTCACCCCTCACTTGCTTTGGAGGGCGGGAAAACATTATCAACCAATTGCTTGAGGTTGAAAACCCCCATTTTGGGCCTCGTTCTTTACCCAAAAGTCAAAATATGTGAGATTTCAATCCTTGATAAAATTTGGGTCCATCCACTATACATGTATCAAATGGCTTCCTCAATTGACTCCTTCATTGTGTTGGCCACTTGTTCTTTCAGCATGTTCCAAATAAATTCCCATTTGATGTCGTACTCATAGTTGCGCACATACCAGTCTATGATGGTGTCATGGACCTTTTTTGTTATAGCTTTTGAAAATCTCACCCTTGACTTCATGTTCTTAGTGGATGACCCCTAGGCCTAGGAAGCTCCTCCTTGGGCACATATAATTGAACAGACATGCATGCTTCCTTTTGAACGGGGGTTTATGTTTGATTTCGACCCCATAGAATTAGCTAATCCCACATTCGAATGCCTTTGCTTTTTATTAGGCCATTTAAACACCATATTGGAACCCTCCGACTCTTCATCTCCCATCATCCAACTCCATTTTGCCATTGTATTTAATAACAAGGCATACTTATGTTCACAAACATAATCTAAGGTAGAGGGTGCTAAATCCAACACCCTATCCAAAACCAACACCTATAAACACCTCCCAATTGCCAACACTCTACGACCTTGAACCGTTAGAGCATCCGCACCCTTGCTCGCTACACCCGGCCGTGAGGTCCTTTTGCGAGCCAGTGCATGAACGAGTCCCGCACCGCAACTCGCGCAACGACTTTTTCAAGCGCGGGCTCGCCAAAATCCTCTCCGGCCTCGCCATCTTTCAGAGTCTCCTTGTTGCTTGAGTGCGCCCAAAACACGCGTTTTTTTTAGAGCTTGCTATTTCCTTCTAGATTGCGATGGCAGGTCGTGGGCGTGTAGGGTCGGTGCAGCGAGGCCGTGGTCGCAGTGGTGTTGTCGCAGGGGAGGTTAGCCGGAGCGGGAGAGGCTAGCCTGCTCAGATTAGCGGCACCTCCCTGTTGTTTCCCGAGCAAGGGTGAGGGTCTCAAATTTTGGCGAGTCCCTAAACCCTTCCAGGGCCCTCCACTCCCCCTTTCCCGTGTGTGTGATTCCGCGCAAGGGTGCGGATGCTCTTACCCGAAGGTGTAGGAGTGTCTGGGCCCACGGAGTGACGGTTTTAGGTGCCATTAGTGGTGCCACCTCATAGCGGCCTCCACTACCTCCATGTAGGGTAGGTAACAGGCTCCACTCTATCTCGGGTTGGTTCAAGATGGGATTAGGGTGGCTTGTCAATGCCTATTCTAGCCATTCTATTCACAACGCCAAGGAGGTAGGCCCACAAAGCAACAAAGGGTCATTCCCGGGGATGCAAGGGGGTTGGTTCCTGGGATGCAAGGGGGTCGGTTCCCATGATGCAAGGTGATGGTTTTGCAAGCGAACTGGGTGGGATCATGGAGGTAGCCGTGTGGCTTTGCATACCATTACTACTTGGGCTTTGATGTAGTTTGGGTCTAGTACCCAACTATGTTGTGATGGTTCTAGGCAATGAAGGTGGGGGTCTTCATCATATGCAAGGTTGCCATACACGTGTCAGCCATAAACCCCCACCCTTTTTCGTCCGTAGTCCGAGTGGAAGTCTATGACTCACATATCCTTGTAACTCTTAGCCTTGAACACTCCAAGCTCATACTCCAACAGATTTCCATGCAAAACATGCTCTCTTTATTAAACCCACAGGCATTAGCGTTGAAAAACACTTATGCACTCATGATGCCCATTGCTCCCAATCACACTAACCTCCTCCTTCTATTACAATCTCCCACACAATGTAAGCACTTATCCGTCTAATTTCCTAACTTCCTAGGGCCCAGTGCCATGCACCTACATTGGTGTTTCATTGAATCCCACTTAACCCTACCCTTCACTAATCCTAACCCCTTACAATGCCACATATGGGGCCTTGGTCTTAAAAACCTTACATCAGCTCTGTCCTCATGTTCAGAGCCGACCAGCTCACTACTTTGCTGGCTTCGGCCTTAGACTGCGTTGGCCTCGGCCGTCTCACTGCGCTGGCTTCGGCCGTCTCACTGCTCTGGCCCCTGCCTTCTCACTGCTCTGGCTTCAGCCACCAAAAGTTGCATTGGGCTTCGGCCCTTCGAATTTGTGTTGAGCCTCAGCTGCCCAAATCCTTGCTTGGACTCGACTAATCTGAATCTGTGCTCACTCGGCTAATTTTTAGTCTGTGCCGACCTTCGGCTACCCGAATCTGTGCTCCTCTCGATTAATCCGAATCTGTGCTCCCTTCAGCTAATTTGAATTTGTGATACTTCAGCTAATCTGAATATGTGCTACTTGGCTAATCTGAATCTGTGCTACTTCAGCTAGTCTGAATCTGTGCTACTTGGCTCATCTGAATCTGTGCTCCTTGGCTAATCTGAATCTGCACTATTTCAGCTAGTCTGAATCTGTGCTACTTGGCTAATATGAATCTGTGCTACTTCAGCTGCCCACCTTCTTGCTGGCCCTCGGCCTCATTCCTTGTAGCTTCTTCGTCTTCGGAGCTCACACCCCTTTCTTTTACACTCTGCCGCCAGAGAGCACCCGTCACCCAAAAACCCCCAGCCGCAGTGGCTGAGAGGCTCAGGCCCCCTCCCAATCTTTCCTGGAAATCTGGACCTTACCCACCGTTGGCAATTGCATTCCTCCCACAATGAACTAGTCTTAAGCCTAAACTAAACACCCAAGCAACCCGAGCATGAGCTTGTTTAAAGCTCAAAACCACACCCAATGCATTCAAAACCACACAATTAAACCGGTAAAACCCCCAACACAGCTAACCCTCCATCTAAATCCTAACCCAGCTAACCCAAATCTTGATTTAACCCTTAACTAACCACTCCACAATTCCTTTCACTCCAAACCCAACACAACACCTACTCAACGCTTTAAACCAAAGCCTAAATTAACACGCAAAAGCTTCACTCTTTTTATCATTGTTAGTCCTTGAAGAAATGTAAAGGTCAAGTTCAAATGAACTTTTGAGGTTAACACCTCATGTGGGCATCTTATTGGGCTCACAACACGGGACCTATGGATTGGTTTAAAGAAGCTAGTAGTTTTGACTTTGAATATTCATCAAATATTAAATTGAGACTAAAAATATTTTTTCTTTCTTGATACCTATGTTTAGCCCAAAGGCTAATATGAATATATTTTTTTTATATCAACCATATAGCCATATGTATGTGCAATAGCTTAAAGTGTTGGTTTAAGCACCCTCTACCTTAAACATGTTTATGAACACAATGCTATCCACACCTCAATGCCACAAATATCCAATCCAAAATTGGCAAGAGTTTGATTTGGTCACCAATCTTCCAACTCCCCTTGACCTTCTTTGTACACTGGGCAAAGTATGCTAGGCATGCTAGGTCCCAATGTCCCGCTTGAAGCGGGTTGGATGAAAGTGATGTCAATAAGGCCTCCCACCTTATATATAGACTTTTCTATCTGCACCCACTTCTCCTAGGATTTGAAACACGCAAATAAAGTGGGAGGGTCTCACAACCCCTAGGGCCAATCTCCTCGATGTTGACCGTCGGATGAGGTTGTATCCAACGGTCATGATGAAGGAGACATTTGATCGACTACAAAGTAGCAGTCAACCACAACAAATGACTGCTACTTAATAATCGACTTTTGGGTTGCAATCGATCAAGGCAAACGACTGCTACTTAACAATTGACCAAGGCAAATAATTGCTACTTAGCATTCAACCAATGCAAACGACTGTTGCTTAGCATTCAACTTAGGAAAATCAACCGCTATTCCGTGCAATCGGTTTAATACAGTTAGCTATTGGTTGATTATCGATCCCGGTAGTCGATCTAGATTTGTCAACTGCTTGTTGGAGTCGATTTCTATATTGACTTCTTCAATCAATCAATATAGTAAGAGACTGCCATGTTGACTTCTAGAAGTAGTCGACCTATCTAGGTCAACTGCCATATCGACAGCTAGTTGTAGTTGGTAGGGTAGTCGATCTCCATGTCGGTTGCTCACTGCAGTCGACTGCAAAGGCCAATTGAAAGCCTCCAAAAGAAAATTCCAAGGGTGTGCTATTACGATAAGTTTGACATGGGGTTGAACATGGATATTAATACAAAATGGTCTTTTATATTCAGTGTGGGTGAATGCACATGGACTATAAATCCCTCATTTCCTTGACACTTTGTGGTCTCGCCAACTCTATTTGAGTTTGATTGCCTTTAGGCATTCATTATAGGTGGAGAGGGGCGGTGTGTTATATGGCTACATGAGACAAATGAAAGCCTTGGTACGCACCCAAGGAATGGACTCCAACGTCCAAGAAGATGGAGTGCAAATTTTGCAAGTTAGAATTAGTGTATAGGAAGGACCGTATGGTTGCCCATTTGGGATACAAAAAGAACGACAACAAGTTGTGGGGAATGGCATTGTATGAACATTAAAGGTCAAATGTCAAAACTTTATTTGTCAGGTGTTGTGGAATGTGGTTGGAAATTTTGGATGATGTTTTGGATGATTACGTTGAGGACGGGGGAGACGAAATGGTTGGCTCCCAACAACAAGGCTCATGCGGTGTATAGTCCAATGTAAACGGAAGTCAAACTACTCCAACATTCTTTGCACTATCAGTGGCAAGGGATGTGGTGTACTCGGGGAGATCACTCCATTGTAGAGTTGAACAACCACGTGCGATCATTTTAGATGTAAAAAATGTAAAAAAATGTAAAAATCATCACCAAAATGGGTCACAATTTTATCAATTTTTTTTCATGAGTAGATATAAATGGTACATGTTACATAGTAAAAAATGGTGACTAAATTTGATGATTTGTTTTTTTAATAAAACATACCGTTTCTAACTAAAATGACGCAGAATTGAACTAAAAAAATTGCTACAATTAATGAATATGACTAAAAATTTCAAAAAAATATACAAAAGATACCATCAATGGTTGTGTATATGTAGAAAAAATATCGTAAAATTTAAAATTATTTATGACATGTAATATAGGGGTAGCAAACTTTGTTCGCACGTGGTGTTCAACTCTACAATGGAGTGATCTCCCCGAGGTGGTGTATGAACGGATACAAGAACCCCACATATGTTCCTAACGTCAAATGGTCCTAAAGCCATGCAAAACTCCAAGAAATGTGAGTTGGATGCGAAATGGTCATAAGGCTTCTATGAGGCAAATATCCCATTAGTATTGTCTGCCATTCCGTGTTTGTCAAGGCCATGAAGGCAACCTATGAGGCAAAGATTCTATGAAAACCTCCAACCTATCATGCAATGCACAAAAATCAACTCGATGATGCATTGTTCGATATCCAAAATTTAGTAGAGTTGAGGACAAAATCATCCATCCATAAATATGGCTCCACTATTTGTTTAGATAGATGGGAAAATGTTGTCCACCAATCTTTGATGAATGTAATGAAATTTGTCCGGTGGGTGACGTATAACATTGCCAGGACTAATAACACAAATGACGTTGACTAAGTCACCACCAAGGTCAAATGATACATTGCCAAAATAAACCCAAAGAATGTCATCCACATGTTCTTTGACAATGTAAAATTCTTCCAACAAAATTAGCCAGAAATGGCCATACATATATTGGCAAGGGTGTGTGGCGTATTGTTTGAACTTGTTGTTGAAGGATTTCAAAAAATAACAATGGGCAAAGGGCGTTGTAGACCAGGCGAAGGACATCGTTAAATACATTTGGGTCCATCAATATCCTATGGCAATCTTCCTTATTACTCGTCCAATTTGAGAATGAAGATGACTAGGTGTACAAGATTTTCCACCAACTTCCTAATGATTGATCGACTCAACAAAGTCAGACATGCTTTGGGATAAATGGTTATACATCCCAATTGGACCACCTATGTGAACAAATTGAGTCTGGGGATGTGATGATCAAAAGAATGCCATCAAGGCATGTAAAATCAAGAGAGATGTGAACGATAAGAATTTTTGGGCTAGTCACAATAATTATTGTCATATATCAGAGGATGTATTAAAAGCATTCAGAGCAATTGATGACACGGAGTTGACAATAGACTAGGTTTGATTGGCAATAAAGAATTCGGAGAACTATGTGCTTAGCCTTAGAAATAATCATTTTAACTTAGTCCATGACCTCGCCATGTTGGCCAAAGAAATTTTTTATAGCCGGTAGCTTATGATAACCACAAACCTCCACTATGCGGGTGTAATGTTGAATTTGTATTTATTGGATAACCTTAACATCCACAAAGATGCCACTGTTAAATCATAATTTTTGGACGACATAAGGAGATTAACCATGGGCATTGACAATTAAAAAGGTCATGTTGTGGCCAAATTTCAAGCATTCAAGAAGAGTAAATGTATCTCTGCCAATATGCCTATAGCTATGGAAGTCAACATTCTGCCCAACGAGTGTTGGGACCTTGTGAACAAAGTTAGCAAAAGTGTATAGTGGCCCAAGTGTGTTCATCTTTATCATGCGAAAGGAATTGAATTAGTTTTTTTTTTTTTTTTTTTTTTTGCATAACAAAACTAGGAACATGTTGAGTATAGCTAGAGCCAAAACTATTGTTCACATTTATACCAATGCATTGTTGGCGCATGAGAAGGTGGACTAGAATTCGGTTGTGTAGTATCTAATGAACATGATGTTCGAGATTTCGACTATTCGGCCGACGAGGATATAAACAATGACCCACTAGCGGGATCCAACGGAGATTCTTTAGATAAGATGGCGGGTACAGTGAAAGGAATTTAGGCTTTGACAGCATCAATGATCCATTTGCATTGACAGTGAGAGCGTTGTCAACCAATGAGCTTCACATGTGGTCCAACTTCGCCAGTTGGGAATTTCTCGCAAATGTGAATGTGCATCCCACAATGTCAACAACAACCACACCCTATGTACCAGTCGCACTTGAACCCAATGTGCATGAAGATGTTGTAGCCAAACCCAACATGGATGAGGTTATTGAAGAGGTTGACAACCGGATGGACATGGATTAAGTCCAACCACCTAGTCGACTTGGAGGGCTAGCAAACAATGGTCAAGAATCCGACTCCCAAATCGACAATGATGCGAGCATGGATGATGAATTGGATGTTGGTGAAGCTCCTAATGGTAGTGATTATCATGGATCTCTCTCTATAATAGCCGTTTGGGGGGGCCACGAAGGACTAGGAATTCCGTATCCTAAGACAACGGTGGTGAATCTTCATGAGTTAATATTTACGGGAATGTCAACAATCCCATACAACGCATTGGGTTGGATTGGATTGAATTTAAGAGTATTTTGGATTGTGTATGGTTTTATAATAAATAAATTATTTCACATGGTTTACTCACATTTTGTTTATAATACTCCTATGTATGAGTAAGTTTGGACCTAAGTGTTAATGTGAATTGGGTTAACACCAAAGGTCGCCTAAGGCGTACAAGTTTATGAATTAAACCATACCTAGGTGATTTTCTTTGCTCAAACATTAGGCCTACATGTAAGATAAGTGAATTAATTTGAGGACCCCAAAACAATGAGCCATGATGTGTTCTATGACTACATGAAATCTTCTTTGTGTAATATCATCCCTCTTGATGTCTCACTTTGACATGACCACATTACACTTGCTCAAACTATTCAGAGTTTGAGGATTGGTGAAGCTCTAAATAGTTAAGATTGCATGGAATTGAGGCATAAAAAATCCTGGTAAGTTCAAGTTGTAGTGGTAAGAGGGGCATGCATATAGCAAGCATAATATAATATTGCATGGGCCCTAAGCGACATGCATAACAACATGCATGTAGCCCAACAAGGGTACACAAATCTAACTATAAATAACTATTAGACATAGATAGGGATCCTAGAACAAAGCATCACATGATCAAATTCATGTGCGGGGCGAAAGTGTCGAGCTTAACATTTCTTGGAGTTAAGATGATTTCCTTTTGAATTTTGAAATGTTGCTCATAGACGTTTTTAAAAGGTTTTTCTTGGATATGCACATATGCATTAGAAATAACTCAATGCTACAATACATATATGACTTAGTGTGGAATTCAAATTGGCGGGCCATGTTTATTAGAGTGGTCTTAGTGACTTGTCATGTAGCACCAAGTGTCACATGGCACCCTCAAGCTCGTTACTACCTAGTTTTTGCAACACTATAAATATCGGTTGATGGTGATTGGTACATGGGCAACACTGAAACAAATTTATAGTCTCGATTTCAATCATGCAGTTCTAAGGTACGACGTCTTAAATGGACAAACTAGGATTTAAGTATATTTGGATTTATGCATGAATTTTGGACAATTCAATAGCCAATATGATGTACACTAGATTGCAAAACTACACAAATATGATGGTTGGCGAACATGGAATGCAAACATTTGAAGTTGTTGTTGTTGTTGTTGTTGTTGCCCCCACAAGTGTACATCTCTTGTTATTTTTTAGCAAGTGGTCTGCCCAAATATACTTAAATGTTAGTTACACTCATAGGATACGAAACACAAATTTGGTGCAAGATGATTAGCAAATCCAAATTGTGCCCTTAGGCTTAATTTTTGTGAATTTGAGATTCATACGAGTATCTTGTTCCATATCAAAATGAAGATTGACCTTTATCTCTTTAATCGATTATGTAGGTTCTCCTAATTATGTCAAATATAGAATTTAGACCAGGTTAACACATTTTAAACTCGTAGTCCAATCTCTTGTAAAAAATGCTGTTTTGGTGTATATTCTTAGTTTGGGATGTTCACTCTCTATATGTTTTGGCACCCACGTACACCCGAAGGGTATTTATTGAGGGGGGTTGTGAGTAATAACCTTAAAATAGAAATATACATAGAGTATTCAAGATATTCCAATACTATCAAAGGATATTCTCTCATATGCTTTTGCGAGATCCTTTGTTATTCTAACAATCTTAATTGTTTCACTTACCATCAATAAACAACACCCTATCTTTGGAGTCACCTATATTTCTAAAACTAATGATAGTTGACCACCCCCCCAGGTTATGAGATCCACACCTAACCTACACACCATTAAAATATAGGGGTCCATTGAAGGGCCCTGGGCTAGATCACATCTTCATTCGGCTGGGCCCCGCCCCTCCCACGCTTCCTTTACTGCCCAGTTTTCTTGCCCGCACCTGCATGGGAACTCTTCCCTGTCAGGAACCAATGTGACAATACCCGGTCAAAATTACAAATATTCAAGTTGACATCACTTTCATTATTCCCAAGTTAATTGATGGAGTTCCTTCACATGCCAAAGGAGTGTAATGGCTTAAGTGACTGGGTATTTTCACATTGGTTCCCAGCGGGGAAGAGTTCCCACGCAGGTGTGGGCAGGAAGACCGGGCAGTGAAAATTGGGAACACTAGGGTTTTGATCCACTATGCTCGAAAATCTCCCCGGACTCTGACCCGGAGCCGGTTCAACTGCAGCCTTTCAAAACGAGGTGCAAGGACGAACCAAAAAAAAGGCCAAATATGTGTTTTGTGACTCCGAACACATCATGCTTTAAGAAACAATACACTAAAAATTGTGTTTAGTGTCATATGGTATGTAGTGTCAATGTGGCAACTTTTCTTATGACACTTATGACCTAATTTACAAATACTGTTCTCCCAACTTACTTTTCGCTCATCCACTTTTGGTGTTTTCTGCATCTTAACGATTCCGTAACGAAATAATCGTCACGAATGATTGAAAGCTGGATGCAAAATCATTTCATAAGTGATGATAATTGCCGCGTTGTAAACACATAACGCCCAAATCTTTTTACAAGGAGTGGCAAATAATGTTAGGTTTACATTTAGTGTCGGCGAGGGTACTACACCTGCAGCTTACAATTAAACAGGGCATACCGAATTGGCAACACTCAAATACAAAATTTCCGCTTCAATTTTGCCGTATGGCTGAAGCTCTCGATCGGAGTGATTGATTCCCTACGTCTGAAGGAGGAAGTGGGGAATTGTTTTGCTGGGGAGCTGGTGATGCCGGTGCCGGTGGTACTAGCTACCACCGTTGGTACCCTCCACCATGCACATCAATTACTGAGAGAGGGTTTGTAGCCAAAATGATGAACATGCATGCAGTGTCCTTCCCTTTTAACTCCAAAAAGGCAAGCATTGAGGAGGAAGCACTGGCAAAATCCTACTACGATCATTCGCAAAAGATTTGTGTATGACTTGGTTTATAATGGAGTTGCTCGTAAAGAAGTCCCTCCAAGGAGGGACGAGACCAGTGTTTTTTTTGCTAGCTACAGACTCGTGGAGGGAACAAAGATTAGTGCTGTAAATCTGGAGGGAGCAAGTTTGGTTGGTTCCCTCCACGAGTCTATAGCCAGCAAAAAAAACACTAAACGAGACCTTGGGGTGGATGGATCCTTCCTTGTTTGAGAAAAACTTCTTTACGAAGAGCTCGTGAGCTCGTCGTCGTGTATCATAGCTTTTTTTGAAAGTTGGGTGAAATTTTTGAATGTTGAGAGAGTTTTGGGATTTAAAGTAGGGTATGCGTATGGGACCCGTTGTACTAAATCATGGATTGGCCTATCCGAGGCGAGCTTGGCCCACCCGTCCTAGTAGGACAAGTTCAAAAGCTGGTTTTTAAAAGCCTAGCACCATTTTTTGTGTATGGTAACTTAAGCATTGAGGGAACGTGGGTGACTTTGTGTTGATTCTCATAAACTCATGGTTTTGGGACAATACCCATGGTTTCAACTGCTCTTGTTTTACGAAAAACTTGTTGAGTGAGAGTTGTTTGTAAAGTCTTGGCGTTGAACTCCTATTGAGTTGGCTAGAACGTGAGTTTGAGAGCTTGTGAGTAAAGTCAGCCAAGTTTTATGAATGCTTACCTCACCATACTTAAAGAGTGGTGTCAGGCTAACTAAAACTAGGTTTCTCGCTTGTTCTACTAGGATGTGTGGGCCGAGCTAGTCTTGCATAGGTCAATCCAAGGTTTAGGATGGTGGGTCCCGAGAGCATACCCTATTGTAGATCTTAGAGCTCTCTCAACATTTTTTGGGATGACAAAACGAGGTTTAGGAAGTTTCACAAATCTTTCAAAATAGGTTCCAAAACATGATGAGCTAACGAGCTCTCAATAGGCTTCTTCTTTTTTCTCAAAGAAAGATTAGGTCCATAGTTTTGTCCTTCTTTGAGGGACTTTACAGATAAATCTATTGGTGGACCATCACAAAATGTAACGTAGAGGGTGCTAAAATGTTCACTTTACACAATGTGTAGAGCTACTACTATTGTATAGGTAAAACTACAAATGCTCTGGTTGGTTAGCAATTTAAAAGGGATTCTAATGCACCAAAGTACTTTCATTTGGATTTTCATATGCAAGGGGACTTGATGTTAAGGTGTTGAACATTCTCAAAGTCATTAGCATGTATTTATTGTGCAAGATATTAGGGTTTTGGACGGGGTGTTGATTTTAGCACCCTCTACCGTAGTGGTCATCACTCCTCCTTCATGGAAACCTTCGCATTTGAACTGATATCAAAACACCCTAAAACGTTCGTATAATTGTGAGGATTGTTTTCTTTCCAATAAAAGCTGTCTTGGGATTTGAACAGGAGTGGTTGCTTCTATATTAGCATGGTTCAAGGCATTTGTTTCCTACCAACTTATTGTGGGGTGTCACATGCCAGTGATCTTGGGGAGAACTTTCACTTCACTTTAGGATTCAAGCGGGATTTGCCTCAGAAAACGGGCGGTTTGAGAATATAGCACGCATAATGCCCCAAGAATACATTGGCTCATCAAACGGACAAGGGGAGTTGTGAAATGTTATGAACATGTTCAACAACCATGTAGGTTACCGCAACTCGTCATGAAGAAGAATTGAAATTAGGGTTTCATGCGACAATGGTCATGATTTGTTCTAAATCATAGTCATTTGTACGTGTCCTTATTTTCCATGTTTTATGGCTATATTTATTCGATTTAGATAATATAATTAATAAATTGGTTAATTTTATATGAAGTCACTTTTGACATCATCAACTACATATTGTCTCAAACACCTTTGCATGATGCCTTGAGACCCACAATGGACTTATGAGACCTTAAGTGATTGAGTGGGGTGAAACCTAATGTAAAGTTCATTTGTATAGTTTTCAAAAAAATTAAGCATCTAAGATTCCGATTTTGTCTACATTAGTTGACTGATTCGATCACAAATGTGGGGGAACAAATTCAGGATGGACTAACCTTTTCTTTTTCAAATGTTCAATAAATGATGACATTCGTTGGGGTGGTGAGGTCACATGTGCATGATACTATAAAAATCATCCAAACATGGACAAATTGTTATGAAATTTTGTTAGGATGATTTCGACAAGTTCATTCATAAGAATGATGTAATAATAAAATTTCTATATTTATGTTTCAGCATCTGGCCTTTTCCGCCTCAAAAATAGGGCCAAGATGGACCCCCTTCATCCTTGAGGAAAGGCTAATGTGGAAATTGTGGTTGCAAAATAAGAGCCCTCTTGGCCAATAGCGCATTGTTCCACAAGTGCATTGAACCACGGACGGACAAGATCTTTGTCGATGTCAACATACTTCAAAAAGTTGTATCATGATACCCATCATTGGCCGCAATGGAGCAACTTCCCTTTTGAGTTGTAGGCTTTTAAAATATTGATCTACGTACTAGATGCCCCAAACCCACAAACCTCATGTGCACCCACACAACCTAGTACAAGTGCAAAAAATCAAAAGACTTTGAAACTCTTTTGGAAGTTACAACCTTACAAAGTACCTAAGAAGTCCCAAGTGTGGTAGACAACCCATCATTACAAGTTGGGCTGATTTGTTACAATGTTCTCAAACTACAGTAAACCATGTTTTTTGGGCTCAAATAATATTTTGAGATTAAACGGGCATGCTTCCATGTGTCGGGCGTTCCAACAAAGAAAAATAGATTTCGCCGATATTGGTGAAGCTTTTGTTGGTATCTTCAAGCATCTTGTTGGTTGAGCATTTCCATGTGAAAGTTGGGGGGGGCTAAGAGATAGTGAATTTGCCTTGTTGTCAAACATGTGAGTTGGAATGTTGTCATAATCGCATTTATCTATTTTGAATGTTGAAGGAAAATTAGGAAATTGAATATCTTGATGTTGGATGGATTGAAACTTTATACCTTGATGTTTTAAATGAAATATAATAAAAATTTAAATTTGACTAGAATATACCATCATAAACAAGGATTTGTTGTGAAATACGACAATTGCTTGTCCAAACCAACATGTTTATGAAAAAAATTTAAGGGATTTTTTAATATTAGTAATTATGGAATAGAAGTAATAAAAGCTTCAGCTTAAGTTGCGTTGATGACCTTTTAAAAGGTTCCGGCTTTTTGTTTTACTTAGGATAAGATTGTATGTTTTGGTAGGTGTAGGAGACAAAGTAGGGTTTTCATTGATAAGGTCGAATCGGCTACTTGAAGGTAGAGCTCAAGATGTGAGAGGTCAGAAGTTGAACCATGACAATGGTCCTTATCTACTTGACCCACCTCACCATACCCAAGATGTATGGTGTAAAACCATTATTGTGGTAGTTTTTGCAAGATTGATAGACTTACCTTAAAACTAAATACTCTTGTGAACAATGTGTGTATATGCATGTGTGTATATCATTGTCTGATTTCGTAATGTGTCCAATCTCATCGTCCGTGTTAGCGTTAACATTTTGGCAACCATGGATGAGATTTAAGGACTACATATTGATAGAAGCAATGATATGCATATTAACGACTCGTGGAGATTTCAAGCGAAAAAACTGGACAATGAGGATCAACAACTTGCCACCTTGGGCTCGCCAAAGTTGAAAACTCGTGAAGTCTCTACGGAAGAACTATACAAGGCAATGAGTGACATCACTGAGCAATTGTTTAAATGATTTGAGAAAAAAATAGGCAACAAACAAAGACCTTAATCAGAGATGAAGAAGCAACAACAACCACTACATCACAAAACACAGTACAAACTACACCAACCATTCTACCTCATAATTAACCTTACAACCTTGGGCCCCACCACCCTCATATTGGGCTTGGCCATTTTTTGATACATCAGCACTACCCTTCCAAATGCCGATGCCAAGTTTACCATTTCACCGAACCAAACACTTGTACCCAATTTTCGATAATGGGGTAGATCCGAACACTCATTCATCATCGAAGCCACGTTGAATGGTGTGGACACACTCATGGACTGGAAAAACATCTTCGAAACCACACTAAGGGGAACATGTGTCGTTTGGTATGTCAACTTTCTATGCGACAAACCAATCACAATATTGGATGTTCTAGAAAAATAATTTTACAAACGATCGCAACTTTAAATCAAGTGATGAAATAACTACAAAAATGTCTAAAATCAAACAATCAACATTGAAATTATAGACGACTATTACTCTCATTTCCTCAAATTAAGAGACTTGTTGTTTAGCATACCTGATGAGTTTGTACTAAAAGTATGGTTCCGAGCATGTCTTAAATCATGGGTTCAACAAGGCATTTGTGAGCCCAATATGTGCCCACATTTGCTTTTTGTATCAAAAACTCATTAAACCTCGCACGCTGGCATTTCTTCAAATCGTTCAAAAACATAAAAAGAGTGAAGCTTTTAGGTTTTAAATCAAATTAAGATTGAATACAGAGCGGGGGTTGCATTGGAATTTAGGCTTGAAGGACCAATTTGATTGTTAGTTTGATGGTTAGGTTAGGATTTGGGTTAGCCTTGTTAGAATGTGGGCGGGGATTTAGTGAGAATTGTGGGTTTTAGTTAAAGTTAATGTTTGTTTTAGGACTTGGGAGGGTTGGTTAAAGGGGGGACTTGCCCTCTTGGAAGGATTGAGCCCCGGAGATCTCGGATCCAGGGATCAGATTCGGTTAAGCTCGGAACAGGGTAGCAGCAGATAAGGGAGAGCGAGCTCCGAGGGGGGCAAAAAGGGGGCAGCGGCGAGAGGAGTTCGGTGGTTGCAGCCGAAGAAGGGGATTCATGATTTTATCAGATTTTGAACTTCGACGTAATAAGGTAGATTCAAATTTTGAGCTTAGACTAGCAACACAGTAGATTCAGATTTGGAATTTCGACATAGGAGAGTAGATTCAGATTTTGGGCTTAGACTAGCAACACAGTAGATTCAGATTTGGAATTTTGACATAGGAGAGTAGATTTAGATTTTGAGCTTAGGCCAGCAACATAGTAGATTCAGATTTCGAATTTCGACATAGGAGAGTAGATTCAGATTTCGAACTGAAACCAGCAACAGGGGATTCAGATTGAGTTTTGACACAAGAGCTCTGAAATCAGGAGCGAGTTCGGAGAAGGCTCTGAAATCAGGAGCGAGTTCGGAGAAGGCTCTGAAATCAGGAGCGAGTTCGGAGAAGGCTCTGAAATCAGGAGAGAGTTCGGAGAAGGGTGGAATGAGGTGCAGAGTTCGGAGCTAAGCTCGGAAGTCCAGGTGTAAGTTGGAGCTAGGCTCCTGATTGCTTAAGGGAGGTTGGAATTCGGCTTCCAGAATGTGGCAAGGGGGAAGGGAAATTAGGAGTTGGTAGACTAGAGGGACTTTAATAAACCTCCAATGTGAATGGGGGTGCCTTAGGGTGCTAGGTTAATTAGTAGGACAACACATGGAGTGTGTGATAGATTAGAATGGGAAGTGAATGTCATTGTAGTTGTGGTGTAATTATCTCCATGGGTGCATGAGTATTTTTCAATGCTAATGCCCTGTGGTGTTGAATAAAAAGAGTGTGCTTTATATTAAAATTCAGTGGATCATGAATATGGGGTTTCCAAAGCTAAGGGTCAACAAAGACATGTGAGCCATAGAATTTCACCTGGATTACGACGCTTAAAAGTGGAGGTTCATGGCTGACAACATTGCTTCCATTACCATGCACACGTTATGAGACTCATACGTAGCATCTGCATTAATTGAAGAATGGGGTACTTCCGACGGATAAGCATCAAGCAAAACATCCTTGATTTTGCCTTTCTCCTGCTCGATCTATTGCAAAATGCACCCAAACAAACTTGTTAGTTCGATCCTTCCAATCCAAAAAATAAACTCGCATAATAATTGTGAGAAACATACATCGGCAACAAATATAAAGGCTGAGGAGACAAAATGCCACGCAATTCAAACCAATAGGTAGACTTACCAACGCACTCGCTCCTTACCCACCATACCTCCAAGATGTTTTGAATGAGCATGACCATGTTGCAAGATTGAATCTCCCACCATCTAGGAACAATGGGAAAAATGTTGTACATGCCATAATGTAACACGAAGAGGAGGAATGACCATACTTGAGACAAATGACAAACCACAAATATGTTAAACATTGAGTGTTCCACAACCATGACTAGATCACAAACACCGATCACAAAGTTTCTAAAGCCACGTGAACCCATTAAACTGTTCACCATCACTTATTGGTGAAATTAGACATGGTGCAAGAAGAATGTACACAACAATTACAACAATAAGCACCCACATGGACATTGAGACTCGCAAGGCCCCCGGAGTGGACAGAAGCCACCCAAACCATCCCTTGGTATCCTTAGCACCTTCACCAATGCAAGTTGATATACAAGACTTATTACAACACCTTTGCAAATTCCGTTAAAATAGATGTTGCGGCTATGC